>CM035425.1:116981747-118426747 GCA_020310875.1 Ceratopteris richardii | reverse complement strand
TTTCTATGCCTCTAGAAGTTTGGAATAGTGTCCTCTTTGTCCAAACTTGAGGCACCTAGAAAACATGTTTGTGAAGGCTGTATTTTGGGAAAAGTGCAGCGTTCCTCCTTTCCAAAAGATGGTTCACTTCAGGCTACTCAGAAATTGCAGCTTGTACATAGTGATGTCTATGGTCTTATGCAGACACCTTCTTTTGGAAATTATCTTTACTTCATGACTTTCATTGATGATTTTTCCAGGCGTGCATGGGTATATCCATTGAAGGAAAAGTCCGAAGTGTTCATGTGCTTCAAAAGTTTTTTGGTTTTGGTTGAAAATCTGTCAGCATGTAAAATGGGCACCCTCCATTCTGATTGAGGGGGGAAATATATGTCTTCTGATTTTAATGCATTTTTGGCTGAACGTGGGATAAAACACCAGTGTACAGTGATGTATACACCTCAACAGAATGGAGTTGTTGAATGAAAGAACAGGTCACTCATGGAGATGGCGAGGTGTATGGTCAAGATTCAGGTTTCACCACATAGTTTCTGGCTTGAGGCTGTCATGTGTGTAGCATATTACTTAACAGGTGTCCCACTAAAGCGCTACAGTCTATCACTCCATATGAGGCTTGGTATGATCGCAAGCCATCTATTGCTCATCTGCGTGTTTTTGGTTGTTTGACATATGCATTAGTGCCTGAACAACATCATAGAAAATTGGATGATAAAGCAGTAAAATGTATTTTTGTTGGGTACAGTTCTGCAAGTAAAGGCCATCGTCTGTATCATTCACAGACTAAATGCATTCTGGTTAGCCGTGGTATTGTTTTTGTGGAAGATGCTATTCAGCCATTGCTTTCATGTACCAAGGAGACATCTCTTAGCTCCAAAGACATGTATGATACTTTGCTACCTCTTTTTATAGGTGGACAGTCTAGTGCTGGTCCTAATGAGGCAACTTCTCAGCCTTTGCAGGTTTCATGTGATAATGCAGATCATCCCATGTCTGATGCAGATTTACATGATGCACTTGTTGATGAGAGCTCTGATATTGAGGAGGCAAAAACAAAGCCAAAATGGTCGGTGCAGACTTTGTGTGAAAGCAAATTAGATGCACCTCTATCATATCGTACTCGATCAAGGCTCTCATAGTGCCTTTTTTCCATCAGATTGCTATGCTATGGTTGCATCTAGTCTCTGTGATGGGATTGAGCCTGTTTTGTTTGATGAAGCACAAAATTTAGAAAATTGGATGGCTGCTATGCAATGTGAATATGATGCTATAATGAAGAATGGTACTTGGTCTTTATGTGACTTGCCTCCTGGCAAGAAAGCCATTGGTACTAATTGGGTATACAAGCTGAAGCATAAACATGATGGTACAGTTGAAAAGTATAAGGCTAGGCTTGTTGCAAAGGGTTATGCATAGGAAAGAGGCATTGATTTTGATGAAACCTTTGCTCCTACTTACCAAATGACTTCTGTTCGTGGCATCTGTGCACTTGCAGCTCATCATGGTTGGAATATACATTAGTTGGACATTAAAACAACATTTCTGAATGGTGAATTGTATGAAGAAGTGTATTTTTTCAGCCCCATGGCTTTCTGTAGAAAAAGGCATGAAAACCAGGTGTGCAGGTTAAAGAAGGCATTATATGGTTTAAAGCAAGCACCACGTTCTTGGTATGAAAAGATACATGCCTCTCTGATTGCACATGGTTTTGAGAACAGTCCAACTTAAAGCACCTTATATGTCAAGGGTGCTAATGATGTACTTCTGATCATTGTGGTGTATGTTGATGACATGGTGCTCACTGGTCCTCATGAGAAGCATATTGCTGATTTCAAGGCTGATTTACATGCATCATTTGAGATGTCTGATTTGAGGCATTTGCATCATTATTTGTGCAGTCAGTTTATGCACATTGATGGTGGAATGGCTTTGTGTCAAATGAAATATATTGACACATTATTGCAGCGTTCTGGCCTTGAAGACTATAAACCTATTGTCACCCCTATGGAGACAGATTTATGATTGAGTCTTCATGATGCCGGAGATGCATTTGATGTTGTTCTCTATCAGCAGGCTATTGGATGTTTGATTTACTTATGCATTAATTGGCCAGATATTCAGTTTGTTGTCTCACAGATAAGCAGGTTTATGCAGTGCCCAGGAGTCAAGCATTGGTAGGCGGTTAAGCACATCTTTTGCTACTTGAGTGGTACTCGGCTACTTGGGTTGTTTTATCCCAAGGGGGGATCACTGCCGCCAGATTTGCATGCTTTTTCTAACTCTCATTGTGATGGTTGCTATGGCACTCGTGTGTCCACTAGTGGCTTTTGCTTCATGCTTGGTAGCTCATGCATATCTTGATTGAGCAAGAAGCAGCCTACTATGGCCACTTCCAGTTGTGAGGCCGAGTATAGGGTAGCTTTCATATCGACTGTTGAGTGTGTGTGGCTCAAACGCCTTATGGATGATTTGGGTGTTGGTCAGCCTTATGCCACCACCATCTTCACAAACAGTCAAAGCGCATTGGTAGTTGCAAGGAACCTTGTGTTCCATGCTCGCACTAAGCACATTGAGGTGCATTATCATTATGTAAGGGAGAGGTTCTCTACTGGAGAGATCAGCTTGGCATATGTGCCCATGCAGGAGAACATTGCAGACCTTTTCACGAAGGCTCTGCCTAGGGAGAAGTTTGAAGCTTTCTGCAAAGCTTTGGGCTTACTTCCTTTTGTGGAGTGATTTCCACATAGCTTGGCACTTCTTTATACATGAGTGCCAACTCCTTGTTCACCACATCACTCCCATGGGGATTTGTTGATATATTTAGGTAGTGATGTGTGTGAACACTCTAGAACCGCCGGGTCACTTTTTTCCCTCTTTAGGAGGTATTTTTTCCCCCAGCTTGTTGTTGCTCTAGCACAATGGTAAGTAACACGTTAAGAAGCTTCACCTCCTTAATGTCAATCCGCGGAAGAGATAGGAGTGATATGAAGATCGTGAATGTGAGATGAAGTGAGAGTGATGGTGAGAAGCACAAAGATGCACACACACATACACACACACAATGAAGAGACAAACAAGACACAATGGAAGGTGAGAAATTAGCTCTATTACTCAAGAACACTCTTACAAGCTCAAAATAGCTCTAAGCTCACTCTAGCCAATATGAACCAACCTCCAAAAATGAGCTCTCTAGCTCTTTTTATAGTTTCTAGACTAGTTTTGACCGGTTTCACATCTAGTGACCGGCCTAGTTAAAAAATAGGTCCTAGAGGCTATTTGGAAGGGTAAACGGTGTCTAAAAATAACGAAAATTGGTACGCATATTCTACCTAAGCTCCTCAAGCTCGAGGACTCCTCGGCTTGCACAAAATGGAGCTATGGATTACAAAATGGGGTTTTGTCTATATTACATATGTTACAAGAGTGATGAAAATCACTGTTGGATGTTTGAAGAGGTAATAAAAACATAATTGTTTGAAAAAATGATCCGACTAGCTCCCTGCTCCGTCTTTACATGCTTCCATGTCGTCTGTGCCTCTGACTGCTTCCAACACCCCCCTCCCTCTCGCTTCTGTCGTCCTTGACAGAACCTTGTTGTGCGGTCTGCCGGATGTAGTTTTGTAGGAGGTCGTGAGCGAGGGTGTGCTCAGATACTCGAATGCCTCGGGCCAGATCAACCTCGAGCTTCTCCCAGTCGATCGGTTGCGGTTCGTCGGGTGGCGGGAGTTGATAATGCGTGGAATAAACCATTCGCTCACAGGCAAAAAGTTGCAATAAATGTGTGGGCCTGCTGATGAATACCTCGGAATGGTATTCCCAAAACCCGGTGGTGAACATCTCTTCAAAGGTTTGTTTGTAGCATGCCGGGAGGTATTTTATCCTACAGTGCCAGGCATAACACACCCGGAGCGATGGCGTTGTGCTCATGTCATATACTAGATCAAAGTTACCATGCTCAAATCCCGGGGTGTTTACGTGCGGTGCCTTGACGCGTCGAAAGACTTTAAATATCATTTGCATCATGTCAAAAATTTTGACAGTTATATGCACGGCGATATCATCCATATGCTTCAGGCGAGGGAGCCAGTGACGGATTGTGGCCATCATATAGCCAACAGTGGGCAACTCGGTAGGTGGCTTGAAGTAGGGGTAATTCAGCCAATCCTGACACTGCCTATTGTTTTGTACTTTGATAGCGAATGCAGTCCAGGAGCGGCGTCGTGGTACTGGTCCCCAGCAAGGATTATAATTTAAATGTAAGGGCGCTTTCACCCATGTGCTCATCATTTCCGGGTACTTCTGGAGGAGGTCTTTGCGCCAATCAGGTTGATGGATTTCTCCTCTTTGCGCATTTGGTGGCAAGTCCGCCGGCTCGAATTGTGTAGCATGCGTGGGTTTCATGCCGGTTTCTTTCTCTATAGCTAACTGATATTCAGCCATTAACATGAAGTATGGCTTATACTGCAGCTCATGCCCATATATATAGCGTCGGGGGGCCAAATGAGCAAAGAAGGGGGATTGTAAGATTCTCTCTTCAATCATGGCCATGGCATGTAACTGTGTCTCTACTCTGGCCGAATGTGTCGTTCCAAGTTCTTCGATCGTTTTCATCCACGCGGGGGTAGGAAGTTCATAGGTCATCTGGCCTTCGGCCGTGACTTGTCCGCCTGGGATGGGTATTGGCTCGTATGCTTCTTCAAACGTTTCCTCCACCGGAATGGTTATGTGCTCGTCGTCAGCTGGGATCTCCGGTGGGGAATCAGGCCGTGGTGGTGCTTTGTATACATCTATGCGTGATTGGAGAGTGGTTACCTGGGCCCGTAATGCGTTGAGTTCCTCTATGAGTTCAGGAGAGGGGTCCACAGGTTCTGGTACTTCTGCTGCCACTGGTGCTTGTTGTGGTGCCGGTTCTCTGAGCTGTAGTAACTTGTGATCTTCTTTTAGCTTCTGATGCTCTTCGTTCATCCGATCATAGTCCTCGAGCAGTCGAACATGGTCATCTAGCAACATCCGCATCGATTCAGATGGGAGTGCCTTGAATCTGCTCGGACTTAATGGTTGTTCAGGATGGTCCAATGCCGCTTCCAAATTTTCTCTATTCTGCTCTTGGAGTCTCTGGTTCTCCTCCTTGGCTGCGGCTAGGTGCCTCCTGAGTAGGCCCATATTCCTGGTCAGTGTCGCGTTCCTAATTGTTTGGGCTCGAAGCAGGTTGTCCAGATCAGCAGTGGCTTCTTTTGTTTTCTCTTCACTTTCTAGCTCTAACTTATGGTATGCCTCTCTTAGTTCTTGGTATCGTGTATTTAACGAGGCATTCTCGATCGATAATGAATTAAGCTGCGACTGTAATTCATCTGTCGTCCTCTGCAGCTGTTGATAGTTGTTTCCAAGAGATGCAAACTCATCTCGTACGTGTGTCATGCATGTGAACATTTGTTGAAGTGCAGTGTCTATGGTGGGCGATAATAGTAATGGAGTGCTAAGTGAGGATGCAGTGGAAGTAGATGCAGCGGGAATGGGAAATGGGGTTGGGAAGGTGGATGCAGTGGTGATCGTGGAAAATTGTGACGTACCTAAATATGATGGTGCTGTGAGTGGAGTGGGTGTTGGTGCGGTGGGTGGTGAGATGTCCATGTCATTGGACGTGTCAAGTGCGGTGACTGTGAAAAGCGGTGTGTCTGTGGGTGGTTGTGTAGGTGTGAAGACGGGATTTACAAATGTAGAGTAATTTACAGGGGGGATGGCTGGAGCAGCTTGGTGAAAGGGGGAAATAGGGGTTATGGTGGGTTGAGGAGGTGAAACTGGTGAGAAGGTTAGTGGGGTTAGAAAGGTGAAAGGGTGTCTTAAAGGTGGGGGAAAAGCTGGGAAGGATGAAGGGGTGAAGGGGTTAACATGTAGACGAGGTGGGGTGGGTACGGGCATGGTGGCATGAATGGGCAGGGCAAAGGGTGTGGCTATGTTGCCGTGGACTGGTGTGGATGTTATTTCAAGGATAGTGGTAGTATGTACAACGGTAGTATGTGGTGGGGAGTCGACTAGGATGGCTTCTTCGGTGAAGGATCTTTTCGGCCGTAGGCGTGCATCTTGCGCCTGGTGGGATGATTGAGCACCTATCGGAACTCGAATATATTCACCGGGCTTCGATAACAAGCGAACTCTGCGAGGGTCATATTGGGGGAGTGGCTTCCTTTGTAAATATCTCAGTGCTTCGACTGGGCCGATGGATTGGACCAGTTCTCTAAACCCTCTGATGTAGACTTCTTCAAATCCTCCGGAGACTAGTTCTTGTTCGATTAGGGTTTGGCTCTCTTCTTCAGTCAATTTCCTCCGTGCCCAGACTTTCTCCATTGTACGATATAATTTCTTGATTGCCAGCGTGTAAGCTGCTGCTTCGAAAGTCTCCTCTTCATGTGTGCTGGTGTCACCGTGTGCATCGGTTTGTTGACCTTGGCCGTCTGTCTGTCCTTGTTCTTGGGAATCATGCGTGCCCTGGCTGGCTTCATCGTCACCTTCATCGTCATCTGTGGCTGTTCGTTCATCATCAGAGCTAGACACAACTTGTCCCTGTGGCAGATCCCGCGGTGTGGTAGGGTAGCTGGGGTGTTCATATTCTTGAGAGAACATTTGTGCCTCTGAAAACTGGAACTCAGTTGAGAATGCATCCGGCATTTCAAAATCGAATGTTGTGTTTATTGGTTCTGCCTCCATGTGTGGTAATGGGAAAGAAAAGGCTTCCGCACCAATAGTGGTGGGAGCATCTGCTGTTGTGGTGGTGGGTTCTGTGGTTGTAGCTGCCTGAGGTGTAACGGTACTAGTAGTGCCCTCCGTGACCACTGGTCTAGACAACCTTATGCGAATAGGTTGCACTGTGGGAGCGGCTTCTGTCGGTGATTGTGCTGGAGAGGGTTGTGGTGATGGTGACTCTGGCACTTGAAGGCAAGGAATGGTGCCTCTCATACGCTTACCTGCCCGTGTTCTACTGGGCTTCCTGGCTTTCTTCGTCGTTCCTTTGAATGCTTTCAGCTCTTCTCCTGTTAATGCACGTTCAATTGGCAAATCATAAGCCAAGCACATATAAACAATTCTTGTGAGCGCACAACATCCATTAAGCACTTTCTTGCGTTCCCATCTGTGTTGTGCCAAATACATTTGATCAATGATCCAGCTTGCCAGATCAACCGTCTGAGGTCCCGTACATGCCAAGTACAATCCAAACCATATTCTCTTATGTGGCATGGTAAATCTGTCCTGAGCGGGGAATGCGAAGTGTTGCATGCATATTCGTAGCGGCTTAGACAGCTCAGGTGTAATTGCTGAGATCTCCTCCCACTTAGTGACATCCCCACGTTTCATAGGGTCTGGAATTAATCTTTCTCGATCTGTGGGCGTGTGGGTGCCATGAATTTTGATGGCAGCTCTGATTAAATCCTTTGAGAGGTAAAACCTTTTGTAAGGTGGATCATCCACTAAAGAGGGCAAAATAAAAGTTCCTAGGATATCCTTATTCTCTGAGGTCCGCAACGTAGTGATTAAATAATAACACCTGTAAAAGTCGGATTTGGGCAGGGGATCACTGAAATACTCCGTGAAGCCTGCTCTGGCCCAAACGTGAGTTAAGTCCTGGGTGTTCTGTAGGCCTTCGAACTCTCTGGAGAAAAATTGGTATTTTCCCCAAGTGCGGTCATCAAACGTCAAATTAGATTCAAATATAAAATCCGCGTCCGCTAAGGGTCCTGCAAGTCCCTGAAACCAATGAGAGTTACGGTGTATCTTTTCTGTGTAGCCCATAGGTGGGTTATCGATCGGCATGGGCCCTGGAAATCCTTGGAATTCTGGTGGTGGAGCCGTCGGGTGGGATTCTGCTCGTAAAACATTGAGGGGCACTGCCGCTACACTGGGGCCTGCTTCTGATGGTCCTTCGTCGGTTTGCATGATGACTGATGCGCTAACGAGAAAGATCTGCTACAAAAGATTAACACATTAGCATGGAAATTAATTATGATCCCATTAAAGTGAGACCGCAATCCCTTTCCATAACTGATGTGTAACCTGTGTAGCCAAGTGTTGTGATGTGATGGATGCAATGCTTCTTGCAGCACTCGTGCAGGTCTCTAGACACCTACACGTTTCAGATTAAGCATACATTTCTTGATGAGATGAGATTATGAGTGATGTGTGATGATGGTGGGTGAATTTTTACAAGGTTTAAAGGTTAGTGATTTAGTACAAGGTTGTATGTTAGTCGGGGGGTAGTTAGACAAAGGGTTAGGGGAAGACGGTTGGACATTCTTCGGTATCCATTTCCTAAGAGTTTTTGAGTGGGTGGTGGGTTTCTGCTGAGGGGCAAAAGGTAGTATCGGGTGTGGTGGTATTGAGGGATGGAAAGATTTGTGAGGGGTATATATTACATGGCTTAAGGGTTGAGCTATGATACATGGTTTGGGTACCCAAATCTGCGTGGGTGTGGGTCTATGGGTAAGGTATTTCTTGGCGATCCAAATTTGTCGAATGCTCGGACCTGTAGAAGAAGGTCGAGGGGATGGTGGATACTGATTCTGTTTCTGCCTTGCCTTTTTCTTGTCGATCTCTGCTTGGTTGGAGTTCTTCGGTGCTTTTTGTCCTTTCGGCACCCATATCTGTCTGGTGCCGCTTCCTTTGGGTGGCCTAAACTGCTTTCCTTGTTGTGTCTTCTGATACTGTCGTCGGTCTGGGTTCCTTCGTCGTGGTTGACTCTGTTGTGGTTGAGGTTGAGAGGTCGGATGGACGCTCTGCTTTGGAAAAGAAGGGAGATCCAACACTTGCGTGACCTGCCCATTAGGAAGTGATTCATTCTTTAACTTTAATCTAGGCCAGTCCGCAACAAGTTTGGAAGGATGAGCACCGCAGGGTGTTGTGCTCATTTGGCCGCTGATGCAACCCACCTAACCGCTGATTGTGTCCATCTGCCCTAGCGGATGGGTAGCTGCCTCTTCTAGTTTGCAGGAAGTCCCAGGGAAGATCTCCTGTCGTCCTTCTGATTGACAACTGTCCATAGCCAAGCCCGCGTGGGTTGGTGTAGACGTAACGTGACTGGTCTGATTAAAGATCTTCCGGTCTTCCGTCGCATGTATTTCATAGGGTCTAGGGTTACACACCTCAGTCGGAATGCCGTTAGGGAAGTCAAGCGGTATCACTCGCTTCTGCTCTAAGGTTCCAATCTGTAAGGAGCCTTGTCTAAGATTTAGGTCCACTGAGTGATCGTATAGCCAATCTTGGCCAAGGATTAGGGGTTCTATCAGGTCGTCATCATGGCACACTAGTAGCTTCGCCGTCATGGTCATATTCTTAATGAGGATAGGAAGGTCCACCTCACCCATGCAAGGGGTTTCCATGCCTCCTAAGCCTATGAGGTATGCCTCAATTGGCCGCATTTCTATTCCTGAATCCTTATAGTGGGACCATCTAATCGCACTAGTCGCAGCACCTGAGTCAATTAAAGCCCTGAGTTCTTTGCAAGGATTGCCGTGCTCTAGCCTAACTGTAATGAATGGTCTCCTGTCCACTATGCTAGGATGAGTGGTTGACTTTACTTGACACATGGCCATGGGATATCTGGGTGATGTTTCCAGATGGTTATAATGTTCTCTCCCTAGTCCTTGTCTTCTTAGCTTCATGCGCTTAATGCGTTCCATGGCTTCTGCCTGAGCTTCCGCTCGTATTCTATTTTCTTCCTCCTTACGCTTCTTTGCCAACGTGAGTCGTTTAAGCATATCCTCAGTAAGAGGTTCCTGATATAGCTTGACTCTACAGCCACTAATATAATTAGGCATTATATCTCCTTCTAAAGTGGGTAATTGTACTGCTCCGCTTGTTGAGAGTCTATTAATGATCATAGGTCCATAACCTCGCTTTTCTAACTTCCGTGCGTGCTGTTTCAGCGTATACACTAGAACTAAATCTCCTTCTTTTAAACCTTTATCTTTCACATGTGCATCAAAATATGCTTTCTGTCGCTTCTTCGCTGCATATATTCCTGCTGCTGCTTTCAGCCTGGTTTCTCCTAATCGTTCCAAGTCCATTATTCTTGCTGATAATTCATGGCCGGTCCACTGATGTTCTTGTGCAACCTTAAGGGTCGGTATCAAGAAGTCCAAAGGAAGCACTGCATTCTTACCAAAAACCATCTGAAAGGGAGTTGCATTGAGTACGGTCTTGTAGGCCACTCGATATGCCCAAACAGCGTGGTGTAACTGTTTGTCCCAATCTGAACGTTTGTTGTTTACGAGTTTCGTCAGTACGTTACAAAGTATCTTGTTAGTGCTCTCAGCCTGACCATTGGCCTGAGGATGATATGGTGCAGATTTCTTGTGAATCACCATAAAATCCTGTAACAAATATTCAATGACTTGGTTTAAAAAGTGAGTGCCTCGATCGCTCACTAACTCTATAGGCAATCCATATCTTGTAAAGACATTTTCAAATAAGAATTTTGCAGTCGTATGAGCATCATTCTTTTTTGTGGCTTTTGCCTCTACCCATTTGGTTAGATAATCTGTGGCAACAATAATGTATTCCGCATGTGTACCTTTTGCAGGGGGGTTAATGGGTCCTACAAAGTCTATACCCCACTTAGAAAATGCACGTCCGCCCATCATGGGTTTCAATGGCATTTCATCTCTGCGAGTAGGAAACTGAGTTCTTTGGCACACATCACATCTCTTGACATAGGTATGAGCATCCATGTGAAGAGTGGGCCACCATAATCCTGCAAAGAGAATGGCTTTGACTATCCTATCGGGTCCAAAATGACCTCCTGCAACACCTTGGTGCGCAGTCTCTAGTATGCTCAGATAATCGCTCTCATGAACACATTGTCTTAGATATCCATCTCGTCCTCTTTTGTATAAATTATCGCCAATAAGTGAATAGTCTTGAGCTTCCTGCTCTAGACTGCGTTGTCGAGCTAAGGTCATGCCTTGAGGGAATGTGTTCGTCCTCAAGTATGTCACTAAAGGTTCACTCCAGTCTGGTGTGAGAGACACATGATATAGTGTAGCATGTTCTACTGGTGGTCTTTCACAACAAACATGGCATTCCTTACACAACTTGTTGACATCTGCTTCCATCGTCGGCCAATATACTCCTAATCTATGCAGAGTCTGTAATGTTCGATGTTTTGAATGATGTTGCTTTAGTGCACCTATGTGTGCTAATTGCAACCAATTCGCATGCTCTGATTCATCTACACAACAAGCAAGAATCTTTTGATTATCCTGTTTATATATGCTTCCTGCCATTATTTGGTACCTCTCAGACTTGGTAATCTCTCCTTCTTTGATCTTTATCCTAGGATTCTTGGGTCCGTATGTCAGAATAGGGACTATAGGTTTAGCCCATTCCGGTGCTATCTCAAGGTTAAACAAGTATGCATCTGGTAATTCATCTGCTACTCCTTGAGGAGCTTCTCCTGAGGTTAATCTTGAAAGGTGGTCGGCTCTAAGATGCGTCTTTCCTTTTCTAACCACCACTTCAAAATCGTACTCCATGAGCAATAGAAACCAACGTATCAGTCGTCCTGTGTTACATGGTTTGTTGACTAAATATAATAGGGCTTGATGATCTGTAAAGAACTTGAATTTGTTGGCCAACAAGTAGTGCCTAAACTTCTTTACCGCGTAAATCATCCCTAATCCCTCTCGTTCCGTAGTGGTGTAATTTCTTTCTGCTGTGTTCAATTGTCTGCTCGCGTAAGCTATGGGGAGATCTATGTTACCTTCATTCGTGGGTTGTGCTAACACACATCCTATGGCGTAATTGGATGCATCCACATGTACATGGAATGGCTTACTCCAATCTGGGGTTGTCAATATAGGTGCTTAGCACAAGCATCGTTTAAGTTCATTGAATGAATTTTCACATTCATCTGTCCATTCAAAATTGGTTAAGAGAGAGTACAAAGGCTTGGCTATGATTGCATACATGTGTATGAATCTCCTATAATAACCGCAATGGCCCATAAATGCCTGTACCTCCTTCACATTAGTTGGTCTAGGTAATTCTGCAATTACCTTCACCTTTTCCTCGTCCGTAGAGATTCCATTTTTTGACACAATGTGTCCTAGAATTTTGCCTTGTCTGACCATGAAAACGCATTTTTCTGGGTTCAAACAAACCTGATATTCTCGACATTTGTCAAATACTTGTCTTAACTCCGGGATATGTGTCTGCCTTACATTTGAATGTGCACATAAGTCATCGACATAAACTTCCAAGCTCTTGCGTAAGAATTCCTTAAAAACATGACACATGAGTCGCTGGAAAGTGGCGAGTGCATTTGTTAAGCCAAACGGCATCACACGAAATGCAAATATGCCCCATTCAGTGGCAAATGCCGTCTTGTGTTGATCTTCTGGAGCGATGGCTACTTGATTATAGCCTGAAAAGCCATCAAGAAAGCTGTAAACTTCCTTGCCCGCAACTCTTTCCAATAGATGCTCTGTGATAGGAAGAGGATAACTGTCTCTAATCGTTGCGGCATTAACTTTTTTAAGGTTAATACACACACGCAATTTTCCATTCTTCTTGGGCACAACCACAATGGGGGATACCCATTCGGTATGCTCAATTTCGTAAATGAATCCTGCTTCTATCAAGCGATCTATCTCCTCTTTAATCTTCGCAGCGTAGTTATCATTGTACGTGTAAGGTTTCTGTTTTGTCGGTTTTGCATCTGGAGTCATAGGGATTCTATGAGAACATATATCTGGATTTACTCCTTTCAAATCTTTGTAACTCCACGCAAAAACATCTCTATATTCGCGCAATAGGGCAACTAACTCTTCTTCTTCTTCAGTCGTCAAATCATGCCCTATGTATGTGCATTTTTCTTCTTCTCCTTCTATGGCAACTATTACTTTCTTGGTTTTCTCTCGGTTATCATATACTTGTCCGTCATTCGCCTTTCTATTAGGCATTCGTACCATGATTCTTCTATCTTCGATTTCATATTTCTTGAAATTCTCGGGTACTTCAAACAAAGATTCTTCTTTTTCTGACATGGTTTCTTTCTTCTTTCTTTTCTTTCCTTCACTTTTAGTAGTCGCTTGAGTGGCTAACCTTACCTCATTCGTTATATCCTCGTGTCTCTGAGTGTGAGTCTCTACCTCGAAAAAATATTCTTCCTCTGATGCAAAGGGTGGGTCCATGATAATTGATTCTAAATCAACATCGCTTACATCCTCAAATGCATCAGTGTTCGGTTCACACTCTTCTAAAATTGCATCGCCCATGATTGGCTCTATCGTGAAAACTGAAATGTCATAGCCATCCTCGTCACAGTGGGGTGTCCATTGTTCTTCATTGATGGCTACATCCATGGTTGCTAGTATTTCTGCCCAACCATGGGGTTCAAACTCTTCGTCTGGGAATACTACAGGTGCATATGCTGGATCTTGAAGGGTTCGTGGATGTTGTTCTGCACCTAAGGTCCTTGCTTCTAATCGTTCTTCCTCTTGTTTGGCTACTTTACACATCCATAAATGGGTATCCTCATGCAACCAAGAAGGATCTGATTCTAATGAGTGCACGGATTCCGTCTCTACTGGAGTCTTATGGATGGTATTCCATTGTATTGGGGGTACATCTCTATGTGAATAGTCTTTAAGATTGACTCTGGTAGTCACTCCTAAATGTTGCAAGTACAAAGAATTAGTTCCCCAATCTTGTACAATTTGCAACTGACGCATGAATGGTCGTCCCAATATCATCTCATAAGCACGATTTTTTGCAAAGTCACAAATGGCAAAGGTATGCTCAAATTCTACACAACAAGTGGTGAGAGATATGCCTTCTAGTAAGCCTAATGGTTTTTCTATGTGTCCATCAGCCATTTGTAGTTTCATCCTGGTGGGTCTGAGTGCTGGCTTACCCCAACGTTTCCACAAAGCGGTGGTAGCGATGGCTACTCCTGCTCCTGAATCTAAGATGGCTTTCGTGGTGTAGCCCTGATGGGTTATTGGAAGATATGTGTTACCTTCCTCTCCTTCGCTTACGTCTCCAATCTTTTCCACGGGTATCTCTGGTACCTTCTTATGTGATCCTATTTGAGAGGGTGTGGTAGCAAGCTCAGGGAATTGATTTGCTACATGCTTCCACAATTCTGGTTTTACCTTTAACACTTCCTCCAGAGTGAGATTACACTGTACTTTAGTGTTCTTGATCACTTCCGTGTTCCTAGGGATCACTGATTCTTCATTCCTCACTATTATCGTGGGTGCTCTCATACTAATAGACTTTGCTTCCCAAGGTCCTGTGAACTGAGGTAATTCTTGTAAAGAATTAGATTCAAATCCTGTGGGTTCACTCAGTTGTTCCACCTCTACATCATCATATATAGAGGGGATGTCTTGGGGAAATTGTTCTTGCAAATCGTCTATTTCTTGAATAGGAGGATGGGTTCCTTGTTCCTTTCTCCATTTCTCTTCTTGGATTTCCCTCAAAAATTCATGTGAGTACCTATGTATGGAAGACAAGTTGTCTTGACTTTCTGTATTGGGTACTTGAGACAGGGATGGTGCATTCCTTTCCTGTGTCTCTGTGATACTAGGGTTCCTATGCTGATCCTTTTTCTCTTTGCTTTCTATCAAGTATTCTAGCCTCTCCATTAGTCCTTGAAAGTGTAATTCCGGTTTTGCCATGTTATTCCAATTAAGATATCTAGAGGCTTCAAACAAAGCTTGTGCTAATTCTACCATTTTCATGCAAAGTTTAGTTCTCTCAATTTCTAGATCAGCTCGAGGGTAGTTTTTACTCATTTCCGTTACTTGAGGTCCTTCTTTTAATCTTGCCTGATATGCACGAAACATCATGTCTAGATCTTCTGGTATGGGTTCCGCTAAAACTGATCCTGATTTTTGAGCTGGGTTTTCCTGGTTTAATTCTTGTGAAGCCAATTCTTGTATTTTGGCTCTAGATTCCCTTAAACTTCCTTCCAACTCACTTATCTTTTTACTCCACTTTCTCTTGATTCTTTCTCTAGAATCTTTCCAAGACTTTGTCTTTTTACTGCTAGATTCTGCAACTTCACTAATTCCGGCTACTTTCTCTTGATTAAGCTGTTGGTTTTGTAAGAGCGCCTGGGCTCTGGTTATAGCTTGGATAGGCACGTATGTAGGGTTGGATCCATCTGCGTTGTTTACAATACCTATCACGTTGATCGGTGTCACATTTGAAGTGTTAACTGGGTTCTTAGGACAATCTTTGATTATGTGCTCTTTGCCACAATGGGCACAAAAGCCTTGGATGCTATAGTACTGTGATTGCCTTGCTATTGGGGGATGTGGACAATCCTTTATGAAATGATCTCCTTGACACCTAAAGCATGGTCCTCTAGGGCCCTGTGGTATCTGTTGTCTCAATTGGGGCCGTGGGTTTGGGTTTGCGTACATCACATTAGTATAGTCTGGCTCCCAACTAGGTTCCATTGGTGGACTATCATAATGATATGTCTCCACATGTTCTGGTGACTCCGTGTAATAAGCGGGTGGACTAGTTACATGCGTAGAGTCAAAACTGTTTGAGTTCGGGTCACTTTCTGTGATCAAAGGTGAAGAAGGCACTAACGCCCTACTTAGGTTCTCTTCTGCAGCAGCGTATTTGACTGAGATGACATTCGCTGGTGGGGGTGGCTGCTGAGCTAAGACGGGTTGAGGTCTCTGTTGAGCCTGGTATGGGTAGTTCTGAGGAGGCCTATAGTAATAAGGCTGAGCATTGTATTGGCCTTGATAACTACCTGGCTGCTGGTATGTTTGCGGGTAGTTCTGTCTCACGGTTTGTTTGTTGTATGGGCAGTCCTGAGCCGTATGATTCGTGTATCTTCTCTCAATTGTACAATATTGGCCACTAGGGTTGGCTTGAGGTTGTGGTGCATTGGGACACACGTTTGCCAAATGATTTCCACCACAAGTGTAACAACGTACATTAGTTGGTAGCTTGGGCACCTGTTTACTAGCAACCCCTAGTTTTTGGGCCACTTTTTCTGCTAGGTCCTCTATCGAAGTAGACAATTTTGTGGATGCTAGAGAAGAACAATCTGAGTCTTTATAGACTTTTGAGAGTTCTAACTCATCACCTAGGTTGTCCTCGATGTCTATACATATTCTTACACACTCCTCTAGCGTTCTGGGTTCTTTTAGGTACACATAGGAGCGTAGTTTAGCGCTCAACAAGCCATCTAGGAACAGTGATACCTGTTTGGCTTGTGAGGGTAGCTCTTGCATTGGACATCGTTCGACATATTGTCTGAACCTGCGTCCTGCCAGTCTTACTGTTTCCTGAGGGGTCTGTTTAAAGCTATGAATCAACGAAGACGTGTCATGTCTAATCCCACTTTTAGAGAATTCAATGATGAATGACTCCAAAAAGTGATTGATGTCTCTAAATTGCCTTTGTTGCAATGGTTGGAACCAAGTTAAAGCGGTATTCTTTAACGTTAGTCCAAATGCATTGTATTGCGTGAACATGTCCTCGACTTGTTCTGCTCTTAGTACTTGCTTGAATTCTGCAACGTGGTCATAGGGATCTCCTGTCCCATCAAAATAATTTTTCATTGATTTCACTAATTGAGTGGGTCTCAAAACTCTTGCGTGTTCACGTGGTATAGGTAGAGGAAAATCATCTCTACCACCTGGTATTCCATGATCTCTTTGTCTATCCGCTCTATTAGTGTTCGTGGTTGTTCTATCTCTCCCTATGGGATGATTAAAGCTTACTTCCGGTCTCTCTTTATTTCCTTCTCTTTGATTCCCATGGGCTGAGGATGTTCCTGCCCCTTGTTGACTTGAATTCATGTTCGTTCTAGATGGAGGGAATATCAATTCACCTCTCCATGTGTATGTGTTTCTAGCGCGGTCAGGCACCACAAAGACTCTTTCTGAAGTCTCATCCAGGTATACCACCTTTCCAGGCGTGTCTGGGTCCTTGAATTCATAAATTGTAATGATGCCTATCTCACCAGGGTGTTCCTTTCTGTACCTCCAAAAGGCTTCATTTGTCTCTTTATTTACAAACAACTCGGTGCTCCTGTTATCTTGAGGGATCCACTCTGGGATGAGTATTCTTGTTAGTACAGATTTCCCTCTAGGTGTTCTAAGTTCTTCTAATGGTTCTTTTCCTTGAAATTTTGCTTCCGTCTCTAATTGAATTGTGCCAAACTCATTAGTATCGTTTGGTTGCGTACTTAGGACGTACATGGTTCCTTCTTTGTCTATGTAAGCGTCTCTCTCAAATTTCACCACTGGTCTTTCCAATCCAATGGGTTGATCAGGGTTGTGCAGTTGCACCACTTGCCTTTGCAAACCGTCCTCATAGATGCGAGCACCTAATCGGTTGGTTCGGAGGAACTCTAGTTGCGTTCTATAGGGTCCTTCTGGTTTTCCTAGGTATGCTACATGAGACCCTCCTTCTGGTCTGTCTGCGCTAAATACCATTTCTGATTCGCTAGTCTCTGAGCTCTCGTAGGGGTAATTACTATTCAATTGCTGAGCCCACGATCGAGCAGTAGTTCTTACACTAGCCTCTGATGATCTAAGGCTTCGTCGGTCTGACTTACCTATGTGTCTCCCTGATCTAAGGTTCATTAATTTCCTTCCTTGCTCACTCAATCACACACTTAGATCGTCAATGGTTCTTTGTTATTACTTTCTTGATTATTTTTAATTTTCTTTGGATTCTTGTCTTAATATATGCGTCAGGAATTCGACTTTCCGTTATAATTTTGAGTTCTCGTTCTGTCAGACTTAGGTTCTTTCCTTTAGGTTTTCGTCACACACACCTTTACTTGTAGTCTTAAACTTGAAAGAATTAAGTATCTTGAACTTGAGGCGTTCCTATCGACTTAAATCCACAACACTACCGTTTAGCCTAAGCTAAGAATTGACTGAGGGGGTTAAGTAATCTTCCAACCTCAAGTCAGCTTTTCTGGTTGCTCTGATGCCCAAGAAGCCGCGCTTCCCAAGCTTTGCTGTCTTCACTGCCTTGCTTGCTTGCCTTTGATTGCCTTTGCTAGACCTGGAAAAATCCAATATTAGACCAATTCACAATTGAATGATTCACGTACTTGAGTACATACACCTTTTAAGTCCTTTCCCTTCTGCCCAAAATTTCAGTACTTGCCCCCTGGCTTCCTAGTCCCAAACTAGGTGAACCTCCAAATTGCTTATCCAAAAATAGATGTATTCTTTATGAAAAAAACAGTTGAGATCACGTAGTACTACGTACTCGTCAAGAGCTTTCTAACGAGCTATTAAGCTCAAAAAATGGACTTCGGGTGAAAAAGTTATGAGTGTTCAGGCCCTGGGGGGTAAAAACTGACAATCAGGTTTTCCTTCAAATATGAGCTAAGGGGTCTCCTATGAGTTTAATGGTCCAAAAATTTCTCAAAAATACCCCCAAAATTGGTCAAAAAATGGAACCCTAAATTTGCGATGGGGGTGCACAATCGCGATGGTCTGGGACCGTCGCGATGGTCCAAGCGAACTGTCGCGATGGCGTGGAATTTGGACAATCGCGATGGTGCGAAAAGGTGAACCGTCGCGATGGTCCGAAGTGAACGATCGCGATGGCGTGAGGTCGAACCGTCGCGATGGTCCAATCAGGCGGACAATCGCGATGACGCGGGTCAACGGTCAAAGGTGGACAATCGCGATGGTCCGAAGTGACCCGTCGCGATGGTCACAAGTGCGATGGCGTGAGCCAATCGCGATGGTCCGATTTTGGGCTGTCGCGATGGTCCGAAAAACGAACCGTCGCGATGGTCTATCTTGACACGTGGCACTGTCGTGGCGATGGCGTGAGCCAATCGTGATGGTCCGGGGTCAGTTGAACAATCGCGATGGTCCAAGTGGACCGTCGCGATGGTCCGGCCGAGCTGTCGCGATGGCGTGACCCTATCGCGATGGTGCGACACAATCGCGATGGTCCGAGCCAATCGCGATGGTCCACCAAAGTATGAATTTTTGAGATGCGCTTGTGGAATCGTAGATGCGCAAGGGTCGCCTACCTCGTGGTGTGGTCGCCTACCAAGAATTCCGAAGGTTGCAGACCATCGCGATGGTCCGCCACACTCGGCAGATCTTTGACAAAGAGTAAAGTTTTACCTTTTCCAAGCTTTCCTGATGCACCGGAGCTCTGTACCTGCAAGAAAACTCAAGAAAACACAAGCACACACAAGCACAAAAGTTCTCTCTCGCTCTCTCGCATGCACAAATGAGGGGAAATGAGGTGAATGGGTGGATATGTTGAATTTTCTGATTTTTTTGGAGATGAAGATGATGATGCAATGATGAAGATGGAGTGTGGGGGAGGTGAAAAACACTAAAAACTAAGTAAAAACAACAACAAAAACTGAAATTTTTACCTTCCAATGCCACTTCTTGCTATACTCTTACCATCACGCATTCGTCCTAGACTCGATCCCCGGCAACGGCGCCAAATTTGGTGTTGCTCTAGCACAATGGTAAGTACCACGTTAAGAAGCTTCACCTCCTTAATGTCAATCCGCGGAAGAGATAGGAGTGATATGAAGATCGTGAATGTGAGATGAAGTGAGAGTGATGGTGAGAAGCACAAAGATGCACACACACATACACACACACAATGAAGAGACAAGCAAGACACAATGGAAGGTGAGAAATTAGCTCTATTACTCAAGAACACTCTTACAAGCTCAAAATAGCTCTAAGCTCACTCTAGCCAATATGAACTAACCTCCAAAAATGAGCTCTCTAGCTCTTTTTATAGTTTCTAGACTAGTTTTGACCGGTTTCACATCTAGTGACCGGCCTAGTTAAAAAATAGGTCCTAGAGGCTATTTGGAAGGGTAAACGGTGTCTAAAAATAACGAAAATTGGTACGCATATTCTACCTAAGCTCCTCAAGCTCGAGGACTCCTCGGCTTGCACAAAATGGAGCTATGGATTACAAAATGGGGTTTTGTCTATATTACATATGTTACAAGAGTGATGAAAATCACTGTTGGATGTTTGAAGAGGTAATAAAAACATAATTGTTTGAAAAAATGATCCGACTGGCTCCCTGCTCCCTCTTTACATGCTTCCATGTCGTCTGTGCCTCTGACTGTGCCTCTGACTGCTTCCAACACTTGTATATACGCCTATTGCCCTAACGGGCTACTTATCTTTGTACATTCTAGTGGTAATACATTCAATATTGTGTATTGTGCTTCAAGCTTCTTCTTCTTTCTTGTGTTGTTCGCATGCTTCCGTAGAGGTCTAACGCCAACACACACACACATACATATATATATATATATATATATATATATATATATATATATATATATATATATATATATATATATATATATATATATATATATATATATATATATATATATATATATATATATATATATATATATATATATATATATATATATATATATATATATATACACACATATATATGTATATGAGTCCAATAAATAACACACAGAATACAATAAATCGACCTGAGCCTTGAAAAAAAAAACACAGTCAAGAAACCTTATATGACGTGGCAGTTTGGTACAGCTAAGTAAAGTCAGGAAAGGGGGTTCCTGATGCATCAAGAACGAACCCTGCACACATGTATATATATATACACATGCATGCATGTATGGTATTTTCAACCATACTTTTTTCGTACTTCCATACCCGTATGTGTCTTTTGTATGGTCGAAGTATATATACACATTGCATCTAGTCCTCCCACTACCTACTAGAGAGATGTCTCTCCTCCCAACCTTTTGCCTCTATATATAGCTACTCGAATCAACGAGGACATAATACATATAAAGATACATACACATCATGTATATACACATACATATATATAAAACAAACATGTAGATACATACACATCACACATACATGCCTACATGCACACAAGTATACATATACATGCACACACAATTATAAACACACTTGCATATATCACACGTAAAAGAGCATGTTTTCATCTTTGTGGTGGGATTCACCTATATTCTAGTTGAATAAAGGAGAACCTAGTGTTTGATACTCATTCAAATGATTCAAGTTAAGGATCGATAACTAGAGTAGGATCTACTTTCTAATCTACTCATGTGGTTTCATTGTTGCCATCGTTTTGATAACACATCAATATAGTCTCATCTTCATTATTTATTGTTTTCTATTATTTCTTCTATTGTTAAATCTATGTGCTCATAAATGACATCATCTATTGATGGACTATTATCAATATTTGGTAATTCTTTTTCATCACCAGTAGAATGAGCACATAGAGTAGCATCATCTTCATCAAGTAGATTATTATCGTTGTCATATACAATGATTCTAATTTCTCTTTGAGATGCCGATACATCAATATCTTATGATGATGAATCAACATGAATTTCTTTGATCTTTCTAACAATAAATTGTTCAAACAATGATCGACCTCTAGGTTGAACATGAATGATTTACCACCAAGGATGAGCATCATGGTTTTTATAAAAAAATGCTTGTTCAATATGCCTAGGAAGAATAAATGGTTCTCTAGTTAATCGCATTATTTTCAAAGAATCGATTGCCCAAATCCCAGATAATTCCCTTCTCAATGTGGAATTACTCCCTTTATACTCAGGTCGAAACCAATCAACTTTCAAAATAATGTATCAAAATATAAAAAAACAAAAAATCATTATAATGTGCTTAAAAAAATAATAAACTATATCATAAAAAATAAAAACTTTTTTTTTTACTTGTTTGAACATACAAAACGATATTTCGTAGATACCAACAACGGTTCCTACATAACCAAGTTCACTAGCTATAAGTTCGTATCTTTTGAGCTAGCATATGATAGTTGCTTGAAAGGAGCAACAATGCTAGAATCCTCTGTTTTATATAAAGAATCAATCATTTTGATTCTAATATGTTATCCAAAAGCCCACATATTAGTGAACATTTGAGCTTGCAATAAAAATTAAATTATTAAAGAGAAACTAATATACATATATGTGAAAAAATAGAATATCATTAAAATAAAATCATCTTTCTTTCACAACTTATCATTAAGTCCCTGTGCTCATTTGAGATTCATTCATTATTTGCATTGGCTAGTTGCATACGGATATATAGCCAATCTGTGAAAGAAGGTATATTTGTATTCTCATTACTATCGAGATTACACCAATATCTTTTATTTCTCCATCTTTTTCTTTGGACATTTTGAAGTTCCTGTTCATACTCGCTAATGAATTCTTGCATGCATTTGCTATTATATGCTATAAAATTAGAAACATCACTTTTATCTTTCAATGTAAATTGAAATGGAACCCCCTTACATGATAATACCTCATCTTGTATTTTTGAAGAAGACTCGTTAGTCCATGCACGTGAAGCTTCTTCATTCACTCTTTCAAGGTATTCACTAACATAGTACATGCACTCCTCAAGCATCCACCCCTTTGCCATAGATCCTTCTGGTTTTTCTCTTTGTCACACATAACCTTTTAATATTTCTATATCGCTCGACTCAAAACATCGATCGAGTGTTTACAACACTTGTAATCTCTATTTCATCCACAAGATGGACTAATAAGTAAAACTGAATATCAAAAAATGACGTTGGAAGCTCTTTCTCCATCAAACTTAGTAGCTCCCTGCATTCACGTTTCTTTTGTGGGATCGAGTCTTTGTCAATCTCTTTTGATGTAATCCACATATAGTTATCATAAATTAAATTATAAAGAAACTAATTCGTAAATAAAAGATATCAAATAGTCTTATATATTAAATTTAAAAGGATAATAATTACCTTATAAGCGATCAAGGATGATAGATCACATTTCGTACTCCTTTCATTGTACATCAATCATTAACTAGAGATAGAATGCGCTTCAAAAAGTTATTCTTACCATGTGTTTTTAATCTAGATAAGCTCCTATCATCCATAGTAAATGTGTTTTGGAAAGATACTTCATATCTTGTAAGTGTTTGAATTGATTGAATCCTATTATTGATGGTTTGCATCTCTTTTGTCGTAAGTATCCAAGGAGCACGTGTGTAAGTTGTTTCCTTTTGATTTCTATCGAAAGTTAGCCATAACTTTGGTTTTGATTTTTGATATTTTAAATCATTTCTTGATGCTATTGTGTCTTTTAACCCAAAAAGATGTTGCCATAATGAATAACCTGTTGAAAGTGTGAATTATGCAAGCTCTAGGTGGACATTGAGGGGGGGTGTTAGATATGCTCAATGCCTCACCTTTGTGTAATACCATTATCGTTCCATAACACTCTATTTTGTAAGGCCCCCATTATGAGGAGAAGCCATGTGAGAGTGTTGGACATTGGTAGGTTCCTAACTTTGAGGTCATATGAGGTCTAGACTAGGCCGTAGATGGATAGTTAGGAAGGTTACTTCTAAGCCATTGGATTTGGGATTGATCCTATGTGAGGATCAACCTAAATCAAGGGCTAGAAACAAAAGTATCTTTCTTAACTTGGGGAAGGGTATATTTCTTGTGGGCCATTGGATCTAGACTTGATCGTAAGTGTGGATTAAGCAAGATCAAGGGCTACTAACAAATGGTTTTTGATCCTACCTTGCTACCATTGGATTTACCCCATGGATCAATGGTGGAGATTATTTTGGGCATGGATCAAGCTACCACGACCCTAGAACATGGGTAGGACTTAGGCTTGGAGGACCCAATGTGTCTGGCAATGTTGATGTGCAAACTCATTGAGAATACCAATTGCATATGCAACATCTGGTCTAGTGTTGGTGAGATAGAGTAATAAGCCAATACATTATCGATAAGTATGCACATCCACAAGTGATGATGAATCCTCCAGTGTAAGCTTGATGTTGGGATCAAGTGGTGTAAATACTGATGACATTGGTCCATGTCATATTTTGAAAGAAGATCAGAGCCGTACTTCTTTTGTGATACGAGTATGCATTCTTTTGTTTGCCAAACTTCCATACCTAAGAATTAGTGAAGTACACCCAGATATGTCATAGAATACTCAAGGTGAAGCTGTGTGATGATGAATTGGATGTGTTCTTCATCTTAACCTATCAAGATCAAGTCATCTAAATAGAGGATGATGATGTCCACTAAAGAGTCTTTCTGATAGATGTATAAGTTAGCATTGGCACGACTTCTTTGAAATCCTTTATCTTCAAAGAACTTGTGAATCTTTTCATACTAGGTCTTGGGAGCTTGTTTAAGTCCGTAGAGTGCTTTGTGAAGCTTATAGATTTGATCTTCCTTTCCTTTGATCTTGAAACCTTCAGGTTGTTCAACTTATACTTCTTCTTGAAGATCTCTATTGAGGAAAGCACTTTTGACGTTGAGTTGGTAGATGGGCCACTTGAAATGTGCACCTAGTGATAGAATGATCCTTATGGTGGTAGACCTTGCAATAGGGGCAAAGGTTTCTTCATAATCAATGCCATGTTATTGCTTATATCCCTTAGATACAAGTCTAGATTTGTACTTGTCCAATGTGCCATCTGATTTATACTTAACTTTATAGAGCCACTTGACTCCCATGACTTGATGATTTGTGGGCTTAGGAACAAGTGTCCAAGTCTTAGTCTTCTCGATTGCATCCATTTCCACTTGCATAGCTTCTTCCCACTCAAGTTTTCCCTCAACTTCTTTATAGTTAGAAGGCTCTGGAATCTGCTGGATCTGATGCATCAATGCCTAATTTACAGAATGACTTTGTTCTCACTACCTCTTTTCAATGAACCTTTGTGATCTTCTTGGTTGATTCAAAGTACTAGCCTCTGATTGGTGTTTTGAAAAGACTATGTACCCCTCTGAAGTGTAGATGGGTGGACTAAGACTTGTATTTGGATCTTTGGTTGAGTATCTTGAAGCTTCATTAAAGAGTACATCTTTTGAAATTGTGATGAAGTGGTTCTCAAGATCGTACATTCTATATGCTTTTGATTGTTCACTATAGCCAATGAATATATGCTTTTTAGGCTTGGACTGTAGTGTAGTTGGATCTTCTTTTGGCACATGGACAAATTCTTCGCTTCCAAATACTCGAAAGTAGTTGATATTAGGTTTTCTTCCATAGTAGGCTTCAAAGGGTGTCTTGTTGTGCAATGCAATAGTGAAGCCTCGATTGAGTATGTTCATGGCAGTGTGCACTGCTTCTACCCAAAACTTGTAGGGTAATTCTTTGTTGTGAAGCATGGTTCATGCCATTTCCATCACACTCATTTTGGGATAGAGTGTCAGGTTGAGTGACTTGTCGTTTTATTGCTTTTTTCTTTAGGAAATTATCAAAGTCGTGATTTATAAACTGACCACCACATCTGATTGAATATTCTTGATTGTCTTTGATGCTTCGTTCTCAACTTGGGTGATCCATTCTCGAAACTGAGAGAAACTATCTGCCTTCGACTTCAAAAGATATACCCAAATGTATATTGAGTGTATAGAGAGTACACACATGGAAGCAAAATGGAAAGAAGTGTGTACTCACAAAAGAAAGAGTGTGAGAGACTCAAAGTGAGTAGACCAAGAAATGGGTCAACTCAAATGGATTAGAAATGAGCTTGCCAAGAGCATGGAGTAGGCTCATCAAGCTTCTGACTAAGTACAAATGGGGGGAGAGGCCCTCCTTATATAGATTTGGGATGTGCTCTCCAAAGTACATCTCATGTGGGATAATTCCCCTCAAAGGAGAATGAATACAATGGTAGATGTGAATGGCAAGGTACCCAAATACAAAGGATATACAATATAAAATGGAAATAAAATAGAAATGGAGTGCCTCTTGGATACAAAATGGAGATGCACTCATGTGCATACAAATGTAGATGATGTAGGAGCAATAATGTTCTCAACACCCCCTCTGCAGCTCCATTTTGGAGCGGTTGAATGCTACAGAGGTCCACCAAGTGCTAGAGTGGAACTGAAGGTAAAGCCTTTGTGAACATGTCTACCAGGTTCTCTTGAGAGGTACACTACTCCTGAGTAATCTCCTAAGATACAAGATTCTCATGGATGAAGTGGTACTGGATCTCGATGTGCTTCGTATGAGCATGAAACACTATATTCTTGGCGATGGCCAAGGCTGACTGGTTGTCCGTGTGGATGCATGTCAAAGTAGCCTGCAAAACACCAATGTTAGATAATAAACATCAAAGCTAGATGGACTCACATGCTGTGAAGCTAGATGCTTGGTACTCAACCTCGGTGGATAATAGAGCAATTGTAGGCTACTTCTTACTTGCCAAAGAGATAGGCCCTGAGCCAAGCAAGGATATGTACCGAGAAGTGGACCGTCGAGAATCAGAATGACCAGCCCAATCTAAATCTGAATATCTAGCGAGTTCGATGTCCCCTTTGTACCAAAGACCATGATGTCAGAAGGTATCAAAGTAGTCTCTGAGAAGCATCCAAATGTGTTTGTCGAGGCTGATGTGCGAACTCACTCACTATATCAACTGCATAGGCAATATCTGCTCTAGTGTTAGCAAGGTAGAGTAGTGAGCCAACAAGCTATCGATAAGTATGCACATCCACAAGTGATGATGAATCCTCTAGTCTAAGCTTGATGTTTGGATCAAGTGGTGTAGATACTAAGCAACATTGGTCCATGTTATATCTGGAAAGAAGATTAGAGTAGTACTTCTTCTGTGATGGGAATATGCCTTCTTTTGTTTCCCAAACTTCCATGCCCAAGAAGTAGTGAAATAGTTCAAGATCTATCATAGATTACTCAATGTGAAGCTATGTGATGATGAATTGGATGCGTTCTTCATCTGAGCCTATCAAGATCAAGTCATCTACATAGAGGATGATGATGGTCACTAAGGACTTGTTCTGATAGATGTATAAGTTTGCATCAGCATTGCTTCTTTGAAATCCTTTATCTTCAAAGAACTTGTGAATATTTTCATACTAGGCCTTGGGAGCTTGCTTAAGTCCGTAAAGTTCTTTGTGAAGCTTCTAGACTTGATCTTGCTTTCGTTTGATCTTGAAACCTTCAGGTTGGTCAGCATATTTGTACTTGTCTAATGTGCCATCTGATTTCTACTTAACTCTATAGAGATACTTAAATCCTATGACTTGATGATTTGTGGGCTTAGGAACAAGGATCCAAGTCTGGTTCTTCTCGATTTCATCCATTTCCACTTGCATAGCTCCTTCCCACTTAGGTTGGCCTTGAGCTTCTTCGTAGTTAGAAGGCATTGGAATTCTTTGGATCTGATGCATCAATGCATAGTTTACATAATGACTTTGTTCTCGCTATTGCTTTTCAATGAGCCTTTGTGATCTTTTGGGTTGATGTGAAGTATTGACCTCTGACATGTGCTTTGAAATGATTGTATCCCCCTTTGAAGTGTAGATGGGTGGACTGAGACTTGTATTTGGATCTTTGGTTGAGTATCTTGAAGCTTCATTAAAGAGTACATCTTTTGAAATTGTGATGGAGTGATTCTCAAGATCGTACAATCTAGCTTTTGATTGTTCAATGAAGCCAATGAATATATGCTTCTTGGACTTGGACTATAAATTGTTGCGATCTTCTTTTGGTACATGGACAAATGCTTCACTTCCAAATACTCAAAAGTAACTGAAATTAGGCTTTCTTCCATAGTAAGTTTCAAAGGATGTCTTGTGCAATGCACTGGTGAAGCCTCGATTGAGTATGTGCATGGCAGTATGCACTGCTTCTGCCCAAAACTTCTAGGGTAAATCTTTGTTGTGAAGCATGTTTCTTGCCATTTCCATCACACTTCGGATCTTTCTCTCAGCTACTCCATTCTGGGATGGAGTGTGCGATTAAGTAACTTGTCTTTTTATCCCCTTTTATTTTAAGAAATTGTCAAATTCATGATTGATAAATTCACCACGGCCATCGGATCAAATAGTCTTGATTGTCTTTGATGCTTCATTCTCAACTTGTTTGATCCATTCTCAAAGTTTAGAGAAAGTGTCTGCCTTTGACTTCAAAAAATATACCCAAATGTATCGGGAGTGGTCATCTACTAAAAGAAACAAGTAGAGTGAACCACTAAGAGAAGGGGTATCCATAGGTCCACAAAGGTCCATGTGGATGAGGGCTAAAGGGTTCCTAACTCTTGTGGAAGCCTCCTTGGGGACTGGAGCCCTCTGCCGCTTGCCTTGGTGGAAGCTTGGCAGACATCATTGACTTGCTCAATCTTGGGCAATCCTTTAACTATCTGAGAGGAGGAAATCCTTGGTAAATATGAAGTGTGTCCATATCATTGATGTCACAAATTGAATAGTGACTCCTTAGATAGAAAGCATGAAAGTTTGTAGAGCCCTTTGTCTTCTACTCCTTATTCAATGATGTCTTTGGTTTGAGTGTCATTCACCTTAACTAAAGTGTTATCAAATGACACTTGTTTATCATGATCGATGATGTTCTTGACTGATAGTAGGTTCATGCACAATGTAGGAACAAATAGGACATTCGATAATGATTTGCACTCCCCTTGGGTGTTGGTGATTTTCATTTTGCCTTTCCCTTCGATGGATAGGCTCTTGTTGTTGCCTAAGTAAACTTCTCTAGTATGGTCTTCAATTTCTTGAAAGCAATCCCGATCCGTACACATGTGCAATGTCGCTCCACTATCAAAGATCCATTCTTGAGAAGAACTGGAAGTTACCAGAGCATTGGCCTTTGTAGAAATGAACAGGTATTCACTAGAACAGTGAGACCTATGTTGAGATGTTTTTGAGGGGTTCTTGGAACTAGAAGGCTTTGATGTATGCTTCTTCTTATAGCAAAAGTTTTTCAAGTGCCTTGTTTTTCCACAAAAATTGCAAGTAAATTTCTTCGACAAAGTGCGGGAGGCTTGCTTGGGTGCATTACTAGTATTATGACTAGCATGTTTGCCCTTTTGGAAGGGTCCTTTAGCCTTCACGGTTGTCTCTTGTGAGGAATCTGACTTTGCTTGTGAGTCGCGGAGGAGCAAAATTTGACGAACCTCTTCCCAAGTTAGAACTTGACCTGTGTTATACAGAGTGGTTACAAATGTTTCATATGAATGAGGAAGCTTGTTGAGCAATCATATAGCCATATCTTCACTTGAAATTTTTCATCCACAAAGTTCTAACTTGTGTTGATAATCTTCAAATTGGGCTATAACTTTTGTGATTGTGTCTTGTGAACATATAGTGATATTGTGAAATTTGGCTTCTAAGGCATAGATCTTGGAAGGTGTTTTATCTTCAAAGATTTGCTAAAGTATTCCAAGCTTCTTTTGAAGTCTTACATGTAGTGATGTGACACTTTGCCAGTTCATCACATGCGAGGAGAAGTTGGACTAATGCTCACTTGTCCTTTATGTTCCATATATTCCAAGCTTCTGGATCACTCTCCTTATCAGGTTCTCGTTTTGTTCCTTTGACTGCCTCATAAAACAAATTTGTATAGAGGTAGGCCCTAATAGTATCCTTCCATAGGTTGTAATTTGTACCATTTAACCTTTCATCTTGCGGCATGAATATTGGCGTAAAGGAGGGTAAATATAATTGACTTGGGGACATTTCATTTGAAATAGTTGACATTCTTGTCACTGAAACGAAGTCACCAAACTTGCGATTGGTTCACAAAATTGAGTTAGGGTAGGGGTGGGGGGCTTAGATTAGCCCTACACTTGAACCAAATTGAAGTAGAAACCTTGGAGAGGGGGGGCTTAGAATAGCCCTACACTGGAGAATGCGAGAGAGACGCCTTGGAGGGGGGGCGTAGAATAGCCTGACACTTGCACAAAAAATCGAGACAAATCGACATGAGAGGAGGGCTTAGAGTAGCCCGTTGTACATAGAGAGAGTCACACTTGGGGGCTTAGAGTAGCCTCCTAGGCACACACACACACACACTGATGTCCTTATATTGCTTGAGTTACAAATTTGGCACTTAGTGCCTTGAGTGCTCGAGAACTTGAGTCAAATGGAGATGTTTACTCCATTCAGTAAACATCTCTTCATCTGAAATGTTTACTTCTACATTCAGTAACTGATCTCGTAAATCTTTAAGCTTCAAAATATGTGTCTGAAACGATTCACCAACTTTCATCCTTGTGTTGGCTAATTGTCTCCTTAAATGAGCTTTCTTAGCAGGGTTTCTACTCTGATAGAGATTCTCTAACTCTAAGCAAGCTTGACGGGATGTTCTACAACACCTGATTTGGGGTATAATATGCCTCTTAACTCCCATAGAAATACATGAAAGTGCTAGTGCATCACTTGAATCCCATCTAGATTTCTCTTATGTAGGAAGTAATATGGTAGTAGTATAGACTCTTGATGATGAAAGAGTTTCTTCTTATTCACTAACCTCCTGTTGAACAGGATTAGGAACAACAGGTCTTCTAGAAGATGAAGCAACATCTTCTCCAACTTGTCTTGGCCTTGGATAAGTGCCATTGACAATATTCCATAAGTCCTTTGTTACTAAGAGATTCATCATCATAAAACTCCACATTGGACAATTAGACATGCCCTCACGCTTGTCTTCATTCTCAAGTCTATAATCACTCATCTTGTTAAGGGTGTATGTCAACTATGCTCTGATACCAAATGTTGGTATTCTAAGGTCTAAATACCATATGTTGGAAGTGGTATGGGCCACAATAACAATAAAAAACAGGTTTATAGGATCTCCCAATAGATGAACCTTAACATACACACCTTAAGACTAAAAAATAGATGAGTGAGAGATAGAGAGAGAATAGACGAGATTTCAAGTGTAAAGGTAAGCTATGAGGCTCCCTGTTGCAAAGCGAAGAAGAGCAAAAGGCAAAAAAAAGGGGTCCTAAAATTTTTCCAATTTGGACACTCCATTTTTGTATTATAACCATTTTTGTAACATCTTTTTCGTTGTAAATGCACTAGAGGAGTCCTCTAGATGCATACCCATGGAGATTAGTAGCTTACCCATGTAAATTAGTAGGAAATTAGCTTTTTAGTGAATAAAGTGCCGGTCTCTTGTGTGAAAGGACCATTTTTAGGGCACATGTATATAAGTCAATTTGTGACTCTTTGTAAAGACTTTTGGCCATTGTGAGAATCAAGAGCACAAAATTTCGAATTTGTGTCTTCTCCTATCTGTATCATCTTCTTTGTGAGCTTGTATGCATGTGTGTTGCTTGAAAAGAGTGTTAGGAAGTGTTATCTATCCATGAAAGTGTTTGTTTGCTGTGGTTAAGGTGTGTGTGAAGTGTAGGAAGTGCTGAAGTGTAGGAAGGTCATTCCTGTGACTCAGTATTTTGCTCATAACTTAAAGTAGAAGCGTCAGAATTGAGTGAGAATACACCATTGAATGCGTCTTCTTGAGAGCTTCGAACCGCATATGGTATTTGCTATATTCGGAGTTCGGAGCTGAGAGAAAAGCTCAATTTACTATTGGCAGCTGCTCCAAGTATGGTGACACCATGACTGACAGTTGAAGCTTGTTTGGATTAGTCTTTGCCTTGTTTGCACTCTTTGGGAAGCTCATTTGCATTTATCGTCATTTGAATGCATGTCTTCATACACTCGGCTAGGTTTTGATACTCCTCGGATTGATAAATAAAGCATGAATCCACACTATATGCACTTGAGGGGGATCGAGGTATAGTCTCTTTCTCCACAAGTCCCTAGGTTTGCCTTTAGGTACACACGTTTTTGGCGCCGTTGCCGGAGAGTGTCGAATCAAACCGAGGCATTTGTGTGATGGTAAGTAGCTTTCAGCATTGAAGCGAGTAAAAGAGTTGTGAATTTCTCTTCTTTGGTAAGTCACACTCATCCGCACTTACTACTTCTCACTTTTGAAGTGTGTGTAATGAGTTATTAGTCTAGAGAAGTGAGTGGAGTGAGTAGAGTAGGAGGAAGAAGGGAGTAGTTAGGGAGTTAGAGTAGCCATTAACTCTAGTCTTGTGAGTCTTTTTAATTAGGAAGAATTTTTCAAAAAAGTATAAAAACCCAAAAAACTTGTCTTCTAAACTTCACTTGTCTCCAAACAAGTATCGAGAGAGAGAGCAGGCAGTCGAGTATCGCGATCGGAGATTAGAGAGCTTGGAGCCGCGCAGAGCAAGAGTGAGTGTTAGAGGAGCTTGGAAAGAGACTACAAGGTGAGCATTTCTGCCTGATACTCATCACCATCAGTTAAAACCAATTAACTTAGCCAAACGATCTGCGGTAAATATCGTGAAGGCCATCCCGGGGTAGAGAAGGATTATTTTTCTGATTCAGGCTAAGAGAGGAGGGTAGATACACTCTAAGGACATGTGTATGTACTCAAGATCCAAAAAACACTTGCAAAAAATTGAAAAAGTGTCAAGTATCGTGTTCTCCCACGGTTGAGGTATCGCGATACCTAGGTATCGTGAACTCCTGTGGTCAAGTATCGTGATACTTGCAAGTGGTCGAATATCGTGTATCGTTGAGAAATCCTCACGATACCAGTCACATATCCTGTATCATGTATCGAGGAAATCTGATAGAGATACCTGTCAAGTATCATCTATCGTGAAATTTTGGTCGCGATACCTGTGCCATATCGTGTATCGTGGAAGAAGCTTTTGCGATACTTGGTGGATATTGAGTATCGGCGGAAATTTTCTCACGATACTTCTCAAATATCATGTATCATGGAGGCCTGAAAACGATACTTTATGAATATCAGATATCGTGGAAATTCCAAATATCGTGTATCGTGAAAGTTTTTTGCGATACCTGTGCAATATCGTGTATCGTGGATAAAGCCTTCACGTGGATATCTAGTATCGCCAGAAATTTCTCATGATACTGGAGTAGTATCGTGTATCGTGGGATTAGAAAACGATACCTGTGGAATATCGACTATCGTGGAGATTTTCCTTGTGAACTATTGAGTATCGTGTATCGAGTTTATCAAGTATCGTGTATCATGACCTTTTGCAGTGAGTCAAGTATCGATTATCGTGGATTTTTGAGGCGATACTTGTCGAGTATCGAGTATCGTGGTAAGGTCCAGCCTATCAAATATCGAGTATCGTGGATTTGTTTGGGTCAAGTATCGTGAGTTGTGGATTCACTGTCAGTCCTATTCCAACCAAATTTTCTCTAGAATTCTGACCCTCAGTAAAGAACTTTAGGAACTGGAGGTTGGTTAAGGTTAATCAGAGCTTTCAAGTGAATGAACCTAAGATCTGGCAGAACCCTAGGAAGAAGTGTGATTTCCTCTGTTGGGAGTGTAGCCGAACCAAGTAGTCATTCACAATACTGTGAAACCTCTAGTGAGTCAGAGGAAGAAGTTCCCATGGCTTCAGAGGACATGCAAAATACCGTACCAATGATTGGCATGATGTCAATTATTCAGGGTCAATATCGGACATCTTTAGAATATGTGAACACCAATCAACATGAGATACCTATCTACCTAGATGGTCTAAACCGATCAGTGGCCAGACTAAAGAAAGCTTCAGATGCCTACATAGTGCCTAGGTCAGCAATTAAGTATGCAGGAGGGTTTTATATGGACAAAAGAGATATCCAGTATGTTGTTACAGAACACCCTGAAAACATCAATGAACATGGGGAAGAAGACAATGCTCACAACCTTAATGAAGAGGGACATGAAGGGCAAGTGACCACTCCAAGAGGGAGATCTACTGTTGTAAGGGTGTGGAGAGGAAACCTAGTTCCCCAAGATGACTCCTTGATGGATGTGTATTTGATCAATGGAATGGAGCATCTCCTTAGAGCCCACTCTTCATTATGGGAAGTAGCCCCTAACCCAGTTACCATCTATGAGTTACAAGATCCAGAACTCCCCACCATTATCACATATTTGGACAAAAACCAAAGGAGGTACTGGCCTCTAACGGAGTTAGAAAGAGCAGGGTTGAAATATCAGAACATTCCATTGTTCCCCTCTTGGGATCAAGCCACTACGCAAAACCCTCAAGGAATGTTTCAGGATAATTCATATCAACAGTATGGACAAACACAACAAACACAAATCCCGGTTAGACCCCATGTGCAGTTTGCTATGCCTGCAAATAACCCTAACTATCAGCCTTAGCTAACTGTTGACCCAAGGAATAGAATCCATGTTCGAGATAGATCACCTGTGGTAAGAGGACCTGGTATACCGATAGGAAGACTAGTTTTCCCTGTAATGCCTAGACCACCTGAGGCAGGAAGAAGATTAAGACCCATTCAAGTTGCCAAATGCATGAGAAACCATTATGATGGCTCTACTGAACCTTACAATCATATAGCTGAATTCAAGCAAGTTATCAGAGCCGAACAAGTGGAAGATTTCTTGATCCAATATGAATCCTTTGGTCTAACACTGACAGACACAGCTTTAGCGTGGTTCCAGCCATTAGATCCTAATAATTTTCAAAACATGGAACAAGTCTATCAAGAAATGATTGAGGAATTCACTAAATCTAGGATTAACAATAACTCTTCCTCATTGATCCATAGTTTTAAGCAAGCTCCTACAGAGTCAGTGAGATTGGCTGCAAGAAGATTCAAACAATATGTGGATAGATGCCTTGTTGAAGAGAGACCCACTCAAAACAAGATGGTGTCATTGTTTTTGGAAGGGTTAGTGAATGGATCATTAAGATCTCTGGCATATGTGAAAAGAGTTCAAACTTTGCAAGAATGTATGAAAGAATGTATTGACCTAGAGGACAATCTAGAAGAAGATCTGAAAATACCTCAAGGTAGCGTAAAAAGTGAAGATTCCGTCAGCAATACATCAAACCCTAAGAATAATGTGGAGGAAATAGCCGACTTAGTAGCAAAGAACGTTCAAGGATAGAGGAACTACCCCAACAACCCAATGAGAGTGCCCACGCTTAGAAGATGTATGCATTGTGGAGGAGATCATCCCTCTCATATGTGCACGAGGGGAGTAGTCCCACCACCTGCTTATGCTTACAATAAACCACCTATTCCGGGCCCTCTACAATATTGCAACATAGAACAAAAGTACACAAATCACAACACAGAAAACTGTCCTTACAATAGGCAATCAAGACTGGTACAACCTATCATGAGACCTTATGGATACCCTCAGAGAGATCAAGGAGGAGAAGCCTTTAGATATCCCACATATCAGCAACAGGGACCGGTACCACAATCGTATGCTTATCAAGGGTACGCTCAACAACAACCAGTGTTAGGACAACAACCGCCCCACCCTCAAAATGTTTTCTCAGTGAAAGTAACTCGACAAGAAGAGAACCCTGAGAGAGCAATAGGTTCCATCCACACCTTTGACTAGTAACGAATCATATGACCCATCTTATGACCATATTCAAGGAGATTATTCCACTTATGAGAGCTCTATGATAGAATATGGACAAATGTACGAACCCTGTGCATATGGCATGGAAGCACTAGATAATTCTTACGGGTATGAGCAGGACTATGTATCATTGATGTACATAGCTCCTAGAGCACCCATACCTCCCTGACCTATGAACCGACCGCCTGTACCTAGAGGACCATGTTATAGATGCAAGGTGATCATTATATTAGAGAATGTACACTACCAAACCCACCACCACCACAACAAGTATGGGAAGGATACTGTAGTGATTGTGGTATAAAGAACACCTTTTTAGAGATTGCCCCAAAAATCCTAACAAAGTTAACTCGAACGTGCAAATCAATGTGATAGAAGTGATAGAGTCATCAAGGAGTGATAAGGAATACAACGTACCATTGAAAGCAATAACACAGGCCAAAGATAGAGAGACCCCAGAAAAGACTGGAGCAAATGATCGAGCTGATAGGAAAGTGGACATACCTACACCTCAAAGAGTTGAAGACTCGGAAGAACCTGGAAAAAGTATCACAAGTAAACGAACACAAATATGGAAGAATCGTAGAGATAGGATAAAGGAAAAGAAATTACAACAACAGATGGAGAAAGAAAAAAATGAACAAGATCAAAAGGAAAAACAAGAAGTGGAAGTAGAAATTCGGAAAGGAAAGTCTAAAAAAGAAGAGGTAGGATCAGTTTTAGCAGATCCCATGCCAAAAGAGTTAGCCATGTGGATTCAGGCATACCAGGCATGAATCAGAGCAGGACCAACCATTGAACAACATGAGAAAGAATATCCTAGAGGTGACTTAGAGAAAGAAAGGTTGGAGATATGCAAAAAGTTAATTGAAGTAGCTCAACAGACCCTAGCAAAACCTGTTCTTCAATTGCCTAACTCACGAATTCTCGAAAAGGATTCCAAGAGTGTGTCTTCCCTAATAACCCCGAGAAACCCAAAGAAGGCGAGACACATGATAGAGATTACCGCGAGGATAAAAAAGAAGGATCCATCATCCCCGCAGTAGATGGGGAATGGCCTAAAGACTTGTGGGCAAGAGTCCAAGAAGACAGATGGAAGAAAGTGGAAGGAATAGAACCACCCTTTGAAGAGCTAGGAGCAGGAGGTGAATTAGAACATTCAATACCTGAGCTGAATTCAGAAGGATTATTACCCTTTGACCAAAGCAAAAAGGAGAATGACAGTGAAAAGGTCTTGCCAAATTACACAGGGGAATACGAACATAATTCGGAATTATACTGCATTCCCTCAATAAGAAAAAAAGAACAAAACCCATCAGTCCAAACATCAGACATCATACAACACCTTAGAGAGGTAAAAATCCCTTGTACTCTGACATTGGAAGAACTGTTGAAGGTCAAACCACATTTGAAGGAGAAATTAACCAGTCAATTGGAGACAAAGGCTGAAGAGAAGGAAATGCCTGATGAGGTGACCACAATCAAAATCCCAGTCGATAAGGTTGGAGATTTCAGCGAAGGAGATGAAGGAAACACTTGCCTTCCAATTACCTATAGGGGTTATACCACTGGAGTAGGAATTACAACTAAAGAAATCTGGGAGAAATGGGGAAAACCAGCTCTAAGACCAACACGCATGAAGATACAAATGGCAGACGACGGACACACTGAACGACCCTTGGGATTACTGGAACAGGTAATTTTTACCACTTGCAGAGTTGAATTCGAGCACACCTTAGCGATATGTCAATTTGAAAGGGCTAGCAATTATGAAATGATACTTGGAAGACCCTTCATGAGACAGCTAAAGGTAGTGCAAGATTGGGGAAAAGACGCAGTATAATTACAACATGAAGGAACCACAACAAGAATAAATCTCCACACATACACATATCAAGATGTTCCTCCCTTGCAATGGAATCAGATTCATAAGGAGGAAGACGACCAGTCGATTCACAGTATAGGTTCAAGCGACCAATCTTGGATGAACGAAGACACTCATCTATGGATATGCCAAACTGCGAAAAAGGAAGAGGATAGGAGGAAAGGATGGCAGCACAGGCAAGGAGTTGCTAGATCTGTACAAGATCCAGCTTACATGCCTCAATTATTCCTAGATAAAGAAGTCAAACCTCATGGTTGGAAGGAGATTTTAGCCACTCTAGATGTGTGTGTAAACGAAGAAGTGATAACCATGAATGAATGCATTGATGAGGAAGGCTATGATGTTAGTCTATACGTGGTAGTTCTTCAAGAGGATGAAGAAGGAGAAGTAATCGAAAAGGAATGGAAGGAGGATTACGAGAGCATTGAAAAGGAACAAGAGCAAATGGAAACCGAAAGTGGAAATCAAGAAGTAAGTGTCATAACTAATGAAATAAATCAAGAAATGACACAGGAAGAAGAGCTTGGGTTAGATAAAGAACAAGAAGATGGTGAGTCATTCGAGAATATAGGGATGTCTTTGCCTAGACTTATAAGGATTTGAAAGGAGTAGATCCTTCTATATGTGCCCATAGAATCCCTATGACATCTGAAGCTAAACCTTCCAAACAAAGACCATACACATATAACGATGTCTATTCAACAAAAATTAAGGAAGAGATAGACAAGTTGTTAGATGTTGGATTTATTTATGAAATTGAACACACGGAATGGGTGTCACCTTTGGTGGTCGTGCCGAAAAAGAATGGTAAGTTATGGATTAACCTGAAAAAAGTAAATGCTGCCACCATAAGGGATAGTTACCCATTACCCATCACGGATCATCTTCTGGAAAGAGTGGCAGGGAAGGAAGTTTATAGTTTTTTGGACGGCTTTTCAGGGTATAATCAGGTAGCCATTGCCCCTGAGGACCAACATAAAATAGCCTTTGCAATTGAATGGGGAGTATACGCCTTTAGGGTTATGCCTTTTGGTCTAACCAATGCCCCAACCACATTCCAAAGATTGATGTGCCATGTATTCAAGGAGTTCCTGAGAAAGAGTATGGAGGTATACGTGGATGACTTATGCACTTATTCAGCAATATGATCAGAGCATATCCCTGAGCTAGGAAAGATTTTCGCCAAATGTCGCCAATATAGAGTATGCCTCAATCCGAAAAAGTGTGTCTTCATGGTCCGACAGGGAAAGATATTAGGACATATTGTCTCTAAGAATGGAATCTCAATCGATGAAGACAAAATCAAAGTAATTTTGGATTTACCGAGACCAAAGACTACTAAAGAAGCACAAGCATTTATGGGACATTGCTGATACTACCGAAGATTTATACATATGTATGCCATAATTGCCAGACCTCTTTATGCAGTATTGTGTCAGTTTAATTGGATAGAAGAATGTGAAAAGGCCTTTAACGAATTAAAGAGTCGATTAAGTTCAGCCCCAATCCTTCGAATACCTAATTGGAACAAACCATTTCACATTCACGCAGATGCTTCCAAGTTTGCCATTGGTTGCATCTTAGCTCAACCCGCAGATACAGGAAAGTTAGACCACCCTATAGCCTATGCGAGTAGACAATTGAATCAAGCGGAGCGCAATTACACCACGACCAAGAGAGAAGGCCTAGGGATGGTGTACGCAGTAAAAAAGTTTCAACACTACTTATTGGCAAACAAATTCAAATTCTTCATTGATCATCAAGCTCTACTGTACTTAGTCAATAAGCCTTGTAATACAGGACGACTAGTACGATGGTTTCTATTGTTGATGGAATTTGATTTTGAAGTAGTAGTCAAGAAAGGGAATACCCACATTAGAGCAGATCACTTATCAAGAATGACACATGGAGAACCACCCATAGGAGTATCGGATGATCTGCCTGACACGTACCTTTTGAATCTTGAAGTATATCCCCAATGGGCAGAAAAGTTGATCCCTATACTCACATATGGACCTAAACATGGGATCACACCGAATCGAACCCAAGACCTATGGAAGACTAAAAACCTTCATATCATTGCTGGAAGTTTGTATCACCAAGATTCAAGTGGATTACTCATGAGATGCGTAGAAGAAGAGGAACAATAAATGTGGCTTCAAAAAGCACATGTAAATCAATGGAAAACTCATTTAAATGCAAACAGAACAATGGCAAACATTGAAGAGATTAGGCATATATTGGCCAACCATGCAAAGGGATACACATAACTATGTATCAGCCTGCCCAACTTGTCAAGAACGGAATCCAGAAGAGAACTCTAGTCTATGCTACTCCACTGTAGCACCAAGATGGAGCATGCCTCTGGTGAAGTTCTTGAAGACCCAAGAGTACCCAGAAGGAGCCACTCTAGCAAGGAAATGTGCACTAACAGAACAAAGCAAGGACTATGTCCTTATAGGAAAACAACTCTTTAAGTGAGGAAGAGACAATCATTTACGAATGTGCATTCATGAAGACGAATATCTGGCTGTTCTAGAGATGGCACATACAGGAGCTGCAGGAGGACATTTCTCTGCAGATAAAACGGCAAAAATGATTCTCTTTGTTGGAATGTGGTGGCCAACTCTACATCAAGATGCAGCAACATATGTGCAACGATGTGATACTTGTCAACGAACAAAATATCCAATTAGAAGAGATGAAATGCCACTGAAACCCATGATGAGTGCCAGAGCTTTTACTAAATGGGGGATAGACTTCATAGGACCTATTAGCCCACCAACTAAAGGATCCCATGTTGAGTACATAATCGTAGCCACAGACTATTTGACCAAATGGGTTGAAGCGAAAGCAACCAAGAAAAATGATGCAAGGACTACGGCCAAGTTTCTCTTTGAGAACGTTTTCACTAGATATGGACTGCCAATAGAAATTGTGAGTGTAGAGGCACGCACTTTGTGAATGAAGTGATAGAAGCCCTACTGAATGAATTCTTAGTAATTCATAAGAAATCAGCCCCATATCACCCACAAGCCAATGGACAGGCCAAAAGTTCAAATAAAATCTTATGCACAGTTCTCACTAAAATTGTTAACAATGGAAGATCTGATTGGGATAAACAATTACATCATGCTTTATGGGCATTTTGAGTAGCCTACAAAACCGCCATAGGAACTACTCCTTTTAACTTAGTGTACGGACAGAATGCTATTTTGCCAATTGACTTCTTAATACCCACTCTCAGAGTAGCAACAACTTATGAGTGGACTGGACATGAACTATCAGCTCAATTGTATCAAATAGAAAAGTTACATGAAACTAGGTTACAAGCGATAGCAGGGATTTATGCTGCAAAAAGACGACAGAAAGCCTATTTTGATGTTCATATTAAAGATAAAAACTTGAAGGAAGGAGATTTAGTTTTGGTTTATACTTTAAAACAACACAGAAAGAAACTGCAGAAAAGAGGATATGGCCCATTAATCATCAATCGTATATCTACCAGTGGAGCCATCAGTTTAGCAACCCTAGATGGAGAAGTATTGCCAAACTATATCAGTGGGTGTCGAGTAAAAAAATACTTAGAGCCATTGACAGAAGAGATAATGTCACGATTAATAATGGGAAAAAATAGGCGCATCGAGGAAGAAAGAATACGAGAAGAAGCCAGGCAAGAAGCACTAGAACGAATCAAGAAACGAAAAGAGTGGATGAGACAGAGAGACGAGAGATATCGACAAGGAGAGGAACTCATCCCAATGGCTAATTTTAGAGCTACTGAAAACCTAGGTCAGCAAATGATGCAACCCTATTTGAATTTGGGAGCTGGAAAAGAAGAGTACCACTTAGTGGATGCTCTCATTGATACAAGAGCTGCTATAAGCTGTATCAAATTTTCATTAACACAGAAACTCAAGCAAGAATTACGCCCATCTAAGGCACAACTCTGTGGAATAGGAAGGAAAATTACTCAATGTATAGGTGAGATTACTTTACCTCTACATCTCGAAAACAACACGATGGAACAAAAACTTTTAGTATGTCACGATCAGGACTTATTAGAAGAGCTCGTGTTAGGTCAAGATTGGATATACGAATATGAAGTGACTATTCAGTTAGCCCTAGGATACATCTCGCCCAAGATAGGACAACGGGAAGTATTCAGCATGTTAGAGGAACGACCGATCAAAGCCAAAGGTATAGACCCCAGAGCTCATTCACATGAACATGATGATGATTGTATGTTCACTCGCACTATGGACTCCCCTTCATCGAGTAATTCATGTGAGGATACACTGAATCTCGATTGCACACAATCTTCTAATCCAGTAAATCACATGAGTAGTACTCTATCCAATAACAGCCTCAGTGAGGAACTAAGCACAAGAGAGAATAGCGAGTAAGATGATTACGAGTCTGCACACATTAGAATATACCCTATTCCTCACACCCGACAAGCTTGGATCAGAAAAGATCAAGTGACAGTTTATCGTCAACAACAGAGTCACTATCAACATTGGAAACAACAACGGAATAAGAATCCAAGTCATGATGGACACCCAATTCCACAAAGAATTGCTTGAGTATGGATATCGAAGAAAGTGGTAGCTACCCAACCGGCCCGAATGCAAATATGGATTCCCAAGTCATGTGCTCAAATGACAAACATAAAAAAGGACAAGCCAAGGCAAAAGGAGAATCAATATGATCTAAAGGCAAAACAACAAAAGATGAACGCCTACAAGACACAACAGGGTCCGAGATACGCAACACAAATCAGTCAAGGAGTCAAAAAGCGGATGAACCTGAGGTACAACAGGACATACACTACATTTACCAGGAATACTGGAAACACAATCGGTCCCAGTGGAGTAAAGCAAATTTGGATGCCGACTGGCAAGACAATCTGTATGCCTCAATCAAGTAATTCAAGTTGCACCCATCTTGAGTTACCCAAGTCCAAAGTATGCATGATAGGGCCACATTATGAGGCCAAGCATTCGGCACATTCTTCTTCTACTTTGGAATAGTGATGCACATTTCCCTCTTGGGAATAGGAGAGCACTTGTACAACAAAAACATAAAAATATATGAAAATATGAAAAATTCCAGGTATTACCTTTCTCACACCCACGGGGAAGGGACGACACAATTCATGCGGAGCGTTGCCAATCTAATGAAGGATAAATGAAGGATGATTCTTGATATCATCTTGCCACTAATTAGCTCTATATTGAGTGCAGATGGCATCTTCTAATTCCGAGGCTACGCAAGAGGAAGAGATCTAGCTTCTTCCCTTGGAATCAATAACGAAGGCAAGAGGTCGTTGGTTTCTTGATGATCAACCAGTGTCCGAACTCATTTTCATGGCGACCATCAAGATCATGGATAGGGATCACTACTTCCCTATCATGTCACAAGATTTCAAGACTATCATACAAGGATTACCGCGCATGACAGACGTCTGGACACAAGCAGGAATTGATGCATTCCTAAGACTGACAATCTATCTGCCAGATTTCCAGAGATGTACACAAGTGATGAATACACTACAGTCCGCATCGAATAAGGCATTAGTCCCGGAAGCAAGAGTACTTGACAAAGTTGGTACCTGGAAAACAATTCAATTCACTCATGAGCTAATTAACAGAGCTTTTGGATGGAATCAAGAGGGACTCACTAATGTCAAAGATGAATGTCATGATCCGAAAAAGAGAACCTTTTTGGAAATCAACAGAACGGATATTGAAGACTCTGTTCGCTTAGTGCACCAATATTTTGCTTCCCGAGTATGCATAGATACACAACACCTCATAAAATTGTTGTGCAATTGCTTTCGCATGCGATGAGGCAAGTAGGAAATAAAGTAAATATGACTCCATACATTCAGGATCACCTATTCAAAGCAAAGAAAAAGTGGGGTCAGAAAAAGTTTCTGAATGGTAGTTCAGCATTGACATTACTCATTTATGAGGCACTTGACATGAAGAATTTCTTACGCTTGATGCCGACCTCAACAGAGCTAGCAAAATATGCCAAGTCAGCAACTGCTCCAAAGAAAAAGAAAACAGCCATATCTATTGAAGAAGTGGGAACCAGTTCAAAGAAACCCATGAGGGGGACTAAACGCATAAGAGAGGAAGAAGCTCAAGAGACACCACAATCAAAGAGAACACATATCTTGCCAAAGATTTCAGTGACACAACAACCAATTATGAAAAGAGACCTCTCTACAACCCTGGAAGAAACGCATCAGTATATGCGGGGGCAAGTAAATTTAAATGTTCAAGGTCATCATTACAGACAGGCAAGCCAGGAAAAGAAAGAGAAGGATAAAGAACATACTCCAGAACAAACTGCCAGATACAAAGAGTTGGGATTAGAAGATTCGAGCTCTAATGAAGAATCTAGCCCCGAGAAAGACACATTGGATATTGACATAAGAACCGAAACGCACAATGAAGAATGGATAGAGATCAATCAAGTTGAAATTACACCGGACAACCAACAGGCACAGGCAAAGGGCATAGAAGAATCCACTGAACCAGTGCATGTCATTCAATTGAATGATACGTCCAAGATCAGCATCAAGGAAGCTCCAATCACAAATAAAGATGCAGTGCCACCTATAAAAGAGGAAATACAAACATCGGTGCATCAGGAAGCAGGCCTACAACAAAATAAGGAGCCAATCGTGATTGAAGTGCCTGATGATACACCTCAAGGTAAGATTGACCACAAGGAGGCTGAGCCAAGGATACAACTCCATATTCGGCAGCCCCATGATACTACGTTGCATGTGGCACAAGGGAAAGATGTTACCACTAGTGAAGAACCTAACATTCCTACCACCTGGTTAAATGTTGATGTTACTCAATTAAAACCTGTGGTCAAGCAAATGATACAAACGGCCATGGACACACAACAACAAATGATAGAAACAGATGCGGATTACGACAAGGCCATGCGGGAAAAGAATCAATTTCAAATCATGAGTGAACAATTGTCCGCACAGCTCATCCAGGCCCAGCAAGAGATTTCAGCCAAAGGAAGGGAGATAACCTCAGTTAAAGAGCAATGTAACACATTGATGAAACAACATCATCAACTCCAGGCACAATTGACAGATTTACAAAGGCAACATGAAGCCAACGAAGCAGACAAGGAGAGAATGAAAGCTAAAAGCAAATTGCTAGAAACACAATTAAAAGTATACATGGAGGAAAATGATAGTTTACGCAGTAGAAATAAAGAATTGATGAAGGCATTATTATATGACCATCCTATAGAAAAACAAGAGACTTCTGCTACTGACTAGAAAGAATTAAGAGATCAGATTGTGAAGTATGCAGAATTGTTGAAGCAAGAGCATGCCTTAAGAGAAGAATGGGAACGTAGATACGTTCAAGAAACCAATGAGCTACAAAAGCAGCTGAATACGGCCAATGGACAACTTGCAGTAAGTTATAATGAAAATATGGATCAGGTAGCAGAGATTGGTAATGAGTTACTTGCTACCAAAGAGGCACTCCGAGCAGCAATGCAAGAAGTTAAAGAGAAGACTAAACGACTTGCACAATTAGAAACCAAAGCAGAAGAGAAAGTATCCATCGGGACACGAGTAGAGCCAATACAAGAAAATCCTATTGACGAGGTAGAGGTACGTCCTCTATCTCCCCCAATTTATAATTCTCCACTAAAAGAGCAGATGGCGGACCCATGTGATGATCATCCCATGCCATACACTACAGAAATAGGTCAGAAGGAATGGGCACTATTGGTGTCCCGATTGACAGAGAATTTTGAAAATGAAGTGATCAAAGTAATGAAGGAAGCAAAAATAAAGGGCAAAGACTTGGATATCATAATGAAGCCTTTCAATATTCCATATGGATTATTGAAAGCGAAAACAAGGCAATACATAAAGAAGATCACACAGAGAAATCCAGACGAACAGTTGCACTTCAAAGATGACACATTCAAGTATACTCAAGAAGAATTTGAAGCTGCACAGCCGGTATGGAGAAGAAAATTTTTGGAGAAAAATCCTACATTGAGGGTGCACTGGCAAGCAGCACCATACTTATTATAGGTAAACCCTTCATTTTGCCCAACACCATGTTGCAGAGAAGCAAGAGAATTTTTGGATATGCAAAAGAGTGGTGTCATCAATAAACAGTGGCTGAATTATCTGCTACTTCCAAGTCCACCTCAGAACTATCTACCAACCGAAGATTATATGGTAAAAACCATTGAATTTTGGCTACATTGTTATGCAACAGTACCTGATCTAACTATCAAAATGACGAATAAAATTCTCAGCATGATCCTTACAGTTTTGAAGGTGTTCAAGCACGCAGCGTATACATTTTTAAATTTCATTGGCATTAATCAAGGAACCGATATTCTCGTTTTTTATTTGTCTGTTATGCCTAGCCAACCCACAATAATGGCATATTATTCTAGGCTGATGTTTTTACCGAGTACATATATGCAAACATTCGAAGAAACCTTTTTCACAGGGTTTTTTGAAATTGACTCAGAAATTTTCTTAAAGATGTCATCCAATTTGAATGCTAGACTGGTGGCATATGAGCTAAGCTTCTTCGCTGACCATAGACAGCCGCCACATGATGGTGTGAAAGCAGAATAGTGGAAGCAACTCATGATACGTGAAGCTAATCTGCTTAATAAAACATAGCAAAAAGTATACAGAACATACTCCCGTCAACTTCCAAAGCCTGTCGGGGACGACAGAGTTCAAGAGGGGTGCAGTGTTGAGGGAGAGTCAAGCAAAAAGAAGAAAACAAGAAGACAAAGAAAGAAGCTTCACTAAAAAGATCATATCTGAAGATACATCTCTGCAAGAAGCCCCGCAAGGGCGCAACACCCATCTCTGCATAGAGCCCCACAGGGGCACACACCAAAAAAAAGCACGTAGGAGGGAAGGAGGAACCAGGGCCAGGAAGTATCCATGAAGAAGTGCAAGAAGATATCCGGCGGTTCCAGAACCACAAAGAGGTCCTTCAACATCTGGGTCTTTGGAAGGTCCAGATCGAAGACTCAAAGACCACATCCTCATACCTTCCACTAGTGGCATGCATGGCAGCCCAACTTAACAGGCAACATGAGTGAATCAGGCCCAGAGGATGTAAAAGAAGAATCAAGAAGAGGCCATCAAAACTGAACACCTGTCTAACAAGCAGGCAGAACTGACCAAGAGATGCATGCGGACAACAAGTGACAGACAAGAAGTAAAGCCTGTCAAGGGATGATAGAGACAAAGAGGGGGAGAGTGTTGCATAGCGAAGAAGAGCAGAAGGTAGAAAAAAGGGGTCCTAAAATTTTTCCAATTTGGACACTCTATTTTTGTATTATAACCATTTTTGTAACATCTTTTCTGTTGTAAATGCACTAGAGGAGTCCTCTAGATGCATACCCATGGGGATTAGTAGCTTACCCATGTAAATTAGTAGGAAATTAGCCTTTTAGTGAATAAAGTGCCAGTCTCTTGTGTGAAAGGACCATTTTTAGGGCACATGTATATAAGTCAATTTGTGACTCTTTGTAAAGACTTTTGGCCATTGTGAGAATCAAGAGCACATAATTTCGAATTTGTGTCTTCTCCTCTCTGTACCATCTTCTTTGTGAGCTTGTATGCACGTGTGTTGCTTGAAAAGAGTGTTAGGAAGTGTTGTCTATCCATGAAAGTGTTTGTTTGTTGTGGTTAAGGTGTGTGTGAAGTGTAGGTAGTGTTGAAGTGTAGGAAGGTCATTCCCGTGACTCAGTATTTTGCTCATAACTTGAGGTAGAAGCGTCAGAAGAGTGAAAATACCACGATTGGATGCGTCTTCTCGAGAGCTTTGAAATGCATATGCTATTTGCTATATTCGGAGTTCGGAGCTGAGAGAAAAGCTCAATTTACTGTTGGCTGCTGCTCCAAGTATCGTGACACCATGACTGACAATTGAAGCTTGTTTGGATTAGTCTTTGCCTTGTTTGCACTCTTTGGGAAGCTCATTTGCATTGATCTTCATTTGAATGCATGTCTTCATACACTCGGCTAGGTTTTGATACTCCTCGGATTGATAAATAAAGCGTGAATCCCCACTATATGCACTTGAGGGGGATCGAGGTATAGTCTCTTTCTCCACAAGTCCCTAGGTTTGTCCTTAGGTACACACTCCCCTACACTAAATTATATATGAATCTCAAATTTCAATGTGTCTATGATACAAATTGACAATATTTGTACTAGATACAAGAGATTGTGTGCCCAAGAGGTATGAAGAGTGTATGTGTGAGAATATGGAGAATATGAACAGTTTAGAATTGTTTTATAGCAAACCCAGAATCTCCTCCAGATAATCACCGAGATGTAGACCACAACTCCTCCAAGAGTGTGAGAACTCCTCCTCCAAATAGCCTCCTAGTGATCAACTCCTCAAGCGTGTGTGAACACTCTCTCTTCAAGAAGACCTCCTCCTTACATTGAGCACTTAAGCTCATTGACTGATCCTTGAGTGATTAAGTGATTTGAATAATGAGCATGGCTATTCTTTTATAGCCTTGTAGCTATCCAAAAGCACATGAACAAAGCACTATCACTAAATCAAGCGCTTTAAGAAAAAAATATTATCATCGTGAAATCATCCACAAAAGCTATGAGATTGCTCGTCGGCATTTTTTCAAAAAAAACCAATGTGAAAATTGTGATGTTGCTTTCGCTGTACCCAACGAGCTTTCAACTCGGGTGGGAGATTTGAAAGCATAATCTCCTATCCACTTCACCCATGTGTTTTCCTTGTCAAGGCTCTATAAAGCATATTTCTTATTCCATAGATCAGGAGTGTTGGACCATGGCATTGACTCCAACATTAGTGCCTGAACAACATCGCAGGAAATTGGATGATAAAGTAGTGAGATGTATTTTTGTTGGGTACATTTCTGAAAGTACTATCGTTTGTATCATCCACAGACTAAACACATTTTGGTTAGCCGTGATGTTGTTTTTGTGGAAGATGTTATTCAGCCTTTACTTTCATGTACGAAAGAGACATCTGTTAGCTCCAAAGACATGTATGATACTTTGCTGCCTCTTTTTATAGGTCGACAGTCTCGTGCTGGTCTTAATGAGGCAACTTCTCAGCCTTTACAGGTTTCATGTGATGATGTAGATCATTCTATTTCTGATTCACATTTACATGATGCACTTGTTGATGAGAGAGTTGATATTGAGGAGGCAAAACTATGCCAAAATGGCTGGTCAGACTTTGCATGATAGCAAATTAAATGCACCTCTATCATATCATACTTGTTCAAGCTCTCATAGTGCCTCTTTTGCATCATATTGTTGTGCCATGGCTCTGTCTAGTCTCTGTGATGAGACTTAGCGTGTTTTGTTTGATGAAGCACAAAAATTTGAACATTGGATGGCTGCAATGCAATCTGAATATGATGCTATTGTTGAGAGCAGTATGGGCACCCAAGGACTGACTAGACAAGGAAGCCAGGGAACCCAAGGATTGACGAGACAAGGAAGCCAACGGAGAGAGTCAGAACAAGGTGAAGGAGTAAGTAGACAAAGCAGTCGACGCAAATCTGGCAGATAGGCCCTTCAATTTTTCCAATCTACATCTTTTAACAGTGATTCTTATCACTAACAATCATTGTAAATACCATTTCATATTTTTGTAGCTCCATTTTGTGCAAGCCAAGGAGTCCTTGAGCTTGAGGAGCCTTAGAAGTACCTACATATCAATTTTCGTATTTTTTAGACTCCGTTTGAGCCTTCAAATTGGCCCTGGAACCTAATTTTTAACTAGGCCGGACACTAGGTCTGGACAGGGCCAAAAGCTAGTCAAAAACTATAAAAAGAGCTAGAGAGCTCATTTTTGAGGTGAGATTGTAATTGAAACGAACTTGTAAGAGCTTGTGAAAGTAATCTAAAGCACTCCATTGATTCTCTCTCTTTGTCTTGCCGTGTGTGCGCGTGTGTGTGTATGTGTGTGCATGCTTGTGTGCTTCTCACTCACGCACTTGTGCCGCCACTTGCTCGAGGTCTTCATACCATCCTCACGTCTTCCCGGATTGACATTAAAGGAGGTGCTACTCATCACTGAGCTACACCAAATTTTGGCGCCGTTGCCGGGGATCGAGCTTTGAGGACGAGCGTGTGATGGTAAGACGTAGAGTTGACGCGTTGGAGTTGTAGGTATTTTCTTCACTCTCATAGATTTTCTTTTACTTTCTTCACCATCTCCATCACCATCATCATCATCACCATCTCCCACGTCCATCTCCATCATCGCAAAAATTTCAGTTTTTTGACTATATCCCCACCTCCACCTCATTTCCCTCATTTCACTTGTGAGAGAGAGCGAGAGAGCGAAATTGCATGTGCTGCTTTTTGCATGTTTTCTGAGCTGTCTTGCAGGTACAGGTCACATCACCATCTCCAGCCTTCCGCGCAGGTACGGAACTCGACGAAACTGTCTCGCAGTCGCCGCCTTCTGTCCATCGCGATTGACAGAAATTTTCACTTGTTGGTAAATCTGAGTGCACCACAGTGGACTAGAGACCCTGCACACCACATTCCCACTAAAATTTTTGAAAATCTTGCAAAATTTCAGTCCATCGCGATTGACAGCTCTGTCCATCGCGATTGACAGTCCTGTCCATCGCGACAGACTGCCTGTCCATCGCGACAGACTGCCTGTCCATCGCGACAGACTGCCTGTCCATCGCGACAGACTGCCTGTCCATCGCGACAGACTGAACCCTCTGACCATCGCGATTGACTGGGTGTCCATCGCGATTGACTGAAGTCTCTGACCATCGCGACAGACTGAGTGTCCATCGCGACTGACTGAGGTCCCTGTCCATCGCGACAGACTGCTTGTCCATCGCGATTGACTCAACCCTCTGTCCATCGCGATTGACTGGGTGTCCATCGCGATTGTCTGAAGTCCCTGTCCATCGCGATTGACTGAGTGTCCATCGCGATTGTCTGAAGTACCTGTCCATCGCGATTGACTGAGTGTCCATCGCGATTGTCTGAAGTCCCTGTCCATCGCGATTGACTGAGTGTCCATCGCGATTGACAGCCCTGTCCATCGCGATTGACTGCCCTATCCATCGCGATTGACAGCCAATTTTAGCCAAAATTTTTAAGGTTTGTTAATTGAAAAATTAGGCTAATTTTGGTCACAAATATTATACTCTTGAGCACTTGGGGAAGTCTTAGGAAAACAACTTGGGGAAAACTTGTTGCACAGTGATCCTGTTTGAACCCTGTCGTAACCCTAGAACCCTGAACGGTCACAACTTTTTCATACGAGATCCATTTTTTGAGCTCTAGGGCTTGTTGGAAAGCTCGTAGCATATACTACACGCCCTCAACTGTTTTTTATAAAGATAATGCATTGATTTTTAGATAGGGTATTTTGAAGTTGACCATACCCAGGGGGATCAAAAGTCAGGGGTCTTTAGAATTATTATCCTAAAAAGTCACAATGCAAAAATGTGTTTATGTTACATGAATAAAAGTGGTTGGTTGTGTCCTTTGAATCTGAGCATTGAGCTAACTGTGGGTCTTTTATAGGTCCATTGAGAGCAACTGAGAGCATACAAAGCAAGGGTTCTTTGCAAGCTTGAGAACCGGGTTCTTGAGCACCATAAAGCAAGGGATCAACAAGTAAGGTTGGATTATTCTCTACTACCTCTGTCATTTCCTAGCTCAAGCTAAGAACGAGTAGAGATAGGAGTAAGTTAGGGCGACGATAGGCAGTTATCAAGTTGAAGACTACTAAAGAACTCAAGTCCAAGCTAAAAACTTAGTTACTGTACTGTCGATAACCTAAAGGGAAAGAACCTAACGTGGAACGATCAACCTGAAAGTACGAAGAACATTCAAGTATTCCTGACGACGTAATAGCAGACAAGACTTTAAACACGAGGAATGACTAAAAAGAATCAAGTGACTGGTACCAATTGATCGGCTACGAGGTTGTACTCTGAAAAAAAATTGGGCTAATCAGTTAGGCATATGAACCTTAGATCAGGACGACACCTAGCACGAGAGAGACAAAGCCTTAGGTCTTCAGAGGCTAGTGTCAATCACACTGCAAGGTCTTGGGCCCAGCAGTTGAGCCACCGCTCAAACTACCCTAGCTCCGAGACCAGTGAGTCAGAAATGTCCCAAGGCATGGACAGACCTACGGGAAGTTCAGGAGTGCCTTACCTATACAGGGTAGAAGGCCCTTACAAAACGCAGCTGGAGTACCTTAGGACCAATCGATTAGGTGCTAGCATCTATGAGGATGGCTTAGGAAGATCTGTGGTCCAGATTAAAAACCCCGATCAATCCATTGGACTAGAGCACCCAGCTGTCAAGTTTGAAAATGGTGCATACCTGGACAAAGAAGGAACTATATATGTAGTCACTAGTCACCCTGATAGGACCGACGACTTTGGGAATGTAATCTCAGAAACGGACTTAGGTGACCTGGAACAAGGGAACATGGGTACGGAACCAAGAACCCCTCGAGGTAAATCAGTTCTCACTAGGATTATCACGCCTGAATGGGTTCCCCAAGACAACAAGAGCATAGAATTGCTCCTCAATCGAGAAACTGATGAAGCCTTTTGGAGGTATAAGTCTAATCAGCCAACAGACATAGGAAATATCATGATCTATGAGTTTAAGGATCCGGATAGCCCAGGCAGAGTGACCTATTTAGATCATGCTTCAGAACGGATCTTTGTGGTGACAGAAAACGATAGGCATGCTTACACTTGGAAGGGTGAATTTATTTTCCCCCAACCAAGATCAAATGTATCCTATGGTCACCCTGGGGCTGGAACTTCTCAAGCTCATGGTACGCAAAGAGACAGAAGTAGAGATAGACCAGAAGTAAGTTTTGCTAACCCAGTGGGCAGAGAAAGAACGAGAACGGAGACGAATAGGGTAGAACCTCCTGAGATGCATAGAGCCCACAGGAACCAGAGAAATGTAGATGGATTCCCTCTGCCGAGACCTAAGGAGCACACAAGAACTTTGAGACCCACCCAGCTAGTTAAGTCCATGAAGAATTACTTCGACGGCACAGGAGATCCCTATGATCATGTGGCAGAGTTCAAGCAAGTCTTGAGAGCTGAACAAGTGGAAGATCTGTTCACGCAGTACAATGCCTTCGGTCTAACCCTTAGGAACACGGCACTTACATGGTTTCAGCCATTAGATGAGCGTCAGTTCAGGAGCATAGACCAACTCCTAGAGGCATTCATTGTAGAGTTCTCCAAGAGTGGCATAAGACACAACACCTCCTCACTGATTCACAGCTTCAAGCAAACCCCTCAAGAGACTGTGAGGCTTGCAGGAAGAAGATTTAGACAATATCTTGAAAGGTGCCCTATTTCGGAGCTACCCACATCTGCTAAACAAGTAGCCTTATTCCTTGATGGACTACTGAGTCCAAAATTGAGATCCTACGTGTATCTGAAAGACCCTAGGACCATAGAAGAGTGTGTACGTATATGCATTGACATTGAAGATAACCTAGGAGAAGAGCTAGAGCTGTCCAAAATTTACAAAGATTCAGACAGTGCATCTAGTCACTCTTCCATGCAATCCACATCAATTGAGGAACTCGCAGAGAAAGTGGCCCAGAAATTAGGAGTAACTAGCAAACAAATCCCAAGGTTTGCCCCAGTGAAAAGATGCTATACATGCGGTGGTGACCACATGGCGAATGTCTGTCCCATTATGGCTCAACCCCAAGTAAACCCTAGTAGCCAGTACTGCACCATAGAACGAAAGTACACAAACCACACTGCGCAAGATTGCCCTTACAACAAACAGGCAGTTAGGCAACCATACCCTCAGCCCTACCAACAAGGCAGATACCAGAACCAGTACCCTCCACCACCACAATATGCTAGACCCCAACAGACCTATCAGCAACCATATCAGGCCCAACAGAGACCTCTACCGGTACTAGCTCAACAGCCTCCCAACCCCGCTAATGTGATTCCAGTGAAGTATGCTGTTGCAGAAGAAAACCTGAATAGAGCCATAGTACCAGTAACCCCATTGATCTCAGAAAGTGACCCGAGTGACCACAGCTTTGATTCTACACATGTCGATAGTCCCCAAGCTTATTACATGCAGTCTCCAGAACATGGTGAGTCATACTATAGTGAAGAACCAAGTGAACCTAGTTGGGAGTCGGATTACACGAACGTCATGTATGCAAACCCCAACCCTAGGCCTCAACCTAGGCAGGTACGACCACCCTTTCCTAGAGGACCATGCTACCGATGTCAAGGGGATCACTTCATTCGTGATTGTCCCTTACCTCCACCTCCACAAAATCAGTCCGTGACGATCCAAGGTTTTTGCCAAGATTGTGGAAAAGAGCATCTCTTACGAGATTGCCCAAAGAACCCCAATAATATGCCAAAAATCACTCCTATCAATGTGATTGGGTTGGTTGTGGGTGCCTCAGGAAGTGTCACTTCCACTGCACCAGTGCAGGTGGTTACTAGAGCTCAGGCATTGCAGCAAAACCAAGAGGCAAGCCAGGAAAAGGGCCCAGAGGCTAGTGAAACCGAGAGCGTGACAAAGAAAAGGACTAGAGCGTGGAAAGATAGTCGAGAAAAAATGAAAAGACAATGGGCCAAAAAGATGAGTGAGCTTGAGGAAAGCATAAGAGAAACCAAAGCGAGGATAACTGAACTCACAGCTCAAACTCCCTCTCACATTACCCCGCCTCCACCACTCCCATCTCCATCCGACCCACCACCTTTCCCACCGCCTCATCAAATCCCACCACCCCCTAGAGTAGGATCAGTCCTGGCTGACCCCACTCCCGAGGACCTTAATATGATGCTTAAAGCATATCAGGCCAGAATCCAAGAAGGGCCAACCATCACCGATCATGAAAAGTGCTACCCTAGAGCCGAGCTAGAGCTTGAACGAACTAAGATTTGTGCCAAAATGGTGGAATTGGCTCAGACCATGTTTGAGGCCAGTCGCCTATTTAACATTTCTAGTTCAGCTAAGACGCAGTTACACTTTGATGGACTGCTGGAAAGAATAGAGAAGTTGATTGCACAATCAGAGAAGGAACCTGCCCCTCAACGAAAGGAGAGGGCAAGAGAACGGATAAACCAGCCTCTTCAGGAAGCCCATGTGCCTCCTCAAGATGCTTATCTTCCCCCCCAAAAGTCACATGAGCCTCCCCCGAAAGCTTATGTACCTCCACAGGTGACCCACATTCCTTCTCAGAGAGCGTATGAGCCTGTTCGGAAAAGTAATAGAATGAGTAACCCTCCCCAGGAAGCTTGTGCTCCAGCCACCCATGAGAACGAGGAAAGAGCCAACGAGAGAATAAGCCCTCCTTCCCAGGTTGCTTATGTGCCTAACTCTACGGAGCCGGACACTTCTTCTTCTATGAATCGGTTTGCACCAGACTTCTTACGAGAGATTCAAGAAGACAAATGGGATAACGAAAGTGAGGTCGCCCCTCCATTTGAACTTGTGGACGATGCACACGACCAATTCCCACAAGACATCCCATCCATTTATGGGGAACATGAGTGTACTCAGTCTAATGAGAAATTGGACTTTGAGTCTAATTCCATACAGGAGCTACCCCACTTCACAGGCCCATGGGAAGCAAAGTCCACATGTATGAGAGCACCCACAGTCATGGTAAGGAACGACGACTCAGTCATACCAAGGAACACGGAGGTAATAACGAACACCCAGGTGCAATGTGATCGCACCTTGGAAGAACTGCATGAGGATAGACTAAACGCGCAGAAATGTGCAGCCAGTCGAGTAACTGAAGTTGCAAAACCTCATTCCCGGGTAGGATCCCATAGGACAGTGCCAGAAATTCCCTTGGATAAGATAGGAGATATGTGTGAAGGTGAAGAAGGGAACACCTACCTTCCCATTACCTACCAGGACTACACCACTAAGGCAATTTTGGACTCAGGTGCAGGAGTTGCAATTGCCACCACTTCCCTTTGGAAGCGTTGGGGCAAGCCGGCACTCAGACCAACGAGAATGAAATTGCAAATGGCCGATGGTCACATAGAGAGACCCCTAGGATTGCTAGAAGGAATAACTCTCAACACTTGTGGTGTCGAGTTCGAGCATAGTTTTGCTATATGTGACTTCAGCAAAAATCATGCTTATGAGATGATTTTAGGAAGACCATTCATGCGACAGTTGCAAGTGGTACAGGATTGGGGAACCAATTCTTTGTACCTGCAGCACTTAGGTGTTACGACCAAAGTCAATCTCAAAGATTACTCTCATAGGGATGTACCTCCTATCCAGTGGAATCCCATCCATAGAGCCAAAGATGATACAGAATCGGTGCACTCCATAGGGTCTGGATCCTCATGGATGCATGAAGACACTCACTTATGGATGTGCAAGGTAGCAGTAGAGGAAGAGAAGAGAGAGAAAGCCAGAGAGGTAGGTGCGAAAGAAACCCATAGATCAATCCAAGACCCAGCCTATGCACCTGTAGTTTTTCCAGATGAAGAATTTGAACCTCACGGTTGGGCAGAAATCTTAGCAACAATGGACGTAGCCATCAACGAAGAACAATGGACACCTCACTGTGATGAGGATGGCTATGATATTTCAGTCTTCTCCATTGAGCCAATCATGGGAGAGGCAGTGTTAGAAGAATGCGAACCGAGCCCTGATGCATTTGAGGATGCAAGTGACTCCGATCTAGAGTCAATCATTATGGACCCTCCATTTGCATCAGATGAAGAATATTTCCATGAAGTAGAATTTCAACCCCAAAGGCATGGAGAGGTTACAAATGATGTAAGATTAGCAACACATATGACCGCAAAGGAAGAAGGAAAGAACCGAAAGAAGAAAGAAGTCTCTCCAGAGGAGGAAGAATCTTTGTTTGAGGTCCCAGAAAATTTTAAGAAGTATGAGATAGATGATAGGAGAGTCATGATAAGAATGCCTAAACGAGAAGCACAATCAGGAGAGGCCTATGATAACAAAGAAACCACCAAGAAAATAGTAGTGGCCCTAGAAGAAGGAGAGGAGAGATGTACGTACATAGGTCATGACCTAACAACGGAAGAAGAGCACGAATTGGTTGCCTTGCTAAGAGAATACAGAGATGTATTCGCTTGGAGTTACATGGATTTGAAAGGCGTAGACCCCGAGATTTGCTCACACACCATTCCCATGACCTCAGATGCCAAACCCTCTAAACAAAAGCCTTATACATATAACGATAATTACGCTGCTAAGATCAAGGAAGAGATAGATAGACTGGTCGAAGCTGGATTTATCTATGAAATTGAGCACACTGAATGGGTATCCCCCATCGTAGTGGTGCCCAAGAAGAACGGCAAACTGCGTGTGTGCATTAACTTGAAAAAGGTTAATGCCGCCACAATTCGAGATAACTATCCACTTCCCATCACAGAGCATCTCTTAGAAAGAGTGGCAGGCAAGGAAGTGTACAGCTTCCTTGATGGATTTTCGGGCTACAACCAAGTAGCCATTGCTCCAGAGGATCAGCATAAGATAGCCTTTGCCACAGAATGGGGCATTTTTGCTTTTAGAGTAATGCCATTTGGGCTTACCAATGCACCAGCCACCTTCCAGAGGCTGATGTGCCACGTGTTTAAGGAATTCCTGAGGAAGAGTTTAGAAGTCTACGTTGATGATCTTTGTGCTCATTCCAATGTTAGACAGACCCATATTCCTGAACTCAGGCAAATCTTTGACAAATGTAGAGAATATCAAGTCTGCCTGAACCCAGAAAAGTGCGTTTTTATGGTCAGGCAAGGCAAGATTCTAGGACACATAGTGTCAAAGAATGGCATATCTACTGACGAAGAGAAAGTGAGAGCCATAGCGGAGTTACCTAGGCCAAAGAATGTCAAGGAAGTACAAGCTTTCATGGGGCATTGTGGTTATTATCGACGATTTATACATATGTATGCTGTCATTGCAAAGCCCATGTACGGACTCCTGACTAACTTTGAGTGGACGGATGAATGCGAGAATTCCTTCCAGGAGCTTAAACGAAGATTATGTTCAGCACCAATCTTGACCACACCAGATTGGAATAAGCCATTCCATGTTCATGTGGATGCATCCAATTATGCCGTTGGATGTGTGCTCGCACAACCTACTGGTGAAGGTAACATGGATCTTCCAATTGCCTATGCCAGTAGACAATTGAATGCGGCTGAACGGAATTACACCACTACAGAGCGCGAAGGATTAGGTATGGTATATGCGGTTAAAAAGTTTAGACATTATTTGCTTGCAAATAAGTTTAAATTTTTTACAGACCATCAAGCATTGTTGTACTTAGTAAACAAGCCATGCAATACGGGAAGATTAGTAAGATGGTTTCTCTTGCTAATGGAATATGATTTTGAGGTTGTGGTAAGAAAAGGTAAGACTCACTTACGAGCAGATCACCTCTCTAGGCTCACATCGGGAGAAGCCCCACAAGGAGTGTCAGATGACCTCCCTGATGCTTACTTGTTTAATTTGGAAGTTGTACCGCAGTGGGCTAAACCATTGGTACCAGTATTGACGTACGGGCCTAGCCATCCAGTGGTAAACACACGGAATAGAGAGATTGTAAAAGCCCAAAAGTATCACATCATGGCAGGAAGCATGTACAAGCACACAGATCAAGGGATCTTGGCTTGTTGCGTAGGAGAGGATGAGTACGCTAAATGGTTGCAATTAGCACATGTAGGTGCGTTAGAGCAACACCATTCAAAGCAAAGAACTTTGCAGACTCTAAAGAGATTCGGAGTGCATTGGCCAACTATGGAAGCGGATGTCCAAAAGTTGTGCAAGAAATGCCCAATCTGTTGCACTAAACCACCGGTGGAACATGCCACTCTCTATCAAGTATCCATTGCGCCAGATTGGAGCGAACCACTAGTATCATTCTTGAGGACAAACACATTCCCTCCAGACATGACTCTAGCTAGGAAAAGGAGTTTAGAACAAGAAGCCCAGGATTACTCACTCATAGGTAATAATTTATATAAGCGCGGTAAAGATGGTTACCTGAGACTATGTGTCCACGAAAGTGAATATCTGAAGATCTTGGAAACTGCTCACCAAGGTGTAGCAGGAGGACACTTTGGACCAAATCGGGTAATCAAGGCGATACTATTTGCGGGCTTCTGGTGGCCGACCCTTCACATGGATGCACATACCTATGTGAAACGGTGTGATGTCTGTCAGAGGACCCAGTATCCTATACGCAAAGATGAGATGCCACTGAAACCTATGATGGGTGGACGTGCATTCTCTAAGTGGGGAATAGACTTTGTAGGTCCTATTAATCCCCCAGCTAAGGGTTCTCATGCGGAATACATCATTGTGGCAACAGATTATCTCACCAAGTGGGTAGAGGTAAAGGCTACGACAAAGAACGATGCTCAAACAACTGCCAAATTCTTGTTTGAGAATGTGTTTACGAGATATGGACTACCGATAGAGCTTGTAAGCGATAGAGGCACTCATTTCTTAAATGAAGTAATTGAAAATCTACTCCAAGAATTCTTGGTAATACACAAGAAGTCTGCCCCTTATCACCCTCAAGCTAATGGACAAGCTGAGAGCACTAATAAGATTTTGTGCAATGTGCTGACAAAATTAGTGAACACTAAACGCTCTGACTGGGACAAACAGCTACACCATGCTGTTTGGGCATACCGAGTTGCCTACAAAACGGTACTCCAAGCCACCCCCTTTCAGATGGTATTTGGCCAAAACGCTGTGTTACCCTTGGACTTCCTGATCCCTACATTGAGAGTAGCACAAGAGCACGAATGGACAGGTCATGAGCTCTCCTCTAGGATCTTTGACCTTGAACGATTAGGGGAAACGAGACTGAGAGCCGCTGCAGGGATATACGCAGCCAAGAAGAGACAGAAGGCATACTTTGATGCCCACGTGAAGGATAAAGGCTTGAAAGCAGGAGATCTAGTTTTAGTCTATACACTAAAACAACACGCGAGGAAGCTAGAAAAGAGAGGCTACGGACCCATGATCATCAATAGGATCTCCACGAGCGGAGCAGTACAATTGGCCACACTAGAGGGTGATGTTCTCCCAAATTATATTAGCGGTTGCAGAGTCAAGTTGTATCAGGAACCCCTAACGGAGGAAATGCTCAGCCGACTCAACACTGCTAAGAAACGCAAAGAGGAAGAGAAGCGGATTAGAGAAGAAGCTCAAGCAGAAGCTTTAGAACGCATCAGAAGGATGAAATTACGAAGGCAAGGTAGAGAGCAGCCTAGGACAGATGACTATGCAGACCAAGGATATCATATGGCAATGTGTGAAGTTGCAGGAACCAGCTCACTTAGAATAACTGATCGACGTCCTTTTGTAACCCTAGAAATAGGACAAGAAAAGAGTGCAAGGACTGTAAAAGCCTTGATTGACTCAGGTGCCGCCACTAGTGCTGTTAGAGTGTCTCACTGTCAAGAGTTACAGTTAACTGTCAATCCTGTGGAAGCATATCTCATAGGATTGGGAGGCGTGGAAACCCCTTGCATGGGCGAGGTGGAACTTCCCCTCTACATTCATGATGAGGCAATGACAGTTAAAGCACTAGTGTGTCAAGATGAGGATCTCATTGAACCTCTTGTCTTGGGTCAAGACTGGATCTATGACCAAGCAGTCAACTTAAACCTAAGAAGTGGACTTCTTCACGTATGGGTCAATCATAGTCGAATTACAATAGAGTTGGATAAAGGAACACTCAAGGAACTAGGAAAGGCACGGACTCCTGGTCCCTCCAGGGGTACACATGAAGATGACCATGCTGTTCTTGTTCAAAACCCTGTGTTGCAGAGGAATGATATTTGCAAAAAAGGAGTCAGGGATGCGGTGGAACTCCCTTCTTTTCCAAAGGCCAGAAGGAGGCAACAACCAAAGGTGGAGCAAAGGCAAAAGAAGCAGAGTACTACCTATGTCGGACATCAAAAGAACCTGCGCAGCAGAATGTCCCAACAAGTGAACCAAGTGTGGGTGCGAAAAGGCGAACACCCGGTTGCAACCACGCCAACCGCACGGACAAAGCCTCTTATTAGTAACCAACAACACGTCACTAATAAGAAGTCTTTCGGAAATTCTGTTGCTAACGTGAAATCTATTTGGGTGCCCAAAAGGTCGATGAAGGCTAGCCCACAATCAAGACAAATTTGGGTGCCTAAGGCTTGTTTAAGGGCTCAGATAGCTATACCAAGAACACACCCTACACAGCATGATCCATCCACACGCACAGCCTACATCCACTCACTTTCAACACCCAGGCACATGAACACGAACAGAATCAGTTGTAAATGGGCCCCTAAGAGGCCTCAGGTTAAAGCTGACACACCTAGAAAGCTCTCGAGCATCTCCACGGAACCACGAGTAAATCCCATCCACTGCATTTGGCAGCCCAAGACTTGTAACAAACCCCCTGACCCTATTGTAAATCCATGACCACCTACTAACCGCTTCACTCTTATCACATCATTTCGCTTAGTTCTTAGGTCTACCTAACTCCTAACTACACACACCAGCACCGAGCACTTATTAACTCCTAACCACTCCAGAACTTTAAGTTAATATTGTAATGAGGGACACCATGTCATTTTTGTGTCCATTGCAATGTTAACGTTGATTCATATATTCTCACAGAAACAGCTGCGACATTTTCACCATGGCGGAGGCAGCAGGAACTAGCTCTCACACAGAAACAAACCCGCAAGTGGTGGACTTGGACAGTTTACCCGTTTTGCCTGAGACAGTCGAAAGACCAGAAGAGTTGCAGGCCGTCAAAATCATACCTATTGCGGACCCTCCGCGTGGCCACACCATGCCCGTAGGAAAGACTTCACATTGGTTTACCGAGGTAGCAGGACCCTTGGGGGAAGGAACGTATCTTTGGGAATCAGAGCTGGACTACAATGGAAAGCAAGGCAGATACCATTTCTTTACAAGAGAATTTGAGAAGTTACAAAATGCGGAAAGTCTACGTCCGATATGGGAAAAAGCCGGATTGAGTGCCTATTTCAGTGCCCGACTCCCAAAACCTGACTTCATGCGATGCTATTATCTCATCAACACCTTGACTCCAAATCCGAACCTAAAAGGTGCAAGCTCATTTGTGATTCCATCTCTGACAAAGGGGAATGAGCTCAAGAGGTTTAGACTATCAAACAATTTGGTGAGAGAAGCTCTGGATATGCGCGGCATGCATATTCCTACAGAAAAGGAAACCTTAGTACCGGATTACATGAAGAATCGAAGTCTCACCAAACTCAAGGACATGGTATCCATGACGCCTAATATTGCTATACACCTTCGCATGTGCATGCAACACTTTGCTTTCCCGGCGCAGGATAGATTCACCATGCCGCATAAGAAGATTTGGTTTAGCCTGTATCTGGCAGAAACACAGAGCCTCACCATCAACCTACCCCACTGGATAATTGATCAGATACACTTAGCTCACAAACGCTGGCCGCGGAAACAGGTTTTATATGGTTGCTGTGCTTTGACAAGAATCATCTATAGGTGTTTGGCTTATGACATCCCAATCCAACGAGCCCTGATGTGGAATCGGGTAGAGCAGTTCCGAGGCAGGACATCCACTGGACCCCCTTCTAAGAAGATGAGAGGCACGGTCCAAGTCCCATGTGCTCAGCCACGTGGAGCCACCCTAACACCAGAGGTCACCCCGCCACCCCGAAGAGTCCGACCATTTACACTCCGACTTCCAAGGCGCAGCACCGATGGTTCCACTTTGATATTTCCTCCCATCCCAACGGATCTCGAATTTCCTAGTGGTGCAGCTTTGGAAGAACTCACTAATGAAGACTTCGAACAACTACTACAAGATGTAGAGTTGGAGACAGCAGAGGCACAACAAGCGGGAAATGTGCAAACGCAGGCCACAACCTCCCAAGCACGTGTCACCCCTGTCGAAGTGGAGGAAGAAGATGACGGAGAGGAAGAGCAGGAGGATGATGAGGAGGAATATGATCAAGAGCAACAGGAGGAGCAACAAGAGGTGCCAGAACTTGTAGGTGCACCTGCATATACAGCTCAACTAAGAAGGCTATACGACACTATCAAAGCAGTACAAGAAAGGCATCAGATCTCTCTGGTATCAGGCCAAGCTTTGATGCAAGAAATGCTATCAGATGAAGGAGTGGACCAACATTTCATTGACACCCTCAAATTAGTGTCAGACTCTTTAGGAGTTCCAGAGGCTGTCCACACCGCAGTCCGCCAGTCCGTAAGGTATGACAAACGCAGAGTGGACACGTTACCACGAGCAGGTAAGACTATCAGGATACCCGTCACAGAACCAGAAGTACCTATTGAGACCACAGCCACTCCCACAACCACCACTGACCTCTCCGCTGAAACCTTCGTTCAGACATCACCCATCTCACCCCAGCGTCCTCCATCACCACCTTCTCCGCCCCCGCCACCACCTCCCACCTTGGAAGAAACGACAGTCATCACCTCCACCTCCACTTATAATCCATCCTCATTCAAATCATTCCCATTTCGAGAACCCACCTCACAAGACACCCTCTTCTCCTTCGTCACCAATCCCTTGTACACTTCGTCCCATCTATCCGCTGAACCCATGACTGGCCATCCCATAATTACCAGCGTAGTTGGAAACCCAGCACCCACGGAAGGAACCCTGTGTTTCCCGACCTACCCCCCAATACGAGTACCTCCATTCCATAACCCTCACTTCCCAGCTGGCACCTACACCTCTTTCAACCGGACCTCACCACCACAATACCCGTCCTTTGTGGAGCAGTTCTTCCGCTCTCCCATGTTTCAAAGCCACCTTCCTCCGATGTTCACAACGACATCAATTTACACGGACACCACACTCACTTCACCTACCATACCCACCTATATGGTAGCCCCTGCACACACCACCTTGTCTGATCCAATGGACATTTCACCAACCACAGCACCTCTCCCCACGATTTCCCCACCTTCCCCTCCACTACCCCCCACCTCCCCACTCACATCATTGGCACACACAGCATTCACTACCCCCCTACCCAATCCCACCTCCTCTGCATTTCAAACTTTTCCCCTTGCATCTCATAATGTAAATAGCACGTTCGACACATTACTTCAGTGTGCAAATCAGCTACAACAAGACTTCCATCAATTGGAAGAACGCAATGCTGCCCTCCAGGCAGAATCTCAACGTTTCCAAGCTAGAGTCACCACTCTTGAAGCTGACTACCTGACGCTCCTAGACGAGCATACCACACTACAGCAGGCTCACTCCGATTTGGAATCAAAGGCATCAACTGTAGATGACCAAGCAGTTAAGGAGCTAGAAACAGTGCTTCAAGCGCAAATGATATCTAATGCTACGCTCAGACGCAACATTGGGCTATTAAGAAGGCATATGGCCGCAGCACTAGAGGAAAACAAACGACTTCAACAACAAAATCAGGACAACTTTGAAGCGGCTATGGAAGGAACCGTAGGAGCAACCATTAGCCCTACCAGATATAGAGCAGTTCCATCAGAAGACATCCGCATTTTACTTGAGGAGCATGCAAATTTCCTGGAGTCATATGAGAAACTAGAGACTGAATGTGCCGATCTAAAGAAACAGTTAGCCAGTGTACCCACTGCTCAACAGGAACCGGTAATCTTGCAACAATCTACAGAAGAAATGGAGACCCTTCGGAAACAGGTGGCAGAACTCCAAGCACGCCTCCTACCATATGAACGACCACCCTCACCCATTGAAGAACCAGAACCTGAAACAGTAGTGGAAATCCCCGTCGAGGACAGCTACGAAGAGCCCTACGAGCCTATGCCGACGCCTGGTGGTCGAACTACAGAAGAAGGACAAGACACGTTAGAAATTCAAGTTCCAGATTGGGTCAGAAGGGTCGAGAAAGTGGGTAAGACACATGATGATCGTGTGGCCGTGCAAATGCAATCTCTCACGAATCTGGAAGAAACGGTCCTTCGGTCTTCCTACTTTCAACAGTTATCCCATCAACGGTTAATCACAACATCAGAAGCGCAATACATGCCTTATTTTGTCTTACTACATGATTATAATGCAGAAGTCAAAAGACATACAGGGAAGGAGCCCACATTCGCTACTCAATTTGAGATAGGGGATTTACCGACCGATGCACGTGCTGGCTCGATTTTCCAACCTAATTGGCGTGCACGTTTACTCACCGATTACCCTGAGATGATGAGTACCTGGGCTACCATGCCACTCTATATCAAGTATAACCCATGCTATTGTCGAGTGGTACGTCGCAGATCCTGGCAAGCATTTGCAATCAAGGTACGCAACAATAAAGAGTGCTCCGCTTGGGTTAACTACCCGTATTTTGCTCCCCCTCGAGGACCTCCAACCGTAGCCTACATGATATCGACCATTCGGCACTGGTCTGCACGCCTAAATAATGTACCTGATATAGCAGCGAAAATGTGTATGAAGATATTTGAGCTCATGACCATTGTCTTCAAAACCTTTCGGAATGTCCAAGCTCCTTACATCTCCGCTCCTGGATTCGCTCAAGGCAACAAGGATTTAGTCTACGACATGAGCCAAACCCCCTCGGTCACTGTTATCTTTGCTTGGCATGCACGAATCAAGTACTTGCCCGCATGCTTCAAGCAAACATTTGAGGAAATGTTCTCTACGGGCTTCTGGGAATACAATTCCGAAATTTTCATTCCCAGACCCACACATTTGCTACATCTATTTGCAGTAGAACAAGCGATCCATGCAGATCAGTTACGTCTGCCACATCCGGATGTTCCAGGACCAATCGATTGGGATCGTATGATGACAGATTTGGCCAGAGGACTACGCTTACAAGAACATCAGCTTGCCACTCAGGTTGTGGAATATTACATCCAACACCCCCAGCAACAAGGGTCTGTCAGGGACGACAGACGCGAGAGAGGGGGGGGTGTTGAGAGCAGTATGGGCACCCAAGGACTGACTAGACAAGGAAGCCAGGGAACCCAAGGATTGACGAGACAAGGAAGCCAACGGAGAGAGTCAGAACAAGGTGAAGGAGTAAGTAGACAAAGCAGTCGACGCAAATCTGGCAGATAGGCCCTTCAATTTTTCCAATCTACATCTTTTAACAGTGATTCTTATCACTAACAATCATTGTAAATACCATTTCATATTTTTGTAGCTCCATTTTGTGCAAGCCAAGGAGTCCTTGAGCTTGAGGAGCCTTAGAAGTACCTACATATCAATTTTCGTATTTTTTAGACTCCGTTTGAGCCTTCAAATTGGCCCTGGAACCTAATTTTTAACTAGGCCGGACACTAGGTCTGGACAGGGCCAAAAGCTAGTCAAAAACTATAAAAAGAGCTAGAGAGCTCATTTTTGAGGTGAGATTGTAATTGAAACGAACTTGTAAGAGCTTGTGAAAGTAATCTAAAGCACTCCATTGATTCTCTCTCTTTGTCTTGCCGTGTGTGCGCGTGTGTGTGTATGTGTGTGCATGCTTGTGTGCTTCTCACTCACGCACTTGTGCCGCCACTTGCTCGAGGTCTTCATACCATCCTCACGTCTTCCCGGATTGACATTAAAGGAGGTGCTACTCATCACTGAGCTACAGCTATCATGAAAAATGGTACTTAGTCTTTATGTTGCTTCATGCTTGGTAGGTCATGTATATCTTGGTTGAGCAAGAAGCAGCCTACTCTGGGCACTTCTAGGTGTAAGGCTGAGTATAGGGCAGCTTTCACAGCGACTGTTGAGTGTGTGTGGCTTAGACGCCTTATGGCTGATTTGGGTGTTGGTCAGTCTTCTGCCACCACCATCTTCACTGACAGTGAGAGCGCATTGGCAACTGCGAGGAACCCTATGTTCCATACTCGCACTAAGCACATTGAGGTGAATTATCATTATGCCAGGGAGAGGTTCTCTCCTAGGGAGATCAGCTTGGCATATGTGCCCACACAGGAGAACATTGCAGACCTTTTCACGAAGGCTCTGCCTAGGGAGAAGTTTGAAGCTTTCCGCAAAGCTTTGGGCTTACTTCCTTTTGTGGAGTGATTTTCCACATAGCTTGGCACTTCCTTATACATGAATGCCAGCCAGCTCCTTGTTCGCCACATCACTTCTAGTGGAGATTTGTTGATATATTTAGGTAGCGATGTGTGTGAACACACTAGGAACATTGGGGCACTTTTTTCCCTCTTTAGGAGGTTTTTTCCCCTTGGCTTGTATATATGCCTATTGCCCTACGGGGCTACTTATCTTTGTACATTCTAGTGGTAATACATTCAATATTGTGTGTTGTGATCCAAGCTTCTTCTTCTTCCTTGTGCTATTTGCATGCTTCCGCAGACGTCTAACTCCAACAAAAATCCCTAGAAGCAGTACCTCTGTTTGAGCACTATCACACTGTGGCATGACAATTAGATATCTCAAAAACATGGTTTTCGTGTATCAAAAGTACACAAAATTGCTTGAAATTCTAGATCAAAACTAATTTTGCAAACTAACCTAGTTTTTCCATGGGCCCCACCTTGCAGGCTCGAAATGGAGGTCAAGATGGCTTTGAAATAGAAATATGAGAAAAATGAGTGACCCTAAAGGGATAACTCACAAAAATATGTTGATGCCTTCTACCTTCACACAAAATTTTGTAGCAATCTGAGGTCGTTTGTGAAATGTGCTTTTTCCACACCTTCTCACGTACTCTTCACTATCAACCTTCTCCACAAGCTCTCTATAACCACTCTAGCTCTGATACCATGTCAAGAGAAAGGAGATAAGGTAGAGATCTCACTCGCACACTCTCGCACTCAAAGAGGAGCACACACAGATTGAGGCAAGGAAGAAGGATCTTCTTCCATTACATAAAAGGAATATACAAGAATGACCTAAAAACAACCGTACAACTAGTGCAATACATAAAGAATAGTACATAAGGAAAATCCTAATTTTTGGGAATGATTGAGCTAGCAAGAAACAAATGTGTCATCACTCTTGGAATAGTTGACAGGTATAAGGCTAGGCTTGTTGCAAAGGGATATGCTCAGGAAACAAGCATTGATTTTGATGAGACCTTTGCTCCTACTTGCCCAATGACTATCGTTTGTAGCATACGTGCACTTGAAGCTCATTATGGTTAGAATGTACATCAGTTGGACATTAAAACAACATTTTTGAATGGTGACTTGCATGAAGAAGTGTATGTTTTTTAGCCCCGTGGTTTTGTCCAATGACTATCGTTTGTAGCATATGTGCACTTGAAGCTCATCATGGTTAGAATGTACATCAGTTGGACATTAAAAAAACATTTTTGAATGGTGACTTGCATGAAGAAGTGTATGTTTTTTAGCCCCGTGTTTTTTAGCCCCGTGGTTTTGTCTAAGAAGGGCATGAAAACTAGGTGTGCAGGTTAAAGAAGGCATGATATGGTTTAAAGCAAGCACGACGTGCTTGGTATGAAAAGATACGTGCCTATTTCATTCCACATGGTTTTGAGAACAATCCAACTAAAAGCACCTTATATATTAAGAGTGCTAATGATGTACTTTTGATCATTGTTGTGTATGTTGAAGACATGCTGCTCACTGGTCCTCATGAGTAGCATATTGTTGATTTTAAGGCTGATTTGCATGCATCATTTGAGATGTCTGATTTGGGGCATTTGCATCATTATTTGGGCATTCATTTTATGCATGTTGATGGTGGAATGGCTTTGTGCAAATGAAATATATTGACACATTATTGCGGTGTTTTGGCCTTGAAGACTGTAAATCTATTGCCACTCCTATGAAGATAGGTTTATGATCGAGTCTTCATGATGTTGGAGATGCATTTGATGTTGTTCTCTATCAGCAAACTGTTGAATGCTTGATTTACTTATGCATTACTCAGCCAGATATTCAATTTGTTGTCTCATAGATGAGCAGGTTTATGCATTGCCTAGGAGTGAAGCATTGGCAGGTAGTTAAGCGCATCTTTTGCTACTTGAGTGGTACCCAAATACTTGGGTTGTTTTATCCCAAGGAGGGATCACTACCGCCAGATTTACATGCTTTTTTTGACTCACACTAGATTAGTTGCTATGACACTCGTGTGTCCACTAGTGGTTTTTGCTTCATGCTTGGTAGCTCATGTATATCTTGGCTGAGCAAGAAGCAGCCTATTTGGCCACTTCTAGTTGTGAGGGTGAGTATAGGGCAGTCTTCACAGTGATTGTTCAGTGTGTGTGGCTTAGATGCCTTATGGCTGATTTGAGTGTTGGTCAGTCTTCTGCCACCACCATCTTCACTGATAGTCAGAATGCATTGGGAGTTGGGAGGAACCCTGTGTTCCATGCTTGCACTAAGCACATTGAGGTGCATTATCATTATGTCAAGGAGAGGCTCTCAGCTGGAGAGATCAGCTCAGCATATGTGCCCATGCAGCAGAACATCGCAGACCTTTTCACAAAGGCCCTATCTAGGGAGAAGTTCGAAGCTTTCTGCAAAGCTTTGGGCTTACTTCCTTTTCTGGATTGATTCCACATAGCTTGACACTTCCTTACACATCAATGGCAGCTCCTTATTCACCGCATCACTCATAGGGGGGATTTGTTGATATATTTAGGTAGTGATGTGTGTGAACACACTAGGACCGTTGGGGCACTTTTTTCCCTCTTTAGGAGGTTTTTTTTCCCGGCTTGTATATACGCCTATAGGCCTAACAGGTTACTTATCTTTGTACAATCTAGTGGTAATACATTCAATATTGTGTGTTCTGCTCCAAGCTTCTTCTTCTTCTTCCTTATCCTATTCACGTGCTTCCGTAGATGTCTAACTCGAACATCTTCTTGCTTAGAATCGATATGTGTACTAAATTGGAGTAGTTCAAAAGATTCATGCATCCCGACATTCATGGGCTGCAAGAGTCATCAGATCAGTGAGCAAAGATATGCTAATATTTGACGATTTTTGATAAGCAATGCTAATGAAACTTTGTAGGATTATAGTAGACAATATGCTCATTCTATCATGCTTTAGATCATGACAAATGATCAACTATACACTGAGAACAAGCTCTAAGAAAATCACTGTTATGATGGAGTACTAACAGAGAAGTAAAATAAGAATATAATGATCATATATGTATTAAAACATGTACAAATACAATGTCATTGGCAACCATACCTTGCTCAATGTGTGAGAGGTGAATGAGCTATGAGATGAGCTCTCACTTCACAATAAAACTCACTCAAAGTGATCTCATGGGCTAGAGATGATACGCGAGTCTTTTGATCCTTTTTTATAATCATGTTTGAAGCCAAGGTTTGAATTTGAATCTTGCTCACTGTTAGTCGACCGCCGAATTGGCGATTGTAAAGACTGAATCTTTTTATATTTCACACGAACGAAAGGTTGTTACAAAGATGGTTGTAATCTTTATATAAATCAATGAAAAAGAAATGCCTCGTGACGACCAGAGGAGTCACCAGACTGTTTGTCTGGTTGATGAAGTCTGTGTAGTTGTTGTAGTGTTTTTGAGAACTCTGAGTCGTATTGTGTTTGTCTTCTATGTTGAGATCTGTCCTTGTACGGTAAAGATTAAGTTGCAATAAGGCTCGTCTTAAGTTGCGTACTGAATCATTGTTTCGTAAAGGTTATTACTGCGAGTTGTGTTACGGTAGTTCTTATATGGTACACTAATCACTGAGTAAATCTTAATCGGTGTATGAATCGACCTTCAGTACTGTGTGTTTGAGGCTTTTGAGTTCTTCTGCGTCTTCTGTTTTGTTTGATTATCTACACATATTCGGTAAAGGTTGAGTTACTGTTATCGTCCCTAGTGTTACAGTAGTTCGTGTTCGAAACAGTTCTTGAGTTAATCAAGTAACTCTGTATCACGATACTGAATAGCCTGGCATTGTATGTTGAGAGCACCTTACTGGAGTGTGTTTGGTAAACTTTGGAAGAGTTTGATTGCGAATTGTAAGATTGCAAAGTGTAAACAGATTCTGAATAAGAGTTCTTGAGCATTAGTATATGGCTGTGTGCGAGATGATTATTGGGAAAATCAAGCATAGGGCCTCTGTTTAACAGACCCCTTCCACTCCCAAGAACCCACTAATTGTTTAAACGCGTCTCTGACGGTTAGTTTCGCGTTTAACACTGGTGCCGTCTGTGGGAATGTGGCATCAAGAGTGTTGCCAGCTAATTGGGGGAAAATGGCAACCAGAGTGTTCGATTGATTGTGAAGATGGCTGTAAATTGTGTATCGACAGTAATAGTACGCAAGTAGTACAAAAGATGATATATGCCGATTACTCGATCCGGTGAGTCATATCCGAAGTACCGACAGCCTTGGGTACCTAATTTGCTAAGGACGCCTCCAGGAGGTAGAAGCGCAGAAAGGTTTAACCCAGTTGCTAAGGAAGTGAAGAACACTAGTAGTGATTCCGGTAGTATTCGGGTGGAACATACTACATTTCTGGCAGATTCCGGTGCGATTTCAGCACAGTCTGTCGAAGATATAGTAACTCTAGAGTCTAGCAAGACGCAGCATGAAGTTAATTTAACACCATTGGGTCAAGATTCGAGTTTGTCTACGGATAGAAACGTCTTGGCCAAAGAAAACAATGAAGGTGAAAAAGCACCTTGCTTTGGTGAAAATTCGACACCTTCCGGTGTTATTTCGATACCAGTTGCTGAGAGTTCACAGTTTTCCGATGATGGTTTACCATTTCTTGGTGAATCTTCAGTCCAGTCACCGTTATTTGGAGTAAGCTTTCCTACATTTGATATCAAGGAGGAAGGTAGCTTATTCGAAGCTGAAATCCGAAACATACTGAACAATATTATCAAGCCGGAGAGTGCACAGGCTGATGATACAGATTCCGACGGTTCAGATATTCAGCCTCGGGACACAGAAGATAGTCACAATACAACCACCAGCACGATGAGTGGGCAACAACAACAACAACAACAACAACAGCAACAACAACAACATCTATTTCCACCCCGGCCAACTCCAACAGGAGTAATGTACACTAAATTTGGTGGATTTCCAGGTGATGACCCAGATGCTCATGTACGCACATTTGAGATAAGTTACGCAGTGCTCAATCATCCACCTGATTCGGCGTATAAAGCTATTGTATTCCAGTCCATGTTAGTTAATGAAGCAGTCAGATGGCTTACAGAATATGATTTTAATCATTTTGTGACTTATGAAGCGGTAAGGGATGCATTTTTGCAGAGATTCAGGCTAAAGAAGAATCTAGCCGAAATTTTCGATTACCTGCAAAACAATAGACAGAAGATGAATCAAACAGTGTAGGAATATGCCACCCTATTCAGAACTCATTTGAGGCAATTACCGCCAGCCCATGCCAACCTAACGGATGACGTTATCACTCAATGGTTTATCAATGGTTTGGCTCCGCAACTTAAACAGATTATGATCATACGCTGTGTGGGAGCTATGACACTAGATGCGGTGATTGCAATGGCTTTGCAGCTGGAAAACAAGGTAGGAGGATTTACAGAAGACCTGGAATGGTTAAAAGCGAGTAAAAATGTTACAGAAGATCCGACCAGACAGATGTATTGCACCACGTGCAAGAATTCAGGGCATACCAGTACCACTTGTGCCCTTAACCAATTGTTTAGCGCTATCTGCAATATGACCGGACATTCCACCGAGAATTGTGCATACAACGCCAAAGTGAAGGGAATAGCAACAGTAAATGCAATTATACAAGAGCTTGGGCAGCCTGCCAATCACTATGTACCTCCTCAAATGAGAAACAACCAGCAGCAAGGCTACCGAAATTATCGAGGACAGAGAAATAATAACTACAATGCAAACCGCTGGCAGACAGGTCCACCACAAGAAGGTAATGCTTTGCCACCCCCTCGTTGTCATTTCTGTGGTGAATTAGGACACATTCGAAGATTTTGTAAAGATGCGACCGGATATGATCAAAGGAAGAAGGAGCGTCAGAACCCAATGACAAATATGGTTCAGATCACACCCATAGAAACACAAGCTGCAGTAGTTCAGACCAGATCTGGTAGGCTGTTACAACCAGCAGCTGAAATATTTGAACCAGGCATCCGAGAACAGCAAAGAACATATGACAAGGCTAGTCAATGGACCACCACAGAACCTCCAGTGTTCCCAGATCCTATTCTGGTGACACAAGTTCCACTGTCAAAGGAAACTGCACAGGAGCAAGAGTCAACTCCAGTAACAGATGCATCATCTTCATAATCGATCAAAAGTACAAGTCAAGTAAATCAAGCATGGGAAATTTTATCTAAAGCATCCATTACTCTTCCTCTTGGATAGTTACTTGCACTAGTACCAGGAGTCCGTCAACAATTCCAGCAACAGTTTAGTACTGAGTCTGCCTGCATTCCAACAACGGCAACAGTACAACCAGAAACTGACTCTACGGTGGATCATTCGGTCCCATTGATTACGGTATGGTACAAAAATCATAAAATTAATCAAGTACTAATTGATGGAGGGTCTGGTGTAAACATTGCTACTACCCCACTGTGTAAAAAGTTAGAATGGATGAAAATTGAGCCTGTCCAGTTTTTTGTAAGGATGGCTGATCAGTCCAGAGTCCACCCAGTGGGACTAGTACGAGATGTTCCCATAACTTTGCAAGGTACAACATTTAAGATGACTTTTGTCGTCTCAGAACTACCAGAGTCTAGCTTGGATTATAATCTGCTTTTCGGCCGTCCTTGGTTGAAACAAGCCAAGGTGATACAAGATTGGTCCGCATAGGAACTCACTTTCAAGGACAATAATCGTAAATATGTTGTCAAGTTAGATGCTATCCAGCCTTGTGAATTGCATGCTAGACCTTATTTTGCAGAACCAGTTCATATGTTAGATGGTTTGTTAGATAATGAAGAAGAAGAGTTTTTGAAGAATAATATTGATTTGATCTCCCTAGGAACTGTTGATCTACAATCTGTTGTAGATAATTGGAATCCGGCAGTCTGTACGGTGATGCCTGTGACTGAAGAAGACAAGAAAGAAGGTACTGCTGCTATAGATGACGCTGATCTACAACAACTTTTAAAACCAGCTGACGATACAGAGAAGTCCCGACAATTCTACATGTCAAAAGATCAATTGATCACCTATAATTTAGGAGATGAAGAAAATCCACGTCCTGTCAAGATAAAGGAAAGCTTACCTGAAGTGTTTCAAACAGATTTAATCCAGCTACTTCGAGAGTTCTTTGATGTTTTTGCATGGGATTACAAAGACATGAAAGGTTTGGACCCTCGCATTTATCAACATAGGGTCATGCTGAAGCCGGAAGCAAAACCAATCAAACAACACAGCTACCGGATGAATCCAAATTATGCAGCACAGGTAAAGGTAGAGCTGGATAGGTTATTGAAAGTTGGATCCATTGTACCAGTAGAGCACGCTGAATGGATCTCACCAATTGTTATTGTTCCTAAAAAGAATAAGCAACTGCGAATATGTGTGGATTACCGGAAACTGAATGCAGCTACGGTGCCTGATCCATTTTCTCTACCTTTTCTTGACACGATGCTTGACAGAGTAGCAGGACAATGTACTCTTTCTTGGATGGTTACAGTGGTTACAATCAAGTCAGAATGGCTGAACAAGATATTCCAAAGATCGCTTTCATTACCAATTGGGGTGTTTTTGCTTGTACTGTTATGTGGTTCGGATTGAGAAATGCCCCCAGCACTTTCCAGAGGTGTATGCAGGAAATATTCTCCCCTTATCTTACCTCTTTTATGCAAGTATATCTTGATGATTTCTCTTTATTCGGTAAAATGGAAGCACACTTGTTCCATTTACACTTTTGCTTTGAGAAGTGCAGAGAATATAGACTCTGCCTGAACCCAAACAAATCTGTATTTGCGGTTTCATGTGGAAAGTTACTTGGCCATATTGTCTCTGCACAAGGTATTCAAGTCGATCCAGATAAAATTGCAGCTGTGTTAAAAGCACATGTACCTACTACACCAAAGGAAGTAATGTGTTTCATGGGTCAAGTGAGATGGCATGGTCGCCATTTACGGTGGCTCGCTCATTTAGCCATTCCACTCAATCATTTAATCACGAGTACTCCTAAACAGTTTGATTGGACCCAGGAATGTCAAACAGCATTTGATCGTCTAAAATGTTTATTAACGAAGGTCCCAATTTTACAACCACCTGATTGGGAACGTCCATTTCATGTTTTCGTAGACACATCAGATATAGCCATTGGAAGTGTGTTAATGCAACAAACTGATAAGTGGTTCAGACCTGTTTACTATGCAAGTCGAAGGCTTGCTCCTGCTGAAAAGAATTACTTTGTAACTGAAAGAGAATGTCTAGGTTTAGTATATTTTGTAAAGAAATTCAGGCATTATTTACTTGGCCGCAAATTTATTTTTCATGTAGCTCATGCTGCACTTGTTTATCTAGTACGACAACAGCATTTAGGTGGTCGATTAGCGCATTGGGTTCTACTTTTACAAGAGTTTGATTTCGAAGTAATCCATCGGCCCGACAGCTCACATGCCTTAGAATATTTCCTTTCTCGCTTAGATTCCGGTGAAGCTCCGGTCAGTGTAGATGACACCACACCAGCGATTTATGTTACTGAACCAACTAATGATGAATATGCAGAACCACCTATGCCATCTACATATTATGATCAGATATTAACTTTTCTTACTGATGGATGTATTCCTGCTCATACCTCTCCTGCAATGCATAGGAAGATTGCAGTGTACAGTCGCAGATTCCAGTTAATTGTTGGAGAATTATACTATATGGATCACATTGGAATTTTACTTCATTGTATTCCTCCGCATGAAGTTAACTCAATCATTACTCTGGCTCACTCAATTCCTTTCGGTGGACACTTTGCAACAGATTTAACGCACCAGAAAATTATGCAAAGTGGACTTTGGTGGCCTACTATGTACAGGGATGTATCTCAGTTTGTCAAACAATGTGATACTTGTCAGAGGTCTGGACAGCCTCTACAATGCCATTTTTTCCCTCTCCAACCTGTCTTGCTGTTGGAGCCTTTTCAGAAGTGGGGTCTAGATTTTATTGGACCTATTACACCTCCAGCAATCCTCAGTAATAATCGTTATATCCTGACATGTATAGATTATGCTACCAGATGGGCAGAAGCATGGGCTTTAAGGTCCGCCACAGCTGTTTCGGTGGCAAAGTGTCTAATGAAAGATGTTTTCCCACATTTTGGCTTACCTCTAGACCTTGTTACAGATCAAGGCACGCATTTTGTTAACAACTTAATGAAAGCACTCACACATTCTTTTCAGATTATGCATAAATTCAGTTCTCCTTTTTATCCTTGTGCTAATGGTTTGGCTGAGAGTACAAACAAAACCTTGTTGAATATGCTTCGAAAACTGATTCTGGAATCATCGGAAAGGTGGGATCAACTGTTACCTGCAGTATTATGGGTGTACCGGACTACCTATAAGGTAGCAACAGGACTAACACCTTTCAAACTGGCTTATGGGCTGGAAGCCATAGCACCAATGGAGATTGTTGTGCCAAGTTTACGTGTAGCTCTCACTCAGAAACTGTTACCTGAAGAATCTCTGTCATTTCGGTTGGATACACTCAGAGAATTAGACGAGCATCGGTGGGACAGTTTTCTGACTATTCAGGAAGTACAGTTAAGACAAGCTCGAACACATGATCGATATCTAAAAACTCCAGTTTTTACGGTGGTGCAACTTGTACTCTTTTACAATGCAAAATCGAATCGCTTTGCGGGAAAATTCAAGTTATGATGGTTTGGTCCATACCGGATTTCTGAACAGGTAGGCCCAACCACTTTTTGGTTGGCTACTTTGACTGGCATTCCTCTTCCGAAGGTGATAAATGGTTCAAAGTTGCAACCGTATCAGCAAGCATCTGATCCGCACTAAAACGTTTCGCGGTTGACCGCATATTTTTTGTTTTCTCTTTTTCCTTTCTTTTCTTTGTGTTTTTACGAGCTTAATAAAATAAGTCTGCAAATATCCTCGTTTTGATACCTAATTATGTCAACAGCCGCCCGGCATTATCGTTCTGTTCATGCATGCACACCGAAGTTATGACGTTATCATCTCAATGTCGTGCGATGATTAGTAATTTCAATGGCTTCCCGTTGCCAAGCATCTACTTAACCTTTTTCGTTTCGTTGTTAATCGCTATTGTGTCTGTGTGATTTGTGTATTTGTGATCTCTGTCTACCCTGCACTTGTCTTACCGTGCTTGTTATTGTCTGTGCGCCATGGAAGCTCTGGCAAACTTCGCCGCCTTCCGTGAAGGACTCCCTGCTGATGTAGGTGAGTTCCTGTGCGTCTACGGGTTGGTCAATTTCGCTGAATTGCCCTGGCATTCAGTGGATTGCCATCCTTTCTACGCACAAATAATCGCCGCCATCGTTGCCACACCTGCTACCAAGCAGAGTTGGCCTATCACTTCCCTACCATCCCGTACCGTAATCACTCTCCAAACCTTCTCTCATGCATTCCGGCTCTCTCTGCAAGGACGAGAGAATGGCCCGAATTTACCAATAGCTACATGATCCAGCTATTCCCTAGATACTCCTCCAATGAATATGCAATCCTCTGTCGCCCCGAACCTGAGAGATCAGCACTCCAATTTTTAGTTGCCATTTTGAATCTCCAAAAGCGCACATATGGAATATCTCGTCCCTTTTACTCTGCTATAGATTTAGCTACTCGAGAACCTGTCAACTTTGCTTCGTATTTCTTCCGCTGCATTCACAAAGAATGCGTGTCAATCATCAAGCACGTCAACAAAGGAGATATGCCAAGGTCCAGGCTACCGCACATCCTATCTTTTCTATTTCCGACCATTCTAGCAGCACAACCACCACCCCGAGGATCCGTTCTGCACCATGAAGAGTCTGCACAAATCTTGGACGATGATGAAGAGGATGACGAAGAGATTTTCCACCTTCTCAGCCGGAAAAGAATCAGAATTAGTTCATCAGATAGTCAGGTACAAGGCTCTGCCGCCAACAATCAAGCAGATGACAAAGAAGAAGAAGGACAGGACGAAGAAACCTTCCATGACACCGCAACATCAATGCATCATGAATCATCAGCCCAGTCTTCTTCAGAAAGGCAACAAGAACAGGATGCTACCACCGAATCTAAAACAAGCTCGTCAAAAGAAGCATCTCAACAGCAATCTGAGCAGGAAAAGCAAGAGGATGGAGAACCTATCATTAAAGAGGTTTTCGAAGAATTGCTTAAAGCAGTGGAGTCTACAGCTGCCGGCCCTGATGACACTACACAACCAACCATAGAAAAGGTAATCAACACAACTACTATTCTTCCTACTCACCCACCCGAACCCCCAGCTGAACCCATTATTCCTATTCCACCCATTGTCCCCGACGAACCCACTGCTTCTTCATCCTCATCGCCGAATAACTCTCCACCAAATTGCCAGAAGCTCCTCACCGCTTCTTCATCTCAAGCCCGTTCTCATCCTCCAATTCCTTCAATTCCCTTGTTTTCTGAGTTAGCATCCATGGGTCACATGCTGATCCAGCTATCACAACAACTACCTGAACAAATGAAGCAAGTGACAGAAAATATTCGAGACGAATTTCAGCACAAAGTGGATGTGCTGGAGGCAGACATTACCCCTCTCCAGGAAGAATTACAGGTAGTCAAAGCAGAAAATCATAATTTAAATGAGCAGATTAAGGAACTTCAGGCCTGACTTGTCGAACAAGAGACAATTATAAATCAGAGAGATGCTGCCTTGGCCGAAGTCAGAACAAAGGAAGATTTATTATGTGCTGCAGATGCAAAAATTGTACAATTGAAACAATTAGCTCAAGATAAAGAAGATGCCCGTGTTGCACTTGGTAATTTATTAGAAGAAACCAGAGTACAGTTAGAAGAAGTGATCAACAAAGGGCAAGAAATGTACGATTTAGCTCAGAAGACTAATGAAGAACTTCAGAGAACCACAATTGATTTATCTGACGTCAACAATATTCTTAAACGCAAATTGAACTTGGAAGCGCAATTACAGAAAGAGATCGCAAGTGCCCGTCGAGACCACGATGCATATTACAAAACAATCGAATTTCAGAATCAAGAGATAGAAAGAAGGGAGTATCAGCTGGATGTACAGAAAGAAAGATTAGCTCAAATAAATAAGCAAATTGCAGATATGAAGGTAACTCGTGATGCGGCCTTATCAAACGATTTTTATCTACAAGAAGCTTTTCTGCAGACGCAAGCAGAAGCTTTGATGACCGAAGTCATTTCTTTAAGTTCTGTACGAACATATGCCCAACTAGTAGAACCATATATTTTGAAACAAATGTTAGAAGCCTTAAAGAAGAAAATTGCTCGGACTTTTAGATTAGGCCGATCGATGTATTTAGAAGGCATTGTAGAAGAACCATAATTCTTGTAAACCTGCGGGTTCGAGTCCACCGTGCGTGCCAGTGTTAGTCGGCCGTCGGATTGGTGATTGTAAAGACTGAATCTTTTTATATTTCGCACGAACGAAAGGTTGTTACAAAGATGGTTGTAATCTTTATATAAATCAATGAAAAAGAAACGCTTCGTGATGACCAGAGGAGTCACCAGACTATTAGTTTGGTTGATGAAGTCTGTGTAGTTGTTGTAGTGTTTTTGAGAACTCTGAGTCGTATTGTGTTTGTCTTCTGTGTTGAGATCTGTCCTTGTACGGTAAAGATTAAGTTGCAGTAAGGCTCGTCTTAAGTTGTGTACTGAATCATTGTTCCGTAAAGGTTATTAATACGAGTTGTGTTACGGTAGTTCTTATATGGTACACTGATCACTGAGTAAGTCTTAATCGGTGTATGAATCGACCTTCAGTATTGTGTGTTTGAGACTTTTGAGTTCTTCTGCGTCTTTTGTTTTGTTTGATTATCTACACCTATTCGGTAAAGGTTGAGTTATTGTTATCGTCCCTAGTGTTATAGTAGTTCGTGTTCGGAACAGTTCTCGAGTTAATCAAGTAACTCTGTATCACGATACTGAATAGCCTGGCGTTGTATGTTGAGAGCACCTTACTGGAGTGTGTTCGGTAAACTTTGGAAGAGTTTGATTGCGAACTGTAAGATTGCGAAGTGTAAACAGATTCTGAATAAGAGTTCTTGAGCATTAGTATATGATTGTGTGCGAGATGATTATTGGGAAAATCAAGCATAGGGCCTCTGTTTAACAGACCCCTTCCACTCCCAAGAACCCACTAATTGTTTAAACGCGTCTCTGACGATTAGTTTCGCGTTTAACACTCACCTAAACCACTTTTCCAAATTCTTAGTGATTGATTCTCAACTAACTCAGTCACGACTTCATAGAATTCTTTTCCCTTCTCATCAAGTGGATTCAACCACTTTTGATTCCTTCACTTTTACATCAAGTAAATGCTCAAAGAGTTACAAGGGTGAGTTCATAAGTGAACTCTTCAATGCTTTAGCATTTGCTTCAAATATAGCATAAGTTTTTATGACATTTGAAGACTAAATCCTTTGCTTAGACTTTCCATGAACTTGTTCCAACAGCTCCCCCTCAAGTCAAGTAAGCTTGAGCTCTTCAATCTTCCAAGATTACCTGCAAACCAATCATACCTTTGAATTTACTGAGTTTTGTGCCATCTAATATTTTGGTTAAAATGTTTGCACATTGTTGATGAGTTGACACATATGATAGCTGAATTTCCTTGCTCACAATCTTCTCTCTTACATAGTGGTAATGTACTTCAATATGTTTAGTCCTTGCATGAAAAATTGGATTGGCAGCCAAGTGAATGGAACTCATGTTGTCACCAAAAATACTTGGAGTTCCAATCTCCAATCCAAGATCTGTGAATAGTGTCTTCATCCACATTGCTTCTTGAGTAGCTATAGGAAGACCTCTGTATTCAGCTTCTATGGAAGAGAGAGAAATTGTGGGTTGCTTCTTAGATGACAATGAGACAAGTTTTGACCCTACAAAAGTAAGGTATCTTGAGGTGCTTCTCCTGTCTTCCTTGGAACCATCCCAATCTGCATCAAAGAACAACTTTAAACTTAAATCAGATACATAAGGGCTTTCCTTTCCTCACCACAACCTCAAAGTCGTATTCCATTAGCAAGAGGAACCATCTCACCAATCTACCTATATTGCATGGCTTGTTTACTAAGTATAGCAGTGCTTGATGATCGGTAAAAAATTTAAACTTATTTGCAAGCAAGTAATGTCTAAACTTTTTGACCGCATATACCATGCCTAAGCCTTCTCGTTCAGTGGTGGTATAGTTCCGTTCAGCTGCATTTAACTGTCTACTAGCATAGGCAATTGGAAGATCCATATTACCTTCACCAGTAGGTTGTGCTAGCACACATCCAATGGCATAATTGGACGCATCCACATGCACATGGAAGGGCTTATTCCAATCTGGTGTAGTCAAGATTGGTGATGAGCATAATCGCCGTTTAATCTCATTGAAAGAGTTCTCACATTCATCAGTCCACTCAAAGTTTGTCAAAAGTCCATACAGAGGCTTTGCAATGATGGCATACATGTGTATGAAACGTTGGTAATAGCCACAATGCCCCATGAAAGCTTGCACTTCCTTGACATTCTTTGGCCTAGGTAGTTCAGCAATAGCCCTCACTTTCTCTTCGTCAGTGGAGATGCCATTCTTTGACACTATGTGTCCTAAAATCTTGCCTTGCCTGACCATGAAAATGCACTTTTCTGGGTTCAGACAGACTTGATATTCTCTACATTTGTGAAAGATTTGCCTGAGTTCAGGTATATGTGTTTGTCTAATGTTGGAATGAGCACAGAGATCATCAACATAGACTTCCAAATTCTTCCTCAAGAACTCTTTAAATACATGGCACATTATTCTTTGAAAGGTTGCGGGAGCATTGGTAAGCCCAAATGGCATTACCCGAAAAGCAAATATACCCCATTCCGTGGCAAAATCCGTCTTATGTTGATCTTTCGGTGCTAAGGCTACTTGATTGTAACCAGAGAACCCATCGAGGAAGCTGTACACTTCCTTGTCGGCTACCCTTTCTAATAGATGCTCAGTGATAGGAAGCGGATAACTATCTCTGATAGTGGCTACGTTAACCTTCTTCAAGTTAATGCATACATGCAATTTTCCATTCTTTTTGGGCACCACTACAATGGGGGATACCCATTCAGTGTGCTCAATTTAATAGATAAATCCAGCTTCAACCAAGCGGTCTATCTCTTCTTTGATCTTGGCAGTGTAGTTGTCATTGTATGTATATGGCTTTTGTTTAGAGGGTCTGGCCTCTGAGGTCATGGGGATCGTATGTGAGCATATGTCCGGGTCTACACCTTTTAGGTGCTTGTAGCTCCATGCAAACACATCTCTATATTCTCGTAGTAAGGCTATCAACTCCTGCTCCTCTTCTACAGTAAGGTCATGTCCAATGTACGTGCATCGCTCCTCTCCTTCTTCTATGGCTACCACTATATTCTTGGTGGTTTCTTTGTTATCATAGGCCTCTGCTTGTGCATCGCGTTTTGGCATCCTTATCATGACTCTTTCGTCTTCTATTTCATACTTCTTAAAGTTTTTTGGGACCTCAAACAAGGATTCTTCCTCCTCTGGTGAGACTTCTCTCTTCTTCCCCTTCTTTCCCTCACTCTTAGTGGTCACTCATGTGGTTAATCTCACCTCATTTGTAATGTCTTCGTGTCTCTGAGGGTGAGCTTCTACTTCATAGAAATATTCCTCATCTAATGCAAAGGGTGGGTCCATAATGATTGACTCTAGATCGAAGTCACTTGCATCCTCGAATGCATCAGTGATAGGTTCACATTCTTCGATAATTGGATCACACATGATTGGCTCTATTGTGAAGACTGAAATATCATAGCCTTTCTCGTCACAATGGGGCTTCCACTGCTCTTCATTGATAGCTACATCCATTATTGCTAGAATTTCTGACCAGCCATGAGGTTCAAATTCTTCGTCAGGAAAAACTACAGGTGCATAGGCTGGGTCTTGAATTGATCTATGGGTTTCCTTTTCACCTATCTCTCTGGCTTTTTCTCTCTTCTCTTCTTCTACTGCTACTTTACACATCCACAATTGGGTGTCTTCATGCATCCATGAGGATCCTGACCCTATGGAATGCATTGACTCAGTATCATCTTTAGCTCTATGGACGGGATTCCATTGAGTAGGGGGCACATCTCTATGAGAGAAATCTTTGAGATTCACTTTGGTAGTGACACCCAAGTGTTGCAAATACAAAGAATTGGTCCCCCAATCTTCTACCCTTCTAGTAGCCCTAAGGGTCTTTCTATGTGACCGTCAGCCATTTGCAACTTCATTCTTGTTGGCCTAAGTGCTGGCTTGCCCCAACGTTTCCATAACGAAGTGGTAGCAATTGTGACTCCTGCACCTTAGTCCAAAATGGCCTTGGTTGTGTAACCCTGATGAGTGATGGGGAGATAGGTGTTTCCTTCTTCTCCTTCGCTCATGTCTCCTATCTTGTCCAAAGGTATTTCCGGTACTGTTCTATGAGGTCCTACCTGGGAACGAGGTTTTGACATGTCTGGCACTTGCTTGGCTACATGTTTCCACAGTTCAGGCTTGACCTTGAGTAGCTCTTCTAAAGTGAGATTGCATTGCACTTTAGTATTCCTTACTACCTCTATGTTCCTAGGTATGATTGAGTCTTCGTTTCTTATCATGACTATCGGTGCTCTCATACAAGTGGACTTTGCTTCCCATGGGCCTGTGAAATGGGGTAGTTCTTGTAAAGAATTAGACTCGAAGTCTAATCTCTCTTGAGATTGGGCACTCTCCTGCTCTCCATAAATGGAAGGAAGGTCTTGTGGGAATTGATCGTGCGTGTCATCCACAAGTTCAATGGGAGGAGGAACTTCACTCTCTTTAGCCCATTTCTCTTCTTGAATCTCTCGCAAGAATTCTGGTGAGTATCGATTCCTAGAAGAAGAGGTGTATGGTTCAGTGGAGTTAGGCACATAAGCTTCCTTGGGAGGAATGCTTATTCTATCACTTGCCCTCTCCTTAACCTGGGAGTTGGCTCCTTTTCCAGACTTTGCAATTATCGTCTCCAATCTATCCAATAGACCATCAAAATGCAATGGTGTTCTAGTGGAGCTAGAGCAATTGAAGAGACGACTGGCCTTAAACATGGCTTGAGCCAATTCCACCATCTTGGCACACAACTTGGTTCATTCAAGCTCTAGGTCAGCTCTAGTGTAACATCTTTCATGATCCGTCACATTTGGCACTTCCTGGATCCTAGCCTGATATGCTCTAAGCATCATATCTATATCCTCGGGAGTGGGATTTGCGAAGATTGATCCTACTCGGGGTGATGGGTGGGTTACGTGTGGTGGATTAGAGGGTGGAGGAATGGAAGGTGATGGGGATGGTAGTGGAGGTGATGTGTGAGAGTGCATTTGAGATGTGATTTCTATGATCTTGGCTTTGGTCTCTCGCAGACTTTTCTCGAGTTTGCTCATCTTTCTTGCCCATTGCCTTTTCATACGTTCACAGCTATCTCTCCAAGCTCTTGTTCTCTTCTTATTCTGGCTCTCAGTCTTGCTAACCTCCGCATTCTTTTCTTGGCCTAAGTCTTGGTTTTGCTTAAGTGCCTGAGCTCTTGTGATGAATTGCACTGGAGTTGTGGAAGTCACACTTCCTGTGGAGTCCACCACCAACCAAATAACATTGATAGGAGTGATTTTTGGCATATTGCTGGGGTTCTTGGGACACTCTCGTATCAAGTGCTCCTTCCCACAATCCGGACAAAAGCCTTGAATGGTCACGGATTGGGTGTGTAGCTGCAGGTAGAGGGCAATCACGAATGAGGTGATCTCCCTGACAGCGATAGCATGGCCCTCTAGGAAATGGAGGTCTCATCGGCCTAGGCTGGGATCTCGAGTTGGGGTTTGCATACATGACATTTGCGTATTCCGGCTCCCAACAAGATTCACTCGGTTCTTCATAATAATATGACTCACTATGCTCCGGTGACTGCATGTAGTAAGCCTGTGGGCTCTCAACATGGGTGGAGTCAAAACTATGATAACTTGGGTCACTTTCGGAAAGCGAGGGTGTCACTGGCACTAAAGCTCTATTTAGATTTTCTTCTGCAGCTGCATACTTCACTCGGATTACATTGGCTGGAGGAGGGGGTTACCGCGCTAGGACTGGTTGCGGTCTTTGTTGGCCTTGATAGGGTGGTTGATAGGTTTTCTAGGGCCTAGCATATTGTTGTTGTGGGTATTGATTAGGGTATTTTCCTTGCTGTGGATAAGTCTGAGGATAATTTTGCCTAATAGCTTGTTTGTTATATGGGCAGTCTTGTGCAGTGTGATTAGTGTATCTCCTTTCTATGGTGTAGTATTGGCTGTTAGGGTTCACTTGGGGTTGAGCCATGATAGGGCACACATTAGCCATATGGTCTCCTCCACAGGTATAACATCGTTTTCATGGGGCAAATCTAGGAATTTGCTTGCTAGAGACTCCTAATTTCTGAGCTCCCTTCTCAGCAAGATCCTCAATAGACGTGGATTGCAAGGATGTGAGGCTAGAAGAGCTATCTGAGTCTTTATAGATCTTTGAGAGCTCTAACTCCTCCCCTAGATTATCCTCAATGTCTATGCACATGCGTACACACTCTTCTATGGATCTAGGGTCCTTGAAGTACACGTATGATCTCAATTTGGTACTTAACAATCCGTCTAGAAATAAGGCCACTTGTTTGGCTGGAGTGGGTAACTCTGGAGCAGGGCATCTCTCTAGGTATTGCCTAAACCTTCTCCTTGTGAGTCTCACTGTCTCTTGAGGTGTCTGTTTGAAGCTGTATATCAGGGAGGACGTGTTATGCCTCATACCACTCTTGGAAAACTCAGTGATGAATGCTTCCAGAAGTTGGTCTATACTTCTATACTGATCTTGGTGAAGTGGTTGAAACCAAGTCAATGCAGTGTTCTTGAGTGTTAGGCCAAAAGCGTTGTATTGAGTGAACAGTTCTTCCACTTGTTCGGCTCTCAAAACTTGCCTAAACTCCGCTACATGGTCATATGGGTCTCCTGTGCCATCGAAGCAATTCTTCATGGACTTAACCAATTGTGTAGGCCGCAAGGTTCTAGCATGTTCTCTAGGCCTTGATAAAGGGAATTCGTCTGTATTTCTTAGATTCCTTGGGTCCCTTTGTCTTTCCCTCTCCACTCTATCAGTCTCTATCCTTGTTCTCTCTCTTCCAAGTGGATTAGCAAAACTCACCTCGTGTCTATCTCTACTCCTCTCTCTTTGTGTTCCATGAGCCTGAGATGTTCTCGCTCCTGGGTGATCGTAAGACACAATGGATCGAGGTTGGGGAAAAACAAAGTCACCCTTCCAAGTGTATGTGTGTCTTCCATGCTCTGAGACCACAAAGATCCTCTCCGAAGTATCATCTAAGTAGGTCACTTTGCCTGGGCTATCAGGATCTTTGAATTCATAGATGGTAAGGGCTCCCACTTCATTAGGCTTCTCAGGCTTGTACCTCCAAAAAGGCTCATCCGTCTCTCGATTCAAGAGCAAATCTATGCTCTGATTATCCTGGGGAACGCACTCTGGAGTGATTATTCTAGTCAGAACCGACCTGCCTCGAGGGGTTTTTGGCTCTTTCCCTAGGTTTCCTTGCTCTCTGTCACCTATTTCGGCCTCTGAGATTATGTTGCCAAATTCATCTGTCCTTTCTGGTTGGCTAGTGACCACATACATTGTTCCTTCTTTGTCTATGTAGGAACCATTTTCGAACTTGACTACAGGGTGTTCTAGTCCAATGGGCTGATTCCAATTTTTAATTAGAACAACAGATCTTTGCAGACCATCCTCATAGATGCGTGCACCTAGGCGGTTGGTCTGGATGTATTCCAATTGAGTCTTGTAGGGACCTTCAGGTCTTTCTAGGTATGCCATTCCTGAGCTACCTACAGGTATTTCCATGTTATAAGACATCTCAGAGTCACTACTTTCTGAGTCTAGAGCGTAGGGGTAATCACTCAATTGTTGGGCCCAAGATCTGGTTGTATGGTTGATGCTAGCCTCGGACGATCTAACACTTTGACGGTCTCTCCCTAGGTGTCTACCCGATCTCAGGTTCATATGCCCTTTGTACATTGTTGATTCTTTGATGTCAATTACTTGTTCCTTTTAAGTTCCTTTGGATGTGTTTTCTTGTCTTTAATTAAGCGTCGTTAGGAGCACTTAAGTGTGTCGTACTTGATGTTCTTCGTCCACTTAGTTTAAGTTCTTTTTCTTTAAGTTGTCCCTTGACTACAATTTAACCTATTCTTAGACTTGAGAAATTAGAGGCTCCTAGAACTTGAGTATTCTTATCGTTCCCCTAGTCAATCAAGACAACTACTCGCACTTAGCCTATGCTAAGAATGGACTGAGGGGGTTAAGAGATGTTCCAACCTCAAGTCGCTCCTCCTTGCTATGCTTGTCTACCCAGGAAGCATGTTCCCAAGCCTGCTCATACTGGCACTTGCTTTGCTTTCTCCAAGAGCTCTCGATAATCTTGTAAAAATCCCAAGTTTAGCTCCGATTTGATCCTTCTATTGACAGACAATTTATCTCATACACTTTTAATGACCCTTTTTCCCCCTTTTCTATTGCCAAAAAATTTCCTCTATAGCTCCCTTGGTGTACCTACCCCTCAGAGGGTCAACTTCAAAATACCCTATGTGAAAGTCCTAGAGCTCAAAAAATGGATTTCATGTGAAAAAGTTATGACAGTTCAGGGTTTAGGGGATTAAACAAACAAACATATCCTTTCAAGAGTTTAGTGTATTTTTCTATGAACTTTGTAAGTGTAGGAGTAATTGAGTATGCAAATATGCCCAAAATTTAGCCTAAATTTTCAAAAATTTACCCCTTATTTTTTTACCGAAAATGCCTGTCTATCGCGATAGACGGTGTCTGTCGCGATAGACGGTGTCTGTCGCGATAGACACTGGCTGTCGCGGGGGCTATCAGTCGCGATAGACGGTGTCTATCGCGATAGACGGGGTCTATCATGGGGTCCTGTCTGTCACGATAGACGGTGTCTGTCACGATAGACTGAGTCTGTCATCTATCGTGGGTCTTTGTCTGTCGCGATAGATGGTGTCTGTCATGATAGACTAAGTCTATCATATGTCGTGCTTTTTGGTCTATCGCGATAGACGGTGTCTGTCGCGATAGATGGGATTTATCGTCTGTCGTGGGTCTCTGTCTGTCGCGATAGACGATGTCTGTCACGATAGACGGGGTCTATCGTCTATCGTGGGTCTCTGTCTGTCGCGATAGACGGGGTCTATCGTCTGTCGTGCCTTTTGGTCTGTCGCGATAGACGGGTGTCTGTCGCGATAGACGGCCTCTGTCGTGGGGTGCTGTCTGTCGTGATAGACGGTGTTTGTCGCGATAGACTGTGTTTGTCGCGAGAGACTGAAAAAACGTAAATTTTTTAGAATTTTTTAGTGATTTGGAGTGCTCTCATGGTGTAGGTTATCATGCCAAACATGCATTCAAAAAATATTAAGTTTTTTTGTCTGTCGCGATAGACAGAGGTCGTCATCCCGGGACCTGTGCAGAGTCTGTCGTACCTGCGCAAGCTACTGGAGATGGTGGTACAGCTAGATTCTGCAGCAAAAGCTCAAAAAACACGCAAAAACAGCAAGCATACAAGCTCTCTCTCGCTCTCTCTCACAAGTGAAATGAGGGAAATGAGGTGGGGAGTGGAATATGACCAAAAACTAAAATTTTTGTGAAGATGGAGATGGAGGTGGGAAGGTGATGGGGATGATGGTGGTGATGATGGTGATGCAAAAACAAGAAAAAATGAAGAAAAATAAGGAAAAGAAAGGATATACCTATGACTCCAATGTCTCAACTCTACGTCTTACCATCACACGCTCGTCCTCGAAGCTCTCTCCCCGGCAACGGTGCCAAATTTGATGTCACTCTCGCACAATGGTGAGTACCAATGTGAGAAGATCCACCTCATAATTGTCAATCTGTGGAGACGTGAGGACTAGTATGAAGACTATGAGCAAGTGATGGCACAAGTGTGTGAGTGAGAAGCACACATACATGCACACACATACACACACACGCACACACAAGGCAAGAACAAGGAGAGGAACAATGGAGTTCTTTTCATTAGTCAAAAAGTCTCTTATATAAGCTCAATTCACAAACAATCCAACCCCAAAAATGAGCTCTCTAGCTCTTTTTATAGTATTTTTTACTAGATTTGGCCTTGTCCAAACCTAGCGTCCGGCCTACTTAAAAATTAGGTTCTAGAGCCTATTTGAGGGCTCAAACGGAGTCTAAAAATTATGAAAATTGGTATGTAGCTACTTCTAATACTCCTCAAGCTCGAGGAATCCTCGGCTTGAACAAAATGGAGTCTATTCTACCAAAAACGAGATTTACAATGTGTGTGTAGTGATGAAAATCACTAAAGTTGGAATTAGTTCATGGAAAAAAATGATTAGGCCTTGTTGCTGTATTGTGCGTGACTGCTCCGTTGTGCCTGTATGCTCTTCATATGACTTGTATGCCAACACCATGCTTGGAACAGTGATATATTTTGTATGTTGGTTGTGAAGGACAAGTTGGATGGCACTAATTCCTTGTCATGGGCATGTATGATGCATCATGTATTGATAATGAAAGGATTATGGAATATTGTGTAGGGTATTGAAAAACATCCTACTATACATGTGAATACAATTATTGAAGGTGATGTAGATGGCATTGAAGATGATGATCTTCAAATTCCTTTTTGTGTTGTGATCCCTATTGCACCTACTGCAAAAAAACTTCAATGGGATGGCAAAGATGCTCAAGAACATGCATTGATAGCTTTGTCTATCAAATGTGCCATTATCCCTCACATTCTCTCTTGCAAGATAGCAAAGCATGCTTGGGATACACATAAAACCTTATTCCAAGCAAGAAATGAGGCTCGTGTTGCTTACCTTTGAAAACAGTTGGGGAGTGAGCACATGAATGAAGGAGGTTCCATGGATAGTTTTTTGGCAAAGATCAAAGATTTGAAGGAGTGATTGATTTCTACTGATGAAGTATTGTTAGAAAATTCACTTGCACAGATTGTTCTTCATGGTCTTCTAGATTCATATCAGAGTTTTCCTTCTATTCTTTGATTGATGATGTAAGGAAATCCAATGCCTTAACATTTGAGGCGTTAGTTTCTGTTTAGTTGTAGGAAGATTATTCCAGGTAGAATGGGTTAATTATGCTTGTTGCAAATCAAGCTTTCCTATCTAGTCAGAAGGGCAAAGGTAAATGAAGCTCATCCACTAGTAAGAAAAAAATCTAGAACTGTTTCACAATCAAAGAAGGAATATAAAGATGAGAAGAAAATAGAAAAGTATAAAAAACTTTGCAAATAGTATAAGGGAAATGATCATGTCATGAAGAGTTGTCCAAAATAGGCTGCAAAAGAGGCAAAGAAGAAAGAGGCTAGAATGGTTGTTGTAGAGGCCTCTACACCTAAAGTAGAGTTTGCTAGTCTTGTTCAGAATGAAGAATGGGAATTTACTGTTGTATGCAGCTATGAACCATATTCTCATGAGTAGTGTATGTCTATAGTAGAATTAGATGTTTCGTACTTTGATAGTGGGGCAACCAAACATATTACCTTGCAGCATAGTTTATTTACTTCACTTGAGCTTGCCCCTACAGGGAATACTATCACGTGCACCAAAATCTCCTCTTATCTTGTAATGGGAGCTCATAAGATCATTCTAGCTACTACTGATGGTAGTTCTTTCACATTGTAAGATGCTCTATATGCATCAAGGATCAAGAAAAATCTATTGTTAGTTTCAACATTAGCCAAGATTGGCTTGGTTGTCAAATTTGTTGATGATAGATGTACAATTCATGATCCCTCAAATAATGCTGTTATTAATTCTTCTTGCATTTTATGTCATGGGGCTATATAAGCTCATAGACTATGCCCAATTTGTGAATGATTTAGCATATGCAGTTTCAAGATTCTCAGGCTATTTGAGATGCAAGGCTTTGACATGCACACTTTGGTCATCTAAAGTATGCTAGTTTGCTATGCCTGTAGAAATCTAAAATGGTATTGTCTCTGCCTAAACTTGAGGCATCTTGGCCATCATAATAGTTTCCATGCACTTTGCCACTTAAGATGGTTGAAGGTGTCATCTGAGGTCTTGCATTCTAGGCATAGGTTCTCCAATTGAAGATGAACTTGCTCGCTCACTCATCCATAAATAGGTGATGCATGATCACACTACTCATGTGGTAGCACTCTTGCTTGGAATCTATGAGGAGGTAATCTTGAGTTCATTTCCTCTTTAGGGTCACCTACTGGAAGCTCAAAAGAATTCATACTCATTATAGGCCCACATCCAATTTTTTGCCAATCGGATCCCTCACGTCCAATTGGCCCACAATGTTGAAAAATGTCCTACTACATGCAATTATAGTTATTGATGGTGATCCAGATGGCATTCAAGATGATGATCTTCCAATTCTTGTTCGTGTTGTGGTTTCTATTGCACCTATTGTAGAGAAACTTTGTCGAGATGGAATAGATGCTCAGCCACATACATTGATAGCTTTGTCTATCAAATGTGCCGTTATCCCTCACATTCACTCTTGCAAAATAGCAATGGATGTTTGGATACACCTACCACTTTATACCACACATGCATTGAGGCTCATGTTTGTTACCTCCGAAAACAATTGGAGAGTGAGCATATGAATGAAGCATATTATATGGATAGGTTTTTGACAAAGATCAAATATTTGAAGGAGCAGTTGTTTTTTGCTAATGAAGTATGCTAGATAGTTCATGTGTGTAGATTGTTCTTAATGGTCTTCTAGATTCATATCATATTTTTGTTTCTACTCTTTGATTGATGATGAAAGGCAATCCAAATGCCCTAACATTTGAGGATTTCATCTCTATTTTATTGCAAGAAGATCAGTACAAGCAGAATATGTCCATTATGTATGTTGCAGATCAAGCTTTCCTAGCTAGTTAGAATGACAAAGGTAAATGGAGCTCATCTACTAGTAAGCAAAAATCTGCTAATGCTGCATAGTTGAAGAAGTAAGACAAAGATAAGAATAAATAGAAAACAAGAAACAATTTTGCAAATATTCTAAAGGAAATGATCAAGTCATAAAGAGTTGTCCAAAACTGGTTGCAAAAGAGTCAAAGAAGAAGAGGTTGGAATGGTTGCTCCAGAGGCCTCTACACCGAAAATAGAGTTTGTTAATCTTATTTAGAAAGAATGGACATTACTATTGTATGAAGTTATGCCCATCTTCTCATGAGTAGTGTATGTATGCAATAGACTCAAATGTTTGGTACTTTGATAGTGGGGCACCCAAACATATTACCTCATAGTGCAATTTCTTTAGTTCACTTGAGCCTAACCCTACAAGGAATATTATCACATGTGCTAACAACTCCACTTATCCTGTAGTGGGAGTTGGTAAGATCATTCTAACTCCTATTGATGGTGCTTCTTTCACATTGCCAAATGCTTTGTATGTACCAAGGATCTAGAAAAATCTGTTGTGAGTTTCAACATTAGCCAAGATTGGCTTGGTTGTCGAATTTGTTGATGGCAAATGTACAGTCCATGATCTCTCAAATAGCGGTGTTATTATAACTCCAACATTTTATGTCATGGGTTGTATACGATCATAGACTATGAAAAATCTTTGAATGATTCAACATATGTAGTTCAAGATTCTCATGTTGTCTCAGATGCAAAGCTTTGGCATGCATGCTTTGGTCATTTGAATTTTGCTAGTTTGCTATGGATGCTGAAATCTGAAATGGTGGCACTTTGGAAAAATGTCTATGAATGCTATATTATGGGAAAAATGAAGCATTTTTGCTTCCCAAAAGATGGTTTAATTCAAGCTATTCATAAATTGAACCTTGTCCATAGTGACGTTTGTGATCCCATGTTGATACCTTATTTTGGGAACTGCCTTTACTCCATGAATTTTATTGATGTTTTTTCCAAGAATGCATGGGTGTATCCGTTGAAATCAAAGTTTGAAGTGTTTATGTGCTTCAAACAGTTTTTGGTTATGGCTAAAAATTTGCCAGCATGTAAATTGGGTATCCTCCATTCTTATTGAGGAGCGAAATACACGTCTTCTGATTTTAATGTGTTTCTCATTGAGGATGGGATAAAACATTAGTTTATAGCATCATATACACCTCAACAAAATGGAGTTCCTAAAAGAAAGATTGGGTCTCTCATGGAGATGGCAAGGTGTATGGTCAAAAGTCGAGCTTTACCACATAGCTTCCCGTTTGAGGTTGTTATGTGTGCAACTTATGTACTTAATAGGTGTCCCACCAAAGCACCACAATCGATCACTCCATATGAGGCTTGGCATGGCCGCAAGCATCTCTTGCTCATCTATCTATCTTTGTTTGTCTTGCATATGCATTAATGTTGGAACAAAATTGCAGGAAATTGGATGATAAAGCTGTGAAATGTATTTTTGTTGGGTACAATTCTAAAATTAAAGGCTATTGTCTGTATCATCCACATACTAAATGCATTTTGGTAAGTCGTGATGTTGTTTTTGTGGCAGATGCAATTCAACCATTACTTTAATGTACCAAGGAGACTAGCTTTAGAGATGTGTATGACACTTTGTTGCCTCTTTTTTAATGAAAATTTATAGGATGCAATTGTTGATGAGAGGGTGGATGTAGAGGAAGCAAAAACTATGCCTAAATGACTGGTGCAAAATTTGAGAGATAGAAAATTAGACACACCTTTGCCATATTGTACTTGTTCAGGCTCTCATGGTGCTTCCTTTGCATTAGGTTTCTATGCAATGATTGGTTCTAGTCTTTGTGATGAGAATGAGCCTATTTCTTTTGATGAAGCACAAAATTCAAAAAATTGGATGGCTTCTATGCAATGAGAACATGATGCTATTATGAAGAGTACATGTTTTTTATGTGATTTGCCCCGAGACAAAAAGGCCATTGGCATTAAATCAATATACAAGCTGAAACTTAAGCATGATGGAAGAATTGACTAGTATAAGGCTAGCTTGTTACAAAAGGTTATGCTCAAGATAGAGGCATTGATTTTTATGAGACCTTTGCACTCATATGTCAAATCACCACTGCTCATAGCATCTGTGTACTTGAAGCTCATCATGGTTCAAATGTACATCAATTGGACATTAACACTACATTTATGAATGGTGGTAACATGAAAAAGTGTACATATTTCAGCCCCATGGTTTTGTGCAAAAAGGGCATGAAAGCAAAGTTTCTAGGTTGAAAAAGGCATTATATGGTTCGAAATTGCAAACCTATTGCCACTCCTATGGAAACATGTTTACAGTTGATGTTGAGTCTTCATGATGTTGAAGATGCATTTGATGTTGTTCTATATCAACAAGTTGTTGGATGCTTGATTTACTTATGCATAACTCAGCCTGATATTGAGTTTCCTATGTTGTAGATGAGTAAGTTTATGCATTGCCCAGGTGTCAAGCATTAGTAGGTGTTAAGCACATTTTTCACTATTTGAGTGAAAAATGTGGTTAAGCACAATTTTCACTACTTGTCCAGGTGTCAAGCATTGGCAGGTGGTTAAACATAATTTTCACTACTTTGATTGTTTTATCCCAAGGGGGGGTCATACCGCCATATTTACATGCTTTTTTTGCTATGATTTTAGGCTAAGGTAGAGGGATTATGATGTGGAGGCTATGGAATGATAATGATGGGTAGGGGAAACTTGGGCCTGAACGTTTTGTGATAAACACAACTAAAGCGAAATTATTTTGGTGTTCTTTGAGTCTCGTATCTCACTCACAATAGACTAAAAGAAATGTTTGACATTGCACCCTTTATCGGTCTATGTGACTCTAGGATGACCACTATGGATCCCATCAATTTATGCACGTTTTTTATGTCCTTTAATTTATGCTCTTCACTCAGCCATTGAGAAAAGTTCTACGTGTCCTTCCAATAAAGATGTAGATATCAGTATACTTAAAAGATTCTCAATGCACATGCGCTTTGGATGGTCATCTTTTCCAATATGCCTTCGATTGCGTGCACCTTTGACCTTGCAATACCATCACTATAACCCAATTCATCTCCATTTGCGATTTCGAGAACCTCTAACGCTATCATAAGTCCACACTTCCGATGGTGTTAATGAATGCACTTTTCGGATGGTGTCTAAAAGCACATCTTCAATTGTCTCAAAGGTGCCTCAATGTATCTTCGATGTTTAACTACTATGCCTACACGCCTTTGATCGTATCGAAGGTCCCAGTTCGATTAGGCACGTTAGGTTGGGTTCACATAGTCCAAAAGTAGAGTTGACTTTCCAAATGTCAACGTTTCATTTGATTAAAAAACAACAAAAATTATGGGTCCATGGTTGTTGTGATGGGCTCCCCCTCGGAACAATTTTTTAGTGCTCTCACAACAAATTTTCATTGGTCATCCATGTTATTCAGCCAATAGTATCCCATGTATATTTTGGTTTTGATGTGTTTTTGCCGCTGTATGTGAATTAACGACGATGGCACCGAGTTCCAATCGAGAAAACTATGGCGCCTTATCTCAATGCACCCTTAGATGGTTTTATAAAGTACAACTTGCGGCCCATAGGAGTGTTAATTCATCCGATATCCTCTCATGGTCGCTTACATTCAATGGTTTACAAGAATGATCCACCTTCGAGATTGAGTCTCGATGCTCCTATGGTGTTCGATGCTACATGGGGCACACATCCGATGTTGCTTCGAGTGCACCTTTGACACACCGCCATTAACATTGTGTTTTGCATGGAGCACCCACGATGGTGTCAAAAATCTACACACCCTTGATGCAAAATTGAAAAATACCTCCCATGGTAGGGATGATTGAATTTAGAGGAAAAAGTGAAGGATAACACAACATCCTCCCATGGACGGGAAGGAAAACATCCTTGATGGGGTTGGTGCCATCAGCATGGTAGGGATGATTGATTTAGAGGAAAATTTGAAGGCTAACAAAACATCCTCCAATTCTTCGATGCTTTCAAGCAAGGCTACAAACCTCCTATGTAGTAGGTCACACCGAGCATCTTTGATGATGTGAGAGAATGTACTTTTGATAAGTTTGGTTGGAGGGATTTATGTTGATATATTTAGGTAGTGATGTGTGTGGACACACTAGGACTGCTAGGGCACTTTTTTCCCCCAGCTTGTATATACGCCTATAACCTTAACAGGTCACTTATCTTTGTACATTCTCTTGGTAATATATTCAGCATTGTGTGTTGTGCTTCAAGCTTCTTCTTCTTCCTTGTGTTGTTTGCATGCTTTTGCAAACCTCAAACTCCAACAATTGGTATCAGAGTAGGTCACCGCTTCATCTAGGACATCATCGACACCCCTCTGGCCATAGTCTCAAGATCGCATGAAAATTGGTGAACAAAGATATATACATGTTCCAGTTTGCCAATATAAGCTCCTCGAAGCCTACTACAGGTTTAGCATAACTCGACAGGGTAGTTCTGTTCAACTTTTTGAAATATAGTCATTTTTCTACATCATGGTATTTTAGCCAGTGGCCATGGTTGAAAGCATTGATATATTCTGTATGTTGGTTGTTGAGGATAAGTTGGATGATCTCAATTACCCATTATGGACTTATATGATGCGTCATGTATTGCTTGCGAGAGGATTGTGGAATATTGTGTTGGGTGTTGAAAAAGATCCTATCACACCTACAAATACAGTTACTGAAGCTGATGCAGATGGCATTGAAGATGGTTCAGGCTCTTGTTCGTGTTGTGGTTCCTACTCCACCTATTGTAGATCAACTTCATTGGGATGGTAGAGATGCTCAGGCACATGTATTGATAGCCTTGTTTGTCAAACATGCCATTACTCCTCACATTCACTCCTACGAAATAGCAAAGGATGCTTGGGATACACTTACCACTTTATACCAAGCAAGGAATGAGGCTCATGTTGCTTACCTCCAAAAACTGTTGGAGAGTGAGCACATGAATGAAGGAGATTCCATGGATAGTTTTTTGACAAAGATCAAAGATTTGAAGGAGCAGTTGATTTCTATTGATCGAGTCTTGCATGAAAATTCACTTGTGCAAACTGTTTTGAATGGTCTTCCAGATTCATGTAAGAATTTTGCTTCTACTCTTCGATTGATGATGAAAGGCAATCCAAATACCTTAACATTTGAGTAGTTAGTCTCTGTTCTATTGCAAGAAGATCAGTCTAGGCAGAACAAGTCCATTATGCATGTCGTAGATCAAGATTTCTTTGCTAGTTACAAGGGAAGATGTAAATGGAGCTCATCTACTAGTCAACAAAAATATGTTAATTCTGCATAATCAAAGAAGGATAACACAGGCGAGAAGAAAACAAAAAAGCCTAACATATTTTGTAAATAATGTAAAGGAAATGATCATGTCATAAGAGTTGTCCAAAATTGGCTACAAAAGAGGCAAAGAAGAAAGAGGCTAGAATGGTCGTTGCAAAGGCCTCTACACCCAAAATAGAGTCTGCTAATCTTGTGCAGAATGAAAAATCGGCATTTACTATTGTTTGCAGATATGACCCATCTTCTCATGAACAGTGTATGTCTGCAATAGACTTAGATGTTTGGTACTTTGATAGTGGGGCAACCAAATGTATTACCTTGCAGAGTAGTTTCTTTGCTTCACTTGAGCCTCCCCTAGGGAATATTGTCACATGCACCAAGAACTCCTCTTATCCTGTCGTGGGAGTTGGTAAGATCATTCTGAATACTGCTGATGGTTGTTATTTTACATTGTTGGATGCTTTAATATTTGTGCTTGGGATCAAGAAAAATATGTTCAGCATTAGCTAAGATTGGCTTGGTTGTGAAATTTGTTGATGATAGATGCAGAGTTCATGATATGTCAAATGGCGACGTCATTATTGCTTATGGCATTTTATGTCGTGGGTTGTATAAGCTCATAGACTATGAAAAATCAGTGAATGATTCAACATGTGCAGTACATGATTCTCAAGCTATGTCAGATGCAAAGCTTTGGCATGCATGCTTGGTCATCTGCTAGTTTGCTATGCCTGGAAAAATCTGAAATGGTGTCCTCTCTACCCAAACTTGAGGCACCTAGTAAACATGTTTCTGAAGGCTGTATTTTGGGCAAAATGCGATGTTCCTCATTCCCAAAGGATGGTTCAGTTTGAGCTACTCAAAAGTTGCAACTTGTTCATAGTGATGTTTGTGGTCCTATGCATCTACCGTCCTTTGGGAACTACCTTTACTTCATGACTTTTATTGATGAATTTTCTAGGGATGCATGGGTGTATCCATTGAAAGAGAAGTCTAAAGTGTTTATGTCCTTCAAACAGTTTCTAGTTTTGGTTGAAAATATATCAGCATGTAAAATGGGCACCCTCCATTCTAATCGAGGGGGGGGAGTATATCTCTTCTGATTTTAATGCATTTCTGGCTAAACGTGGGATAAAACATCAATGTATAATGTCGTATACACCTCAACAAAATGGAGTTGCTAAAAGGAAGAATAGGTCACTCATGGAGATGGTGAGGTGTATGGTCAAGGGTTAGGCTTTACCACATAGTTTTTGGCTTGAGGCTTTTATGTGTGCAGCATATGTACTTAACAAGTCTCCCACTAAAGCATTGTGGTCTATCACTCCATATGAGTCTTGGCATGGTCGTAAGCCATTTGTTGCTCACTTGCGTGTCTTTAGTAGTCTTGCATGTGCACCGATGCCTGAACAACAATGGAAGAAATTGGATGATAAAGAAATGAAATGTATTTTTGTTGGGTAGAGTTCTAAAAGCAAAGGCTATCATCTATATCATCCACATACTAAGTGCATTTTGGTTAGCTATGATGTTGTTTTTGTAGAAGATGCAATTCAGCCTTACTTTCACGCACTAAGGAGACATCAGTTAGCTCCAAAGGTATGTATGACACTTTGCTACCTCTTTTCACGCGTGGATAGTCTAGTGTTGGTCCAAATAAGGCAATTTCTCAACCTTTATAGGTTTCACGTGATGATGCAAATCATTCCATTTATGATGTAGTTGTTGATGAGAGAACTGATATAGAGGAGGCAAAGACTGTGCCTGAATGGGTGGTGCAGACTTTGCGAGATAGAAAATTAGATGCACCTTTGTCATATCGTACTCGTTCAAGCTCTCATAGTGCTTCTTTTGCATCACATTGCTATGCTATGGCTTCCTCTAGTGTTTTGTGATGAAATGAACATGTTTTGTTTGATGAAGCATAAAATTCAAAAAATTGGATGCCTATTATGCAATCAGAATATGATGCTATTATGAAAACTGGTACCTGCTCTTTATGTGAATTGCCTCTTGGCAAGAAGGCCATTGGCACTAACTGGGTATACAAGCTGAAGCATAAGCTTGATGGAACAGTTGATAGGTAAAGGCTAGGCTTACTGCAAAAGTTTATGCTCAAAAAAGAGCCATTGATTTTGATGAGACCTTTGCTCCCACATGCTGAATGACTAATGTTTGTAGCATCCGTGCACTTTCTGCTCATCATGGTTGGAATGTACATCAATTGGACATTAAAACTCTATTTTTGAATGATGAATTGCATGAAGACGTGTATGTTTTTCAACCATGTGGTTATCTGTAGAAAGGGCATGAAAACAAAGCGTGTAGTTTGAAAAAGGCATTATATGGTTTGAAACAAGCACCACGTGCTTGGTATGGAAAGATACATGCCTACTTGATTGCACATGGGTTTGAGAACAATCCAATTGAGAGAACCTTATACATTAGGCATGCAAATGAGGTGGTTCTGATCATTGTTGTCTATGTTGATGACATGATGCTTACTAGTCCTAATGAGGAGCATATTGCTGATTTTAAGGTTGATTTGCATGCCTCATTTGAGATGTCCGATTCGGGGCATTTGCATCATTATTTGGGCATTCAATTCATGCAACTCTATGGAAGACTAGCTTTGTGTCAAACAAAATATATTGACACATTATTGTGGTGTTTTGGCCTTGAAGACTACAAACCTATTGCCACTCCTATGAAGACATATTTACGATTGAGTCTTCATGATGCTGGAGATGCATTTGATGATGTTCTCTATTAGCAAGCTATTGGATGCTTGATTTACTTATGCATTATTCGACCAGATATTTAGTTTGTTGTCTCACACATGATCAAGTTTATGCATTGCCCAGTTGTCAAGCATTGGCAGGTGGTTAAGCGCATCTTTCACTACTTGAGTGGTACCCGGCTACTTGGATTGTTTTATCCCAAGGAGGGATCACTATCGCGAGATTTACATGCTTTTTCTTTTTACTCTGGTTGGGTTGGTTTCTATGACACTCATGTGTCCACTAGTGGTTTTTGCTTCATGCTTGGTAGCTCATGCATATCTTGGCTGGGCAAGAAGTAGCCTACTATGGCCACTTCTACTTGTGAGGCTGAGTGTAGGGTAGCTTTCATAGCTATTGTTGAGTGTGTGTGGATCAGATACCTTATGGCTGATTTGGGTGTTGGTTAGTCTTCTACCACCACCATCTTTGCTGTCAGTGAGTGCACATTCACAGTTGTGAGGAACCCTGTGTTCCATGCTCGCACCAAGCACATTGAGGTGCACTATCATTATGTCAGGGAGAGGTTCTCTGCTAGAGAGATTAGTTTGGCATATGTTCCCATACATGAGAACATTGTAGACCTTTTCACAAAGGCTCTGTCTAGGGAGAAGTTTGAAGCTTTCTACACAGCTTTGGGCTTACTTTCTTTTGTGGATAGATTCAACATAGCTTGGCACTTCCTTATACATGAGTGCCAGCTCCTTGTTCACCACATCACTCCCAAGGGGGATTTGTTGATATATTTAGGTAGTGATGTGTGTGAACACACTAGGACCATGGGGGAACTTTTTTCCCTCTTTAGGAGGTTTTTTCCCCTGGCTTGTATGTACACACCTATAACCCTAATGAGTCACTTATCTTTGTACACTCTCTTGTTAATTCATTCAGTATTGTGTGTTGTGCTCCAAGCTTCTTCTTCTTCCTTGTGTTGTTTGCATGCTTCTGCAGACCTCAAACTCCAACAGGTCGCACCGAGCATCTTTGATGATGTGAGAGAATGTACTTTTAATAAGTTTGGTTGGAGGGATTTATGTTCTTTTTATAACAAATGGTGTCTCCATATATGCATAACTCACTTTTGATGGTATTGCTAAGATCAACCTCTTTAATAACCATGTGAAAAGAGCCTAGTCAATGCTATTGCTTTAGTACTACCAGATGCTTAATATAGATGTTTTTCCAAACAAGGCATACACTAAAAGCAAGTTTGATGCTTTCCTCTATCCAAAGAACTCTTTCTCCAATGATGAGAACACATGTCCCATGGTCCAAAGGAACGCACATTTAATGGTGGAGAAGGAATGCATCCTTGAAGGGGTTGGTGGCAGGTGCCATCACCAAAACTGAGAAAGCAATTCTGCTACCATCATTGAACCTCCAAGCCTTTTGATGCTATCAGTCAAAGACAACGCAAAAGCTATCACTTTTCTAAGCAATTTAGCACATTGATGCTATCAATAAGACTTTCTTGTACACAAAAGACCTTTTTGATGTTGTACATGCTCGATATCGATAAATTTCACCAAAGATAAAGCACACATAGTTTAAATGTGCTACTGCATTTGATTCTTTTCCCAATTGCATTCATTAGTCTCATGATGATCCTCTCAATTTATTACATATCTCCAATGCACTTCAAGTTTGGTATTTTTTATGCTCCTAGGGATCTTGCGATAGCATCGATTTCCATGTCCCTATCTTTGATGATACACTCAAACATAGAGGAACTTGAATAAGGAATCAAAAGAGGAAAAGAAAAGGTAATAAAAAGAAGAGTTTTTTACTCCTATACTTTTGGATCTTAGATGCTAACAATCTCATACGTGCCACCCACCAATGATCATGTGATTCTTACTCGAGAGGTAAGAGTGATGGTGAGATGGCCTTTTGAATGAGGAGGTAAAGAGCATATCCTTCATGCAAAAGTTGAGCAAACCTTTTGAGTGATGTGTTTTCATGATTGCGACATCCATCATGTAAGTTATCTATGTGCGATCAACAATCTCCTTGACAACAATTCCAAAAAGTGTTGCCTCATAGTTTAGGTGAAATTGTATATTTCTAATTTAACAATCCATGAAAAATATAAGAAAACCTAGTTGCAACGGTGGCATAAGTAGATGAGATGGATGGAAGTCAAGTTGGGTAGTAAAAGTACACTGTCATGATAGCCTCCAATAAGATTTGATTGTGATCTAGTTTGCTAAGTCCTCCAAGCCACAAGGTCCTTTGCTTGATGATCCTCCTAGGAGGAATTAATGTTGACGCACAAGACATTTCCATCCAAGCCAAAACACTTTTGATAGTGTCAAGCCAACACACTTTCTATAGTGTCACATAGCTAAATCACAAAAATGCTTGTATCTCCCTCATTAATGATCCATTTTGTGCATGCTATAGCTCATTTAGAAGCTCTTAATGAATGATACAAATTAAATTAGGAAAAATTGCAAAAGAACTAGGCTAAGATCCATATATAAAGCTCATAAACCTATAGAAAACTATTGATATATTTAGGTAGTGATGTGTGTGAACACACTAGGACTGCCAACACACTTTTTTCCCTCTTTAGGAGGTTTTTTTCCCTCAACTTGTATATATGCCTATAACCCTAATGGGTCACTTATCGTTGCACATTCTATTGGTAATACATTTAGTATTGTGTGTTGTGCACCAAGCTTCTTCCTCTTCTTCTTCTTGTGTTGTTCACATGCTTTTGTAGAACTCAAACTCCAACAATTGGTTTTAGTGCAGGTCAGCACCATCTAGGGAGTCATCGACACCCCTTCGATCACAATCTTAGAATCTTTGTGTTCTATTGCAAGAAGATCAATCTATAGAACAGGTCCATTATGTGTGTTGCGGATCAATCTTTTGGCTAGTCAGAAGGGCAAAGGTAAATGGAGCTCATCTACTAGTAAGCAAGAATTTGCCAATTTTGCACAATCAAAGAAGGATGACAAAGACCAGAAGAAAACAAAAAAACAGAAGTTGTTTTGCAAATACTACAAAGGAAATGATCAGGTGATAAAGAGTTGTCCAAAAAAAGAAAAATGAGGTTGGAATGGTTGTTGTAGAACCTTCTACACCCAAATGAGAGTCTGCAAATCTTGTGCAGAATGAAGAATGGGTGTTTACTATTATTTGGGCTATGAACTATCTTCTCATGAAGAATGTATGTCTATAGTAGACTTCAATGTTTGGTACTTTGATAGTGGGGCAACCAAAAATATTACCTCACAGTGCAGTTTCTTCACTTCACTTGAGCCTGCCCCTACAGGGAATAATGTCACATGCACCAACAACTCCTCTTATCCTATCATGGGAGTTGGTGAGATCATTCTGACTACTATTTATGGTAGATCTTTTATAGTGCCAGATGCTTTATTTGTGTTAGGGATCGAGAAAAATATGTTATCAGTTTCAACATTAGCCAAGATCGGATTGGATGTGAAATTTATTGATGATAGATGTATAGTTCATGATCTGTCAAATGGCTATTTCATTATTGCTTATGGAATTTTATGTCATGGATTGTATAAGCTCATAGATTATGTAAAATCTATGAATGATTCAACATGTCCAGTTCAAGATTCCCAGGCTTTCTCAAATGCAAAGCTTTGGCATGCATGCTTTGTTCATCTAAATTTTGCTAGTTTGCTACACCTATAGAAATCTGAAATGGTGTCCTCTCTGCCCAAACTTGAGGCACCTAATAAACATGTCTTTGAAGGCTATATTTTGGGTAGAATGGAGCGTTCCTTCTTGCCAAAATATGGTTGAATATGAGCTACTCAAAATTGAAGCTTGTTCACATTGATGTTTGTCGTCTTGTGCAAACAGCTTCTTTTGGGAACTATCTTTACTTTGTGACTTTCATTGATAAATTTTCGAGGCATGCATGGGTATATCAACTAGAAGCAAAGTCCAAAGTGTTTATGTGCTTCAAACAATTTTTGGTTTGGTTGAAACTTTGTCAACATGTAAATGGACACCTCCGTTCTGATCGGGAGGGAATATATTGCTTTTGAACACACACACACACATGGAGATGGCAAGGTGTATGGTCAAGAGTCATGCTTTACCACATAGTTTCTAGCTTGAGGTTGTTATATGTGCAATATATGTACTTAACAAGCTTCCCACTAAAGCATTGCAATCTATCACTCCATATGAGAATTGGCATGGTCACAAGCCATCTCTTGCTCACCTATGTGTCTTTGGTTGTCTGGCATATGCGTTAGTGTCTAAACAACAACACAAGAAATTGGATGATAAAGTAGTGAAATGTATTCTTGTTGGGTACAATTATGAAAGCAAAGGCTATCCTTTGTATCATCCACATACTAAACGCATTTTGGTTAGTTGTGATGTTGTTTTTGTGGAAGATGCTATTATGCCACTACCTTCATGTACTACGGGGACATCAGTTCGCTCCAAAGATGTGTATGATACTTTGCTACCTCTTTGTATAGATGGACAGTCTAGTGCTGGTCCAAATGAGACAATTTCTCAGCCTTTATAGGTTTCACATGATGATGCAGAGCATTCCATTTCTGATGCAGATTTACATGATGCACTTATTGATAAAAGAATTGATATAGAGGAGGCAAAAACTATGCCTAAATGGTTGGAGCAAACTTTGCGAGATAGCAAATTAGATGCATCTCTATCATATCGTACTTCTTTGGTTCTCGTAGTGTTTCTTTTGCATTAGATTGCTATGCTATGTCTGCCTCTAGTCTTTGTGATGAGAATAAGCCTATTTCGTTTGGTGAAGCACAAAATTTTGAAAATTGGTTGGCCACTATGCAATCAAAATATGATGCTATTATGAAAAATGGTACCTCGCCTTTATGTGACTTGCCTCCTCGTAAGAAGGCCATTGGCACTAAGTGGGTATAGAAGTTGAAGCGTAAGCCTGATGGAACAATTGATAGGTATAAGGCTAGGCTTGTTGCAAAAGGTTCTACTCAAGAAAGAGGCACTAATTTTAATGCGACCTTTGCACCTATGTGTCGAATGACTACTGTTCATTGTTGGAGTTAGATGTCTACAGAAGCATGCGAACAACACAAGGAAGAAGAAGAAGCTTGGAGCACAACACACAATACTGAAAGTATTACCACTAGAATGTATTATCTAGTGTGTTCACATACATCACTACCTAAATATATCAACAAATCCCCCCTGGGAGTGATGCGGTGAATAAGGAGCTGGCACTCATGTATAAGGAAGTCCCAAGCTATATGCAATCAATCCACAAAATGAAGTAAGCCCAAAGCTTTGCGGAAAGCTTCAAACTTCTCCCTAGGCAGAGCCTTTGTGAAAAGGTCTCCAATGTTCTCGTGCATGGGCACATATGCCAAGCTGATCTCTCCATCATAGAACTTCTCCCTGGCATAATGGTAATGCACCTCAATGTGCTTAGTGCGAGCATGGAACTCAAGGTTCTTTACAACTGCCAATGCGCTCTAATTGTCAGTGAAGATGGTGGTGGCAGAAGACTGACCAACACCCAAATCAGCCATAAGACATCTGAGCCACACACACTCAACAATTGTTGTGAAATCTACCCTATACTCAGCCTCACAACTAGAAGTGGCCACAGTAGGCTACTTCTTGCTCAACCAAGATATGCATGAGCTACCAAGCATGAAGCAAAAGCCACTAGTGGAGACACGAGCATCATAGCAACCAGCCTAATCAGAGTTAAAAAAAGCATGCAAATCTGGCGGTAGTGATCGCCCCTTGGGATAAAACAATCCAAGTAGTTGAGTACCACTCAAGTAGCGAAAGATGCACTTAACCACCTTCCAATGCTTGAAACCTGGGCAATGCATAAAGCTGCTCATCTATGAGATAGCAAACTGAATATCTAGCCAAGTAATGCATAAGTAAATCAAGCATCCAACAACCTGCTGATAGAAAACAACATCAAATACATCTCCAGCATCATGAAGACTCAATTGTAAACCTGTCTCCATAGGAATGGCAATAGGTTTGTAGTCTTCAAGGCCAAAATGTTGCAATAATGTATCAACATATTGTGTTTGAGACAAAGCTATTCTGCCATCAACTTGCATAAACTGAATGCCCAAATAATGATGCAAATGCCTCAAATCAGACATCTTAAATGAGGCATGAAGATCAAAATCAGCAATATGCTTCTCATGACGAACAGTGAGTAGCATGTCATCAACATACACAACAATGATGAGAAGCACATCATTAGCACGCTTAACATATAAGATGCTTTCAGTTGGACTGTTCTCAAAACCATGGGCAATCAGATATGCATGTATCTTTTCATACCAAGCACATGGTACTTGCTTTAAACCATATAATGCCTTCTTTAACCTGCACAACTAGTTTTCATGCCCTTTCTGCACAAAGCCATGGGGCTGAAAACATACACTTCTTCACGCAAGTCACCATTCAGAAATCCAGTTTTAATGTCCAACTGATGCACATTCCAACCATGATGAGCTGCAAGTGCATAGATGCTATGAACAATAGTCATTCGGCATGTAGGTGCAAAGGTCTCATCAAAATCAATGCCCCTTTCCTGCGCATAACCCTTTGCAACAAGCCTAGCCTTATACTTGTTAATTGTTCCATCAGGTTTATGCTTCAGCTTGTATACCCACTTAGTGCCAATAGCCTTCTTGCCAAGAGGCAAGTCACATAAAGGCTAGGTACCATTTTTCATGCCAGCATCATATTCAGATTGCATTGCAGCCATCCAATGTTCAGAATTTTGTGCTTCATCAAAGGAAACAGGTTTAATCTCATCACAAGGACTAGAGGAAGCCATAGCATAGAAATCTGATGCAAAAGAGGCACTATGAGAGCCTGAATGAGTACGGTATGACAGAGGTTCATCTAATTTGCTATCACGCAAAGTCTGCACCAGCCATTTCGGCATAGTTTTTGCCTCCTCAATATCAGTTCTCTCATCAATAAGTGCATCATGTAAATCTGCATCAGAAATAGAATGATCTGCATCATCACATGAAACCTATAAAGGCTGAGAAATTACCTCATTAGGACCAACACTAGATTGTCCACCTTTAAAAAGAGTCAGCAAAGTATCATACATGTCTTTGGAGCTAACAAATGTCTCCTTCGTACATCTTCCACATAAACAACATCATGACTAACCAAAATGCATTTAGTCTGTGGATGATACAGATGATAGCCTCTGCTTTCAGAACTATACCCAACAAAAATACATTTTACTACTTTAACATCCAATTTCTTGTGATGTTATTCAAGCACTAATGCATATGCCAAACAACCAAAAAAACGCAAGTGAGCAACAGATGGCTTACGACCATGCCAAGCCTCATATGGAGTGATAGATTGCAGCGCTTTAGTGGGACACCTATTAAGTACATATGCTGCACACATGACAACCTCAAGCTAGAAACTATGTGGTAAAGCCTCACTCTTGACCATACACCTCGCCATCTCCATGAGTGACCTGTTCATTTGTTCAGCAACTCCATTCTGTTGACGTGTATACGACACTGTACACTGATGTTTTATCCCATGTTCATCCATAAATGCATTAAAGTCAGAAGACATATATCCCCCCCTCGATCAGAACAGAGGGTGCCCATTTTACATGCTGAAAAATTTTCAGCCAAAACCAAAAACTATTTGAATCACATAAAAACTTCAGACTTTGCTTTCAATGGATATACCCATGCATGCCTAGAAAAATCATCAATGAAAATCACGAAGTAAAGATAGTTCCCAAAAGAGGGTGTCTACATAGGACCACAAACATCATTGTGAACAAGCTGCAATTTCTAAGTAGTTTGAGCCAAACCATCTTTTGGGAATGAGGAACATCACATTTTGCCAAAAATATAGCCTTCACATACATGTTTACTAGGTGCCTCAAGTTTGGGCAGCGAGGACACCATTTGAGATTTCTGTAGGTGTAGGAAACTAGCAAAATTCAGATGACCAAAGCGTGCATGCCAAAGATTTGCATCTGACATAGCCTTAGAATCATGTACTGCACATGCCAAATCATTCACAGATTTTTCATAGTCTATGAGCTTATACAACACACGACATAAAATGCCAGAAGTAATAATCGCATCACCATTTGATGGATCATGAAATGTACATCTATCATTAACAAATTTCACAACCAAGCCAACCTTTGCTAAAGCTAAAATTGATAACATAATTTTCTTGATCCCTAGCACAAATAAAGCATCCAACAAAGTGAAAGAAATACCATCAGCAGTAGTCAGATTGATATTACCAACTCCCATGATAGGATAAGAGGAGTTGGCGCATGTGACAGTATTCCCTATAGGGGGAGGCTCAAGTGAAGTGAAGAAACTATGCTACAAGGTAATATGTTTAGTTGCCCCGTTTTTAATGGGGCGCTCATGAGAAGATGGGTCAAAACTACAAATAGTAATAAACACACATTCTTCATTCTGCACAAGATTTGCAAAGACTCTGTTTTCGGTGTAGAGGCCTCTACAACAACCATTCTAGCCTCTTTATTCTTTGCCTCTTTTCCAATCAGTTTTGGACAGTTCTTTATGATATGATCATTTCCTTTACAGTACTTACAAAAGAATTTTTGCTTTTCTTATTTCTTCTCATCTTTGTCTTCCTTCTTCAAATGTGCAGCATTTGTGATTTCTTCTTACTAGTAGATGAGCTCCATTTACCTTTGCCCTTTTGACTAGCCAAGAAATCTTGATCTACAACATGCATAATGGGCCTATTTTGCCTAGATTGATCTTCCTGCAATAGAACAGATACTAATTCCTCAAATGTCAAGATATTTGGATTGCTTTTCATCATCAAACAAAGAGAAAATTCTGATATGAATCACGAAGACCATTCAGAACGGTCTGCACAAGTGAGCTATCTGGTATAACTTCATGAGCAGAAATCAACTATTCCTTCAAGTCTTTGATCTTTGTCAAAAAATTGTCCATAGAATCACCTTCATTCATATGCTCACTCTCCAACTGTTTTTGGAGGTAAGAACCGCGAGCCTCATTCCTAGCCTGATACAATGTGGTAAGTGTATCCCAAGCATCCTTAGCTGTTCTGCAAGAGCGAATGTGAGGAATATGGCACGTTTGATAGACAAGGCTATCAATGCATGTGCCTGAGCATCTCTACCATCCCAACGAATTTTCTCTACAGTACGTGCAGCAAAAACTATAGCACGAGCAGGAATCTACAGAATATCACCATCTTCGGTGCCATCTGCATCAGGTTTCAGTACCTGTATTTGCAAGTGAAATAGGATGTTTTTCACCACCCTGCACAATGTTCCATAGTCCTTTTGAGACCAATACATGATGCATCATATAAACCCATAATGGGTAATCCGTACCATCCAACTTATCCTCAACTGCCAACATATGAAATACATCACTGCTTTCAGCCATGGCCATGGACTAAAATCCCTTGATGCAAGAAAGTGATTGTATCTCAAAAAGTTGAACAGAACTACCCTATCAAGTTCTACTTAAACCTGTAGCAAACTTCGATATGCTTATACTGGCGAACCGAAACCTGTATATATCTTTGGCAGAAAAAGACAAAATTGCCTACACAAGCACTACAATAGTGCATTCAGAGGCCAAAACGAGCTAAGATCGCGATTTCAGCAAATTTGTTTTTATCTGCTAATCACCTTGAGTATGCTCAACAAATTTCATGCGATTTTGAGACTGTGACCGGACGGGTGTCGACGATGCCCTAGATGAAGCGGCAACCTGCTCTGATACCGATTGTTGGAGTTAGACGTCTGTGGAATCATGCAAACAACACAATAAAGAAGAAGAACCTTGGAGCACAACACATAATACCAAATGTATTACCACTAGAATGTACAAAGATTAGTAACCCATTAGGGCAATAGGCATATATACAAGCCGGGGGAAAAAAACCTCCTAAAGAGGGAAAAAAGTGCCCAATCAGTCCTAGTGTGTACATAGACATCACTACCTAAATATATCAACATTCATAGCATTTGTGCACTTGTAGCTCATCATGGTTGGAATGTACATCAATTAGACATAAAACTACATTTCTGAATGGTGACTTGCATGAAGAAGTGTATGTTTTTCAGCCCCATGTAGAAAGGGCATGAAAACAAAGTGTGCAAGTTGAAAAAGGCACTATATGGTTTGAAACAAGCACCACGTGCTTGGTATGAAAAGATACATGCCTACTTGATTGCACATGGTTTTGAGAACACTCCAACTAAGAGCACTTTATACGTTAAGCATGCAAATGGTGTGCTTCTAATTATTGTTCTCTGTGTTGATGACATGCTGCTTAATGATCCTAATGAGAAGCATATTGCTAATTTTAAGGCTGATTTGCATCCCTCATTTGAGATGTCAGATTTGGGGCATTTGCATCATTATTTGGACATTCAGTTTATGCAAGTTGATGACGGACTAGCTCTATGTCGAACAAAATATATTGACACATTATTGCAACATTTTGTCCTTGAACACTGCAAACCTATTGCCATTCCTATGGAGGTAGGTTTAAGGTTGAGTCTTCATGATGCCAGAGATGCATTTGATGTTGTTCTCTATCAATAGGCTGTTGGATGCTTGATTTACTTATGCATTACTCGACCAGATATTCAATTTTTTGTCTCACAGATGAGCAGGTTTATGCACTGGCCAAGTGCCAAGCATTGGCAAGCAGTTAAGCGCATCTTTTGCTACTTGAGTGGTACTCAGCTACTTGAATTGTTTTATCCCAAGTGGGGATCACCATTACCAGCTTTACATGCTTTTTTTATCTAATTGGGTTGGTTGCTATGACACTCATGTGTCCACCAATGGTTTTTGCTTCATTCTTGGTAGCTCATGCATATCTTGATTGAGCAAGAAGCAGACTACTATGGCCACTTCTAGTTGTGAGGTTGAGTATAGGACAACTTTCACAGCGATTGTTGAGTGTGTGTGGCTCAGACGCCTTATGGCTGATTTGGGTGTTGGTCAGTTTTCTGCCACCACCATCTTCACTGAGACTCAGAGTGCATTGAGAGTTGCGAGGAACTCTATGTTCCATGCTCGCACTAAGCACATTGAGGTGCACTATCATTATGTCAGGGAGAGTTTCTATGCTAGAGAGATCAATTTGCCATATGTGCCCACACATGAGAACATTGTAGACCTTTTCACAAAGGCTCTACCTAGGGAGAAGTTTGAAGCTTTCTACAAAGCTTTGGGCGTACCTTTTGTGGATTGATTCCACATAGTTTGGCACTTCCTTATACATGAGTGTGAGCTCCTTATTCACCACATCACTCGTAGGGGGGATTTGTTGATATATTTAGGTAGTGATGTGTGTGAACACACTAGGATCGCTAGGGCACTTTTTTCCCTCTTTACACTACAAGAATAAAGGGGGCATAGTCACACCCCCAATTGAAAAAAAAAAGCGGGGACAATTGCTTATGCAACGATCCCCTTAGGTAGTGTTGCATACGTGAAACTACAAAAGAGAAATAAAAAACATAAATCGAGTGTATCGAATAAGCGATGAACAACATCCCATAAGCGACGTGCACAGTTGTTGTCACTATGAGCATCGATGCTTAGCGATGCTTTTAGTGACAATCGCAAACTGGAGCGATGCTACAACATCGCATAAGCGATGCTCCACGAATTTGAGAAAAAAATTTGATTGCTCCCGACCATTTGTGCTAGGATCAAGTGAGAAAGCGAGAGCGAACGAGCGGAGCGAACGAATGAGCAAAAGAGAGTGAACAAGAATGAACAAGTGAAGGAGTGACCAAACGAGCAAAGGTACATGCACATACATACACACATGCACATGCACACGCACATATGCATACACACACATGCACACATATACACATATACACACACATATATGTATACACATATACACACAAAATCATACACACACATAGACATATACACATACACATACACATATAGATACTTACACATATACATACACACACATATATAAACACATGCATACATACACACATGCATACACATGCATATGCATACATACATAGACACATACATACACACATGCATACACACATGTGCATACACACACATGCATACACACACATACACACATATACACATGCATACATACACACATACATGAGTGCAAACATATATGATATGCATACACACACATGTACAAATGCACACATATGCATACACACACATACACATATAAATACTTGCACATATACACATACACATATACATATAGATACTTGCACATATACATACACACACATAGACACACACACATACACTCACATGCATACATACACACATGCATATGCATACATACATGGACATATGTATAGACACACATGTATAGACCCATGCACATACACACACATGCATACACACACATGTGCATACATACTCACATGCATCCATAGACACGCATGCATATGTATACATACATACACACATGCATATGTATATATATGTAAACACAAGCACATACACACACATATGCATACACACACATACACATATACACATACACATACAGGTACTTACACATACATACACACATAGACACACATATACACTCACATGCATACATACACTTACATGCATACATACATATGCACACATACACATACATATATAGATACCTACACATACATACACACACATAGACACACACATGCACATGCACGTATAGATACTTACACATACATACAGACACATAGACATGCATACATACATACATACATACATATATATATATATACATATATATATATATATATATATATATATATATATATATATATATATATATATATATATATATATATATATATATATATATATATATATATATATATATATACACACACACACACACATACACATACACATACAAATACTTACACATACATACACACACATAGACACACACACATACAGTCACATGCATACATACACACACATGCATACACATGCATATGCATGCATACATACACACATGCATACACACATGCACATACACACACATATGCACATGTACACACACATATGCTCACATGCATACATACATAGACATGCATACACACACATACACATATAGATACTTGCACATATACCTACACATAGACACACACACATACACTCACATGCATACATACACACACATGCATACATACATAGACACATGTATACACACACATGCACATACATAGGTACTAGATATTAATAATCTGATTATTTACATATACACATTCACATGTACATATTTATACATACACATATTGTGATATACACAAATATACATTCTCAAACATAAATACACATACAAGGTTATAGATGCATAATGTATGTATGCATGTATGTATTTAGTATGTATGTGTATGTATGTATGTGTGTGGAAATGTGTATGTGTGTGTATGTATGTAAGTGTAAATGTATGTATGTATGTCTATGTGTGGGTATGTATATATGTGTGAGTGTATGAATATGTATTTGTGTATGCATGTATGTGTGTGTGTATGTACATATGTGTAAGTATATGTGTATCTGTATGCATGTTTGTGTATGAATATGTGTATGTGTATGCATGTATGTGTATGCATGTTTGTGTATGAAAATGTGTATATATATGTGTATGAATATATGTAAGTGTATGAATATCTGTATGTGTATGCATGTATGTATGTGTAAGTATATGTATGTATATGTAAGTCTATCTATGTATGTGTAAGTGTATGTCTATGTGTATGTGTATGCATGTATGTGTGTGTATGTGTAAGTATGTATGTACAAGTGTAAGCATGTATGTGTAAGTGTATGTATGTGTGTTTGTGTATGCATGGTTATAAATTTAAAGTTTTTTTTATATTATGATCTTTTTTTTGTTTGAGATTGAAATAACAAGAGATATTGTATGGTAGAACAAAATAAGAGAAGACCTAACGTACCAACTAAGACGTGGCAGTTTTTTCACAGACAACTATGTCTTCAAGAATCATTTCTTCAATAGAAGGTATACAAATTAATAGATTATATTACTATGATTGATAATTCTCATATATTCCATAAATGTTTTACATTTAATCTATGCATTTTTGTTTCATTAAATGAATGCAGGCTGCTGCAAAGAAGAGAGTCAAGTCAGGTCATACATCGCATTTAGGCCAAATGGGCCATCATGGTTTTGTAGCTATATTTGTAAGTATATATATTATTGAAACTATATTTTTTATTTTAGTTAAAACACTAATCATCAATCTTATTTATTTGTTTCAATGCAGAGAAAGGATTATGGTCAATATCCTATGAAAAAGGAACATGATTTTGCTACACATTGTGGATATTGATGTTTGAGTGAGTACATGCAAGATCATCCAAATGCTTCTGTAAGTATTACTAAATTTCATATAATTATTTTGTTTTTATTGATGTTTTATATGTTTTATTTATTTATGTTTGTTATTTGTAATATAAGAGTATTACGGAGAGGCAGATATGGATGAGGAGGAGAGACAGACACGCGGGACGATATGGATCGTCATAGAGTGCTCACACCTCTACCCATGATGCCACTACAGATACATCAGATCATGCAGATGATCGTGATGATGAGGATGATCATGATGATCAGGATGATGATCACGATGATTAGGACTTACATGATGATGTGGATGATGATGATCAAGATGATTGATATATTACATTGGATATATATTTTACATTGATATACATATTTTTTTTATATCTATATATTTTCTCATTCAAGTTATGTTTTGAATTGTGTCTATCGTATTAATTAATGAAAAGTCTTGTTTTATGATTTTTATTATTGTTTATTTTAACATGTATTTTATTACTTTAATTATATAATTCATATATAAGTGTTTATGTGTATAATTATATGTATCTGTGTGCAGTTGCAATGTGTGTATAAAATGTATATATGTATGTGTGTGTATAATATATATATATATATATGTGTGTGTGTGTGTGTGTGTTGTTTGTATGTGTCTATGTAGGTATATGCATGTGTATAAGTATGTGTTAATGTGTGTATGAGTATGTGTGCATGTGTATGTGTAAGTGTATGTGTGTATGTGTGTGTATATGTATGTATGTATGTGCATGTATATATATAAGTGTATGTGCATATATGCATGTACATATGTGCATGCTTATGTATATATATATATATATATATATATATATATATATATATATATATATATATATATATATATATATATATATATATATATATATATATATATATATATATATATATACATATATATAGTTGTGTGTGGATGGGTATATGTAGGTATATGCATGTGCATGCATCTTCCTTTGCATCCATGTGTATGTGCATGCATGTGAATATGTGTATGCATGTGTATAAGTATGTGTTAATGTGTGTATGAGTATGTGTATATGCAGTAATGCATGCATGCATGTCCTTTTATGTGTTTCTAGATATGTTTGTGCATATGCAAGTGTATGTGTGTGTATGTGTATGTGTATGTATAAGTGTATGTGCATGTATATGTGTATGTGTGTATATATGTGTGTGTATGTGCATGTGTGTATATGTGTGAACGTGCATGGTTATGTATATGTGTATATGAATGAGTAAGTGTGAGTATGTTAATTAATGAAAATAAAACAATCTAAATGATATTTAACCAATGAAAATTATACTTACAATAATTAGACATATTTTATGCTTGGTGAACTTTTTAAATAACCTATAATAAAGAGAGAGAGAGAGAGAGAGAGAGAGAGAGAGAGAGATAGAAAGATCAAAAGAGATGAACAAAAATGAGAAAGAGAGAGAGATAGAAATTAAAAGAGAAAGAGGTAGAAAGAAGGAGAGAGAGAGACAGAGAGACTAAGAGAGGGATTAAAAAGAGATCCAGAAAGAGCTCATAACCACAACACATATCTGAACGTTGAAGATCTCTTCGATCAGATGCTCGTAAATGATGATCGAAGAGCAATCCAACATTTTTTTTAATGAAAGGTAATCATCACATCAGCGATGAAAAATTGTCATCTTCCCGACAATTGCTTGCATTGTATAAGCGATGCATGTGTGTTGCATAAGCGATAGCCAATAGCATAGAGTCATGTAAGTGACGCTTACGACCAAGTTGTATAAGTGATGTGGAATGAGGGACACTAATGTTTATGTCACTAGGAGCATCGGTCTAAACATAAAAAATAACATCGTTCAGATGATGGTACGCGCTCGATGCCTGCTCGGATGAAATGCTCGATCACAAAGCAATGAAAATGCATCGCGTTAATCGTTGCTATGCCTCTGTATTTCTTGTAGTGTTAGGAGGTTTTTTTCTCTGGCTTGTACATATGCCTATAACCCTAACAGGTCACTTATCTTTGTACATTCTCTTGGTAATACATTCAGTATTGTGTGTTGTGCTTCAAGCTTCTTCTTCTTCTTCCTTTTGTTGCTTGCATGCTTCTGCAGACCTCAAACTCCAGTTGAACCTTCACTTTCCTTTCTCGAATCACCTAAATAACCATTTAATCATGCAAAGATGCTTCAAAACGATGCAAGCATTATAGATGATACTTTGTCAACCTTCAAGCAAGTATGACAAACCTATAATCAAGAAAAATTCTTACTCAAAATGCAAGAGGAAGCACACACACACACGGGAGCAAGCACACACACAAATTTGGAAGAAGCGAGAGGTCACACTTTACTCAATCAAAAAGTTCTTACAAATGAGGTGTTGGTTTTTTTATAGGATTTTCCCAAGTCCTTTCCTTTTTATTTCTATGAGTTCCTAGAAAATAAAGGAGACTTCTCTAAAAGGCTCCTCTCTTGCATATTTTTTTATTAGGGAAGACTCTTCCCTTCAATGCAAAGTATACAACTATAAAAGTTGCGTCTATTTACAACTCTTCCAATGTTACAAAAGTTTTTGGATTTTCTTACAATGGTTCCTACTTATACAAGGGTTTCCAAAATAAAATAGAAGAAATATTAGAATGTTGACGAAATATTAGAATGTTGAAGAAATGTTTATGGGTGTAACCATTTGTAGCTCAGTGATGAGTAGTACCTCCTTTAATTTCAATCGGGGAAGACATGAGGATGGTATGAAGACCTCGAGCAAGTGAAGGCACAAGTGTGTGAGTGAGAAGCACACAAACATGCACACATATACACACACACGTGCACACATGGCAAGAACAAAGAGAGACACAATGGAATCGCTTCTATTGCAACCAACTTCTCATACAAGTCCAAAACTACAACAAGCTAGCCCAAAAATGAGCTCTCTAGCTCTATTTATAGTTTTTGACTAGCTTTGGTCCTGTTCAGACCTAGTGTCTGGCCTAGTTAAAAATTAGGTCCCTAAGCTATTTTGGGGGCTCAAACGAGCTCTGAAAACTATGAAACTTGGTAGGCAAATACTACTAATGCTCCAAAGGGTTCAATGATTCAACAAAATGGGGGTCCGCGTTCTCTGCTTGAAGCGTTTGGTTCACCATTGCTCTGTTTGCCTCTTTAGACAACTTATGCCTTTTTTGGACTTGTTTTATAGTTTCGTACAACTGTCTAAGTTGAGCAGTGTATGCAGGGGCTTCCTCTTCATTCTCCTCTGATTCATGCCCTGGAGCCTTCTCTTGTTCATGTTTGTCTTCAACGTGAGTGTGTTTGGCTTCATCCCCCCAATGTACTCTTCGTTCTCCGCGATGTGGGCGTCTACAATGGGATGATGATCCGTGACCTTCAGTATCTGAAAAGAACTCACCATCCGACAATTGTGTTGTTTGCAAGAAGGTCTCAAAATCAAAGGAGGTGTCTTCGGCCAATTCATTCATGGAAGCGAACTCAGCATCTGTGGGTAACGGGGGCAGGTTGTGTAATGGCCTCTGACTGGGATCATTGGAGACGGATAGTGAATGGGGCCACCTGTTCTTCTTCTCTAAGGGAGGTTTCCATGGTGGTCTCGGGAGGAATGGGTACATGGGAAAGAGATCCACGCATGCGTTTAGCTGGTTGAACCCCTGGTTTTTGCCCTTGGAAGAATTGCAATTGTGAGTATTTAAGTGCCCGTGCAATTGGCACATCATAAGCGAGGCATCTGTATATGATTCTTGTAATGGCACAACAACCATTCAACATGGGCTTCCTTACTCCTCGTTTGCCAGCTTCATATAATTGATCGAGGATCCACACAGGCATCTTAATAGGCAGACTCCCTGTCTCCGCTAGGTATAGTCCGTACCAAATCTTCTTGTGAGGTTGGGTGAATCGGTCTTGAGCTGGAAATGCAAAGTGTTGAAGACACATACGCAATGGTATGGCAATATTTGGGGTGAGGGTACACATCTCTTTTAGCTTCTTGAGCTTACTGCTCTTCATCGATTCTGGTATCAATGGGTCTCGATCGGAGGGTACATGGGTACCGTACATCTGAAGGGCCTCCCTGATTAAAGTTATGTTCAACTCAAACTTTTTCATTTCCTCCTGGTTTGATAGAGAGGGCACCAAGAATGTGCCTGACTGATCTCGATCTCCTATCGCTTTAAGAGTACCAATCAAGTAGTAGCATCTAAGGAAATCTGGTCTAGGCAGAGATGCACTAAAATAATCCTTCAATCCTGCTTTCTGCCAAATATCTTGAAGAGGTGCTACGTTTTGTAATGCTTCAAACTCTCTTGAGAAGAACTGAAATGTCCACCAAAGTCCTCCAAATTCCAACTTGGATTCCCATATATGGTCTACATCCCCCAAATCTCCTGGCATCTCATTGAACCAATGAGAATGTCCCTTTACTCTTTCTGTTAGGCCACTCGGTGGAGCCAAGATGGGGATTCGTCTCACATTCAGAAACTCCTCAGGCCTAGCTGTTAGTGGAACCTCCACAGGCATGGTATCCCAATTGAGTTGAGAACTAGTGCCTGCCTGGCACTCGTGCATGCTTCTTCTGCCATGAGACTTCTGAAGCTTATCTGCTAGAAGAAGAGAGGCACATTAGTGTTGCATAGGAAACAGGATGTAATGGTGTTCCCTCCACAATACTAACATGACATTCCAGGTGGTTAGTGGTTAGAGGTGATGTGGTTGTGATAGGTGTGAATGTGGGTTAGTGGTTAGTGTCATCCTAGATGCATACTTTGGATATGCAATGTACTCAGAATGCACCTACATCAGAGTGGATGGATTTATAAAATTGGGTCAGGGGGTTTGATGCAGGGTTTAAGTTTCCAAACTTTGATTGTGGCATCATAGCCTATAGTGGTGATGACATGTACAGGTTTGTGGATTGGCTTGTGTTGGATTTGGGGCCTTTTGGGTACCCATTTCCAGATATTCCTAGGCTTGACCGAAGGTGGAATGGTGTGGGGTGTAGGTATCGGCCTTGAGATATTTTCCAAGAGTGCTTGTGAGTATTGATTCATTTTTGTGACTAGAGGTGAAGTTATTTGAGCCTGCAAGTAGGTCTTGGGCACCCATATCTGTCTAACATTGGGGGTAGCCTTTATTGATCGCTTCGGGACCCAAATAGAAATGGTATGTCTAGAGTGTTGCCTAGGGGGCTTCTTCGTTGTAATCCTCGATGGTGTTGCTGGTTGGCTTCTCTGAGAATCTGTCTCTAGATCTATGGGTTTTCTACCCTTGCGTTCCAGACCTGCTTCATGGTTCTTGATCATTGCCTTCCTCGGTGTAGTGTGTGTCCCAGCTTGCTGTCCCCGAATCCTCTTTGAAAAAGAAGGGAACTCCTCCTTGAATCTTCTACCTTTGTCTAGAGTGATAATCTTCTGCACCATAGAACTTTGGACAAGAATAGCATCGTTATTTTCATGTGGGTTCCTGGGGAACCAGGAGTTGGTGTCTTCTCTAATGGCCTGAGTGCTTGGTTCTCTAATTCGATCGTGAGGTGGTTTTGGCCTACCCAAGCCTGAAGAAGTCCACTTCTTAGGTTGAGGTTGATTGTGTGATCATAGATCCAGTCTTGGCCCAAGACAAGAGGTTCGGTAAGATCCTCATCTTCACATACTAGCACTTTTGCTGGCATTAGGACCTCTTGAATGTAGAGGGGAATCTCTACCTCTCCCATGCAAGGGGTTCAACACCTCCTAATCCTATCAGATATGCTTCTAGGGGTTTTACCTCCAATTGCAATTCTTGGCAGTAAGAAAGTCGCACTGCACTAGTGGCCGCACCTGAGTCGATTAAAGCTCTCATGCTCCTTGCACTCTCTCCTTACCCTACTTCTAGGGTCACAAAAGGTCGTCGGTCAACTATCCTATGGGACCGTTCACCTGAAGCCTCGCACATGGCCATGTGATAACCTAGAGCTTCATGAGCGTCAGGCATGGACTGACCTCTACCTTGTCTTCTCAGTTTCATTCGCTAGATGCATTCTAAATCTTCTGCCTATGCTTCTTCTCAAATTCACTTTTCCTCTTCCTTCCATTTCTTTGCATTATTGAGTCGATTTAGCATCTCTTCCGTTAGGGGTTCTTGATATAACTTGACTTTGCATCCGCTTATGTAACTTGGTAGGATGTCACCTTCTAGAGTGGCTAGTTGTACTGCTCCACTTGTGGAGATCCTATTGATTATCATTGGTCCATAGCCTCTCTTCTCTAATTTCCATGCATGTTGCTTCAAGGTGTAGAGTGGGACTAGGTCTGCTGCTTTCAAGCCTTTATCCTTCACATGTGCATCGAAATATGTTTTTTGCCTCTTCTTGGCTACATAAATTCCTGCTGCAGCTCTCAATCGTGTTTCACCTAAGTGTTCAAGATCGAAGATTCTAGATGAGAGGTCATGGCCTGTCCACTTGTGCTCCTGTGCTACTCTTAATGTAGGTATCAGAAAATCGAATGGTAGCACTGCATTTTGGCCGAACACCATCTAAAAGGGTGTGGCTTGGAGTACTGTTTTATAGGCAAATTTGTATGCCCAAATAGCTTAGTGTAGCTGTTTGTCCCAATCAGAGCGTTTATTATTAACTATTTTTGTCAATACACTGCATAGAATCTTATTTGTGCTCTCAGCCTGGCCATTAGCTTGTGGATGATAGGGGGTAGACTTCTTATGTATCACTAAGAATTCTTGGAGAAGGTTTTCTATGACCATTCAAGAAGTGCGTGCCTCTATCACTCACTAACTCTATTGGCAATCCATATCTAGTGAACACATTCTCAAATAAGAACTTTGCTGTCGTTTGAGCATCGTTCTTCGTTGTGGCTTTTACTTCTACCCACTTGGTTAAATAGTCTGTGGCCACAATGATGTACTCAGCATGTGAACCCTTGGCTGGGGGATTAATAGGACCAACAAAGTCTATTCCCCATTTGGAAAATGCACGTCCACCCATCATAGGTTTCAATGGCATCTCATCTTTTCGTATAGGGTACTGGGTTTGCTGACAAACATCACACCTCTTCACGTAGGTATGTGCATCCATGTGAAGGGTTGGCCACCAAAGACCTGCAAATAAAATTGTGGTGATCACCCGATCTGGTCCAAAGTGTCCTCCTGCTACACCTTGGTGAGTAGTCTCCAAGATATTCAGATATTCACTCTCGTGGACGTAGAATCTAAGATACCCATCTTTTCCCCTTCTGTGTAGATTATCTCCAATGAGAGTATAATCTAAAGCTTCTTGTTCTAAGCTCCTTTGTCTAGCCAACGTCATATCTTTGGGAAAGATTTTTGTCCTCAAAAAGGCTACTAAGGGTTCACTCCAATCTAGTACTAAAGACACTCGATAAAGAGTAGCATGTTCCACTGGTGGTTTAGTGCAGCAGATTGGGCATTCTTTGCACATTCTATGGACATCAGCTCCCATAGTTGGCCAGTGTACTCCATGTCTTCTCAATGTCTGTAAGGTTCTTTGTCTCGAGTAGTGTTGCTCTAATGCACCCACATGTGCTAATTGCAACCCTTTCGCATACTCCTCCTCTTCCACACAACAGGCTAATACTCCTTGATCCGTATGTTTGTACATACTTCCTGGCATGATATGATACTTTTGGGCTTTTACTACCTCCCTATCTTGAGTGTTTACTACTGGGTGTTTAGGCCCATATGTCAGTACTGGCACTAAGTTCTTGGCCCACTGTAGTACAACCTCTAAATTAAACAAGTAAGCATCACGAAGGTCATCTGATACTCCTTGTGGGGCCTCTCCAGATGTGAGCCTAGAGAGATGGTCTGCTCTCAAATGAGTTTTGCCTTTCCTCACCACTACCTCAAAGTCATACTCCATTAGTAAGAGGAACCATCTTACTAATCTACCCGTATTGCATGGCTTGTTTACCAAGTACAAGAGTGCTTGATGATCAGTAAAGAATTTAAATTTGTTTGCAAGCAAATAGTGTCTAAACTTTTTAACTGCATATACCATACCTAACCCTTTTCGTTCAGTGGTGGTATAGTTTCATTCAACTGCATTCAATTGTCTACTAGCATAGGCAATTGGAAGATCCATATTACCTTTGCCAGTTGGTTGTGCAAGTACACATCCAATAGCATAATTGGATGCATCCACATGAACATGGAATGGCTTGTTCCAATCTGGTGTGGTCAAGATTTGTGCTAAACATAATCGCCGTTTAAGCTCATTGAAGGAGTTTTCACATTCATCCATCCACTCAAAATTGGTCAAAAGTCCATATAGAGGCTTTGCAATGATGGCATACATGTGTATAAAACGTCGGTAATAGCCACAATGCCCCATGAAAGCTTGACATTTTTTGGCCTAGGGAGTTTTGCTATAGCTCTCACTTTCTCCTCATCCGTGGATATGCCATTCTTTGACACTATGTGTCCTAGAATCTTGCCTTGCTTGACCATGAAAACACACTTTTCTTGATTCAAGAAGACCTGATATTCTCTACTATTTTCAAAGATTTGCCTAAGTTCAGGTATATGTGTTTGTCTAATGTTGGAATGAGCACAGAGATCATCAACATAGACTTCCAAATTCTTCCTCAAGAATTCTTTGAATACATGACACATCAATCTTTGGAAGGTTGCAGGCACATTGGTTAGGCCAAATGGCATTACCCGAAAAGCAAATATGCCCCACTCTATGGCAAAAGCCATCTTATGTTGATCTTCTAGAGCAATGGCTACTTGATTGTAGCCAGAAAATCCATCCAGGAAGCTGTATACTTCCTTGCCTGCTAACCTTTCTAATAGATGCTCAATGATTGGAAGTGGATAACTATCTCTGATAGTGGCTGCATTAACCTTCTTCAAGTTAATGCATACACGTAGTTTACCATTCTTTTTGGGCACCACTACAATGGGGGAAACCCATTCAGTGTGCTCGATTTCATAGATAAATCCAGCTTCCACTAAGCGATCTATCTCTTCTTTGATCTTGGCAGCATAGTTGTCATTGTATGTGTATGGCTTCTGTTTAGAGGGTCTGGCATCTGAGGTCATGGGGATCGTGTGTGAGCATATGTCAGGGTCTACACCTTTCAGGTCCTTGTAGCTCCAAGCGAATACATCTCTGTACTCTCTTAACAAAGCTATCAACTCTTGCTCTTCTTCTTCCGTCAGGTCATGTCCTATGTAGGTGCATCTTTCTTCTCCTTCTTCTATGGCTACAACTATTTTCTTGGTGGTTTCTTTGTTATCATAGGCCTCTCTTGATTGTGCCTCACGTTTAGGCATTCTTACCATGACTCTCCTATCTTCCACTTCATACTTCTTGAAATTTTTAGGGACCTCAAACAGAGATTCTTCTTCCTCCGGTGTGACTTCTTTCTTCTTTCTTTTCTTTACTTCACCCTTGGTGGTCAGTTGTGTGGTTAATCTCACCTCATTCATACCTTCCTCGTGTCTCTGAGGGTGAGCTTCTACCTCGTGGAAATATTCCTCATCTGATGCAAAAGGTGGATCCATAATGATTGACTCTAGATTAGAATCACTTGCGTCCTCGAGTGCATCAGTGTTGGGTTCACATTCTTCAATGATTGGATCATGCATGATTGGCTCTATCGTGAAGACTGAAATGTCATAGTCATCCTCATCACAGTGGGGTGTTCACTATTCTTCATTGATGGCTACATCCATAGTTGCTAGAATTTTTGCCCAACCGTGGGGTTCAAATTCTTCATCAGGGAATACTACAAGTGCATAGGATGGGTCCTGAACTGATCTATGAGTTTCCTTCACACCTATCTCTCTAGCTTTTTCTCTCTTCTCCTCTTCTACTGCTACTTTACACATCCACAAGTGGGTGTCTTCATGCATCCATGAGGATGCTGATCCTATGGAGTGCACTGACTCCATGTCATCCTTGGCTCTATGGATGGGATTCCATTGAATGGGCGGTACGTCTCTATGAGAGTAACCCTTGAGATTGACTTTGGTTGTAACACCTAGGTGTTGCAAATACAAGGAATTGATTCCCCAATCCTGTACCACTTACAATTGCTGCATAGATGGCCTTCCCAAAATCATCTAGTAGGCTTGGTTTTTGCTAAAGTCGCATATAGCAAAAGTATGCTCGAACTCAACACCACATGTAGTGAGAGTTATTCCTTCTAGCAATCCTAAGGGCCTCTCAATATGACCATCGGCCATCTGCAATTTCATTCTCGTCGCCTTGAGTGTTGGCTTGCCCCAACGCTTCCATAGGGAAGTGGTAGCAATTGCAACTCCTGCACTTGAGTCCAAAATTGCCTTGGTTGTGTATCCCTGATGGATAACTGGGAGATAGGTATTTCCTTCTTCTCCTTCGCTCATGTCTCCTATCTTATCCAATGGTATTTCTGACACTGTTCTATGAGATCCTACCTGGGAACGAGATTTCGCTACATCTGACACTTGTTTGGCTACATGTTTCCACAATTCAGGCTTAACCTTGAGTAGCTCTTCTAAAGTGAGGTTGCACTGCACTTTAGTGTTCTTTACTACCTCCGTATTCCTAGGTATGATCGAATCTTAATTTCTCATCGTGACCGTGGGCTCTCTCATGCAAGTAGACTTAGTTTCCCAGGGGTCGGTGAAATGGGGTAATTCTTGCAAGGAATTAGATTCGAAGTCTAACCTCTCATGAGATTGGGCACTCTCCTGCTCTCCATAAATGGATGGAATGTCGTGTGGGAATTGATCGTGCACATCATCCACAATTTCAATCGGAGGAGGATTTTCACTTTCTTTAGCCCATTTCTCTTTTTGAATCTCTTGCAAAAATGCTGGAGAATACCGATTCATAGAAGAAGATGTGTCTGGTTCAGTGGAGCTAGACACATAAGCTTTCTGGGGAGGAATGCTTATTCTCTCACTTGCACTCTCTTTAGACTGTGAGATGGCTCCATTTCCAAACTTTGCAAGTGACCTCTCCAATCTATCTAATAGACCATCGAAATGCAATGGTGTTCTAGTGGAGCTAGAGCCATTGAACAAGCGAGCGGCTTCAAACATAGCTTGTGCCAATTCTACCATCTTAGCACAAAGTTTTGTTCTCTCTATTTCTAGATCAGCTCTAGGGTAACATCTGTCATGATCTGTCACGTTTGGCCCTTCCTGGATTCTGGCCTGATATGCTTTATGCATCATGTCTAGATCCTCAAGAGTGGGATCGGCTAGGACTGATCCTACTTTGGGTGGTGGGTGGGTTACATGTGGTGGATTAGAAGGTTGGGGAATAGAAGGTGATGGGTTGGAGGGAGATGGAAATGGGGTTGGTGGGGTGGAGTGAGAGTGAGCTTGAGATGTGACTTCAATTATCTTGGCTTTTGTTTCTCTCAAACTTTCCTCAAGTTCACTCATTTTTTGTGACCATTGTCTTTTCATTCTCTCCCGGCTATCCCTCCAAGCTCTTGTCCTTTTCTTGGTTATGCTCTCCGTCTCACTAACCTCAGAACTCTTTTCCTGCCCTACACCTTGATTTTGCTGCAAAGCTTGAGCTCTAGTGACCACATGCACTGGGGCTGTGGAAGTTACACTTCCTGTAGAATCTACTACTAACCCAATGACATTGATAGGAGAATTTTTTGGCATGTTGATGGGGTTCGTGGGACATCCTCGTAACAAATGCTCCTTTCCACAATCTGGGCAAAAACGTTGGATTTGTCACAGATTGGGTTTGTGTAGGTGCTGGTAGAGGGCAATCACGGATGAGGTGATCCCCCTGACATCGAAGGCATGGCCCTCTAGGGAATGGAGGTCTTATCTGCCCAGGCTGAGGTCTAGAGTTGGGGTTTGCATACATGACATTCGTATAATCTCCCAACTAGATTCAATGGGTTCTTCATAATAGCATGGCTCATTATGCTCGCGTGACTGCATGTAGTAAGCCTGTGGGCTATCAATATGTGTGGAGTCAAAACTATGATCGCTTGGATCACTTTCTGATAGCAATGGTGTTAATGGGACTATGGCTCTGTTCGAACTGGTTGAGGTCGCTGCTACCCTTGATAGGGTGGCTGGTAGGATTGTTGGGGCCTACCATATTGCTATGGCGGGTACTGAGACTGGAATCTACCCTGTTGTGGATATGGCTGAGGGTAGTTTTGCCTGACAATTTGCTTTTTATAAGGACAATCTTGTGCGGTGTGGTTGGTGTACCTTCGCTCTATGGTGCAATACTGGCTACTAGGATTCACTTGGGGTTGAGCCATAATGGGACATACACTCACCATATGGTCACCTCCACAAGTATAGCATCGTTTTCCTGGCACAAATCTTGGAATTTGTTTGCTAGAGACACCTAGTTTTTGAGCTACCTTCTCTGCAAGTTCCTCAATAGATGTGGATTGACTGGAAGTGAGGCTACTAGAGCTATCTGAATCCTTGTAGATTTTTGAAAGCTCCAGCTCCTCTCCTAGATTATCCTCAATGTCTATGCACATGCCTACACATTCTTCTATGGTTCTGGGGTCTTTCAGATACACATATGATCTAAGCTTGGTACTCAACAATCCAACTAAAAACAAAGCCACTTGCTTGGTTGGTGTGGGTAACTCAGGCATCGGACACCTCTCTAGGTATTGCCTAAACCGTCTTCCTGCTAGTTGAACCGTCTCTTGAGGTGTTTGCTTGAAGCTATGAATCAGGGAGGAAGTATTATGTTGTATGCCACTCTTAGAGAACTCAGTGACGAAAGCTTCTAAAAGTTGGTCTATGCTCCTAAACTGCCTCTCATGTAGTGGTTGAAACCACGTAAGAGCTATGTTTCTAAGGGTTAGACCAAAAGCATTGTACTGCATGAATAGATCCTCAACTTGTTCAACTCTCAAGACTTGCCTAAATTCTGCCACATGGTCGTAAGGGTCTCCAGTGCCATCAAAGTAATTCTTCATGGACTTCACTAGCTGGGTTGGCCTCAGGGTCCTAGTGTGTTCTCTCGGGCTTGGCAAAGGGAGATCATCAGCATTTCTTTGGTTCCTTGGGGCTCTAGGTCTCTCGGTTTCTTCTCTATCCATCTCTGTTCTCATCCTTTCTCTTCCTAGGGGGTTGGCAAAGCTTACCTCGGGTATGTCTCTACTTTTGTCCCTTTGAGCTCCATGAGCTTGGGAGGTCTCAGCTCCTTGGTGGCTGTAGGACACATTGGACCGCGGTTGGGGAAAAACAAATTCACCCTTCCAAGTTTAGGCATGTCTCCCATGCTCTGAGACCATGAAGATCCTCTCTAATGTATTGTCTAAGTAGGTCACTTTGCCTGGGCTCTCAGGATCTTTAAACTCATAAATTGTGAGAGCTCCTACTTCATGAGGTTGGTCAGGATTATACCTCCAAAAAGCCTCATCAGTTTCTCAGTTTAAAAGCAAATCTATACTTTTATTGTCCCGGGGAACCCACTATGGAGTCATGATTCTGGTCAGGATTGATTTGCCACGGGGAGTCCTCGACTCTCTCCCTAAGTTCCCTTGCTCTATGTCACCCATGTCACGATCACATTGTCGAACTCGTCTATCCTATCTGGAAGGGTGGTGACTACATAAATAGTCCCTTCTTTATCTAGGTATGCTCCATCCTCGAACTTGACTACCAGATGTTCTAGTCCATAGGGTTGATCGGGGTTCTTAATCTGGACCACAGATCTTCTCAGGCCATCTTCGTAGATGCGAGCACCTAGACGATTAGTCGTGATATATTCCAATTGAGTCTTGTAAGGTCCTTCTGGCTTTTCTAGGTATGCCACCCTTGAACTACCTACAGGTCTCTCCATGTTATAGGACATATCAGAATCACTTGTTTTTTATCTTGGAGTGTATGGATAGTCACTCAACTGCTATGCCCAAGACCTAGCAGTGTGATTGACACTAGCTTCAGAAGATCTGAGGCTTTGTCTGTCTCAGCCTAAGTGTCTTCCTGACCTAAGGTTCATATGCCTCGTTTCTCTACTCCCTTGGTCCCAAGTACTCTCTCGTTATAGGTTAATTTGCACCAATCACTTTGTTCTTTTTAGTTGAATACTATGTTAAGCCCTTGTTTGGAATCACGTCGTGAGGATTACTTAAGTGAATTTCGCACTTGATTTTTGATCGATTCAAGTTTACTTTTGTTCCTTAGGATTTTTGCACTTAAGATCTACTTAATGCTTGTACTTAGTTGATTAGTTCTCTTGGACTTGATTCATGCCTAGCATTATTCTAAGTAATCACCACACCTAAGTCGTACTTAGCCTAAGCTAGGAATTGACGAAGGAGGGTTGAAAACTTCCAACCTCAAGTCTCTGGTTGCTCAGACTGCTGCACAAGCCCAGCTAGTCTTCTCCCAAGCTTGGTACTCACCCTTGCTAGCTTGCTTTGGATGCCTTGATTGCGCACAATGTTCCTGCAAGGGTTCACCAGTTAATATTGCCTTGGATTACAATGAATTGACAAACACACCTCAAAAAGCATAGGACCCCCTGAGACTAGTTCTCTGCACCCCCAAAAATCCTATGGCTACCTAAGTCCACCTAATGGACAACTTAAAAATACTTGTTCTAAAACTCCACGTATGATTCTTACAAAAAACCAATCGAGATCCACATAGGATTTTCAACAAGCTTTTCAAGGAGACCAAAATCTCATCAATCGGAGTTCGTATGGTGAAGTTATGACCATTCAGGCACTTAGGGGTCAAGACTGGCTCTCAGGGTTCAGGGAATTTCATCTATGATTTTCTAGGTACTTGCCCACTTCTAAAGCTCTAAGGTAGTCCGAATGTGTCAAAAATCAAGCTCAAAATTGGCCCAATTCAATTAATAGTTTCACCCCAAAAAATCATTTATAAAGCCAGTGTATCACGATAGCTCGGGTCGAAGTGTCGTGATAGGTGGGGTGTGTCGAGATAGACCGAAGTGTCATGATATGTGGATGTGTCGTGATACACCAAAGTGTCGCGATAGGTGGGGTGTGTCGCGATAGACCAAAGTGTCGCGATATGTGGATGTGTCGCGATACACCGAAGTATTGCGATAGGTGGGATGTGTCGTGATAGACCGAAGTGTCGCGATAAGTGGATGTGTCGCGATAGACCGAGGTGTCGCGATAGGTGGGGTGTGTCACGATAGACCGAAGTGTCGCGATAAGTGGATGTGTCGCGATACACCGAGGTGTCGCGATAGGTGGGGTGTGTCGTGATACACGGGTGTGTCGCGGTAGACCAAGATATGGTGAATTTTTCTAATCAATCTAGTGATTCTAGGTGCTCTCAGGCTGTGTTGTGTCGTGGTGCACTCAGGATCCTAATAGGGCCGACTTTCTGGTGTGTCGCGATAGCTCAAGCTCGATGCCTCGGGGCATGCGTAGAGAATTTTTGTACCTGCTGAGCTTGTTGGTAATGGTGAGGATGTTGCAACCTGCAAGAATCATGCAAAACACATGCAAACACAACAATGCACACTCGCTCTCTCTCAAACTCTCACCAAGCAAACGAGGAGAATGAAATGGAAGTGGGATTATGAAAGGAAGATGGAGATGGAGGTGGAGAAGGAAGATGGAGATGGAGATGGAGATGGAGAAAATGGTGAAAAACAAGAAAATTACCTACTACTTACCATTCCAACGAATCCTCTCTACATCTTACCATCACACGCTTGTCCTCAAAGCTTCAATCCGTGGCAACGGCGCCAAAATTTGGTGTAGCTTAGTGATGAGTAGCAGCTCCTTTAATGTCAATCCGGGAAGACATGAGGATGGTATGAAGACCTCGAGCAAGTGAAGGCACAAGTGTGTGAGTGAGAAGCACACAAAAATGCACACACATACACACACATGCGCACACACGGCAAGAACAAAGAGAGAGAGACAATGGAATCACTTCTATTGCAACCAAGTTCTCATACAAGTCCAGAACTACAACAAGCTAGCCCAAAAATGAGCTCTCTAGCTCTATTTATAGTTTTTGACTAGCTTTGGTCCTGTTCAGATCTAGTGTCTGGCCTAGTTAAAAATTAGGTCCCTAAGCTATTTTGGAGGTTCAAACGAGCTCTGAAAATTATGAAACTTGGTAGGCAAATACTACTAAAGCTCCTCAAGCTCAAGGACTCCTCGGTTTGCACAAAATGGATCTACAAAAAGGTGAAACGGTATTTACAATGGTTTTCAGTGATGATAATCACTTTTAAAATAATGTAAGGATTGAAAAAATTGATGGGTTGCCTCAATGCTAGATCTACATGTATGGCCATACTTGCTTCTTCCCGTATGATGCCAACACCATTGCCACGTAACAATAGACATAAAAGTGAAGCAAATAGCAAGTGTCACACATCAGGAATTGAGTAGAAAGGAGTCACCAATAAGCCATGAAAGCTTGTGCACAATTTTTTCAAGAAGAAAAGCTCTCTTACTCATAGTAGAAAAAAGTCTCTACAAATGAGCTTTTGGTTTTTCTATAGTAGCTATTTCGTAACCACTTTTTTGTTATTTTGAAAACTCTAAAAATGAAAAAAACCTACTCAAAATTGCTCCTCTTTTGTCGATTTTTTGAGGAAGACTCTTCCCTTTACTACAAAGCCTATAAAATAAAAATTCCATCTCTATATCCAACTCTTCTATTGTATAAGGTTTGTTAAAATTATAGAATGCTTGTGGAAAATGGTCGAAAAATTTTTGAAACTTTTATGTGTGTGACACTATGTAACAATGTCTAACAATGGTCTTGGGTTCAACACATATAGATAATATTTTGCTATAACAACAAGCTTTTCAAGGAGACCGAAATCTCATCAATCGGAGTTCGTATGGTGAAGTTATGACCATTCAGGCACTTAGGGGTCAAGACTCGCTCTCAGGGTTCAGGGAATTTCATCTATGATTTTCTAGGTATTTGCCCACTTCTAAAGCTCTAAGGTAGTCCCAATGTGTCAAAAATCAAGCCCAAAATTGCCCCAATTCAATTAATAGTGTCACCCCAAAAAATCATTCGTAAAGCCAGTGTATCGCGATAGCTCGGGTCGAAGTGTCGTGATAGGTGGGGTGTGTCGAGATAGACCGAAGTGTCGCGATATGTGGATGTATCGTGATACACCGAAGTGTCGCGATAGGTGGGGTGTGTCGCGATAGACCAAAGTGTCGCGATATGTGGATGTGTCGCGATACACCGAAGTGTTGCGATAGGTGGGGTGTGTCGCGATAGACTGAAGTGTCGCGATAAGTGGATGTGTTGCGATACACAGAAGTGTCGCGATAGACCGAGGTGTCGCGATAGGTGGGGTCTGTCGCGATAAGTGGATGTGTCGCGATACACCGAGGTGTCGCAATAGGTGGGGTGTGTCGCGATAGACCGAGATATGGTGAATTTTTTTTATCAATCTAGTGATTCTAGGTGCTCTCAGGCTGCGCTATGTCGTGGTGCACTCAGGATCCTAATAGGGCCGACTTTCCGGTGTGTCGTGATAGCTCAAGCTCGACGCCTCGGGGCATGCGTAGAGAATTTTTGTACCTGCTGAGCTTGTTGGAGATGGTGAGAGCAACCTGCAAGAATCATGCAAAAAACATGCAAACACAACAATGCACACTCGCTCTCTCTCAAACTCTCACAAAGCAAATGAGGAGAATGAAATGGAAGTGGGATTATGAAAGGAAGATGGAGATGGAGTTGGAGATGGAGATGGAGAAAATGGTGAAAAACAAGAAAATTACCTACTACTTACCATTCCAATGCATCCTCTCTACGTCTTACCATCACACGCTCATCCTCAAAGCTTGAATCCCTGACAACGGCGCCAAAATTTGGTGTAGCTTAGTGATGAGTAGTACCTCCTTTAATGTCAATCAGGGAAGACATGAGGATGGTATGAAGACCTCGAGCAAGTGAAGGCACAAGTGTGTGAGTGAGAAGCACACAAACATGCACACACATACACACACGCGCACACATGGCAAGAACAAAGAGAGAGAGACAATGGAATCACTTCTATTGCAACAAAGTTCTCATACAAGTCCAAAACTACAACAAGCTAGCCCAAAAATGAGCTCTCTAGCTCTATTTATAGTTTTTTACTAGCTTAGGTCCTGTTCAGATCTAGTGTCTGGCCTAGTTAAAAATTAGGTCCCTAAGCTATTTTGGAGGTCATAACGAGCTCTGAAAATTATGAAACTTGGTAGGCAAATACTACTAAAGCTCCTCAAGCTCAAGGACTCCTCGGTTTGCACAAAATGGATCTACAAAAAGGTGAAACGATTTTTACAATGGTTTTCAGTGATGATAATCACTTTTAAAATAATGTAAGGATTGAAAAAATTGATGGGTTGCCTCATTGCTAGATCTGCATGTATGCCCATACTTGCTTCTTCCCGTATGATGCCAACACCATTGCCACGTAACAATAGACATAAAAGTGAAGCAATTAGCAAGTGTCACACATTAGGAATTGAGCAGAAAGGAGTCACCTATGGGTGTGACACTATGTAACAATGTCTAACAATGGTCTTGGGTTCAACACATATAGACACTATTTTGCTATAATAACAAGCTTTTCAAGGAGACCAAAATCTCATCAATCGGAGTTCGTATGGTGAAGTTATGACCATTCAGGCACTTAGGGGTCAAGACTGGCTCTCAGGGTTCAGGGAATTTCATCTATGATTTTCTAGGTACTTGCCCACTTCTAAAGCTCTAAGGTAGTCCCAATGTGTCAAAAATCAAGCCCAAAATTGCCCCAATTCAATTAATAGTTTCACCCAAAAAAAGCATTCGTAAAGCCAGTGTATCTCGATAGCTCGGGTCCAAGTGTCGTGATAGGTGGGGTGTGTCGAGATAGACTGAAGTATCGCGATATGTGGAGGTGTCGTGATACACCGAAGTGTCGCGATAGGTGGGGTGTGTCGCGATAGACCAAAGTGTCACGATATGTGGATGTGTCACGATACACCGAAGTGTCGCGATACACCGAAGTGTTGCGATAGGTGGGGTGTGTCGCGATAGACCGAAGTGTTGCGATAAGTGGATGTGTCGCGATACACTGAAGTGTCGCAATAGACCGAGGTGTCGCGATAGGTGGGTGTGTCGCGATAGACTGGAGTGTCGCGATAAGTGGATGTGTCGTGATACACCAAGGTATCGCGATAGGTGGGGTGTGTCGCGATAGACCGAGATATGGTGAATTTTTTTTATCAATCTAGTGATTCTAGGTGCTCTCAGGCTGCACTGTGTCGTGGTGAACTCAGGATCCTGATAGGGCCGACTTTCCGGTGTGTCGCGATAGCTCAAGCTCAATGCCTCGGGGCATGCATAGAGAATTTTTGTACCTGCTGAGCTTGTTGGAGATGGTGAGGATGTTGCAACCTGCAAGAATCATGCAAAAAACATGCAAACACAACAATGCACACTCGCTCTCTCTCAAACTCTCACCAAGCAAATGAGGAGAATGAAATGGAAGTGGGATTATGAAAGGAAGATGGAGATGGAGCTGGAGAAGGAAGATGGAGATGAAGAAAATGGTGAAAAACAAGAAAATTACCTACTACTTACCATTCCAACGCATCCTCTCTATGTCTTACCATCACACGCTCGTCCTCAAAGCTTAAATCCCTGGTAACGGCGCCAAAATTTGGTGTAGCTTAGTGATGAGTAGTACCTCCTTTAATGTCAATCCGGGAAGACATGAGGATGGTATGAAGACCTCGAGCAAGTGAAGGCACAAGTGTGTGAGTGAGAAGCACACAAACATGCACACACATACACACACGCGCACACACGGCAAGAACAAAGAGAGAGAGAGACAATGGAATCACTTCTATTGCAAACAAGTTCTCATACAAGTCCAAAACTACAACAAGCTAGCCCAAAAATGAGCTCTCTAGCTCTATTTATAGTTTTTTACTAGCTTTGGTCCTGTTCAGATCTAGTGTCTGGCCTACTTAAAAATTAGGTCCCTAAGCTATTTTGGAGGTTCAAACGAGCTCTGAAAATTATGAAGCTTGGTAGGCAAATACTACTAAAGATCCTCAAGCTCAAGGACTCCTCGGTTTGCACAAAATGGATCTACAAAAAGGTGAAACGGTATTTACAATGGTTTTCAGTGATGATAATCACTTTTAAAATAATGTAAGGATTGAAAAAATTGATGGGTTGCCTCAGTGCTAGATCTGCATGTATGCCCATACTTGCTTCTTCCCGTATGATGCCAACACCATTGCCACGTAACAATAGACATAAAAGTGAAGCAAATAGCAAGTGTCACACATCAGGAATTGAGCAGAAAGGAGTCACCAATAAGCCATGAAAGCTTGTGCACAATTTTTTCAAGAAGAAAAGCTCTCTTACTCATAGTAGAAAAAAGTCTCTACAAATGAGCTTTTGGTTTTTCTATAGTAGCTATTTCGTAACCACTTTTTTGTTATTTTGAAAACTCTAAAAATGAAAAAAACCTACTCAAAATTGCTCCTCTTTTGTCGATTTTTTGAGGAAGCCTCTTCCCTTTACTACAAAGTCTATAAAATAAAAATTCCATCTCTATATCCAACTCTTCTATTGTACAAGGTTTGTTAAAATTATAGAATGCTTGTGGAAAATGGTCGAAAAATTTTTGAATCTTTTATGGGTGTGACACTATGTAACAATGACTAACAATGGTCTTGGGTTCAACACATATAGATAATATTTTGCTATAACCATGAGAATTTTCCAGTAAATCAATCATAAAACTTTGTAGCATTCCTCTCTAGTTCTATCTCTCCTTTGACTTACATTCAAGTAACATGCTCTTTGAAGACTATCCTCTTTTTGTATGGACAAGAGACATCCCTTTCTTTTACAATCCCTTCCAAAAGTGCCTGTCTTTCCCTTCCTTCTCCAATTCCCTTGAATCCACTCTTCCTTCGCATGTAATATAAGAATTACTTTTCCATTTTTTTTTCAACTTTGCTCAATGATCTCTTAGGAAAACGAATAAAAAAAGCACTTTAGATGGTACTGATCAACCTCATCAACCCAAATCACATGACTCTAAAGAAGAACCTTTTTGCTACCCATCCATGAGCTTCCCTTTGAGTAGTGCTTCCTTCAATATGCCTCCCTTCTTGTCCCTTGTACTCTTGTGGAAACACATTATTACTTAGCGACCCCTCGCATATGCATGTTTTTTCAAAAAAAAAGTTATCTCCGTGTGCATGGAAGCCTGTAAATGCCTCTTTTGCTAATTGCACATGCCATCTACTTTTTAGTACCACTATATGCCACCTCTCGTTCCTTGCCCATCAATTCTCAATGTAGAAATGCCATGTTATCTACCATGTCCCCTAAGCTAAGTTCACCATGCATACAAAAAGAACACGAATGTAGCCGAGTTCTATGCTAAAAAAACATATGCTTGTAAGAAATATTGAATTGCTATTCATTTTTAGTCTGGCGATTCCCCATCTAATTTGGCACCTTTACTTTTTTCAATCAAAGGTAAGTCTCACTTAAGACCAATATTCTAAGCTTAGAACAAAGGATGTTAAGTTTGAAGATCACAAAAACAATCTTGTATGCTTTATTTCAAAGCATAGAAGGAAAGGTTCAAACCTTAGAGCAAAGTGTTGAGTTGCATATAAACTCAAATTATTAGGAATTGGCATAGTGGTGGGATTCTAGTATAGGGTTTGGAACTTAAGTAAAGTTGAGTTAAAACATAATTTGCTGCAGGATGGTGTAAGTGTGCCCTTGGTGGTCTCAAAAATCAAGTTTTATATGAGCATCAAAGTGGATATGGTGGTATGGGACAACATACTTAAAGGTCATGGATGCTCGAGCTCAAGTTCAAGTTGAAGATCAAATTTTCAATTCAAACTCAAGTCTTTGAGTATCCTGAGTTGCACAATTAGGAAATTCATTTAGAATTTGTTTTGTTCTAGTTGAAGTTGGGTTAACAAAGATGAGGAAATATTTCTTTCCTACATTTTACCAACATCTTAAAGCCAAGGTTGGACAAAGTAGCCCTCTAGTTGAAAAAGAGGTCAGTGGATGTTGGTTAGACTAGTGGAAATATCTTAATTAGATGTTTTAGTCAACTTTAGTAAAGCTTCATTATCCAAAGCAAGTTCAAGTGAATTCCAAGAGAATTTTCAAAGTCTTGAATAGTAGAATATCCATCCATGTTGTTGGGTTGATGCACAAGTGGTGCATAGAAATGAATCACACATCTTTAGAATCCACCAATTTCACATGTTTGTGCCATGGATGCCCAATGTGCACATAACAAGTAGTGAATCCCGTAGGGATATTTAATCCACCCTTGTCATTGTTTCCAGATTTTGTGCTAGTCTGAATTGGTCAAGTGCAAAGCCAAATGGTGTTTTGAATGATTTGGGTGGGGAGAAGACCACGTGTGGATTCCCCTCTTCTTAGATCCGATTCGGGATAATATCCCCTTATAATTAAAGAGGCGAATCAGAGAGATGACAACCATACTTCTCAATTTGGACCATGGGCTTCGGGAAAAATCTATTATTTAGCTGTACCTTGAAGCATATTTTTGAGGATAAACATGTTCTTCAAGGAGAGGGATGTTATAAAGTAGCCTTGATAAATTTCAAGTAATGATAACATTAAATACTTTTGGAATAGTAAACAAGTTCTACACTTAACCTATTGGTTAAGTATTAAGGATGGAAAGGAAAAGGTTTTGGGTTCAACCCTAGGACCATGGGAGGTCAGTTTTTTCCAAAGAGCTCTAGAGCCTTTTAGAAGCATCCACTAAAGTTAATGTGAGTTAACTTGAGTTCTATGAGACTTAAACCAAGTGATGGGTACACTTACCACTTGTAGACTCTAGTGAAAGGTGCTAAAGCAATGGTGGAAACTGCATATGAATATGTGGACTTTAGTTACTTCAAACTTCATGATTAATTCCCAAATCTATAGAATGTTGAGTTGGGTCAAGAGTCATATTTCATTCTCTCTAGCATAGAGTCTAGATTCTTAACACTTTCGGATTGAAGATGAAGGATATACATTAAATGAAGGAAAAACATCAAAGGCTAAAATCAGGTTTGCAAGGCAAAGGAGGCTCACACCTCCTAAGGGAGAAGAAAGGAAATTAGATAGGTCTAAATACCCTTTGATATGTTAAGATATGACCTCATTCATGGCAAAACATGTAGCCTACATACACGAAGTAGTTCAAGACAAGGAACTAAAAAAGGTGTGAAGGCACTTGCAACTTTAAAGAATGGAATGAAGCTATGCAAGATGAGAGTGATGCATTGGAGGACAACCATGCATGGACACTTGTTATGAAGAAGAAAGCTAGGAAGGTAATAGGAGGCAACGAGTATATGAGATCAAGAGGCATGCAGATGGCACCATAACAACGCACAAGGATAGATTGGTTGCAAAGGAGTTTGATCATAACCATGGAATAGACTTTGAAGAGGCATTTAGTCCCATGGCAAAGAGAGCTACCATTAGGAGCATTACTGCTTTGAATACATCAAAGAGGTTGAAACTATGTCAACTTGATGTTAAGAATGCATTTTTGAATGGAGACTTGGAAGAGGTAGTATTGATGGATGAAAACCTCCTTATTTTCTTCATGATAAGTTTCTCGATTATGTATGCAATCTTAAGAAGGTAATATACTGCTTAGAGCAAGTTCCATGAGCTTGGAATCAAAGATTGTTGTAGATTTGCGTATTGAAACGAAGTCAACTAGATCCCTCATTATTCACAAAGGGAGGAAGAGGATAGGAAGAGTACAAGTGAATACATGGTAATGCTTGGATCAAGACTTGTGCCATGGTGCTCAAAGAAGCAACCTGCAATTGCTCTATCATCTATTGAAGTTCATAAAGGTCTAGGTAAATCCACATGTGATTTCATGTGGTTTAGGAGGATATTTAAGGACTTAAATTTGTAGGTTGATCAATTTTCAATTATGTGTGACAATCTCAAAAGTTTACACCTTTCATCCAATCCAATCTTCCATGTAAGGAATAAACATGTTGCGGTACACTATCACTTTGTGAGGGAAAAGTTTCATATAGGTACAAAGGATCAAGTGCGTGGTATGCTTACAAAAGCATTGAATAGCATCAACTTATGTAGGTTCAAGATATGCATTGGATAAGGGGGGTCCCATGGGTACTATGCCCTTCCTTGTACAGTTGTAATTTCAAAGTTAAAGTCCGGGGGAGTAGGCCTCGGCCGAACCTCCATTTTAGAAAAAAGATATGCATTGGATTGACGGAGATTGGCAACTCATCACAAGTTGAAGCTCTAACTTGTGGACTTCGACCAAGTGTCATGCCAAGTATTAGATAGTGTATGTGGGTTTATAAATTCAAGTTTCAAGGATGAAAATGTGGAATAAAAGGTGTGTGAGATACAACCTTTGGCCAAAACTTGTACATAAGTTCAATTAAAGTTTCAAAGGGTGTGCATTCTATTGTCATATTACTTCTGTTTGTAATTTGTAATGTCTTCATCCCCTTCTATTTAGATAATTTTATCGTCTACCTTATGTATTTTCAAGAAAATAGAAAAGGTGACCATATGTATTATATCGTATGGCTGCTTAGGTTGTTCTTTCACTCTCCGTGTGAACCTACTCTACATTGACAGAGCAAGAGCTTCTATAGCTAGGGTTTTCGAGCAGACTTGATTCTTCTCTAACCTTCAGATTTGCGCTTGCTGCACGATTCCGAGCGCGAGGTTGTCTGCGAGACTGCTGTACCCTTCCCTCAACCATGAAGGTGGTTGCAGCTTACCTACTCGCCTTGTTGGGTGGCAAGAATGCCCCATCTGCTGCTGACATAAAGCATATTTTAGGGTCAGGTAAATTCTTGCTCTGCGTTTATTCTATTTCACTGGCCCGTTTTGATCTAGAATCATTTCAAGTTTTGGGAACCATCCTCACGCGGTATTGAACTGCTATTTTACTGGAAGGTCATACTAAACTCTGACAGTCTTTCTGGTTGAACTGGAAGTCCTGACTCGATTCACTCGTTTTCTTTGTAGTGGGTGCTGAAGCAGACGAAGACAGAATAGATCTTTTATTACAAGAGCTAAAAGGAAAAGATATTGTTGAGATCATTGCTGCAGGGAAGGAGAAGCTTGCCTCCGTGCCGGCAATGGGCGCGGGAGGTGCCGTCAGCGCCCCTTCAAGCGGGGCAGTGGTTTCCGCAGCAGTTGAAGAAAAGAAGGTCGAAGAGGAAAAGAAAGAGCCCGAGGAAGAATCTGATGATGTAATACTTGCTGATTCTGATTTTGTTTTTTGTTCTCTTTCTGCACACATTTTTGAAATTAAACGCATTGGATCTGATCAGTATGATACAGTCACTGTTTTCGGAAGACGAAACGATTTGTTTTATTTCCTCATTTTCGATTCTTATGAACCTCTTTGCCGAATGATTAGATTATGTGCAGCGTCCTTCACGTATTTTTGTTGTTCTCGCCAAGCTAGAACTACTAGTGGTTTTAGGAGTAAACATTGTCTGATCCTGTTGCTTGCACTCCATGTGTTTGTGTATTATCTGTGAAAATTCCACAAGAACAATTTTTCTATTCAGACCCTTAGTTTGATATCTCATGTTTTTCTTTAATCTACTCATTATTTGTTTTATTTTCCGGTTGTCTTTGTATTTGTAATTTTTTATTATTCTCTCCCTGTAATTTATTTAGTATGGCGAGGTATGAAGATGTGTCGACGATTAGCAGTCACTTCTGTACCTTACTTAACGAAGAGACATATTTTTTTTCTTGTTTTTTTTATCAGCCTAGTTGAGCTAGGCGCTGTTGAAGTAAGCTCATCGCTTTGGAAGCGTATTTCACATATAAGCCGTAGTTCCTCTAGGCTCTAAGATACGTTGAAGAATAAGTTAGGCAATTGTGTGTATTAGCACCTGCTTCTGTATCTTAGTTAATGTATAGACACATACTTTTAGGTTTTTTTCTTTTTATCAGGCTAGTTGAGGTAGATGCTTTTCATGTTTTCTGCTCACTTTTTGTGCATGATTCACATATAAACAGTAGCCCATTCTTTAATATTGAAGTTATGTTAGGTTATTTTTGAGTTAGTGTACTTTTAAGGAATAGTTTCTAATTCTTTAATGCTGAGTTAGTGTACTTTTAAGGAATAGTTTCTAATTCTTTAATGCTTTATCTTGCAATTCTTACTTTGCTGTTCTGTATTTTTGCAGGATATGGGATTCAGTCTTTTTGATTAGAATCGCTTGATTAGCGACCATGAGTTTGTAGTACTTTCTTAGGTCTAATCAAAACCCCTCAAAGACGGATGTAATCCTCCAAGCGGTCAGCTATTTACACTTTTGATGTACGTGGCATTATTAATTATGTGGAAGGGATGTCTATTCTTGATCAAATCTGGCTTATGAGGCTCCTTGGCCTCCTCTCAATGATAATTTGATAGTTGGTTGATACTTGATCTCGACTGTTGGAAAGTGTGGTCTCAGTTATATCATACATTTTTACAATTTCTTTTGCATCTTGGATTTTTAAATTAATATTATTGTGCTACATTTGATGCTGATATTCACGCCATACCGAGGCTCAATTCTTTTAATATCTCATGTTACCCTTGGCATGTATAACATCCTGCAATATAGTTCTGTGAATAGATGACTTCACTGTTAATGTTTATGATCCTTTGGCTCTATGTGACTTCATGCTCTTGTTTATATCTTTGGAATGTTGATGTATATTGTAAGTGCATTCTTCACCTAGTCAGATTTATCTTAATGTACTGTATGCCATGTAGAGCTTCTATTTTGCCTCATTAGTGGAGTGCTACTAATACTGTTTTGTTAATTTGTAAACAATGGTAGCTGATTTGTAAACAATGGTAGCTGTCTTTCTAGGATAGAATGCTATCATGAGATGTTTTGGTCACTGTATTCCAATTTGTGAATCCTTTTTATCTTGATTACTAAGGTTTCTGTTCTTATTGCATTAGCTTACCATATCCTGAGCGATAGGAATTTCTTTACTTGTTTAAGGAAGCAGAACTTCTTACAAATATCTTCCATGTTCATTTACTCATTTTGTAAATCATTACTTTGTTGCATCCTCAGTTTTGTGTTGGAATTGTTAATTAATATTTTCGTGTACATATGGATTCTGTCTTCTTCATATTTTTGAAGAAAATATGCCAAGCTCTAAGGATGATTTGAATGTCAATTAATTGGCGCTCTCTTCATTTGTTTTCACTTTTTGTTAGAATAATTGATTCTGGTTTAGTGTCTTAGTGAGAGTTAACTAAGATTTAGGAAAGGTCTACCGGGACATCTATGATCCTGGACAAATAATTCAATGTATCTAAATGTTGATAGAAGGATCGTGTTCTAAAATTATTGACTACCCCCTTGAATTCTGCAATTTCTGTTACAGTGATTGTATCTGATGGGAAAGATCATTTTTGTTCATTGTAGACATGGCTTATGGAAAAAATAAATTATTGCTCGAGCGCAAGTGAAGAACGTTAAATTTAACTTGCTGATCTAGAACACGAGAAGTTTCCATGTGCTAATAGTACCAGAAACTTGTAATGCACATGAGATTGATCATTGATACACAATTTGCAAGTATGTACTATGTCCACTGTTTTGCTTGGAATAAATGAGTAAAATTGAAACCTAATTCGAGGCTTCGGGCCTTGATGTTGGCCCTTGTTTTTGGTGTATTTTTAGTAGTACCACATTTTTTGGTCACATTCTGCATTTATGGTTTTAGATCTCATTTGAGCACTAGCTGCAGATAGGTCCAGCTCCATACTAGTTGATTTCAAGCGACATGCAGATTCAAGTCTTATGAAGTTCAGTTATCAGTTTTTTCTCTGGACATGGTTGATTGTGATTCTATCAAGTATGCTTCCATATTTGATGTGAACTTGATTCTATCAAGTTCATCCTATTAGATTTAGAAAAGGTTTACCGGGACATCTATGATCCTGGACAAATGATTCAATGTATCTAAATGTTGCTAGAAGCATCGTGTTCTAAAATTACTGACTACTGACTAGAAGCAACTCAAACTCTAAAATTTCTGTTACAGTGATTGTATCTGATGGGAAAGATCATTTTTGTTCATTGTAGACATGGCTTAAGGAAAAAATAAATTATTGCTTGAGTACAAGTGAAGAACGTTAAATTTAAGTTGCTAATCTAGAACATGAGAAGTTTCCATGTGCTAGTAGTACCATAAACTTGTAATGCACATGAGATTGATCATTGATACACAATTTGCATGAATGTACTATGTCCATTGTTTTGCTTGAAATAAATGAGTGAAATTGAAACCTAATTCGAGGCTTCGGGCTTAGATGTTGCCCCTTGTTTTTGGTGTATTTTTAGTAGTACCACATTTTCTGGTCACATTCTGCATTTATGGTTTAGACCTCATTTGAGCACTAACTGCAAACAGGTCCAGCTCCATACTAGTTGATTTCAAGTGACATGCAGATTTGAGTCTTATGAAGTTCAGTTATCAGTTTTTTCTCTGGACATGGTTGATTGTGATTCTATCAAGTATGCTTCCATATTTGATGTGAGCTTTAAACGCTAGATGTTTTAGGTGTGCTGTAATCATGCGTGCTTGTGTATTAGAGTGTCCACTTTCAATCCATAGCTTGTCACTTTCTTGGGCTTTGTACATGCTCAATGTCATTTCATTTAAAAAAAAATTTACTGGATATCAGGTAAGCCAATGTGGCATACATGTTCTCAAAAGTGTGTAAGTTTAAGAATTTGTAGTTGAAGGTCAGAATAGATGATGAGTGACTCAATTTGAAAAAGGAACTTGTTTTCTCTTTCAGGTCTTTCTTACATCTAGCCCGTTTATTTTTCAACTCGTGTGCATGTTTTCTTGGTCATTTCCTTCAATCAAAAACCTTAATTCTATTAGATTTATAAAACACGTGCACATCCAAGCAAATGTTGTAAGCTTCTTACCATGGAAGCAGTGCAGACATCTCTTTGGATTATCCAAGGAGTACTGGCTGACAGGTTGCTTGCGGATTATCTTGGGAGAACTTGTGTCATACATGCACTTCAGATGGATTTTCAAAGGATGTACCTGATCAAGTAAATCGGTGTTTTTGAAATGTATTTTTTTGCTGGCTTAATTGCATGGTGGATCTCATTGATGGATCCTATATGAAGGTGTAACATTTTTTTGGGCTTAAGCAGTGTAGACGTTTCCGGTGACTACCTTTTTAGATGTGCCTATATTGGTTTAGTGGTTCCTTGGGATATTTGTCCTCTATGTAGCTCGACTTCAAAAGTTGAGCAAGGAACATGTAATTGCTAAAATCTGTGCTGAGCATGGATTGTCCCCAGACAAAAATGGACAGTAACAGATCTTGGTCGCTTAATTGCCTGGTGGATCAAGTTGATGGATCCCACATAAATGTGTACATTTTTCCTGGGCTGAAGCAATGTGGACATTTCCTATGATTACCTTGTCAGATGTTTCTATATTGGCCGAGTGGCTTGGGATTTCATCTGTCCTCTATCTAGACGACTTAAAAGTGGAGCAAGGAACATGTAAATGTTATAATTTGTGTCAGAGAGCATGAAATGACTCCAGATTACAATGGGCAGTAACAGGAGAGAAGGTCAAGAGGTTTTGTTCCTGTCGAGAAGGAGACCTTGGTATGGGAAATCTATTCATAGAATGTTAGCCTTCAAAACTCGAAGGGTAATAGCAATGATTGAATGAATGTATAAAGTGAGTTTGTGAATGAGAGGATGAATTTATCCATGAAGAGAAGGTCAAGAGGTTTTGTTCCTGTCGAGAAGGAGACCTTGGTATGGGAAATCTATTCATAGAATGCCTTCAAAACTCGAAGGATGATAGCAATGATTGAATGAATGTATGAAGTGAGTTTGTGAATGAGAGGATGAATTTATCCATGAAGTGAGTATGTGAATGAGAGGATGAATTTATCTTACGTAATTTAAAGTTCTACGATAAGCATCATGTAAAACTTGAAGAGGAAGTTAGTTTCATCATGGAGGTGTGAATTTGTCCTATGAAGTTTGAAGTCCCATAATAAACTTCATGTAAAGCTTGAATAGGAATTTAGCCTAATTATGGAGTAGGAATTTAGAGCATCATGTAAAGCTTGACTAGGAATTTGTTGTCATCACGGAGTAGGAATTGAGGCTAATTTTTTTCTCATAAGTTCGATTTGGAATTAATGGTAATTATGATTAAATTAAGGGCAGAAAACTTTCACCAGTGCTAAATAAGGATGTTCGATTTCATCCATGTCTTACGAAGGTATGGAAGTTTTCAGTAGCGACATGTTGGACGGGTGAAAATGTCAGAGTCCTGGAATTCATGGAGTCCAGACAATAATAATACAAGTTGATTTATGTCAGCAAAACCTCTCTCCCCCCCCCCCTTGGTCCAGCGCAAATTACTGAGGCTTGGTGCAGGGCCTTTGTTGCCTCCTCATCAGCCAGGTGTTGGAGGGGGGCAGTGATGCAGACTCATTACATCTTGACCAGGCTGGATAAGAATCTTCAAGCCATTCATCTTGTTAGAAGGAAAAATCTTTATCGGAGGCTATGGCATTTGGGGGTAGAAGTTAACAAAGGCCGCTTGCAATACCAGATTGGACTCAGAAAAATAAGAAGCATGTTGAGATATGAAGAAGAAATTCAAAGAAAGAACCTACAAATATACTTCAAAGATTGGTGGGCAAGTAGGGCGGACAAGCCTACTAAAGAGATGTGCAGCCTTCTCAAGAAGAAGCAATCCAAAGAAGCGATTCCGTTCATGATGGATGTTCATGGGGTTGAATGCAAAATGGATGATGAAAATAATTCATTGATTGTCAACCACTTTACCCAGCTCTTGGGGGTTTCCACACTTTCTTCTCACATACGCGACTCCATGGCCGCCATCTCACGCGTTCGAACCAAATTAATCCCGCAAAACTTGAAAGCTCTTTGTGAAGTTTTCATCTCGGATGCTAAGATTATGGAGGTAATGGATTCCCTTCCTAATGGCAAGAGCCCCGTTGGATGGCCTTACCAATGAGTTCAAGGCCTTTAAGCATGTGGTGGCCACTCCTTTACGATCGGTGTGGCAAGAGGCCATTTCTTTTGGTGTGTGCTTCTCAATTATCTCAATGAGGGCATCATCAAGCTCATGTACAAAAAAGGAAGCAAAAACAGAATTGAAAATTGACGGCCAATTACGATGTTGCAAATCGGTTACAAGATCTTGGCAAAGGGTTGTTCATTAAGGGGAGGTCCTTCATTCTCGAGGCTATCATTGATGTTTGGGAAGGTTTGGTTTTTGCTGAGGAATCAATGCAAGATGTCCTCTTCCTTAAGATTGACTTCGACAAAGCTTACGACATACTCAAGTGGGACTTCATTCTCCAATCATTGAAAGACTTGGGCTATGGCAAAAAATTTATTAAGATATTTCCCAATTGCTCAGATAAACATCGATGGTCAACTCTCAAGCAATTAGATTAATTCATTCTATCAGACAAGGGTGCCCTTTGGCCCCTCTTCTCTTTGCTATCGCGGCGGATGGTCTTAGCCTTGTTAACCATCAAGCTCACTTAGGTCGTATTCAGGGCCTCAATCTACCTCTCAATCAAGATAAGATGATCATGAGACTTTTTACCGATGATACTAATGTATTTGTGCATAATGACACCATTGTCACTTTTTGGAGTTGTTTGAATACTTTTTACGAGGGGTGGGGATCCAAAATTAATCATACTAAAATTGCTTTCAGGGCGATTATTGGGCATCCTCTTCAATTGCTTATTGAACACGGTTGTTAGTTGACCCCTTGTGGTCAAATCTTTCACTTCTTAGGTAATCCGATGGGATTCGATGTTTCGACGGGCAGCGATGGAACTGGGCTCTCTCTAAGCTAGAGAGCAAGCTGATGTACTGGAAAAGTATGCAGATTAATCTGGTTGGACATGCTATGGTGATTAACACATTCCTTCTCTCTTCAATGCTTTACTCTCTCTTGTTGGAGACCAAAAAACCAATAGATCTTCAAACTCGAGAGAATTTGTAGGAACTTCCTTTGGATGGGTGACCCTAACTGAAGGGGCATCCCCAAAATTAAATGGACTACTTGCATCAGCCAAAACGATCAAGGTGGTTTGGACATTCTGGACATCGAAGGAATGGCCAATAGTTAGCAGCAAAATGGTCAATTAAAGCAGGGAGCAATAGTCACGCCTCTTGGGCCAAGCTTATTTTTAGAAACAAGAGTGCTCTTAAGCTTATGGGCCTCCCAGGTGGAAGGGTCTCGACCTTCTCACCATATTGTTCTCTCCATTTCCGGTGACTCCCAAAGGCTTGAACTTGGTTTGTTCTCTATGGAAGAGTTGGAACAAAGTTAAAAAGTTTATCAAAATCAATGAAGATTGGAAATGGGTGGCCAATATAGACAGAATGATTCGATCTGGTTCCCTATCAAGGGCATCGGAGGTGTGGAGTCTTGGAACCTCCGAATTGCTAGGAAGCTTTGGAACAAAGGCTTTCGTTTGTGGAAACACATTTGGAACCAAGAAACTTGTCAGTGGATTAGATTCGAGGACATTGATCTGGCCAAAAGAGTGGGGACTATGAAGAATGGCATCTATTGCAGAGTAGATTCAATGCTTGGAAATGTTGGAGAACTTGCCTCCTCATTGGTCATGACTCTTTTCAACCTCAGGGTATCAGATGGCACAATGGCAATAGGCTTGAGAAAATTCTGAGATTGAAGAAGGATGTGGAATTTCATATCATCCTCAATAGGAAGTGGTGTCTGGATTGGTTAAGCTAGAGATGGGACTTTTAAGATCCAATCCCTTTGGCACCCCCTCATTGAGATAAAAAAGTATGTGTTTTGTGGCAAATCCCACACCATGGAATCTAGACCAATGTAAAAGCTAACAAAATTTGAAAGGTCCCCCCTATGGTGCACATGATGCCTTCGTGGTATGGAAGACTTTGGACACCTCTTCTATTCGTGCCCCAAATCAATATCGGTATGGAATGCTATTGATAGAATCATGCTCTTACAAGGACAAATCAACTAGAAGTAAGCTTGTTTGGTGAAGCAATCGGATGTTCCTCAACACTGTGGAATAATATAAGAAGGGAGACTCTATGGAAAATATGGAAAGAGAGGTGTGCAACCAACTTTGGAAGCCCTCCTAAAGATTGGTCGATCAAAAAATCTCTTTTCCTTTTAGGCAAAAGAATTTCCAATTTTAAGAAGCCCCCTCCCTTTAGACATCATAGAGTGTTCTTCCTAGAGAGCAACAAGATCAACACCAAGTGGGCCCCACATGAGGGGGATGAGAGGGTTATCAACCCTCTTTGTAAAACTCTCTAGTAATCTATAAGAAGCCGTTGCTTTGTGGGATATGGGAGGCAATATTGTACGATAGAGAGAAGGTTCACTAACCACATTGCACAAGTTTGCCCGTACAATAAACATGTGGTTAGACAAAATTGCTAGCAACCAAGAAGGTATCAAAACCAATACCAACAACAACCATACTTTAGGCCCCAACAACCTTATCAACCCCACTATTATGCTCAATAGAGACCACAACAAATGTTAGGTCAACAACCTCCATCCCCTACCAATGTTATTCTGGTCAAATATGTTGGGGCAAGGGATAACCCAAATAGAACCTTACTGCTCGCACCTCGTTGACTTCAGAAAGTGATCCCAATACTTAGAGCTTTGACCCGACCCATGTGAATAGCCCACCAACTTACGACATGGATTCACATGAGCATAATGACTTCAATTCTTATGAAACACCTATTGAACCAAGTTGGGAACTAGAATACTCTAACGTGATGTATGCAAATCCTAACCCTAGACCTCAACCAAGGTAGATGAGGCCCTAAGCACCTAGAGGACCATGTTATAGATGCCAAGGAGATCACTTCATTCATGATTGCCCACTTCCACCAATAGGGTAACCCCAACTGATGGTAATTCTAGGCTTTTGTCCAGATTATGGAAAGGAACATCTCTTAAGAGACTGTCCAAAAAACCCAACCAATTCTCAAAAGATTACACCAATTAATATTATTGGCTTGGTTCTGGATTCCAATGGAAGTGTAACCACTACAACTCTCGTGCAAGTAGTGACTAGAGCTTAGGCAAACAATAGACTCTAGGAGTAGTTAAAGAGAAGAAGTCAGTAGATCAAGAGAAGAAGTCAATAGATCAAGAGAAGAAGTCAGTAGATCAAGAGAAGAAGTTAAAGGGCAGTGAGTTAGAGAGCATAGCTAGGAAAAGAACTAGAGCTTGGAAGTGTCACGAGGAAGGAGATAAGGAAGAGAGCTCACACACACACACTCTCACACTCAAAGAGGAGCACACACATGGATTGAGGCAAGAAAGAATGATCTTCTTCTTCTATTACATAAATGAAATGTACAAGAATGACATAAAACAAGAATACAACAAGTGCAATATATAAAGAACAATACATAAGGAAAATCCTAATGTCCGTGGATGAGTGAGCTGGCAAGAAACAAATGTGCCATCACTCTCGGTAGATAAATCTAATAAAGCTCAATGAAGTGTCCCTGACATATACCAGCGTGACCACTATACATGTCATAGAAATGCAAAAAATTGATACGTGTCATCCTGGATCATCACATGTTGAGCTTGTTATCTCAACATTCCCCCTCAAGCTCAATGTCATATCCTATAATCCAAGCATCTCTCGAAACTTCTTCAACTTCTCAACTCCAAGTGCTTTAGTGAAAATATCAGCAACCTGCTCACCTGTCCTCACATAAACAAGATCAATATCACCTTCTAATGCCTTCTCTCTGATGAAGTGATAATGTACCATGATATGCTTTGTTTTGGCATGAAAAATAGGATTCTGTGCTAGCTGTATGCTACTAAGATTATCACAATAGATGGTGATAAACTTTTGCACTTCCACACCTAAATCTACAAGTAGCATCTCAAGCTATGATTCTTCACATGCATCCATTGCAACACCTCTATACTCAACCTTTGTACTCGACAAAGCAACAATGGGTTGCTTCTTGTTGCTCCATGTAATAGCTGCACTCCCAAGTGAGAATAGAAAGCCACTAGTAGATCTTCTATCTGGAATGCTACCAGGCCAATCTACATCGGTGTATCCATGAACCTGCAAATCTACACCAGCTTCATAAAACAATGCATAATCCAAAGTATCACTCACATGACGTAGAGTGTGCCTCAGAGCATCTAAATGTGGCTTCCTGGGAACCTGCATAAATTGACTTTCAAGTCCAACAGTGTAGCTTAGATCAGGCCTTGTAATTGTGATATATATCAAGCTTCCCACAATTTTCCTATACATAGTAGCATTTTCCAGTGCTTCACCTAATGTAGTATCCAACTTCAAATTTTGATCTAATGACATACAAATTGGCTTACAATCAGCCATACCATACTTTTGTAGCATATTCAAGGCATATTGCCTTTGTGACATCCATATACCTATTTCTGTATATATAAACTCAATGCCCAAGATATAGCGTAGCACACCAAGATCTTTCATGTCAAATTCCTCCATAAGAAGTTGCTTTACCTCTTTGATGCTTTCTTCATTATCACCACCTATAATCAAGTCATCAACATAAATAGCCACAATTGTGATGCCATCATTACCCTTCCTTGCATATAGTGAATGATCTGCATCACACATAGAAAACCCAATGGTTACTAGAAGGGATAACTCTCACCACATGTGGTGTGGATTTTGAACATACATTTTCCATATGTGAATTTGGTAAGAATCATGTCTATGAGGTGATTTTAGGAAGACCCTTCATGTGATAGTTGCAGATAGTGTAGGATTGGGGAACCAATTTATTGTACTTACAACATTTAGGGGTGACAACTAAAGTCAATCTCCAAGATTATTCCCACAGGGATGTACCACCTCTACAATGGAGCCCAATCCATAGAACATTAGACAAAATAGAGCCTGTGCACTCCATAGGATTAGAGTTCTCATGGATGCATGAAGACACTCACTTATGAATGTGTAAAGTTTAAGCAGAACAAGAGAAAAGGTTAACCTCTAGAAGTGTAGGTGCTAATGAGAACCGTGGATCAGTTCAAGACCCAACACCTATGGTGTTTCGAGATGAAGAATTTGAACCCCATTGTTGGGCAGTGATTCTAGCCACAATGGAGATAGCTGTCAACAAAGACCAATGGATTCCCCATTGTGATGAAGATGGCTATGAAATCCTAGTTTTCACCATAGAACCACTTATGCTTAACTCAATTATAGAGGAATGTGAGCCTAACAGGACCACACACAAGGAGATTAGCAATGAGGATGAGGAGTCCATCATCATGGAACCTTTTTGTACCTTAGAGGAAGAGTACCTTTACTTAATAGAGGCTAAGGCTAAGACTCAGGAACATGAAAAATGTGAACTAGAAAAGAAGTTGACTACAATAGAAGAACAAATTAAGAAAAAGAAAGGAAAGGAACCAACCCCCATGCAAGCAAAAGAAGAAGCATTGTTTGAAGTGCTAGAGAACTTCAAGAAATATGAGATACAAGAGAGGAAGATCTTGATGAAAATGCCTAAATGAAAAGCACTCATAGGAGAAGCCTATGAAAATAAAGATAAGACAAAAAAAATTTTAGTAACCATAGAAGATGGCGAAGATAGATGTTATTGTGATTGTGCCAAAAAAGAATGGAAAACTACATGTGTGTAACTTGAAAAAAGTTAATTCAGCCACTATATGAGGTAGTTATCCTCTTCCTTTCACCGAGCATCTCTTAGAATGAGTATCAGGCAAGGAAGTTTATGGATTCCTTGATGGATTCTCAGGCTAGAACTAAGTGGCCATCACCCCTACAGACCAACATATGATGACTTTCACCACAAAATGGGGTATCTTTGCATTTTGAGTAAGGTCATTTGGGCTCACCAATTCCCTTGCTACATTATAGAGTGTTGATGTGTGAAACATCACAAGAAATGAATTAATGTGACACTAGATAACCTCTATGGTCACCATTAACTCATTGCCACTCCAAACTTTGAGAAGTGATAGCCAAAACCAAGAAGTTTACTTCAGTCAAAGATTTCCAATCACTGAAATGACATACCTTCAGTATTTTGCTAATTTCTCTTAGCACAAATATTATTTCTCCAAGATCTTTTGGTGGATGGAAGTAGAAGAGTAGAGCTTTCCAACAAGCTATTATTTGCCAGAAAGGGATTTCTAGAACTCAAGTTATAGCCTTCACAAGATGACCCTGTATGACTTCCAAAAGTGGAATTTTTGCTTGTTTTAGTAAAGATCACTATCTAAAAATGAAAATTCGATGCCTAGCATCGATTTGCAACCAAAAGTCGATGCCAGACATCGACTTTGTGCTTTTTTTAGCTACTTTTTCAACGCCAGAAATACCCCGTGAACACAAGACATGAGCAAGACCACTTTTATGTTAGAAGTCGATGCCATACATCAACTTTATGTTGAAACTCGATGCCAGGCATCGAGTTGCTCCACAAACTTCATCTTTTCAAGAAGATTTTGCAACAGATATGAAGACAAGGACTTATCAGCTACGATTCGATGCCAGGCATCGACTTCCCGCATAAAACTCAACCTTTCAACATACATTCGATGCCAGGCATCGACTTGCTTGGAAAACTTCAATTTTTCAAAACATTACAGAGAAAACAAACACTGGAGATGGAAGAAGAAGACTTATACATAGAAGTTTAATAAACTCTTTCCATAACTATGAAACCTCACAAATGCACAAGTGCTTTCTCACGCAGAGAAGCCTAACTATTCTCAGTCATACAAAAATAAGTACTAACTCACTTTCTCATTGTCTTCCTCTTCGCGTTAGTTGATACAAACTAACTTATATAGATTTTCTTATTCTCGTGATTTTTAAAAAATTTCTAGAACTAAAGTGAACTAACTTTACAAATATAATACACTTGTGAATTTGTCCCTTCACATAGGCATGTGGTTTTCTTCTAAAGATTTGACGTTCAAATATATGTCCAATTAGTGATTGTTTCTCCAACAGCTCCCCCTCAATCACTAATTGACATTCTCTGTTTCTTCATATCATCTTCTTTTTCTTTTACTCCTGCCATGCTTTTGAATCTGCTGGTCTTCACACCATCCAAGCTCTTTGTCATTATGTCTGCTATCTGATTTTTAGTAGAAATGCACTCCACTTCAATCTCCTTCTCCATTACCTTTTCTTTGAGAAAATGATACTGTATCTCTATGTGCTTTGTCCTTGCATGAAAAACTAGATTTGCTGCAAGATAAAGTGAACTCATATTATCTCCATGTTTGCATCCATATGACCTCCTTAGCTGCTTCCACAAGTCCTTTTGAACAATGTCTGCATCCATATGACCTCCTTAGCTGCTTCCACAAGTCCTTTGTACTCAGCTTCAGTTGATGATAATGCTATTGTATGTTGTTTCTTTGAACACCAACTTACAAGCTTATCTCCAATGTATATCATGTAGCCATGAGTTGATCTTCTGTCATCCTGGTTACTTGCCCAGTCTGAGTCACTATAGGCTCTCAACTTCAAATCTGCTGTAAAAGGATAATATAATCCTTCCTTTATAGTTCCTTTGATATATTTGAGAACTCTTTGACCTGCAATCCAATGTGGGTCCTTTGGACAATGCATGAATTGTGACAAAACTCCCACTGCATAACTAAGATCAGGTCTTGTTAGTGTAGCATAAATCAAACTACCCACAAGAGATTGATACTTCCTCACATCTTTGTATTCTGCACCATCATATTTACTGAGCTTGTGATTAACTTCAAGTGGAGTTGAAGCTTCTCTGCAGTTTTCCATATCAAACTTCTTCAATAGATTCAGAAGATACCTTTCTTATGATACATATATGCCATGATCTGTATAAGTGACTTCCATTCCAAGAAAGTATGACAACTTTCCGAGGTCACTGATCTTGAACTCTTTCTCAAGTAATCTCTTTACCTCCTTGATTCCTTCATCTGAAGTACCTGTGATTATAATGTCATCTACATAAATACAAATGTAGATTGTACCTTCCTCTGCTCTTTTGATGAGTAGACTTGGATCTTCTTTTGAACTTTGATATCCAAGGTCATTGAGATACTTCACTAGTCTATAGTTCCATGCTCTTGGAGCTTGCTTCAATCCATAGAGTGCTCTTCTCAGCCTGCAAACAAAATTTGGATACTTGGAATCTATAAACCCTTGAGGTTGTTCCATGTATACCTCAATATCCATTCAAGAATGCATTCTTTATATCCAATTGACTTAGGGTCCATCCTTTTGAAGATGCAATAGAAATGACTGTCCTTATAGTTGACATCTTAGCTACAGGACTGAATGTCTCATCATAATCTATGCCATAAGTTTGGCCATAGCCTGTCACCACCAGTCTAGCTTTGTATCTGGCTATACTTCCATCTGCAAGCTTCTTCACTTTATAAACCCATTTATTTCCAATTACTTTCTTACCATTTGGTTTAGGAACAAGTTCCCATGTCTTGTTCTCCTCCAGTGCATTGAATTCTTCCTTCATTGCTTCTTCCCATTGACATGCTTCACATTTATAAACCATATGTTGACTCTGCACATTTGGTAATCCTAGTACAGACTGATTTTCAACCATAGCTTTAATTCCTCTTTCATTGAAATGACCTAATCTCTTATGCCAGAGATCAAGTTCTGTAATCACTCCTTCACCATGTGTGAGCAAAGCTTGACCAATATTCCCATGTACTCTTAAAGTAAAGAGTCTACCTTCTTTCTTACCAGAGACAATATGATTATATCCATTCTCTGGATCTTCAACAAATACTCCATTTGTAAACCTGACTTGAAAACCTTTTTCAACTATCTGTCCCACACTAATCAAGTAAGGACTTATCAGCTAAGATTCGATGCCAGGCATCAACTTCCCGCATAAAACTCAACCTTTCAACATACATTCGATGGCAGGCATTGACTTGCTTGGAAAACTTCAATTTTTCAAAACATTACAGAGAAAACAAACACTGGAGATGGAAGAAGAAAACTTATACACAAAAGTTTAATAAACTCTTTCCATAACTATGAAACCTCACATATGCACAGGTTCTTTCTCACACAAAGAAGCCTAACTATTCTCAGTCATACAAAAATAAGTACTAACTCACTTTCTCATTGTCTTCCTCTTCACGTCAGTTGATACAAACTAACCTATATAGATTTTCTTATTCTCGTGATTTTTAAAAAACTTCTAGAACTAAAGTGAACTAACTTTACAAATATAATACACTTGTGAATTTGTCCCTTCACATAGGCATGTGGTTTTCTTCTAAAGATTTGACCTTCAAATATATGTCCAATTAGTGATTGTTTCTCCAACATAGAGGATGATGTGTCACGTGTTCAAAGATTTCTTGCAAAAGAATTTAGAGGTCTATGTGGATGACCTGTGTGCTCACTCCAACACCATTCAAACCTATATCCCTTCACTCAAACAGATCTTTGAAAAATATAGAGAATATCAGGTCTCTCTAAATTGAGAGAAGTGCATCTTCATGGTCACCCAAGGCAAGATTCTAGGACACAATTTCAAAGAATGGGATATCAACGGGTGAAGATAAAATTAGAGACATTGCAAAACTTGCGAGACCAAAGTATGTCAAGGAAAGTACAAGCTTTCATGGGTCATTGTGGATATCAGAGATGCTTTATCCACATGTATGCTATAATTGCAAAGCCCCTATACAACCTTCTGACTAACTTTGTGTGGAATGAAGAGTGTGAAAACTCTTTCAATGATATCAAATGACGATATTGTTTAACACCAATTTTGACCACACCATATTGGACCAATCCATTCCATGTCCATGTGGATGCTTCTAATTTCCCAATTGGATGTGTGCAAGTGAAACCCACGAGTGAAGGTAATATTGATCTTCCAATTGCTTATGCCAGTAGAAAGTTGAATGCAGCCAAAAGAAAAAACAAAACTACCAAAAGGGAAGGATAGGCGTGGTGTATGCGGTTAAGTTTAGGCATTATTTGCTTGCAAATAAGTTTAAGTTGTTTATGGACCACTAGGCTCTACTATACCTAGTGCACAAACCTTGCAACACAAGATGATTAGTCAAATTGTTTCTCTTAATAATGGGATATGATTTTGAAGTAGTTATCAAGAAAGGCAAGTCACACCTTCGGGGGATCACCTCTCTAAGCTAACTTTAGGAGAATCTAAACAAGGGGCATCGGATAAACTTCAGGATGCTTGCTTGTTCAACTTGGAAATAGTACCTGATTGGGCTAAAACAATTGTACCTATTCTCATCTTTGGACCCAAACGTGCCATACTAAGAACAAAGGATAAAGAGGCAGTTAAATCTAAAAATTATCATATAATGGTAGATAATATATATAAACACACTCATCAATGAATCTTATCTTGCTTGTGGAAGAAGAAGAATATGCTAAATAGTTTCAATTAGCACATGTAGGCACATTAGAGCAACACTATTCAAAACATTGAAACCTACAAACTCTAACAAGATTAGGTGTGTATTGGCCAACTATGGAAGTCGGGGTCTCTTCGGTGATGCAGGTGCAAGACTTACCCAACCTCGCCATAGGAGATGTATGACAGCTGTTCATAGGTGCTCAATAAGCCTAGTTGGCTTCTATTGGGTAATTGATTATATGCAGTGGAGTCAGTGATTCACTATGCAGGAAAACATGTCAGTGCTTGCAGTTTTATGATATTTTGACACTGGTTATACACTCATTTTGTAGAGGATACTCTGGCAAAATTTTTTTCCAGATTTTTGGTTTCGTCAACTATACGGTGGTGGATTTACTCTTTGATACACTTATTCATTGGTGTTTGGACTCTTCTAGCTCCAGTATCATTCTATTCAATTCTCTACCATCATGGCATCAGAGGTCTCAGGCACATTCGGTGGATTAGGGTCTAGTGCTAGTGTTCTGAGGAGGAGCTATAACTTGCAGGGCAAAGAACATTTTGAGATCCAAAAATTTGATGGCACAAACTTTGCTCTATGGAAGAATTAGATTAAAGATGTGCTGATTCAAAGGAGGCAATGGAAGCCAGTAAATGGGATTTCAAAGAAGCCTGCTGACATGGATGAAGATGATTGGGATGAGTTAGATGAAATGGCCAGGTCTGCCATTTGCTTGCACCTGGCAGATAATGTTTACTTTACAATATTAGACTCTGAAAGTGTAGAGGAGCTTTGGAAGAAGTTATGCAATACATATGAAAAAGAGATGGCATCAAATAAAGTGTATCTGATGAGAAAATTATATGACCTTTGCATGAAGGACATAGTGTTGCTGCTCATCTAAATGAGTTTGAAATGAAAGGAGTATTGCTGTTATGCACCTTGCCATCATCATGGAACACATTTTGCATAGCTATTAGCAATAGTGCACGTGGTGGTAAACTTTTCTATGATGACATATATGGAGCACTTTTGAGTGAGGAGATTTGTAGAAAATCTACGGTTGGCACTCAGAGTGGAGACGCATATAATGTTCGTGATTCTTACCAAGGAAAGAATCAGCAACATGGTAGGAGCAAGAACAAGGAAAAGAATGGTCAACAAAATAAGAGTAGAAGTAAATCAAGGAAGAGGGATATCAAATGCCATTATTGTCATAAGAAAGGACATATGAAGAAATACTTCTATGCATTAAAGAATGCTAAAGGTAAAGGACAGAACGTTGATGGTATGTTAAACAGTTACCTACACCATCTACTTCGATTGTGAAGATCGAAGAAATTAATGCTATTTGTGATGATGCTGACATGTTGACACTTGATAGTATTGTGCCATCTGAGGCACTTATGGCTGATTCTGTTTCCCACACATGGCTGCTAGATTCTAGTGCTTCTTTCCATGTGACACCACACAAAGAATGGTTCTCTAATTATGCATCAAAGTCTCTTGGTACCATGAGACTTGGTGACTCTTACTAGTGTGATGTTGTGGGGATTGGAGATGTGGTTGTGCAATTCATTGATGGTTCAAAATTTACTATGCATAATGTACGCCATGTACCTTATTTATCACGTAGTTTGATGTCAGTTGGTCAACTTGATGACCTTGGTTACAAGGTGGTCTTCTATGCTTAGTCCTTTTGCATATCAAAGGGCAATATGGTTATTGCAAAAGGAAGCAAAGTTGGCTCACTTTATCATTTATTTGTATCACAGAAAGAACACTTGTTAGCTGTTACTGAATAGCCTATGGCTTGTATTTGGCATGGTCGTTTGGGACATATATCTCATAGTGGAATGGAAAATATTTCTCATTCTGGCTACTTACCTATGTTATCTTTCTCCGATTTTTCATTTTGTGAGCATTGCCAATATGGAAAGCAAACCAAAAATGTGCATAGAATGCATATTGACTCTTCAATTCAGCCTTTAGATCTTGTTCATATAGATGTGTGTGGTCCTATGCCCACTAGGTCCTTAGGTGGTTCTCTCTACTTTGTCACTTTCATAGATGATGCTACTAGAAAAGTTTGGGTATATCCTATCAAATCGAAGGATGAGGTATTCCCCACTTTCAAAAAATGGCTTGCTTCAGTTGAGACTAAAAAAGGAACTAAGCTTAAGGCTTTACGTTTAGATAACGGGGGGGAGTATACCTCACATGAATTAAGCCTTTTTTGTTAGTCTAGAGGGATTCGTAGAGAGTTTACAGCTCCTTATACCCTAGTACAGAATGGTGTAGGTGAGAGGATGAATAGAAAAATTCAAGATAGATTAGTCTCTATGTTGTATCATGCAAACCTCTCACAAGGCTTTTGGGCAGAAGCAGTATGACTGCAGTTCATGTGATTAACCTTTCACCTACTACTGCCAAAGGTTTGAAAGTGGCACAAGAGTTGTGGACAGGGAAGCCACCATATTATGATCATCTTCGAGTTTTTGGGTGTGAAGCATATGTTCATGTACCAAATAATCTTAGAAAAAAGTTGGATCATAAGTCAAAGAAATGCATTTTCCTTGGATATGGTCGAGAAGGACAATTTGGATATCGCTTATGGGATCCTAAAACACGGACAGTGATTAGAAGTAGTGATGCATTTTCAATGGGTCTAAGATGCATAAACAACCCATTAAGGAGGTTGAAGTGAGAAGAGTGGTGTTTGAGGATACTAATACTCTGGTTAGCCTGCATAAAATTGCTGCACATAGGGATGTTCAAGAGAATGTCCATTCAGATCAAACTCCACATGTTCCTGTTTAGCAAACATTGAGACGTTCTACACGTGTCTCACATCCACCTGATAGATATGTTCCAAGTTTAGATTTTGTTATGCTAACAGATGTCGTCGAGCCTTCTTGCTACAAAGAGGCTATGCAGACAGAGGATCATGTGAAGTGGGAGCATGCCATGAAGAGTGCGTTGGATTCTATTCACAATAATGGTACTTGGGATTTAGTAACTTTGCCAAAGGGCAGGAAAGCTTTACCATGTAAATGGGTATATAAGCTGAAATTCACATCAGATAGTGCTTCTCTAAAGTATAAAGCATGACTCATTGCAAAGGGTTTTAAGCAACAACATGGTGTTGATTTCGAGGAGATCTTCTCTCCAGTGGTCAAGATGACTACCTTGTGCATGTTTCTTGGATTCATTGCAATGTAGGACTTAGAGCTAGTTCAATGGATGTGAAAACTACTTTCTTGCATGGAGATCTTACAAATGAGATCTATATGGAACAACCAGAGGGTTATGTAGTTCTTGGCAAGGAAAGTCTAGTTTGTAAGCTTAAGAAGAGCTTGCATTCCCTAAGTGGGGAATAGACTTCATAGGTCCTATTAATCCCCCAAGCAAGAGTTCACATGTTGAGTATATCATTCTTGCAATGGATTATTTGACCAAATGGGTAGAAGCTAAGGCAAAAAGGAAGAATGATGCACATACAACCACAAAATTTTCATGAGATATGGATTACCAATAGAATTGGTAAGTGATCGTGGTACCCACTTCTTGAATGAGGTCATTGAATGCTTGTTACAAAAATTCATGGTCATTCACAAGAAGTATTCCCCATACCACCTATAGGTCAATGGAAAAGCAAAGATCATGAACAAGATCCTATGCACTGTGTTGACCAAGCTTGTTAATAATAAATGTTTTGATTGGGACAAACAATTGCATCATGTTGTTTAGGCATATCGAGTTGCCTACAAAATGGTACTTAATGCCACCCCCTTTCAGATGGTGTTTGGGTAGAGTGCAGTACATCCATTGGACTTTTTGATACCCACATTGAAGGTGGCACAAGAGCATCGAGAGACTGGACATGAGCTATCATCCAAGATCTTTGACCTAGAATGGTTAGGCAAAACTAGATTGAGAGTAGCTACATGAATATATGCTGCAAAGAAGAGAAAAAAGATGTATTTTGATGCACACATAAAAGAAAAAGGATCAAAAGTGGGAGAAAGGACTCTAAAACAACACTACCACAATCAAGGACTCTACAACAACACTACCACAATCAAGGAGAATAGGAGGGGAAGCCCAAAAAGCTCAACCCCTCAAAGTGCAGCTCCACACGCACATAGAAGTTGCAGGGAGTTGGTGAGCTATGTACCTAAGCAAGAACTTAGGGACTTGTGGAAAAAGAGACCATACCTCTATCACCAACAAGTACATAAAGTGGGGATCACACATTTTAATTATCAATCCGAGAAGTATCTTGAACCTAGCCGAGTGTATGAGAACATGTACTTGCACAATAGTAAAGGAAGTGGAATAGCTTTGGTCAAATGCAAATGAGTGTCATCATGCACATTCATCACTCTCACAAGTGTACATGGTGTCGAGATACATGAAACAATAGTAAGCACAAAAACAGACTTTTCTATCAGCGAACTCCAAATATAGAGAATAGCGGGTTCGTTTCAAAGCTCTCCAGCTAAAGCTATACTCGAGACTAGTCAAAAGTTCAATCAGACAAACTCTGTCAAATCGGATTTGCATTTCCACGGCTTACTAGAAAGATTAGAGCAGTTGGTAAACAAACCACAAGTTTCATTACCTCCACAGGCTCAACCAGTTATTGAAAGAGGAAGCTCACCACCAATGGGAGCTTATGTTCCTAATTCTACAGATGCTGGAATACCTCCTTCAATTCAACAGTACTCTCAAGAATTCTTGTGGGAAATACAAGAAGAGAAATGGGCCAAGGAGAAGGATAAGTTCCCTCCTATTCCTGAGATTGATGATCTTCATGATCAATTTCCCCAAGACATTCCATCCATTTACGGAGATCAAATCGAGCAACAAGAAGACGAAAGGATAGATTTTGAATCTAATACCTTAGAAGAACTACCTCAATTTCCAGGCCCATGGGAATCTGAATCTATTCAGATCAGAGCTCCCACAATACTGGTAAGAAACGAAGACTCAGTGGTTCCAAGGAACACTGATGTCATGAACTGTTGGTGCAGACCAATCAACAATTGAAGATTGGAGGACAAAGGATGGAGATGAAATCAAGTTTTGAAGCATAGAAGATGGATACACTCACAGAGTGCAAGATATGTACACATATGTACATTAGTTAAGACATAGGTTACTTATACTTATGTTTTGATATAAGTTTGTATATAATTGCCTATATATACTTTGGAAAAAATGTCGGGGCATAGAGAGAAGACAAGGAGAGACTATGTATGCGCATAGGAATAGAGAAATAAGTGATTGTAAATGTCATTAGACACATGAGAAGTGAGTTGAAGTCTCTCTCTCATTTCAGTTGTAGTCTTCTTCAGAAATGACAGAATTTTTGCGCCCGAAGTTTTCGTGTCTTCTCCTTCTGTGGTAAAGCTTTTATGGAATGCTTTTATACAAGTCTAAGTAGAGTGGATAGATCTCTGTATAAAGTTTGAGCCTCCAATTGTAATCAAGCTAAGAGAATTGTGTGTAGGAACATTCATATGTAAAGAATGTTCACAGTCTTCTGAAACAGGCGCAGATTTCGAGTTCAATGAAATGAGTAGTGCTCAGTGCACAGTGTAAAGTTTTACACATATGATAGCTCAAAATATAAGTTGAGAGATAAGCTATCTACAGCCAAAAGGATTTGATAAAACGGGTTCGACATTGTGAGAACTAAAGTTAAGAAGTTAGGGGTGTCCAAATCGACTTCTCAGAAGTGCAGATTTAGACATAGCTGACTTAGTAAGTAGATTTCTCAAGATCTACTGAACCTTTTGAAGTATTTTAACTTGGAGAAGGTGCGCAATCTTTAGGCGACACCTTGTGTAAAGTTTCATCAAAAACTTTACACATTTACTCAGTCAATGAGCAAGATCTATGCAGCAGACTTTCTGAGGAAATTCCTTCTTCACAGTTTAGTCAAGAATTTGGTATTTGGTCATTGATAACTTAAATTGGTGAAGGTTTTGACTTACTCTTGATATAGAGGTGTTCTAAATTCAAGAGTAGGTTGTTCTTTTGGAGATTAACACTCTCCATCAGTGGTATCAGAGCAGGAGACATCAGAATCAAGGAAAGGAGAATCCCGACTGCTGCAGATTCAAGAAATTCAACAACTGAAGAACTAGAAGGTGAAAGCTTGAAGGCAAAGCTTGAGGAGAAGACCATACGACATCAAGAAAGACAAAAGAACTCTAATTTGGAGTAAAGGTACATATATTATTCATAAAGCTTGAAGATTTCAATACACAGGTGGACACAAGATGGGAGATTCTCTACAGATAGAGAAATTGGATAGGGAAAACTATCCTGCATGGTCAATGAGGATGGAAGCTCATCTTATGAGCAAAGATTTAATAGCTTATATCACAGGAGAAGAAGAGAAGCCACAATTCAGAGATCCTAGTGTTCCAACTAGGGAAGAGTTAGCAGATTTGAAAAATTGGATGAAGAAAGATGCTCAAGCTAGGAGCATTATATATATGGCAGTTAATGATTACTTGTTACCTCATATTCGAGGTCTTGGAAGTGCAACTGATATTTGGAATGCTTTGGAGGAGCATTTCCAGAATACTACTAAGTCAAGGAAGGCATCCTTATGGGCAGAGTTTACTACCTTTAAGAAGAAGGCTTCTCAGTCCATTTCAGACTATGTGACAAGAATGAAAGATATTGCAGATGCTTTAGGAGCTGTTGATGAAGACATTGAGGAGGATAAATTGGTAAGGCAAATCCTTACAGGTTTAAGAGGTGATGACAAATGGAAGCCATTCATTTTGTCTACAGAATTATCACTTGATCATTTCACTCCTGATTTAAATCAGTTGCTAGGTCATATGCTAACATTTGAGCAGGATGTTAAAGGAGATGGTGACAAGAGTGCAGGTCATGCAATGTACTCAAAGGACAAGAAGAAGAATAGCAAAGGAAAGCAACAAGCAAATGAAGATGAAGGTACAACTAGTCAAGCCAACTTCCTAAGAGGTAGAGGAGGTGGCAAAGGTAGAGGAAGAGGCAGAAACAACAAAGATGGAGGCAAAGCTTGTTGGATTTGTGGTAAGACAAATCATTTAGCTAATGATTGTTGGCATAATAATCAGAGTAATGGTGGATATAATCAGAACTATAATTCAAGAGGAAGAGGTGGCAGAAATCAAAGAGGTAATTTCAGAGGCAGAGGTAGTAGGGGTTACTTTGGAAGAAATGCAGGTAGAGGTTTCCAAAGTCAACAATATAACAACACCTACTACAATTATGCTTCAGATCAAAAGGAAGATTCAACATTGATAATGAATGCAACTTGTGAAAGGCAGAATGAAGATCAAAGAGTCTTCTACATTGACTCAGGGTGTAGCAATCACCTGAGTGGTAATATAGCCTTGATGACTGATTTGGAGAATAAGGTATCTAATCATGTTGTTCAAACAGGTGACAACACAAAGCACAATGTGAAGTCAATTGGATCAGTGAAGGCCAAGGATGGTAGCACCTTATTGAGTAAGGTCTTGTATGTTCCTACAATTCTTAAGAATTTGATAAGTGTAGGACAAATTGTGGAAAAAGGTTATGAAGTAAGGTTCACTAATGAAGGAGTGTTTGTGGAAGACCCTAGCAATGGGTATAAACAAACTGTTTCAGGGAAAAAAGAAGGAAGATTGTTCACATTGAAGATTCAAGGTAATATTGGTCATGCCATGTTCACATATGGAGGACATAAGATCTCTGAGTTAGATCTTTGGCACAAGAGGCTTGGACATTTCAATGAAAGAGGTATTAAAGACATGATTAACAATGGTTCAGTGCTTGGTTTGCCTAATGTTGCAGGTCAACATATGACATACAGATGTGAGGCATGTCAATTAGGTAAGGCTCATAAGCTTTCCTACTCCAAGCATGGTTTTATGTACTCAGAGAAGCTTGAGTTGGTACATACAGATCTGTGGGGACCATCAAAGGATTTCAGTATAAATGGGTCAAGGTATTATGTGATTTATGTTGATGATGCTACTAGATGGATCACTATTTATGTGATCAAAGATAAGTCAGAAGTGTTTAATACATTTAAACACTATCATGCATATGCAGAAAGAATTACAGGACATAAGTTGAAAAGACTAAGGTCAGATGGAGGGGGAGAGTATTTCTCTAATGAATTCAGTAATTACTTGTGGGATGCAGGTATAAAAAGGGAAGTTACTTGCAGGTACTCTCCTGAACAAAATGGTGTAGCAGAAAGGAGAAATAGAACTCTTGTTGAGTTTGCAAGGTCCATGATGAAGGAGAAAAATTGCCCTAATTATTTGTGGGCTGAGGCTGTAAATACAGCTACTTATTTGGTCAATAGGTTACCATGTAAAGCTTTGCAGGGAATGACACCTTATGAGGCATGGTGGGGTAAGAGACCTACACTAGATCATCGCAAAGTATTTGGATGTTTGGCCTGTGCATATGTGCCATCACAATTAAGGCACAAATTGGAACCTAAAGCTGAAAAACATGTGTTTATTGGTTATGATGATAAGCAGATGGGATACAGGTTGTGGAATCCATCCACAAAACATTTTCTTGTATCAAAAGATGTTACATTTGATGAGCAAGGTACTTGGTATGCAGGTACTATCAATCTTAATACAGATGATGAAGAGATTGTGAGCCAAAGGAAAGGTAAGTCAAAGGTTCAAATAATTGATGAAGAAGAGAATAATGAAGTGCAGGTTGAAGTGGAAGAAACACCTAGGTTTGATCCTGAATATGAAGAACTAGAAACCTCAAGAAGTGGAGAACTTAGGAGGTCTACAAGAAACAAATGGCAACCTACAAGGTATAGCTATGATACTTCATTTTTGGCTACCAAAGATTATGCTTACATGATTAAAGCAGATGAAGACCCTTCTACATATGAAGAGGCAAAAGGTAAAGAAAATTGGGAGAAAGCTATGCAGGAAGAATATGATGCATTGTTGGAGAATCAAACATGGGATTTGGTTCCAAAGCCAAATAGTCAGAAGATCATTGGATGTAAGTGGGTTTATAAGACAAAAAGATTTGCAGATGGAAGTGTGTCTAGGTACAAAGCTAGACTTGTTGTCAAAGGGTTTGCTCAGACATATGGTGTTGATTATGATGAGACTTATAGTCCTGTGGCAAAGATGACAACCATCAGGACACTTATAGCAATTGCTGCATGCAAAGGTTGGAAATTGTGTCAATTAGATGTGAAGAATGCTTTTTTGAATGGTTATATTTCAGATGATGTATTCATGGAGCAACCTCAAGGGTTCAGAGATAAAAGGTATCCAGATCATGTGTGCAAGCTCAAGAGAGCCTTGTATGGCTTGAAGCAGGCCCCAAGGGCATGGAATTATAGACTTGTAAAGTTCTTGAAAGAACTTGGATTTCAGGTGTCTAAAGCAGATAGTAGCTTGCTTGTCAAAGCAAGTGATAATGGTTTCATATACATGTGCATATATGTTGATGATATAATTCTTACAGGTACAGATGAGGAAGGAATACAAAGACTAAAGAAGCAAATGGAAAAGGAGTTCAAAATCAGTGACTTGGGAAACTTGTCATACTTCTTGGGCATGGAGATTACATATACCCAACATGGAGTATTTGTGACCCAAGAAAGGTATTTGAAGAACTTATTAATCAAGTTTAAAATGGATGACTGCACGGTAGCACCTACACCAATGGAGGTGAATCACAAATTGAGTAAGTTTGGAGGTGAAGAATTCAAGGACATGAGACAATATCAGAGTTTGGTTGGTAGTCTTATCTATGCTACTTTAACTAGACCTGATTTATCATATGCAGTAGGGGTTTTGTCTCAATTTATGCATTGTCCTAGGAAAGAGCATTGGATTGCAGGTCAAAGAGTGTTGAGGTACATTAAGGGTACACTCTAAGAAGGTTTGTATTATGGGTTCACATCAGATACAAACATCAAGATCTATAGTGATGCAGATTGGGCAGGTAATCCAGATGATAGAAGATCAACCTATGGATACATGTGTTATGTGGGAGATAAGTTAATCTCTTGGTGCTCAAAGAAGCAACATACAGTTGCTTTGTCATCTACAGAAGCAGAGTACAAAGGCATGGTTGAAGCTGCAAAAGAAGTGATATGGCTTAAGACTCTCATGAAGAGTTTTGACACTATACAAAACACACCTATCATTTATGGTGATAACATGAGTTCATTATATCTAGCTGCTAATCCTGTTTTTCATGCCAGGACTAAACACATTGAGATACAGTATCACTTTCTAAGAGAGAAGGTGATGGATAAGGAGATTGAAGTCATACATACTTCAACAAAAGATCAGATAGCTGATATGCTTACAAAGAGCTTGTATGGACCAAAGCTACAGAAGTTTAAAGACATGGCAGGTATAAAGAAGATAAGAGAAACCTCAATTGATGATTGAGGGGGAGCTGTTGGTGCAGACCAATCAACAATTGAAGATTGGAGGACAAAGGATGGAGATGAAATCAAGTTTTGGAGCATAGAAGATGGATACATTCACATAGTGCAAGATATGTACACATATGTACATTAGTTAAGACATAGGTTACTTATACTTATGTTTTGATATAAGTTTGTATATAATTGCCTATATATACTTTGGAAAAAATGTCGGGGCATAGAGAGAAGACAAGGAGAGACTATGTATGAGCATAGGAATAGAGAAATAAGTGATTGTAAATGTCATTAGACACATGAGAAGTGAGTTGAAGTCTCTCTCTCATTTCAGTTGTAGTCTTCTTCAGAAATGACAGAATTTTTGCGCCCGAAGTTTTCGTGTCTTCTCCTTCTGTGGTAAAGCTTTTATGGAATGGTTTTATACAAGTCTAAGTCTAGAGTGGATAGATCTCTGTATAAAGTTTGAGCTTCCAATTGTAATCAGGCTAAGAGAATTGTGTGTAGGAACATTCATATGTAAAGAATGTTCACAGTCTTCTGAAACAGGCGCAGATTTCGAGTTCAATGAAATGAGTAGTGCTCAGTGCACAGTGTAAAGTTTTACACATATAATAGCTCAAAATCTAAGTTGAGAGATAAGCTATCTATAGCCAAAAGGATTTGATAAAACGGGTTCGACATTGTGAGAACTAAAGTTAAGAAGTTAGGGGTGTCCAAATCGACTTCTCAGAAGTGCAGATTTAGACATAGCTGACTTAGTAAGTAGATTTCTCAAGATCTACTGAACCTTTTGAAGTATTTTAACTTGGAGAAGGTGCGCAATCTTTAGGCGACACCTTGTGTAAAGTTTCATCAAAAACTTTACACATTTACTCAGTCAATGAGCAAGATCTATGCAGCAGACTTTCTGAGGAAATTCCTTCTTCACAGTTTAGTCAAGAATTTAGTATTTGGTCATTGATAACTTAAATTGGTGAAGGTTTTGACTTACTCTTGATATAGAGGTGTTCTAAATTCAAGAGTAGGTTGTTCTTTTGGAGATTAACACTCTCCATCAGTGGTATCAGAGCAGGAGACATCAGAATCAAGGAAAGGAGGATCCCAACTGCTGCAGATTCAAGAAATTCAACAACTGAAGAACTAGAAGGTGAAAGCTTGAAGGCAAAGCTTGAGGAGAAGACCATACGACATCAAGAAAGACAAAAGGACTCTAATTTGGAGTAAAGGTACATATATTATTCATAAAGCTTGAAGATTTCAATACACAGGTGGACACAAGATGGGAGATTCTCTACAGATAGAGAAATTGGATAGGGAAAACTATCCTGCATGGTCAATGAGGATGGAAGCTCATCTTATGAGCAAAGATTTAATAGCTTATATCACAGGAGAAGAAGAGAAGCCACAGTTCAGAGATCCTAGTGTTCCAACTAGGGAAGAGTTAGCAGATTTGAAAAATTGGATGAAGAAAGATGCTCAAGCTAGGAGCATTATATATATGGCAGTTAATGATTACTTGTTACCTCATATTCGAGGTCTTGAAAGTGCAACTGATATTTGGAATGCTTTGGAGGAGCATTTCCAGAATACTACTAAGTCAAGGAAGGCATCCTTATGGGCAGAGTTTACTACCTTTAAGAAGAAGGCTTCTCAGTCCATTTCAGACTATGTGACAAGAATGAAAGATATTGCAGATGCTTTAGGAGCTGTTGATGAAGACATTGAGGAGGACAAATTGGTAAGGCAAATCCTTAGAGGTTTAAGAGGTGATGACAAATGGAAGCCATTCATTTTGTCTACAGAATTATCACTTGATCATTTCACTCCTGATTTAAATCAGTTGCTAGGTCATATGCTAACATTTGAGCAGGATGTTAAAGGAGATGGTGACAAGAGTGCAGGTCATGCAATGTACTCAAAGGACAAGAAGAAGAATAGCAAAGGAAAGCAACAAGCAAATGAAGATGAAGGTACAACTAGTCAAGCCAACTTCCTAAGAGGTAGAGGAGGTGGCAAAGGTAGAGGAAGAGGCAGAAACAACAAAGATGGAGGCAAAGCTTGTTGGATTTGTGGTAAGACAAATCATTTAGCTAATGATTGTTGGCATAATAATCAGAGTAATGGTGGATATAATCAGAACTATAATTCAAGAGGAAGAGGTGGCAAAAATCAAAGAGGTAATTTCAGAGGCAGAGGTAGTAGGGGTTACTTTGGAAGAAATGCAGGTAGAGGTTTCCAAAGTCAACAATATAACAACACCTACTACAATTATGCTTCAGATCAAAAGGAAGATTCAACATTGATAATGAATGCAACTTGTGAAAGGCAGAATGAAGATCAAAGAGTCTTCTACATTGACTCAGGGTGTAGCAATCACCTGAGTGGTAATATAGCCTTGATGAATGATTTGGAGAATAAGGTATCTAATCATGTTGTTCAAATAGGTGACAACACAAAGCACAATGTGAAGTCAATTGGATCAGTGAAGGCCAAGGATGGTAGCACCTTATTGAGTAAGGTCTTGTATGTTCCTACAATTCTTAAGAATTTGATAAGTGTAGGACAAATTGTGGAAAAAGGTTATGAAGTAAGGTTCACTAATGAAGGAGTGTTTGTGGAAGAAGAATGGGAAGTTGCGAGTGTGTATTAACCTTAAAAAAGTTAATGCCGCTACGATCAGAGATAGTGATCCACTTCCAATCACGGAACACCTATTGGAGCGTGTTGCAGGCAAGGAAGTTTATAGCTTCCTTGATGGGTTTTCAGGTTACAATCAAGTAGCCATTGCCCCAGAAGATCAACACAAAATAGCTTTTGCCATAGAGTGGGGAATCTTTGCATTTCGTGTGATGCCATTTGGGCTCACCAAAACACCTGCAACGTTCCAAAGGCTCATGTGTCATGTCCTCAAAGAGTTCTTGCAAAAGAGCTTAGAAGTATATGTGGACGATTTATGTGCTCATTCCCAAAAAAGAAGATACCACATCCCTGAGCTCAGACGGATCTTCAACAAGTGTAGAGAATATCGAGTGTGTCTTAACCCAGAAAAGTGTGTGTTCATGGTGCGTCAAGGTAAAATCTTAGGTCATATTGTTTCTAAGAATGGAATCTCAACAGATGAAGATAAGGTACGAGCCATAGCGAAGTTGCTAAGGCTAATCAATGTTAAAGAGGTTCAAGCTTTTATGGGCCATTGTGGATATTACCGTAGGTTTATCCACATGTACGCGATCACAGCTAGACCCCTTTATGCCTTGTTGTCTAATTTTGAGTGGAACGACGAATGCGAGAACTCCTTCAATGAGCTAAAAAGATGTTTATGCATAACACCAATATTGACAACCCCAGATTGGAGTAAGCCATTCCATGTCCATGTGGATGCCTCCAATCATGCTATCGGATGTGTGCTAGCAAAACCCACAGGTGAAGGGAATTTAGATTTTCCCATAGCATATGCTAGTAGACAACTAAACCCAGCTGAAAGAAATAATACCACAATCGAGCGAGAAGGGTTAGGCATGGTATATGCTGTGAAGAAGTTTAGGAACTATTTATTGGCCAACAAGTTCAAGTTTTTCACTGATCATCAAGCTTTGTTATATTTGGTCAATAAACCTTGTAATACAGGATGCTTAGTAAGATGGTTCCTCTTACTAATGGAATATGACTTTGAAGTTGTTGTCAGGAAAGGTAGAACCCACCTTCGGGCAGATCACCTTTCTCGTATCACTTCAGGGGAGTCACCGCAAGGAGTGTCTGATGAATTACCTGACGCTTATCTGTTCAATTTGGAGGTTGTTCCTAAATGGGCAAATAAGTTGGTACCAGTCCTAACCTTCGGCCCTGCAAATAAGAATGTGAAAACATCACAAGAAGAAATTGTAAAATCACAAAAATATCACATATTGGCAGGAAGCATGTACAAACAAGATACTGAGGGTGTATTAGCTTGTTGTGTTGAGGACGATGAACATAGTAGTTGGTTGCAACAAGCTCATGAAGGATTGCTAGGAAATCATTATTCTAAACAACGCACATTGCAGAATCTAAAACGTTTAGGAGTGTATTGGCCTAGCATGGACAAAGAAATTCATGAGTGGATTAAGAATTGTCCAGTGTGCCAGGAAAAACCCCCAGTGGAGCATGCAACCCTTTATCAAGTGTCATTAATTCCGGAGTGGAGTGCTCCATTGGTGGAATTTATGCGATCAAGAACATTACCCAACGAGGCTAGCCTAGCACAAAGAAGAAGTATGGAGCAAGAGGCTCAAGACTATGCCTTAGTAGGTGACAACCTATACCGAAGAGGCAAAGATGGTTATCTAAGACTGTGCGTTCATGAATCAGACTATTTGAAAGTCTTAGAGACTGCACACAATAGTGTTGCAGGTGGACATTTTGGTCTTGACGGAGTAATCAAGACCATTCTTTTCTCAGGACTTTGGTGGACAACTCTTCATATGGATGCACATACCTATGTGAAGAAATGCGACACATGCCAACGTGCACACTATCCTATCAGAAAAGACGAGATGCCTTTGAGGCCCATGATGGGAGGACGTGCATTCTCGAAGTGGGGTATAGACTTTGTAGGTCCTATTAATCCCCCAGATAGAAACTCCCATGCAGAGTATATTATTGTAGCCACAGACTACCTTACCAAGTGGGTAGAAGTCAAAGCCGCCACAAAGAATGATGCCCAAACAACGGCTAAATGTGTTCACCAGATATGGGTTCCCAATAGAGTTAGTCAGTGATAGAGGTACGCACATCTTGAACGAAGTCATTGAAAATCTTCTCCAAGAATTCTTGGTGATACATAAGAAGTGTGCCCCTTATCAGCCACAAGCTAACGGACAAGCCGAAAGCATAAATAAGATCCTATGTAACGTGCTGACAAAACTTGTAAATAATAAACGCTCTGATCGGGACAAACAACTTCATCATGCTGTTTGGGCTTACCGAGTTGCCTACAAAACGGTACTCAATGCCACCCCATTTCAGATGGTCTTTGGACAGAATGCCGTGCTACCATTGGATTTCTTAATCCCTGCTTTAAAAGTAGCACAAGAGTATGAGTGGAATGGACATGAATTGTCCTCTAGGATCTTTGATCTAGAACACTTAGGTGAGACAAGGCTACGCACGGAGGCAGGCATCTATGCTGCAAAGAAAAGGCAAAAGGCATACTTTGATGCATACATCAAAGATAAAGGATTGAAAGAGGGAGATCTAGTGTTGGTTTACACACTAAAACAACATGCTCGTAAGTTGGAAAAACGAGGATATGGACCCATGATCATTAACAAAATTTCCACTAGCAGTGCAATTCAATTGGCTACTTTAGAAGGTGATATCTTTCCCAACTATATGAAAGGATGTAGATTCAAGTTATATCAAGAACCTCTTACAGAGGATATGCTAACGAGACTCAATACTGCTAAGAAATGAAAAGAAGAAGAGATGAGAGTCAGAGAAGAAGCACAAGCAGAGGCTAGAGAGTGCACAAGGTGAAATAAGTTAAGGCAATTAGGCCTAGATGTCAACTCAAAAGCCCCAAAATATCACATGGATATGTGCCAAAAATCAGGCATAGCGACTTCTCAAGTCATTGACCGACGTCCCTTTGTGACCATAAAGATAGGACAAGGAAAGGGTGCAAGGACTGTGAAAGCATTGATTGACTCAGGTGCAGCAAGTAGTGCAGTTAGACTTTCCTACTGCCAAGACTTGCAGTTGAACATCAATCCCATAGACGCTTGTCTCATAGGATTGGGAGGTGTGGAAACCCCTTGTTTGGGCGAGGTGGAACTTCCCATCTACCTTCAAGATGTTCCAATGAAAGTCAAAGTGCTAGTGTGTCAAGATGAGAACCTTACCGAACCACTTGTCTTAGGACAAGATTGGATTTATGACAATGCAGTCAACTTGAACCTAAGAAGTCAACTTCAAGTTTGGGTCTAGGGACAATGCTTTACATTAGAACTAGAAAATGGCATGCTCACAAATCAAGAGGTCACATCTTGTAGTTCTCCTAGGACTAATCTTAGCAAAATGGATGTTGTATGCATCAAAAGCTCTATGTCGCAGGAGAACTCAATCATGGAAGAACATGCTCAAAGACAAGCGGACTCCTCCTTTGGTGCAAGGACTAATGCTGCCACTACAACTCAACCAACAAGGCAAGCACAACAGAACAGGACAACTGCTATATCAAGTAGACAACGGGATTTCCAAAGGAAAGTAGTGTCGAACATGAAGCAGATTTGGGTATGAAAAGGAGAGCAACCACCGGCCTTGACCCCACAATTCACCTCCAGGGACTCCCACTAGGCCAGAAGATGAATGAAGAAGTTAGGACAAACTGAACCACAAGATATTCGACAAGTTTGGGTGCCTAAGAAATTAGCTGCAGCTCAACAAGGACAATTGCAAATATGGGTACCCAAGAAGCTCTTACATACACAACAATCTATGCTCTCCCACTTGAGAAAAGTCGCAACAAAGAAGCCAAGGCGGAGCAAGGGTCAGAACCAAACACCACGACTAAAACCAGATCAACTCGCCTCTTCAACAAGGATTAGAAGACCAGCCACAATGGTATGGGTATGGAAGCCAAAAACACTGGTAGCCCCCACAAAACCAAGGAACCAACCACGTGGGATATAAAATTTAAGAAACCATCCAAAGATGAAGACTCCTGAAGTGATCTCTACAGTGCCAAATGCTGTTCTAAGATGGACCCCAATAAGGAGGATTACAACATTTCAAGATCCAATGGATACCTCCACCAAAGCCGGAGTCAACACCTACAAGTAATATCGAAAGCCTCGACGAGCGACAACCATGTGCTTCTTGCACAACACTGTCTTTTGCACCATTCAGATCGTGCACTTCCAAAGTAGGCATTAATATAGGGCCACATTACACGGCCGTGCATAGACACACTTGAGAATCCCAAGCACAAGAGTACATTGACATATGTCAAATATTTTTATTGATAGTAACTTTTGTCTTCTTGTTTTGTGACATTTTTTCCCCAAAAAAAAAAAGAAGAAAAGCGAGAGAGAGCTTGTTCCCAGGTTTGGCTCATGAAACATGAATGAGTCATGCTTAGTTGAAGATGGAAGTGTTGATTACTGGGCATTTATCAGTTTGGTAGAAGTGTGTCTCAGCTAGCAGATGATATAATTGCTTCCTTATCTGGTAGATGTCAAGAACTTGGCATGAACATGGCATCCACAACTATGGTTTCCCCTTACCATGGTGGGAGTGAAGAGCTTGAAGGTCTGAAAATTGAGTGATGCTTAACTACCATATGTATAAGAGCATCCAAGGAGATATCTACAAGGGATAGTTGTGGTACCCTGCAAATCTTTGTATGTCTACTGGATGAGAAGACTCCTGCGTATGGTGAGCTAAAGAGAATATGTGAAACTAAGCTTGGTGTAGTTACCCAATGTTGTTTGCCAAGGAATATAAAGAAATTCAATTCTCAGTATTTGGCAAATGTTGCTTTGAAAAGAGGAGACAGGACCAGGCACTCATAAAATTTTCATCAGTGGACCATCAACACGGACATTCATCGACAAATGGTCCATCACAAATGCCGGGTGTACAACGCGAAAAGATAAACATCTATCAAACCTTCACCATGGTAAGTATCTTTACTTTGGCAACACCATAAACATGATAGATTAGGCAACCTCTTCGTCAGCATACTCTTGAGCACTTAGCTCAAGACCTCCAATTTTTACACCATAATTCTTCCAATGCATTTTCCAAGTAAGCATACATAGGGCTACATTACAAGGCCGTGCACAAGGCACATATTTTCCTCAACCCATGCACAAACACACTACCATCATTCATTATGGGTTATGCGTACTTGGCATAACTGCTCTGAACATCATCTTTGGAAGAGCTAGAGGACATCATGGGGACCACATCATTACCTAGGAAGCAACACATACAAAGACTGGACACTACCTCTCTACATGGAACAACCCATACAACAGGGGTCTGTCAAGGACGACAGACTCGAGAGGGGGGGGAGTGTTGAAGCTCAAGGTCAAGGACAAAGCATGGAAGCACATCAAAAAGGTGGACACACAAGGAAAGGGAGCAAGTAGGGAGCTCCAAGAAGTTTATGTCAAATTTTCACAAGAATTCCCTACAAAAATAGTGATTTTCATCACTATAAACCATTGTAAATACCATTTTATATTTTTATAACTCCATTTTGTTCAAGCCAAGGAGTCCTTGAGCTTGAGGAGTATTAGAAGTATCATCCTACCAATTTTCATAATTTTTAGACTCCGTTTGAGCCCTCAAATAAGCCCTGGAACCTAATTTTTAACTAGGCTGGACACTAGGTCTGGACAGGGCCAAAACTAGTCAAAAAACTATATAAAAAGCTAGAGAGCTCATTTTTGGGGTTAGCTTGTTAGAGAATAGAGCTTTTGTAAGAGAACTCTTTTGCAATCGAAGCTTTCCATTGTTCCTCTCTTTGATCTTACTTTGTGCGCGTGTGTGTATGTGTGTGCATGTTTGTGTGCTTTCACTCACGCACTTGTGCCTTCACTTGCTCGTGGTCTTCATACCGGTCCTCACGTCTCCGCGGATTGACAAGTAAAGGAGGTGGTGCTTACGCTTGAGGTAGTTCTCTTACAAAAGCTCTATTCTCTAACAAGCTAACCCCAAAAATGAGCTCTCTAGCTCTTTTTATAGTTTTTTGACTAGTTTTGGCCCTGTCCAGACCTAGTGTCCGGCCTAGTTAAAAATTAGGTTCCAGGGCTTATTTGAGGGCTCAAACGGAGTCTAAAAATTATGAAAATTGGTAGGATGATACTTCTAATACTCCTCAAGCTCAAGGACTCCTTGGCTTGAACAAAATGGAGTTACAAAAATAGAAAATGGTATTTACAATGGTTTTTAGTGATGAAAATCACTATTTTTGTAGGGAATTCTTGTGAAAATTTGACATACACTTCTTGGAGCTCCCTACTTGCTCCCTTTCCTTGTGTGTACACCTTTTTGATGTGCTTCCATGCTTTTTCCTTGACCTTGAGCTTCAACACTGTTCCTCCCAGATCTTCTTGGTCCTGGGTCACTTCTCCTTGTATCATCTGCATGTGCCCTTCTTACTCCTGGAGTCACACATAAGCTCGTAGGGTCAAATATGTTCTCACCTACTCCCATCCCACAAAAATCAATAAGAAAAGCTATTGTAAACACATATTCAAGAGAAAACAAACCTAGCATTACTTGGAAATGGGTACCTAAAAAGTCTTAGGTACAGGTGGAGTCTTCTCTGAAACCCCTAAATGTATTCACATGCAAAAGTTGTAACCCCATAAGTGGAGTATGGAGAATCAAAACATATAACAAACCCTTGGATCCCACCATTTAACAAACTTTTACAGCATTAGATGCATTCAAAGCTCATTGTATTTTCCAAAGTATGCATCTAGACTACTCACCACATTAAGTTTCACCGACACTAACCTAACACATAAGAATCACTAGCATAATAACATTCAAAGACAACACATTAGTATTGTAAAGGGAACAAGGTCTCATCTAATTTTTGATACAATACTAACGCGATTCTTCTTCTTCTACCAGATCCAAAGAACATCCACTACATTCATCATCATGGCTAAAGCTATAGGCACTAGTTTTGAGGCATGCGCTAGCTATCAAATGATAGACATTGACATCTTGCTGACTATTGAAATACACACATAGAGACTAGAGGCATCGATACACCTGCAAACAATACCCATCCAAGATCCACCCATGGGGCACACAACAAAGGTCAGACCCCACTCTCCTTGGTTCAATGGGGTGGTAGGACCTGTAAGAGATGTAGCATACATATGGGAAACAAAAAACCAATTTAACAACATATGGGGAAAGTATCACTTCTTTACATGAGAATTTGAGTAGCTGCAAAATAAAAAGGAACTCGAACCTATATGGCATAAGGCAGAATTGGCTGATTACTTTAGTGCAAGATTATCTAAACGAGATTTTATGCACTACTACTACTACCTTTTTAGTACTCTAGAACCTAATAGGGATGGGAGAATCACTAGTATCTTCATCATTCCCTCTCTGACATGTCAAAACGAATTGATGAAGTTCAAACTCAACCTTAACTCATTTTGGGAAGTCTTGGATGTGCAAGATATGAATAATCCCACAACAAGGAGATTCTACTGCCATACAACATGAAAAATAGAAAGCTCACCAAACTTAAAGATATGGTAGCATTGATCTTGAATATCATAGTTCATCTCAAAATGTGTATGCAACCTGGTTCATACAACCACATAAGAAACTTTGGTTTAGCTTGTACTTGGCAAACACATAAAATTTAACCATCAATCTTCCCCATTGGATCATTGACCAGATTCACACAACTAATAAGACATGGCCTCACAAGACAATCTTGAATGGATATTGTGCCCTCACGTGTATCATCTACAGATCCCTGGCTTATGACATTCCAATTTAGTGTGCTTTATCTTTGAATCGAATTCAGTAGTTTAGAAGTAGAAAAGAATCAACACCCCCATCAAAAAGAACAAGAGGATCAATTCCATGCACCCAACCCAGGGGTGCTACTCTCGTGAAGTATTACATAGAAAACCCCCAAATACAAGGGTCTATCAAGGATGATAGATGTGAGAGAGGGGGTGTTAGTGGTCAAGGAGGCTTAATGAACCAAGGAAGCATGAGGAAAGGGAGTCAGAGAGATCAAAGTCAAAGAGAAGTTCAAGGAGGGCCAAGCAGACAAGGAAGTCAATGAAGATCTAATGAGTAGGCCAACATCTTTTTTTTCTTCATCCAATCTACAACAGACAATGATTATCATCACTACATTCTATTGTAAATCCTGTTTTTATTAGAACAGACTCCATTTTTTGAAGCCTCCTCAAGCTTGAGGAGTATTAGGATAATCTATCTCTTGAATTTCATAAGTTTTTGAGTTTGTTTGAGCCTTCAAATGAGCTAGAGAACCTAATATTTAACTAGGCCAGACATCTGGTCTGAACAAGGCCAAAGTTAGTCAAAAACCTATAAAAAGAGCTAGATGATTCATTTTTGAGGAGCTACTTAGAGAGTGAACAAAAAACTGAGTGTTTTAAACTTGTTTTGGATAAGCAAAGATTCCATTGCTCTCTCTTTCTCTCTCTTTGTCTTACCTTGTATACGTATGTGTGTATGTGTGTGCATGTTAGTGTGCTTCTCACTCATGCATGTGTATTAACTTGCTGATGGTCACCATAGCACCCTCAGGTCTTTGTGGATTGATAATTATGAGCTGGATCTCCTCACATTGGTGCTTATCATTGTGCTAGAGTGACATCAAGTTTATCAAAATTCTAGCATCCTTTACCATCATTACCCAAATCATTTCTTTGGAAATTTTTGTGGCCTCTTTGGCTCCCCCTGCCTTGAAATTGTGCTCTACCTCCTATATGATTATGTGTTGACCTTGTTCTTGGTTATTGTTTCCTCTTTCACTTCTGAAGCCTCTAATTCTGACTCTTCCTCTGCCAAATAGAATACCTACTTAAAAATAGGTTTTCCTTGGGAGTTTGGGTGCTTACCAAGATTCTTTTCTTCAATTATCAACATCACAAGATCAACAAAATTTGGAATATTTTCCATCATCTAAATAGAACTTGTGAATTGCATATATGAGGTTCCTAAACTGCAAAGGCACACTTCCACCTTATCATCATCATCTACATTGATGCCAATAGATGCAAGAGACTCACATATGCTTTTGATTTCATCAAAATGCTGTTTCTTGTGGAAATGTTTTAGTCCTTAGAAAGTCTACCATGAGACTGCTCCACTCAGGTGCCAGAGACATGTGGTATAAAGTGGCATGTTTGACAAGGGTTCTGCTAATACAATTTGGAATCTCTTTAATCAACTTATAGACATCTTGTTTCATTGTTGGCCAATATACACCTAATCATCTCAGTGCCTGCTATGTTTTGAGTAATATTGCCCTAATGCACCTACATGTGCTAGTTGCAACCATTTATTGAACTCTTGTTCTTCCACACAAGAAGCTAGAATTCCTTGATCACTTTGCTTGTAAATGCTTCTTGCCAGTATCTAATATTTTTGTGATTTAACTACTTCATTCTCCTTAGTCTTGGCCACTAGATTCTTGGGTCCAAAGGTGAGAATAGGCATGAGTTGTTTAGCCCAGTTTGGAACTACTTCTAGATTGAATGGATAAGCATCAGGAAGTTCATCTGACACTCCTTGTGGGGATTCTGTAGAATTTAGTCATGAGAGGTGATCCACCCGAAGGTGAGTCTTTCTTTTCCTAACTACTACTTCAAAGTCGTATTCCATTTGTAAGAGAAACCACCTTACTAATCAGCCCATATTGTAAGGCTTGGTCACTAGCTAAAGTAGGGCTTGGTGATTGTGTTTTCACATGTGTGTGTGGCTACCATTTTAAGTGACACTATCACTTATTTTTCAATTTTTTATTTGATGTGCTCAACTAGTGTCGTTCAAGGGTCCATTCACTTGAGTATTCATGATGGAAACATTTGAACTCAAGAATTGATAGCATCAAGACTTCAGAGGGAGACAAATGCTAAAAAGAACATTCAAGTAACAACATCACCTAAAAGGGAACACGCATCACATCCTTAAATGACTACATCAACTCCATTGACTACTTGAGGCATTGCCCACTTAGATGATTGTACTCAATAAAGTATCTCCATCGACTAACTTGAGGCATCTTTTGATTGGGGACTCTAAGCCATCCACTAGATTGTGGCAAGTTCTCCCCCTAAAAGAATGTGAAATGGATAAAAATGTCTTTGGTCCAGTGCATCAAGGATAAAAATGTCTTTGTTCTAGTGCATCAAGTAGTTCCTTATGTTTGCATGAAATTGAGAATCTCCATTGGCTAGATTAAGGTATCACATGAGATGAGATTCTTGGAGCATTGATTAGAGGAAGGATAAAGTGACTTCATTGGTTATGACCTTCTTTCCTTATGCACCAACTTTAAATGATAGTATTAGAAGAATAAACTCCACAAGATTTGGGGCCATGGATTAGCCGTGTTAAATTTTGGCCATCAAAAAACAATTGAGATGTTGATTGAAACATAAAAGAGAGTCAAAAGGCAAATTCCAATAGTTAGAGAAAACAAAAGCAGCACATAGTTTTGTGGAATCCTTCATAGGCATGACTATAAATTGAAGAAAAATTAGACAAAAGGGTAGAGATGTGATTGAATATCTATGTTTGTTGGCATCAATTAAAAGGTTCAGCCTTTATTCCATAAAAAATATAAATTATTGTTTGATCACCTTTGTTCAACTCCTTTAATCAACAAAAGATCGATTTTTTTTTTGTTTAATAACGTCTAGAAGGTTGTCTTAATTGGTTGGGTGTATTGGTATTTTAGAATAAAGCATCGGATAAGTGATCAAGTCCTGTTTGACTAGTCAATTGCATCAATTGGTGTGAGATCTTTGAGACTGATGAAATAAATTCCAAATTTCAAATTCTTTGTGTCCAAATATAGATTAAACCTTTTTCCAAAAAACTTCAACTTAAAATTCAATCAAATACTAATTAAAACTTACCATTCTATCTCTACTACACCTGCATTTAGGTGAGCCTACAAACAATGCACCTACACTTTTAGAATCTCTTCTAACTATGAAGACAAATTCCAAATTCCTTGCATTTTAGGTATTCCATAGTGTCTATATTCGAATATTGTCTCCAAGATTTTTTTTGTGATTAGAAATTCCAACCTTAAATAAACATATGTTCATTAGACACGTAGCAATCTTTGGTGAATCCTCGACAGAGATTGTTTTGACAAGAAGAAGGCATTTGTTCAATCAACTAATCTCTATTTTCTTCCAAATTCGGATAGCACATAGATCAATAAGCTTTATTTGATTTCTATAAGTTTCAAAGTATTTCACAATGACCAAAATACTTAGCCTCTCAACCTGCAATATTTTAAAAACATACAGAGGCCAACTTTTTCTCTTTTAAACATATCTCCTAATTGGAGAAATATCTCATTTTGAGATTTTGGAAGAACCATGTTGACGTGTCTAAATATTTTTAAAACAATAAAACATTTAAATTGGATAAATAATCTAAGAGAACCAATCACTTCTAGGTGACATGGTCTTTGGTCATTGAATCAATTCATGAGGGTGCACTTCTATATGTAGAGCTCATTTGACCTATGAAATGTTCTTCAAAATAAATGAACATTACTATGGAGAATGTGAATATAATAATAATATATATTATGCAAAAAAATAATTCAATTTAGAGTTACCAATAAAGGGAAATGACCTTGTTAATAAGCCTTTATCACTTGTTTCACGCCTCTACTAACATTAGCAACAAATCTAGTGTAGGGGTCATTTGAACTTTATTGACTAATCCAAAAGACTTGAAACTTGGAACGATTCAGCTAAAGCCTATGAGTTATGTATGGTCCAAAGTTCACTAAATTTAGGCATTCTCTCAAAGAGAAACATCCAAAACTATCTAAGGCTGCTACCTCTCTAACTATTTCCACAATTATCTTTGAATATGAAAAATGGCAAGGCATGTTAATCCTTTTAATTAAACATGCTCATACATTATTTTGGATGGATTATTATATGGAAGAATACCCATTCACATGCTGATCATTCAACATTAGTCAAATCAAATTAGTAATCCAAATCCCCTTGTGTAAAAAATGAATTATTTACATAATATCCTCTTTTTAGTGAAAGTGACCATCAATGGATTTTATTTTAGTTATTGTGTTTTTTGAACACTCATTAAATCTTATCATAAACAATCACATGCAAGCCTTTAACACTTTCATGGATGATCATAACCATAGAACTAACTTGCACCAGCTAGGAATAGAATTGTATATCAACTACATATATTTCCATGAAGATCTATTCGTGTGCTCATGAGTTAGTAATAACTTACAACCATGATGAATAAAAAAACATCTTTGACATGTATTTTCATTGTTTCTACTAGTCACATCATCTACATGACTGTTTACATGTCATTCAAAGAAAATTTTGGTTGTTCTTGAGGAATATATCCTCCAACTTTCTCTTACACATAAATATCTATGACAAGGTTTTCTTACCTTTGTCATGCTTTGTATTTGTACAATGAAATTCTTCATGTTCACTTCACATTCTTAAAATTGATCATGTTCCTACCAAGATCTTCCTCATATTTATAATAAGAAAATAAGCAAATACCTTCTTCAAAGAAAATCTAAGTGTGCATGCACTCGTGCATCTTCTTATATACTAAAATTACTTCAAAAGCATCTACTTTTGCTACTACTTTCAAAAAATGCATAAGACTTCCACCCTTCGAGGCTATATCTCTCTAATCTTTCCATGACATATAATGCTCTATGGTTACAAAAATTTGGGTAGCATTTCCGAAGTAAAATGGAACTAAAACCAAAAAAAAAAAAAAAAAAAAAAATCTAGAATCAACAAGAAGCATAAGCCAAGTGGTGGGAAAGAAACTCTCTCTTTGATCCATAAACCAACAAGCAATAAAGATGTGCAAAATATAATGTTGGACACTACGAACTCTCATGAAGATATGATTTATTTTTCCCAAAAAAACTTTTTCTTGCTTCAATACTTGCAAAAAAATTCCTAAAAATTGAAGAGAAAACATGCGCATGCTTTTAAGAAAGAATATAAGTAAATGTATTTGTGTGTTCAAAGATGCAAGGATGAATTTTTTTCAACTCTCAAGTGATGATAAATGTGATTTAGAAGTGCCAAACATCATAATTGATCACAAATGTCATTCTAGAGGAACCTCTTACTAGTCAAGAACCAACTAAAACCTTGTGTAGAGATAGGTTTCAAATGTAGAATTATGGCACATGACCATCACATATAGCTCTTCAATTGTGAAATCTAGGCCAAGTTATGTTTATGTTGTATGAAAAAGTTATGGCCAAAATAGTGAGCCTAGGCACATGGACAACATCTCTCTTTCAGAGTAAAAAAAGCAAGCTAAATGGCCTCCATTACTTGATTGCACTAATACAACATAAACTTTTCTGTTTATGTTGTTTGAAAAAGTTATGGCCAAAATAGTGAGCCTAGGCACATGGACAACATCTCTCTTTCAGAGTAAAAAAAGCAAGCTAAATGGCCTCCATTACTTGTTTGCACTAATACAACATAAACTTTTCTGTTTATGTTGTATGAAAAAGTTATGGCCAAAATAGTGAGCCTAGGCACATGGACAACATCTCTCTTTCAGAGTAAAAAAAGCAAGCTAAATGGCCTCCATTACTTGTTTGCACTAATACCCTTATATCTACTAGCTATCCATTAGAAAGCAATTTAAACAAAGAACCTATACCAAGTTGAATCACCTAATTTGGATATGATTAGAGAAAGTTATGAATTTTTCCATGAATGAAGGTATCCAAAAACACCTTTAGCTCAAAGGAAATATGAAGGAATTCTAATTTCCCAAAAGAAACAAATGAACAACCAATATTGGATCCGAACAATAAGTATGTACCTCAATATGCATGTGCTCATACATATATGTATGCATGTACCAATTTACGTATGTTTTTATTAATGCATGTCATAGATGTATGTGTATAAATTCATATATATGTATATGCATAATTGAGTGCATATGTGCATTCATAATCACATTAAAGTATGTGGTCATCATATATGCAAAGATGAGAGAGAGAGTGTGTGTATGCATGTACACATATCTATGTGCTTGCTTGAGTTCACATGAATCTTCCCTCTTTCTTTATTTGAAGTCGAAATTGAATATGCTGCAAAATGTGTGGACCATATGACGATCACAAGTAGGTACTTCATCTGAACGGTTTAGCTTTTGGCCTTGGCTATCCCCTCAACAAGGAACTTCTAGCTTCTCCAAGCATCTACATCTATGGAATATAACAATTGGTAGGAATAAAACAAAAACCAATAAAAATGAACCCTTAGCCGATTGCATCAATAAGTCTATTTAAGGGACTACTCATCTACGTAGTACAACCGCCTCTGTGTGACGGTATCGGCTGCCTTACATGCACACAAGTCTGACGATTGCATCACGTAGTGTATGCAAGCGCCTACTCTCTCGAGCTTTAACTTTGAAAGAACAATTGTACAGATGCATAGTACTCGAGGAACTCTCCATATCCAACAAAGTAGAGGTTAGACAAAGTCATAACTAGTTTACACTGGCCAAAGCCATTCATTACATGTCCAATCCAGGGGGATTGAACACAAGACTAAGTGTATGAAGCTTGATCAACATCAAGCGGAGCTTAATAATGATCACATCAAATAAGCCAATCATATTGGAGAGGTACGTGAGGTATCTCAAAGTATAAGGGAGCTTACTTCAACCCCTCGAATGGAAGCCATCGACTCCAAAGAAATTTGGGTATAGCTTAATTGTAAGTTCAAAAGCACCAGACCTTGCTCAGAGTAAAAGCAAGAGAGGATCTTCTTACAACCCGCTTTGCTCTTAGGTATGTGTTCACATCGAGGGTTTGAGCTATTCTATTGAGGATTGCGATAGATTCTTTTTAGACATCATATTATTGAAAACCGAGGTACGCCGTTGTATAGGTAAGGAACTTACTCCATATTTTGGGCACCTTCATATTTTGGGAACTTACTCCATATTTTGGGCACCTTCAGAAACTGTGAAAAAATGCAACCCTAACATAGCATTGATCATCCTTGCTTCACCTCTTGTTTTAGATCCACTTATGTTGTTATTATCTAACATTTGGATTTATTTCCTTAAAGATCAACCTCGAATTTCTATCAACAAGGGGTATTCGGGAGCATAGGGAGTTGATTCAAATTAACGTGAAAGAAGGATAGTTGAAACGCATCAAAAATCTTGAGTGTTCCATATTCTTCGGTCGTGATTTCAAGAGGGTTTATAGGACACTATTATGTGACCTTTTGCAAGAGCTCCAACCTCTAATCTTAAGAGAGAATGCCCACCGAGGGCATGAGCGCCTTTCCCTCCTGAAGGACTAAAACCCATTTGATTTTTGTTATTTACACACACACACACACGGGATAGGGTAAATTTGTATCTATCAAAACAAGTTTGTAAGAAGGCATCTGCTTCCAACAAAACATTATAATCACTTTCCCCTAGCCTTACACACAAACCTTGGTTGAATTGTGAGTTGAAACTTTGTTAGGATCACATGGCCCCTATGCTTAGTATGCATGAACTAGGATTACACATTTGGCCATCCAAAGTGGAAAAGCGCCTTAAAAACCGTGATCACAAGTCTACTTATCCCTATAATCATGTAGCCTTATTTCAACAAGTCCTTAGGGATAATAAATTCGTTGATTTTTTCATGCAATATCCAATGCCCCCAATAGATGACCTGTTTGTTCAAGTGAAGGGAGCAAAAACATTTTCAAAGCTTGATCATTGTCAAGGATATCACTAGATTATAATCAAATATGAAAATGTATCCAAAAAACTTTTCAAAACTAAATACGGGCATTTTGAATACTTAGTCATGCCTTTTGGACTAACAAATGCCCTTGGCACATTCATGAATATGATGAACACAATCCTAAGTCCTTACTTAGCAAAATTTGTAGTTGATTTCCTTGATGAAATTCTTGTCTATAGTCAAGATAGAGCTACCCATTTAGAGCATTATGAAAAGATTTTCAAATTTTTGACAGAGAACAAGTTGTATGTCAAGGAAGCTAAATGTGAGTTCTTTTCAATAGAAATTAGATATCTTGAACACATTATATATGAGGAAGGATTTCAAATAGATCTTGAAAAGATTCAAGTTATTGTTAACTGGACACACCCTAAGATTGTTACAAAACTTCAAAGTTTCTTGCGGTTAGTAGCATGATATTATAGAAAAACTTGCCAAGATCTCGATCCCTTTATTTGAAAAGCAAAAGGGAAAGCCTAACGGCCTTAGTTGAGATAAGCAAAAAACTGAAAGTATGCAATGAATTAAGAAAGCCTTATCGTTGGTCCCGATTCTATAGATAGTAGATCCAAATGAACCCTTTGTGGTTGAAAGAGATGCTACTGACTTAGCAATTGGAGCTGTGTTGAATTAAGATGATTGATCAATTTATTTTGAAAGCAAAAAGCTAAAATCAGATGAACACAGGTATTCTACATATGAGAAAGAGCAATATGCCATTGTGTGTGCTCCAACCGTGCGTGCTCCAAAGAAATGGAGTCATTACTTGTTTGGCACCAAAGTGAGCATAATTTTTTGTCAAACAAATATCAAGTGATTTGAAAAGCAATCTAAGCTACTAGGTAGAAAGGAAAGATGGGCTAAGATACTCTAGGAGTTTGATTATGAACTCATATATCAAAGAGGAAAATTCAATGTAGTGGCACATACTTTAAGCCATATGCATATGTTGAATTCTTTGAGTTTCATAAAAATCTCAAATGACTTAGAAGAGTTGATGAAAGGCAAGTATCACAAAGAAACAAGTTTTAAGGAAGCTTGGATGAAGGTTTTAAACCAAGGAGCAAACTTATTATATGAAGATAAGTTTAAACATTACAATATTCAAGATGAATATCTGTTATACAAAGGAAAGATATGTGTACCTTGTGATCAAGAGCTCTAAAGGAAAGTTTTGTTTGAATGCCATGATGCCCCAAGTGTCGGTCATCTAGGAATCAGCAAAACTTATGAATTGGTCAAAAGGAAATTTTATTAGCCTAGGGGACATAAAGATGTTCAGGACTATGTACTTAGGTGTCCAAAATAGTGAGTAAATAAAGAAGAGAAGTTTACAAGAGGAGACTTGTTACACCCTTTGGAAATTCCCAATGAAAAATGGGGAAGTATTTCCACGGACTTTATTACATGCTTGCCTCGAATCCAAAAAGGAAACAATGAATTTTTATTCATAGTTAACCAATTGACCAAAATGGCTCGTTTTGTTCCTACTAGAACTATAGTTAAAACTCTAGAATTAGCTAAAATATTTATGGAGCATTTCTACCGACTCTATGGACTACCACAAGGCATATGCGTGACAGAGATAGAAAATTCACTTGACATTTTTGGAGATCTATTTTCAATAGATTAGAAACAAAGATGAATATGAGTACATCTGAACATCCAGAGATGGATGGACAAACAGACAGGGTCTGTTGCAAACTTGAAGATATGTTACGAGCCTATGTATCTTCAAAGCAAACTGATTGGGAAGCCTGTTTACCTTTAATTGAGTTTGCTTACAATAGTGCTAAGCATTCAACAAATTGAAAACAGTTCCTTTATGTTAATGTACGAGTTCCAACCAGGGGCACCATATGGAGTTGGATTGCAAAACAAGAAAGTCCAAGAAGCTAAATATTTCATGGAAGATATGAATTTTAAATTGAAATTAGCTAAAGAAAGCACAAGGAAATCCGAGGATAGATCTAAAGTATATAACAACCCAAAGAGAGGAGTTATTTCCATTTGGGTTGGAGGAAAAGTAAATTTGAAAGTTCCCCGACTTTGGCTTATGAGTTGGGGCTTCTGGATGATTTTCTAATTCACCCAATATTTCATGTTACTAGACTGAAAAGAAAATTGGCTGAAGAAAACAATGTTGTATCTTCACATACAATAGTCCAGCCTATGTCCTTCACAACATCCCTCATCAACATAGGGAAAATACTATGCACTCAAGATAAAAAAGACTAGGAATCATTTGTACAGAGAGTGCCTAATCGAATGGAAGGATTGGAAAGAACAAAGCACCAATTGGGAACAAGTAAGTTACATCAACAAAATATTTCTATCTTTTCCAACTTTGAGTGAGAAATGAGGAAAATATTTGAGAGGGAGTCCATGATCAACAATACTGATTATGGTGCACATGGGAATATTCCACATATTATACCTACACACATTTTGGAACTCCGCCGGTGCGAGTGCATCTCAATAGAAGTATCCTTAGAAAATTTATTGTGTCCATCGCACATGCTCTATGTGAAAGGGAACAAGAACATATGTTGTATAATCCTCTACATACATGTGTTGATGTTGAAATCTCAAGACTCTCCATGAAGTTCAATTCAATCTCTCATTCTTCTAGCTCCATTTAAAGTGTCTTCAAACTCTCCACTTGATGTGCTTTGTTAAAGATATTAGAAGCATGATCAAGTTTTCGTAGTATTTAAGAAGGCCGATGCCACCTTCTAGGTTCTTCTTCTAATGGATTTGATATTGTGTTTCTAATTCGATCCTTGTGGACACAATTAGGACCCTTGGGTCACGTCTTCCTATCTTCACGAGATTGTCTACCCCATCATCTTGTACATTGGCCCCCAAACCTAGTGTGCTACGTATGGTTGTACATTCCACAACCAGTAATACTTCTTCCTCATCACGATGTTTGTGTGCGTCCGTGCCCCTCAAACTCCAGCAATCAGTATCAAAGTGCATGGTTGCTCGGTGAGGTGCATATAGGTGGGGATGTGTGTGTGCACGTACATCGGTTAAGTATGTACATCGATTTAGCCATCAGAGAGCCCACTAGAAAAATTAGGAATGAATGGTGATGGGAAACCTTTTGTTGTAACAAATCAATGATTTGTCTTTGCGTTGGAGTATGTCCGGTAGACTATCTTGATTTTCATTTGAGTGGTTCACAAGTGTGGCTCGCCCCCCCCCCCCCCCCCCCTGTTGTGCATGTGTCCACTAGTGGTTCTTGCTTCATGCTTGGTAGCTCATGCATATATTGGTTGAGCAAGAAGCATCCTACTGTATTCAATTCTAGTTGTGAGCTTGAGTATAGGCAAGTTTTCATAGTGACTGTTGAGTGGGTGTTGGTCAGTCTTCTACCACCATCATCTTTACTGACAATTAAAGTGCATTGGTAGTTGGGAGGAACCCTGTGGAAGCACATTGAGCTTCACTATCATTATGTTAGGAAGAGGCTCTCTCCTGAAGAGATCAATTTGGCTTATTTTCCCACATAGGAGAACATTGCAGACCTTTTAACAAAGGCTCCAGCTACGGAGAAGTTTGAACCTTTTTGCAAAGCTTTGGGCTCACTTCCCTTTCTGGATTGATTCCACATAGCTGGACACTTCCTTATACATGAGTGCAAGCTGCTTGTTCATTGTATCACTCTTAGGGGGGATTTGTTGATATATTTCGATAGTGATGTGTGTGAACACACTAGGACCATTAGGGCATTGTTTTCCCTCTTTAGAAGTATCCCCCCATCTTGTATATATGCTGATAACTCTAACCGATTACTTATCTTTGTGCATTCTCTTGGTGTTACATGCAATATTGTGTGTTGTGCTCCAAGTGTCTTATTCTTCCTTGCGTTGAAAAAGGCATTATATTGTTTTTTGCAAGCACCACGTGCTTGGTATGTAAATATACATGCCTACTTGATTGCACATGGTTTTGAGAGCACTCCAACTGAGAGCACCTTATATGTTACACGTGCAAATGATGTGCTTCTGGTTATTGTTGTCTATGCTGATGACATGCTGCTCATTGGTCCTGATGAGAAGCATATTGCTGATTTCATAGCTAATTTGCATGCTTCATTTGAGATTTAAGATTTGCATCATTATTTGGGCATTTAGTTTATTTAAGTTGATGGCGGAATAGCTTTGTGTCAAACAAAACTTATTGACACATTACTGCAACATTTTCTGCCTTGAAGATTGCAAATCTATTGCCATTCCTATGGAAACATGTTTACGGTTGAGCGTTCACACACATCACTACCTAAATATATCAACACTTCCCTTTGTGGACTGATTCCACATAGCTCGGCACTTCCTCATACATGAGTGCTAGCTCCTTGCTCACAACATCACTTCTATGGGGGATTTGTTGTACATTCCACGACCGGTAATACCTCTTCCTCATCACCATGTTTGTGTGTGTCCGTGCTCCTCAAACTCCAGCGATCAGTATCAGAGTGCATGGTTGCTCGGTGAGGTGCATAATCTCTAGAGCCTGTTTTTCCTAGTCTCCATCATCTTTAGTGCCGGTAGGGTCAACTAGCTTGATAAAGGCAATAAGGAAACCCTAATGCACTCAGCTTTTTGTACAAAGCCTATGACTAAAAGAGAGTATTCTTCCATTATAAAGATATAAAGACATGGGCTCCATACATATTCTCCCCATGTCTCATAACTCTCTTCCTTTATTACAATCTAACTCTAGAGCCTGTTTTTCCTAGTCTCCATCATCTTTAGTGCCGCTAGGGTCAACTATCTTGATATAGGCAATAAGGAAACCCTAATGCACTCAACTTTTTGAGTCATGTCGAGAATAATCTTGTAACTCAAGCTCTAACAAGCTAAGGAGGAATGCTTCGAGGTGCTCTACAAAGAGAAGCTACTTTACATAGCCGCTCAAGGATAGCGAGTCCGCCTGTAATATGGGTTCTCTCCAGAGTCCACACAAGCCTTCTAGCTGAATTGAGAAAAAATTTGTCTTCCTCCCATGAGCTGTTAACACATGGAAACATACCAGGCCTCCTCTAGCTGCACGACTCGTGCAACCGTTTGATGCAAGATAATTATTGCCTCGATCAAACCAGCTCAATTCATGCCAAATGGTGACATCACGAATTCGTTAATCTATAGAATCAGAAGCTAGGCTCTATTCTTTCACTTGTAATCATGTCAAAGGTAGATCTTAATCACATCATGGCTGGCTTACAACACATACAGGAGGAAAGCATGCGACTTTGAGAATCATTAAACATGATCCAAAATTCCTCCCTCGGCATAGAACGTCCTCAACAAGCTATGGAACCTAAAGTTTGTCTCCTAGAGAACTTTGATGGAACTCGCTCCAAGTTTAGAGGTTTCATCAATCAAGTCAAGTTGATTCTTAACCTTCACTCACGACGATATCCTACTCCTTTTAGTCAAGTTGGGCTTATTGGAACTCTTTTAACGGAAGTGGCACAAGCATGGTTTGCTCCACTAGTGGAAACAAATCATCACCTCTTCTTGAAGATTACGTCGCTTTTCTTGCTGACTTTGAAGCAATTTTTGGTGATTTCGAGAAGCACAAGACATCAACCAACAAGCTTGTTTATCTTCAACAAGGTTCTCCTGCGACATCAACTTATGCTTCAGAATTTGCTCAACTTGCTTGTGACATTCAGTGGGATGAACAAGCACTCATTGATCATTTCCACCGGGGTCTTCGATGGGATGTCAAGAATTTACTACTGAACCTTAAAGGTCCATCAACCCTAAGTGAGGCAATGGCTCAAGCAATAAGGTGTGATAATCGACTGTTTGAGTATCGTTGTCAATCCCATCCGCATCATTTTGCGCAACCTACGACACAACCATGATCCTCATCCTCAATGGAGCATCCTACTCATGTTGTTCCAATGGATCTGGATTCCATACGATTTGGACCACCCACTGATGATGAGAAGTAGTATCGTCGAGTTAATAATCTTTGTTTATATTGCGGGGCACCTAGTCATATAGCGCAAACTTGAGGCTATTATGTGTGTAGTATATGTACTTAATATGTGTCCCACTAAAGCACTCCATTTGGCTTGGCATGGTTGTAAGCCATCTGTTGCTCACCTATGTGTCATTGGTTCTCTAGCATATGCATTAGTGCATGAACAACAATGCAAGAAATCAGATGATAAAGCAGTGAAATGTATTTTTCTTGGCTACAATTCTGAAAGCAAATGCTATGCTCTATATCATCCATAGACTAAATGCATTTTGGTTAGCAGTGATGTTGTTTTTGTGGAAGATGCAATCCAACCATTCCTTCCATGTACTAAGGAGACATCAGTTAGCTCCAAAGATGTGTATGACACTTTGATGCCTCTTTTTATAGTTGGATAGTCTAGTGCTGGTCCAAATGAGGCAATTTCTTAGCCTTTGTAGGTTCCGCATGATGATGCAGATCATTCTATTTCTGCAGCATATTTACATGATGCACTTATTGATGAGAGGTTTGATATAGAGGAGAAGAAATCTATGCCTAAATGGTTGGTGTAGACTTTGCCAAATAGCAAATTAGATGCACCCCTATCATATCGTACTCGTTCACACTTTCATAGTGCTTCCTTTGCATCATATTGCTATGCTTTGTTTGCCTCTAGTCTTTGTGATGAGAATGAGCCTCTTTTGTTTCATGAAGCACGAAATTCAAAAATTTGGATGACTACTATGTTATTAGAATATGATGCTATTATAAAAAATGGTACCTAGTCTTTATGTGACTTGCCTCCTAGCAAGAAGACCATTGTCAATAAGTGGGTATCCAAGCAGCAGAATAAGCCTGATGGAGAAATTGACAAGTATAAGGCTATGCTTGTTGCAAAAGGTTATGCTCAAGAAAAAGGCATCGATTTTGATGAGACCTTTCCTCCAACATGTCGAATGACTAATGTTCCTAGCATTTGTGCACTTGCAGCTCATCATGGTTGGAACATACATCAATTGGACATTCAAACTGCATTTCTGAATGGTGACTTGCATGAAGAAGTGTATGTTTCTCATCCTCATGGTTTTATGCAAAGAGGGCATGAAAACAAAGTGTGTAAGTTGAAAAAGGCAATATATGGTTTTAAGCAAGCACCATGTACTTGGTATGAAAATATACATGCCTACTTAATTGCACATGGTTTTGACAACAATCCAACTAAGAGCACCATATATGTTACACACACAAATGATGTGCTTTTGATTATTGTTGTCTATGTTGATACCATGCTACTCATCAGTCCTAATGAGAAGCATATTGTTGATTCCATGGATAATTCGCAAGCCTCATTTGAGATGTAACATTTGCACCATTTGCATCATTATTTTTCCTTCCTCATCACGATGTTTGCATGCGTCAGTGCTTCTCAAACTCCAACAATCGATATCAGAGTGCGTGTTTGCTTGGTGAGGTGCATATATGTGGGGATGTGTGTGTGCACATACATTGGTTAACTATGTACATCGACATAGCCATCAGAGAGCCCACTAGAAAAATTAGGAATAGATGGCCATGGGAAACCTTTTGATTGTAACAAATCAATGATTTATCTTTGTCGTCCAATATGTTTAGTATATTATCTCGATTTTCATTTGAGTGGTTCACAAGTGTGGCACGGGCTCCCCCTTGTCACCTTTGTAACTAGGAAGCATAATCACCCAATCATTTAGCTTCAAAGAAAGAGGTTTCCATAAAGAATCCTGTCTTCTATTGTAACCTCACATGAGGTTACATGAGTGGAAGGACGATGAGAAGTAGAAGCAATTCGAACACTCAAAGAAATAGTAGAGAATGCTCAAAATGGGAAACCGAGATTCACAAACTTTGCGAGTATTTATGAAAAAAGAAGCTTTGTACATGTGGAGGCAAAATGCGGTCTTTTGATTTAGTGTATCAACTGTGACCAAAACATCATTGAATTTTGTGAATCCAAAAATATTTCGTATCTTCAAAAATCATTCCATCACTTTAGCAGTGCTTTAAAATTATTTTCTTAGAAAAGCATTTCTTCATATGATTAAAAGAAACATGAATGTTATATTCTTGTACACATGAAAAGACGCTATTTGTCAATTTTTTTAATCCTTCATTAGCAAATGGCTCTTTTTAGGGCATTTTTTGCCCTAATGCTACGGTCAATTCTAGTTGTGAGGCTGAGTATAGGGAAACTTTTAGAGCTATTGCTAAGTGTGTCTAGCTCATACACCTTATGGCTGATTTGGGTGTTGGTCAGTCTTCTACCACCACCATCTTCACTAACAGTCAAATCGAATTGGAAGTTGGGAGGAACCGTGCGTTCCATGCTCCCACTAAGCACATTGAGGTGCACTATCATTATGTCAGGGAGAGGTTCTCTGTTGGAGAGATCAGTGGAGAACATTGCACACCTTTTCACAAAGGCTTCACCTAGGGTGAAGTTTGAAGCTTTTTGCAAAGCTTTGGGCTTACATCCCTTTGTGGATTGATTCCACATAGCTTGACACTTCCTTATACATGAGTGCTAGCTCCTTATTCACCGCATCACTTCTAGGGGGGATTTGTTGTTTTTTTGGTAGGGATGTGTGCGAACACTCTAGCGCCGCCACGAAACTTTTTTCCCTCCTTAGGAGGTTTTTCCCCCTCGACTTGTATATATGCCTATAACCCTAACGGGTTACTTATCTTTGTACATTATCTTCTTCCTTGTGTTGCCACGGTTTGCATGCTTTCGCACATCTCAAACTCCAAAATAGTTGACATACACCCTTAACAAGATGAGTGATTATAGACTTGAGAATGAAGACAAGATTGAGGGAATGTCTGACTATCCAATGTGGAGTTTTATGATGATGGATCTATTAGTATCAAAGGATTTATGAAATATTGTCTAAGGCACTTATCCAAGGCCAAGACAAGTCGGAGAAGATGTTGCTTCATCATCTAGAACACTTGCTATTCGTATTTTTGCTCGACAGGAGGTTAGTGAAGATGAAGAAGAAGGAAGTACTTCATCATCAGGAGTTCGTACTACTACTACCAAATTACTTCTTACAGAAGAGCAATATAGATGGGATTGAAGGGATGCACAAGAACTTTCATAAATTGCTATGGGAGTCAAGAGTCAAGAATCTGTTTCATAAGGTTCTCTACCCATCGGCTTGTATGTATGAGGTTCTCTACCTATGGAAACATGTTTACGGTTGAGTGTTCACACACATCACTACCTAAATATATCAACACTTCCCTTTGTGGACTGATTCCACATAGCTCGGCACTTCCTCATACATGAGTGCTAGCTCCTTGCTCACGGCATCACTTGTAGGGGGGATTTGTTGTACATTCCACGACCGGTAATACCTCTTCCTCATCACGATGTTTGTGTGCGTCCGTGCTCCTCAAACTCCAGCGATCGGTATCAGAGTGCATGGTTGCTCGGTGAGGTGCATATATGTGGGGATGTGTGTGTGCATGTACATGGATATAGCCATGAGAGAGCCCACTGGAAAAATTAGGAATGAATGGCGATGGGAAACCTTTTGATTGTAACAAATCAATGATCTGTCTTTGCGTTGGAGTATGTGGGGTAGACTATCTCGATTTTCATTTGAGTGGTTCACAAGTGTGGCTCGCCCTTGTAGTTGTGGAAAGCCTAGAAGTTGTTTGTGGAGTGTATCACTCGCACTCTTTGGAGAGAGACAATAATCCCGAAAAGCTATAGATGTGAACGTTTTGGACACACAAAAGTGCATGTTGGAGGTCGATTTCGTTGGGGCTGAGTCTTATTTATTGTTCAGCCATCTTTTTTTTCCTATGAGGAGACGTGTGAATGTTAGCATGCGCTAATGTTTACGTCCTTGAAGTCCTTGTATTTTGTGATAGACATGCTACAATCTCAACTCACGTGCTCTCCTTGCCTCTAGCCTAGACTTGCAAGCTCCCATATGTAACTGGGAGCTTGCAGAATACATAGCCATGACTTGACTTGCAGAATACATATGGGAGATTCCCTCTAGCCTAGACTTGCAAGCTCCCTCGATTCCAATGCTCTTTTAGTGTACTTGGTTGTGATTTTTAGAGTTGGAGAATCATAGATCCAGGTCCCCGCTCTACAACATGGGTAATATTTTCCGGTTCTTGATCTAGAATTCATGTTTTGGCTCCAATATGTTAACGTTGAAGTGACTCCCTTCTCGAATGTATGGAGTGAGTTGAGATGTATATCCTAGAGGTGTAGGATGAGCTTTGTGCATTGATGTGGTGGTGGTTTCTTTTTGGTATTGGTGTAGAATGCAAAAAGCCAAGATGCACTAGGGGTTGCTAGTGAGTGTGTGGAGTACCTAATCATGAAGCGTAGGCTTTTTCACATTTTTGCACGGGGCGCACACACACACACACACACGAAAGAGGGAGTATATGAGCATGCAAACATATCTTGAAGCCTAGCTTAGGTTCAAAATACAACTCAAATCTGTGCCCAAGGATGCATATTGTCAAGAAAAGGATCCATGATGGTAAAATACAAGGATCTTGCCAGTACAGTTGGAGATGCATAATCAGAACTGGTTAGTTTGCAAGTGACGACAAAGTGTTAAATCCAAGGCCTGGTAGGTTTGATGAGAGAATAGTTAGGAAGCGCTTTCGGAAGAAATATCCCCAAACGCTTGGGGTTGTACTTATTTTGAGGGGTACAGTCACGACGAAGTTGACTCCACGCGTCCACAGGAGGAGGGTTTGGTTTTGAATGGGTGACGTGTCAAAGACAAATTTTTATCGTGCCACACACCCACCCATAGTGCATGTAGACAAGTTAAAAGCTGGAAAATTTGATTTAGTTCGGTGTGTGTTGGCCTGTGGCCCTCTGCCATCGCATGTCGTTGTAGTATAGTGGTGAGTATCCCCGCCTGTCACGCGGGAGACCCGGGTTCGATCCCCGGCAACGGCGTTTTCTCCCTGACAGGGGCCATTGATTTTGTGAAAATAATTGTAGCATGGCAAGTCTCCCCCTCATAGAATTCAAGTATTGCCTTCAGTGTCGTGGAAAACGTGTCTCTAGCTTTGCCAATGCATGTTATTATTATAGAAACGTGAAACCACTAATAATATACATCTCCTTTCTCAAATACTTCCAGCCCACTCACTCTCTCCTCTCCATGAGTGGTGCTAAAAGCGGCTTCTTGCGGCAGCCACTTTCCACATTTTCACTTCATACACACACATATTCAGCACACTCACTTCATCATCGCTTCGTGGAGAACACTTCCCAATTACTTACACGACCCACAAGCTTCGTGTATGCGCTCCTTCATTCTTGCTTTGCTTTGCTAACACCTTTGTTGGGCAAGTCCAAATGCCTCGGCATTCGAAGAGTTTGTTTCTGTCATTTCTTGTAGGAGGATGAATCGGAGACCAAAACCAGCAGCTTCATTATGCAAGTGCCTTAATTTTTGATTGATTATGCAAGTTACACCATTAGCACCACCAACCACTACATACAAGCTTTCATGCGAGCGACTATGGAGATGCACATGCACATGTCTTGACTAGTTTTCCTATTGAGTGCGCACATGCAAAACAAGATCTTCTTCTTCCTAGTGAAATGACACTCCAACCTGTTTATTAATGTAATGTCCTCTTTCGTAAGAGAATGTATTGAGTTCATATTATATTTACAAGGTGTTAAGAAATCTCGTCATTTGAGATCATAGTAGGAGGCCAATAACTCAAGCTCTGACAAGCTAAGGAGGAATGCTTCGAGGTGCTCTACAAAGAGGAGCTACTTTACATAGCTGCTCAAGTATAGCGAGTCCGCCTGTAATATGGGTTCTCTCTAGAGTCCACACAAGGCTTCCAGCTGAATTGAGAAAAAAATTGTCTTCCTCCCATGAGCTATTAGCACATGGAAACCTACCAGGTCCCCTCTAGCTGCAAGACTCGTGCAACCGTTTGATGCAAGATAAGTATTGCCTCGATCAAACCAACTCAATTCATGCCAAATGGTGACATCACAAATTCGTTAATCTATAGAATCAGAAGCTAGGCTCTATTCTTTCACTTGCAATCATGTCAAAGGTAGATCTTAATCACGTCATGGCTGGCTTACAACACATACAAGAGGAAAGCATGCGACTTCGAGAATAATTAAACATGATCCAAAATTCCTCCCTCGGCATAGAACCTCCTCAACAAGCTATGGAACCTAAAGTTTGTCTCCCAGAGAACTTTGATGGAACTCGCTCCAAGTTTAGAGGTTTCATCAATCAAGTCAAATTGATTCTTAAGCTTCACTCACGATGATATCCTACTCCTTTTAGTCAAGTTGGGCTTATTGGAACTCTTTTAACAGAAGTGGCACAAGCATGGTTTGCTCCACTAGTGGAAAAAAATCATCACCTCTTCTTGACGATTACGTCGCTTTTCTTGCTGACTTTGAAGCAACTTTTGGTGATTTCGAGAAGCACAAGACATCAACCAACAAGCTTGTTTATCTTCAACAAGGTTCTCGTGCGACATCAACTTATGCTTTAGAATTTGCTCAACTTGCTTGTGACATTCAGTGGGATGAACAAGCACTCATTGATCATTTCCATCGGGTTCTTCGATGGGATGTCAAGAATTTACTACTGAACCTTAAAGATCCATCAACCCTAAGTGAAGCAATGGCTCAAGCAATGGTTCATATTATATTTACAAGGTGTTAAGAAATCTCATCATTTGAGATCATAGTAGGAGGCCAATAACTCAAGGTGGTCTACTACTTTTCGGTATCTAGAAAGAGGGCTTCTCTGTGTAAAATAAGCACACTTCTTGATTGGCCTCAATGGCTAGTCCAACTCACACAAAGGAGAGACATGCATGGGCACACACACACCTCACTCTCTCACACTCACAAGACAAGATATGAAAATGTACAAAGCCTATGACTAAAAGAGAGTATTCTTCCATTATAAAGATATAAAGACATGGGCTCCATACATATTCTCCCCATGTCTCATAACTCTCTTCCTTTAGTACAATCTAACTCTAGAGCCTGTTTTTCCTAGTCTCCATCATCTTTAGTGTCGGTAGGGTCAACTATCTTGATATAGGCAATAAGGAAACCCTAATGCACTCAGCTTTTTGAGTCATGTCGAGAATAATCTTGTAACTCTTGCTTTTAACTCACTTTTCTATCATCTCCATCTTCATAGTGAGCCTCCATCGTGTGCGTCAGGTGGCCCGAACCATGCCCACCTCACGAGAGTGATTCGACACATGTCTTCTGCATGTTTCCTCCTCTTTTCTGCACATCCTTTGTGATTTCTTCTCTCACGCACTTTTGTTGTGGAGTTATGTCTATGTTGGGTCACTATTTGGATTGACGTTTAGAGGCTTCATCCGAGCCACTTGATATCATTAAACGTCATAGATGCTTGATCCAAACCACTTGATCTACATCCCATTCCTCATAATAGCTGTTATTAACAATGTCAGAATAGTTCAATATTCTCAAAGTACACCAATCCTAAATGTGCTAATTACGAACATCTAAAAACCACACTCGTGTGATAGATGGCTTATGAGAAACACTTCGATAAGCAAGCATTGTACGTATCCCGTAGATTGCAACAACGCAAATTCTAGATATTTTTAGCAAAAAGCACTATTTTTTATGATAACAAAATCTCTATGCCAACACTTCATGAGATTATCATAAGTTTTTTGTGTTTATTGAAATATTTTCGTGGTTGATCGCACGGGGTACACTCAAACCTATTTAAGAACATCTATGGGCTCATTGTGGATTATCAACTCAAGCTCTAACAAGCTAGGGAGGAATTCTTCGAGGTGCTCTACAAAGAGGAGTTACTTGGAGGAGGTGTGCTCTATTCTTAGAGTAATTGGAGGAGTTTGTATCAGCAAACCATCAACATCCTTAGTGATTTACTGTTTGTAGCAAGGCTATTTTTATTTCTCACTTTCTAGGGCACTAGTTTTTCATTTAGGGTTTTTGAAACCCTAATTTCAAAAGTAGGGTTTGTTGCAAAATAGTTCTAAACTATTCATATTCTCCATATTATCTCTTTGTCTCTCTCTCTCTCTATCTCTCTCCCTCTCTCTCTCTCTCTCTCTCCCTCGGCTTGTATATATGCCTATAACCCTAACGGGTTACTTATCTTTGTACATTCTCTTGGTAATACATTGAGCATTGTGTGTTGTGCCCCAAGCTTCTTCTTCTTCTTCTTCTTCTTCTCCTTCTTCCTTGTGTTGTTTGCGTGTTTGCATAGACCTAAATCTCCAAATTGGTATTAGAAGAGTTCATCACATCTTGGACATCATCGACACCCCTCTGCTCATAGTCTCAGAATCCCACAAAAATTGGTGAGGATACTCAAGGTGATTAAGAGCTCAAAATAGCTCTAGTTGTGATGATTCACACATTCCCATGTGAATTTCCATGCATTTATTATTACCCAATAAGCCAACACTCTCCCCCCTCTAGACTTTGTCACCCTCGACAAACCTAGAGAAGAGGATCATACAGAGCTGAACTGTTCCAAGTTGGAATCTTCAAGTCTGGAAATCTTCAGGTCTGCAAGTCTTCAGGTCTGCAAGTCTCCATGTTTGCACGTCTACAAATCTATCACAAGTCTTTAGTTCTTTAGGTCAACAACCCACTATGTAGTCCTATGTCGGATTGATACAGCCTCACCAGGGAGCTCCCAAACCTGAGCTTAAACATACACAAAACAAGTAGATTGTTTTTGAAAAAGAAGTGGACAATAACATTTAGTCCAATTTTAGTTTCCACTTTAGAGAGCATCAGGTACTAGAAAACTTGAACTTTATGAAGATCTATCTGTTCCAGATAGTGTTGACAACGAAACCCAACAGAGGTTGTCACAAACCTGAAAAGTGTGGGATAGTCATAAACAATTGCAAGCATTCCATCTCTAATCAGTGTTGATCCCTGCAAACCTCACATTCATTCTTTGTGAAAACGATAATTACAACCCTTATTCATTATGCAAAGGCAAACATATCATGAAGTATAGTTAAAATAATTATTCCCTGGCAAGGACTTGGTATAGTCATCGTGTCCCTCTAAACTTGTTAGGATCCCCTTGCTAGGAGGCCAATAACTCAAGCTCTAACAAGCTAAGGAGGAATGCTTCGAGGTGCTCTACAAAGAGGATCTACTTTACATAGCCGCTCAAGTATAGGGAGTCCACCTGTAATATGGGTTCTCTCCAGAGTCCATACAAGCCTTCCAGCTGAATTGAGGAAAAAATTGTCTTCCTTCCATGAGCTGTTAGCACATGGAAACCTACCAGGCCCCCTCTAGCTGCAAGACCCGTACAACCGTTTGATGCAAGATAAATATTGCCTCGATCAAACCAGCTCAATTCATGCCAAATGGTGACATCACGAATTCGTTAATCTATAGAATCAGAAGCTAGGCTCTATTCTTTCACTTGTAATCATGTCAAAGGTAGATCTTAATCACGTCATGGCTGGCTTACAAAACATAGAGGAGGAAAACATGCGACTTCGAGAATCATTAAACATGATCCAAAATTCCACCCTCAGCATAGAACGTCCTTAGCAAGCTATGGAACCTAAAGTTTGTCCCAGAGAACTTTGATGGAACTCGCTGCAAGTTTAGAGGTTTCATGAATCAAGTCAAGTTGATTCTTAAGATTCACTCACGACGATATCCTACTCCTTTTAGTCAAGTTGGGCTTATTGGAACTCTTTTAATGGAAGTGGCACAAGCATGGTTTGCTCCACTGGTGGAAAAAAATCATCACCTCTTCTTGAAGATTACGTCGCTTATCTAGCTGATTTTGAAGCAACTTTTGGTGATTTCGACAAGCACAAGACATCAACCAACAAGCTTATTTATCTTCAACAAGGTTCTCGTGCTGCATCAACTTATGCTTCAGAATTTGCTCAACTTGTTTGTGACATTCAATGGGATAAACAAGCACTCATTGATCATTTCCACCGGGGTCTTCGATGGGATGTCAAGAATTTACTACTGAACCTTAAAGATCCATCAACCCTAAGTGAAGCTATGGCTCAAGCAATACGATGTGATAATCGATTGTTTGAGTATCGTTGTCAATCCCATCTGCATCATTTTGCCCAACCTATGACAAAACCACGATGCTCATCCTCAATGGAGCATCCTACTCATGCTGTTCCAATGGAGCTGGATTCCATACGATTTGGACCACTCATTGATGATGAGAAGCAGTATCGTCAAGTTAATAATCTTTGTTTATATTGTGGGGCACCTAGTCATATAGCGCAGGACTTGTCCCAACAAAGGAAAAAGGGCACAACTTCCTATGGTGGAGTCTAGTAACTTGCAGCCATATGTGGAGCCTATACCCATACTGGAAAATGACAATGTTCAATTGCAGTAGAAGCCTTGTTAATGGACTCTATATACCACCATAAGAATCACGGTTCCTCCACAACGATCGACCCTATGTCAAGTTTTACGATACTTGTGGAAATCAAGATTCATTTGCAAGTCCTTAAGAGTGAAGCTCTTATCGATTCAGGGGCCATAGCATGCTTTATGGATATCAAGTATGTTCGTGAAAATGCAATTTCTATTGTGCTGAAGGCATTTCCTATTATAGTGGAAGTGATAGATGGACGTTTGGTTTCTTCTGGCATTATCACACATGAAACAATCTCTTTGGATTTATGTATTTGTAAGCATGAAGAAACAATCAAATTCAATCTAATCACATCTCCAAATCATCCTATCATTCTTGGATTATCTTGGTTAGAAGTTCACAATCCGATTGTGAATTGGCAAACTCGTTCTTTTTCTTTTCCTTCTGAATGTTGTCAGGCTCATTTATGTTTGCTTGAATTGACCACTCCTAAACCTGTCAAGCATGCACATGAGTGTGAGGCATTTTTGTGTAAAGGATTATTGGATACTTCAGTCACATTTCATCAAGATCCTATTAAAATAGCTTTTATTGGGGCTATTCCTTTTTTGCAAATTGCTAAGAAACATCAAGTTTATGCTCTTCATGTTTCTCCAGCAAAACCCATTAGTGGTTCAGTTGAAGTTACCTACAAAGTACAAAGACTTTGCTGATGTGTTTGAAAAAAAGAATGTAGATACTCTACCAGTTCATCGTCGATGTGATTGCTCAATCGATTTGGAAAAGGGCTCAATACATCCTTTTGGGCCTATTTATGGGCTTTCTGAATGGGAACGTGTGGCTTTCAAAACATACATCCATGAGAAGCTAGGAAAGGGTTTTATTCAACATTCAAAATCTCCGATGGGAGCTCCTATCTTATTTGTCAAGAAGGATGGATCCTTACAAATATGTGTGGATTATCGTGGCCTTAATAAACTTACTATTAAAAATTGCTATCCATTACCATTGATTGCAGAGCTTTTGGATCGCCTCAAATCAGGTAAAATCTTCACCAAAATATATCTTCCAGGTGCTTACAACTTAATTCACATCAAAGCTAGAGATGAATGGGAAACCGCTTTTCGTACTCGATATGGAAATTTTGAGTACACTGTCATGCCTTTTGGCCTTACAAATGCTCCGATTGTCTTTCAACACATGATGAATGATATCTTCCGTGAGTATATGGATGAGTTTATTGTGATTTAGCTTTATGATATTTTAATTTTTTCATGTAACCAAGCAGACCATGATAAGCATGTTCTTAAGGATATCATTCGCCTTCATGGACTACCTGATGATATCATTTCCGATCGCGGTCCATAGTTTATCTCTCATTTTTGATGTCGGTTATTTCAACTCTTGAAGATCAATACTAAACTTTCTATCACTTTTCATCCTCAAACTAATGGGAAAACTGAGCAAATCAATCAGATTCTTGAACAATACATTTGATGCACTATAAGTTATCACCAGGATTATTGGATTTAGTTACTTCCGTTGGCTGAATTTGCTTAAAATAATAGTCATCACACCTCTAGTGGCACAACACCTTTCTTTGCTACTTATGGTTTTCATCCACGGTTCAGTGTGGATATTCCTACGGCTTCGATCAACCCTTCTGCTCAAGAACGAGCACATTTTCTCACACAACTTCAACATGACATGGTCCTTGAACTTACCAATGCTCAAGATCGTCAAAAGCTCCATGTTGATCGTCATCGACTTCCCCAACCTTCTTTTGAAGTTGGTGATCAAGCGTGGCTTCTACGTCAAAACATAACTACGAGATGACCCTCTAATGAGCTCGATTACAAACATTTGGGACCTTTTTACTATTTCGGCATAAATTATTCCAGCTACATTCTGTCTTGCACTTCCTAAGAATTTCCGCATCCATGATGTATTTCATGTGACCCTCTTGGAACCCTATCACATCTCCACCCTCCCTCATCGTGCTCTATCCCGACCCCCACCAATTTATTTTGAGGAGGGTGAGGAATATGAGGTCAACGACATCTTAGATTCCACGTTCTTTTGTCGCAAATTATGGTATCTTGTTTTTTGGAAAGGTTATCCCCTCTCAGAAGCTACGTGGGAACCTGCTAACCACCTTGTCCATGCAAGAGACGTTGTTCACGATTTTCATATGAAGTATCCTCACAAGCCTGCTCCTCTTGGAAATCGTCACTAGGGGGAGGATAATGTGATGATTCACACATTAGCATGTGAATTTCCATGCATTCATTATTACCATGTGAATTTCCACATATTCACACCAAAAAATAGTGGTCAAAAGTATATCAAATTTAGTGGTTCACACAAAAGTAGTGGTTATCCAAAAATAGCACACAAAAGTAGTGGTCATCTAAAAGTAGTGGTCATCTAAAAGTAGTGGTCATCTAAAAGTAATTGGAGGATTTTGTATCAGCAAACCATCAACATCCTTAGTGATTTACTGTTTGTAGCAAGGCTATTTTTATTTCTCACTTTCTAGGACACTAGTTTTTTATTTAGGGTTTTTGAAACCGTAATTTCAAAACTAGGGTTTGCTGCAAAATAGTTCTAAACTATTCATATTCTCCGTATTGTCTCTCTCTCTCTCTCACACACACACACTCTTCATACCTCTTAGGCACTTTACACACAATTTCTCATATCTAGTTCCCTATTTCTCCCTAGATTCAGATTTTGTTAGTTTGTATCATATTCACACATTGTAATTTGACATTAGCATATAAGATATTATAGGTGAGCATTCTAGCTTATTGTACAGTTTGAAAAGTCTTATCTATTCTCTCTATATCTCACTCATCTCTTTTTGAGTATTAAGGTGTGTATGCTACGGTTATGCTATAAACCTATGATTATTTTTATTTGAGGCCCACCCCACTATCAACAATCGGTATCAAAGCATAGTTTGTTGATATATTTCAGTACTGATGTGTGTGAACACCCTAGGACCATGGGGGCACTTTTTTCCTTCTTTATGAGGTTGTTTTTCCCTCTGCTTGTATATATACCTATAACCCTAATGGGTTACTTATCTTTGTACATTCTCTTGGTAATACATTCAGTATTGTGTGTTGTGCCACAAGCTTCTTCTTCTTCTTCCTTGCATTTTTTGCGTGCTTCCATAGATCTCAATCTCCAACAATTGGTATTTGAGGAGGTCATCACTTCATCTAGGGCATCGTTGACACCCCTCCGATCATAGTCTCAAAATCCCACAAAATTTGGTGAGGATACTCAAGGCGATTAGGAGTTCAAAATAGCTCTAGTATGTGCTGTCAAAATCACGATCTAAGCTTGTTTCACCCTGGGAACACACCAATGTAGTGCCTATGTAAGAAAATTTGTCTTTTTGTGCCAAACATATATGGACGTTTTGGTTCACCAGTATAAGTGCCTCAAAGTCTGCCATAGGTTTAACAAAACTCAACTTGGGAGTTGTGTTCAACTTTTTGAGATACAATCATTTTTTTTGGATCAAGGTATTTTAGTGAGTGGCCATGTCTAAAAGTAGTGATGTATACCATATGTTGGTTGTTGAGGATAAGTTTGATGCTACCAATTACCCATTATGGGAATATATAATGCGTCATGTATTGGTTGCAAAAAAAATTGTGGTAGTTTGTATAGGGTGTTGAAAAATTTCCTACTACAACTGCAAATACATTTACCGAAGGTGATGCGGATGGCATTGAAGATGATGTTCTTCAAGTTCCCATTTGCATTGTGATTCCTGCTGCACCTACTGGAGAGCAACTTTGTTGGGATGGTAGAGATGCTCTTGCACATGCATTGATATCCTTGTCCATCAAATGTGCCATTATTCCTCACATTTGCTCGTACAAAACAACAAAGGATACTTGGGATACACGGACCACTTTATACCAAGCAAGGAATGAAGCTTTTTTTACTTACCTCCAAAAACAGTTGGAGAGTGAGCACATGAGTGAAGAAGTTTCTATGAATAATTTTTTGACAAAGATCAAACATTTGAAGGAGTAGCTGATTTTTTCTCATGAAGTCTTGCCAGAGAATTCACTTGTCCAAAGTGTTCTAAATGGTCTTCCAAATTCATATCAAAGTTTTTCTTCTACTCTAAGATTGATGATGAAAGGCAATCCAAACACCTTAACATTTGAGGAGTTAGTCTCTATTTTGTTGCGAGAAGACCATTCTAGGTAGAACATGTCCATTATGTGTGTTGTAGATGAAGCTTTCTTGGCTAGTCATAAGGGTAAAGGTAAATGGAGCTCATCTATTAGTAAGCAAAAACGTGCTAATTTTGCACAATCAAAGAAGGATGACAAAGACAAGAAGAAATCAGAAAAGCATAAATTAATTTACAAATGTTGTAATTGAAATGATCTTGTCATAAAGAGTTGTCCAAAATTGGCTGCTAAAGAGTCTAAGAAGAAAGAGGCTTAAATGGTTGTTGCAGAGGCCACTATACCCAAATCAGGGTCTGTAAATCTTGTGCAGAATGAAGAATGGAAATTTACTACTATTTGTAGCTATAACCATCTTCGCATGAACAATGTATGTCTAGAATAGACTTAGATGTTTGGTACTTTGATAGTGGGGCAACCAAACATATTACCTCGCAGTGTAGTTTTTTCACTTCACTTGAGCCTGTCCCTATAGTGAATATTGTCACATGTGCCAGCAATGCCTCTTATATGTCCTCAATATCCTCAAGTACAACAATCCTCTATATGCTAATTAAGAACATCTCACAACAAGAGTTGTAGGCTAGTTGGCTTATGAGAAACACTTCGCAAAGCAAGCACCGTATGAGTCCCATACACCACAACAACACAATTCTAGATATTTTAAGGAAAAAACACTATTTTTTATGATAACCGAATCTCTATGCCAAGACTAATGACTGCATGCTTTTCATGAGATTGTCGTGAGTTTTTGTTTTTATTGAAATCGTTTTGTGGTTGATTGCATGAGGCACACTCAAACCTATTTAAGAAGGTCTATGGGCTCATTGTGGATTATCAACACAAGCTCTAACAAGCTAAGGAGGAATTCTTTGAGGTGCTCTACAAGGAGAAGTTACTTGGAGGAGATGTGCTCTATTCTTAGAGTAATTGGAGGAGTTTGTATCAGCAAACCATCAACATCCTTAGTGATTTACTATTTGTAGCAACGCTATTTTTATTTCTCACTTTCTAGGGCACTAGTTTTTTATTTAGGGTTTTTGAAACCCTAATTTCAAAAGTAGGGTTTGCTGCAAAATAGTTCTAAACTATTCATATTCTCCATATTATCTCTCTCTCTCTCTCACACAAGCACACACACACACACACACACTTCATTCCTCTTAGGCACTTTACACACATTTTCTCATATGTGGTTCCCTATTTCTCCCTAGATTCAAATTTTGTAATTTTGTATCATATTCACACATTGTAATTTGACATTAGAATATAAGATAGTGTAGGTGGGAATTCTAGCTTGTCGTACTGTTGGGGTATTCTTAGACAAGAAGGAGTTTGACGGTTTGTAGGAGAAAAGGAAAAGACCAGAAGAGGAAATACACCTTGGAAGCTTCTGCCGATTGATTACAGTAAGACAATTACAATGTTTAACATTGAAGCACAATACAAGCCAATACTTCTGTGCACAATCACACAGAGTTCTCAATTACAAAATACCAAATATCCCAAAGTCTTCTTGCCGCCAGCCTCCTCTGCACCAGACCTCCACCTGCTTCAAGCTTATCCTTGTGCACACCTTGCACCAAGCTTCCACTAAGGCGGAGGAATGAATACCTTCTGTCGGCACGCGCACACTGCAAAGAGACCTTGAGATCCTTGGGGGACTAGCTTAGCACTCTCTACACAATCCCTTAGTCACTCTCTATGCCCTCCTTCAACTCCACTTCTTTGCGTCGCACACTGGTGACTCTTGCACTTCTCTCTCTTGCTTCACTTAGACTATGCTTCCCTTGCTTACTCTAAGATTGGTCCAAAAATAGTCCTTGCCTTGATTTGAGTGTGCCGATCACGTACGCTCCTAACTGCAATCGTATCTTGGTGCTCACTTGGATGTCCCAAGATTGTCTTCACAAGTGGAAGCCAACGACTCACTGTTTTGTCCTGTAGTGTCTTTAGACTAAAACCGAAAATTTTAATGGGGGGGCCATATTTTCACCTATGCGTACGCTGCCGCTTCACATACCTTCACATTTTCCTTTTAAGTCTTCACTTTTGCACATAAGAGGGGGTTCACCTGAACCTTCCAAAATACTTTAAGAAAACACTTTGAACCTTAGGGAAATTAGAGAAAATACCTCTGCAACCTGCAACCCACTTTCTCCAATTTACCCTTTGTGGACAATTAATTGTGCACTACCTGTGCACTTTGACACCTGCACTTTAGCACTTTGACTTTGCACCTGTTGACTTTGACCTTGACCTTGTGGACTTTGACTAGTTGACTTTGACCTTTTGACTTTGACTGTAGTTGACTTTGACCATCATGACTTTTATGGGCCCAATAGTTGCCCACCACCTAATGTGCTCTCCGTCCCGGAGAGCTACAGCCAAAACTCTGAGCATATAGGACACCAGGATAATGGAGCTGCAAAAACTCGAAGAGGCCATCTGAGCAGCAACCAATTCCACCAAAAGCAGGATAGAACAAGCACCAGAGAAGAACCAAAAATTGGAATTTTCCATGGAAAAGCAAAGGGTTGCAATGGGAGGGTAGAAAGGGGGTGGAGGGGAGGGCTGAGGGGCGGGGATTGAAGGGATAGGGAGGGTTAAGGTTGTGGCTGGGCAGATTGGGAAAGGTAGGGCATGGGGTAGGATGATGGGGTCTCGAGAGGGTTAAAATGTTCAAACAGTAGAGCTACAGAGGGTGCATGTGGTAGATTATGAAACATAAGGTAAGACAAGGTGAGAATAGACCATGTGGACAATGTGGGGAAATAAAAACATGTGATTAATGTGCTCAAAACATGTGAGTTTTGACCAAAAGTCAGAGAAAAAGTTGGAATTTGGAAAAATAAAGCCAAAAACTGAGTTCAGAGGTGCCAAAAAACATGAAAATGGCTCCATTTTTGTAAAAAACGGCCAACCGAGGCACGATCCAGAGGCAAAAGCTTTGAGCCATAAAAATTAAAAAAAAAAAAAAAAAAAAAAAAAAAAAAAAAATATATATATATATATATATATATATATATATATATATATATATATATATATATATATATATATATATATATATATATATATTATTTTTTTGTGTGGAAAATAACCCCAAAAATGGAGAAAATTGAAGGAAAAATCTAAAAAAAATGCCAAATAATTGCCAAAAAATTCTGAAAAATTCTCATGAATATTTCTACAAGGCTAGGCCCAATTTCCTTCATCAAACTACAAAGAGCCTCCATTTATTCCTCCTATTTGGCAAGAAAATGATATCAGAAAAGGATAAAAAATGCTAGAAAAATTTCCAAAAATACCCAAAATTTTTACTTTTGTAGAGGTTATGAAATGCCTTCTAGGTTTGCTAAAAACACAAGGAACAAGAATGAAATTGATAAAGAAAACTACTAAAACTGAGCGAAATGAGATGAGAAAGCTATGTACAACCTGGACAGATTTTGCAGTTTCAGGTGATCCCTACTTCTTCAAGTGTGTTGATGGTAGGCTTTGAGCCTTGATATGTTGACCAGTGGCAAGGCCTCTCCTTTCAGCGTCTGTAACTCCACAATAGGTCCTATGTAGAATTCTATACCTGTTGAAAATTTCTTGCAGGACCTTATTGACAAAATGGGTACCCTGATCTGTACAAATTTCAACTGGACATCCAAACCTGCAAATGATGCTACTATAAATGAAATTAGCAACAGTTTGGGCAGTGCAGTCGGGGGAGGCAATAGCAGCCCACTTTGTCGCATAATCTGTAGCTATCAAGAGATGTTTCTCTCTTTTTGGAATTGTGGGAGGGTAGATGGGCCGTACAAAATCTAGCCCCCACTTCTCAAATGGTTGCCAGGAAGTGGAAACAATCAAGAGGCTATCCTCTGCTTTGTTGGCTTAGGTCCACACCTTTGGCAAACGTCACATGCCTTTCCCCATTCATCTGCATCCTTAAATAGTGTAGGCCACCATAGACCAGCATCCAGTATCCTCTGACTCATAATATGCCCTGGAAGGTGCCCACCACCTGTTCCTTCATGTGCAGACTGAAGGACTTCCCTCACTTCTTCTTCTTCCAAACACTTCCTAAACCTGTCATCCTTGCCCTGTCTATATAATTTATCTTCAATGAAGGTATATGGTCTACTCTTGATTAGCAGTCTCTTCCTTTGCACAACACTAGACTTTTCTGGATACAACCCAGTTTTAATTAAATTCTTGATATCATAATACCAACCTTGAGCTTGTAAAGCAAACAGATGAGCACCTGGAAAATCATCATTGATTCCACTAGCTTGATTCATCATATTGATTCTGGATAGGTGATCCGCCATAACATTTTCTTTACCTGGTCTGTGGACTACAGAAAAATCAAACTCTTGGAACAACAATAACCACCTCCATATTCTACCAGTGGCTTGTGGCTTGTTGAGCAAGTATTTTAGTGGTTGGTGATATCTTATAATAATAAATTTTACTCCCAGTAAGTAATGACAAAATTTTTGGACAACAAAAACCATTGCTAGGGATTCCCTTTCTGTAGTACTGTAATTCCTTTCAGCCTTGGTCAAGATTCTACTGGCATATTGAATTGGTCTGTCCACTTTAAATTCTTCACTCGGTTGGGTCAAAACTGCCCCCACTGCATAGGCACTGGCATCTACATGTATATAAAAGATTTTTGACCACTCAGGTGTGATCAAAATAGGAGGAGACACTAACCTTGACCGTAATGTTTGATATGCTTTTTCCTCCTCTTCTTCCCATTTAAAAGGTACTTCCTTACCTATAAGTCTAGCCAGTGGTCTGGCTATCTCTGCATATATTTTTATAAACCTTCTGTGGTATCCAGTATGCCCTAAGAAACTCTGAATCTCTTTAGGAGATTTAGGTTTAGGCAACTTTAATATAGAAATGATTTTGTCAGGATCTGGGGCCATACCTTTAGCCGACACCACATGTCCTAAGAGAGTTCCTTCTGTCACAAGGAAATGACATTTGTTTGGATTGAGCTTTAGCTTAGTCTCCCTGCATCTCTTGAAAACATTCTGCAGCTGCCTCAAGTGATGGCCCAAACAATCTAGAGGATTTTCTTTGTGAGAACCTGAAAACGAAGAGAAGTCATCCATGAAGATTCTAAGTGATTCCAGCAATAGGGGGCCAAAAATGAGATTGACCGTTCTGTTAAAGGTGGTTGGAGCATTTCTGAGCCCAAATGGCATTTTTACATACACATATGTTCCCCAAGGTGTGATAAAAGAAGTCTTTTCACGATCCTCTGGGTGTATTGATATTTGATTATAGCCACTAAATCCATCCATAAAGCTATATAATGCATGCCCAACCACTTCTTCAATGACCTGCTCTGCAAAAGGCATTGGGAAACCATCTGGAATGGTCACCTTGTTGAGTGATCTAAAGTCAACACAAATTCTGATTTTATTAGTATTCTTCTTTGGTACTATGACCATAGGTGAGAGCCACTCTGAGTGTTCCACAGGAATGATGATTCCTGCATCCTCCATCTTCTATATTTCCACATAGACAGCTTCACCATATTTTGGATTAAGTCTATAACTCTTCCCTCTTATGGGTTTGGCTCCATCCACCAGAGGGATTCTATGCTCTCCATAAGTCGCATGCACTCCTTCTAAGTCTTTATAATGCCAAGCAAAAACATCTCTATAATGGGTCAAGAATGATCTTACCTTTTCAAGGAGCCCTGGGTGACTCCACAACCAAGTGGCCACCAAAACTGGCCGATTATTGTCTTGAGTGCCTAATTGTATTTCTTTGACAAGATTTATCTCTACCATATTATCTTCGTGCTCATCTCCTTCCTTGTCTTCTTCCAATAGCTTTTCGTGCATTGCTTCATAAGCAGGGTATTTTGGATTTCAATGTGTTCCTCCTTGTCCTGCATCGATCCTGCAGGGATTTCTCGAATCGAGAAAGAACACTCTTCACTAGAATCTTTTACCTTGCCTTTAGCTTTAGTAACTTCCTTATTTGTGGTTGTCATATCCTCCTCCAAGTTGTATTTAAGGGATGTCTTCCTGCCCCTTCTGTGGTTTGTGATGGGCTCTCCCAATCCATCAACCTGGACTTTCTCCTCATCTTCATCATAACCTTCAATCGTGCAAGAATTATTAAGAAAAATTCCAAAACAAGAGGAAGACTTGCCTGCTTGGAGCCAATTTAGAATATCCTCTTCTTCCTCGAAATCTATTTGGGGTTGATCCTTCGATTCTGGTTCCATGCATATGCCAACTGTTTGCATCATGCTAGTGTTTCCTTGATTATCTGGGCCCTCTTCTAAATGAATCTGTGTCAGCTCTTGCCCTTTCTTTTGTAGTGTCCTTGCCCCAATCATGAATGACACTTGCATGCCTCAGCCATGGTCTTCCAATTAAGAGGGGAAATCCTCCTTCAACCTGGGGCAATCTTAAAACCACAAAATCCAGAATGAATAGATTACCTTGTACTTCAAGTGGAACTTTTGGGATCACTCCCAAGGGCCTTACTTTGCTCTGATCTGCCAAAGTAACAGGGAAATTTGCAGGCCTTGAAGGGTGGATTCCAATCTTTTCCATTGTATGTTCAAGCATCAAGTTAAGGCCAGAACCACCATCCACAATAACTCCTTGAAATTCATGACCTTTGATAGATACTGTCAACCGAGGACTTTTATAATCTGTAAGGGGTGCTTCCCCTACAATTTTTCCTTTATGTAAAACAGTAGTCTTTGCCACCAAACTTGTATTGGAAGCTTCATCAATTATCTGCAATAACTCTGACCGGAATTTCCCATCCATCTTTATTAAATAAAAAATACTAACCTCCTTTTTCATGGTCTTGAGTAGTTTTGAAGCCTCTGATTCCTTGAGAGCATGGGCTCCAGTTGACTTATCAAACTCCTCATGAGCCCTGTTGAAGGCATGCCCAATGGCATCACTGGTGCATATGAGATCTCCTTTTTGCCTTGTATCTGCACCTGTGGCTTTATCTTCAGATGGTTCTCTATTTTGATTCCATTCCTTAATCTTTGATCCTTGTCCTATGTCTGCTTGAACCTTCCCACTGCTTCTTGTCTGCATAGTCAAAGATTCTATTTCTTCTAATTGCACCACCGTGGTAGATGGTGATGGCTCATTGACTAGATCACACACTTCTTCTTTGTGCACAAACATATGTTGGTTGGGAAGAAGTTGCTCCATACTAGTGCCTTATCTGCTCCAAGCGCGTGGCTATGTTGATGAACTCCTCTATGGAGGCTGTAGGTAACACTAATTCCTTTATTTTGCATTGGGTGGCCACTGGTAGGGGCTTAGCTAACCATTTCTTAACAAAAAAATCGTGTGGTGGATCTGGCAATTTAGCCATTAGTGCTTTGGCCCTAGTCACAAACTCTGGGAACTTTTCTCCTGGACCCAATCTCAAATTTTCTAGTTCTTCAATGATAATCTCCGCAGTATTGCCATGCTGGAACTGATTTTTAAATGCATCTTTCATCACATCCCAAGTGGTAAAATGGTTTTTAGCAAACTGGCTGAACCACTTATCTGCTAATCCCTCTAATGTGGCAGGGAAGAGAATAAAAAAGGCATCCTCCCTACCCATTAAGCCTCTAGTCTTACATAGTGCCAAAAACCTTCTAATGTGTTCATCTGGATCCTCCTGAGCTAGGCCTTTGAAAGAAGGAAACTTTATATTTAATCTAGAGAGTAAAGTTTCCAAGTCTACCTGACCCGCCATGCTCTTTACTGATGAGGTTGAAGATAGTGGACTGGAGGACCTTCTAACAACCTTCCTTCTTGTCTGCTTGCAGGTGACCCTCAATGTTTGGGACCGGGTTGCGGTTATGAGCAGCTCATAGCCCACTTAATATGAGACACTTGATAAGAATATTTACCTTTTGTTTGATGAAGTAGCACTGTAGACACGTGACCTCTGCTATACTTTGCACTTGGTTTCTCGTAAGCTCAAATCTCCTTGGAAGTCCCACCGGGCGTGCCAAATTTTGTTGGGGGATTCTTAGACAAGAAGGAGTTTGAGGGTTTGTAGGAGAAAAGGAAAAGACCAGAAGAGGAAATACACCTTGGAAGCTTCTGCCGATTGATTACAGTAAGAGAATTACAATGTTTAACATTGAAGCACAATACAAGCCAATACTTTTGTGCACAATCACACAGAGTGCTCAATTACAAAATACCAAATATCCCAAAGTCTTCTTGCCGCCGGCCTCCTCTGCACGAGACCTCCACCTGCTTCAAGCTTATCCTTGTGCACACCTTGCACCAAGCTTCCACTAAGGGGGATGAATGAATACCTTCTGTCGGCACGCGCACACTGCAAAGAGGCCTTGAGATCCTTGGGGGACTAGCTTAGCACTCTCTGCACAATCCCTTAGTCACTCTCTATGCCCTCCTTCAACTCCACTTCTCTGCGTCGCACACTGGTGACTCTTGCACTTCTCTCTCTTGCTTCACTTAGACTATGCTTCCCTTGCTTACTCTAAGATTGGTCCAAAAATAGTCCTTGCCTTGATTTGAGTGTGCTGATCACGTACGCTCCTAACTGCAATAGTATCTTGGTGCTCACTTTGATGTCCCAAGATTGTCTTCACAAGTGGCAGCTAACGACTCACTGTTTTGTCCTGTAGTGTCTTTAGACTAAAACCCAAAATTTTAATGGGGGGGCCATATTTTCACCTGTGCGTACGCTGCCGCTTCACATACCTTCACATTTTCCTTTTAAGTCTTCACTTTTTCACATAAGAGGGGGTTCACCTGAAGCTTCCAAAATACTTTAAGAAAACACTTTGAACCTTAGGGAAATTAGAGAAAATACCTCTGCAACCTGCAACCCACTTTCTCCAATTTACCCTTTGTGGACAATTAATTGTGCACTACCTGTGCACTTTGACACGTGCACTTTAGCACTTTGACTTTGCACCTGTTGACTTTGACCTTGACCTTGTCGACTTTGACTAGTTGACTTTGACCTTTTGACTTTGATTGTAGTTGACTTTGATTTTAGTTGACTTTGATTGTAGTTGACTTTGACCATCATGACTTTTATGGGCCCAACACGTACACTTTGAAAGGCCTGATCTATTATATCTATATCTCAATCATCTCTTTTTGAGTATTAAGGTGTGTATGCTAATGTTCATCTTTTGGAATATCCTATAAACCTCTGATTGTTTTTATTTGAGGCCCACCCCACTTTGAACATTTGGTATCAAAGGACAGTTTGTTGATATATTTTGGTAGTGATGTGTGTGAACACACTAGGACCATGGGGGCACTTTTTTCCCTCTTTAGGAGTTTTCGTTTCCCTCGGCTTGTATATATGCCTATAACCCTAACGGGTTACTTATCTTTGTACATTCCCTTGGTAATACATTGAGTATTGTGTGTTGTGCCCCAAGCTTCCTCTTCTTCTTCTTCTTCCTTGTGGTTTTTGCGTGCTTACATAGACCTAAATCTCCAACAATTGGTATTAGCGGAGTCATCACTTCATATTGGGCATCATCGACGCCCCTCCGCTCATAGTCTCAGAATCCAACAAAAATTGGTGAGGATACTCAAGGTGATTAAGAGATCAAAATAGCTCTAGTTGTTATGATTCACACATTACCATGTGAATTTCCACGCATTCATTATTACCATGTGAATTTCCACATATTCACACAAAAAAATAATGGTCAAAAGTATATCAAAAGTAGTGGTTCACACAAAAGTAGTGGTTATCCAAAAATAGCACACAAAAGTAGTGGTCATCTAAAAGTAGTGGTTATATTTTGCAAAAAAACTAGTGGTCATCTTTGCTCCATGTGTTTATATATAAATGGCATCTTTGTATTGATCATTCGTGGATCAACACACGTTTTGGGCAAATCTTCATTCTCGTCTCAGTGTCTACTTTATTTTCCTGCGTATGTTTCCTTGTCGATTACAATTTGATCCACCAACTATTGATGCTACATGAACAGTAATCTCTTGGCCTACTTTACATAGCCGCTCAAGTATAGCCAGTCCGCCTGTGATATGGGTTCTGTCCATAGTCCACGCAAGCCTTCCAGCTGAATTGAGAAAAAAATTGTCTTCCTTCCAAGAGTTGTTAGCACATGGAAACCTACCAGGCCCCCTCTAGCTGCAAGACTCGCGCAACCGTTTGATGCAAGATCATGATTGCCTCAATCAAAGCAGCTCAATTCATGCCAAATGGTGACATCATGAATTCGTTAATCTACAGAATCAAAAGCTAGGCTCTATTCTTTCACTTGTAATCATGTGAAAGGTAGATCTTAATCACGTCATGGCTCGCTTACAACACATACAGGAGGAAAACATGCCACTTCGAGAATCATTAAAAATGATCCAAAATTCCTCCCTCGACATAGAACGTCCTCAACAAGCTATGGAACCTAAAGTTTGGCTCCCAGAGAACTTTGATGGAACTCGCTGCAAGTTTAGAGGTTTCATCAATCAAGTCAAGTTGATTCTTAAGCTTCACTCATGAAGATATCCTACTCCTTTTAGTCAAGTTGGCCTTATTGGAACTCTTTTAACGGAAGTGGCACAAGCATGGTTTGCTCCACTGGTGGAAAAAAATCATCACCACTTCTTGAAGATTACGTGGCTTTTCTTCCTGATTTTGAAGCAACTTTTGGTCATTCCGACAAGCACAAGACATCAACCAACAAGCTTATTTATCTTCGACAAGGTTCTCGTGGGACATCAACTTATGCTTCAGAATTTGCTCAACTTGCTTGTGACATTCAGTGGGATGAACAAAGCACTCATTGATCATTTCCATCGGGGTCTTCGATGGGATGTCAAGAATTTACTACTGAACCTTAAAGATCCATCAACCCTAAGTGAAGCTATGGCTCAAGCAATAAGGTGTGATGATCGACAATTTGAGTATCGTTGTCAATCCCAACCACATCATTTTGCCCAACCTACAACAGAACCATGATCCTCATCCTCAATGGAGCATCCTACTCATGCTGTTCCAATGGAGCTGGATTCCATACGATTTAGAACACTCACTGATGCTGAGAAGCAGTATCGTCGAGTTAATAATCTTTTTTTATATTGCGGGGCACCTAATCATATAGCACAAACTTGTCCCAACAAAGGAAAAAGGGCAAAACTTGCTATGGTGGAGTCTAGTAACTTGCAGCCATATGTGGAGCCTATACCCATATTGGAAAACGACAATGTTCAATTGCAGTAGGAACCTTGTAAAAGGACTCTATATACCACCATAAGAATCACGGTTCCTCCACAACAATCGACCCTATGTCAAGTTTTACGATTCTTGTGGAAATCAAGATTCATTCGCAAGTCCTTAAGAGTGAAGCTCTTATCGATTCAGGGGCCATAGCATGTTTTATGGATATCAAATATGTTCATGAAAATGCAATTTCTATTGTGCTGAAGGCGATTCCTATTACAGTGGAACTGATAGATGGACGTTTGGTTTCTTCTGGCATTATCACACATGAAACAATCTCTTTGGATTTATGTATTGGTAAGCATGAAGAAACAATCAAATTCAATTGAATCACATCTCCAAATCATCCTATCATTCTTGGGTTATCTTGGTTGGAAGTTCACAACCCGATTCTGAATTGGCAAACTCGTTCTTTTTCTTTTCTTTCTGAATGTTGTCAGGCTCATTTATGTTTCTTTGAACTGAACACTCCTAAACCTCTCAAGCATGCACATGAGTGTGAGGCATTTCTGTGTAAAGGATTATTGGATAATTCAGTCACATTTCATCAAGATCCCATTAAAATAGCTTTTATTGGGGCTGTTCCTTTTCTGCAAATTGCTAAGAAACATCAAGTTTATGCTCTTCATGTTTCTCCAGCAAAACCCGTTAGTGGTTCAGTTGAAGTTGCCTACAAAGTACAAAGACTTTGTTGATGTGTTTGAAAAAAAGAATGTAGATACTCTACCAGTTCCTCGTCGATATGATTGCTCAATCGATTTGGAAACGGGCTCAATGCGTTCTTTTGGGCCTATTTATGGGCTTTCTGAACAAGAACTTGTGGCGTTCAGAACATACATCGATGAGAACCTAGGAAAGGATTTTATTCAACATTCAAAATCTCCAGCGGGAGCTCCTATCTTATTTGTCTAGAAGAAGGATGGATCCTTACGACTATGTGTGGATTATCGTGGTCTTAATAAACTTACTATTAAAAATCTGTATCCATTACCATTGATTGCAGAGCTTTTGGATCGCCTCAAATCAGCTAAAATCTTCACCAAAATTGATCTTCGAGGTGCTTACAACTTAATTCACATCAAACCTGGAGATGAATGGGAAACCGCTTTTCGTACTCGATATGGACATTTTGTGTACATTGTTATGCCTTTTGGCCTTACAAATGCTCTGGTTGTCTTTCAACACATGATGAATGATATCTTCCATGAGTATATGGATGAGTTTATTGTGATTTACCTTGATGATATTTTAAATTTTTTCACGTAACCAAGCAGATCATGATTAGCATGTTCTTAAGGATATCATTCGCCTTCATGGACTACCTGATGATATCATTTCCGATCGAACTCCACAATTTATCTCTCATTTTTGATGTCGGCTATTTCAACTCTTGAAGATCAATACTAAACTTTCTATCGCTTCTCATCCTCAAACTAATGGGAAAACTGAGCAAATCTATCAGATTCTTGAACAATACATTTGATGCACTGTAAGTTATCAGTAGGATGATTGGATTTAGTTACTTTCGTTGGTTGAATTTTCTTATAATAATAGTCATCACACCTCTAGTGGCACAACTCCTTTCTTTGCCACTTATGGTTTTCATCCACGGTTCAGTGTGGATATTCCTACGGCTTCGGTCAATGCTTCTGCTGAAGAACAAACACATTTCCTCACACAACTTCAACATGACATGATCCTTGAGCTTACCAATGCTCAAGATCGTCAAAAGCTCCACGCTGATCGTCATCGACTTCCGCAACCTTCTTTTAAATTTGGTGATCAAGCGTGGCTTCTACGTCAAAACATAACTACGACATGACCCTCTAATAAGCTCGATTACAAACATTTGGGACCTTTTTACTATTTTGGCACAAATTAATCTAGTTACATTCTGTCTTGCTCTATTAAGAATTTCCGAATCCATGATGTATTTCATGTGACCCTCTTGGAACCCTATCACATCTCCACACTCCCTCATCGTGCTCCATCCCGACCCCCACCAATTTATTTTGAGGAGTGTGAGGAATTTGAGGTCAACGATCTTAGATTCCAAGTTCTTTCGTCGCAAATTATGGTATCTTGTCTGTTGGAAAGGTTATCCCCTCTCAAAAGCTACCTGGGAACCTGCTAACCATCTTGTCCATGCAAGAGACGTTGTTCACGATTTTCATCTGAAGTATCCTCACAAGCCTGCTCCTCTTGGAAATCGTCGCTAGGGGGGAGCATAATGTGATGATTCACACATTACCATGTGAATTTCCATGCATTCATTATTACCATGTGAATTTCCACATATTTACACCAAAAATAGTGGTCAAAAGTATATCAAAACTAGTGGTTCACACAAAAGTAGTGGTTATCCAAAAATAGCACACAAAAGTAGTGGTCATCTAAAAGTAGTGGTTATCTTTTGCAAAAAAAGTAGTGTTCATCTTTGGTCCATGTATTTATATATAAATGGCATCTGTGTAATTGATCTTTTGTGGATCAACATAGGTTTTGGGCAAATCTTCATTCTCGTTTGAGTGTCTACTTTATTTTCCTGCGTATGTTTCCTTGTCCATTCCACTAGTATGTGCTGTCAAAATCACAATCTAAGCTCATTTCGGCCTCCAAATGCACTAATGTAGTGCCTATGTAAGCAATTTTGTCTTTTTGTGCCAAAAATATATACAAGTTTTGGTTCACCAGTATAAGCACCTCAAATTTTGCTATAGGTTTAACAAAACTCAATTGGGTAGTTCTATTCAACATTTTGAGATACAAACATTCTTTTTGCATTAGGGTATTTTAGTGAGTGGCCATGTCTAAAAGCAGTGATGTATTTTGTATGTTGGCTATTGAGGATAATTTAGATACTACCAATTACCCATTATGGGCATACGTGATGCATCATGTAAGCTCTGACAAGCTAAGGAGGATGTTGGAGTTAGACGTCTACGGAAGCACGCGAACATCACAAGGAAGAAGAAGAAGCTTGGAGCACAACACACAATACTGAATGTATTACTAGAGAATGTACAAAGATAAGTAGCCCATTGGGGCAATAGGCATATATACAAGCCGAGGGAAAAAAACCTCCTAAAGAGGGAAAAAAGTGCTCTGATAGTCCTAGAGTGTTCACACACACTACTACCTAAATATATCAACAAATCCCCCTTGGGAGTGATGCGGTGAACAAGTAGCTAGCACTCATGTATAAGGAAGTGCCAAGCTATGTGGAAATCACTCCACAAAAGGAAGTAAGCCCAAAGCTTTGCGAAAAGCTTCAAACTTCTCCCTAGCAAGAGTCTTCGTGAAAAGGTCTGCAATGTTCTCCTGCATGGGCACATATGCCAAGCTAATCTCCCCAACAGAGAACCTCTCCCTGACATAATGATAATGCACCTCCATGTGCTTAGTGCAAGCATGGAACACAGGGTTCCTCGCAGCCGCCAATGCGCTCTGACTGTCATTGAAGATGGTGGTGGCAGAAGACTGACCAACACCCAAATCAGCCATAAGGCGTCTAAGCCACACACACTCAACAATCACTGTGAAAGGTTACCTATACTAGGGCTCACAACTGGAAGTGGCCACAGTAGGTTGCTTCTTGCTCAACCAAGATATACATGAGCTACCAAGCATGAAGCAAAATCCACTAGTGGACACACGAGTGTCATAGCAACCAGCCCAATCAGAGTCAGAAAAAGCACCGCCTGCCAATGCATGACTCCTGGGCAATGCATAAACTTGCTCATCTGTGAGACAACAAACTGAATATCTGGCCAAGTAATGCATAAGTAAATCAAGCATCCAACAACTTGCTGATAGAGAATAGCATCAAATGCATCTCCAACATCATGAAGACTCAATCGTAAACCTATCTCCATAGGAGTGGCAATAGGCTTACAGTCTTCAAGGCCAAAAGGCTGCAATAACGTGTCAATATATTTCGTTTGACACAAAGCCATTCTACCATCAACGTACATAAACTGAATGCCCAAATAATGATGCAAATGCCCCAAATTAGATATCTCAAATGAGGCATGCAAATCAGCCTTAAAATCAGCAATATGCTTCTCAATAGGACCAGTGAGCAGCATGTCATCAACATAGACAACAATGATAAGAAGCACATCATTAGCACGCTTAACATATAAGGTGCTTTCAGTTGGACTGTTCTCAAAACCATGTGCAATCAGATAGGCATGTATCTTCTCATACCAAGCACGTGGTGCTCGCTTTAAACCATATAATGCCTTCTTTAACCTACACACCTGGTTTTCATGCCCTTTCTGCACAAAGCCACGGGGCTGAAAAACATACACTTCTTCATGCAAGTCACCATTCAGAAATGCTGTTTTAATGTCCAACTGATGTACATTCCAACCATGATTGGTTGCAAGTGCACAAATGCTCCAAATAGTAGCCATACAGCATGTAGGTGCAAAGGTCTCATCAAAATCAATGCTTCTTTCTTGTGCATAACCCTTTGCAACAAGCCTAGCCTTATACCTGTCAACTGTACCATCAGGTTTACGCTTCAGCTTGTATACCCACTTAGTGCCAATGGCCTTCTTTCCAAGAGGCAAGTCACATAAAGACCAAGTACCATTCCTCATTATTGCACCATATTCAGATTGCATAGTAGCCATCCAATTTTCTGAATTTTGTGCTTCATCAAACGAAATAGGCTCAGTCTCATCACATAGACTAGATGCTGCCATAGCATAGCAATCTGATGCAAAAGAGGTACTATGAGAGCTTGATCAAGTACGATATGACAGAGGTGCATCTAATTTTCTATCACGTAAGGTCTGCACTAGCCATTTTGGCATAGTTCTTGCCTGCTCAATATCATCTCTCTCATCAATAAGTGCATCATGTAAATCTGCAACAAAAATGGAATGATCTGCATCATCACATGAAACCTGCAAAGGGTGAGAAGTTGCCTCATTAGGACCAGCACTAGACTGTCCACCTGTAAAAAGAGGAAGCAAAGTATCATACATGTCTTTGGAGCTAACAAATGTCTCCTTAGTACATGAAAGAAATGGATGAGTAGAATCCTCCGCAAAAACAACATCACGGCTAACTAGAATGCGTTTAGTGTGTGGATGATACAGACAATAGCCTTTACTTTTAGAACTGTACCCAACAAAAATACATTTTGCTGCTTTATCATCCAATTTTCTACGATGTTGTTCAGGCACTAATGCATATGCCAAACAACCAAAAACATGCCAAGCCTCATATGGAGTGATAGACTGCAGTGCTTTAGTGGGACACCTATTCAGTACATATGTTGCACACATGACAACCTCAAGCCAGAAACTATGTGGTAAAGCCTTAGTCTTGACCATACACCTCGCCAACTCCATGAATGACCTGTTCTTTCGTTCAACAAATCCATTCTATTGAGGTGTATACGGCACTGTACACTGGGGTTTTATCCCACGTTCAGCCACAAATGCATTAAAATCAGAAGACATATATTCCCCCCCTCGATCAGAACGGAGGGTGCCCATTTTATATGCTGACAGATTTTTAGCCAAAACCAAAAACTGTTTGAAGCACATGAACACTTCAGACTTTGCCTTCAATGGATATACCCATGCATGCCTGGAAAAACCATCGATGAAAGTCACGAAGTAAAGATAATTCCCAAAAGAAGGTGTCTGCATAGGACCACAGACATCACTATGTACAAGCTACAATTTTTGAGTAGCCCGAACTGAACCGTCTTTTGGAAAGGACGAATGCTGCATTTCGCCCAAAATACAGCCTTCACAAACATGTTTTCGAGGTGCCTAAAGTTTGGGCAAGGAGGACACCATTTTAGATTTTTGCAGGCATAGCAAACTAGCAAAATTCAAATGAAGAAAGCATGCATGCCAAAGCTTTGCATCTGACATAGCTTGAGAATCATTTACAACACATGCCAAATCATTTATTGATCTTTCATAGTCTATGAGCTTATACAGCCCACGACATAAAATGCGAGAAGCAATAATCACATCACCATTTGACAGATCATGAACTGTACACCTGTCATCAACAAATTTGATAACCAAGCCAATCTTGGCTAATGCAGAAACTGATAACAGCTTCTTCTTGATCCCTGGCACAAATAAAGCATTTGACAAAGTGAAAGAACTACCATCAGCAGTAGTCAAAATGATCTTACCAACTCCCATAACAGGATAAGAGGAGTTTTTGGCGCATGTAACAGTATTCCCTATAGGGGCAGGCTCGAGTGAAGAGAAGAAACTGCGCTGTGAGGTAATATGTTTGGTCGCCCCACTGTCAAAATACCAAACATCTGAATCTACTGCAGACATGAACTGCTCATGAGAAGATGGGTTAAAACTACAGTCAGTAGTAAACGCCTATTCTTCTTCCTGCACAAGATTAGCAGAATCTGTTTTTGGTGTAGGGGCCTCTGCAACAACCATTCTAGCTTCTTTCTTCTTTGCCTCGTTAGCACCCAGTTTTGAACAGTTCTTTATGATATGATCATTCCCTTTACAGTACTTACAAAACAATTTCTGCTTTTCTGATTTCTTCTCATCTTTATCTTCTTTCTTTGAATATGCGGAATCAGCAAATTTTTGCTTTCTAGTTGAAGAGCTCCATTTTCCTTTGCCCTTCTGACTAGCCAAGAAAGCTTGATCTGCAACTCGCATAATGGACATGTTCTGCCTTGACTGATCTTCCTGCAACAAAACAGAGACCAACTCCTCAAATGATAAGGCATTCGGATTGCTTTTCATCATCAACCGAAGAGTAGAAGCAAAACTCTGATATGAATCAGGAAGACCATTCAAAATGGTCTGCACAAGTGAGCTATCTAGTATAACCTCATCAACAGAAATCAACTGTTCCTTGAAGTCTTTGATCTTTGTTAGGTTACTGTCCATAGAATCACCTTCATTCATGTGCTCACTCTCCAACTGTTTTCGGAGATAAACAACACGAGCCTCATTCCTAGCTTGGTACAATGTGGTAAGTGTATCCCAAGCATCCTTAGCTGTTTTGCAAGAGCGAATGTGAGGAATAACGGCACGTTTGACGGACAAAGCTATCAATGCATGTGCCTGGGCATCTCTGCCATCCCAACAAATCTGGTCTACAGTAGGTGCAACAAAAACCGCAGCACAAACAGGAATATGCAGAATATCATCATCTTCGACACCTTCTGCATCAGCTTCGGTACCTACAGTTATAACAGTTGCAAGTGTGATAGGACGTTTTTCGACACCCTGCACAATGTTTCATAGTCCTTTTGCAACCAACACATGTCGCATCATATAAGCCCATAACGGGTAGTTGGTACCATCCAACTTATCCTCAATAGCCAACATACGGAATACATCACTGCTTTCAGCCATGGCCGGTGACTAAAATATCTTGATGCAGAAAATTGACTGTATCTCAAAAAGTTGAACAGAACTGCCCAGGCGAATTCTGCAAGACAAGTAGCAGACTTCGAGACGCTTATATTGGCGAATAGAAACTGGAAACAAGACAAAATAGCCTGCACAAGCATTGCAATAGTGCGTTCGGAGGCCGAAACGAGCTCAGATCGTGATTTCGGCATCAAACAGCGAAGCTCTTTTGATCTCGGAAACACGCTGAGTATGCTCACCAAAATTCGTGCGATTCTGAGACTGCAAACAGAGGAGTGTCGAAGGCACCCTAGATGAAGCGACGACCTGCTCTGATACCAATTGTTGGAGTTAGACGTCTGCGGAAGCACGCGAACAGCGCAAGGAAGAAGAAGAAGCTTGGAGCACAACACACAATACTGAATGTATTACTAGAGAATGTACAAAGATAAGTAGCACATTAGGGCAATAGGCGTATATACAAGCCGGGGAAAAAAACCTCCTAAAGAGGGAAAAAAGTGCCCCTGTGGTCTTGGAGTGTTCACACACATCACTACCTAAATATATCAATAGAGGAATTCTTTGAGGTGCTCTACAAGGAGGAGTTACTTGAAAGAGGTGTGATCTATTCTTAAAGTAATTGGAGGAGTTTGTATCAACGAACCATCAACATCCTTATTGATTTATTGTTTGCAACAAGGGTATTTTTATTTATGGGACACTAGTTTTTTATTTAGGGTTTTTGAAACCCTAATCTAAAAATTAGGGTTTGTTATAAAATAGTTCTAACCTATTCATATTCTCCATATTATCTCTCTCTCTCTCTCACACACACTCTTCATACCTCTTAGGCACTTTACACACAGTTTCTTGTATCTAGTTCCCTATTTCTGCCTAGATCCAGATTTTGTCAATTTGTATCATATCCACACATTGTAATTTGACATTAGAATATAAGATAGTTTAGGTGAGCATTCTAGCTTACCTTACAATTTGAAAAGTCTTATCTATTCTATCTATATCTCAATCATCTCTTTTTGAGTATGAAGGTGTGTATGCTAAAGTTCATCTTTTGGAATATGATTATTTTTATTTGAGACCTACCCCAATTTCAACATTCGGTATCAAAGCATAGTTTGTTTATATATATTGGTAGTGATTTGTGAACACACTAGGACCGTGGGGGCACTTTTTTCCCTCTTTAGGAGGTTGTTTTCCCTCGGCTTGTATATATGCCTATAACCCCAACATGTTACTTATCTTTGTACATTCTCTTGGTAATACATTGAGTATTGTGTGTTGTGCCCCAAGCTTATTCTTCTTTGTTATGCTATGCGTGTGCTTCCACAGACCTCAATCTCCAACACTTGGTATTAGAGGAGGTCATTGCTTTATCTAGGGCATCCTTGACACCCCTCTGATCATAGTCTTAGAATCGCATAAAAATTGGTGAGCATACTCAAGGCGATTAGAAGTTCAAAGAAGCTCCACTATGTGCTATCGAAATTGCGATCTGAGCTCGTTTCGGCCTTCGAATGCACTAATGTAATTCTTGTGTATGCAATTTTTTCTTTTTGTGCCAAACACATACAAGTTTTGGTTCACCAGTATAAGCATTTCAAAGTCCGCCATGTCTAGAAGTAGTGATGTATTGTGTATGTGGGCTGTTGAGGATAAGTTGTATGCTACCAATTACCAATTATAGCATATGTGATGCATCATGTATTGGTTGCAAAAGGAGTGTGGAATTTTGTGCAGGGTGTTCAAAAATGTCCTACTACAAGTGCAAATACAATTACTGAATGTGATGCGGATGGCATTGAAAATGATGTTCTTCAAGTTCCTATTTGTCTTGCAGTTCCTGTTGCACCTACTATAGGGAAACTTGCTTGCGATGGTAGAGATGCTCATGCACATGCATTGATAGCCTCGTGTATCAAACATGTCATTATTCCTCATATCCACTCTTGCAAAATAGCAAAGGATGCTTGGGATACACTGACCACTTCATACTAGGCAAGGAATGAAGCTTGTGTTGTTTACCTCCGAAAACAGTTGGATAGTGCACACATGAATGAACGAGATCCCATGGATAATTTTATGACAAAGACCAAACATTTGAAGGAGTAGCTTATTTTTGTTGATGAAGTCTTGCAAGAGAGTTCACTTGTCTAGAATGTTTTGAATGGTATCCAAATTCATATCATAGTTTTGCTTCTACTCTTAGATTAATGATGGAAGGCAATCCAAATGCCTGAACATTTGAGGAGTTAAAAGCAAGAGTTACAAGATTATTCTCGACATGACTCAAAAAGCTGAGTGCGTTAGGGTTTCCTTATTGCCTATATCAAGATAGTTGACCCTACCGGCACTAAAGATGATGGAGACTAGGAAAAACAGGCTCTAGAGTTAGATTGTACTAAAGGAAGAGAGTTATGAGACATGGGGAGAATATGTATGGAGCCCATGTCTTTATATCTTTATAATGGAAGAATACTCTCTTTTAGTCATAGGCTTTGTACATTTTCATATCTTGTCTTGTGAGTGTGAGAGAGTGAGGTGTGTGTGTGCCCATGCATGTCTCTCCTTTGTGTGAGTTGGACTAGCCATTGAGGCCAATCAAGAAGTGTGCTTATTTTACACAGAGAAGCCCTCTTTCTAGATACCGAAAAGTAGTAGACCACCTTGAGTTATTGGCCTCCTACTATGATCTCAAATGACGAGATTTCTTAACACCTTGTAAATATAATATGAACTCAATACATTCTCTTACGAAAGAGGACATTACATTAATAAACAGGTTGGAGTGTCATTTCACTAGGAAGAAGAAGATCTTGTTTTGCATGTGCGCACTCAATAGGAAAACTAGTCAAGACATGTGCATGTGCATCTCCATAGTCGCTCGCATGAAAGCTTGTATGTAGTGGTTGGTGGTGCTAATGGTGTAACTTGCATAATCAATCAAAAATTAAGGCACTTGCATAATGAAGCTGCTGGTTTTGGTCTCCGATTCATCCTCCTACAAGAAATGACAGAAACAAACTCTTCGAATGCCGAGGCATTTGGACTTGCCCAACAAAGGTGTTAGCAAAGCAAAGCAAGAATGAAGGAGCGCATACACGAAGCTTGTGGGTCGTGTAAGTAATTGGGAAGTGTTCTCCACGAAGCGATGATGAAGTGAGTGTGCTGAATATGTGTGTGTATGAAGTGAAAATGTGGAAAGTGGCTGCCGCAAGAAGCCGCTTTTAGCACCACTCATGGAGAGGAGAGAGTGAGTGGGCTGGAAGTATTTGAGAAAGGAGATGTATATTATTAGTGGTTTCACGTTTCTATAATAATAACATGCATTGGCAAAGCTAGAGACACGTTTTCCACGACACTGAAGGCAATACTTATGGGCTCTCTTATGGCTATGTCGATGTAATGTGTTAAGAAATTTTGGTTGACACAAAGCTATTCCGCCATCAACTTCAATAAAGTGACTGCCCAAAGAATGATGCAAATTATGCAAATCTTAAATCTCAACGAGGCATGGAAGTTAGCTATGAAATCAGCAATATGCTTCTCATTAGGACCAATGAGCATCATGTCATCAACATAGACAACAATAACCAGAAGCACATCATTTGCATGCGTAACATATAAGATGCTATCAGTTGGACTGCTCTCAAAACCATGTGCAATCAAGTAGGCATGTATATTCTCATACTAAGCACGTGGTGCTTGCTTAAAACAATATAATGCCTTTTTCAACTTGCACAATTTGTTTTCATGCCCTTTTTGAGGTGTGTGGAAGCATGCAAACAACACAAGGAAGAATAAGACACTTGGAACACAACACACAGTATTGCATGTATCACCAAGAGAATGCACAAAGATAAGTAACCCATTAGAGTTATCAGCATATATACAGGCTGGGGGGATACTTCTCAAGAGGGAAAACAATGCCCCGATGGTCCTAGTGTGTTCACACACATCACTATCGAAATATATCAAAAATTCCCCCCTAAGAGTGATACAATGAACAAGCAGCTTGAACTCATTTATAAGGAAGTGCCTAGCTATGTGGAATCAATCTTGAAAGGGAAGTAAGCCCAAAGCTTTGCAAAACGGTTCAAACTTCTCCGTAGGTGGAGCCTTTGTTAAAAGGTCTGCAATGTTCTCCTATGTGGGAAAATAAGCCAAATTTATCTCTTCAGGAGAGAACCTCTTCCTAACATAATGATAGTGAAGCTCAATGTGCTTACATAGGGTTCCTCCCAACTACCAATGTACTCTAATTGTAAGTAAAGATGATGGTGGTAGAAGAATGACCAACACCCAAATCAGCCATATGGTATCTAAGCCACACACACTCAACAGTCACTTTGAAAGCTTGCCTATACTCAGGCTCACAACTAGAATTGGATACAGTAGGATGCTTCTTGCTCAACCAATATATGCATGAGCTACCAAGCATGAAGCAAAAAACATTGGTGGACACAAGAGTTCATAACAACCAGTTGAGTTAGAGTAAAAAAAAGCATGTAAATCTAGTGGCAGTAATTCCCTCTTGGCATAAAATAATCCAAGTATTTAGGCACCACTCAAGTAGCAAAAGATGTGCTTAAGTGCCTACCAATGCTTGATGACTGGGAAATGCATGAACCTGCTCATCTATGAGATAGTAAATTGAATGTCTCGCCAAGTAATGCATAAGTAAATCAAGCATCCAGTAGCTTGCTCGTAGAGAATAGCATCAAATGCATCTCCAACGTCATAAAGACTCAACCATAAACATTTTTCCATAGAAGAGTGGCAATGGGTTTTCATTCTTCAAGGCAAAAAATGTTGCAATAATGTGTGAATAAATTTTGTTTGACAGAAAACTATGTTGATATATATAGGTCCTCATGTGTATGAACACACTAGGACTGACGAGGCACTTTTTCCCCTCTTTAGGAGGGTTTTCCCCCGGCTTGTATATATGGATATTTCCCCAACATGTCACTTATCTTTGTACATTCTAGTGGTAATACATTCAGTATTGTGCATTGTGTTCCAAGCTTCTTCTTCTTCCTTGTGTTGTCTGCATGCTTCTGTGGACCTTAAACTCCAACAATTGGTATTAGAGCAGCTTCTCGTTTCCTCTAGGGCATCGTTGGCACCGCTCCGATCAAGAACGCACAAAATTTGGTGAGCATACTCAAGCTTATTAGTGTCAGAAGAGATGGTAGATACACTCCAAGCATGTGCCTGGTGCTGCAAAAACCTACTCTACACCTGCCAAGATAGCTTCAGGGATGATAAATAGACACTTTGAGCTTGCTAAGGATGCATATAAACCACCCTAGTGCTTTGGAGCATCACTCTCAAATTGATTCATCAAAATAGACCATGTGACACAAAATAGATGAAGCAAACTTTGCTATTTTTGGATGAGATGTACTCAGTTGAAAGTTACTCAGCGCTCACAACTTGTTGGAAATTGACTAGAGATATTTTGCACATCTCTAGTTAAATATATATAATAAATCTAAAGCAACCAATGTGATGAATTTTGATGAAACATACTGAGAGAAATAAGTTTAGCAATATAGGGGTGTCATCTCGACATTTCAAGAATTATCTACTGGAATACATAGGTAAATTTAAATAAATGTAACTCATAGAATCATGAACCCATGATAACGAAAACTGATATCATGCAAATAGTCTTATCAAGTTACCTACATCGATTTAAATCTCATCAAATGACTAAGTATACACAAAGAAATTAATAATTGAAGTTGATTGAAAATGTGAACATACACCTCTAGCAACAAATGAGGAGAACTCCAAGATGTATCTTGAAAGTCCAACTATATTGCACATATGGTACATGATATAAATGGGCATGAAGGTTGGGAAGGGCGAGCAGAGAGTATGCTTCACAAATAACTAGCTGCTTGGTCAGAATCTCCTCAGGATGTAGCTCAAATGATCTGATCTAATCTTTGACTACACATATGTGTATATATAGGAGATTCTGATTCAAAACTTGGAGTATTTGTACCTAACATTTCCTTCAAGTTTGGAGAATCTCTTCCTAATAACTCTCTCCTAACTTTGGCTCATGATTCGTGCCTAACAAGGACACAACTTCCTCCTTTCATCAAATGACTAAGTATACACAAAGAAATCAATAATTAAAGTTGATTGAAAATGTGAACATACACCTCTAGCAGCAAATGAGGAGGACTCCAAGATGTAGCTTGAAAGTCCATCTGTATTGCACATATGGTATATGATATAAATGGCATGAAGGTTGGGAAGGATGAGCACAATGTGTGCTTCACAAATCACTAGTTGCTTGGCCAGAATCTCATCAGTATGTAGCTCAAATGATCTGGTCTAATCTTGGACTACACATATGTGTATATATAGGAGTTTTTTAATTCAAAACTTGGAGTATTTGTACCTAAAATTTCCTTCAAGTTTGGAGAATCTCTTGCTAATCAATCTCTCTTAACTTTGGCTCATGATTCGTGCCTAACAAGGACACAACTTCCTCCTTTTACATTTACTTTGATGTGGTTATTTTTCAAGCAATAACTATTACAAGAGTTTGTTTCTATGGCTTCTCTCATTAAGAGAATACATAACCAATGTTTTACAACAATAAGTGATCAAGCACTAGGCTTGGATGAAATACACCAATAGCTCCCCCTCAAGCCTAGCATGCTTGAGTCTTCATTCTTCCTTGATTTCTAGCAAGCCAATCATGCCTTTGAATCTACTTAAGTTGATACCATCCAATGGCTTAGTCAGCATATTTGCACATTGAAGATAATGCCCTTGCTCATCAACTTCTCCTTTACATAATGAAAATGGAATTCAATGTGCTTGGTTCTAGCATGGTAAACCAAATTAACTGCTAAGTGAAGTGAGCTTGTATTATCTCGAGCTAGACACACTCAGCAATCGCTCAAAAAGTTGCCCTATACTCAACCTCAAAACTAGAATTGACCATAGCATTGGAGCCAAAAATTCCCTAAAAAGGGCCATTTGCTAATGAAGGATTAAGAAAATTGCCAAATAGCATCTTTTAATGTGTACAAGAATATAACATTCATGTCTCTTTTAATCATATGAAGAAATACTTTTCTAAGAAAATATGCTTTAAATCATTGCTAAAGTGATGGAATGATTTTTGAAGATACGATATATTTTTGGGTTCACAAAATTCAATGATGTTTTGGTCACAATTGATACATCAAATCAAAAGATTGCATTTCGCTTCCACATGTACAAAGTGTTTTTGTCTATAAATACTCGCAAAGTTTGTGAATCTCGATTTCCCATTTTGAGCATTCTTTACTATTTCTCTAAGTGTTCGAACTACTTCTACTTCTCATCATCCTTCCACTCGTGTAACCTAATGTGAGGTTTACAACAGAAGACAGGATTCTTTATGAAACCTCTTTCAGTGAAGCTAAATGATTGGGTGACTATGCTTCCTAATTACAGAGGTGACAAGGGGGGGCCCAAGCCACTGTAAACCACTCAAATGAAAATCGAGATAATCTACTAGACACACTAGAAGGCAAAGACAAATCATTGATTTGTTATAATCAAAACGTTTCCCATGGCCATCTATTCCTAATTTTCCTATTGGGCTCTGTGATGGCTATGTCGATGTACGTGCACACACATATCCCCACATATATGCACCTCACCAATTTACCACACACTCTGATATCAATTGTTGGCGTTTGAGAAGCACAGAAACATGCAAACATCGTGATGAAGAAGGAAAAATAATGATGCAAATGACATAAATCTTACATCTCAAATGAGGCATGCAAATAATAGAATCAACAATATGCTTCTCATTAGGACTGATGAGCAACATGTCATCAACATAGAAAACAATAATCAAAATCACAATTCATTTGCACACGTAACATATATGGTGCTCTTAGCTGGACTATTCTCAAAACCATGTGCAATCAAGTAGGCATGTATATTTTCATTCCAAGCACATCATTATTGCTTAAAACCATATATTGCCTTTTTCAAGTTGCACAGTATGTTTTCATGCCCTCTTTCCACAAAACCATGAGGCTGAGAAACATACACTTCTTCATGCAAGTCACCATTCAGAAATGCAGTTTAATTGTCCAACTGGTGTATGTTCCAACCATGATGAGATGCAAGTGCACAAATTCTAGGAACATTAGTCATTCGGCATCTCATCAAAATCGATGCCTTTTTCTTGAGCATAACCTTTTGCAACAAGCATAGCCTTATACTTGTCAATTGCTCCATCAGGCTTATGCTACTGCTTGTATACCCACTTTTTGCCAATGGCCTTCTTTCCAGGAGCCAAGTCACATAAAGACTAGGTACCATTTCTCATAATAGCATCATATTCTAATTCTACTGTAGTCATCCAACTTTTTGAATTTTGTACTTCATGCAACAAAAGAGGCTCATTCTCATCACAAAGACTAGAGGCAAACATAGCATAGCAATATGATGCAAAGGAAGCACTATGAAAGTGTGAATGAGTATGATATGACAAAGGTGCATTTGATTTAATATCTCCCAAAGTCTACACCAGCCATTTAGGCATAGTTTTTTTTCTCCTCTATATCAAACCTCTCATCAATAAGTGCATCATGTAAATATGCTCGAGAAATGGAATGATCTGCATCATCATGTGGAACTTGGAAAGGCTAAGAAATTGCCTCATTTGGACTAGCACTAGACTATCCAACCATCACTACCAACAAAAATGCATTTAGTCTATGGATGATATAGAGGATAGCATTTGCTTTCAGAACTGTAGCCAAGAAAAATACCTTTCACTGCTTTATCATGTGACTTCGTGCGTTGTTGTTCATACACTAATGCATATGCCAGAGAACCAAAGACACATAGGTGGGCAACAGGTGGCTTGTGACCATGCCAAGCCTCATATGGAGTGCTTTAGTGGGACACATATTAAGTACATATACTACACACATAATAGCCCAAAGCCAGAAACTATGTGGTAAATCTTGAGTCTTGACCATACTCCTCGCCATCTCCATGAGTGACATGTTCTTCCTTTTTGGAAGTCCATACGACATTGTACACTAATGTTTTATCCCACGTTCATCCACGAATGCATTAAAATCAAAAGAAAGATACCCCCCTCGATAAGAATAGAGGGTACCCACTTTACATGCTAATAGATTTTTAGTCAAAACCACAAATTGTTTTAAGCACATGAACACTTCAGACTTTGCTTTCAATGGATATACCCATGCATGCCTGGAAAAATCATCAATGAAATTCAAGAAGCAAAGGTAGTTTCCAAAAGAAGGTGTTTTCATAGGACCACCAAGATCACTATGAACAAGTGCAATTTTTTAGTAGCTTGTACGGAACCATCTTTTCGGAAGGAGGAACGCTAAATTTTGCCCAAAATACAGCCTTCACAAACATGTTTACCAGATGCCTCAAGTTTGGGAAGAGAGGAAACCATGTCGGATTTCTAAAGGTGTAGCTAATTAGCAAAACATAGATGACCAAAGCATGCATGCCAAAGCTTTGTATCTAACATAGCTTGAGAATCTTGAACTACACATGCTGAATCATTCATAGATTTTGCATAATCTATGATCTTATATAGCCCATGACATTGTTGATTGGATCCCGTAGATGCATGTACGCAGAGGATAGTACACAAACGAAATCTCACACAAGTACTCGAAGAATAGAAAGAGACAAGAGAATCGACACCAGATTGGGTGTAACCTCACATACTTTGATGGACAAGTCTATCAGAGCATGTGTATTTATAGGTATTTTTTATTACATCATGAATCGAAGGTACATGAGGGCAGCGCTTAGAAAAGCATGTGTTTACAAAAATATGCTTTATTTACAAAATCATTGTTTTTCAAAGGATCTACGATTTTTTCAAAAAAAATCTCTCTCTAAAGTGATCTATTATTTTTTACAAAAAATAACTAAAATATTATCTTCTAAATATTCTTCTAAATATCTTCAAAACTATATGAGTAATTCCACGTGAGTTGACACACTCATAAGTCTTCACATGCTAAATCAAAACACAAATCACATTAAAACCCTCAAGACATTAAAATCCATATACCATTCCATTATTCCGCGACGTATAACCGACATAAAATGCCAGAAGTAATAATGAGTCTGCCATTCAATAGATCATGAATTCTACATCTGTGATCAACAAATTTCACAACCAAGACAATCTTGCCTAATGTTGAAACTGATAATAGATTTTTCTAGATCGATTGGACAAATAAAGCATCCGACAATGTAAAAGAACTACCATCAACAATATTCATAATGATCTTACTAGCTCGCATGATAGGATAAGAGGAGTTGTTGGTAAGATCAACAATATCTGATAGTATTCCCTTTAGGGGAAGGCTCAAGTGAAGTGAACAAATTACGCTACGAGGTAATATGTTTGGTTGCCCCACTATCAAACTACCAAAAATCTAAGTCTACTGTAGACATACACTGTTCATGAGAGGATGGTTATAGCTGCAAACAGTAGTTAATGCCCATTCTTCTTTTGCACAAGAGTTGTAGAATCTGATTTGGGTGTAGAGGCTCTACAACAACCATTCTAGCCTCTTTTTTCTTTGCCTCTTTAGCAACTAGTTTTAAACAACGCTTTATGACATGATCATTTCCATTACAAATTTTGTAAAACAATTTATACTTTTTTGTTTTCTTCTTGTCTTTTGTCATACTTCTTTGATTGTGTTGAATTAGTAGATATCTGCTTACTAGTAGATTAGCTCAATTTACCTTTGCCCTTCTCACTAGCCACGAAATCTTGATCTGCAACACACAATGGACCTGTTCTGCCTAGAATGATTTTATTGCAAGAGAACAGACACTAGCTCCTCAAATGTTAAGGCATTTGGATTGCCTTCCATCATTAATCTTAGAGTAGAAGCAAAACTCTTATATGAATTTGGATACCATTCAAAACATTCTGAACAAGTCAACTCTCTTGCAAGACTTCATCAGCAAAAATAAGCTACTCCTTCAAATGTTTGATCTTTGTCATAAAATTATCCATGGGATCTTGTTCATTCATGTGCTCACTGTCCAACTATTTTCGGAGGTAAACAACACAAGCTTCATTCCTTTCCTAGTATAAAGTGGTCAATGTATCCCAAACATCCTTTGCTATTTTGCAAGAGTGGATATGAGGAATAATGACATGTTTGATAGACAAGGCTATCAATGCATGTGCATGAGAATCTCTACCATCGCAAGGAAGTTGCTCCATAGTAGGTGCAACAAGAACTGTAGCACAAACAGGAGCTTGAAGAACATTATTTTCAATGCCATCCGCATCACATTCAATAACTGTATTTGCAATTGTAGTAGGACATTTTTGAACACCTTGCACAAAATTCCACAGTCCTTTTGCAACCAATACATGATGCATCATATATGTACATAATTGGTAATTGGTAGCATACAACTTATCCTCAACAGCCCACATTCACAATACATCACTACTGTTAGACATGGCCACTAGCTAAAATACCCTGATCCAAAGAAAATTATTGTATCTCAAGAAGTTGATTAGAACTACCTAGTTGCATTTTGTTAAACATATGGCAGACTTTGAAATGCTTATACTAGTGAACCAAAACTTGTATATGTTTGGCCACAAAAAGAAAAAATTCCATACACAAGAACCACATTAGTGCGTTCAAAGGCTGAAACGAGGTCAAATCCGGACTTCGATAGCACATAGTGGTGCTTCTTTGAACTTCTAATCTCTTTGAGTATGCTCACCAATTTTTATGTGATTCTAAGACTATGATCAGAGGGGTGTCGAGGATGTCCTAGATGAAACAATGACCTCCTCTAATACCAATTGTTGGAGATTGAGGTCTGCGGAAGCACACGCATAGCACAAGGAAGAAGAATAAGCTTGGAGCACAACACACAATACTCAATGTATTACCAAGAGAATGTACAAAGATAAGTAACATGTTAGGGTTAAAGGCATATATACAAGCCGAGGGAAAAAAGCCTCCTAAAGAGGGAAAAAAGTGCCCCTGCGGTCCTAGTGTGCTCACAAATCACTACCAAAATATATAAACAAACTATGCTTTGATACGGAATGTTGAAATTGGGGTGGGCCTCAAATAAAAATAATCACAGGTTTAGAGGATATTCCAAAAGATGAACCTTAGCATACACACCTTCATACTCAAAAAGAGATGAGTGAGATATAGAGAGAATAGATAAGACTTTTCAAATTTGACAGCACATACTAGTGTAATGGACAAGGAAACATATGCGGAAAAGAAAGTAGACATTGAGACGAGAATGAAGATTTGCCCAAAACCCATGTTGATCCACAAAAGATCAATTACAGAGATGTCATTTATATATAAATACATGGATCAAAGATGAACACTAATTTTTTTGTAAAAGATAACCACTACTTTTGTGTGCTATTTTTGGATAACCACTACTTTTGTGTGAACCACTAAATTTGATATACTTTTGACCACTATTTTTTGGTGTGAATATGTGGAAATTCACATGGTAATAATGAATGCATGGAAATTCACATGGTAATGTGTGAATCATCACATTATCCTCCCCCTAGCTATGATTTCCAAGAGGAGCAGGCTTGTGAGGATACTTTAGATGAAAATCGCGAACAACGTCTCTTGCATGGACAAGGTGGTTAGCAGGTTCCCACATAGCTTTTGAGAGGGGATAACCTTTCCAAGAAACAAGATACCATAATTTTCGACGAAAGAACGTGGAATCTAAGATGTCGTTGACCTCATATTCCTCACCCTCCTCAAAATAAATTGGTGGGGGTCGGGATGGAGCACGATGAGGGAGGGTGGAGATGTGATAGGGTTCCAAGAGGGTCACATGAAATACATCATGGATGTGGAAATTCTTAGGAAGTGCAAGACGGAATGTACCTGGATTAATTTGTGCCGAAATAGTAAAAAGGTCCCAAATGTTTGTAATCGAGCTTATTAGAGGGTCATGTCGTAGTTATGTTTTGACGTAGAATCCATGCTTGATCACCAACTTTAAAAGAAGGTTGGGGAAGTCGATGACGATCAGCGTGGAGCTTTTGACGATCTTGAGCATTGGTAAGTTCAAGGACCATGTCATCTTGAAGTTGTGTGAGAAAATGTGCTCGTTCTTCAGCAGAAGGGTTGATCGAAGCCGTAGGAATATCCACACTGAACCGTGGATGAAAACCATAAGTGGCAAAGAAAGGCGTTGTGCCACTACAGGTGTAATGACTATTATTTTAAGCAAATCCACCCAACGGAATTAACTAAATCCAATAATCCTGGTGATAACTTATAGTGCATCGAATGTATTGTTCAAGAATCTGATTGATTTGCTCAGTTTGCCCATTAGTTTGAGGATGAAAAGTGATAGAAAGTTTAGTATTGATCTTCAAGAGTTGAAATAGCCGACATAAAAAATGAGAGATAAACTATGGACCGCGATCGGAAATGATATCATCAGGTAGTCCATGAAGGCAAATGATATCCTTAAGAACATGCTTATCATGATCTGCTTGGTTACGTGAAAAAATTAAAATATCATGAAGTTAAATTACAATAAACTCATCCATATACTCACGGAAGATATCATTCATCATGTGTTGAAAGACAACCGGAGCATTTGTAAGGCCAAAAGGCATGACAATGTACTCAAAATGTCCATATCGAGTACGAAAAGCGGTTTCCCATTCATCTCCAGCTTTGATGTGAATTAAGTTGTAAGCACCTCAAAGATCAATTTTGGTGAAGGTTTTACCTGATTTGAGGCGATCCAAAAGCTCTACAATCAATGGTAATGGATAGCGATTTTTAATAGTAAGTTTATTAAGACCACGATAATCCACACATATTCGTAAGGATCCATCCTTCTTCTTGACAAATAAGATAGGAGCTCCCATCAGAGATTTTGAATGTTGAATAAAACCCTTTCCTAGATTCTAATTGATGTATGTTTTGAAAGCCACAAGTTCCCGTTCAGAAAGCCCATAAATAGGCCCAAAAGGATGTATTGAGCCCTTTTCCAAATCGATTGAGCAATCATATCGACAATGAACTGGTAGAGTATCTACACTCTTTTCTTCAAACACATCAGCAAAGTCTTTGTACTTTGTAGGTAACTTCAACTGAACCACTAATGGGTTTTGCTGGAGAAACATGAAGAGCATAAACTTGATGTTTCTTAGCAATTTGCAAAAAAGGAATAGCCCCAATAAAAGCTATTTTAATAGGATCTTGACGAAATGTGACTGAAGTATCCAATAATCCTTTACACAAAAATGCCTCACACTCATGTGCATGCTTGAGAGGTTTAGGAGTGTTCAATTCAAGCAAACATAAATGAGCCTGACAACATTCAAAAGGAAAAGAAAAAGAACGAGTTTGCCAATTCACAATCGGATTGTTATGTTACTTCTAACCAAGATAATCCAAGAATGATAGGATGATTTGGAGATATGATTAGATTGAATTTGATTGTTTCTTCATGCTTACCAATACATAAATCCAAAGAGATTGTTTCATGTGTGATAATGCCAGAAGAAACCAAACGTCCATCTATCACTTCCACTATAATAGGAAATGCCTTCAGCACAATAGAAATTGCATTTTCACGAACATACTTGATATCCATAAAACATGCTATGGCCGCTGAATCGATAAGAGCTTCACTCTTAAGGACTTGCAAATGAATCTTGATTTCCACAAGAATCGTAAAACTTGACATAGGGTCGATTGTTGTAGAGGAACCGTGATTCTTATGGTGGTATATAGAGTCCAATTACAAAGTTTCTACTGCAATTGAACATTGTCGTTTTCCAGTATGGGTATAGGCTCCACATATGGCTGCAAGTTACTAGACTCCACCATAGGAAGTTGTGCCCTTTTTCCTTTGTTGGGACAAGTTTGCGCTATATGACTAGGTGCCCCACAATATAAACAAAGATTATTAACTCGACGATACTGCTTCTCATCATCACTAAGTGGTCCAAATCATATGGAATCCAACTCCATTGGAACAGCATGAGTAGGATGCTCCATTGAGGATGAGGATCATGGTTGTGTCGTAGGTTGGGCAAAATGATGCAGATGGGACTGACAACGATACTTAAACAATCGATTATCACATGGTATTGCTTGAGCCATAGCTTCATTTAGGGTTGATGGATCTTTAAGGTTCAGTAGTAAATTCTTGACATCCCATCGAAGACCCCGGTGGAAACGATCAATGAGTGCTTGTTCATCCCACTGAATGTCACAAACAAGTTGAGCAAATTCTAAAGCATAAGTTGATGGAGCACGAGAACCTTGTTGAAGATAAATAAGCTTGTTGGTTGATGTCTTGTGCTTGTCGAAATCACCAAAAGTTGCTTCAAAATCAGCTAGAAAAACGACGTAATCTTCAAGAAGAGGTGATGATTTTTTTCCACCAGTGGAGCAAACCATGCTTGTGCCACTTCCGTTAAAAGAGTTCCAATAAGCCCAAATCGACTAAAAGGAGTAGGATATCGTTGTGAGTGAAGCTTAAGAATCAACTTGACTTGATTCATGAAACCTCTAAACTTGCAACGAGTTCCATCAAAGTTCTCTGGGCGACAAACTTTGGGTTCCATAGCTTGCTGAGGACGTTCTATGCCGAGGGAGGAATTTTGGATCATGTTTAATGATACTCGAAGTCGCATGTTTTCCTCCTCTATGTGTTGTAAGCCAGCCATGACGTGATTAAGATCTACCTTTGACATGATTACAAGTGAAAGAATAGAGCCTAGCTTTTGATTCTATAGATTAACGAATTCGTGATGTCACCATTTGGCAGGAATTGAGCTGGTTTGATCGAGGCAATAATTATCTTGCATCAAACGGTTGCACGAGTCTTGCAGCTAGAGGGGGCTTGGTAGGTTTCCATGTGCTAACAACTCATGGAAGGAAGACAATTTTTTTCTCAATTCAGCTGGAAGGCTTGTATGGACTCTGGAGAGAACCCATATTACAGGTGGACTCCCTATACTTGAGCGGCTATGTAAAGTAGCTCCTCTTTGTAGAGCACCTCGAAGCATTCCTCCTTAGCTTGTTAGAGCTTGAGTTATTGGCCTCCTAGCAAGGGGATCCTAACAAGTTTAGAGGGACACTATGACTATACCAAGTCCTTGCCAGGGAATAATTATTTTAACTATACTTCATGATATGTTTGACTTTGCATAATGAATAAGGGTTGTAATTATCGTTTTCACAAAGAATGAATGTGAGTTTTGCAGGGATCAACACTAATTAGAGATGGAATGCTTGCGATTGGTTATGACTATCCCACACTTTTCAGGTTTGTGACAACCTATGTTGGGTTTCGTTGTCAACACTATCTGGAACAGATAGATCTTCATAAAGTTCAAGTTTTCTAGTACCTGATGCTCTCTGAAGTGGAAACTAAAATTGGACTAAATGTTATTGTCCACTTCTTTTTCAAAAACAATCTACTTATTTTGTGTATGTTTAAGCTCAGGTTTGGGAGCTCCCTGGTGAGGCTGTATCAGTCCGACATAGGACATAGTGGGATGTATGCTAGGTTGACTACCCCCCAAGGGGATTGTGTTGCTCAACATTGAAGACCTAAAGAACTAAAGACTTGTGATAGATTTGTAGACGTGCAAACCTCGAGACTTGTAGACCTGAAGATTTCCAGACTTGAAGACTCCAACTTGGAACAGTTCGGCTCTGTATGATCCTCTTCTCTAGGTTTGTCGAGGGTGACAAAGTCTAGAGGGGGGAGAGTGTTGGCTTATTGGGTAATAATGAATGCATGGAAATTCACATGGGAATGTGTGAATCATCACAACTAGAGCTATTTTGAACTCTTAATCACCTTGAGTATCCTCACCAATTTTTGTGGGATTCTGAGACTATGAGCACAGGGGTGTCGATGATGTCCAAGATGAAGTGATGAACTCTTCTAATACCAATTTGGAGATTTAGGTCTATGCAAGCACGCAAACAACACAAGGAAGAAGAAGAAGAACAAGAAGGAGAAGAAGAAGAAGAAGAAAAAGAAGAAGAAGAAGAAGAAGCTTGGGGCACAACACACAATGCTCAATGTATTACCAAGAGAATGTACAAAGATAAGTAACCCGTTAGGGTTATAGGCATATATACAAGCCGAGGGAGAGAGAGAGAGAGGGAGAGAGAGATAGAGAGAGAGAAAGAGAAAGAGATAATATGGAGAATATGAATAGTTTAGAACTATTTTGCAACAAACCCTACTTTTGAAATTAGGGTTTTAGAAACCCTAAATGAAAAACTAGTGCTCTAGAAAGTGAGAAATAAAAATAGCCTTGCTACAAACAGTAAATCACTAAGGATGGTGATGGTTTGCTGATACAAACTCCTCCAATTACTCTAAGAATAGAGCACACCTCCTCCAAGTAACTCCTCTTTGTAGAGGACCTCGAAGAATTCCTCCCTAGCTTGTTAGAGCTTGAGTTGATAATCCACAATGAGCCCATAGATGTTCTTAAATAGGTTTGAGTGTACCCCATGCGATCAACCACGAAAATATTTCAATAAACACAAAAAACTTATGATAATCTCATGAAGTGTTGGCATAGAGATTTTGTTATCATAAAAAATACCTATAAATACACATGCTCTGATAGACTTGTCGATCAGAGTATGTGAGATTATACCCTAAACCGGCATCTGGTAAACATGTTTGTGAAGGCTGTATTTTGGGCAAAATTTAGTGTTCCTCCTTCCCAAAAGATGGTTCAATACAAGCTACTGAGAAATTGCAACTTGTTCATAGTGATCTTCGTGGTCCTATGAAAACACCTTCTTTTGGGAGCTACCTTTGCTTCTTGACTTTCATTGATGATTTTTCCAGGCATGGATGGGTATATCCGTTGAAAGCAAAGTCTGAAGTGTTCATGTGCTTCAAACAATTTCTGGTTTTGGCTGAAAATCTATTAGCATGTAAAGTGGGTACCGTCTATTCTTATCGAGGGGGGTATATGTCTTCTGATTTTAATGCATTTGTGGATGAACGTGGGATAAAACATCAGTCTAGAATGTTGTATGGACTTCCAAAAAGGAAGAATATGTCACTCATGGAGATGGCGAGGAGTATGGTCAAGACTCAAGATTTACCACATAGTTTCTGGCTTGGGGCTATTATGTGTGTAGTATATGTACTTAATATGTGTCCCACTAAAGCACTCCATATGAAGCTTGGCATGGTCACAAGCCATCTGTTTCTCACCTATGTGCCTTTCGTTCTCTGGCATATGCATTAGGGCATCATCAACAACGCAAGAAATCAGATGATAAAGCAGTGAAATGTATTTTTCTTGGCTACAGTTCTGAAAGGAAATGCTATCCTCTATGTCATCCATAGACTAAATGCATTTTGGTTAGTAGTGATGTTGTTTTTGTGGAAGATGCAATCCAACCATTCCTTTAATGTACTAAGGAGACATCAATTAGCTCCAAAGATGTGTAGGACACTTTGATGCCTCTTTTTATAGTTGGATAGTCTAGTGGTGGTTCAAATGAGGCAATTTCTTAGCCTTTTCAGGTTCCACATGATGATGCAGATCATTCCATTTCTCCCGCATATTTACATGATGCACTTATTGATGAGAGTTTTGATATAGAGGAGAAAAGAAACTATGCCTAAATGGCTGGTGTAGACTTTGCGAGATATTAAATCAGATGCACCTCTGTCATATCATACTCGTTCACACTTTCATAGTGCGTGCTTTGCATCATATTGCTATGCTATGTTTGCCTCTAGTCTTTGTGATGCGAATGAGCCTCTTTTGTTGCATGAAGCACAAAAATTCAAAAAATTATATGACTACTATAGAATAAGAATATGATGTTGTTGCAGAGCTAAAGAAAGTACAAAGCAGAGAAAAAGACGGGCCCCAAAGTTTTTCCGATTTGGACATCTTATTTTTGTATCATAATCATTCTTGTAATATATTTTCCATTGTAAATGCACTAGAGGAGTCCTCTAGATGCATCTCCACAGAAGATTGGAGATTTACCCATGTAAAATAGTACGAAATTAGTCTTTTAGTGAATAAAGTGCCGATCTCTTGTGTGAAAGGATCAAACTTAGGGCACTAGTATATAAGTCATTTTGTGACTCTTTGTAAGGACTTTTTGCCATTGTGAGAATAGAGAGCACAAAAATTCGAATTTGTGTCTTCTTCACTCCATATCTTCTTCTCTGTGAGCTTGTATGCATGTGTATTGCTTGGAAAGAGTGCGTGGGTGTGTTGTCTATCCATGAAAGTGTTTAATTGCTGTAGGTAATGTGTGTACGAAGTGTAGGAAGTGCTGTAGTGTAGGAAAGTATTCTCGCGACTCAGTATTTTGCTCATAACTTGAAGTAAGAGCGTCAAAATTGAGTGAAACCACTGCGGTTGGATGCGTCTTCTCGAGAGCTTTGAAATGCATATGCTATTCACTATATTTGGAGTTCGGAGCTGGGAGAAAAGTCCAAAATACTGACGGCTGCTGCACCAAGTATCGTTTCGCCATGACCAACAGTTGAAGCTTGTTTGGATAAGTCTTTACCTTATTTACACTCTTTGAGTAGTTCCTTTGCATTGATCATTACATGATTGCATGTCCTCATACACTCGGCAAGGTTTGCATACTCTTTGGATTGATAATTAAAAGCGTGTATCCCCACTATATGCACTTGAGAGGGGATTGAGGTATAGTCTCTTTCTCCGCAAGTCCCTAAGTTGGTGCTTAGGTCAACACACTTTTTGGCGCCGTTGCCGGGGAGTGACGAATCAAACCGAGGCATTCGTGTGATGGTAAGTAGCTATTTTGCATTGAAGTAAGTGGAGGAGTGGAAATTTTCTCTTCTTTGGTAAGTCATTTTCAGCCGCACTTACTACTTCTCATTCTTGGAATGTGTGTAGTGAGTTGTTAGTCTAGGGAAGTGAGTGGAAGGAGTAGAGAAGGAGTAGAGTAGGAGTAGGGAGAGAGTAGGTCAAGTCCGGAGAGTAGGAGTTAGTCTTTGTTCAGTAAAGTTTTCTTTTTGAAAGCAAGAAAATCCCGAGTATAAAAGCCAAAAAAGTCACTTTGCAAGTTACTTGTATTTTTGAGCAAGTATCGTGAGAGAAACTGTCGAGTATCGTGAGAGCTGCGCCAGAGATCGTGAGTGAGCAAACGGGCAAGCTGGGGTTGCACAGAGCAAGGGGAAGTGACAAAGAGATTATAGGAGCTACCAAGGTGAGCTAACCCACTCTTTTGATCAAAATTTTTCAGCAAATCAAGTTAGGAAAGAAAGACGATCTGCGTCAGCTATCGTTTAGAACTTTAAGGGACAAAAAAGGTGTGTTTTGATTGATACAGAGAGTGAGGAGAGGGTAGGAGACCTTGTAAAACATCTGTGTGTGATCAAAGCTTCAAAAATCTTAGCAAAAATTTTGAAAAAGGGTCAAGTATCGTTTTGCTCCCGCGGTCGAGTATCGCGATACTTCACAAGTATCGTTTTGCTCCTGTGGTTGAGTATCGCGATATTTCCCGCCGATCGTGTATCGTTTCATACCGATCGCGATACTGGAGAAGTATCGTGTATCGTGTATCGTTTCGGTCAAAGATCGGTATCGTCTCTCAGAGATCGCGATACTTACTAGAGATCGCGTATCGTTTGACCCAGAGATCGTTTTGATCAAAGATCGCGATATTCATCAGCGATTGTGTATCGTTTGGTTCAGCGATCGCGATACCTAACAAGTATCGTGTATCGTTTTGCCAGCGATCGTCTGCGAGAGATCGTTTTGTGAGGTATCGTTTTGTGAGAGATCGTGTATCGTTTGGTGGAAGTATCGTGTATCGTCTGTGTTCAAGTATCGAATATCGTTTGGGATCAAATATCGTGTATCGTTCTATCCGGAGTATCAAGTATCGTTTTCATCAGGTATCGTGTATCGTCTGGTCTTCAAAGATCACGATACTTGATCAGTGTCGTGTATCGTAGGATCACAAGTATCGTGTATCGTTTGGAGCGAAGTATCGTTTGTACTAAAGATCATTTTGATCAAAGATCGCGATACCTAACAAGTATCATGTATCGTTTTGTCAGCGATCAAGTATCGTCTGTAGTCAGAGATCGTGGAAATTGGAGGTTAAGTATCGTGACTTGAAAAGTTATTTTCAGTCAATCTTTAGCCAACATTCTTCCTAGGATTTTGACCCTTAGTGAAGAACCCCAGAGGCTAGAAGAGTGCAAGGACTGATCAGAGTTGTTAGGTGGATGAACCTGAGATCCGGAAGAGTGCTAAGTAGTCGAAGAAGTGTCATATCTTCGGTAGGAAGCGCTGCTCAGGCTAGTCACCACTCCATTTACTCAGAAACTTCTAGTGATTCGGAAGGGGAATTACACATGGCTTCGGAAGACATGCAAGGTCCAAAGCCAAATAGGAATTTCATGTCCACTGTTGAGGGGGATTACCGTACCTCCTTACAATATGTGTCCACCAATGCCCAGGAGATCCCAATCTACCTGGATGGGTTAAACAGATCTGTTGCTAGGATGATAACTTCCCAGAATGCCACAATTGTGCCCCGACCCGCTGTGAAGTACGAAGGAGGAGCATATGTAGATAAAATTGGTCATATCTATATTGTGACTGAATTTCCTGAGAGAATCAATGAAAGAGGAGAGTTTGTGGACCCCAACAACTCCGAAAGAACACAACCTGAAGAACCTATATGTACCCGGAGGGGCAGGTCTCAAGTGTCACGGGTCTTGAGAGGAGATTTGATACCTCAAGATGATTACCTGTTGGAAGTCTATATGATCCATGGATCAGACCTGTTGCTTCAAACTGACTTACCGGCTCCAGGGAGAGAAGAAAGCCCCATGACATTTTATGAGCTGAAAGACCCAGATGATGAAACTAGACTTACTTACTTGGATAAGGATCAAAGGAGATATTGGCCTGTGAGTGCCTTAGACAGGGCCCGACTAAGATACATGGGTACGCCTGTATTTCCTCAAAGGGGTCAGGCAACTACTTCACAAAATCCTTTTGGGAATCAACAAGAAACAGAGCAAACCACATCTGGACAGACCAGTCAACGAAGTGTGCCCAACCATACTCATGTACAGTTTGCAACTCCAGGAGTGCACACACACAATCAGGCCCACGCAGGGATAGGGGACCAGTACCGACCACCAGTAAGACCACAACCACCGATAGGAAGACAGCTTGGAGTACCGCCATTACGTCCAGCTATCCCAGTCTTCCCCGTGATGCCCAGACCACCGGAACCAATGAGAAGGCTGAGACCTATCCAAGTAGCTAAATGTGTAAGAAACCATTATGATGGGCTGGGAGAACCCTATGATCATATCGCAGAATTTAAACAAGTTCTAAGAGCGGAGCAAGTAGAGGACTTCTTTGTGTAGTATGAGTCTTTTGGGCTCACCCTCACAGGGATTGCTCTAACTTGGTTCCAACCTTTAGATCCCAACCAATTTGGAAACATGGAACAATTCTTTCAAGAATTCATTGGAGAATTCACAAAGAGAGGGATTAAACACAATTCTGCATCTTTAATCCATAGCTTTAAACAAAACCCTAATGAAACTGTGAAGACTGCGACACCGAAGATTCAATCAGTATGTGGATAGATGCCCAGTAGCTGAGAGACCCACTCAACAGAAGATGATCTCTCTATTTCTAGATGGACTTACCAACGGAACCCTAAGAACACTAGTGTATGTGAAGAGATTACAAACATTGAGTGAGTGTCTTCAAGAGTGCATTGATTTGGAAGACAACCTTGCCGAGGATCTCAAAGGTACCACCGACCACACTAAAACAGAAGATTTAAAGAGCACTATCACGTCCAACTCCAGTAAGATGGAAGAATTAGCAGAATTATTAGCAAAGAAACTAGGAGTCCAGGGACAGAGAGCTTATCAAAACCTAGCACAAAGATTGCCTGTGCTACGAAGATGTAATTTATGTGGAGGAGAGCACCCCACACACTTGTGCGTTCGAGGAGGGGCCGGTGCACAACCTACGTATCCATACTACAGACAGCAACAACAAGGGACTTCTTCATACTGCCACATCGAGCAAAAATACACCAATCACACCACTGAAAATTGTCCCTTCAATAGGCAAGCACGGCCTATCCAACCACCTCAATACCGACCATATGGATATCAACCGAGAGAGCCTGGTAGGGAGATGCGTAGATACAATCCTTATCCAACACAAGCAGGGGCACCAAGACAATATGAGCAAGCACCATACCCACCACCACAGCCAGTACTGGGACCCCAACTATCACAACCTCAACAAGTAGTACCTGTGAAGTATGCTCAACCAGAAGAAAACTTAGAGAGAGCTATAGTACCAGCATCAATAATGACCAATGTGGAATCAACCAACCCAAGGTATGAACCTCCACTAGGGGAGTACTATCCATATGAAGCCAACATGATGGAATATGAACCAACATATGACACGGCTTATTATGGTTATGAGGGCTATGATCAGACATATGGAGCAGAAACCACACCCTTAATGTATACGGCTCCTAAAGCACAACCACCCATGAGACCTCCTGTTAGACCACCGGTGCAGAGAGGACCATGCTATAGATGCGGAGGGTATCACTTCATTAGGGAATGCCCTCGACCTTATAATCCACCACCACCCAGAGTTTGGGAAGGGTATTGTAGTGATTGTGGAAAGGAACATCTTTTTAGAGATTGCCCTAAGAATCCAGCCAAATCCCAAGACACTGCACCTATCAATGTGATTGAGGTCATTGAAGGATCCGGAAGTGATAAGGAGTACACGGTGCCACTAAAGGCCATTACAAGAGCCCAAACGAAACAACAAAAAGAACAACACTCGGAAGAGAAACAAAAAAGCAACAAAAAAATAAGCCCTTCAATTCAGATAGTGGAAGATTCTGAGGACCCATGTGAAAATTCGCAGAACACGAAAGCTCAGAAATGGAAGGAAAGACGAGAGAAACTCAAGGACAAATGGGCAAAAAACAAGACTATAAACAGAAAAAAGCAAACCAAAAACCCGAATAAACACAAAGAACAAGGGAATCCTAAGGAGGCCCCTGAGCTACCCGAACCTAGCTCAGATAGGGAGAAGCCCGGATCAATTCTAGCAGACCCAAAGCCGGACGACTTAGACATGTGGTTGAAAGCCTACCAATCTAGAATCAAGATGGGCCCAAGCGTTGAACAACATGAAAAAGTCTACCCTAAAGGGGAATTAGAAAAAGAAAGACTGACCATATGCAGGAAACTCATAGAAGTAGCACAAGCAATCCTAGAAAAACCTATCCCAATTCTACCAGAAACCAGGATTGCACATAGTCTGTATGAAGAATGCTTGAAGTCCAATAACAAAGAACCTAGGAAAGGAGATGACCAAAGCGGCCAAATAACAACCCAAGAGGAATCGATGTCAATAATCCCAGATCTAGAGGCAGATTGGCCAAAAGACTTATGGAACAGAATACGAGAGGAGCAATGGAAGAAGAATGGAGATAATACACCTCCTTTTGAAGAAATAGATGGAGAAGATTGTGAACTTCACCCCAACTTGGAGGAAGTGTACGAAGAAGTGTCAAGACTTGACAGAGGAAGAGAGGAAACCATAAGCATTTCAACGTTGCCTAATTACATGGGAGAATACGAAAGGGAGTCAGTGATAATACGAGCACCAACAGTGCATGGAAAGGAAAAGGAAAAGGTAGAAGAGAGTTCACACAATCTAACAGAATTAAAGAAAACAAAAGTATGATGCCAATTGACGGTGGAAGAATTGTTTCGACTTAAACCACAATTATGGAAGCAAATGGCAAACCAATTAGAATCACAGCCAGAGATTGGAGGACCGACAGAAAAGGCGAAGGAAAATAACTCCACAATACAAGTTCCTGTGGACAAAGTGGGAGAGTTTAGTGAAGGAGATGAGGGTAATACTTGTCTACCAGTCACACACAATGGGTACATGACCAAGGCTATTCTAGATACGGGAGCCGGGGTAGGAATTGCTACTAAGGAAATCTGGGAAAAATGGGGAAAACCTGCCTTACGACCCACACGCATGAAACTCCAATTAGCAGATGGTCATGTAGAAAAACCCTTAGGAATATTGGAAAGGATCAAACTAACCACTTGCGGAGTAGAATTCGAACACACTCTAGCCATCTGTGAATTCGAGAGAGCAAACAACTACGAGATGATATTAGGCCGACCCTTCATGAGACAAATGCGGGTAGTACAGGATTGGGGAAGAGATTCGTTATACCTGCAACATCAAGGAAACACCACCAAAATAAATTTGCACACATTTGCTTATCGAGATGTCCCTCCCCTACAATGGAATCCAGTACACCGAGAAGAAGATGACTTATCCATTCACAGTGCTGGATCAAGTGATCAATCTCGGATGCATGAAGATGCTCAGTTGTGGATGTGTAAGGAATCCAAGAGAGAAGATAGCAAAAGGCAACCATGGCCGATAGGACATCCTAACCATAGACCCGTAGAGGACCCCACTTACACACCTCAAATCTTCTCTGATGAAATCTTTGAGCCACATGGATGGATGGAAATCTTGGCAACTCTAGATGTGTGTGTAAACGAGGAAGTTTTAACGATGAATGAATGCATAGATGAGGAGGGCTATGATGTAAACCTCTATATGGTTGTCCTTCAAGAAGTAGAAGAAGGGGAAATCCTGGAAAAAGAATGGAAAGAGGAGTATGAAAGCATAGAAATGGAACCCGAATTCGATTACGAAGAAAGCTGCTTAAATACTATTCAGAACCAGAAGGAACAGGAACCAACAAAGATCTTAGCAATTGAAACTGCTACGGCAATACACAGGCAGGAGGAGAACAAGAGTAAGGTAGGGCCGGACCCAGATCTCTTTGAAGTTCCTGAACACTTTAAAAAATATGAAGTAGAGGAAAGAAAAGTGGCTATTCAAATGCTTCGACGAGAGGCACGAGACGGGGAAGCATATGACAACAAGGAACAAACGAAAAAAATTGTTGTGACAGTTGAGGAAGGAGAAGAAAGATGCACATATATTGGTAAAGATGTGTCTGAAGAAGAGGAAGAGGAACTCATATACCTTATTCGGGAGTATCGAGATGTATTCGCATGGACCTATAAGGATCTCAAAGGGGTAGAACCCACTATTTGCTCCCATCGAATACCAATGACAGCAGATGCAAAACCCTCCAAACAACATCCTTATACATACAATGAAGTCTACGCAGCAAAGATTAAGGAAGAAATAGACAAACTACTAGCGGCAGGATTCATATCTGAGATAGAACATACTGAGTGGGTATCGCCACTAGTAGTAGTGCCTAAGAAAAATGGAAAATTGAGAGTGTGCATAAATTTGAAGAAGGTGAATGCAGCCACTATACGTGACAGCTACCCACTACCCATCACGGACCATTTATTAGAGAGAGTAGCAGGTAAGGAGGTCTATAGCTTCCTAGATGGATTCTCTGGATACAACCAGGTAGCTATTGCGACTGAGGATCAACATAAGACAGCATTCACTACTGAATGGGGATTGTATGCATTCAGAGTGATGCCCTTTGGACTCACTAATGCTCCAGCTACCTTCCAGAGATTGATGTGTCATGTTTTCAAGGAATTTCTGAAAAAAAGCATGGAAGTATATGTAGATGACCTTTGCACGTACTCCAATCAAAGACCCGATCACATTCCCGAGTTGAGAAAGATATTCAACAAATGTAGACAGTACAGAGTCTGCTTAAACCCAGAGAAATGTGTCTTCATGGTAAGGCAAGGGAAAATTCTAGGACACATAGTTTCGAGAAATGGAATATCAACGGATGAGGACAAGATTAAAGTCATCTTAGACTTACCAAGACCCAAGAATGCAAAGGAAGTGCAAGCTTTTATGGGACATTGTGGATACTACCGTAGGTTCATTCACATGTATGCCATAATAGCAAAACCCTTGTATGGTCTCTTGACTCAATTTACTTGGACAGAAGAGTGCGAAAAGGCATTCACTGAGTTGAAAAAGAGACTCAGCACTGCCCCAATTCTGAAATCACCCAATTGGAGCAAGCCTTTTCATATTCATGTTGACGCTTCTAACTATGCCATTGGATGCATCTTAGCCCAGCCGGCTGATGAAGGCAAGCTTGATCATCCAATTGCTTATGCGAGTAGACAACTGAATCAAGCCGAAAGAAATTATACCACCACGGAACGAGAGGGCTTAGGAATGGTATACGCATTGAAGAAATTCAGACATTATCTTTTAGCTAACAAGTTCAAATTCTTCATAGACCATCAAGCTTTGTTGTACTTAGTCAATAAGCCTTGTAACACGGGAAGGTTGGTACGATGGTTTCTACTACTAATGGAGTTTGACTTTGAAGTAATAGTGAAAAAGGGGAACACACATGTGAGAGCAGACCACCTTTCGAGGCTAACACACGGGGAGCCACCAAGTGGAGTGCCCGACGATCTACCAGATGCTTATTTGTTCAATCTAGAAGTTTGCCCAAAGTGGGCAGAGAAATTGATTCCTATACTCACCCATGGCCCTCAACACTCTATAATAGGAATAGCAAGAAAGAAATTCTTCAATCAAGGAACTTACACATTGTGTCAGGTAGTGTATACTACAAGGAACCCAACAGAGTGTTACTCAGATGTGTTGATGAGGATGAACAAACGCAACTAATTGAGCAAGCACATGTGAACAAATGGAGAACACACCAAGGGACTCATGGAACAATCCGAGAACTGAAAAGATTAGGAGTGTATTGGCCTGATATGCCCAAGAATGTTCACGACCACGTAAGTAATTGTGTAGAATGCCAAGAGACGGTTCCCGAAGATCATATGTCTCTATCTTTTTCGACCATAGCACCCAATTGGAGTACAACTTTAGTAAAATTCTTAAAAACTCAAGAACACGAGTTAGGAAACAGCCTAGCAAGAAAGCGATCCTTAGAGGAAATGAGCAAGGACTACATTCTCATAGGAAAACAATTGTTCAAACGAGGGAAAGATAACCAACTCAGATTATGTGTGCATGAAGGAGAATATTTACCCATATTAGAAATGGCACATGCAGGTGCTACAGGAGGTCATTTTTCGGCTGAAAGAACTGTTAAAATGATTCTCTTTGCGGGCTTGTGGTGGCCAACTCTACACATGGATGCTGAAACGTATGTACGAAGTTGTGAGACTTGTCGGAGAACTAAATACCCAATTCGGAGAGATGACATGCCATTAAGACCAATGATATGCGCGAGAGCCTTCACAAAATGGGGTATAGACTTCATTGGACCTATCAATCCACCTGCCAAAGGATCACATGCGGAGTACATGATAGTAGCCACTGACTACTTAACTAAATGGGTAGAAGCGAAAGCCACTAGAAAGAATGATGCTCAAACTACCGCAAAATTTCTCTTTGAGCATATCTTCACCCGCTTTGGCTTGCCTATTGAGATTGTTAGCGATCGGGGAACGCACTTCCTCAATGAGGTAATCGAGTCATTAATGAACGAGTTCTTAGTGATTCATAAAAAATCAGCACCATACCATCCCCAAGCCAATGGACAAGCTGAGAGCTCGAACAAAGTACTGTGCACGGTGTTGACTAAGCTTGTCAATAATGGAAGGTCTGATTGGGACAAACAATTGCATCATGCAATTTGGGCATTCCGAGTTGCATATAAAACGACCATTGGAACTACACCTTTCAATTTAGTGTATGGGCAAAATGCAATTTTACCAATTGACTTCTTAGTGCCTACCTTGAAAGTGCCCCAGCAATATGAGTGGAACGGTCATGAATTATCCCAACAACTAGATCAAATCGAGAAGTTACATGAGACTAGATTGCAAGCAGTAGCAGGCATTTACGCTGCTAAACGGAGACAAAAGGCATATTATGATGCACATATAAAAGATAAGGGACTTAAAGAAGGAGACTTAGTCCTAGTATACACCCTGAAACAACATGCCAAGAAGTTACAAAAACGCGGATACGGACCTTTGATCATAAATCGAATCTCTACTAGTGGTGCAATCAATCTCGCCACGCTAGACGGAGACATTCTTCCCAACTACATCAGTGGATGTAGAGTGAGACGATTCATGGAGCCCTTGACTGATCAAATACTAGCACGATTGGTAGGTGCTCAAAATAGGAAAAAGGAAGAAGAGAGAATTAGAGAGGAAGCTCGACAAGAAGCACTACAGCGCATTAGGAAACGGAAAGAGTGGATCCGGCAAAGAGATGAACGCTATCTCCAAGGAGAAGAGCCCATCCCTATGGCAAATTACCAAGTCGATAATCATGACACAACAGGTATGTGTAAAACGCAACCTTACCTAAACCTAGGGATTGGCAAGACAGAATACAAATTGATAGATGCATTGATAGACTCAGGAGCAGGACTTAGCTGCATGCGAAAGAGAATAGCAAAAGAGCTGCAATTAGATTTGAATCCCACAAAAGCCCGATTAATAGGAATTGGAGGTCACACCATAGAATGTATTGGAACCACGAATGTATCCCTCCACCTAGGAAATTCCGCAATGGAACAAAGATTTCTAGTGTGCGAGGATGAAGATTTGATGGAAGACTTCATCCTAGGGCACGACTGGATCATTGAGACAGAGGCGTGTATCCATCTAGCTCAAGGCTATATTTCAGTTAAAATAGGACATAAGGAGATTTTCAGCTTACTTGAAGAGAAACCTTGTATTCAAACAAATATAATAGAAAATTCAAAGAAAGTGCAGAAAACGACTTTAGAAAGTATCAACAATCCTCAAAATTCTGAAACCAAATGCATAGAAGCTGAAACTTCAATCCTAGCGACGTCTACATTAGAATCAAAGTCATCCAATGCAATTGAGGGAAAGCCAACCGTTAAGGAGACTTGCTCTCCTACACATACTCAAAACATCAAAAGATCACACTAGAAACCAACAAGCAGATACTCAAATCAAGACCCACCCAAATATAAATGGGTACGCAAGGATCAAATACAGAGCCGAGAAACGTCCGCACCCACTCTTAAGAAGGAAACAGGAATCACCAAACCAGCTTCACAGAAGTACATACTGGAAGAATCAGTGCAAGTGTGGATCCCTAAGACTTTGCTCGAAGCTCAAAGATCGCGACTTCAGATATGGATCCCCAAAAAGCTCAGATATGGATCCTTTCTCACACACACGGGAAAGGGACGACACCATTCACTCGGAGCAATATCGAGCTTATCACAAACAAACAAAGGAGGAGTTCTGATAATATATGGCATCTAATTCATGCTCTATATTGAGTGCAGATGGCGTCTACTAATTCTGAAGCTACACGAGGAAGAGGTCCAGCTTTTCCCACTCGAGTCCATTACAAAAGCAAGAGGTCACTGGTTCCGGGATGACCAACCAGTGTCAGATCTCATCTTCATGGCAACTATCAAAATTATGGATACAGAACACTATTTTCCTATCATGTCACAGGACTTCAAAACAATAATACAGGGGTTACCTCATATTGAAGATGTATGGACACAAGCGGGCATAGAGGCATTCCTCAAGTTGCCGATCTATGTGCCAGATTTTCAGAGATGTGCACAAGTAATGAACACCATGCAATCTGCAGCTACAAAGATATCAGTTCCAGAAGCACGCGTCTTGGATAAAGTCGGAGTTTGGAAAACCATCCAATTCACTCACGAAATAATCAATAAAGCTTTTGGATGGAATCAAGCAGGAATTACTAGTGTCAAAGAGGAGTGTCATGATCCCAAGAAGAGATCATTTTTGGACATAAACAGAATTGACATAGAAGATGCTGTTCGATTGGTGCATCAACACTTTTGTTTCCCAAGCATGCACAGGTATACGGCTCCACAAAAGATAGTAGTGCAATTACTATCGCATGCCATGAGACAAATAGGAAACAAAATCAATTTAACAGGGTATGTCCAAGAAAGATTATTTGAAGCCCAGAAGAAATGGGGACAGAAGAAATTTTTGAATGGCAGTTCGGCTCTCACGTTACTGATATATGAATCTCTAGATATGAAGAATTATTTGAGAGAGATGCCAACCTCAGAAGGGCTAGCCAAATACGCAAAATCCGCTACGGTCCCTAAGAAAAAGAAAGCAGTTATTATGGTTGAGGAAGCTGGACCGAGCACACAAAAACCCATGAGGGGTACAAAGCATCTACGGGAGGAGGAAGCCCAAGCTACACCACAATCAAAGAAAACTCATCTCTTACCGAAAATCACGACGGCACAAATGCCTATTACAAAGAGAGATCTTTCCGCTGCCCTCGAAGAAACACATCAGTACATGCAAGGGCAGGTGAACTTAAACATTCAAGGTCATCATTATAGACAGGCAAGTCAAGAGAAACAACAACGGAGTCCAGAGAAGACACCAAAACAAGCTGGAAGATACAAAGAACTAGGGATAGATGATTCCAGTACCAATACGGATTCCAGCCCTGAAAAAGATACCTTGGATACTGATATACGGACAGAAACTCAAGAAGACGAATGGAATGAGATCGATCAAGTCGAAGTGACGCCAGGAAATCGTAAAGAAAAGGAAAAGAGAGTAGAAGAATCTATGGAACATGAGCATGTCATTCAATTGAATGACACTACAAAGATCAGCATCAAGGAAGATACAACCAGTGTTACACATGTAAAACAACCTATTAAAGAGGAAGAACAAACTCCAGTGAGTAAGGAAACGGAGGGGCCACGAAACCAAGAACAGATTGTGATCGAGGTGCCAGATGATACACCTCAAGAAAATCAAGCAAACATGGGAGCTGAGCCAAGGATCCAGCTTCAGATTAGGCAGCCCCATGACACTACATTACATGTGGCACAGGGTAAAGATGTCAATACCGGAGAAGAACCAAGTATTCCAAAAACATGGCTTAATGTGGATGTTACTCAGCTGAAGCCTGTAGTCAAGCAGATGATTCAAACAGCCATGAACACACAACAGCAATTGATGGACATAGATGCAGACCATGATAGAGCAATGCGAGAAAAGCATCAATTCCAGATAATGAGCGAACAACTATCATCACAGCTCATCGAAACACAAAAGGCGCTCACGATCAAAAGCAATGAGTGGCTCGACACAAAAACGCAATATGAATCATTAATCACTCAGCATCACCAACTCCAAGCACAGCTTGCAAATTTACAGAGATCATATGATGCAAGCGAGGCGGACAAAGAGAAAATGAGAGCTAGAAGTACGTTGCTCGAGACACAGCTAAAAGTATATATGGAAGAAAATGACACATTGAGAAACAGGAATAAGGAATTAATGAAATCATTATTATATGATCAACCAATCGAGCAACAGGAATCCACAGAAACCAAAGAAAAAGAATTAAAGGATCAAATCTCAAAATATGAAGAGCTGCTACAGCAAGAACAAGCAAAGATAGCGGAATGGAAGAGCAGATACGCCAATGAAACCAATGAATTGAAGAGTCAATTACAAAAGGTGAATGCCAAATTGATACAAAGCTACAACGAAAATATGGATCATGTAGCTGACATTGGTAAAGAATTGCTAGCCACTAAAGAAACACTCAGAGAAGCCATGCAAGAGGTAAAAGAGAAAGATGAATGCATAGCACGACTAAAGACTCAGATGAAAGAGAAAACACCGATCGGGACACCAGTAGTGCCGGTTACGGAAAATCCTACTGACGAGGTAGAGGTAAGTCCTCTATCTCACCCGATCTATAATTCTCCACTACATGAGCAGTTGGCCGACATACATGACGAACATCCGATGCCCTATACTGTAGAAATAAGTCAGAAGGAACGGGCACTAGTGGTGTCCCGGTTAACGGAAAATTTTGAAAATGAAGTGGTCAAAGTGATGAAAGAGGCCAAGATCAAAGGTAAAGACCTGGACAAAATTATGAAGCCGTTCAATATTCCATACGGACTCTTGAAAGAGAAAACAAGACGTTATATAACGAAGATTACACAGAAGAGTCCAGATGAGCAGCTGAATTTCAAACACGACACGTTCGCATACACTCAAGCAGAGTTTGAAGCTGCGCAAACAGTGTGGCGACGGAAATTTTTGGAGAAACATCCCACACTACGGGTGCATTGGCAAGCAGCGCCATATGCATTCTAGGTAAACCCTTCATTTTGTCCAATACCACGCAGAAGGGATACTAGGGAATTTTTGGATTTGCAAAGAAGCGGCACTATAAATAAGCAATGGCTCAATTATCCCATGCTTCCGAGCCCGCCACATAACTACTTGCCAACGGAGGATTATATGGTCAAAACCATCGAATATTGGCTACAGAATTATGCGACAGTACCCGATTTAACTGTAAAAATGACCAACAAAATACTTAGCATGATCCTTACAGTCTTGAAGGTATTCAAGCATGCGGCCTACACCTTTTTGAACTTCATAGGTATTAATCAAGGCACGGAAATCCTCATTTTTGATCTATCAGTTATGCCTAGCACACCAACAATAATGGCGTATTATTCCAGAATAATGTTCTTGCCAAGTGTATATATGCAGACTTTCGAAGAAGCTTTCTTTACAGGATTTTTTGAGATGGATTCAGAAATTTTTTTGAAGATGTCATCCAATTTAAATGCCAGATTAGTGGCATATGAACTTAGCTTCTTCGCAGATCACAGACAGCCACCCAATGACGGTGTGAAGGCAGAACAATGGAAACAACTCATGATACGTGAAGCAAATCTGCTAAATGATACAGAGCAAAGAGTATATCAAACATATGCCCGTCGCTTATCGAAGCCTGTCGGGGACGACAGAGTCCAGGAGGGGGGCAGTGTTGCGGGAGAGTCAAGTAAGAAGAAGAAAAGAAGAAGACAACGAAAGAAGCAGCTTCACTAAAAAGAAATATCTGAAGACATATCTCAGCAAGAAGCCCCGCAGGGGCGCAACACCCATCTCTGCACAGAGCCCCGCAGGGGCACACACACCAAGGAAAGGACGTAACCCACATGGGTGCTTCAACCTCTTGATCTTTGGCAGGTCCAGATCGAAGACTGAAGCCCCACATCCTCAGACCTTCCACTGGTGGCGTGCGTGGCAACCCAGAATTAATGAACCTATAGGTGAATTAGACTGCAAAATATCAGGTAGTCAGTCTAACTCCAAGGGTTGCGGGCAAGCAAGTCGAATGCATCAAGCCCAGAGAATGTAAAACAAGGATTAAGAAGAGGCCGTCAAAACTGAACACCTGTTTTATAAACAGGTAACAATGAGCAAAGGTTGCGTGCAGAGAAAAGAAGTGAATAACACAGCAAGGTCCGATGTGTGCAACCAGGACAAATCAGAGCGCCTCTAAAACGTAATGCAAGATCAAGAATCAGGCAATACTGACCACTGGATGCGTGCGGACAACAAACTAAGACAAGAAGCAAAGCCTGTCAAGGGACGACAGAGACGAAGAGGGGGAGAGTGTTGCAGAGCTAAAGAAAGTACAAAGCAGAGAAAAAGACGGGCCCCAAAATTTTTCCGATTTGGACATCTTATTTTTGTATCATAATCATTCTTGTAATATATTTTCCATTGTAAATGCACTAGAGGAGTCCTCTAGATGCATCTCCACAGAAGATTGGAGATTTACCCATGTAAAATAGTAGGAAATTAGTCTTTTAGTGAATAAAGTGTCGGTCTCATGTGTGAAAGGACCAAACTTAGGGCACTAGTATATAAGTCATTTTGTGACTCTTTGTAAGGACTTTTTGCCATTGTGAGAATAGAGAGCACAGAAATTCGAATTTGTGTCTTCTTCACTCCATATCTTCTTCTCTGTGAGCTTGTATGCATGTGTATTGCTTGGAAAGAGTGCTTGGGTGTGTTGTCTATCCATGAAAGTGTTTAATTGCTGTAGGTAATGTGTGTGCGAAGTGTAGGAAGTGCTGTAGTGTAGGAAAGTATTCCCGCGACTCAGTATTTTGCTCATCACTTGAAGTAAGAGCGTCAAAATTGAGTGAAACCACTGCCGTTGGATGCGTCTTCTCGAGAGCTTTGAAACGCATATGCTATTTGCTATATTTGGAGTTCCGAGCTGGGAGAAAAGTCCAAAATACTAACGGCTGCTGCACCAAGTATCGTTTCGCCATGACCAACAGTTGAAGCTTGTTTGGATAAGTCTTTACCTTATTTACACTCTTTGAGTAGTTCCTTTGCATTGATCATTACATGATTGCATGTCCTCATACACTCGGCAAGGTTTGCATACTCTTTGGATTGATAATTAAAAGCGTGTATCCCCACTATATGCACTTGAGAGGGGATTGAGGTATAGTCTCTTTCTCCGCAAGTCCCTAAGTTGGTGCTTAGGTCAACACAGATGCTATTGTGAGAAACGGTACCTAGTCTTTATGTGACTTGCCTCCTGGCAAGAAGGCCATTGGCAAAAAGTGGGTATACAAGCAGTAGCATAAGCCTGATGGAGCAATTGACAAGTATAAGGCTATGCTTGTTGCAAAAGGTTATGCTCAAGAAAAAGGCATCGATTTTGATGAGACCTTTCCTCCAACATGCCGAATGACTAATGCTCCTAGAATTTGTGCACTTGCAACTCATCATGGTTGGAACATACACCAGTTGGACATTCAAACTGCATTTCTAAATGGGGACTTGCATGAAGAAGTGTATGTTTCTCATCCTCATGGTTCTGTGCAAAGAGGGCATGAAAACAAAGTGTGCAACTTGAAAAAGGTAGTATATGGTTTTAAGCAAGCACCATGTGCTTGGAATGAAAATATACATGCCTACTTGATTGCACATGGTTTTGAGAACACTCCAACTAAGAGCACCATATATGTTACGTGTGCAAATGATGTGCTTTTGATTATTGTTGTCTATGTTGATGACATGTTGCTCATTAGTCCTAATGAGAAGCATATTGTTGATTCCATGGATAATTTGCATGCCTCATTTGAGATGTAAATTTGTGTCATTTGCATCATTATTTTTCCTTCCTCATCACGATGTTTGCATGTGTCCGTGCGTCTCAAACGCCAACAATCGATATCAGAGTGTGTGGTTGCTCGGTGAGGTGCATATATGTGGGGATGTGTGTGTGCACGTACATTGGTTAACTATGTACATCGACATAGCCATCAAAGAGCCCACTAGAAAATTTAGGAATAGATGGCCATGGGAAACCTTTTGATTATCACAAATCAATGATTTGTCTTTGCCTTCCAGTGTGTCTAGTAGATTATCTCGATTTTCGTTTGAGTGGTTTACAAATGTTGCTTGGGCCCCCCCTTGTCACCTCTGTAATTAGGAAGCATAGTCACCCAATCGTTTAGCTTCAGAGAAAGAGGTTTCCATAAAGAATCCTGTCTTCTCTTGTAAACCTCACATTAGGTTACACGAGTGGAAGGATGCTGAGAAGTAGAAGTAGTTCGAACACTCAAAGGAATAGTAAAGAATGCTCAAAATGGGAAACCGAGATTCACAAACTTTGCGAGTATTTATAGACAAAAACACTTTGTACATGTGGAAGCGAAATGCAATCTTTTGATTTGATGTATCAACTATGAACAAAACATCATTGAATTTTGTGAACCCAAAAATATTTCTTATCTTCAAAAATCATTCCATCACTTTAGCAATGCTTTAAAGCATATTTTCTTAGAAAAGAATTTCTTCATACGATTAAAAGAGAGATAAATGTTATATTCTTGTACACATTGAAAGACGCTATTTGTCAATTTTCTTAATCCTTCATTAGCAAACGTCCCTTTTTAGGGCATTTTTAGACCTAATGCTATGGTCAATTCTAGTTGTGAGGCTGAGAATAGGGCAACTTTTAGAGCGATTACTGAGTGTGTCTAGCTCATATGCCTTATGACTGATTTGGGTGTTGGTTAGTCTTTTGCCACCACCATCTTCACTGATAGTCAGAGTGCATTAGGGAGAGGTTCTCTGTTGGAGAGATCAGTGGAGAACATTGCAGACCTTTTCACAAAGGCTCCACCTAGGGGGAAGTATGAAGCTTTTCGCAAAGCTTTGGGCTTACTTCCCTTTGTGGATTGATTTCACATAGCTTGACATTTCCTTATACATGAGTGCTCTCTCGTTGTTCACCGCATCACTTCTAGGGGGGATTTGTTATTTTTTTGGTAGTGATGTGTGTGAACACTCTAGCCCCACCATGTCACCTTTTTCCCTCGTTAGTAGGTTTTTCCCACTTGACTTGTATATATGCCTATAACCCTAACATGTTACTTATCTTTGTACATTATCTTGGTAATACATTCAATATTGTGTGTTTTGCTCCAAGCTTCTTCTTCTTCCTTGTGTTGTTTGCATGCTTCCACACACCTCAAACTCCAAAATAGTTGACATGCACCCTTACCAAGATGAGTGATTATAGAATTGAGAATGAAGACAAGCTTGAGGGAATGTCTAGCTATCCAATGTGGAGTTTTATGATGATGGATATTAGTATTAAACGACTTATGAAATATTGTCAAAGGCACTTATCCAAGGCCAAGACAAGTCGGAGAAGATGTACTTCATCATCAAGAGTTCGTACTACTACCAAATTACTTCTTACAGAAGAGCAATATAGATGGGATCGAAGGGATGCACAACCACATTCATATATTGCTATGGGAGTCAAGAGTCATCTAATACCCCAAATCACCTCATGTAGAACCTCTCTCGAGGCTTGGTTGGAGTTAGAGAATCTGTTTCACGAGGTTCTCTACCCATCGGCTTGTATTTAGGCCCCAGCAATCGGTATCAAAGTGCATGGTTGCTCGGTGAGGTGTATATATGTGGGGATGTGTGTGTGCACGTACATCAATTAACTATGTACATCAATATAGCCATCATAGAGCTCATTAGAAAAATTAGGAATAGATGTCCATGGGAAACCTTTTGATTGTAACAAATCAATGATCTCCCTTTGCATTGGCGTATGTCTATGTTACACTTATATGTTCCTCGAGTACCTTTGATGTGAACCTTTTCCCTATAGATGGGCACTTTTTACTCTAGTGCTGGCTAGAGGTTTTTTCCCCATGTTACCACATACTTGATACTCTCATATGTGGTGGTACTTTGTACTTAGGGATATTATTCAACTGTTACTTCAGTTCAGTTCATCGATCAATAGAGAGAGCTATTCTAGTCATCGTCTTCTCCATGTGTCTTGCTGCATTTGTGCTCCTTGTGTGTGCTTCTTGTGTGTCTCTCGCACTTCTTCACACACCCAATAGTGGCATCAGAATAGGTTCACCTCCTTCTCAAGTTTTGGTTTTTCGCGTAGCGGTGCGCGCTCACTTTAACAGTGCAAATCCACTTCGGAGCATAGAAATGTGAATTTCAGCAGCCCGAAAACATTTCCACCAGGTGCGCTGGGGTTTTACCCCCATTTTGAAGCCATTCGTGCAGTCAGAATCACCATCACAGTGATGGTTTGTGAGCTCAAATTTTAGCACTCATTTCATCTTTCATCGAAGTGAAGATTTTGTCACATTCTTGTTCCTTAGTGAAATGGCGGGCAGCAATGACTTGTTTGGCATGCTTCAAGCTGAAGATAAGCTTGATGGGACCAACTATCCGATGTGATCTTACATGATGAAGCATGTTCTTGTTGCAAAACAACTTTGGAACATAGTGGCGGATGTAGATCCAAGACCGGCAGGTGCTTCTACTTCATAGTCTACTGTCACAAATGGAGCTTCTTCTTCGAGTACAGTGGTTTCTCCTTCTCCACCTACACAAGAGCAGCTTAGATGGGATGGAAAAGATGCTCAAGCTCATGCTTTGATTGCGCTTTCAGTGAAGCGTCATATAGTTCCACACATTCGGTCATGTTCTACATCGAGACAGGCATGGGATACTCTTGCTTCTTTGTATGCCGTGCGTAATGAAGCACGTGTTGCATACTTGAGGAAGCAACTTGAGGATGTATGTATGGCTGAAAATGAGTCAGTGGATGTGTATGTGACACGCATCAAGGACTTGAAAGAGCAATTGGCAAACATAGATGAGATCATTCCGGATGCATCACTCATTTCTACATTGTTGAAAGGATTACCGGAATCTTTTCAAAGCTTTGCTACTACGCTCCGTTTGGTTGCAAAAGGAAATCCTAACATGTATGCATTTGATGAGGTTGTGTCTCTTCTTTTGCAAGAAGAACAATCTAGAGTGAATAGGAGTGGTTTGATTGAGGGAACGCAAGCACTTGCTATCTCACAAAAGGGGAAAAGCAAGTATGGTTCAGCTTTGGGTTCATCAAAACCAAAGCTTCAAGCTTCCTCTTCCACTCATTCCTCTAATAATGGTGATTTGCAAAAGAAGAAGAGATGCAAATGTTGCCGGAAGGCTGGTCATACTATTGATGAGTGTAGAAAGCTTGCTAAACGCAATGAAAAGAAGAAGGAATCTGGCATGTCTATTGCTGAAAATTCAGCAAATGCAAAGAATGATGAAGCTAACATGGCTCAAGATTTTTGGGCATGTGTTGTTACATGTCATTATGATGCTTCTTTACATTCTAAATGTATGGTTGTGAGTGAGGCTGATTCGGATTGGTTCTTTGATAGTGGTGCTTCAAAGCACATAACATCATGCAAAAGATTTTTTGCCTCTTTGAAAGATGCACCTAAAGGAGGACATGTGGTGTGTGCAAACAATGCCTCTTATCCTATCATTGGAGTATGAGAAATTGAGCTTACGGCTGCAAATGGAGGTGTGATTCTCTTGAAAAATGCATTGTATGTGCCCGGTATCAAGAAGAACTTAATTTCAGTTCCGTGGATTGCCAAAGCTGGACTTCATGTACACTTTGTTGATGATAAGTGTATGGTTCATGATTTCAGCAATGGCGATGTTATCGTGATGTCTGGTACATTATGTAATGGTTTGTATCGCATGGATACATACAAGAGGGCTGCCTCGAATGCCTTAGTTGCTCATACTTCTTCCATGGCTGAAATGGAGCTTTGGCATGCTCGTTTTGGTCACTTAAACTTCAATAGTTTGCTCTACTTGCAAAAGAAGGACATGGTTATTGGCTTGCCTACACTTGAGTCCATTGAAAAGCATGCATGTGAAGGTTGCATTCTTGGAAAAATGCTTCGTGATTCTTTTCCAAAAGATAGTCATACACACACTACAAGAATATTGCAACTTGTTCATAGTGATGTATGTGGTCTGGTCAAGACTCCATCTTTTGGGAAGCATGTATATTTTGTTACCTTCATTGATGATGCTACTCGCCATACATGGCTGTATCCTATGAAAGAAAAGAATGAGGTATTTTCTTGCTTCAAAGCATTTTTAGCTATGGCTGAAAATTTTTCTTCACAAAAGCTTTTGACTCTACGCACGGATCGTGGTGGTGAGTACATGTCACATGAGTTTAATGCTTTTCTTCGTGAAAGAGGTATTTCACACCAATGTACGGTGCCATATACACCTAAAAAAAATGGTGTTGCCGAGCGTAAAAATAGAACTCTACTTGAAATGGCACGATGTATGGTTAAAGGAAAGCATCTTCCTCATAAGTTTTGGATGGAAGTTGTCATGTGTGCAAACTATGTGTTGAATCGCTGCCCTACAAAAGCATTGAGAGTCATCACTCCTTATGAGGCTTGGAATAGTCATAAGCCTACGGTTAGTCATATGCGTGTGTTTGGTTGTTTGGCATATGCTCTTGTGCCATCACAACAATGTCACAAACTTGATGACAAGGCAAAGAAATGTATATTTGTTGGTTATAGTGCTGAAAGTAAGGGATATCGGTTGTACCATCCATTGACGAACACAATTATTGTGAGTCGAGATGTGGTATTTGCTGAAAATTCAGTTTTCCCTCTACTTGAATGCAAAAAACTGCCAACAGTTAGCTCACAAGATGTGTTCGATACACTCATGCTTTTGTTCCAAAATGGTGCGCTTGACTATGGCCATGTAGACCAGCCCACTGCGGTTCAAAGGGCTGAAAAATTCCAGCCAAATAGGGCTGAAAATGCAGAGAATTTCCAGCCAAACATGGCTGAAAAAATTCAGCCAAAAATTATGAAAACTGTTGGAAATTTCCAGCCACATATGGCTGAACATTTGCGTCAAAATATGGCTGAAACTGAGCATGAAATTCAGCCCACGCATGATGTACATATTGAAGATGTATTACATAATGAACGCATGTCTATCAAGAGTGCACAATCTATGCCAAAGTGGCTGAAACAAACTTTGCAGGATAGTAAATTGAGTGCACCTTTACTTGGTAGAACAAGATCAAGCTCTCACCATGCATCAAGTAATTTTGTGGATTATTCTCTTATTGCTACAGCATGTAATGAAGAGCCACTTTCTTTTGAAGATGCATGTGACGATCCACAATGGATGAGTGCTATGCAATCAGAAATGGATTCCATACATAGGAATGGTACTTGGGAGTTATGTGAATTGCCAAAAGGAAAGAATGCCATTGGTACAAAGTGGGTTTACAAGATTAAGAGAAAATCTGATGGTAGCATTGATCGCTATAAAGCTAGATTGGTTGCCAAAGGATATGCACAACAATATGGCATTGACTATGAGGAAACTTTTGCACCTACTTCATGCATGACTACCATTCGTACCGTGGTTGCATTGGCTGCCCATCGAGGTTGGAAAGTGCATCAGTTGGACATAAAAACAGCCTTCTTGAATGGAGATTTGCAAGAAGAGGTTTATGTGAAGCAGCCTCCTGGATTTGCTATGAAAGGGAAAGAGCATATGGTTTGTCGCCTGCATAAATCCTTGTATGATCTCAAGCAAGCTCCACGTGCATGGTATGACAAAATACATAAGAACTTGATTGCTCTTGGCTTCACATGTAGTCCGATTGAAAGCACACTCTATGTACGCAAAAATGGGGCTGATCTTATAGTGCTTGTTCTTTATGTTGATGACATACTCTTGATTGGGTCATGTGATGCAAAACTTGACATTCTTATGGCTGATTTGCAGCATACTTTTGATGTCACTTATCTTGGTCTTTTGAGCTACTATCTTGGCATCCAGTTTGTATCTGTTGAGGGGGGAATTGTTATGCATCAAGCAAAGTATGTTGAAAAACTACTTCAGCGTTTTGATTTTGAGGATTGTAAGCCAGTTTCCACACCAATTGAGACAGGATTCAGGTTCTCAGTTGAGGATTCCAGTGATGCATTTGACACTTCTCTTTATCAGCAAGCTGTGGGATGTCTTATATATGCATGCAACACAAGGCCAGATATACAGTATGCAGTTTCCCAGTTGAGTCGATTCATGCATAGCCTTGGCACTAAGCATTGGCAAGCGGTGAAATGTGTGTTTAGATATCTTCGAGGCACTTTGAGCTTAGGTCTCTTTTATGGCAGAGATGTTCAGCCATGCTTGCATGCTTTTATAGATAGTGATTGGGCTGGTTGTTATGATACTCGCGTGTCCACTAGTGGTAATTGCTTTTTCCTTAGAGACTCATGCACATCTTGGTTGAGTAAGAAGCAACCTACAATGGCGATATCGAGTTGTGAAGCTGAGTACAGGGCAGTTTTCACAGCTACAGTGGAGTGTATATGGCTGAGACGCCTATTGATGGATCTTTGCATGGAGATTGATGCTGCTACACATATTCTAACAGATAGTCAGAGTGCTTTGGCTGTTGCACGAAACCCAATGTTTCATGCACGGACCAAACATATTGAGGTGCATTATCACTATGTGAGAGAGCGCCTTCATGCAAGAGATATGGATTTGGTATATGTGCCTACACAAGATAATGTGGCAAACATATTCACCAAAGCTCTTCCACGAGAAAAGTTTGAAGCTTTTCGCAAAGCTTTAGGCTTGTTACCTTGTGGGGGCTGATCTGTCACTCCCTGTATGTGTTCACATCATTTGCTCCAGGGGGGTTTGTTACACTTATGTGTTCCTCGAGTAGCTTTGATGTGAACCTTTTCCCTATACATGGTCACTTTTTACTCTAGTGCTGGCTAGAGGTTTTTTCCCCATGTTACCACATACTTGATACTCTCATATGTGGTGGTACTTTGTACTTAGGGATATTATTCAGCTCTTACTTCAGTTCAGTTCATCGATCAATAGAGAGAGCTATTCCAGCCATCATCTTCTCCATGTGTCTTGCTGCGTTTGTGCTCCTTGTGTGTGCTTCTTGTGTGTCTCTCGCACTTCTTCACACACCCAACAGTCTAGTAGACTATCTCGATTTTCATTTGAGTGTTTCACAAGTGTGGCCCCCCACCCTTGTCGCCCTTGTAGTTGTTGTGGAAAGCCTAGAAGTTGTTTGTGGAGTGTATCACTTGCACTCTTTGGAGAGAGACAATAATCTTGAAAAACTATAGATGTAAAAAACTATAGACAATAATCCCAGAAATCTATAGAGAGGGAGAACCTATTGAAGATATCACAAGGTATCAAAGATTGGTAGGAAGCTTGAACTATGCAACTCTCACAAGGCTGGAGATATGCTATACTGTTAGCATACTCAGACAATTTATGCACAAACCAAGGAAGCCACACATGGAAGCAACCAAGAGAGTGCTCAAGTTCTTGAAGGGTACCATCAACGAAGGGCTTTTCTACCCCTTCACTTCAGAAGTTGATCTCAAACTTTACTCAGATTCAGATTGGGCTGGATCAAAGGATGATAGGAAGAGTACATCAGGCTATTTGTCTTTTGCAAGTTCAAAACTAATTTCATGGTCTTCAAAGAAGCAACCAACTAATGATCTATCATCTATTGAGGCTAAATACAGAGGTTTCGCCAAAGCAACACAAGAAGCAATGTGGTTAAAGTGTCTATACTCAGATTTGGGGTTACATACTTTAATTCCTCACATCTTTGGAGATAATACAAGCTCACTTCACTTAGCAGCTAATCCAGTTTACCATTCTAGAACCAAGCACATTGAATTCCATTATCATTATGTAAGAGAGAAGTTGATGAGCAAGGGCATTGAATTGTCCTATGTATCTATTAATCTTCAATGTGCAAATATGCTGACTAAGCCATTGGATGGTATCAAGTTAAGTAGATTCAAAGGCATGATTGGATTGCTAGAAATCAAGGAAGAATGAAGACTCAAGCATGCTAGGCTTGAGGGGGAGATATTGGTGTATTTCATCCAAGCCTAGTGCTTGATCACTTATTGTTGTAAAACATTGGTTATGTATACTCTCAATGAGAGAAGCCATAGAAACAAACTCTTGTAATAGTTATTGCTTGAAAAATAACCACATCAAAGTAAATGTAAAAGGAGGAAGTTGTGTCCTTGTTAGGCACGAATCATGAGCCAAAGTTAAGAGAGATTTATTAGGAAGAGATTCTCCAAACTTGAAGGAAATGTTAGGTACAAATACTCCAAGTTTTGAATCAGAATCTCCTATATATACACATATGTGTAGTCAAAGATTAGATCAGATCATTTGAGCTACATCCTAAAGAGATTCTGACCAAGCAGCTAGTTATTTGTGAAGCATACTCTCTGCTCACCCTTCCCAACCTTCATGCCCATTTATGTCATGTACCATATGTGCAATATAGTTGGACTTTCAAGATACATCTTGGAGTTCTCCTCATTTGCTGCTAGAGGTGTATGTTCACATTTTCAATCAACTTCAATTATTAATTTCTTTGTGTATACTTAGTCATTTGATGAGATTTAAATTGATATAGGTAACTTGATAAGTCTATTTGCATGATATCAGTTTTCGTTATCATAGGTTCATTATTCTATGAGTTACATTTACTTAAATTTACCTATGTATTCCAGTAGATAATTCTTGAAATGTCGAGATGAAACCCCTATATTGCAAAACTTATTTCTCTTAGTATGTTTCATCAGAATTCATCACATTGGTTGCTTTAGATTTATTATATATATTTAACTAGAGATGTGCAAAATATCTCTAGTCAATTTCCAACAAGTTGTGAGCGCTGAGTAACTTTCAACTGAGTACATCTCATCCAAAAATAGCAAAGTTTGCTTCATCTATTTTGTGTCACATGGTCTGTTTTGATGAATCAATTTGAGATTGATGCTCCAAAGCACTAGGGTGGTTTATATGCATCCTTAGCAAGCTCAAAGTGTCTATTTATCATCCCTGAAGCTATCGTGGCAGGTGTAGAGTAGGTTTTTGCAGCACCAGGCACATGCTTGGAGTGTATCTACCATCTCTTTTGACACTAATAAGCTTGAGTATGCTCACCAAATTTTGTGCGTTCTTGATTGGAGTGGTGCCAACGATGCCCTAGAGGAAACGAGAAGCTGCTCTAATACCAATTGTTGGAGTTTAAGGTCCACAGAAGCATGCAGACAACACAAGGAAGAAGAAGAAGCTTGGAACACAATGCACAATACTGAATGTATTACCACTAGAATGTACAAAGATAAGTGACCTATTGGGGAAATATCCATATATACAAGCTGGGGGAAAACCCTCCTAAAGAGGGGAAACAATGCCTCGACAGTCCTAGTGTGTTCATACACATGAGGACCTATATATTCAACATAGTTTTCTGTCAAACAAAATTTATTCACACATTATTGCAACATTTTTTGCCTTGAAGAATGAAAACCCATTGCCACTCTTCTATGGAAACATTTTTATGGTTGAGTCTTTATGATGTTGGAGATGCATTTGATGCTATTCTCTACGAGCAAGCTACTGGATGCTTGATTTACTTATGCATTACTTGGCGAGACAGTCAATTTACTATCTCATAGATGAGCAGGTTCATGCATTGCCCACTCATCAAGCATTGGTAGGCACTTAAGCACATCTTTTGCTACTTGAGTGGTGCCTAAATACTTGGATTATTTTATGCCAAGAGGGAATCACTGCCACCAGATTTACATGCTTTTTTTTACTCTAACTCAACTGGTTGTTATGAACTCTTGTGTCCACCAATGTTTTTTGCTTCATGCTTGGTAGCTCATGCATATATTGGTTGAGCAAGAAGCATCCTACTGTATCCAATTCTAGTTGTGAGCTTGAGTATAGGGAACTTTCAAAGTGACTGTTGAGTGTGTGTGGCTTAGATGCCATATGGCTGATTTGGGTGTTGGTCATTCTTCTACCACCATCATCTTTACTTAGAATTAGAGTGCATTGGTAGTTGGGAGGAACCCTATGTAAGCACATTGAGCTTCACTATCATTATGTTAGGAAGAGGTTCTCTCCTGAAGAGATAAATTTGGCTTATTTTCCCACATAGGAGAACATTGCAGACCTTTTAACAAAGGCTCCACCTACAGAGAAGTTTGAACCTTTTTGCAAAGCTTTGGGCTTACTTCCCTTTCAAGATTGATTCCACATAGTTGGGCACTTCCTTATACATGAGTGCAAGCTGCTTGTTCATTGTATCACTCTTAGGGGGGATTTTTTGATATATTTCGATAGTGATGTGTGTGAACACACTAGGACCATTGGGGCATTGTTTTCCCTCTTGAGAAGTATCCCCCCAGCCTGTATATATGCCGATAACTCTAATGGGTTACTTATCTTTGTTTTCTCTTGGTGATACATGCAATACTGTGTGTTGTGCTCCAAGTGTCTTATTCTTCCTTGTGTTGTTTGCATGCGTCGCAGACCTCAAAAAGTGCATGAGAACAAATTGTGCAAGTTGAAAAAGGCATTATTTTGTTTCAAGCAAGCACCACGTGCTTGATATGAGAATATACATGCATACTTGATTGCACATGGTTTTGAGAGCAGTCCAACTGATAGCACCTTATATGTTACGCATGCAAATGACGTGCTTCTGGTTATTGTTGTCTATGTTGATGACATGATGCTAATTGGTCCTAATGAGAAGCATATTGCTGATTTCATAGCTAATTTGCATGCCTCGTTGAGATTTAAGATTTGCATATTTTGCATCATTATTTGGGCATTCACTTTATTCAAGTTGATGGCGGAATAGCTTTGTGTCAACCAAATATTATTAACACATTACATCGACATAGCCATAAGAGAGCCCACTAGAAAAATTAGGAATAGATGGCCATGGGAAACCTTTTGATTGTAACAAATCAATGATTTATCTTTGCCTTCCAATATGTCTAGTAGATTATCTCGATTTTCATTTGAGTGGTTCACAAGTGTGGCATGGGCTCCCCCTTGTCACCTTTGTAACTAGGAAGCATAATCACCCAATCATTTAGCTTCAAAGAAAGAGGTATCCATAAAGAATCCTGTCTTCTGTTGTAGACCTCACATGAGGTTACATGAGATGAAGGACGATCAGAAGTAGAAGCAATTTGAACACTTAGAGAAATAGTAGAGAATGCTTAAAACCGAGATTCACAAACTTTGCGAGTATTTATGGACAAAAAAACTTTGTACATGTGGAGGCAAAATGCAGTCTTTTGATTTAGTGTATCAACTGTGACCAAAGCATCATTGAATTTTGTGAACCCAAAAATATTTCGCATCTTCAAAAATCATTCCATCACTTTAGCAGTGCTTTGAAGCTTATTTTCTTAGAAAAGCATTTCTTCATATGATTAAAAGAAACATGAATGTTATATTCTTGTACACACGAAAAGACCCTATTTGTCAATTTTCTTAATCCTTCATTAGCAAACGGCTCTTTTTAGGGCATTTTTTGCCCTAATGCTATGGTCAATTCTAGTTGTGAGGCTGAGTATAGGGAAACTTTCAGAGCTATTGCTGAGTGTGTCTAGCTCATACGCCTTATGGCTGATTTGGGTGTTGGTCAGTCTTCTGTCACCACCATCTTCACTAACAGTCAAATCGCATTGGAAGTTGGGAGGAACCGTGTGTTCCATGCTCCCACTAAGCACATTGGGGTGCACTATCATTATGTCAGGGAGCGGTTCTTTGTTGGAGAGATCAGTGGAGAACATTGCAGACCTTTTCACAAAGGCTTCACCTAGGGCGAGGTTTGAAGCTTTTTGCAAAGCTTTGGGCTTACTTCCCTTTGTGGATTGATTCCACATAGCTTGGCACTTCCTTATACATGAGTGCTAGCTCCTCAAACTCCAGCGATCGGTATCAGAGTGCATGGTTGCTCGGTGAGGTGCATATATATGGGGATGTGTGTGTGTGTGCATGTACATGGATATAGCCATGAGAGAGCCCACTAGAAAAATTAGGAATGAATGGCGATGGGAAACCTTTTGATTGTAACAAATCAATGATCTGTCTTTGCATTGGAGTATGTGGGGTAGACTATCTCGATTTTCATTTGAGTTGTTCACAAGTGTGGCTCGCCCTTAACAAGATGAGTGATTATAGACTTGAGAATGAAGACAAGGTTGACTGGAAAAATTAGGAATGAATGGCGATGGGAAACCTTTTGATTGTAACAAATCAATGATCTATCTTTGCGTTGGAGTATGTGGGGTAGACTATCTCGATTTTCATTTGAGTGGTTCACAAGTCATCTGCCACCACCATCTTCACTAACAGTCAGATCGCATTGGAAGTTGGGAGGAACCGTGCATTCCATGCTCCCACTAAGCACATTGAGGTGCACTATCATTATGTCAGGGAGAGGTTCTCTGTTGGAGAGATCAGTGGAGAACATTGCAGACCTTTTCACAAAGGCTTCACCTAGGGCAAAGTTTGAAGCTTTTTGCAAAGCTTTGGGCTTACTTCCCTTTGTGGATTGATTCCACATAGCTTGGCACTTCCTTATACATGAGTGCTAGCTCCTTATTCATCGCATCACTTCTAGGGGAGATTTGTTGTTTTTTTGGTAGTGATGTGTGTGAACACTCTAGCACCACCACGACACTTTTTTCCCTCCTTAGGGGGTTTTTCCCCCTCGACTTGTATATATGCCTATAACCCTAACGGGTTACTTATCTTTGTACATTATCTTGGTAATACATTCAATATGTGTGTTGTGCTCCAAGCTTCTTCTTCTTCCTTGTGTTGCCACGGTTCGCATGCTTTCGCACATCTCAAGCTCCAAAATAGTTGGCATACACCCTTAACAAGATGAGTGATTAAAGACTTGAGAATGAAGACAAGATTGAGGGAATGTCTGACTATCCAATGTGGAGTTTTATGATGATGGATCTATTAGTATCAAAGGACTTATGAAATATTGTATAAGGCACTTATCCAAGGCCAAGACAAGTCGGAGAAGATGTTGCACATGGTTTTGACAACAATCCAACTAAGAGCACCATATATGTTACACGCACAAATGATGTGCTTTTGATTATTGTTGTCTATGTTGATACCATGCTACTCATCAGTCCTAATGAGAAGCATATTGTTGATTCCATGGATAATTCGCAAGCCTCATTTGAGATGTAACATTTGCACCATTTGCATCATTATTTTTCCTTCCTCATCACGATGTTTGCATGCGTCAGTGCTTCTCAAACTCCAACAATCGATATCAGAGTGCGTGGTTGCTTGGTGAGGTGCATATATGTGGGGATGTGTGTGTGCACATACATTGGTTAACTATGTACATCGACATAGCCATCAGAGAGCCCACTAGAAAAATTAGGAATAGATGGCCATGGGAAACCTTTTGATTGTAACAAATCAATGATTTATCTTTGTCGTCCAATATGTTTAGTAGATTATCTCGATTTTCATTTGAGTGGTTCACAAGTGTGGCACGGGCTCCCCCTTGTCACCTTTGTAACTAGGAAGCATAATCACCCAATCATTTAGCTTCAAAGAAAGAGGTTTCCATAAAGAATCCTGTCTTCTATTGTAAACCTCACATGAGGTTACACGAGTGGAAGGACGATGAGAAGTAGAAGCAATTCGAACACTCAAAGAAATAGTAGAGAATGCTCAAAATGGGAAACCGAGATTCACAAACTTTGCGAGTATTTATGAAAAAAAAAACTTTGTACATGTGGAGGCAAAATGCGGTCTTTTGATTTAGTGTATCAACTGTGACCAAAACATCATTGAATTTTGTGAATCCAAAAATATTTCGTATCTTCAAAAATCATTCCATCACTTTAGCAGTGCTTTAAAAATTATTTTCTTAGAAAAGCATTTCTTCATATGATTAAAAGAAACATGAATGTTATATTCTTGTACACATGAAAAGACGCTATTTGGCAAATTTTTTAATCCTTCATTAGCAAACGGCTCTTTTTAGGGCATTTTTTGCCCTAATGCTACGGTCAATTCTAGTTGTGAGGCTGAGTATAGGGAAACTTTTAGAGCTATTGCTAAGTGTGTCTAGCTCATACACCTTATGGCTGATTTGGGTGTTGGTCAGTCTTCTACCACCACCATCTTCACTAACAGTCAAATCGAATTGGAAGTTGGGAGGAACCGTGCGTTCCATGCTCCCACTAAGCACATTGAGGTGCACTATCATTATGTCAGGGAGAGGTTCTCTGTTGGAGAGATCAGTGGAGAACATTGCATACCTTTTCACAAAGGCTTCACCTAGGGTGAAGTTTGAAGCTTTTTGCAAAGCTTTGGGCTTACATCCCTTTGTGGATTGATTCCACATAGCTTGACACTTCCTTATACATGAGTGCTAGCTCCTTATTCACCGCATCACTTCTAGGGGGGATTTGTTGTTTTTTTGGTAGGGATGTGTGCGAACACTCTAGCGCCGCCACGAAACTTTTTTCCCTCCTTAGGAGGTTTTTCCCCCTCGACTTGTATATATGCCTATAACCCTAACGGGTTACTTATCTTTGTACATTATCTTCTTCCTTGTGTTGCCACGGTTTGCATGCTTTCGCACATCTCAAACTCCAAAATAGTTGACATACACCCTTAACAAGATGAGTGATTATAGACTTGAGAATGAAGACAAGATTGAGGGAATGTCTGACTATCCAATGTGGAGTTTTATGATGATGGATCTATTAGTATCAAAGGACTTATGAAATATTGTCTAAGGCACTTATCCAAGGCCAAGACAAGTTGGAGAAGATGTTGCTTCATCATCTAGAACACTTGCTATTCGTATTTTTGCTCGACAGGAGGTTAGTGAAGATGAAGAAGAAGGAAGTACTTCATCATCAGGAGTTCGTACTACTACTACCAAATTACTTCTTACAGAAGAGCAATATAGATGGGATTGAAGGGATGCACAAGAACTTTCATAAATTGCTATGGGAGTCAAGAGTCAAGAATCTGTTTCATAAGGTTCTCTACCCATCGGCTTGTATGTATGAGGTTCTCTACCTATGGAAACATGTTTACGGTTGAGTGTTCACACACATCACTACCTAAATATATCAACACTTCCCTTTGTGGACTGATTCCACATAGCTCGGCACTTCCTCATACATGAGTGCTAGCTCCTTGCTCACGGCATCACTTGTAGGGGGGATTTGTTGTACATTCCACGACCGGTAATACCTCTTCCTCATCACGATGTTTGTGTGCGTCCGTGCTCCTCAAACTCCAGCGATCGGTATCAGAGTGCATGGTTGCTCGGTGAGGTGCATATATGTGGGGATGTGTGTGTGCATGTACATGGATATAGCCATGAGAGAGCCCACTGGAAAAATTAGGAATGAATGGCGATGGGAAACCTTTTGATTGTAACAAATCAATGATCTGTCTTTGCGTTGGAGTATGTGGGGTAGACTATCTCGATTTTCATTTGAGTGGTTCACAAGTGTGGCTCGCCCTTGTAGTTGTGGAAAGCCTAGAAGTTGTTTGTGGAGTGTATCACTCGCACTCTTTGGAGAGAGACAATAATCCCGAAAAGCTATAGATGTGAACGTTTTGGACACACAAAAGTGCATGTTGGAGGTCGATTTCGTTGGGGCTGAGTCTTATTTATTGTTCAGCCATCTTTTTTTTCCTATGAGGAGACGTGTGAATGTTAGCATGCGCTAATGTTTACGTCCTTGAAGTCCTTGTATTTTGTGATAGACATGCTACAATCTCAACTCACGTGCTCTCCTTGCCTCTAGCCTAGACTTGCAAGCTCCCATATGTAACTGGGAGCTTGCAGAATACATAGCCATGACTTGACTTGCAGAATACATATGGGAGATTCCCTCTAGCCTAGACTTGCAAGCTCCCTCGATTCCAATGCTCTTTTAGTGTACTTGGTTGTGATTTTTAGAGTTGGAGAATCATAGATCCAGGTCCCCGCTCTACAACATGGGTAATATTTTCCGGTTCTTGATCTAGAATTCATGTTTTGGCTCCAATATGTTAACGTTGAAGTGACTCCCTTCTCGAATGTATGGAGTGAGTTGAGATGTATATCCTAGAGGTGTAGGATGAGCTTTGTGCATTGATGTGGTGGTGGTTTCTTTTTGGTATTGGTGTAGAATGCAAAAAGCCAAGATGCACTAGGGGTTGCTAGTGAGTGTGTGGAGTACCTAATCATGAAGCGTAGGCTTTTTCACATTTTTGCACGGGGCGCACACACACACACACACACGAAAGAGGGAGTATATGAGCATGCAAACATATCTTGAAGCCTAGCTTAGGTTCAAAATACAACTCAAATCTGTGCCCAAGGATGCATATTGTCAAGAAAAGGATCCATGATGGTAAAATACAAGGATCTTGCCAGTACAGTTGGAGATGCATAATCAGAACTGGTTAGTTTGCAAGTGACGACAAAGTGTTAAATCCAAGGCCTGGTAGGTTTGATGAGAGAATAGTTAGGAAGCGCTTTCGGAAGAAATATCCCCAAACGCTTGGGGTTGTACTTATTTTGAGGGGTACAGTCACGACGAAGTTGACTCCACGCGTCCACAGGAGGAGGGTTTGGTTTTGAATGGGTGACGTGTCAAAGACAAATTTTTATCGTGCCACACACCCACCCATAGTGCATGTAGACAAGTTAAAAGCTGGAAAATTTGATTTAGTTCGGTGTGTGTTGGCCTGTGGCCCTCTGCCATCGCATGTCGTTGTAGTATAGTGGTGAGTATCCCCGCCTGTCACGCGGGAGACCCGGGTTCGATCCCCGGCAACGGCGTTTTCTCCCTGACAGGGGCCATTGATTTTGTGAAAATAATTGTAGCATGGCAAGTCTCCCCCTCATAGAATTCAAGTATTGCCTTCAGTGTCGTGGAAAACGTGTCTCTAGCTTTGCCAATGCATGTTATTATTATAGAAACGTGAAACCACTAATAATATACATCTCCTTTCTCAAATACTTCCAGCCCACTCACTCTCTCCTCTCCATGAGTGGTGCTAAAAGCGGCTTCTTGCGGCAGCCACTTTCCACATTTTCACTTCATACACACACATATTCAGCACACTCACTTCATCATCGCTTCGTGGAGAACACTTCCCAATTACTTACACGACCCACAAGCTTCGTGTATGCGCTCCTTCATTCTTGCTTTGCTTTGCTAACACCTTTGTTGGGCAAGTCCAAATGCCTCGGCATTCGAAGAGTTTGTTTCTGTCATTTCTTGTAGGAGGATGAATCGGAGACCAAAACCAGCAGCTTCATTATGCAAGTGCCTTAATTTTTGATTGATTATGCAAGTTACACCATTAGCACCACCAACCACTACATACAAGCTTTCATGCGAGCGACTATGGAGATGCACATGCACATGTCTTGACTAGTTTTCCTATTGAGTGCGCACATGCAAAACAAGATCTTCTTCTTCCTAGTGAAATGACACTCCAACCTGTTTATTAATGTAATGTCCTCTTTCGTAAGAGAATGTATTGAGTTCATATTATATTTACAAGGTGTTAAGAAATCTCGTCATTTGAGATCATAGTAGGAGGCCAATAACTCAAGCTCTGACAAGCTAAGGAGGAATGCTTCGAGGTGCTCTACAAAGAGGAGCTACTTTACATAGCTGCTCAAGTATAGCGAGTCCGCCTGTAATATGGGTTCTCTCTAGAGTCCACACAAGGCTTCCAGCTGAATTGAGAAAAAAATTGTCTTCCTCCCATGAGCTATTAGCACATGGAAACCTACCAGGTCCCCTCTAGCTGCAAGACTCGTGCAACCGTTTGATGCAAGATAAGTATTGCCTCGATCAAACCAACTCAATTCATGCCAAATGGTGACATCACAAATTCGTTAATCTATAGAATCAGAAGCTAGGCTCTATTCTTTCACTTGCAATCATGTCAAAGGTAGATCTTAATCACGTCATGGCTGGCTTACAACACATACAAGAGGAAAGCATGCGACTTCGAGAATAATTAAACATGATCCAAAATTCCTCCCTCGGCATAGAACCTCCTCAACAAGCTATGGAACCTAAAGTTTGTCTCCCAGAGAACTTTGATGGAACTCGCTCCAAGTTTAGAGGTTTCATCAATCAAGTCAAATTGATTCTTAAGCTTCACTCACGATGATATCCTACTCCTTTTAGTCAAGTTGGGCTTATTGGAACTCTTTTAACAGAAGTGGCACAAGCATGGTTTGCTCCACTAGTGGAAAAAAATCATCACCTCTTCTTGACGATTACGTCGCTTTTCTTGCTGACTTTGAAGCAACTTTTGGTGATTTCGAGAAGCACAAGACATCAACCAACAAGCTTGTTTATCTTCAACAAGGTTCTCGTGCGACATCAACTTATGCTTTAGAATTTGCTCAACTTGCTTGTGACATTCAGTGGGATGAACAAGCACTCATTGATCATTTCCATCGGGTTCTTCGATGGGATGTCAAGAATTTACTACTGAACCTTAAAGATCCATCAACCCTAAGTGAAGCAATGGCTCAAGCAATGGTTCATATTATATTTACAAGGTGTTAAGAAATCTCATCATTTGAGATCATAGTAGGAGGCCAATAACTCAAGGTGGTCTACTACTTTTCGGTATCTAGAAAGAGGGCTTCTCTGTGTAAAATAAGCACACTTCTTGATTGGCCTCAATGGCTAGTCCAACTCACACAAAGGAGAGACATGCATGGGCACACACACACCTCACTCTCTCACACTCACAAGACAAGATATGAAAATGTACAAAGCCTATGACTAAAAGAGAGTATTCTTCCATTATAAAGATATAAAGACATGGGCTCCATACATATTCTCCCCATGTCTCATAACTCTCTTCCTTTAGTACAATCTAACTCTAGAGCCTGTTTTTCCTAGTCTCCATCATCTTTAGTGTCGGTAGGGTCAACTATCTTGATATAGGCAATAAGGAAACCCTAATGCACTCAGCTTTTTGAGTCATGTCGAGAATAATCTTGTAACTCTTGCTTTTAACTCACTTTTCTCTCATCTCCATCTTCATAATGAGAGTGATTCGACACATGGCTTCTGCATGTTTCCTCCTCTTATCTGCAGATCCTTTGTGATTTCTTCTCTCACGCACTTTTGTGGTGGAGTTATGTCTATGTTGGGTCACTATTTGGATTGACGTTTAGGGGCTTCATCCAAGCCACTTGATATCATTAAACGTCATAGATGCTTGATCCAAACCACTTGATCTACATCCCATTCCTCATAATAGCTGTTATTAACAATGTCAGAATAGTTCAATATTCTCAAAGTACAACAATCCTATATGTGCTTATTACGAACATCTAAAAACCACACTCGTGTGATAGATGGCTTATGAGAAACACTTCGATAAGCAAGCATTGTACGTATCCCGTAGATTGCAACAACGCAAATTCTAGATATTTTTAGCAAAAAGCACTATTTTTTATGATAACAAAATCTCTATGCAAACACTTCATGAGATTATCATAAGTTTTTTGTGTTTATTGAAATGTTTTCGTGGTTGATCGCACTAGGTACACTCAAACCTATTTAAGAACATCTATGGGCTCATTGTGGATTATCAACTCAAGCTCTAACAAGCTAGGGAGGAATTCTTCGAGGTGCTCTACAAAGAGGAGTTACTTGGAGGAGGTGTGCTCTATTCTTAGAGTAATTGGAGGAGTTTGTATCAACAAACCATCAACATCCTTAGTGATTTTTACTGTTTGTAGCAAGGCTATTTTTATTTCTCACTTTCTAGGGCACTAGTTTTTCATTTAGGGTTTTTGAAACCTTAATTTCAAAAGTAGGGTTTGTTGCAAAATAGTTCTAAACTATTCATATTCTCCATATTATCTCTTTCTGTCTCTCTCTCTCTATCTCTCTCTCTCCCTCTCCCTCTCTCTCCCTCGGCTTGTATATATGCCTATAACCCTAACAGGTTACTTATTTTTGTACATTCTCTTGGTAATACATTGAGCATTCCTTGTATTGTTCGCGTGCTTGCATAGAACTAAATCTCCAAATTGGTATTAGAAGAGTTCATCACTTCATCTTGGGCATCATCAACACGCCTCTGCTCATAGTCTCAGAATCCCACAAAAATTGGTGAGGATACTCAAGGTGATTAAGAGTTCAAAATAGCTCTAGTTGTGATGATTCACACATTCCCATCTGAATTTCCATGCATTCATTATTACCCAATAAGCCAACACTCTCCCCCCTCTAGACTTTGTCACCCTCCACAAAGCTAGAGAAGAGGATCATACAGAGCTGAACTCTTCCAAGTTGGAGTCTTCAAGTCTGGAAATCTTCAGGTTTGCAAGTCTTCAGGTCTGCAAGTCTCCAGGTTTGTAGGTCTACAAATCTACAACAAGTCTTTAGTTCTTTAGGTCTTCAATGCTGAGCAACACAATCCCCTTGGGGGGTAGTCAACCTAGCATACATCCCACTATGTAGTCCTATGTCGGACTGATACAACCTCACCAGGGAGCTCCCAAACCTGAGCTTAAACATACACAAAACAAGTAGATTGTTTTTGAAAAAGAAGTGGACAATAACATTTAGTCCAATTTTTGTTTCCATTTCAGAGAGCATCAAGTACTAGAAAACTTGAACTTTATGAAGATCTATCTGTTCCAGATAGTGTTGACAACGAAACCCAACAGAGGCTGTCACAAACCTGAAAAGTGTGGGATAGTCATAACCAATCGCAAGCATTCCATCTCTAATCAGTGTTGATCCCTTCAAAACTCACATTCATTCTTTGTGAAAACGATAATTACAACCCTTATTCATTATCCAAAGTCAAACATATCATGAATTATAGTTAAAATAATTATTCCCTCGCAAGGACTTGGTATAGTCATAGTGTCCCTCTAAACTTGTTAGGATCCCCTTGTTAGGAGCCCAATAACTCAAGCTCTAGCAAGCTAAGGAGGAATGCTTCGAGGTGCTCTACAAAGAGGAGCTACTTTACAACCGCTCAAGTATAGCGAGTCCACCTGTAATATGGGTTCTCTCCAGAGTCCATACAAGCCTTCAAGCTGAATTGAGAAAAAACTTGTCTTCCTTCCCTGAGCTGTTAGCACATGGAAACCTACCAGGCCCCCTCTAGCTACAAGACCCATGCAATCATTTGATGCAAGATAATTACTGCCTCGATCAAACCAGCTATATTCATGCCAAATGGTGACATCACGAATTCGTTAATCTATAGAATCAGAAGCTAGGCTCTATTCTTTCACTTGTAATCATGTCAAAGGTAGATCTTAATCACGTCATGGCTAGGTTACAACACATAGAGGAGGAAAACATGCGACTTCGAGAATCATTAAACATGATCCGAAATTCCTCCCTCGGCATAGAACGTCCTCAGCAAGCTATGGAACCTAAAGTTTGTCGCCCAGAGAACTTTGATGGAACTTGCTGCAAGCTTAGAGATTTCATGAATCAAGTCAAGTTGATTCTTAAGCTTCACTCACGATGATATCCTACTCCTTTTAGTCAAGTTGGGCTTATTGGAACTCTTTTAACGGAAGTGGCACAAGCATCGTTTGCCCCACTCGTGGAAAAAACTCATCACCTCTTCTTGAAGATTACGTCGCTTTTCTAGCTGCTTTTGAAGCAACTTTTGGTGATTTCGACAAGCACAAGACATCAACCAACAAGCTTATTTATCTTCAACAAGGTTCTCGTGCTGCATCAACTTATGCTCAGAATTTGCTCAACTTGTTTGTGACATTCAGTGGGATGAACAAGCACTCATTGATCATTTCCACCGGGGTCTTCGATGGGATGTCAAGAATTTACTACTGAACCTTAAAGATCCATCAACCCTTAGTGAAGCTATGGCTCAAGCAATACGGTGTGATAATCGATTGTTTGAGTATCGTTGTCAATCCCATCCGCATCATTTTGCCCAACCTACGACACAACCACGATCCTCATCCTCAATGGAGCATCCTACTCATGTTGTTCCAATGGAGCTGGATTCCATACGATTTGGACCACTCAGTGATGATGAGAAGCAGTATGGTTGAGTTAATAATCTTTGTTTATATTGTGGGGCACCTATTCATATAGCACAAACTTGTCCCAACAAAGGAAAAAGAGCAAAACTTCCTATGGTGGAGTCTAGTAACTTGCAGCCATATGTGGAGCCTATACCCATACTGGAAAACGACAATGTTCAATTGCAGTAGAAACCTTGTAATTGGACTCTATATACCACCATAAGAATCACGGTTCCTCCACAAGGATCGACCCTATGTCAAGTTTTATGATTCTTGTGGAAATCAAGATTCATTTGCAAGTCCTTAAGAGTGCAGCTCTTATCGATTCAAGGGCCATAACATGTTTTATGGATATCAAGTATGTTCATGAAAATGCAATTTCTATTGTGTTGAAGGCATTTCCTATTATAGTGGAAGTGATAGATGGACGTTTGGTTTCTTCTGGCATTATCACACATGAAACAATCTCTTTGGATTTATGTATTGGTAAGCATGAAGAAACAATCAAATTCAATCTAATCACATCTCCAAATCATCCTATCATTCTTGGATTATCTTGGTTAGAAGTTCACAATCCGATTGTGAATTGGCAAACTCGTTCTTTTTCTTTTCCTTCTGAATGTTGTCAGGCTCATTTATGTTTTCTTGAATTGAACACTCCTAAACCTCTCAAGCATGCACATGAGTGTGAGGCATTTTTGTGTAAAGGATTATTGGATACTTCAGTCACATTTCATCAAGATCCTATTAAAATAGCTTTTATTGGGGCTATTCCTTTTTTGCAAATTGCTAAGAAACATCAAGTTTATGCTCTTCATGTTTCTCCAGCAAAACCCGTTAGTGGTTCAGTTGAAGTTACCTACAAAGTACAAAGACTTTGCTGATGTGTTTGAAAAAAAGAATGTAGATACTCTACGAGTTCATCGTCGATATGATTGCTCAATCGATTTGGAAATGGGCTCAATACATCCTTTTGGGCCTATATATGGGCTTTCTGAACGGGAACTTGTGGCTTTCAAAACATACATCGATGAGAATCTAGGAAAGGGTTTTATTCAACATTCGAAATCTCCGATGGGAGCTCCTATCTTATTTGTCAAGAAGAAGGATGGATCCTTACGAATATGTGTGGATTATCGTGGTCTTAATAACTTACTATTAAAAATCGCTATCCATTACCATTGATTGCAGAGCTTTTGGATCGCCTCAAATCACGTAAAATCTTCACCAAAATTGATCTCCGAGGTGCTTACAACTTAATTCACATCAAACCTGGAGATGAATGGGAAACCGCTTTTCGTACTCAATATGGACATTTTGAGTACACTGTCATGCCTTTTGGCCTTACAAATGCTCCGGTTGTCTTTCAACACATGATGAATAATATCTTCCGTGAGTATATGGATGAGTTTATTGTGATTTACCTTGATGATATTTTAATTTTTTCACGTAACCAAGCAGATCATGATAAGCATGTTCTTAAGGATATCATTCGCCTTCATGGACTATCTGATGATATCATTTCCGATCGCGGTCCATAGTCTATCTCTCATTTTTGACGTCCGCTATTTCAACTCTTGAAGATCAATACTAAACTTTCTATCGCTTTTCATCCTCAAACTAATGGGCAAACTGAGCGAATCAATCAGATTCTTGAACAATACATTCGATGCACTATAAGTTATCACCAGGATTATTGGATTTAGTTACTTCTGTTGGCTGAATTTGCTTAAAATAATAGTCATCACACCTCTAGTGGCACAACTCCTTTCTTTGCCACTTATGGTTTTCATCCACGATTCAGTGTGGATATTCCTACGGCTTCGATCAACCCTTTTGTTGAAGAACGAGCACATTTTCTCACACAACTTCAACATGACATGGTCCTTGAACTTACCAATGCTCAAGATTGTCAAAAGCTCCATGCTGATCGTCATCGACTTCCCCAACCTTCTTTTAAAGTTGGTGATCAAGCGTGGCTTCTACATGAAAACATAACTACGACATGACCCTCTAATAAGCTCGATTACAAAAATTTGGGACCTTTTTAATATTTCGGCACAAATTAATCCACCTACATTCCGTCTTGCACTTCCTAAGGATTTCTGCATCCATGATGTATTTCATGTGACCCTCTTGGAACCCTATCGCATCTCCACCCTGCCTCATTGTGCTCCATCCCAACCCCCACCAATTTATTTTGAGGAGGGTGAGGAATATGAGGTCAATGACATCTTAGATTCCATGTTCTTTCGTTGCAAATTATGGTATCTTGTTTCTTTGAAAGGTTATCCCCTCTCAGAAGCTACCTGGGAACCTGCTAACCACCTTATCCATGCAAGAGATGTTGTTCACGATTTTCATATGAAGTATCCTCACAAGCCTGCTCCTCTTGGAAATCGTCATTAGGGGGAGGATAATGTGATGATTCACACATTACCATGTGAATTTCCATGCATTGATTATTACCATGTGAATTTCCACATATTCACACCAAAAAATAGTGGTCAAAATTTATATCAAAATTAGTGGTTCACACAAAAGTAGTGGTTATCCAAAAATAGCACACAAAAGTAGTGGTCATCTAAAAGTAGTGGTTGTCTTTTGCAAAAAAAGTAGTGTTCATCTTTGCTCCATGTATTTATATATAAATGACATCTCTGTAATTGATCTTTTGTGGATCAACATAGGTTTTGGGCAAATCTTCATTCTCGTCTCAATGTCTACTTTTTATTTTCCTGCATATGTTTCCTTGTCCATTACACTAGTATGTGCTGTCAAAATCACAATCTAAGCTCGTTTCGGCCTCCAAATGCACTAATGTAGTGCCTATGTAAGCAATTTTGTCTTTTTGTGCCAAACATATATACAAGTTTTGGTTCACCCATATAAGCACCTCAAATTTTGCTATAGGTTTAACAAAACTGAAATGGGTAGTTCTATTCAACATTTTGAGATACAATCATTCTTTTTTGCATTAGGGTATTTTAGTGAGTGGCCATGTCTAAAATCAGGGATGTATATTGTATGTTGGCTATTGAGGATAAGTTGGATGCTACCAATTACCCATTATAGGCATATGTGATGCATCATGTAAGCTCTAACAAGCTAAGGAGGAATTCTTTGAGGTGCTCTACAAGGAGGAGTTACTTGGAGGAGGTGTGCTCTATTCTTAGAGTAATTGCAGGAGTTTGTATCAATAAACCATCAACATCCTTACTGATTTAGTGTTTGGAGCAAGGGTATTCTTATTTCTCACTTTCTAGGACACTAGTTTTTTATTTAGGGTTTTTGAAAACCTAATTTGAAAATTGTTTGCTATAAAATAGTTCTAACCTATTCATATTCTCCATATTATCTCTCTCTCTCTCACACACACACTCTTCATACCTCTTAGGCACTTTACACACAATTTCTTGTATCTAGTTCCGTATTTTTGCCTAGATCCAGATTTTGTCAATTTGTATCATATCCACACATTGTAATTTGACATTAGAATATAAGATAGTTTAGGTGAGCATTCTAGCTTACCCTATAACTTGAAAAGTCTTATCTATTCTCTCTATATCTCACTCATCTCTTTTTGAGTATGAAGGTGTGTATGCTAAGGTTCATCTTTTGGAATATCCTCTAAACCTGTGATTATTTTTATTTGAGGCCCACCCCAATTTCAACATTCAGTATCAAAGCATAGTTTGTTTATATATTTTGGTAGTGATTTGTGAACACACTAGGACTGTGGGGGTACTTTTTTCTCTCTTTAGGAGGCTTTTTTCCCTCGGCTTGTATATATGCCTTTAAGCCTAACATGTTACTTATCTTTGTACATTCTCTTGGTAATACATTGAGTATTGTGTGTTGTGCTCCAAGCTTATTCTTCTTCCTTGTGCAATGTGTGTGCTTCCACAGACCTCAATCTCCAACAATTGGTATTAGAGGAGGTCATTGCTTCATCTAGGACATCCTCAACACCCCTCTGATCATAGTCTTAGAATCACATAAAAATTGGTGAGCATACTCAAGGTGATTAGAGGTTCAAAGAAACTCCACTATGTTCTATCGAGATGCAAATTTGAGCTCGTTTCGGCCTTCGAATGCACTAATGTGGTTCTTGTGTATGCAATTTTTTCTTTTTGTGCCAAACATATACAAGTTTTGGTTCACTAGTATAAGCATTTCAAAGTCTGCCATATGTTTAACAAAATGAAACTAGATAGTTTAATCAACTTTTTGAGATACAATCATTTTCTTTGGATCAGGGTATTTTAGCTAGTGGCCATGTCTAACAGTAGTGATGTATTGTGTATGTGGGTTGTTGAGGATAAGTTGTATGCTACCAATTACCAAGTATGTACATATATGATGCATCATGTATTGGTTGCAAAAGGACTGTGGAATTTTGTGCAAGGTGTTCAAAAATGTCCTACTACAACTGCAAATACAGTTATTGAATGTGATGCGGATGGTAGTTCTTTTACATTGTCGGATGCTTTATTTGTGCAATAGATAAAAAAAAATCTATTACCAGTTTCAGCATTAGCCAAGATGATCTTGGTTGTGAATTTTGTTGATCACAGATGTACAATTCATGATCTATTGAATGGAAGCCTCATTATTACTTCTTGAATTTTATGTCTGTTATACTTCATGGAATAATGGAATGGTATATGGATTTTAATGTCTTGATGGTTTTAATGTGATTTGTGTTTTGATTTAGCATGTGAACACTCATGAGTGTGTGAACTCACGTGGAATTACTCAAATATTTTTGAAGATATTTAGAAGAATATTTAAAAGATAGTATTTTAGTTATTTTTTGTAAAAAATAATAGATCACTTTAGAGAGAGATTTTTTTTGAAAAATTAGTAGATCCTTTGAAAAACGACGATTTTGTAAATAAAGCATATTTTTGTAAACACATGATTTTCTAAGCGCCGCCCTCATGTACCATCTATTCATGATGTAATAAAAAATACCTATAAATACACATGCTCTGATAGACTTGTCCATCAGAGTATGTGAGATTATACCCTAAACCGGCATCTGGTAAACATGTTTGTGAAGGCTATATTTTGGGCAAAATTTAGCGTTCCTCCTTCCCAAAAGATGGTTCAATACAAGCTACTGAAAAATTGCAACTTGTTCATAGTGATCTTGGTGGTCCCATGAAAACACCTTCTTTTGGGAGCTACCTTTGCTTCTTGACTTTCATTGATGATTTTTCCAAGGATGCATGGGTATATCCATTGAAAGCAAAGTCTGAAGTGTTCATGTGCTACAAACAATTTCTGGTTTTGGCTGAAAACCTATTAGCATGTAAAGTGGGTACCCTCTATTCTTATCGAGGGGGGTATATGTCTTCTGATTTTAATGCATTTGTGGATGAACGTGGGATAAAACATCAGTCTAAAATGTTTTATGGACTTCCAAAAAGGAAGAACATGTCACTCATGGAGATGGTGAGGAGTATGGTCAAGACTCAAGATTTACCACATAGTTTCTGGCTTGGGGATATTATGTGTGTAGTATATGTACTTAATATGTGTCCCACTAAATCACTCCATATGAAGCTTGGCATGGTCACAAGACATCTGTTGCTCACCTATGTGTCTTTGGTTTTCTGGCATATGCATTAGTGCATCATCAACAACGTAAGAAATCAGATGATAAAGCAGTGAAAGGTATTTTTCTTGGCTACAGTTCTTAAAGCAAATGCTATCCTCTATATCATCCATAGACTAAATGCATTTTGGTTGGTAGTGATGTTGTTTTTGTGGAAGATGCAATCCAACCATTCCTTTCATGTACTAAGGAGACATCAATTAGCTCCAAAGATGTGTATGACACTTTGATGCCTCTTTTTATAGTTGGATAGTCTAGTGGTGGTCCAAATGAGGAAATTTCTTAGCCTTTCTAGGTTCCACATGATGATGCAGATCATTCCATTCTCCCGCATATTTACATGATGCACTTATTGATGAGAGGTTTGATATAGAGGAGAAAAAAAACTATGCCTAAATGGCTGGTGTAGACTTTGCGAGATATTAAATCAGATGCACCTCTGTCATACACTCGTTCACACTTTCATAGTGCGTGCTTTGCATCATACTGCTATGCTATGTTTGCCTCTAGTCTTTGTGATGAGAATGAGCCTCTTTTGTTGCATGAAGCACAAAATTTCAAAAAATTATATGACTACTATAGAATAAGAATATAATGCTATTATGAGAAATGGTACCTAGTCTTTATGTGACTTGCCTCCTGACAAGAAGGCCATTGGCAAAAAGTGGGTATACAAGCAGTAGCATAAGCCTGATGGAGCAATTGAAAAGTATAAGGCTATGCTTGTTGCAAAAGCTTATGCTCAAGAAAAAGGCATCGATTTTGATGAGACCTTTCCTCCAACATGCCGAATGACTAATGTTCCTAGAATTTGTGCACTTGCAACTCATCATGATTGGAACATATACCAGTTGGACATTCAAACTGCATTTCTGAATGGGGACTTGCATGAAGAAGTGTATGTTTCTCATCCTCATGGTTTTGTGCAAAGAGGGCATGAAAACAAAGTGTGCAACCTGAAAAAGGCAGTATATGGTTTTAAGCAAGCACCATGTGCTTGGAATGAAAATATACATGCCTACTTGATTGCACATGGTTTTGAGAACAATCCAACTAAGAGCACCATATATGTTACGTGTGCAAATGATGTGCTTTTGATTATTGTTGTCTATGTTGATGACATGTTGCTCATCAGTCCTAATGAGAAGCATATTGTTGATTCCATGGATAATTTGCATGCCTCATTTGAGATGTAAATTTGTGTCATTTGTATCATTATTTTTTCTTCCTCATCACGATGTTTGCATGTGTCCGTGCTTCTCAAACACCAACAATTGATATCAGAGTGCGTGGTTGCTCGGTGAGGTGCATATATGTGGGGATGTGTGTGTGCACGTACATCGGTTAACTATGTACATGGACATAGCCATCAGAGAGCCCACTAGAAAAATTAGGAATAGATGGCCATGGGAAACCTTTTGATTATCACAAATCAATGATTTGTCTTTGCCTTCCAGTGTGTCTAGTAGATTATCCCCCTTGTCACCTCTGTAATTAGGAATCATAGTCACCCAATCGTTTAGCTTCAGAGAAAGAGGTTTCCATAAAGAATCATGTCTTCTATTGTAAACCTCACATTAGGTTACACGAGTGGAAGGATGCTGAGAAGTAGAAGTAGTTCAAACACTCAAAGGAATAGTAAAGAATGCTCAAAATGGGAAACCGAGATTCACAAACTTTGTGAGTATTTATAGACAAAAAGACTTTGTACATGTGGAAGCGAAATGCAATCTTTTGATTTGATGTATCGACTATGACCAAAACATCATTGAATTTTGTGAACCCAAAAATATTTCTTATCTTCAAAAATCATTCCATCACTTTAGCAATGCTTTAAAGCATATTTTCTTAGAAAAGCATTTCTTAATACGATTAAAAGAGACATGAATGTTATATTCTTGTACACATTGAAAGACGCTATTTGTCAATTTTCTTAATCCTTCATTAGCAAACGTCCCTTTTTAGGGCATTTTTTTCCCTAATGCTATGGTCAATTCTAGTTGTGAGGCTGAGTATAGGGCAACTTTTATAGCGATTGATGAGTGTGTCTAGCTCATATGCCTTATGGCTGATTTGGGTGTTGGTTAGTCTTCTGCCACCACCATCTTCACTGATAGCCAGACTGCATCAGGGAAAGGTTCTCTGTTGGAGAGATCAGTGGAGAACATTGCAGACCTTTTCACAAAGGCTCCACCTAGGGGGAAGTATGAAGCTTTTCTCAAAGCTTTGGGCTTACTTCCCTTTGTGGATTGATTTCACATAGCTTGACATTTCCTTATACATGAGTGCTCTCTCCTTGTTCAACGCATCACTTCTAGGGGGGATTTGTTATTTTTTGGTAGTGATGTGTGTGAACACTCTAGCCCCACCATGGCACCTTTTTCCCTCGTTAGTAGGTTTTTCCCACAACTTGTATATATGCCTATAACCCTAACATGTTACTTATCTTTGTGTGTGTTTTGCTCCAAGCTTCTTCTTCTTCCTTGTGTTGTTTGCATGCTTCCACACACCTCAAACTCCAGAATAGTTGACATGCACCCTTAACAAGATGAGTGATTATAGAATTGAGAATGAAGACAAGCTTGAGGGAATGTCTAGCTATCCAATGTGGAGTTTTATGATGATGGATCTATTAGTATTAAACGACTTATGAGATATTGTCAAAGGCACTTATCCAAGGCCAAGACAAGTCAGAGAAGATGTTGCTTCATCATCTAGAACACTTGCTATTCGTATTTCTGCTCGAAAAGAGGTTAGTGAAGAAGAAGAAGAATAAGAAGAGGAAGTACTTCATCATCAAGAGTTCGTACTACTACCAAATTACTTCTTACAGAAGAGCAATATAGATGGGATTGAAGGGATGCACAACCACTTTCATATATTGCTATGGGAGTCAAGAGTCATATTATACCACAAATTCCCTCATGTAGAACCTCTCCCAGGCTTGGTTGGAGTTAGAGAATCTGTTTCACGAGGTTCTCTACCCATCGGCTTGTATTTAGGCCCCACCAATCGGTATCAGAGTGCATGGTTGCTCGGTGAGGTGTATATATGTGGGGATGTGTCTGTGCACGCACATCGGTTAACTATGTACATCAATATAGGCATCAGAGAGCTCATTAGAAAAATTAGGAATAGATGTACATGGGAAACCTTTTGATTGTTACAAATCAATGATCTCCCTTTGCATTGGAGTATGTCTAGTAGACTATCTCGATTTTCATTTGAGTGGTTCACAAGTGTGCCCCCCCCCCCCTTGTCGCCCTTGTAGTTGTTGTGGAAAGCCTAGAAGTTGTTTGGGGAGTGTATCACTTGCACTCTTTGGAGAGAGACAATAATCTTGAAAGACTATAGATGTAAAAAACTATAGACAATAATCCCAAAAATCTATAGAGAGGGAGAATCTATTGAAGATATCACAAGGTATCAAAGATTGGTAGGAAGCTTGAACTATGCAACTCTCACAAGGCTGGAGATATGCTATACTGTTAGCATACTCAGACAATTTATGCACAAACCAAGGAAGCCACACATGGAAGAAACCAAGAGAGTGCTCAAGTTCTTGAAGGGTACCATCCATGAAGGGCTTTTCTACCCCTTCACTTCAGAAGTTGATCTCAAACTTTACTCAAATTCAGATTGGGTTGCATCAAAGGATGATAGGAAGAGTACATCAGGCTATTTGTCTTTTGCAAGTTCAAAACTAATTTCATGGTATTCAAAGAAGCAACCAACTAATGATCTATCATCTACTGAGGCTAAATACAGAGGTTTGGCCAAAGCAACACAAGAAGCAATGTGGTTAAAGTGTCTATACTCAGATTTGGGGCTACATACTTTAATTCCTCACATCTTTGGAGATAATACAAGCTCACTTCACTTAGCCGCTAATCCAGTTTACCATTCTAGAACCAAGAACATTGAATTCCATTATCATTATGTAAGAGAGAAGTTGATGAGCAAGGGCATTGAATTGTCCTCTGTATCTACTAATCTTCAATGTGCAAATATGCTGACTAAGCCATTGGATGGTATCAAGTTAGGTAGATTCAAAGGCATGATTGGATTGCTAGAAATCGAGGAAGACTGAAGACTCAAGCATGCTAGGCTTGAGGGGAGCTATTGGTGTATTTCGTCCAAGCCTAGTGCTTGATCACTTATTGTTGTAAAACATTGGTTATGTATACTCTCAATGAGAGAAGCCATAGAAACAAACTCATTGCTTGAAAAATAACCACATCAAAGTAAATGTAAAAGGAGGAAGTTGTGTCCTTGTTAGGCACGAATCATGAGCCAAAGTTAGGAGAGATTGATTAGGAAGAGATTCTCCAAACTTGAAGGAAATTTTAGGTACAAATACTCCAAGTTTTGAATCAGAAACTCCTATATATACACATATGTGTAGTCAAAGATTAGACCAGATCATTTGAGCTACATGCTGATGAGATTCTGACCAAGCAACCCATTGCCACTCTCCTATGGAAACAGGTTTATGGTTGAGTCTTTATGATGCTGGAGATGCATTTGATGCTATTCTCTACGAGCAAGCTATTGGATGCTTGATTTACTTACACATTACTTGGCGAGATAGTCAATTTACTATCTCATAGATGAGCAGGTTCATGCATTGCCCACTCGTCAAGAATTGGTAGGCACTTAAGCACATCTTTTGCTACTTGAGTGGTACCTAAATACTTGGATTGTTTTATGCCAAGAGGGAATCACTGCCACTAGATTTACATGCTTTTTTTGACTCTAACTCAACTGGTTGTAATGAACTCTTGTGTCCACCAGTGTTTTTTGCTTCATGCTTGGTAGCTCATGCATATATTGGTTGAGCAAGAAGCATCCTACTGTATCCACTTCTAGTTGTGATCCTGAGTATAGGCAAGCTTTCAAAGTGACTGTTGAGTGTGTGTGGCTTAGATGCCATATGGCTGATTTGGGTGTTGGTCATTCTTCTACCACCATCATCTTTACTTACAATTAGCGTGCATTGGAAGTTGGGAGGAACCCTATGTAAGCACATTGAGCTTCACTATCATTATGTTAGGAAGAGGTTCTCTCCTGAAGAGATAAATTTGGCTTATGTTCCCACATAGGAGAACATTGCAGACCTTTTAACAGAGGCTCCACCTACGGAGAAGTTTGAACCTTTTTGCAAAGCTTTGGGCTTACTTCCCTTTCTGGATTGATTCCACATAGCTGGGCACTTCCTTATACATGAGTGCAAGCTGCTTGTTCATTGTATCACTCTTAGGGGGGATTTGTTGATATATTTTGATAGTGATGTGTGTGAACACACTAGGACCATCGGGGCATTGTTTTCCCTCTTGAGAAGTATCCCCCAAGCCTGTATATATGCCGATAACTCTAATGGGTTACTTATCTTTGTGCATTTACTTGGTGATACATGCAATACTGTGTGTTGTGTTCCAAGTGTGTTATTCTTCCTTGTGTTGTTTGCATGCTTCCACACACCTCAAAAAGGGCATGAAAACAAATTGTGCAAGTTGAAAAAGGCATTATATTGTTTTAAGCAAGCACCACGTGCTTAGTATGAGAATATACATGCCTACTTGATTGCACATGGTTTTGAGAGCAGTCCATCTGATAGCATCTTATATGTTACGCATGCAAATGATGTGCTTCTGGTTATTGTTGTCTATGTTGATGACATGATGCTCATTGGTCCTAATGAGAAGCATATTGCTGATTTCATAGCTAACTTCCATGCCTCGTTGAGATTTAAGATTTGCATAATTTGCATCATTCTTTGGGCAGTCACTTTATTGAAGTTGATGGCGGAATAGCTTTGTGTCAACCAAAATTTATTAACACATTACATCGACATAGCCATAAGAGAGCCCACTAGAAAAATTAGGAATAGATGGCCATGGGAAGCCTTTTGATTGTAGCAAATCGATGATTTATCTTTGCCTTCCAATATGTCCACTAGATTATCTCGATTTTCATTTGAGTGGTTCACAAGTGTGGCACGGGCTCCACCTTGTCACCTTTGTAACCAGGAAGCATAATCACCCAAACATTTAGCTTCAAAGAAAGAGGTTTCCATAAAGAATCGTGTCTTCTATTTTAAACCTCACATGAGGTTACATGAGTGGAAGGACGATGAGAAGTAGAAGCAATTCGAACACTCAGAGAAATAGTAGAGAATGCTCAAAATGGGAAACCGAGATTCACAAACTTTGCAAGTATTTATGGACAAAAAAACTTTGTACATGTGGAGGCAAAATGCACTCTTTTGATTTAGTGTATCAACTGTGACCAAAACATCATTGAATTTTGTGAACCCAAAAATATTTCGTATCTTCAAAAATCATTCCATCACTTTAGGAGTGCTTTAGAGCTTATTTTCTTAGAAAAGCATTTCTTCATATGATTAAAAGAAACATGAATGTTATATTCTTGTACACATGAAAAGACCCTATTTGTCAATTTTCTTATTCCTTCATTAGCAAACGACTCTTTTTAGGGAATTTTTTGCCCTAAGGCTATGGTCAATTCTAGTGGTGAGGCTAAGTATAGGGAAACTTTCAGAGCTATTGCTGAGTGTGTCTAGCTCATACACCTTATGGCTGATTTGGGTGTTGGTCAGTCTTCTGCCACCACCATCTTCACTAACAGCGAGATCGCATTGGAAGTTGGGAGGAACCGTGCATTCCATGCTCCCACTAAGCACATTGAGGTGCACTATCATTATGTCAGGGAGAGGTTCTCTGTTGGAGAGATCAGTGGAGAACATTGCAGACCTTTTCACAAAGGCTTCACCTAGGGCAAAGTTTGAAGCTTTTTGCAAAGCTTTGGGCTTACTTCCCTATGTGGATTGATTCCACATAGTTTGGCACTTCCTTATACATGAGTGCTAGCTCCTTATTCATCGCATCAGTTCTAGGGGAGATTTGTTGTTTTTCTGGTAGTGATGTGTGTGAACACTCTAGCACCACCACGACACTTTTTTCCCTCCTTAGGGGGTTTTTCCCCCTCGACTTGTATATATGCCTATAACCCTAACGGGTTACTTATCTTTGTACATTATCTTGGTAATACATTCAATATGTGTGTTGTGCTCCAAGCTTCTTCTTCTTCCTTGTGTTGCCACGGTTCGCATGCTTTCGCACATCTCAAGCTCCAAAATAGTTGGCATACACCCTTAACAAGATGAGTGCTTATAGACTTGAGAATGAAGACAAGATTGAGGGAATGTCTGACTATCCAATGTGGAGTTTTATGATGATGGATCTATTAGTATCAAAGGACTTATGAAATATTGTCTAAGGCACTTATCCAAGGCCAAGACAAGTTGGAGAAGATGTTGCTTCATCATCTAGAACACCTGCTATTCGTATTTCTTTGCTCGACAGGAGGTTAGTGAAGATGAAGAAGAAGGAAGTACTTCATCATCAGGAGTTCGTACTACTACTACCAAATTACTTCTTACAGAAGAGCAATATAGATGGGATTGAAGGGATGCACAAGAACTTTCGTAAATTGCTATGGGAGTCAAGAGTCAAGAGTCAAGAATTTGTTTCATAAGGTTCTCTACCCATCGGCTTGTATGTATGAGGTTCTCTACCTATGGAAACATGTTTACGGTTGAGTGTTCACACACATCACTACCTAAATATATCAACACTTCCCTTTGTGGACTGATTCCACATAGCTCGGCACTTCCTCATACATGAGTGCTAGCTCCTTGCTCACGGCATCACTTCTAGGGGGGATTTGTTGTACATTCAACGACCGGTAATACCTCTTCCTCATCACGATGTTTGTGTGCGTCCGTGCTCCTCAAACTCCAGCGATCGGTATCAGAGTGCATGGTTGCTCGGTGAGGTGCATATATGTGGGGATGTGTGTGTGCATGTACATGGATATAGCCATGAGAGAGCCCACTAGAAAAATTAGGAATGAATGGCGATGGGAAACCTTTTGATTGTAACAAATCAATGATCTGTCTTTGCGTTGGAGTATGTGGGGTAGACTATCTCGATTTTCATTTGCGTGGTTCACAAGTGTGGCTCGCCCTTAACAAGATGAGTGATTATAGACTTGAGAATGAAGACAAGGTTGACTGGAAAAATTAGGAATGAATGGCGATGGGAAACCTTTTGATTGTAACAAATCAATGATCTATCTTTGCGTTGGAGTATGTGGGGTAGACTATCTCGATTTTCATTTGAGTGGTTCACAAGTCATCTGCCACCACCATCTTCACTAACAGTCAGATCGCATTGGAAGTTGGGAGGAACCGTGCATTCCATGCTCCCACTAAGCACATTGAGGTGCACTATCATTATGTCAGGGAGAGGTTCTCTGTTGGAGAGATCAGTGGAGAACATTGCATACCTTTTCACAAAGGCTTCACCTAGGGCAAAGTTTGAAGCTTTTTGCAAAGCTTTGGGCTTACTTCCCTTTGTGGATTGATTCCACATAGCTTGGCACTTCCTTATACATGAGTGCTAGCTCCTTATTCATCGCATCACTTCTAGGGGAGATTTGTTGTTTTTTTGGTAGTGATGTGTGTGAACACTTTAGCAACACCACGACACTTTTTTCCCTCCTTAGGGGGTTTTTCCCCCTCGACTTGTATATATGCCTATAACCCTAACGGGTTACTTATCTTTGTACATTATCTTGGTAATACATTCAATATGTGTGTTGTGCTCCAAGCTTCTTCTTCTTCCTTGTGTTGCCACGGTTCGCATGCTTTCGCACATCTCAAGCTCCAAAATAGTTGGCATACACCCTTAACAAGATGAGTGATTATAGACTTGAGAATGAAGACAAGATTGAGGGAATGTCTGACTATCCAATGTGGAGTTTTATGATGATGGATCTATTAGTATCAAAGGACTTATGAAATATTGTCTAAGGCACTTATCCAAGGCCAAGACAAGTCGGAGAAGATGTTACACCTGCTATTCGTATTTCTGCTCGACAGGAGGTTAGTGAAGATGAAGAAGAAGGAAGTACTTCATCATCAGGAGTTCGTACTACTACTACCAAATTACTTCTTACAGAAGAGCAATATAGATGGGATTGAAGGGATGCACAAGAACTTTCATAAATTGCTATGGGAGTCAAGAGTCAAGAGTCAAGAATCTGTTTCATAAGGTTCTCTATCCATCGGCTTGTATGTATGAGGTTCTCTACCTATGGAAACATGTTTACGGTTGAGTGTTCACACACATCACTACCTAAATATATCAACACTTCCCTTTGTGGACTGATTCCACATAGCTCGGCACTTCCTCATACATGAGTGCTAGCTCCTTGCTCACGACATCACTTCTAGGGGGGATTTGTTGTACATTCCACGACCGGTAATACCTCTTCCTCAAGAAGAGCTTGTATGGACTTAAACAGTCTCCTAGACAATGGTACCAAAAGTTTGATGCTTTTATGAAGTCCCAAGGCTATTCTCGGAGCAATGAGGATCATTGTCTCTACACAAAGAGATGTTCTGATGGCAGCTTGATATGCTTGATACTTTACGTCGATGATATGTTGATTGCTGGGAAGTCCTCTTATGATTTGTCAATTCTCAAAAAGAAGTTGAGTCAGACATTTGATATGAAGGATTTGGGGGATGCCAAACATATTCTTGGCATGCGCATTACTCGTGATAGGAGTAAAAGATGCATATACTTGTCTCAAAGTGAGTACATATCCAAAGTACTTCATCGATTCAATATGCAGGGTAGAAAGGCATTGAGTACACCTTTACCCACATATGTGAAATTGAGCAAGGATGACTGCCCCAAATCAGATGAGGAAAAGGAATTCATGACCAAAATTCCCTATCAGTCTGCTGTTGGTAGTCTCATGTATGCTATGGTAGCTACGAGACCAGACATTGCATTTGCAGTGGGAGTTGTGAGCAGATATATGTCTAATCCTGGCAAGAAACATTGGGAAGCGGTCAAAATGATTTTGAGATATCTGAGTGGCACTAAGGACAAGTGTCTATGCTTAGGTAGAGGGAAAGCATCCATTATTGGTTACACAGATTCTGACTATGCTGGTTGTGTAGACAATCGTAAGTCTACATCAGGGTACATTTTTCATTTTGCTGGAGGTGCTATCTCTTGGAGATCTCGTCTTCAAGAATGTACAGCTGTTTCCACCACAGAAGCAGAGTATGTTGCAGCAAGTGAGGCATGTAAGGAAGCATTGTGGCTTTCTCGTCTTGCTTGTGATATGGGTTTGCCTCAGCATGTACCTCACTTGCTCAGTGATAGTCAGAGTGCCATTGCTTTGGCTAAGAATCCGGTCTATCATGCAAAGACCAAGCACATTGAGGTGAGGTATCACTTCATTAGAGATTGCTTAGCCACTGAGAGCATTATTCTTGAGAAGGTTCACACTCGAGATAATGCTGCAGATGCTTTGACTAAAGCTCTACCACAGGATAGCTTTCGACACTGTTGTCACTTGATGGGGGTTACTTGACTCTTGATCTTACACAGTCACTTGTATACTGTGTAACATGCCCATCAGGTGGGAGGTATAGTTTGTATACTTACACTCAGGTATTCTTTATCATTCTTTCTTTTTTCTCCCATAGTTACTCTGGCCATATTGGCCTTTAGTGGGAGATTGTTACCGTTAGTGTCTATGTGAAAGGCCAAATGGCCACCGGACACTTCTTTGTATATGTTCTTTAATAAAACATATAGTGGCCTGGTCAGTCACAGACTGTAAGTTCGACCGCATTTGTAAAACCTAAGAAGTCTGTCTTCGTGCTCCCTGTGTACTGCGTTTTCTGCGTATTCTACAACATCTGTGCGTAGTACTGTGTGTGGCGACCAGAGCTCGGTTTTCTACTTTGAGCATATCGTCGTGGAGCTCTCGAGAAGGAGAGTCCAGTGTGGTGCACGCCATCGAATTACTTCATATGTGTGTGTATGTGTGTGTGTATGTGTCTATGTATGTGTGTGTATATGTATGTGTATATGTGTGTGCATGTGTATGCATTATGTGTGCATGTGTGTATGCAACCTTATTTGTGTATGTGTGTATATGTGTGTGTATTTGTGTATTTGTTGTATGTGTGTGTGTGTGTCTATGTGTGTGTGTGTGTGTGTCTATGTGTGTATATGTGTGTGTGTACATATGTATGTGTGTGTAAGTGTATGTGTGTGCGCATACCTGCTTGCTGTTAGTTTGTGCGGCTCTCTCTCTCTCTCTCGCGCGCTCTCTCTCTCTCACTCTCTCTCTCTCGGTCTCTTCTTGCTCGCGTCCAAGTCCCAGCACAAATGTGCCGGGAGAAATCAATTTTTTTTTTTTTACATTCTAGAGTGTCGCATATGCAACGCTCTGTAGTTTTCCAACGTTGCTCACACCATCGCTAGGCAGCGACAAAATTAGCGACGCTCTTTAATTAGCATCGCATAAGCGACACTAGCATCGCTTATGCGAAGAAGGTCGGGGAAAAAAAAATTCGAAATTTTTACTGTCGCTTATGCGACGACCTCGTCGCATAAGCGACGGTTCCCGTTTTTTTTTCCAATTCGGGGGCGTTGCTACGCCCCCCTTTTTCTTGTAGTGTTGTGAGCATGAGTATAGGCAAGATTTAAAAGTGACTGTTGAGTGTGTGTGGCTTAGATGCCATATGGCTGATTTGCGTGTTGGTCAGTCTTCTACCACCATCATCTTTACTTACAATTAGAGTGCATTGGTAGTTGGGAGGAACCCTATGTAAGCACATTGAGCTTCACTATCATTATGTTAGGAAGAGGTTCTCTCCTGAAGAGATCAATTTGGCGTATTTTCCCACATAGGAGAACATTGGAGACCTTTTAACAAAGGCTCCACCTACGGAGAAGTTTGAACCTTTTTGCAAAGCTTTCGGCTTACTTCCCTTTCTGGATTAATTCCACATAGCTGGGCACTTCCTTATACATGAGTGCAAGCTGCTTGTTCATTGTATCACTCTTAGGGGGGATTTGTTGATATATTTTGATAGTGATGTGTGTGAACACACTAGGACCATCGGGGCATTGTTTTCCCTCTTGAGAAGTATTCACCCAGCCTGTATATATGCCGATAACTCTAATGGGTTACTTATCTTTGTGCATTCTCTTGGTGATACATGCAATACTGTGTGTTGTGCTCCAAGTGACTTATTCTTCCTTGTGTTTTTTGCATGCTTCCATAGACCTCAAAAAGGGCATGAAAACAAATTGTGCAAGTTGAAAAAGGCATTATATTGTTTTAAGCAAGCACATACATGCCTACTTGATTGCACATGGTTTTGAGAGCAGTCCAACTGATAGCATCTTATATGTTACGCATGCAAATGATGTGCTTCTGGTTATTGTTGTCTATGTTGATGACATGATGCTCATTGGTCCTAATGAGAAGCATATTGCTGATTTCATAGCTAACTTGCATGCCTCGTTGAGATTTAAGATTTGCATAATTTGCATCATTATTTGGGCAGTCACTTTATTGAAGTTGATGGCGGAATAGCTTTGTGTCAACCAAAATTTATTAACACATTACATCGACATAGCCATAAGAGAGCCCTCTAGAAAAATTAGGAATAGATGGCCATGTGAAACCTTTTGATTGTAGCAAATCAATGATTTATCTTTGCCTTCCAATATGTCCAGTAGATTATCTCGATTTTCATTTGAGTGGTTCATAAGTGTGGCACGGGCTCCCCCTTGTCACCTTTGTAACTAGGAAGCATAATCACCCAATCATTTAGCTTCAAAGAAAGAGGTTTCCATAAAGAATCCTGTCTTCTGTTGTAAACCTCACATGAGGTTACATGAGTGGAAGGAGGATGAGAAGTAGAAGGAATTCGAACACTCAAAGAAATAGTAGAGAATGCTCTAAATGGGAAATCGAGATTCACAAACTTTGCGAGTATTTATGGACAAAAGAACTTTGTACATGTGGAGGCAAAATCCACTCTTTTGATTTAGTGTATCAACTGTGACCAAAACATCATTGAATTTTGTGAACCCAAAAATATTTCGTATCTTCAAAAATCATTCCATCACTTTAGGAGTGCTTTAAAGCTTATTTTCTTAGAAAAGCATTTCTTCATATGATTAAAAGAAACATGAATGTTATATTCTTGTACACATGAAATGACCCTATTTGTCAATTTTCTTAATCCTTCATTAGCAAACGACTCTTTTTAGGGAATTTTTTGCCCTAAGGCTATGGTCAATTCTAGTTGTGAGGCTGAGTATAGGGAAACTTTCAGAGCTATTGCTGAGTGTGTCTAGCTCATACACCTTATGGCTGATTTGGGTGTTGGTCAGCCTTCTTCCACCACCATCTTCACTAACAATCAGATCGCATTGGAAGTTGGGAGGAACCGTGCATTCCATGCTCCCACTAAGCACATTGAGGTGCACTATCATTATGTCAGGGAGAGGTTCTCTGTTGGAGAGATCAGTGGAGAACATTGCAGACCTTTTCACAAAGGCTTCACCTAGGGCAAAGTTTGAAGCTTTTTGCAAAGCTTTGGGCTTACTTCCCTTTGTGGATTGATTTCACATAGCTTGGCACTTCCTTATACATGAGTGCTAGCTCCTTATTCATCGCATCACTTCTAGGGGAGATTTGTTGTTTTTTTGGTAGTGATGTGTGTGAACACTCTAGCACCACCACGACACTTTTTTCCCTCCTTAGGGGGCTTTTCCCCCTCAACTTGTATATATGCCTATAACCCTAACGGCTTACTTATCTTTGTACATTATCTTGGTAATACATTCAATATGTGTGTTGTGCTCCAAGCTTCTTCTTCTTCCTTGTGTTGCCACGATTCGCATGCTTTCGCACATCTCAAGCTCCAAAATAGTTGGCATACACCCTTAACAAGATGAGTGATTATAGACTTGAGAATGAAGACAAGATTGAGGGAATGTCTGACTATCCAATGTGGAGTTTTGTGATGATGGATCTATTAGTATCAAAGGACTTATGAAATATTGTCTAAGGCACTTATCCAAGGCCAAGACAAGTTGGAGAAGATGTTGCTTCATCATCTAGAACACCTGCTATTCGTATTTCTGCTCGACAGGAGGTTAGTGAAGATGGAGAAGAAGGAAGTACTTCATCATCAGGAGTTCGTACTACTACTACCAAATTACTTCTTACAGAAGAGCAATATAGATGGGATTGAAGGGATGCACAAGAACTTTCGTAAATTGCTATGGGAGTCAAGAGTCAAGAGTCAAGAATCTGTTTCATAAGGTTCTCTACCCATCGGCTTGTATGTATGAGGTTCTCTACCTATGGAAACATGTTTACGGTTGAGTGTTCACACACATCACTACCTAAATATATCAACACTTCCCTTTGTGGACTGATTCCACATAGCTCGGCACTTCCTCATACATGAGTGCTAGCTCCTTGCTCACGGCATCACTTCTAGGGGGGATTTGTTGTACATTCCACGACCGGTAATACCTCTTCCTCATCACGATGTTTGTGTGCGTCCGTGCTCCTCAAACTCCAGCGATCGGTATCAGAGTGCATGGTTGCTCGGTGAGGTGCATATATGTGGGGATGTGTGTGTGCATGTACATGGATATAGCCATGAGAGAGCCCACTGGAAAAATTAGGAATGAATGGCGATGGGAAACCTTTTGATTGTAACAAATCAATGATCTGTCTTTGCGTTGGAGTATGTGGGGTAGACTATCTCGATTTTCATTTGAGTGGTTCACAAGTGTGGCTCGCCCTTGTAGTTGTGGAAAGCCTAGAAGTTGTTTGTGGAGTGTATCACTCGCACTCTTTGGAGAGAGACAATAATCCCGAAAAGCTATAGATGTGAACGTTTTGGACACACAAAAGTGCATGTTGGAGGTCGATTTCGTTGGGGCTGAGTCTTATTTATTGTTCAGCCATCTTTTTTTTCCTATGAGGAGACGTGTGAATGTTAGCATGCGCTAATGTTTACGTCCTTGAAGTCCTTGTATTTTGTGATAGACATGCTACAATCTCAACTCACGTGCTCTCCTTGCCTCTAGCCTAGACTTGCAAGCTCCCATATGTAACTGGGAGCTTGCAGAATACATAGCCATGACTTGACTTGCAGAATACATATGGGAGATTCCCTCTAGCCTAGACTTGCAAGCTCCCTCGATTCCAATGCTCTTTTAGTGTACTTGGTTGTGATTTTTAGAGTTGGAGAATCATAGATCCAGGTCCCCGCTCTACAACATGGGTAATATTTTCCGGTTCTTGATCTAGAATTCATGTTTTGGCTCCAATATGTTAACGTTGAAGTGACTCCCTTCTCGAATGTATGGAGTGAGTTGAGATGTATATCCTAGAGGTGTAGGATGAGCTTTGTGCATTGATGTGGTGGTGGTTTCTTTTTGGTATTGGTGTAGAATGCAAGAAGCCAAGATGCACTAGGGGTTGCTAGTGAGTGTGTGGAGTACCTGCAAAGTGTTAATCACGAAGCGTAGGCTTTTTCACATTTTTGCACGGGGCGCACACACACACACACACACGAAAGAGGGAGTATATGAGCATGCAAACATATCTTGAAGCCTAGCTTAGGTTCAAAATACAACTCAAATCTGTGCCCAAGGATGCATATTGTCAAGAAAAGGATCCATGATGGTAAAATACAAGGATCTTGCCAGTACAGTTGGAGATGCATAATCAGAACTGGTTAGTTTGCAAGTGACGACAAAGTGTTAAATCCAAGGCCTGGTAGGTTTGATGAGAGAATAGTTAGGAAGCGCTTTCGGAAGAAATATCCCCAAACGCTTGGGGTTGTACTTATTTTGAGGGGTACAGTCACGACGAAGTTGACTCCACGCGTCCACAGGAGGAGGGTTTGGTTTTGAATGGGTGACGTGTCAAAGACAAATTTTTATCGTGCCACACACCCACCCATAGTGCATGTAGACAAGTTAAAAGCTGGAAAATTTGATTTAGTTCGGTGTGTGTTGGCCTCTGGCCCTCTGCCATCGCATGTCGTTGTAGTATAGTGGTGAGTATCCCCGCCTGTCACGCGGGAGACCCGGGTTCGATCCCCGGCAACGGCGTTTTCTCCCTGACAGGGGCCATTGATTTTGTGAAAATAATTGTAGCATGGCAAGTCTCCCCCTCATAGAATTCTTTTATACTATCTCAATCAATCAAGTATTGCCTTCAGTGTCGTGGAAAACGTGTCTCTAGCTTTGCCAATGCATGTTATTATTATAGAAACGTGAAACCACTAATAATATACATCTCCTTTCTCAAATACTTCCAGCCCACTCACTCTCTCCTCTCCATGAGTGGTGCTAAAAGCGGCTTCTTGCGGCAGCCACTTTCCACATTTTCACTTCATACACACACATATTCAGCACACTCACTTCATCATCGCTTCGTGGAGAACACTTCCCAATTACTTACACGACCCACAAGCTTCGTGTATGCGCTCCTTCATTCTTGCTTTGCTTTGCTAACACCTTTGTTGGGCAAGTCCAAATGCCTCGGCATTCGAAGAGTTTGTTTCTGTCATTTCTTGTAGGAGGATGAATCGGAGACCAAAACCAGCAGCTTCATTATGCAAGTGCCTTAATTTTTGATTGATTATGCAAGTTACACCATTAGCACCACCAACCACTACATACAAGCTTTCATGCGAGCGACTATGGAGATGCACATGCACATGTCTTGACTAGTTTTCCTATTGAGTGCGCACATGCAAAACAAGATCTTCTTCTTCCTAGTGAAATGACACTCCAACCTGTTTATTAATGTAATGTCCTCTTTCGTAAGAGAATGTATTGAGTTCATATTATATTTACAAGGTGTTAAGAAATCTCGTCATTTGAGATCATAGTAGGAGGCCAATAATCATAGAGGTCTAGTTCTTTTCGGTATCTAGAAAGAGGGCTTCTCTGTATAAGATAAGCACACTTCTTGATTGGCCTCAATGGCTAGTCCAACTCACACAAAGGAGAGACATGCATGGGCACACACACAGCTCACTCTCTCACACTCACAAGACAAGATATGAAAATGTACAAAGCCTATGACTAAAAGAGAGTATTCTTCCATTATAGAGATATAAAGACATGGGCTCCATACATATTCTCCCCATGTCTCATAACTCTCTTCCTTTAGTACAATCTAACTCTAGAGCCTGTTTTTCCTAGTCTCCATCATCTTTAGTGCCGGTAGGGTCAACTAAAAATATTATGGAAGTTTGTGTTGGGTGTTGAAAAATGTTCTACTACAACTGCAAATACATTTACTGAAGGTGTTGTGGATGGCATTGAAGATGATGTTCTTCAAGTTCCCATTTCCGTTGTGATTCCTGCTTCACCTACTGGAGAGCAACTTCGTTGGGATGGTAGAGATGCTCATGCACATGCATTGATAGCCTTGTCCATCAAATGTGCCATTATTCCTCACATTTGCTCCTACAAAACAACAAAGGATACTTGGGATACACTGACCACTTTATAGAAAGCAAGGAATGAAGCTTGTGTTTCTTACCTCCAAAAACAATTGGAGAGTGAGCACATGAATGAAGAAGTTTCTATGAATAATTTTTTGACAAAGTTCAAACATTTGAAGAAGTAGTTGATTTTTGTTGATGAAGTCCTGCCAGAGAGTTCAGTTGTCCAGACTATTCTAAATGGTCTTCCAAATTCATATCAAAGTTTTTCTTCTACTCTAAGATTGATGATGAAAGGCAATCCAAACACTTTAACATTTGAGGAGTTAGTCTCTATTTTGTTGCAAGAAGATCATTCTAGGCAAAACATGTCCATTATGTGTGTTGTAGATGAAGCTTTCCTGGCTAGTCATAAGGGTAAAGGTAAATGGAGCTCATATATTAGTAAGTAAAAACGTGCTAATTTTGCACAATCAAAGAAGGATGATAAAGACAAGAAGAAAACAAAAAAGGTTAAATTTAATTTACAAATTTTGTAATTGAAATGAACCTGTCATAGAGAGTTATCCAAAACTGGCTACTAAAGAGGAAAAGAAGAAAGAGGCTTAAATGGTTGTTGCAGAGGCCTCTATACCCAAATTAGGGTCTATAAATCTTGTGCAGAATGAAGAATGGAATTTTACTACTATTTGTAGCTATAACCCATCTTCGCATGAACAATGTATGTCTAGAATAGACTTAGATGTTTGGTACTTTGATAGTGGGGCAACCAAACATATTACCTCGCAGTGCAGTTTTTTCACTTCACTTGAGCCTACCTCTATAGGGAATACTGTCACATATGCCAGCAACGCCTCTTATATGTCCTCAATATCCTCAACTACAACAATCCTATATGTGCTAATTAATAACATCTCACAACAAGAGTCGTGGGATAGTTGGATTATGAGAAACACTTCGCGAAGCAAGCACCATACGAATCCCGTAGACGGCAACAATGCAAATTCTAGCTATTTTTAGCAAAAAGAACTATTTTTTATGTTAACAAAATATCTATGCCAAGACTAATGACTGCCTGCTTTTCATGAGATCATGGTAAGTTTTTGTTATTATTGAAATCTTTTCGTGGTTGATTGCAAGGGGGACACTCAAACCTTTTGAAGAAGGTCTAAGGGCTCATTGTGGATTATCTCAGAATCCCATAAAAATTGTTGAAAATACTCAAGGCAATTATGAGTTCAAAAGAGCTCTAATATGTGCTATCAAAATCGTGATCTAGGCTCATTTTGTCCTCTAAACGCACTAATGTAGTGCCTTTATAGGCATTTTTGTCTTTTTGTGCCAAACATATACACATGTTTTGGTTCACTAGTATAAGCCCCTCAAAGCCTGCTATAAGTTTAACAAAACTCAACTGGGTACTTATGTTCAACTTTTTGAGATACAATCATTTTTTTACATTAGGGTATTTTAGTGAGTGGCCATGTCTAAAAGCAGTGATGTATTCCATATGTTTGCTGTTGAGGATAAGTTGGATGCTACCAGTTACCCATTATGGGCATATATGATGCATCATGTATTGGTTGCAAAAGGACTGTGGAATTTTGTGCAGGGTGTTGAAAAATGACCTACTACAACTACAAATCACTTATTGAAGGTTATGTGGATGGCATTGAAGATGATGTTCTTCAAGTTCATGTTTGTGTTGCGGTTCTTGTTGCACCTACTATAGAGAAAATCTGTTGGGATGGTAGAGATGCTCATGCACATGGATTGATAGCCTTGTCCATCAAATGTGCCATTATTCCTCACATTCGCTCCTACAAAATGGCAAAGGATGTTTGGGATACACTGACCACTTTATACCTAACAACGAATGAAGCTTGTATTGCTTACCTCCAAAAAGAGTTGGAGAGTGATCACATGAATGAAGAAGATTCTATGGATAATTTTTTGAAAAAGATCAAACATTTGAAGGAGTAGCTCATTTTTGTTGATGAAGTCTTGCCAGAGAGTTCACTTGTCTAGACTGTTCTGAATGGTCTTCCAAATTCATATCAGAGTTTTTCATCTAATCTAAGATTGATAATGAAAGGAAATCCAAATGCCTTAACATTTGAGGATTTAGTCTCTGTTCTATTGCGCGAAGATCATTCTAGGCAGAACAGGCCCATTATGTGTGTTGCAAATGAAGCTTTTTTTGCTAGTCATAATGGTAAAGCTAAATGGAGCTCATCTACTGGTAAGCAGAAATCTGATAATTCTGCTCAATCAAAAAAGGATGACAAAGACAAGAAGAAAACAGAAAAGCATAAATTAATTTACAAATTCTTTTAAAGGAAATGATCATGTCATGAAGAGTTGTCCAAAAATGGCTACTAAAGAGGCAAAGAAAAACGACGCTTGAATGGTTGTTGCAAGGGCTTATACCCAAATCAGAGTCTAGAAATCTTGTGCAGAATGAAGGATGTAAATTTACTACCATTTGTAGTTATAACCCATCCTTGCATGAACAATGTATGTCTACAGTAGACTTAGATGTTTGGTACTTTGATAGTGGGGCAACCAAACATATTACCTCACAGTGTAGTTTCTTCACTTCACTTGAGCCTGCCCCTATAGGGAATACTATCACATGTGCCAGCATCTCCTCTTATCTTGTCATGGGAGTTGGTAAGATCATTCTGACTACTTTTGATGGTAGTTTTTTTACATTTTCAAATGCTTTATTTGTGCCATGGATCAAGAAAAATCTGTTATCAATTTCAGCATTAGCAAAGATCATCTTGGTTGTGAAATATGTTGATGACAGATGTACATATCATGATCTATCAAATGGCAACATCATTATTAGTTCTTGAATGTTAATGTCACAGCCTGCCTAAGCTCATAGATTATGCAAAATCTATGAATGATTCAGCATGTGTAGCTCAAGAATCTCAAACTATGTTAGATGCAAGCTTTGACATGCACGTTTTGGCCATCTAAGTTTTGCTAGTTTGCTACGCCTACAAAAAGCCAAAATGGTGTCCTCTCAACCCAAACTTGAGGCACCTCGTAAACATATTTGTGAAGGCTTCATTTTAGGCAAAATGGAGTGTTCCTCCTTCCCAAAAGATGGTTGAGTACGAGCTGCTTAAAAATTAAAGCTTGTTCATAGTAATGTTTGTGATCCTATGCAAAGATGTTCTTTTGGAAACTACCTTTACTTCTTGACTTTCATTGATGATTTTTCCAGGCATGCATGGGTATATCCATTGAAATCAAAGTCGGAAGTATTCATGTGCTTTAAACAATTTCTGAATTTGGCTGACTATGTGTTAGCATGTAGAGTGGGCACCTCTATTTTGATCAGGGGGTATATGTCTTCTGATTTTAATGCATTTGTGGTTGAACTGTTGATATATTTAGGTAGTGATGTGTGTGAACACACTAGGACTGCCAGGGCACTTTTTTCCCTCTTTAGGAGGTTTTTTTCCCTTGGCTTGTATATATGCCTATTGCCCTAACAGGCTACTTATCTTTGTACATTCTCTAGTAATACATTCAGCATTGTGTGTTGTGCTCCAAGCTTCTTCTCCTTCCTTGTGCTGTTCATGTGCTTGCGCAGACGTCTATCTCTAACAATTGGTATTAGAGCAGGTCGTCGCTTCATCTAGGGTGCCGTCGACACTCCTCCGGTTGCAGTCTCAGAATCGCACGAATTTTGGTGAGCATACTTAGCATGTTTTCGAGATCAAAACCGCTTCGCTCTGTAGTGCCAAAATCGCGATCTGAGCTCGTTTCGGCCTCTGAACGCACTATCGTTGCACTTGTGCAGACTATTTTGTCTTAATGTGCCAAAGGTATATACCAGTTTCTGTTTGCCAGTATAAGCGTCTCGAAGTCTGCTACAGGTCTAGTGGAATTTGTCTGGGCAGTTCTAGTCAACTTTTTGAGATACAATCAATTTTCTGCATCAAGGTATTTTAGTCACCGGCCATGGCTGAAAGCAGTGATGTATTCGGTATATTGGCTGTTGAGGATAAGTTGGATGGTACCAACTACCCGTTATGGGCTTATATGATGCAACATGTTTTGGTTGCAAAAGGACTATGGAACATTGTGCAGGGTGTTGAAAAATGCCATATCACACCTACAACTGTTTCAACTGGAGGTACTGAAGCTGATGCAGAAGGTGTCGAAGATGATGATATTCTACATATTCCTGTTCGTGCTGCGGTTTTTGCTGCACCTACTGGAGAGCAGATTCGTTGGGATGGCAGAGAGGCCTAGGCACATGCATTGATAGCTTTGTCTGTCAAACGTGCCATTATTCCTCACATTGGCTCTTGCAGAATAGCTAAGGATGCTTGGGACACACTTACCACATTGTACTAAGCTAGGAATGAGGCTCGTGTTGCTTACCTCTGAAAACAGTTGGAGAGTGAGCACACGATTTGAATCGTTTCCGATATCGTGGGGTAGATCAGAGAGTTTTTGGAGAGTCTTTGAGTGATACAGAGGGTTAAGAGTAAGGAGGGGTGAGAAATAGACATATTTGCACAAACACTTTTGAGTTTAGAATGATTTTGGTAGAGGTATCACGATCAGTTGAGTTTTGGTATTGCGATACCAAAATTCCCTAGTACCGCGATACTGAGCTGGTATTGTATCGCTGCATACCCACTTGAGGTATCGCGATACCATTCTGATATCGTATCATCAAGTTGGTATCACGATCGTGACCAACCGGTGGTATCGTATCGCGGTCCACTCGGTATCGTATCGTCCTAGTCATGGTATCGTATCGTCGACTGAGCGGTATCGTATCGCGTGCACTGTTTGTATCATATTGCCAACTTAGTATTGTATCGTGCAAAAATGGGATATCTTATCACCCAACCTCTCTGATATCGTATCGTCTAGTATTCCAGTATCGTATCGTGAAGGATTCAGTATCGTATCGTCACTTGCACTAGTATCATATTGTGTGCACTTTTGGTATCGTATCATGCAGTGGACAAGTATCGTATCATGCAAAGTTTTCGTATCATATGGTAAGGAATCTGGTATCGTATCGTCTAGTGTCCAGGTATCGTATCATCCACTAATTAAGTATCGTATTGTCAAATGCAGAGATATCGTATCGTGCAAATGCTGGTATCATATCGTCTTATTTTGTGGTATCGTATAGCCTAAAGTTTTTGGTATCATATCGTGTTATAGTTGGTATCGTATCGTCTGATTGGTATCCCCAAAAGTGGTAGCATCCAGAATCAATCAAGCCTTTTGAGGGTAAAATTGGGGGAACTCCAAGAGTCGATTGTGGGGAAGTTGGAAGCCAACATAGGCCTAGAAGGGTGAATGAACTTGAGATTAGGATGAGTACTAAGTAGTTGGAGGAGTGTCATTTCATCGGTAGGAAGTGCAACCCAAGCAAGTCATCATTCTATCTATACTGACACCTCTAGTGATTCAGAGGAGGAGATACCTATGGCCTCAGAAGACATGCAAGGTTCTATCCCTAAGCTCGTTTCACCGTGCGAATGCACCAATGTAGTGCCTATGTAAGCAAATTTGTCTTTTTGTGCCAAACATATATGGACGTTTTGGTTCACCAGTATAAGTGCCTCAAAGTCTGCCATAGGTTTAACAAAACTCAACTCGAGAGTTGTGTTCAACTTTTTGAGATACAATAAATTTTTTTTGGATCAAGGTATTTTAGTGAGTTGCCATGTCTAAAAGCAGTGATGTATTCCATATGTTGGTTGTTGAGGATAAGTTTGATGCTACCAAGTACCCATTATGGGAATATATAATGCTTCATGTATTGGTTGCAAAAAAGATTGTGGTAGTCTGTATAGGGTGTTGAAAAATTTCCTACTACAACTGCAAATACATTTACTGAAGGTGATGTGGATGGCATTGAAGATGATGTTCTTCAAGTTCCCATTTGCATTGTGATTCCTGCTGCAGCTACTAGAGAGCAACTTCATTGGGATGGTAGAGATGCTCATGCACATGCATTGATAGCCTTGTCCAGCAAAAGAACGAGCACATTTTCTCACACAACTTCAACATGACATGGTCCTTGAACTTACCAATGCTCAAGATCGTCAAAAGATCCATGCTGATCGTGATCGACTTCGGCAACATTCTTTTAAAGTTGGTGATCAAGCGTGGCTTTTACGTCAAAACATAACTACGACATGACCCTCTAATAAGCTCGATTACAAACATTTGGGACCTTTTTACTATTTCGGCACAAATTAATCCAGTTACATTCCGTCTTGCTCTTCCTAAGAATTTTCGCATCCATGGTGTATTTCATGTGACCCTCTAGGAACCCGATCACATCTCCACACTCCCTCATCGTGCTCCATCCCGACCCCCACCAATTTATTTTGAGGGGGGTGAGGAATATGAGGTCAATGATATCTTAGATTCCAAGTTCTTTCGTCGCAAATTATGGTATCTTGTCTCTTGGAAAGGTTATCCCCTCTCAAAAGCTACCTGGGAACTTGCTAACCATCTTGTCCATGCAAGAGACATTGTTCACGATTTTCATATGAAGTATCCTCACAAGCCTGCTCCTCTTGGAAATCGTCGATAGGGGGGAGGATAATGTGATGATTCACACATTACCATGTAAATTTCCATGCATTCATTATTAGCATGTGAATTTCCACATATTCACACCAAAAAATAGTGGTCAAAAGTATATCAGAATTAGTGGTTCACACAAAAGTAGTGGTTATCCAAACATAGCACACAAAAGTAGTGGTCATCTAAAAGTAGTGGTTATCTTTTGCAAAAAAAGTAGTGTTCATCTTTGCTCCATGTATTTATATATAAATGGCATTTGTGTAATTGATCTTTTGTGGATCAACATAGGTTTTGCGCAAATCTTCATTCTCGTCTGAGTGTCTACTTTATTTTCCTGCGTATGTTTCCTTGTCCATTACACTAGTATGTGTTGTCAAAATCACAATGTAAGCTCGTTTCGGCCTCCAAATGCACTAATGTAGTTCCTATGTAAGAAATTTTGTCTTTTTGTGCCAAACATATATACAAGTTTTGGTTCACCAGTATAAGCACCTCAAATTTTGCTATAGGTTTAACAAAATTCAACTAGGTAGTTCTATTCAACATTTTGAGATACAATCATTCTTTTTGCATTAGGGTATTTTAGTGAGTGGCCATGTCTAAAACTAGTGATGTATTTTGTATGTTGGCTATTGAGGATAATTTGGATGCTACCAATTACCCATTATGGGCATATGTGATGCATCATGTAAGCTCTAACAAGCTAAGGAGGATGTTGGAGTTAGATTTCTACAGAAGCACGCGAACAACACAAGGAAGAAGAAGAAGCTTGGAGCACAACACACAATACTGAATGTATCACTAGAGAATGTACAAAGATAAGTAGCCCATTAGGGCAATAGGCGTATATACAAGCCGAGGGAAAAAAACCTCCTAAAGAGGGAAAAAAGTGCCCCGACGGTCCTAGAGTGTTCACACACATCACTACCTAAATATATCAACAAATCACCCCTGAGAGTGATGCGGTGAACAAGTAGCTAGCACTCATGTATAAGGAAGTGCCAAGCTATGTGGAAATCACTCCGCAAAAGGAAGTAAGCCCAAAGCTTTACGAAAAGCTTCAAACTTCTCCCTAGCAAGAGCCTTCGTGAAAAGGTTTGCAATGTTTTCCTGCATGGGCACATATGCCAATCTAATCTCCCCAACAGAGAACCTCTCCCTGACATAATGATAATGCACCTCCATGTGCTTAGTGCGAGCATGGAACACAAGGTTCCTCGCAACCGCCAATACGTTGTGACTGTCAGTGAAGATGGTGGTGGCAGAAGACTGACCAACACCCAAATCATCCATAAGGCGTCTAAGCCACACACACTCAACAATCACTGTGAAAGCTGCCCTATACTCAGCCTCACAACTGGAAGTGGCCACAGTAGGCTGCTTCTTGCTCAACCAAGATATACATGAGCTACCAAGCATGAATACTAGTGGACACACGTGTCATAGCAACCAGCCCAATCAGAGTCAGAAAAAGCACCGCCTGCCAATGCTTGACTCCTGGGCAATGCATAAACTTGCTCATCTGTGAGACAACAAACTGAATATCTGGCCGAGTAATGCATAAGTAAATCAAGCATCCAACAGCCTGCTGATAGAGAACAGCATCAAATGCATCTCCAACATCATGAAGACTCAATCGTAAACCTATCTCCATAGGAGTGGCAATAGGCTTACAGTCTTCAAGGCCAAAACACTACAATAATGTGTCAATATATTCCGTTTGACACAAAGCCATTCCACCATCAACGTACATAAACTGAATGCCCAAATAATGATGCTAATGCCCCAAATCAGACATCTCAAATGAGGCATGCAAATCAGCCTTAAAAATCAGCAATATGCTTCTCAATAGGACCGATGAGCAGCATGTCATCAACATAGACAATAATGATCAGAAGCACATCATTAGCACGCTTAACATATAAGGTGCTTTCAGTTGGACTGTTCTCAAAACCATGTGCAATCAGATAGGCATGTATCTTCTCATACCAAGCACGTGGTGCTTGCTTTAAACCATATAATGCCTCCTTTAACCTGCACACCTGGTTGCCCTTTTTGCAAAAAGCCACGAGGCTGAAAAACATACACTTCTTCATGCAAGTCACCATTCAGAAATGTTGTTTTAATGTCCAAGTGATGTACATTCCAACCATGATGGGTTCCAAGTGCACAGATGCTCCAAACAGTAGCCATACGGCATGTAGGTGCAAAGGTCTCATCAAAATCAATGCCTCTTTCCTGTGCATAACCCTTTGCAACAAGCCTAGCCTTATACCTCTCAACTGTACCATCAGGTTTACGCTTCAGCTTGTATACCCACTTAGTGCCAATGGCTTTCTTGCCAGGAGGCAAGTCACATAAAGACCAAGTACCATTCTTCATTATTGCATCATATTCAGATTGCATAGTAGCCATCAATTTTTCTGAATTTTGTGCTTCATCAAGTGAAACAGGCTCAGTCTCATCACGTAGACTAGATGCAGACATAGCATAGCAATCTGATGCAAAAGAGGCACTATGAGAGCCTGATCGAGTACGATATGATAGAGGTGCATCTAATTTGCTATCACACAAGGTCTGCACTAGCCATTTTGGCATAGTTCTTGCCTGCTCAATATCAGCTCTCTCATCAATAAGTGCATCATGTAAATCTGCATAAAAAATGGAATGATCTGCATCATCACATGAAACCTGCAAAGGGTGAGAAGTTGCCTCATTAGGACCAGCACTAGATTGTCCACCTGTAAAAAGAGGCAACAAAGTATCATACATGTCTTTGGAGCTAACAAATGTCTCCTTAGTACATGAAAGCAATGGCTGAATAGAATCCTCCATAAAAACAACATCACGGCTAACCAGAATGCGTTTAGTCTGTGGATGATACAGACGATAGCCTTTACTTTCAAAATTGTACCCAACAAAAATACATTTTACTGCTTTATTATCCAATTTTCTACGATGTTGTTCAGGCACTAATGCATATGCCAAACAACCAAAAACACGTAGATGAGCAACAGATGGCTTGCGGTCATGCCAAGCCTCATATGGAGTGATAGACTGCAGTGCTTTAGTGGGACACCTGTTCAATACATATGTTGCACACATGACAACCTCAAGCCAGAAACTATGTGGCAAAGCTTGACTCATGACCATACACCTCGCCATCTCCATGAGTGACCTGTTCTTTCGTTCAGCAACTCCATTCTGTTGAGGTGTATACGGCACTGTACACTGGTGTTTTATCCCATGTTCAGCCAGAAATGCATTAAAATCAGAAGACATATATTCCCCCCCTCGATCAGAACGGAGGGTGCCCATTTTACATGCTGACAGATTTTCAGCCAAAACAAAAAACTATTTGAAGCACATGAACACCTCAGACTTTGCCTTCAATGGATATACCCATGCATGCCAGGAAAAATCATTGATGAAAGTCACGAAGTAAAGATAATTCCCAAAAGAAGGTGTTTGCATAGGACCACAACCATCACTATGTACAAGCTGCAATTTTTGAGTAGCCCGAACTGAACCATCTTTTGGAAAGGACGAATGCTGCATTTTGCCCAAAATACAGCCTTCACAAACATGTTTTCCATGTGCCTCAAGTTTGGGCAAGGAGGACACCATTTCAGATTTCTACAGGCGTAGCAAACTAGCTAAATTCAGATGACCAAAGCATGCATGCCAAAGCTTTGCATCTAACATAGCCTGAGAATCATTTACAACACATGCCAAATCATTTACTGATCTTTCATAGTCTATGAGCTTATACAACACACGACATAAAATGCCAGAAGCAATAATCACATCACCATTTGACAGATCATGAACTGTACACCTGTCATCAACAAATTTCACAACCAAGCCAATCTTGGCTAATGCAGAAACTAATAACAGGTTCTTCCTGATCCCTGGCACAAATAAAGCATGTGATAAAGTGAAAGAACTACCATCATCAGTAGTCAAAATTATCTTACCAACTCCCATAACAGGATAAGAGGAGTTGTTGGCGCATGTAGCAGTATTCCCTGTAGGGGCAGGCTCGAGTGAAGAGAAGAAACTGCACTGCGAGGTAATATGTTTGGTCGCCCCACTGTCAAAATACCAAACATCTGAATCTACTGCAGACATGCACTGCTCATGAGAAGATGGGTCAAAACTGCAGACAGTAGTAAACACCCATTCTTCTTCCTGCACAAGATTAGTAGACTCTGCTTTTTGTGTAGAGGCCTCTGCAACAACCATTCCAGCCTCTTTCTTCGTTGCCTCTTTAGCAACCAGTTTTGGATAGTTCTTTATTCGAATATGCAGAATTAGCAGATTTTTGCTTACTAGTTGAAGAGCTCCATTTTCCTTTACCCTTCTGACTAGCCAAGAAAGCTTGATCTGCAAATTGCATAATGGACATGTTTTGCCTGGACTAATCTTCTTGTAACATAACAGAGACTAACTCTTCAAATGATAAGGCATTCGGATTGCCTTTCATCATCAACCGAAGAGTAGAAGCAAAACTCTGATATGAATCAGGAAGACCATTCAAAATGGTCTGCACAAGTGAGCTATCTGGTATAACCTCATCAGCAGAAATCAAATGTTCCTTCAAGTCTTTGATCTTCGTTAGGTTACTCTCCATAGAATCACCTTCATTCATGTGCTCACTCTCCAACTGTTTTCGGAGGTAAGCAACACGAGCCTCATTCCTAGTTGGTACAATGTGGTGAGTGCATCCCAAGCATCGTTCGCTATTCTGCAAGAGCAAATGTGAGGAATAACGCATGTTTGACAGACAAAGCTATCAATGCATATACCTGGGCATCTCTGCCATCCCAATGAATTTGGTCTACAGTAGGTGCAACAAAAACCTCAGCATGAATAGGAATATGCAGAATATCATCATCTTCGACACCTTCTGCATCAGCTTCGGTACCTGCAGTTGTAACAGTTGCAAGTGTGATAGGACGTTCTTCAACACCCTGCACAATGTTCCACAGTCCTTTTGCAACCAACGCATGTCGCATCATATAAGACCATAACGGGTAGTTGGTACCATCCAACTGATCCTCAACAACCAACATACGGAATACATCATTGCTTTCAGCCATGGCCGGTGACTAAAATACCTTAATGCAGAAAATTGACTGTATCTCAAAAAGTTGAATAGAACTGCCCTGGCAAATTCCGGTAGACCTGTAGCAGACTTCGAGATGCTCATATTGGCGAACAAAAACTGGCAAAAAGACAAAATAGCCAACACAAGCGTTGCGATAGTGCGTTCGGAGGCCGAAACGAGCTCAGATCGTGATTTCGGCATCAGAGAGTGAAGCTGTTTTAATCTCGGAAACATGCTGAGTATGCTCACCAAAATTTGTGCGATTCTGAGAGTGGAAACGAAGGAGTGTCAATGGCACCCTAGATGAAGCGACGACATGCTCTGATACCAATTGTTGGAGTTAGACGTCTGTAGAAGCACGCGAACAGTACAAGGAAGAAAGAGAAGTTTGGAGCACAACACACAATACTGAATGTATTACTAGAGAATGTTCAAAGATAAGTATCCCATTAGGGCAATAGGCGTATATACAAGCTGGGGGAAAAAAACCTCCTAAAGAGGGTAAAAAGTGCCCCGGTGGTCCTAGAGTGTTCACACACATGACTACCTAAATATATCAACAGAGGAATTCTTTGAGGTGCTCTACAAGGAGGAGTTTCTTGGAAGAGGTGTGCTCTATTCTTAGAGTAATTGGAGGAGTTTGTATCAGCGAACCATCAACATCCTTACTGATTTATTGTTTGCAGCAAGGGTATTTTTATTTCTCCCTTTCTAGGACACTAGTTTTTTATTTAGGGTTTTTGAAACCCTAATTTGAAAATTAGGGTTTGCTATAAAATAGTTCTAACCTATTCATATTCTCCATATTCTCTCTCTCTCACACACACACACTTCATACCTCTTAGGCACTTTACACACAATTTCTTGTATCTAGTTCCCTATTTCTGACTAGATCCAGATTTTGTCAATTTGTATCATATCCACACATTGTAATTTGACATTAGAATATAAGATTGTTTAGGTGAGCATTCTAGCTTACCTTACAATTTGAAAAGTCTTATCTATTCTCTCTATATCTCAATCATCTCTTTTTGAATATGAAGGTGTGTATGTTAAGGTTCATCTTTTGGAATATCCTCTAAACCTGTGATTATTTTTATTTGAGACCCACCCCAATTCAACATTCGGTATCAAAGCATAGTTTGTTTATATATTTTGGTAGTGATTTGTGAACACACTAGGACTGTGGGGGCACTTTTTTCCCTCTTTAGGAGGCTTTTTTACCTCGGCTTGTATATATGCCTATAACCCTAACATGTTACTTATCTTTGTACATTCTCTTGGTAATACATTGAGTATTGTGTGTTGTGCTCCAAGCTTATTCTTCTTTGTTATGCTATGCGTGTGCTTCCACAGACCTCGATCTCCAACACTTGGTATTAGAGGAGGTCATTGCTTTATCTAGGGCATCCTCAACACCCCTCTGATCATAGTCTTAGAATCCCATAAAAATTGGTGAGCATACTCAAAGTGATTAGAAGTTCAAAGAAGCTCCACTATATGCTATCGAAATCGCGATCTGAGCTCGTTTTGGCCTTCGAATGCACTAATGTAGTTCTTGTGTATGCAATTTTTTCTTTTTGTGCCAAACGTATAAAAGTTTTGGTTCACTAGTATACGCATTTCAAAGTCTGCCATATGTTTAACAAAATGCAACAGGTAGTTCTAATAAAGTTTTTGAGATATAATCATTTTCTTTGCATCCATTTTAGCTAGTGGCCATGTCTACAAGTAGTGATGTATTGTGTATGTGGGCTGTTGAGGATAAGTTGTATGCTACCAATTACCAATTATGGACATATATGATGCATCATGTATTGGTTGCAAAAGGAGTGTGGAATTTTGTGCAGCATGTTCAAAAATGTCCTACTACAACTGCAAGTAGTTACTGAATGTGATGCGGATGGCATTGAAAATGATGTTCTGCAAGTTCTTGTTTGTGTTGCAACTACTATAGAGCAACTTCCTTGCGATGGAAAAGATGCTCATGCACATGCATTGATAGCCTTGTGTATCAAACATGTCATTATTCCTCGTATCCACTCTTGCAAATATAGCAAAGGATGCTTGGGATACACTGACCACTTTATATTAGGCAAGCAATGAAGCTTGTGTTGTTTACCTCCGAAAAGAGTTGGACAGTGAGCACATGAATGAAGGAGATCCCATGGATAATTTTATGACAAAGATCAAACATTTGAAGGAGTAGCTTATTTTTGTTGATGAAGTCTTGCAAGAGAGTTCACTTGTCTAGAATGTTTTGAATGGTATCCAAATTCATATCAAAGTTTTGCTTCTACTCTTAGATTAATGATGGAAGGCAATCCAAATGCCTTAATATTTGAGGAGTTAGTGTATGTTCTATTGCAGGAAGATCATTCTAGGCAAAAGAGGTCCATTATGTGTGTTGCAGATCAAGATTTCCTGGCTAGTTAGAAGGGCAAAGGTAAATTGAGCTAATCTACTAGTAAGCAGATATCTACTAATTCAACACAATCAAAGAAGGATGACAAAGACAAGAAGAAAACAGAAAAGCATAAATTGTTTTACAAATATTGTAATGGAAATGATCATTTCATAAAGAGTTGTTTAAAACTAGTTGCTAAAGAGGCGGAGAAAAAAGAGGCTAGAATGGTTGTTCTAGAGGCCTCTACACCCAAATTAGATTCTACAACTTTTGTGCAAAAGAAGAATGGGCATTTACTATTGTTTCCAGCTATAACCATCCTCTCATGAATAGTATATGTCTGCAATAGACTTAGATTTTTGGTAGTTTGATAGTGGGGCAACCAAACATATTACCTTGTAGCGTAGTTTCTTCACTTCACTTGAGCCTTCCCCTAAAGGGAATACTGTCAGATATTGTTGATCTTACCAACAACTCCTCTTATCTTGTCATGCGAGCTAGTAAGATCATTATGAATATTGTTGATGGTAGTTCTTTTACATTGTCGGATGCTTTATTTGTGCAATTGATCTAGAAAAATCTATTATCAGCTTCAACATTAGGCAAGATCGTCTTGGTTGTGAAATTTGTTGATCATAGATGTATAGTTCATGATCTATTGAATGGCAGACTCATTATTACTTCTGGCATTTTATGTCTGGTATACGTCACGGAATAATGGAATGGTATATGGGTTTTAATGTCTTGAGGGTTTTAATGTGATTTGTGTTTTGATTTAGCATGTGAAGACTCATGAGTGTGTGAACTCACATGGAATTACTCAAATATTTTTGAAGATATTTAGAAGAATATTTAGAAGTTAGTATTTTAGTTTTTTTTGTTAAAAATAATAGATCACTTTAGAGAGAGATTTTTTTTGAAAAAATCGTGGATCCTTTGAAAAACAATGATTTTGTAAATAAAGCATATTTTTGTAAACACATGCTTTTCTAAGCGCCGCCCTCATGTACCTTCGATTCATGATGTAATAAAAAATACCTATAAATACACATGCTCTGATAGACTTGTCCATCAGAGTATGTGAGATTATACCCAATCTGGTGTCGATTGTCTTGTCTCTTTCTATTCTTCGAGTACTTGTGTGAGATTTCGTTTGTGTACTATCCTCTGCGTACATGCATCTACAGGATCCAATCAACAATGTCGTGGGCTGTATAAGATCATAGATTATGCAAAATCTATGAATGATTGAGCATGTGTAGTTCAAGATTGTCAAGCTATGTTAGATGCAAAGCTTTGGCATGCATGCTTTGGTCATCTATGTTTTGCTATTTAGCTACACCTTTAGAAATCTGACATGGTGTCCTCTCTTCCCAAACTTGAGGCATCTGGTAAACATGTTTGTGAAGGCTGTATTTTGGGCAAAATTTAGCGTTCCTCCTTCCCAAAAGATGGTTCAGTACAAGCTACTAAAAAATTGCAACTTGTTCATAGTGATCTTGGTGGTCCTATGAAAACACCTTCTTTTGGGAACTACCTTTGCGTCTTGACTTCCATTGATGATTTTTCCGAGCATGCATGGGTATATCCATTGAAAGCAAAGTCTGAAGTGTTCATGTGCTTCAAACAATTTCTGGTTTTGGCTGAAAATCTATTAGCATGTAAAGTGGGTACACTCTATTCTTATCGAGGGGGGTATATTTCTTCTGATTTTAATGCATTTGTGGATGAACGTGGGATAAAACATTAGTGCACAATGTCGTATGGACTTCCAAAAAGGAAGAACATGTCACTCATGGAGATGGCGAGGAGTATGGTCAAGACTCAAGATTTACCACATAGTTTCTGGCTTTGGGCTATTATGTGTGTAGTATATGTACTTAATATGTGTCCCACTAAAGCACTCCATATGAGGCTTGGCATGGTCACAAGCCACCTGTTGCTCACCTATGTGTCTTTGGTTCTCTGTCATATGCATTAGTGCATGAACAACAACACAAGAAATCAGATGATAAGGCAATGAAAGGTATTTTTCTTGGCTACAGTTTTGAAAGCAAATGCTATCCTCTATATCATCCATAGACTAAATGCATTTTTGTTGGTAGTGATGTTGTTTTTGTGGAAGATGCAATCCAACCATTTGTTTCATGTACTAAGGAGACATCAATTAGCTCCAAAGATGTGTATGACACTTTGATGCCTCTTTTTATAGTTGGATAGTCTAGTGCTGGTCCAAATGAGGCTGTGCTTTTGATTATTGTTGTCTATGTTGATGACATGTTTCTCATCAGTCCTAATGAGAAGCATATTGTTGATTCTATGGATAATTTGCATGCCTCATTTGAGATGTAAGATTTATGTCATTTGCATCATTATTTTTCCTTCCTCATCACGATGTTTGCATGTGTCTGTGCTTCTCAAACTCCAACAATCAATATCAGAGTGCGTGGTAAATTGGTGAGGTGCATATATGTGGGGATGTGTGTGTGCACGTACATCGGTTAACTATGTACATCGACATAGCCATCAGAGAGCCCACTAGGAAAATTAGGAATAGATGGCCATGGGAAACGTTTTGATTATAACAAATCAATGATTTGTCTTTGCCTTCTAGTGTGTCTAGTAGATTATCTTGATTTTCATTTGAGTGGTTTACAAATGTGGCTTGGGTGCCCCTTGTCACCTCTACAATTAGGAAGCATAGTCACCCAATTATTTAGCTTCACTGAAAGAGGTTTCCATAAAGAATCCTGTCTTCTGTTGTAAACCTCACATTAGGTTACACGAGTGGAAGGATGATGAGAAGTAGAAGTAGTTCAAACACTCAGAGAAATAGTAAAGAATGCTCAAAATGGGAAACCGAGATTCACAAACTTTGCGAGTATTATAGACAAAAACACTTTGTACATGGAAGCAAAATGCAATCTTTTGATTTGATGTATCAACTGTGACCAAAACATCATTATATTTTGTGAACCCAAAAATATTTCGTATCTTCAAAAATCATTCCATCACTTTAGCAATGCTTTAAAGCATATTTTCTTAGAAAAGCATTTCTTCATACGATTAAAAGAGACATGAATGTTATATTCTTGTACACATTGAAAGACGCTATTTGTCAATTTCCTTAATCCTTCATTAGCAAACGACCCTTTTTAGGGATTTTTTTGCCCTAATGCTATGGTCAATTCTAGTTGTGAGCTGATTTGGGTGTTGGTTAGTCTTCTGCCACCACCATCTTCACTGATAGTCAGAGTGCATCAGGGAGAGGTTCTCTGTTGGTGAGATCAGTGGAGAACATTGCAGACCTTTTCACAAAGGCTCCACCTAGGGGGGAGTATGAAGCTTTTCGCAAAGCTTTGGGCTTACTTCTCTTTGTGGATTGATTTCACATAGCTTGGCATTTCCTTATACATGAGTGCTCTCTCCTTGTTCATTGCATCACTTCTAGGGGGGATTTGTTATTTTTTTAGTAGTGATGTGTGTGAACACTCTAGCACCACCGTGGCACTTTTTTCCCTCGTTAGTAGGTTTTTCCCCCTTGATTTGTATATATGCCTATAAACCTAATGGGTTACTTATCTTTGTACATTATCTTGCTAATACATTCAATATTGTGTGATGTGCTCCAAGCTTCTTCTTCTTCTTCCTTGTGTTGTTCGCATGCTTCCACACACCTCAAACTCCAAAATAGTTGACATGCAACCTTAACAAGATGAGTGATTATAGAATTGAAATTGAAGACAAGCTTGAGGGAATGTCTAGCTACCCAATGTGGAGTTTTATGATGATGGATCTATTAGTATTAAAGGACTTATGAAATATTGTCAAAGGCACTTATTGAGGGCCAAGGAAGAACTTCATCATCAAGAGTTCGTACTACTACCAAATTACTTCTTGCAGAAGAGCAATATAGATGGGATTGAAGGGATGCACAAGCACTTTCATATATTGCTATGGGAGTCAAGAGTCATATTATACCCCAAATCACCTCATGTAGAACCTCTCTCCAGGCTTGGTTGGAGTTAGAGAATCTGTTTCACGAGGTTCTCTACCCATCGACTTGTATTTAGGCCCCAAACCTAGTGTGCTACGTATGGTTGTACATTCCACAACTGTTAATACTTCTTCCTCATCACGATGTTTGTGTGCATCCGTGCTTCTCAAACTCTAGCAATCAGTGTCAGAGTGCATGGTTGCTTGGTGAGGTGCATATATGTGGGGATGTGTGTGTGCACGTACATCGGTTAACTATGTACATCAATATAGCCATCAGAGAGCTCACTAGAAAAATTAGGAATAGATGTCCATGGGAAACCTTTTGATTGTAACAAATCAATGATCTGCCTTTGCATTGGAGTATTTCCGGTAGACTATCTCGATTTTCATTTGAGTGGTTCACAAGTATGGCTTGCTCCCCCCCCCCCCCCCTTGTCACCCTTGTAGTTGTGGAAAGCCTAGAAGTTGTTTGTGGAGTGTATCACTTGCATTCTTTGGAGAGAGACAATAATCTTGAAAAACTATAGACAATAATCTCGAAAATCTATAGAGAGGGAGAATCGATTGAAGATATCACAAGCTATCAAAGCTTGGTAGGAAGCTTGAACTATGCAACTCTCACAAGCGTGGAGATATGCTATAACGTTAGCATACTCAGACAATTTATGCACAAACCAAGGAAGCCACACATGGAAGCAACCAAGAGAGTGCTCAAATTCTTGAAGGGTATCATCAATGAAGGGCTTTTCTACCCCTTCAGTTCAGAAGTTGATCCCAAACTTTACTCAAATTCAGATTGGGCTGGATCAAAGGATGATAGGAAGAGTACATCAGGCTATTTGTCTTTTGGAAGTTCAAAACTAATTTCATGGTCTTCAAAGAAGCAATCAACTAATGATCTATCATCTACTGAGGCTAAATACTTAGGTTTGGCCAATGCAACACAAGAAGCAATGTGGTTAAAGTGTCTATACTCAGATTTGGTGCTACATACTTTAACTCCTCACATCTTTGGAGATAATACAAGCTCACTTCACTTAGCAGCTAATCCAGTTTACCATGCTAGAACCAAGCACATTGAATTCCATTATCATTATGCAAGGGAGAAGTTGATGAGCAAGGGCATTGAATTGTCCTATGTATCTACTAATCCTCAATGTGCAAATATGCTGACTAAGCCATTGGATGGTATCAAGTTAAGTAGATTCAAAGGCATGATTGGCTTGCTAGAAATCAAGGAAGAATGAAGACTCAAGCATGCTAGGCTTGAGGGGGAGCTATTGGTGTATTTCATCCAAGCCTAGTGCTTGATCACCTATTGTTGTCGAGAATCATAGATCCAGGTCCCGGCTCTACAACATGGGTTTCCATTTAGCTTCAAAGAAAGAGGTTTCCATAAAGAATCCTGTCTTCTATTTTAAACCTCACATGAGGTTACACGAGTGGAAGGACGATGAGAAGTAGAAGCAATTCGAACACTCAGAGAAATAGTAGAGAATGCTCAAAATGGGAAACTGAGATTCACAAACTTTGCAAGTATTTATGGACAAAAAAACTTTGTACATGTGGAGGCAAAATGCTTTCTTTTGATTTAGTGTATCAACTGTGACCAAAACATCATTGAATTTTGTGAACCCAAAAATATTTCGTATCTTCAAAAATCATTCCATCACTTTAGGAGTGCTTTAAAGCTTATTTTATTAGAAAAGCATTTCTTCATATGATTAAAAGAAACATGAATGTTATATTCTTGTACACATGAAAAGACCCTATTTGTCAATTTTCTTAATCCTTCATTAGCAAACGACTCTTTTTAGGGAATTTTTTGCCCTAAGGCTATGGTCAATTCTAGTGGTGAGGCTAAGTATAGGGAAACTTTCCTAAGGCTATGGTCAATTCTAGTGGTGAGGCTAAGTATAGGGAAACTTTCAGAGCTATTGCTGAGTGTGTCTAGCTCATACACCTTATGGCTGATTTGGGTGTTGGTCAGTCTTCTGCCACCACCATCTTCACTAACAGTCAGATCGCATTGGAAGTTGGGAGGAACCGTGCATTCCATGCTCCCACTAAGCACATTGAGGTGCACTATCATTATGTCAGGGAGAGGTTCTCTGTTGGAGAGATCAGTGGAGAACATTGCAGACCTTTTCACAAAGGCTTCACCTAGGGCAAAGTTTGAAGCTTTTTGCAAAGCTTTGGGCTTACTTCCCTTTGTGGATTGATTCCACATAGTTTGGCACTTCCTTATACATGAGTGCTAGCTCCTTATTCATCGCATCAGTTCTAGGGGAGATTTGTTGTTTTTCTGGTAGTGATGTGTGTGAACACTCTAGCACCACCATGGCACTTTTTTCCCTCCTTAGGGGGTTTTTCCCCCTCGACTTGTATATATGCCTATAACCCTAACGGGTTACTTATCTTTGTACATTATCTTGGTAATACATTCAATATGTGTGTTGTGCTCCAAGCTTCTTCTTCTTCCTTGTGTTGCCACGGTTTGCATGCTTTCGCACATTTCAAGCTCCAAAATAGTTGGCATACACCCTTAACAAGATGAGTGATTATAGACTTGAGAATGAAGACAAGATTGAGGGAATGTCTATCAATCCAATGTGGAGTTTTATGATGATGGATCTATTAGTATCAACGGACTTATGAAATATTGTCTAAGGCACTTATCCAAGGCCAAGACAAGTCGGAGAAGATGTTGCTTCATCATCTAGAACACCTGCTATTCGTATTTCTGCTCGACAGGAGGTTAGTGAAGATGAAGAAGAAGGAATTACTTCATCATCAGGAGTTCGTACTACTACTACCAAATTACTTCTTACAGAAGAGCAATATAGATGGGATTGAAGGGATGCACAAGAACTTTCATAAATTGCTATGGGAGTCAGGAGTCAAGAGTCAAGAATCTGTTTCATAAGGTTCTCTACCCATCGGCTTGTATGTATGAGGTTCTCTACCTATGGAAACATGTTTATGGTTGAGTGTTCACACACATCACTACCTAAATATATCAACACTTCCCTTTGTGGACTGATTCCACATAGCTCGGCACTTCCTCATACATGAGTGCTAGCTCCTTGCTCACGGCATCACTTCTAGGGGGGATTTGTTGTACATTCAACGACCGGTAATACCTCTTCCTCATCATGATGTTTGTGTGCGTCCGTGCTCCTCAAACTCCAGTGATCGGTATCAGAGTGCATGGTTGCTCGGTGAGGTGCATATATGTGGGGATGTGTGTGTGCATGTACATGGATATAGCCATGAGAGAGCCCACTAGAAAAATTAGGAATGAATGGCGATGGGAAACCTTTTGATTGTAACAAATCAATGATCTGTCTTTGCGTTGGAGTATGTGGGGTAGACTATCTCGATTTTCATTTGAGTGGTTCACAAGTGTGGCTCGCCCTTGTAGTTGTGGAAAGCCTAGAAGTTGTTTGTGGAGTGTATCACTCGCACTCTTTGGAGAGAGACAATAATCCCGAAAAGCTATAGATGTGAATGCATGTGTATGTGTATGCATATGTGTGTATGTGTATGCATGTATGTATGCATATGTGTGTGTATGCATATGTATGTGTGTGTATGCATCATTATGTGTGTCTATGTATGCATGTGTATGTGTGTATGCCTCATTAAGTGTGTATGTGTCTATGTGTGTGTATATGTGTGTGTGTGTCTATGTGTATGTGTGTGTGTCTATGAGTGTGTATGTGTTTATGTGTATGTATGTATCTATGTGTGTGTATGTGTGTATGTGTTTATGTGTATGCATGTATGTATGCATATGTGTGTGTATGCATATGTATGTGTGTATGCATCATTATGTGTGTCTATGTATGCATGTGTATGTGTGTATGCATCATTACGTGTGTATGTGTCTATGTGTGTATGTGTGTGTGTATATGTGTGTGTGTCTAGGTGTGTGTGTGTGTGTGTCTATGAGTGTGTATGTGTTTATGTGTATGTATGTATCTATGTGTGTGTATGTGTATGCATATGTGTGTGTATGCATATGTATGTGTGTGTATGCATCATTATGTGTGTATGTGTGTATGTGTGTGTGTATGCATTATGTACGTGTATGTAAGCATGTGCATTATGTATGCATATAAGTATGTATGTATGCATATGCATATGCATTATGTATGCATATGTGTGTGTATGCATTATGTATGTGTATGTAAGCATGTGCATTATGTATGCATGTAAGTATGTATGTATGCATATGCATATGCAATATGTATGCATGTATGTGTATGTGTGTGTATGTCTCTCTATGTGTGTGTATGCATATATGTGTGTGAATGTGTGTGTACATGTGTCTATATGTGTGTATGCATGTGTATGTGTGTGTATGCATCATTATGTGTGTATGTGTGTGTATATGTGTGTGTATGTGTGTGTGTCTATGTGTATGTGTGTGTATCTATGAGTATGTATGTGTTTATGTGTGTGTATGTGTCTATGTGTCTGTGTGTGTGTATGTATCTATGCATGTGCATTATGTATGCATGTAAGTATGTATGTACATTGTATGCATATGCATATGCATTATGTATGCATATGTATGCATGTATGCATTTATGTGTGTATGTCTCTCTATGTGTGTGTGTATGCATATATGTGTGTGTATGTGTGTATGTGTGTGTATATGTGTCTGTATTTGTGTGTGTGTGTATGCATGTGTATGTGTGTGTATGCATGTGTATGTGTGTATGTGTGCATGTGTGTGTGTATATGTGTGTGTATGTGTGTGTGTCTATGTGTATGTGTGTGTATCTATGTGTGTGTATCTATGAGTGTGTATGTGTGTATGTGTCTATGTGTGTGTATGTGTTTATGTGTGTATGTGTATGCATGTATGTATGCATATGCATGTGTATGCATGTGTATGTGTGTGTATGCATCATTATGTGTGTATGTGTCTATGTGTGTATGTGTCTATGTGTGTATGTGTTTGTGTATATGTGTGTGTATGTGTGTGTGTCTATGTGTATGTGTCACTACGCGTCTATGAGTGTGTATGTGTTTATGTGTGTGTATGTGTCTATGTGTGTGTATGTGCATATGCATTATGTATGCATATGTATGCATGTATGTGTATGTGTGTGTATGTCTCTCTATGTGTGTGTGTGTATGCATATATGTGTGTGTATGTGTGTATGTGTGTATGTGTGTATGTGTGTATGTGTGTATGTGTGTGTGTATATGTGTGTCTATGTGTGTATGCATGTGTATGTGTGTGAATGCATCATTATGTGTGTATGTGTCTATGTGTGTATGCATGTGTATGTGTGTGAATGCATCATTATGTGTGTATGTGTCTATGTATGTATGTGTGTGTGTATATGTGTGTGTATGTGTGTGCGCGTTTATGTGTATGTGTGTGTGTCTATGAGTGTGTATGTTTGGATGTGTGTGTGTATGAATGTGTGTCTATGAGTGTGTATGTTTGGATGTGTAAGTGTATATGTGTGTCTATGTGTGTATGCATGTGTATGTGTGTGAATTCATCATTATGTGTGTCTATGAGTGTGTATCTATATGTGTATATGTGTGTGTATATGTGTGTCTATGTGTGTGTGTATATGTGTGTCTATGTGTGTATGCATGTGTATGTGTGTGAATGCATCATTATGTGTGTATGTGTGTATGTGTGTGTATATGTGTGTGTATGTGTGTGCACGTCTATGTGTATGTGTGTGTGTCTATGAGTGTGTATGTGTTTATGTGTGTGTATGTGTGTGTATGTGTGTGTATGTGTGTGTATGTGTGTGTATGTGTCTATGTGTGTATTGTGTATGTATACATATGTGTGTATGTGTGTGTATGCATTATGTATGCATATGTGTGTGTATGCATTATGTATGTGTATGTATGCATATGCATTATGTATGTGTATGTATGCATGTGAATTATGCATGCATATGTGTGTGTATGCATGTAATTATGTATGTATGTACGCATATGCATATGCATTATGTATGCATATGTGTGTGTATGCATGTAAGTATGTATTGATGTATGCATATGCATATGCATTATGTATGCATGTATGTGTATGTGTGTGCATGTCTCTCTCTATGTGTGTGTGTATGCATATATGTGTGTGTATGTGTGTATGTGTGTGTGTATGTGTGTGTGTGTATGTGTGTGTGTGTATGTGTGTGTATGTGTGTGTGTATGTGTGTGTGTATGTGTCTATGTATGTGTGTGTATATGTATGTGTATATGTGTGTGCATGTGTATGCATTATGTGTGCATGTGTGTATGCAACCTTATTTGTGTATGTGTGTATATGTGTGTGTATTTGTGTATTTGTGTGTATGTGTGTGTGTGTCTATGTGTGTGTGTGTGTGTCTATGTGTGTATATGTGCCTGTGTACATATGTATGTGTGTGTAAGTGTGTGTGTGTGTGTGTGCATACCTGCTTGCTATTAGTTTGTGCGGCCCTCTCTCTCTCTCGCGCGCTCTCTCTCTCTCACTCTCTCTCTCTCGGTCTCTCGTCCAAGTCCCAGCACAAATGTGCCGGGAGAAATCAGATTTTTTTTTTTACATTCCAGAGCGTCGCATATGCAACGCTCTGCAGTTTTCCAACGTTGCTCACACCATCGCTAGGCAGCAACAAAATTAGCGACGCTCTTTAATTAGCATCGCATAAGCGACACTAGCATCGCTTATGCGAAGAAGGTCGGGGAAAAAAAAATTCGAAATTTTTACTGTCGCTTATGCGACGACCTCGTCGCATAAGCGACGGTTCCCGTTTTTTTTTCCAATTCGGGGGCGTTGCTACGCCCCCCTTTTTCTTGTAGTGTTGTGAGCATGAGTATAGGCAAGATTTAAAAGTGACTGTTGAGTGTGTGTGGCTTAGATGCCATATGGCTGATTTGCGTGTTGGTCAGTCTTCTACCACCATCATCTTTACTTACAATTAGAGTGCATTGGTAGTTGGGAGGAACCCTATGTAAGCACATTGAGCTTCACTATCATTATGTTAGGAAGAGGTTCTCTCCTGAAGAGATCAATTTGGCGTATTTTCCCACATAGGAGAACATTGGAGACCTTTTAACAAAGGCTCCACCTACGGAGAAGTTTGAACCTTTTTGCAAAGCTTTCGGCTTACTTCCCTTTCTGGATTGATTCCACATAGCTGGGCACTTCCTTATACATGAGTGCAAGCTGCTTGTTCATTGTATCACTCTTAGGGGGGATTTGTTGATATATTTTGATAGTGATGTGTGTGAACACACTAGGACCATCGGGGCATTGTTTTCCCTCTTGAGAAGTATTCACCCAGCCTGTATATATGCCGATAACTCTAATGGGTTACTTATCTTTGTGCATTCTCTTGGTGATACATGCAATACTGTGTGTTGTGCTCCAAGTGACTTATTCTTCCTTGTGTTGTTTGCATGCTTCCATAGACCTCAAAAAGGGCATGAAAACAAATTGTGCAAGTTGAAAAAGGCATTATATTGTTTTAAGCAAGCACATACATGCCTACTTGATTGCACATGGTTTTGAGAGCAGTCCAACTGATAGCATCTTATATGTTACACATGCAAATGATGTGCTTCTGGTTATTGTTGTCTATGTTGATGACATGATGCTCATTGGTCCTAATGAGAAGCATATTGCTGATTTCATAGCTAACTTGCATGCCTCGTTGAGATTTAAGATTTGCATAATTTGCATCATTAATTGGGCAGTCACTTTATTGAAGTTGATGGCGGAATAGCTTTGTGTCAACCAAAATTTATTAACACATTACATCGACATAGCCATAAGAGAGCCCTCTAGAAAGATTAGGAATAGATGGCCATGTGAAACCTTTTGATTGTAGCAAATCAATGATTTATCTTTGCCTTCCAATATGTCCAGTAGATTATCTCAATTTTCATTTGAGTGGTTCATAAGTGTGGCACGGTCTCCCCCTTGTCACCTTTGTAACTAGGAAGCATAATCACCCAATCATTTAGCTTCAAAGAAAGAGGTTTCCATAAAGAATCCTGTCTTCTGTTGTAAACCTCACATGAGGTTACATGAGTGGAAGGAGGATGAGAAGTAGAAGCAATTCGAACACTCAGAGAAATAGTAGAGAATGCTCTAAATGGGAAATCGAGATTCACAAACTTTGCGAGTATTTATGGACAAAAGAACTTTGTACATGTGGAGGCAAAATGCACTCTTTTGATTTAGTGTATCAACTGTGACCAAAACATCATTGAATTTTGTGAACCCAAAAATATTTCGTATCTTCAAAAATCATTCCATCACTTTAGGAGTGCTTTAAAGCTTATTTTCTTAGAAAAGCATTTCTTCATATGATTAAAAGAAACATGAATGTTATATTCTTGTACACATGAAATGACCCTATTTGTCAATTTTCTTAATCCTTCATTAGCAAACGACTCTTTTTAGGGAATTTTTTGCCCTAAGGCTATGGTCAATTCTAGTTGTGAGGCTGAGTATAGGGAAACTTTCAAAGCTTTTGCTGAGTGTGTCTAGCTCATACACCTTATGGCTGATTTGGGTGTTGGTCAGCCTTCTTCCACCACCATCTTCACTAACAGTCAGATCGCATTGGAAGTTGGGAGGAACCGTGCATTCCATGCTCCCACTAAGCACATTGAGGTGCACTATCATTATGTCAGGGAGAGGTTCTCTGTTGGAGAGATCAGTGGAGAACATTGCAGACCTTTTCACAAAGGCTTCACCTAGGGCAAAGTTTGAAGCTTTTTGCAAAGCTTTGGGCTTACTTCCCTTTGTGGATTGATTCCACATAGCTTGGCACTTCCTTATACATGAGTGCTAGCTCCTTATTCATCGCATCACTTCTAGGGGAGATTTGTTGTTTTTTTGGTAGTGATGTGTGTGAACACTCTAGCACCACCACGACACTTTTTTCCCTCCTTAGGGGGTTTTTCCCCCTCGACTTGTATATATGCCTATAACCCTAACGGCTTACTTATCTTTGTACATTATCTTGGTAATACATTCAATATGTGTGTTGTGCTCCAAGCTTCTTCTTGTTCCTTGTGTTGCCACGATTCGCATGCTTTCGCACATCTCAAGCTCCAAAATAGTTGGCATACACCCTTAACAAGATGAGTGATTATAGACTTGAGAATGAAGACAAGATTGAGGGAATGTCTGACTATCCAATGTGGAGTTTTATGATGATGGATCTATTAGTATCAAAGGACTTATGAAATATTGTCTAAGGCACTTATCCAAGGCCAAGACAAGTCGGAGAAGATGTTGCTTCATCATCTAGAACACCTGCTATTCGTATTTCTGCTCGACAGGAGGTTAGTGAAGATGGAGAAGAAGGAAGTACTTCATCATCAGGAGTTCGTACTACTACTACCAAATTACTTCTTACAGAAGAGCAATATAGATGGGATTGAAGGGATGCACAAGAACTTTCGTAAATTGCTATGGGAGTCAAGAGTCAAGAGTCAAGAATCTGTTTCATCAGGTTCTCTACCCATCGGCTTGTATGTATGAGGTTCTCTACCTATGGAAACATGTTTACGGTTGAGTGTTCACACACATCACTACCTAAATATATCAACACTTCCCTTTGTGGACTGATTCCACATAGCTCGGCACTTCCTCATACATGAGTGCTAGCTCCTTGCTCACGGCATCACTTCTAGGGGGGATTTGTTGTACATTCAATGACCGGTAATACCTCTTCCTCATCATGATGTTTGTGTGCGTCCGTGCTCCTCAAACTCCAGCGATCGGTATCAGAGTGCATGGTTGCTCGGTGAGGTGCATATATGTGGGGATGTGTGTGTGCATGTACATGGATATAGCCATGAGAGAGCCCACTAGAAAAATTAGGAATGAATGGCGATGGGAAACCTTTTGATTGTAACAAATCAATGATCTGTCTTTGCGTTGGAGTATGTGGGGTAGACTATCTCGATTTTCATTTGAGTGGTTCACAAGTGTGGCTCGCCCTTAACAAGATGAGTGATTATAGACTTGAGAATGAAGACAAGGTTGACTGGAAAAATTAGGAATGAATGGCGATGGGAAACCTTTTGATTGTAACAAATCAATGATCTATCTTTGCGTTGGAGTATGTGGGGTAGACTATCTCGATTTTCATTTGAGTGGTTCACAAGTCTTCTGCCACCACCATCTTCACTAACAGTCAGATCGCATTGGAAGTTGGGAGGAACCATGCATTCCATGCTCCCACTAAGCACATTGAGGTGCACTATCATTATGTCAGGGAGAGGTTCTCTGTTGGAGAGATCAGTGGAGAACATTGCATACCTTTTCACAAAGGCTTCACCTAGGGTGAAGTTTGAAGCTTTTTGCAAAGCTTTGGGCTTACATCCCTTTGTGGATTGATTCCACATAGCTTGACACTTCCTTATACATGAGTGCTAGCTCCTTATTCACCGCATCACTTCTAGGGGGGATTTGTTGTTTTTTTGGTAGGGATGTGTGCGAACACTCTAGCGCCGCCACGAAACTTTTTTCCCTCCTTAGGAGGTTTTTCCCCCTCGACTTGTATATATGCCTATAACCCTAACGGGTTACTTATCTTTGTACATTATCTTGGTAATACATTCAATATGTGTGTTGTGCTCCAAGCTTCTTCTTCTTCCTTGTGTTGCCACGGTTTGCATGCTTTCGCACATCTCAAACTCCAAAATAGTTGACATACACCCTTAACAAGATGAGTGATTATAGACTTGAGAATGAAGACAAGATTGAGGGAATGTCTGACTATCCAATGTGGAGTTTTATGATGATGGATCTATTAGTATCAAAGGACTTATGAAATATTGTCTAAGGCACTTATCCAAGGCCAAGACAAGTCGGAGAAGATGTTGCTTCATCATCTAGAACACCTGCTATTCGTATTTCTGCTCGACAGGAGGTTAGTGAAGATGAAGAAGAAGGAAGTACTTCATCATTAGGAGTTCGTACTACTACTACCAAATTACTTCTTACAGAAGAGCAATATAGATGGGATTGAAGGGATGCACAAGAACTTTCATAAATTGCTATGGGAGTCAAGAGTCAAGAGTCAAGAGTCAAGAATCTGTTTCATAAGGTTCTCTACCCATCGGCTTGTATGTATGAGGTTCTCTACCTATGGAAACATGTTTACGGTTGAGTGTTCACACACATCACTACCTAAATATATCAACACTTCCCTTTGTGGACTGATCCCACATAGCTCGGCACTTCCTCATACATGAGTGCTAGCTCCTTGCTCACGGCATCACTTCTAGGGGGGATTTGTTGTACATTCCACGACCGGTAATACCTCTTCCTCATCACGATGTTTGTGTGCGTCCGTGCTCCTCAAACTCCAGCGATCGGTATCAGAGTGCATGGTTGCTCGGTGAGGTGCATATATGTGGGGATGTGTGTGTGCATGTACATGGATATAGCCATGAGAGAGCCCACTGGAAAAATTAGGAATGAATGGCGATGGGAAACCTTTTGATTGTAACAAATCAATGATCTGTCTTTGCGTTGGAGTATGTGGGGTAGACTATCTCGATTTTCATCTGAGTGGTTCACAAGTGTGGCTCGCCCTTGTAGTTGTGGAAAGCCTAGAAGTTGTTTGTGGAGTGTATCACTCGCCCTTGACTTGCAGAATACATATGGGAGATTCCCTCTAGCCATATGGTTTTGACAACAATCCAACTAAGAGCACCATATATGTTACACGCACAAATGATGTGCTTTTGATTATTGTTGTCTATGTTGATACCATGCTACTCATCAGTCCTAATGAGAAGCATATTGTTGATTCCATGGATAATTCGCAAGCCTCATTTGAGATGTAACATTTGCACCATTTGCATCATTATTTTTCCTTCCTCATCACGATGTTTGCATGCGTCAGTGCTTCTCAAACTCCAACAATCGATATCAAAGTGCGTGGTTGCTTGGTGAGGTGCATATATGTGGGGATGTGTGTGTGCACATACATTGGTTAACTATGTACATCGACATAGCCATCAGAGAGCCCACTAGAAAAATTAGGAATAGATGGCCATGGGAAACCTTTTGATTGTAACAAATCAATGATTTATCTTTGTCGTCCAATATGTTTAGTAGATTATCTCGATTTTCATTTGAGTGGTTCACAAGTGTGGCACGGGCTCCCCCTTGTCACCTTTGTAACTAGGAAGCATAATCACCCAATCATTTAGCTTCAAAGAAAGAGGTTTCCATAAAGAATGCTGTCTTCTATTTTAAACCTCACATGAGGTTACACGAGTGGAAGGACGATGAGAAGTAGAAGCAATTCGAACACTCAAAGAAATAGTAGAGAATGCTCAAAATGGGAAACCGAGATTCACAAACTTTGCGAGTATTTATGAAAAAAAAAACTTTGTACATGTGGAGGCAAAATGCGGTCTTTTGATTTAGTGTATCAACTGTGACCAAAACATCATTGAATTTTGTGAATCCAAAAATATTTCGTATCTTCAAAAATCATTCCATCACTTTAGCAGTGCTTTAAAAATTATTTTCTTAGAAAAGCATTTCTTCATATGATTAAAAGAAACATGAATGTTATATTCTTGTACACATGAAAAGACGCTATTTGGCAATTTTTTTAATCCTTCATTAGCAAACGGCTCCTTTTAGGGCATTTTTTTCCCTAATGCTACGGTCAATTCTAGTTGTGAGGCTGAGTATAGGGAAACTTTTAGAGCTATTGCTAAGTGTGTCTAGCTCATACACCTTATGGCTGATTTGGGTGTTGGTCAGTCTTCTACCACCACCATCTTCACTAACAGTCAGATCGAATTGGAAGTTGGGAGGAACCGTGCGTTCCATGCTCCCACTAAGCACATTGAGGTGCACTATCATTATGTCAGGGAGAGGTTCTCTGTTGGAGAGATCAGTGGAGAACATTGCATACCTTTTCACAAAGGCTTCACCTAGGGTGAAGTTTGAAGCTTTTTGCAAAGCTTTGGGCTTACATCCCTTTGTGGATTGATTCCACATAGCTTGACACTTCCTTATACATGAGTGCTAGCTCCTTATTCACCGCATCACTTCTAGGGGGGATTTGTTGTTTTTTTGGTAGGGATGTGTGCGAACACTCTAGCGCCGCCACGAAACTTTTTTCCCTCCTTAGGAGGTTTTTCCCCCTCGACTTGTATATATGCCTATAACCCTAACGGGTTACTTATCTTTGTACATTATCTTGGTAATACATTCAATATGTGTGTTGTGCTCCAAGCTTCTTCTTCTTCCTTGTGTTGCCACGGTTTGCATGCTTTCGCACATCTCAAACTCCAAAATAGTTGACATACACCCTTAACAAGATGAGTGATTATAGACTTGAGAACGAAGACAAGATTGAGGGAATGTCTGACTATCCAATGTGGAGTTTTATGATGATGGATCTATTAGTATCAAAGGACTTATGAAATATTGTCTAAGGCACTTATCCAAGGCCAAGACAAGTCGGAGAAGATGTTGCTTCATCATCTAGAACACCTGCTATTCGTATTTCTGCTCGACAGGAGGTTAGTGAAGATGAAGAAGAAGGAAGTACTTCATCATTAGGAGTTCGTACTACTACTACCAAATTACTTCTTACAGAAGAGCAATATAGATGGGATTGAAGGGATGCACAAGAACTTTCATAAATTGCTATGGGAGTCAAGAGTCAAGAGTCAAGAGTCAAGAATCTGTTTCATAAGGTTCTCTACCCATCGGCTTGTATGTATGAGGTTCTCTACCTATGGAAACATGTTTACGGTTGAGTGTTCACACACATCACTACCTAAATATATCAACACTTCCCTTTGTGGACTGATCCCACATAGCTCGGCACTTCCTCATACATGAGTGCTAGCTCCTTGCTCACGGCATCACTTCTAGGGGGGATTTGTTGTACATTCCATGACCGGTAATACCTCTTCCTCATCATGATGTTTGTGTGCGTCCGTGCTCCTCAAACTCCAGCGATCGGTATCAGAGTGCATGGTTGCTCGGTGAGGTGCATATATGTGGGGATGTGTGTGTGCATGTACATGGATATAGCCATGAGAGAGCCCACTGGAAAAATTAGGAATGAATGGCGATGGGAAACCTTTTGATTGTAACAAATCAATGATCTGTCTTTGCGTTGGAGTATGTGGGGTAGACTATCTCGATTTTCATTTGAGTGGTTCACAAGTGTGGCTCGCCCTTGTAGTTGTGGAAAGCCTAGAAGTTGTTTGTGGAGTGTATCACTCGCCCTTGACTTGCAGAATACATATGGGAGATTCCCTCTAGCCATATGGTTTTGACAACAATCCAACTAAGAGCACCATATATGTTACACGCACAAATGATGTGCTTTTGATTATTGTTGTCTATGTTGATACCATGCTACTCATCAGTCCTAATGAGAAGCATATTGTTGATTCCATGGATAATTCGCAAGCCTCATTTGAGATGTAACATTTGCACCATTTGCATCATTATTTTTCCTTCCTCATCACGATGTTTGCATGCGTCAGTGCTTCTCAAACTCCAACAATCGATATCAAAGTGCGTGGTTGCTTGGTGAGGTGCATATATGTGGGGATGTGTGTGTGCACATACATTGGTTAACTATGTACATCGACATAGCCATCAGAGAGCCCACTAGAAAAATTAGGAATAGATGGCCATGGGAAACCTTTTGATTGTAACAAATCAATGATTTATCTTTGTCGTCCAATATGTTTAGTAGATTATCTCGATTTTCATTTGAGTGGTTCACAAGTGTGGCACGGGCTCCCCCTTGTCACCTTTGTAACTAGGAAGCATAATCACCCAATCATTTAGCTTCAAAGAAAGAGGTTTCCATAAAGAATGCTGTCTTCTATTTTAAACCTCACATGAGGTTACACGAGTGGAAGGACGATGAGAAGTAGAAGCAATTCGAACACTCAAAGAAATAGTAGAGAATGCTCAAAATGGGAAACCGAGATTCACAAACTTTGCGAGTATTTATGAAAAAAAAAACTTTGTACATGTGGAGGCAAAATGCGGTCTTTTGATTTAGTGTATCAACTGTGACCAAAACATCATTGAATTTTGTGAATCCAAAAATATTTCGTATCTTCAAAAATCATTCCATCACTTTAGCAGTGCTTTAAAAATTATTTTCTTAGAAAAGCATTTCTTCATATGATTAAAAGAAACATGAATGTTATATTCTTGTACACATGAAAAGACGCTATTTGGTAATTTTTTTAATCCTTCATTAGCAAACGGCTCCTTTTAGGGCATTTTTTTCCCTAATGCTACGGTCAATTCTAGTTGTGAGGCTGAGTATAGGGAAACTTTTAGAGCTATTGCTAAGTGTGTCTAGCTCATACACCTTATGGCTGATTTGGGTGTTGGTCAGTCTTCTACCACCACCATCTTCACTAACAGTCAGATCGAATTGGAAGTTGGGAGGAACCGTGCGTTCCATGCTCCCACTAAGCACATTGAGGTGCACTATCATTATGTCAGGGAGAGGTTCTCTGTTGGAGAGATCAGTGGAGAACATTGCATACCTTTTCACAAAGGCTTCACCTAGGGTGAAGTTTGAAGCTTTTTGCAAAGCTTTGGGCTTACATCCCTTTGTGGATTGATTCCACATAGCTTGACACTTCCTTATACATGAGTGCTAGCTCCTTATTCACCGCATCACTTCTAGGGGGGATTTGTTGTTTTTTTGGTAGGGATGTGTGCGAACACTCTAGCGCCGCCACGAAACTTTTTTCCCTCCTTAGGAGGTTTTTCCCCCTCGACTTGTATATATGCCTATAACCCTAACGGGTTACTTATCTTTGTACATTATCTTGGTAATACATTCAATATGTGTGTTGTGCTCCAAGCTTCTTCTTCTTCCTTGTGTTGCCACGGTTTGCATGCTTTCGCACATCTCAAACTCCAAAATAGTTGACATACACCCTTAACAAGATGAGTGATTATAGACTTGAGAATGAAGACAAGATTGAGGGAATGTCTGACTATCCAATGTGGAGTTTTATGATGATGGATCTATTAGTATCAAAGGACTTATGAAATATTGTCTAAGGCACTTATCCAAGGCCAAGACAAGTCGGAGAAGATGTTGCTTCATGTTGGGGATTCGGGGACAAGAAGGAGTTTGAGGGTTTGTAGGAGAAAAAGAGATGATGAAAATGGAATAATAGTGAGAACTTCTGCAAAGGAAGACTCTTGGAAACCTTGAATATTAGTTATCCTTCAACAATTACAATGACTGCGCACAGTCTAATCAATGACTAAATACCACTTCAGAGAGTATCAATTACTGAAGACCAATTATCTCCAGTCTTCCAGCGGCGGCCTCTCGTGCACCAATCCTTCACTTGCTTCCCGCTTCCCTTGTGCACACCTTGCACTAAGCTTCCGCCAAGCTAAGGAACTGGTATCACTGCGCACGCACGCAATAGTCCTTGGAGATCTTGTAATCCAGCGCCTTCTCTCTTCTCTGCACGCTTTCCTCTTGGCACCTCTTGCACTCTTGAATGTCGTCGCACACTGAAGGCTCTTCTTGCTTCCTCTCTTGCTCCTCTGAAGCTCTCTCTTGCTCTCAACTCCCAATGTCCAAGAATAGCCTTTGTCCTTCCTTTTTGTTTGAGAGTCCGCCGGTTCGCGCACTCTAACTGCAATACAATCTTGGTGTCCTTTCAATGTCCCAAGATTGTCTATCTGAACTGGTCCTCAACGATTCGCTACTTTGTCTTGTAGTGACTTTAGAACAAGAGTGACTTTTAAAATAAAATTTTGATTGGGCGGCCTATTTCCACCTTTTCGTACGTGGCCTTCCACCTTCACTTTTCCTTTTAATTCTTTTACTTTTGCACCTTAAGATTTTAGATTCAACCTTTGAACCTTAAGAGGAAAAATACTTTGTACCTTTAGTTTCGACCGGTTAGGGCTCTACAGATGCCCACCACCTAAAGATCTCTCCGTCCCGGAGAGATAACAGGAGAGATAACAGCGATACTAACTGAGAAATTGCAAAGACACAATGGTGGCATACAGGTGGGGTTTTGAGGGTTGAGCTGTGTTTGAATAAGAGGGGTGAAATCAGAAGAGAGGGGAGGTCTAGGGATAATAGGAGGGGTAGGCATGGATGGAGAATGTGTAGTTACAGGAGGGAAAGGGGGAGAAGATTGGGTAGTGAAGGAGGGGACGTGAGGTGGGGGAGTCATGAATGGAGAAATTGTAGATGCAGGAGGGAGGGGGGAAGAAGATTGGGCAGGGAAGGAGGCTACATCAGGGGGATTAGTTATGAACGGAGTAGTAGTGGAGGCAGAAGGGAGAGGCGAAGAGGAATGGGGAGGAATGGAGGTTACATCAAGGGGGTTCGTTATGATTGGAGAGGTGGTAGAGGCAGGAGGGATGGGTGAAGAAGATTGGGGAGGGTAGGAAGTTACATCAGGTGGCGCGGATGTGGGTGTCGAGGCGGAGGCTGAGTCAATGGAGATTAGCGGGGGGGAGGGGGATGGAGCAATGGAAGGTTCAGGGTGGGTAGGCAAATAAGAAGCATTGTGCATCGAGTGTGCAGGTATTCGATAGAGCCAAGCAACGAAGGGTGCAGAATAGATGGAAAATGCATGAGATCCTCTAGAGATAGACTCGCGGAGTCGGCAGGAGCGCAAATTCAAGGAACTATAAATGAGATGTGCGTAAGGGTAAGGACGGCTATGGAGAAAGCAAAAAAGCGGATCGGCGATACGAATATCTGACCAGGGGAGGGAAGAGGTTTGGCTGCAAAGTAAGAAGAAAAAGATGAACGCATTGAGAAGGGTGGTCATGCGGAGCGAAAATCGAGCAGTACTTTGAAAGTGTGTGGTACAAAAGGCAATAGTCGCCGAGGCGGATAGGCCAGAGTATAGGAAAGGGGGAGCACGAAATTCTATTAGGGGAGACCCAATACTGGCGGCAATGTCTGGGATGAATAGAGTGCCGGTTCTAAAATGAGGGAAGTGGCGGATAGCTTCATAAACGTGGGAAAAATTGGCGGGGTTAGTGAAGAAGACATTAGCCAAGCCCCACAAGCCCGCCTGCTGAAGATCTTCAATGGAAAACATTTGACGAAGGGCAATGGTAGGGATGGATAGATGCATTCGGATTTGCAGGTTTATGTCAGGTGGGAGAAACAGACGCATATAATCTCCGGTTGGTGAAGATGGGTGGGATGAATGAGACATAGATGGGGAAGGAGAAGGAGGGTGTGGGAGGGGAGGCGGGGAATAAAGGTAGCTGGAATCAGAGTCGATGGAATAAATGGGAAGATCCAGGGCCATAGTTGCTGTTGTTGTTGGAGTCGCTTGAACTGATGGTGCTGCCGATGAAGGAGGAAGTGGATTGGGATGGTCAGATGGAATTGTGGAGGGAGGATCGGAACGAGCAGTCGGAGCGGGATCCGCCATTGATGGAAATGGGGAGAGGCAGAGGGGTGGAGGGGTGGAGGGTGATGGGAGAAGGAGGGTGGCGGACGTGAGGATGGAGGGGGGTTCAATGGGGTTGGAGGCGGAGAGTTGCGAGGGGTGGTATGGATGCGAAGCAGTGTTGAAGAGAGGGGGTTGATGGTTGTCGGGCTGAAGGAGGTTGGGTGTAGGATGAGAGGGTGGTTATGTTATGTGCGGTGAGGGGAGGGGGGGGAGGGTGATGAGGGGGTGTTGAGGGGAGGTTGAGGGGGGTGGTGCGGTGAAGGGAGGGGGGAGGGAAGTTGAGGGGGGGGGGGGGGGGGGGGGGGGGGGGGGGCGTTTATTGGGTGAGGGGGGGTGTGAGGGCGGGGTGAGGGGGCTGCGGGGCGCTGCGGTGCGGAGAGGGGAGGGGGGGAGGAGTGAGGAATGTGGAGGGGGGGGAAGGGAGAGTGCGGTGCGGTGAGGGGAGGGGGGGGGGTGATGATGAGGGGGGGGGCGCTTGTGAGGGGGGCTGCGGGGCTCTTCGGTGCGGTGAGGGGAGGGGGGGGCGAGCGCTTGAGAGGGGGGCCGCCGGCTTGGTGGGGAGGGGGGGGGAAAGGGGTGTTGAGGGGGGGTGGGGTGAGGGGGGTTGCGGTGGGGGGGGTGCGGTGAGGGGAAGCGCGTGAGGGGGGTGCGGGGTGTTGCGGTGAGGGGGGGTGCGGTGAGGTGAGGGGAGGGGGGGGAAGGAGTGTTGAGGGGGGGGTGAGGGGATTGCGGTGAGGGGAAGCGCGGGGAGGGGGGGTGTGGTGAGGGGGAGCGTGGTGAGGGGGGTTGCGTGAGGGGGGTGCGGTGAGGGGAAGCGTGGTGAGGGGGGGCGAGCGCTTGAGAGGGGGGCCGCCGGCTTGGTGGGGAGGGGGGGGGGGAAAGGGGTGTTGAGGGGGGGGTGGGGTGAGGGGGGTTGCGGTGGGGGGGGTGTGGTGAGGGGAAGCGCGGTGAGGGGGGGTGCGGGGTGTTGCGGTGAGGGGGGGGGGGGGTGAGGGGGGTTGCGGTGAGGGGGAGCGCGGTGAGGGGAAGCGTGGTGAGGGGGGGCGAGCGCTTGAGAGGGGGGCCGCCGGCTTGGTGGGGAGGGGGGGGGGAAAGGGGTGTTGAGGGGGGGTGGGGTGAGGGGGGTTGTGGTGGGGGGGTGCGGTGAGGGGAAACGCGGTGAGGGGGGGTGCGGGGTGTTGCGGTGAGGGGGGGTGCGGTGAGGGGGAGCGCGGTGAGGTGAGGGGAGGGGGGAGGAAGGAGTGTTGAGGGGGGGGTGAGGAGATTGCGGTGAGGGGAAGCGCGGGGAGGGGGGGTGTGGTGAGGGGGAGCGTGGTGAGGGGGGTTGCGTGAGGGGGGTGCGGTGAGGGGAAGCGTGGTGAGGGGGGGTGAGCGCTTGAGAGGGGGGCCGCCGGTTTGGTGGGGAGGGGGGGGGGAAAGGGGTGTTGAGGGGGGGTGGGGTGAGGGGGGTTGCGGTGGGGGGGTGTGGTGAGGGGAAGCGCGGTGAGGGGGGGTGCGGGGTGTTGCGGTGAGGGGGGGGTGGAGGGGGGTTGCGGTGAGGGGGAGCGCGGTGAGGGGAAGCGTGGTGAGGGGGGGCGAGCGCTTGAGAGGGGGGCCGCCGGCTTGGTGGGGAGGGGGGGGGGAAAGGGGTGTTGAGGGGGGGTGGGGTGAGGGGGGTTGTGGTGGGGGGGTGCGGTGAGGGGAAACGCGGTGAGGGGGGGTGCGGGGTGTTGCGGTGAGGGGGGGTGCGGTGAGGTGAGGGGAGGGGGGGGGAAGGAGTGTTGAGGGGGGGGGGGTTGAGGGGATTGCGGTGAGGGGAAGCGCGGGGAGGGGGGGTGTGGTGAGGGGGAGTGTGGTGAGGGGGGTTGCGTGAGGGGGGTGCGGTGAGGGGAAGCGTGGTGAGGGGGGGGCGAGCGCTTGAGAGGGGGGCCGCTGGCTTGGTGGGGAGGGGGGGGGGGAGGGGTGTTGAGGGGGGGTGGGGTGAGGGGGGTTGGGGGGGGGGGGTGCGGTGAGGGGAAGCGCGGTGAGGGGGGGTGCGGGGTGTTGCGATGAGGGGGGGTGCGGTGAGGGGGAGCGCGGTGAGAGGGGGGGAAGGAGTGTTGAGGGGGGGGTGAGGGGGGTTGCGGTGAGGGGGGGTGCGGTGAGGGGAAGCGCGGGGAGGGGGGGGGGGGAGGAGTGTTGAGGGGGGGGGGGGGTGAGGGGGGTTGCGGTGAGGGGGGGTGCGGTGAGGGGGAGCGCGGTGAGAGGGGGGGAGGAGTGTTGAGGGGGGGGGTGAGGGGGGTTGCGGTGAGGGGGGGTTGCGGTGAGGGGAGGTGTGGTGAGGGGGAGCGTGGTGAGGGGGGTTGCGTGAGGGGGGTGCGGTGAGGGGAAGCGTGGTGAGGGGGGGCGAGCGCTTGAGAGGGGGGCCGCCGGCTTGGTGGGGAGGGGGGGGGTGAAAGGGGTGTTGAGGGGGGGTGGGGTGAGGGGGGTTGCGGTGGGGGGGGTGTGGTGAGGGGAAGCGCGGTGAGGGGGGGTGCGGGGTGTTGCGGTGAGGGGGGGGGGGTGAGGGGGGTTGCGGTGAGGGGGAGCGCGGTGAGGGGAAGCGTGGTGAGGGGGGGCGAGCGCTTGAGAGGGGGGCCGCCGGCTTGGTGGGGAGGGGGGGGGGAAAGGGGTGTTGAGGGGGGGTGGGGTGAGGGGGGTTGTGGTGGGGGGGGGGGTGCAGTGAGGGGGAGCGCGGTGAGAGGGGGGGAGGAGTGTTGAGGGGGGGGGTGAGGGGGGTTGCGGTGAGGGGGGGTGCGGTGAGGGGAAGCGTGGTGAGGGGGGGTGAGCGCTTGTGGTGAGGGGGGGGGTTGGGGTGACGAAGTTGAGGGGGGGGGCGAGGTGGATGCGCTGAAATGGAGAGGGGGGGGGCTGAGTGCCGCCGGGGGGTTGATGGAGAGGGGGGTTCGTTGAGGGGGTTGAGGGTGAGGGGGGTGTTGGCAGTAGGGAAAGGGGAAGGAGGAGGGAGGGTGGTGGCGCTGATGGGGTGGAGAGGGTTTAGAGATGCTCTTCTTCTTTCCTTCCAAGCACGACTTGGCTTGTGCACTGAGAATAAGAACGGAATTTTGAGGATGTTGAAGCAAGAATGAAGAACGAGGCCATATTATATAGCTATTTCGAATGAGGGAGCACCTCTCAAGAAGGAGCGGTCTAGCATAAAAAGGTGATCAAAAAGAGAGGAGATGACAATGTTAATCTCATCCATCCGAGAGACAAACAAAGGAAAGGGCAAAACTGAAAGTTACTTAGCAAAACTAAGAGCCATTCAAGTGATGAATTTCTTTTTATGAAGTGGTGAATTCTTGAATTATTGATGGCCCAAAATTGATAAGGAAACGAAAAAATTCGTGCGCACACTTTCCGGAATTTCAAAAGAACAAAAACTTGCGCCCAACAGTTTTTTATTTATTGACTTTTATTGAGAAAGAAAGGAAAAAAATCGTGCGCTCATATTTCTGATTTTTGATAAAAACGACGCCCAACAATCCGATTATTACTACTTATTAAAACAATCAAAAACCAACAAGATAAAGGAAAATGCAATGTTTATGATACTTGATAATAAGCCTTGAGTCTGGAAATGTTAACCAAAGGTAGGTTGTTGCCAGCGAGTGTTTCCAATTGCACTGCACCCCACTGCATTATCTTCTTAATGCGAAAAGGGCCTTCCCAGTGAGGGATCCATTTCCCTTTGTTTTGATTCGAAATTTGTGGTCTGTGTAGCAGGGCTAAATCTCCAGGCTTCAAATTGTTTTGCCATAGATTTTTGTCATGAGTCTCCTTCCTGTGTAATTGCAGCTTCTCTAACTGTTTGGATGCTAAAATTCTCGATTCTTCCAGCTTATGCAAAGCAGTTAGTCTGGCTGAAACTTCCATCCCATTTCTCTCTAGTCTTTCCGTTCTTATAGAGCCTCTGATAAATTCAAATGGTTCAATAGGAACCGAGCCATAGACTAAATGAAAGGGGGAATACCCAGTCTCTTTATAGGCCAGTCTGTATGCCCATAATGTACCCAGATAGGCCCGTCCCCAAGAGGTCGGCTGCAACATGCATTCTTTTCGTAACATTGAAATTAATACTTTGTTTGTTGACTCGGCTTGTCCATTAGCTCGTGGGTAGTATGCACACGAAGTCCTGTGTAAAATGCGATACCTGTTGGAAATTTCCTGCAATATTTTGTTAACAAAGTGAGTACCCTGATCGGTACAGATTTCCAGCGGGCATCCAAATCTACAAATGATATTACAATACAAAAAGTCAGCCACTGTTTGTGCAGAGCAATCCGTTGATGCAATAGCTTCAGCCCATTTTGTTGCGTAGTCCGTGGCTATCAGTAAGTACTTTTCCCTTTTTGGAAGTGCCGGAGGGTATATAGGCCCAACAAAGTCTAATCCCCACTTCTCAAAGGGCTGCCAAGAAGTGGAAACTACCAAAGGGTGATGTCTTTGCTTGGTGGGTTTAGGTCCACACCTCTGGCATACATCACATGTTTTTCTCCAATTATCTGCATCCCTAAAGAGTGTAGGCCACCATAGACCAGCATCTAGTATTCTCTGGCTCATGAGATGCCCTGGAAGGTGCCCACCACCTGTTCCTTCATGTGCAAATTGCAGTATTTTCCTCACTTCATCTTCCTCTAAGCATTTCCTCATCCTGTCATCCTTGCCCTGTCTGTAGAGTTTGCCCTCAATGAAAGTATATGGTCTACTTTTGATAAGTAGCCTCTTTCTTAGTACAGCATTAGCACTTTCTGGATACAATCCAGTATTAATGAACTGCTTGATATCATCATACCATCCTTTAGGTTGTATAGCAAACAAGTGTGCATCAGGGAAATCATCATTGATACCACTGGTTTGATCCTTCCTATTGATTCTGGATAAGTGATCTGCCATCACATTTTCTCTTCCTGGCTTATGGATTACCGAGAAATCGAACTCTTGGAATAACAGTAACCATCTCCATATTCTACCAGTAGCATGTGGTTTGTTGAGTAAGTACTTGAGAGGTTGGTGATCTGATATAATAATAAATTTTACCCCCAATAAGTAATGGCGGAATTTTTGAACTGCAAAGACCATTGCTAGTGCTTCCCTTTCGGTTGTACTGTAATTTCTTTCAGCCTTGGTCAAGATTCTACTGGCATATTGAATTGGCCTGTCCATTTTAAATTCTTCACTGGGTTGAGTTAGAACTGCTCCTACTGCATATGCACTGGCATCGACATGTATATGAAAGATTTTTGACCACTCCGGGGTGACCAAGATAAGAGCACATACGAGCCGTGACCTTAATGTCTGATATGCTTTTTCCTCCTCTTCTTCCCATTTGAAAGGTACTTCTTTACCTGTGAGTCTAGTCAGAGGTCTAGCTATCTCTGCATACATTTTTATAAACCTTCTATGATAACCGGTATGCCCCAAAAAACTCTGGATCTCTTTAGGAGTTTTGGGTTTAGGTAACTTTAATATAGAGAGAATTTTGTCAGGATCTGGGGCCATACCTTTAGCGGATACCACATGTCCTAAGAGGGTTCCTTCTGTCACAAGGAAGTGACATTTATTTGGATTGAGCTTTAACTTGGTTTCTCTGCATCTTTGGAAAATATTCTGCAGCTGTCTTAGGTGTTGGTCCAAACAATCTAGATGAGTTTCTTTGTGAGATCCTGAAAATGAAGAGAAATCATCCATGAAGAGAAATCATCCATGAAGATTCTAAGTGAATTCAGCAATAAGGGGCCAAAAATGAGATTGACCGTTCTGTTAAATGTGGCTGGAGCATTTCTGAGCCCAAATGGCATTTTTACATACACATACGTTCCCCACGATGTGATAAAAGCAGTCTTTTCACGATCCTCTGGGTGTATTGATATCTGATTATAGCCACTGAAGCCATCCATAAAACTATATAGTGCATGCCCCGCCACCTCTTCAATGACCTGTTCTGCAAAAGGCATAGGGAACCCGTCTGGAATGGTCACCTTGTTGAGAGCTCTAAAGTCCACACAAATCCTGATTTTATTAGTATTCTTCTTTGGTACTATAACCATAGGTGAGAGCCACTCTGAGTGTTCCACAGGAATGATGATTCTTGCATCTTCCATCTTTTGGATCTCCACATAGACAGCTTCGGCATACTTTGGATTGAGTCTATAACTCCTTCCTCTGATGGGTCTGGCTCCCTCAACCAGAGGAATTCTGTGCTCTCCATAAGATGCAGGCACTCCTTCTAAGTCTTTATAATGCCAGGCAAAAACATCTGCATACTGGGTTAAGAATGATTTTACCTTTTCTAGGAGCTTTGGGTGGCTCCACAACCAAGTGGCCACTAGCACTGGTTGATTATTGTTTTGGGTGCATAATTGTACTTCTTGAACCGGATTTCTTGTTACCAGATTATCTTCTTGTGCATCTGCTTCCTTGTCTTCTTCTACTAGCTTTTCGTGCATTGCTTCATAAGCAGGTGTATTTTGAACTTCGATGTTTTCCTCCTTGTCCTGTATCCATCCTGCAGGGATTTCTTGAATTGGGAAAGAACATTCAACCTCAAAATTTTTTACCTTGCTTTTAGCTTGGGAAACTTCCTTATCTGATGTTGACACATCCTCCTCCACTTTGTATTTGAGGGGTATCTTCCTGCCCCTTCTGTGGTCAGTGATGGGCTCTCCCAATCCATCAACCTTGACCTTTCCTTTGTCTTCATCATAGCCTCCAAATGTACCAGGATTATCAAGAAAAATTCCAAAACAAGAAGAAGAGTTGCCGGCATGAAGCCAACTTAAAATATCCTCTTCTTCCTCAAAATCTATTTGGGGCTGATCCTCCGCTTCTGCTTCCATGCAAATGCTCACTGTTTGCATCATACTCGTGTTTCCTTGATTGTCTGGGCCTTCTTCTAAATGAATTTGTGTCAGCTCCTGCCCTTTCTTTTGTACCCACATGGTGTCCTTACCCCAATCATGAATGACACTGGCATGCCTCAGCCAAGGTCTTCCAATTAAGAGGGGAAATCCTCCTTCAACCTGGGGCAATCTTAAAACCACAAAATCCAGGATAAATAGATTACCTTGTACTTCAAGTGGAACTTTTGGGATTACCCCTAAGGGCCTGACTTTGCTCTGATCTGCCAAAGTGACTGTGAAATTTGCAGGTCTTGAAGGGTGGAGTCCAATCCTTTTCATGGTATGTTCAGGCATCAAATTAATGCCAGAACCACCATCTACAATAACACCTTGAAATTCATGGCCCTTGATTGATATTGTAAGCCGAGGGCTTTTATAATCTGTAAGGGGTGCTTCCCCCCTAATTATCCCTTGATGTAAGATAGCAGTCTTAGCCACTAAGCTTGTCGTAGAAGCTTCATCAATTATTTGCAATAATTCTGACCTGAATTTCCCATCCATCTTTATTAAATCAAGAATACTAACCTCCTTCTTAATAGACTTGAGTAGCTTTGAAGCCTCTGATTCTTTAAGGAAGTGAGCTTCATTTGCTTTGCTAAACTCTTCTTGAGCCCTCTTGAAGGCATGCCCAATGGCATCTCCGGTGCCTGTGAGACATTCTTTGTGGTTTGTGTCTGCACCTGTAGTATCTTTGTCTTCCAGTGCGACTCTGTCTTTGGTCAACTCCTTAATTGTCAATTCTTGATTTTCTACCACTTTTGCTGTTCCCTTGCTTCTTGTCTGTACTGCAAAAGATTCGAGTTCTTCTAATTGTACTACTCTAGTGGATGGTGAGGGTTCATTTACCTGAGGCAATATCTCCTCCTTGAATACAGAGATCATTTGGAGATGGGGTCCGGAAGTAGAGGCTTGATTCTTAGGACAACAGTTTGTATAATGATCTCTGGCCTCTGGACAATTTCTGCAAGGAGGTGCATTTTCCGGCAGGGTGCATCTAGATTGGTAGTGCCCACATTCTCCACATCTGAAGCAAATAATTGGCCTTCTAGGCCCTTTTGCAAGGTTAGTTCTTGGTCTAGGATTATAGTTATTACCTTGGTTTGTTGCTGCTGCCATTACATTTGCTGGTGGCAGAAGCCCGCCTTGTGTCCAGTATGTCGTTGTTGGTATCCCCCTTGATTGGCATTCATGGGCCTCATGCCCAATCTTCCTGCATAATTGACAAGTCACATTTAGCAAAGGACATTCACTTACTATATGTCCTTGCTTACTGCACATGGAGCACCATAGTCCGTTCTTAATGCCGCCTCCTTTTAGTTCTTGCAACTCCTGCCTCAGCTGAGCTAGTTCCTCTGCTTGGGCTTCCTCTTCCTTTTGGAGCTTGAGGGCTTCGATCTCTCTTCTCAGCTGAGCTACAGTAGTCTCCTCCTCTGTATAGGGCTTATTCCTCTTCAAGCCTTCCAATTCCCTTCTTAACTGGCTCACTGGGTCCTCCAGTTCTGTGCCATATGATAGTTGGGAAGACGTTGTACCATACTGGTGCCTTATTTGTTCCAAGCGGGTGGCCGTGTTGATGAATTCCTCAACAGAGGCCGTAGGTAGCACCAACTCTTTTATTTTGCATTGGGTGATCACAGGTAAAGGTTTGGCTAACCACTTCTTGACAAAGAAGTCGTGTGGTGGATCCGGTAATTTGGCCATTAATGCTTTTGCCCTGGTCACGAATTCGGGGAACTTCTCTCCTGGACCCAACTTCAAGTTTTCCAATTCTTCTATAATGATTTCAGCCGTGTTGCCATGCTGAAATTGATTCTTAAAGGCCTCTTTCATCATATCCCAAGAGGTAAAGTGATTTTCGGCAAACTGACTGAACCACTTGTCTGCCAGGCCTTCCAATGTGGCGGGGAAGAGTATCAAGAAAGCATCTTCCCTACCCATTAGTCCCCTAGTCTTACATAATGAAAGAAATCGTCGAATGTGCTCATCTGGGTCCTCATGGGCTAAACCTCTGAAGGAGGGGAATTTTATGTTTAACCTGGAGAGCAAGATTTCTAGGTCCACCTGCCCTGCCATGCTTCCTACCGATGAAGTCGATGAAAGTGGACTTGATGATCTTCGGTTCGTCTTTCTTCTTGTCTGCTTGCACTTGATTCTCAAGGTTTGTGATCGGGTTGCGGTCATGAGCTATTCATAGTCCACTTAAAAATGAGACACTTGATAAAAGGATATACCTTTTGGCCCACTGGAGTAATGTTGTCGACACTGGAATGTTGTCCTTCAATGGCAATATATAGTCTCCTATGCTCAAAGCTCCTTGGAGGTCCCACCGTGCGTGCCAAATTTGTTGGGGATTCGGGGACAAGAAGGAGTTTGAGGGTTTGTAGGAGAAAAAGAGATGATGAAAATGGAATAATAGTGAGAACTTCTGCAAAGGAAGACTCTTGGAAACCTTGAATATTAGTTATCCTTCAACAATTACAATGACTGCGCACAGTCTAATCAATGACTAAATACCACTTCAGAGAGTATCAATTACTGAAGACCAATTATCTCCAGTCTTCCAGCGGCGGCCTCTCGTGCACCAATCCTTCACTTGCTTCCCGCTTCCCTTGTGCACACCTTGCACTAAGCTTCCGCCAAGCTAAGGAACTGGTATCACTGCGCACGCACGCAATAGCCCTTGGAACTCTTGTAATACAGCGCCTTCTCTCTTCTCTGCACCCTTTCCTCTTGGCACCTCTTGCACTCTTGAATGTCGTCGCACACTGAAGGCTCTTCTTGCTTCCTCTCTTGCTCCTCTGAAGCTCTCTCATGCTCTCAACTCCCAATGTCCAAGAATAGCCTTTGTCCTTCCTTTTTGTTTGAGAGTCCGCCGGTTCGCGCACTCTAACTGCAATACAATCTTGGTGTCCTTTCAATGTCCCAAGATTGTCTATCTGAACTGGTCCTCAACGATTCGCTACTTTGTCTTGTAGTGACTTTAGAACAAGAGTGACTTTTAAAATAAAATTTTGATTGGGCGCCCTATTTCCACCTTTTCATACGTGGCCTTCCACCTTCACTTTTCCTTTTAATTCTTTTACTTTTGCACCTTAAGATTTTAGATTCAACCTTTGAACCTTAAGAGGAAAAATACTTTGTACCTTTAGTTTCGACCGGTTAGGGCTCTACACTTCATCATCTAGAACACCTGCTATTCGTATTTCTGCTCGACAGGAGGTTAGTGAAGATGAAGAAGAAGGAAGTACTTCATCATTAGGAGTTCGTACTACTACTACCAAATTACTTCTTACAGAAGAGCAATATAGATGGGATTGAAGGGATGCACAAGAACTTTCATAAATTGCTATGGGAGTCAAGAGTCAAGAGTCAAGAGTCAAGAATCTGTTTCATAAGGTTCTCTACCCATCGGCTTGTATGTATGAGGTTCTCTACCTATGGAAACATGTTTACGGTTGAGTGTTCACACACATCACTACCTAAATATATCAACACTTCCCTTTGTGGACTGATCCCACATAGCTCGGCACTTCCTCATACATGAGTGCTAGCTCCTTGCTCACGGCATCACTTCTAGGGGGGATTTGTTGTACATTCCACGACCGGTAATACCTCTTCCTCATCACGATGTTTGTGTGCGTCCGTGCTCCTCAAACTCCAGCGATCGGTATCAGAGTGCATGGTTGCTCGGTGAGGTGCATATATGTGGGGATGTGTGTGTGCATGTACATGGATATAGCCATGAGAGAGCCCACTGGAAAAATTAGGAATGAATGGCGATGGGAAACCTTTTGATTGTAACAAATCAATGATCTGTCTTTGCGTTGGAGTATGTGGGGTAGACTATCTTGATTTTCATTTGAGTGGTTCACAAGTGTGGCTCGCCCTTGTAGTTGTGGAAAGCCTAGAAGTTGTTTGTGGAGTGTATCACTCGCCCTTGACTTGCAGAATACATATGGGAGATTCCCTCTAGCCATATGGTTTTGACAACAATCCAACTAAGAGCACCATATATGTTACACGCACAAATGATGTGCTTTTGATTATTGTTGTCTATGTTGATACCATGCTACTCATCAGTCCTAATGAGAAGCATATTGTTGATTCCATGGATAATTCGCAAGCCTCATTTGAGATGTAACATTTGCACCATTTGCATCATTATTTTTCCTTCCTCATCACGATGTTTGCATGCGTCACTGCTTCTCAAACTCCAACAATCGATATCAAAGTGCCTGGTTGCTTGGTGAGGTGCATATATGTGGGGATGTGTGTGTGCACATACATTGGTTAACTATGTACATCGACATAGCCATCAAAGAAGCCCACTAGAAAAATTAGGAATAGATGGCCATGGGAAACCTTTTGATTGTAACAAATCAATGATTTATCTTTGTCGTCCAACATGTTTAGTAGATTATCTCGATTTTCATTTGAGTGGTTCACAAGTGTGGCACGGGCTCCCCCTTGTCACCTTTGTAACTAGGAAGCATAATCACCCAATCATTTAGCTTCAAAGAAAGAGGTTTCCATAAAGAATGCTGTCTTCTATTTTAAACCTCACATGAGGTTACATGAGTGGAAGGACGATGAGAAGTAGAAGCAATTCGAACACTCAAAGAAATAGTAGAGAATGCTCAAAATGGGAAACCGAGATTCACAAACTTTGCGAGTATTTATGAAAAAAAAAACTTTGTACATGTGGAGGCAAAATGCGGTCTTTTGATTTAGTGTATCAACTATGACCAAAACATCATTGAATTTTGTGAATCCAAAAATATTTCGTATCTTCAAAAATCATTCCATCACTTTAGCAGTGCTTTAAAAATTATTTTCTTAGAAAAGCATTTCTTCATATGATTAAAAGAAACATGAATGTTATATTCTTGTACACATGAAAAGACGCTATTTGGCAATTTTTTTAATCCTTCATTAGCAAACGGCTCCTTTTAGGGCATTTTTTTCCCTAATGCTACGGTCAATTCTAGTTGTGAGGCTGAGTATAGGGAAACTTTTAGAGCTATTGCTAAGTGTGTCTAGCTCATACACCTTATGGCTGATTTGGGTGTTGGTCAGTCTTCTACCACCACCATCTTCACTAACAGTCAGATCGAATCGGAAGTTGGAGGAACCGTGCGTTCCATGCTCCCACTAAGCACATTGAGGTGCACTATCATTATGTCAGGGAGAGGTTCTCTGTTGGAGAGATCAGTGGAGAACATTGCATACCTTTTCACAAAGGCTTCACCTAGGGTGAAGTTTGAAGCTTTTTGCAAAGCTTTGGGCTTACATCCCTTTGTGGATTGATTCCACATAGCTTGACACTTCCTTATACATGAGTGCTAGCTCCTTATTCACAGCATCACTTCTAGGGGGGATTTGTTGTTTTTTTGGTAGGGATGTGTGCGAACACTCTAGCGCCGCCACGAAACTTTTTTCCCTCCTTAGGAGGTTTTTCCCCCTCGACTTGTATATATGCCTATAACCCTAACGGGTTACTTATCTTTGTACATTATCTTGGTAATACATTCAATATGTGTGTTGTGCTCCAAGCTTCTTCTTCTTCCTTGTGTTGCCACGGTTTGCATGCTTTCGCACATCTCAAACTCCAAAATAGTTGACATACACCCTTAACAAGATGAGTAATTATAGACTTGAGAATGAAGACAAGATTGAGGGAATGTCTGACTATCCAATGTGGAGTTTTATGATGATGGATCTATTAGTATCAAAGGACTTATGAAATATTGTCTAAGGCACTTATCCAAGGCCAAGACAAGTCGGAGAAGATGTTGCTTCATCATCTAGAACACCTGCTATTCGTATTTCTGCTCGACAGGAGGTTAGTGAAGATGAAGAAGAAGGAAGTACTTCATCATTAGGAGTTCGTACTACTACTACCAAATTACTTCTTACAGAAGAGCAATATAGATGGGATTGAAGGGATGCACAAGAACTTTCATAAATTGCTATGGGAGTCAAGAGTCAAGAGTCAAGAGTCAAGAATCTGTTTCATAAGGTTCTCTACCCATCGGCTTGTATGTATGAGGTTCTCTACCTATGGAAACATGTTTACGGTTGAGTGTTCACACACATCACTACCTAAATATATCAACACTTCCCTTTGTGGACTGATCCCACATAGCTCGGCACTTCCTCATACATGAGTGCTAGCTCCTTGCTCACGGCATCACTTCTAGGGGGGATTTGTTGTACATTCCACGACCGGTAATACCTCTTCCTCATCACGATGTTTGTGTGCGTCCGTGCTCCTCAAACTCCAGCGATCGGTATCAGAGTGCATGGTTGCTCGGTGAGGTGCATATATGTGGGGATGTGTGTGTGCATGTACATGGATATAGCCATGAGAGAGCCCACTGGAAAAATTAGGAATGAATGGCGATGGGAAACCTTTTGATTGTAACAAATCAATGATCTGTCTTTGCGTTGGAGTATGTGGGGTAGACTATCTCGATTTTCATTTGAGTGGTTCACAAGTGTGGCTCGCCCTTGTAGTTGTGGAAAGCCTAGAAGTTGTTTGTGGAGTGTATCACTCGCCCTTGACTTGCAGAATACATATGGGAGATTCCCTCTAGCCATATGGTTTTGACAACAATCCAACTAAGAGCACCATATATGTTACACGCACAAATGATGTGCTTTTGATTATTGTTGTCTATGTTGATACCATGCTACTCATCAGTCCTAATGAGAAGCATATTGTTGATTCCATGGATAATTCGCAAGCCTCATTTGAGATGTAACATTTGCACCATTTGCATCATTATTTTTCCTTCCTCATCACGATGTTTGCATGTGTCAGTGCTTCTCAAACTCCAACAATCGATATCAAAGTGCGTGGTTGCTTGGTGAGGTGCATATATGTGGGGATGTGTGTGTGCACATACATTGGTTAACTATGTACATCGACATAGCCATCAGAGAGCCCACTAGAAAAATTAGGAATAGATGGCCATGGGAAACCTTTTGATTGTAACAAATCAATGATTTATCTTTGTCGTCCAATATGTTTAGTAGATTATCTCGATTTTCATTTGAGTGGTTCACAAGTGTGGCACGGGCTCCCCCTTGTCACCTTTGTAACTAGGAAGCATAATCACCCAATCATTTAGCTTCAAAGAAAGAGGTTTCCATAAAGAATGTTGTCTTCTATTTTAAACCTCACATGAGGTTACACGAGTGGAAGGACGATGAGAAGTAGAAGCAATTCGAACACTCAAAGAAATAGTAGAGAATGCTCAAAATGGGAAACCGAGATTCACAAACTTTGCGAGTATTTATGAAAAAAAAAACTTTGTACATGTGGAGGCAAAATGCGGTCTTTTGATTTAGTGTATCAACTGTGACCAAAACATCATTGAATTTTGTGAATCCAAAAATATTTCGTATCTTCAAAAATCATTCCATCACTTTAGCAGTGCTTTAAAAATTATTTTCTTAGAAAAGCATTTCTTCATATGATTAAAAGAAACATGAATGTTATATTCTTGTACACATGAAAAGACGCTATTTGGCAATTTTTTTAATCCTTCATTAGCAAACGGCTCCTTTTAGGGCATTTTTTTCCCTAATGCTACGGTCAATTCTAGTTGTGAGGCTGAGTATAGGGAAACTTTTAGAGCTATTGCTAAGTGTGTCTAGCTCATACACCTTATGGCTGATTTGGGTGTTGGTCAGTCTTCTACCACCACCATCTTCACTAACAGTCAGATCGAATTGGAAGTTGGGAGGAACCGTGCGTTCCATGCTCCCACTAAGCACATTGAGGTGCACTATCATTATGTCAGGGAGAGGTTCTCTGTTGGAGAGATCAGTGGAGAACATTGCATACCTTTTCACAAAGGCTTCACCTAGGGTGAAGTTTGAAGCTTTTTGCAAAGCTTTGGGCTTACATCCCTTTGTGGATTGATTCCACATAGCTTGACACTTCCTTATAAATGAGTGCTAGCTCCTTATTCACAGCATCACTTCTAGGGGGGATTTGTTGTTTTTTTGGTAGGGATGTGTGCGAACACTCTAGCGCCGCCACGAAACTTTTTTCCCTCCTTAGGAGGTTTTTCCCCCTCGACTTGTATATATGCCTATAACCCTAACGGGTTACTTATCTTTGTACATTATCTTGGTAATACATTCAATATGTGTGTTGTGCTCCAAGCTTCTTCTTCTTCCTTGTGTTGCCACGGTTTGCATGCTTTCGCACATCTCAAACTCCAAAATAGTTGACATACACCCTTAACAAGATGAGTGATTATAGACTTGAGAATGAAGACAAGATTGAGGGAATGTCTGACTATCCAATGTGGAGTTTTATGATGATGGATCTATTAGTATCAAAGGACTTATGAAATATTGTCTAAGGCACTTATCCAAGGCCAAGACAAGTTGGAGAAGATGTTGCTTCATCATCTAGAACACCTGCTATTCGTATTTCTGCTCGACAGGAGGTTAGTGAAGATGAAGAAGAAGGAAGTACTTCATCATTAGGAGTTCGTACTACTACTACCAAATTACTTCTTACAGAAGAGCAATATAGATGGGATTGAAGGGATGCACAAGAACTTTCATAAATTGCTATGGGAGTCAAGAGTCAAGAGTCAAGAGTCAAGAATCTGTTTCATAAGGTTCTCTACCCATCGGCTTGTATGTATGAGGTTCTCTACCTATGGAAACATGTTTACGGTTGAGTGTTCACACACATCACTACCTAAATATATCAACACTTCCCTTTGTGGACTGATCCCACATAGCTCGGCACTTCCTCATACATGAGTGCTAGCTCCTTGCTCACGGCATCACTTCTAGGGGGGATTTGTTGTACATTCCACGACCGGTAATACCTCTTCCTCATCACGATGTTTGTGTGCGTCCGTGCTCCTCAAACTCCAGCGATCGGTATTAGAGTGCATGGTTGCTCGGTGAGGTGCATATATGTGGGGATGTGTGTGTGCATGTACATGGATATAGCCATGAGAGAGCCCACTGGAAAAATTAGGAATGAATGGCGATGGGAAACCTTTTGATTGTAACAAATCAATGATCTGTCTTTGCGTTGGAGTATGTGGGGTAGACTATCTCGATTTTCATTTGAGTGGTTCACAAGTATGGCTCGCCCTTGTAGTTGTGGAAAGCCTAGAAGTTGTTTGTGGAGTGTATCACTCGCCCTTGACTTGCAGAATACATATGGGAGATTCCCTCTAGCCATATGGTTTTGACAACAATCCAACTAAGAGCACCATATATGTTACACGCACAAATGATGTGCTTTTGATTATTGTTGTCTATGTTGATACCATGCTACTCATCAGTCCTAATGAGAAGCATATTGTTGATTCCATGGATAATTCGCAAGCCTCATTTGAGATGTAACATTTGCACCATTTGCATCATTATTTTTCCTTCCTCATCACGATGTTTGCATGCGTCAGTGCTTCTCAAACTCCAACAATCGATATCAAAGTGCGTGGTTGCTTGGTGAGGTGCATATATGTGGGGATGTGTGTGTGCACATACATTGGTTAACTATGTACATCGACATAGCCATCAGAGAGCCCACTAGAAAAATTAGGAATAGATGGCCATGGGAAACCTTTTGATTGTAACAAATCAATGATTTATCTTTGTCGTCCAATATGTTTAGTAGATTATCTCGATTTTCATTTGAGTGGTTCACAAGTGTGGCACGGGCTCCCCCTTGTCACCTTTGTAACTAGGAAGCATAATCACCCAATCATTTAGCTTCAAAGAAAGAGGTTTCCATAAAGAATGCTGTCTTCTATTTTAAACCTCACATGAGGTTACACGAGTGGAAGGACGATGAGAAGTAGAAGCAATTCGAACACTCAAAGAAATAGTAGAGAATGCTCAAAATGGGAAACCGAGATTCACAAACTTTGCGAGTATTTATGAAAAAAAAAACTTTGTACATGTGGAGGCAAAATGCGGTCTTTTGATTTAGTGTATCAACTGTGACCAAAACATCATTGAATTTTGTGAATCCAAAAATATTTCGTATCTTCAAAAATCATTCCATCACTTTAGCAGTGCTTTAAAAATTATTTTCTTAGAAAAGCATTTCTTCATATGATTAAAAGAAACATGAATGTTATATTCTTGTACACATGAAAAGACGCTATTTGGCATTTTTTTTAATCCTTCATTAGCAAACGGCTCCTTTTAGGGCATTTTTTTCCCTAATGCTACGGTCAATTCTAGTTGTGAGGCTGAGTATAGGGAAACTTTTAGAGCTATTGCTAAGTGTGTCTAGCTCATACACCTTATGGCTGATTTGGGTGTTGGTCAGTCTTCTACCACCACCATCTTCACTAACAGTCAGATCGAATTGGAAGTTGGGAGGAACCGTGCGTTCCATGCTCCCACTAAGCACATTGAGGTGCACTATCATTATGTCAGGGAGAGGTTCTCTGTTGGAGAGATCAGTGGAGAACATTGCATACCTTTTCACAAAGGCTTCACCTAGGGTGAAGTTTGAAGCTTTTTGCAAAGCTTTGGGCTTACATCCCTTTGTGGATTGATTCCACATAGCTTGACACTTCCTTATACATGAGTGCTAGCTCCTTATTCACAGCATCACTTCTAGGGGGGATTTGTTGTTTTTTTGGTAGCGATGAGTGCGAACACTCTAGCGCCGCCACGAAACTTTTTTCCCTCCTTAGGAGGTTTTTCCCCCTCGACTTGTATATATGCCTATAACCCTAACGGGTTACTTATCTTTGTACATTATCTTGGTAATACATTCAATATGTGTGTTGTGCTCCAAGCTTCTTCTTCTTCCTTGTGTTGCCACGGTTTGCATGCTTTCGCACATCTCAAACTCCAAAATAGTTGACATACACCCTTAACAAGATGAGTGATTATAGACTTGAGAATGAAGACAAGATTGAGGGAATGTCTGACTATCCAATGTGGAGTTTTATGATGATGGATCTATTAGTATCAAAGGACTTATGAAATATTGTCTAAGGCACTTATCCAAGGCCAAGACAAGTCGGAGAAGATGTTGCTTCATCATCTAGAACACCTGCTATTCGTATTTCTGCTCGACAGGAGGTTAGTGAAGATGAAGAAGAAGGAAGTACTTCATCATTAGGAGTTCGTACTACTACTACCAAATTACTTCTTACAGAAGAGCAATATAGATGGGATTGAAGGGATGCACAAGAACTTTCATAAATTGCTATGGGAGTCAAGAGTCAAGAGTCAAGAGTCAAGAATCTGTTTCATAAGGTTCTCTACCCATCGGCTTGTATGTATGAGGTTCTCTACCTATGGAAACATGTTTACGGTTGAGTGTTCACACACATCACTACCTAAATATATCAACACTTCCCTTTGTGGACTGATCCCACATAGCTCGGCACTTCCTCATACATGAGTGCTAGCTCCTTGCTCACGGCATCACTTCTAGGGGGGATTTGTTGTACATTCCACGACCGGTAATACCTCTTCCTCATCACGATGTTTGTGTGCGTCCGTGCTCCTCAAACTCCAGCGATCGGTATCAGAGTGCATGGTTGCTCGGTGAGGTGCATATATGTGGGGATGTGTGTGTGCATGTACATGGATATAGCCATGAGAGAGGCCACTGGAAAAATTAGGAATGAATGGCGATGGGAAACCTTTTGATTGTAACAAATCAATGATCTGTCTTTGCGTTGGAGTATGTGGGGTAGACTATCTCGATTTTCATTTGAGTGGTTCACAAGTGTGGCTCGCCCTTGTAGTTGTGGAAAGCCTAGAAGTTGTTTGTGGAGTGTATCACTCGCCCTTGACTTGCAGAATACATATGGGAGATTCCCTCTAGCCATATGGTTTTGACAACAATCCAACTAAGAGCACCATATATGTTACACGCACAAATGATGTGCTTTTGATTATTGTTGTCTATGTTGATACCATGCTACTCATCAGTCCTAATGAGAAGCATATTGTTGATTCCATGGATAATTCGCAAGCCTCATTTGAGATGTAACATTTGCACCATTTGCATCATTATTTTTCCTTCCTCATCACGATGTTTGCATGCGTCAGTGCTTCTCAAACTCCAACAATCGATATCAAAGTGCGTGGTTGCTTGGTGAGGTGCATATATGTGGGGATGTGTGTGTGCACATACATTGGTTAACTATGTACATCGACATAGCCATCAGAGAGCCCACTAGAAAAATTAGGAATAGATGGCCATGGGAAACCTTTTGATTGTAACAAATCAATGATTTATCTTTGTCGTCCAATATGTTTAGTAGATTATCTCGATTTTCATTTGAGTGGTTCACAAGTGTGGCACGGGCTCCCCCTTGTCACCTTTGTAACTAGGAAGCATAATCACCCAATCATTTAGCTTCAAAGAAAGAGGTTTCCATAAAGAATGCTGTCTTCTATTTTAAACCTTACATGAGGTTACACGAGTGGAAGGACGATGAGAAGTAGAAGCAATTCGAACACTCAAAGAAATAGTAGAGAATGCTCAAAATGGGAAACCGAGATTCACAAACTTTGCGAGTATTTATGAAAAAAAAAACTTTGTACATGTGGAGGCAAAATGCGGTCTTTTGATTTAGTGTATCAACTCTGACCAAAACATCATTGAATTTTGTGAATCCAAAAATATTTCGTATCTTCAAAAATCATTCCATCACTTTAGCAGTGCTTTAAAAATTATTTTCGTAGAAAAGCATTTCTTCATATGATTAAAAGAAACATGAATGTTATATTCTTGTACACATGAAAAGACGCTATTTGGCAATTTTTTTAATCCTTCATTAGCAAACGGCTCCTTTTAGGGCATTTTTTTCCCTAATGCTACGGTCAATTCTAGTTGTGAGGCTGAGTATAGGGAAACTTTTAGAGCTATTGCTAAGTGTGTCTAGCTCATACACCTTATGGCTGATTTGGGTGTTGGTCAGTCTTCTACCACCACCATCTTCACTAACAGTCAGATCGAATTGGAAGTTGGGAGGAACCGTGCGTTCCATGCTCCCACTAAGCACATTGAGGTGCACTATCATTATGTCAGGGAGAGGTTCTCTGTTGGAGAGATCAATGGAGAACATTGCATACCTTTTCACAAAGGCTTCACCTAGGGTGAAGTTTGAAGCTTTTTGCAAAGCTTTGGGCTTACATCCCTTTGTGGATTGATTCCACATAGCTTGACACTTCCTTATACATGAGTGCTAGCTCCTTATTCACAGCATCACTTCTAGGGGGGATTTGTTGTTTTTTTGGTAGGGATGTGTGCGAACACTCTAGCGCCGCCACGAAACTTTTTTCCCTCCTTAGGAGGTTTTTCCCCCTAGACTTGTATATATGCCTATAACCCTAACGGGTTACTTATCTTTGTACATTATCTTCTTCCTTGTGTTGCCACGGTTTGCATGCTTTCGCACATCTCAAACTCCAAAATAGTTGACATACACCCTTAACAAGATGAGTGATTATAGACTTGAGAATGAAGACAAGATTGAGGGAATGTCTGACTATCCAATGTGGAGTTTTATGATGATGGATCTATTAGTATCAAAGGACTTATGAAATATTGTCTAAGGCACTTATCCAAGGCCAAGACAAGTCGGAGAAGATGTTGCTTCATCATCTAGAACACTTGCTATTCGTATTTTTGCTCGACAGGAGGTTAGTGAAGATGAAGAAGAAGGAAGTACTTCATCATCAGGAGTTCGTACTACTACTACCAAATTACTTCTTACAGAAGAGCAATATAGATGGGATTGAAGGGATGCACAAGAACTTTCATAAATTGCTATGGGAGTCAAGAGTCAAGAATTTATTAACACATTACATCGACATAGCCATAAGAGAGCCCTCTAGAAAAATTAGGAATAGATGGCCATGTGAAACCTTTTGATTGTAGCAAATCAATGATTTATCTTTGCCTTCCAATATGTCCAGTAGATTATCTCGATTTTCATTTGAGTGGTTCATAAGTGTGGCACGGGCTCCCCCTTGTCACCTTTGTAACTAGGAAGCATAATCACCCAATCATTTAGCTTCAAAGAAAGAGGTTTCCATAAAGAATCCTGTCTTCTGTTGTAAACCTCACATGAGGTTACATGAGTGGAAGGAGGATGAGAAGTAGAAGGAATTCGAACACTCAAAGAAATAGTAGAGAATGCTCTAAATGGGAAATCGAGATTCACAAACTTTGCGAGTATTTATGGACAAAAGAACTTTGTACATGTGGAGGCAAAATCCACTCTTTTGATTTAGTGTATCAACTGTGACCAAAACATCATTGAATTTTGTGAACCCAAAAATATTTCGTATCTTCAAAAATCATTCCATCACTTTAGGAGTGCTTTAAAGCTTATTTTCTTAGAAAAGCATTTCTTCATATGATTAAAAGAAACATGAATGTTATATTCTTGTACACATGAAATGACCCTATTTGTCAATTTTCTTAATCCTTCATTAGCAAACGACTCTTTTTAGGGAATTTTTTGCCCTAAGGCTATGGTCAATTCTAGTTGTGAGGCTGAGTATAGGGAAACTTTCAGAGCTATTGCTGAGTGTGTCTAGCTCATACACCTTATGGCTGATTTGGGTGTTGGTCAGCCTTCTTCCACCACCATCTTCACTAACAGTCAGATCGCATTGGAAGTTGGGAGGAACCGTGCATTCCATGCTCCCACTAAGCACATTGAGGTGCACTATCATTATGTCAGGGAGAGGTTCTCTGTTGGAGAGATCAGTGGAGAACATTGCAGACCTTTTCACAAAGGCTTCACCTAGGGCAAAGTTTGAAGCTTTTTGCAAAGCTTTGGGCTTACTTCCCTTTGTGGATTGATTTCACATAGCTTGGCACTTCCTTATACATGAGTGCTAGCTCCTTATTCATCGCATCACTTCTAGGGGAGATTTGTTGTTTTTTTGGTAGTGATGTGTGTGAACACTCTAGCACCACCACGACACTTTTTTCCCTCCTTAGGGGGCTTTTCCCCCTCAACTTGTATATATGCCTATAACCCTAACGGCTTACTTATCTTTGTACATTATCTTGGTAATACATTCAATATGTGTGTTGTGCTCCAAGCTTCTTCTTCTTCCTTGTGTTGCCACGATTCGCATGCTTTCGCACATCTCAAGCTCCAAAATAGTTGGCATACACCCTTAACAAGATGAGTGATTATAGACTTGAGAATGAAGACAAGATTGAGGGAATGTCTGACTATCCAATGTGGAGTTTTGTGATGATGGATCTATTAGTATCAAAGGACTTATGAAATATTGTCTAAGGCACTTATCCAAGGCCAAGACAAGTTGGAGAAGATGTTGCTTCATCATCTAGAACACCTGCTATTCGTATTTCTGCTCGACAGGAGGTTAGTGAAGATGGAGAAGAAGGAAGTACTTCATCATCAGGAGTTCGTACTACTACTACCAAATTACTTCTTACAGAAGAGCAATATAGATGGGATTGAAGGGATGCACAAGAACTTTCGTAAATTGCTATGGGAGTCAAGAGTCAAGAGTCAAGAATCTGTTTCATAAGGTTCTCTACCCATCGGCTTGTATGTATGAGGTTCTCTACCTATGGAAACATGTTTACGGTTGAGTGTTCACACACATCACTACCTAAATATATCAACACTTCCCTTTGTGGACTGATTCCACATAGCTCGGCACTTCCTCATACATGAGTGCTAGCTCCTTGCTCACGGCATCACTTCTAGGGGGGATTTGTTGTACATTCCACGACCGGTAATACCTCTTCCTCATCACGATGTTTGTGTGCGTCCGTGCTCCTCAAACTCCAGCGATCGGTATCAGAGTGCATGGTTGCTCGGTGAGGTGCATATATGTGGGGATGTGTGTGTGCATGTACATGGATATAGCCATGAGAGAGCCCACTGGAAAAATTAGGAATGAATGGCGATGGGAAACCTTTTGATTGTAACAAATCAATGATCTGTCTTTGCGTTGGAGTATGTGGGGTAGACTATCTCGATTTTCATTTGAGTGGTTCACAAGTGTGGCTCGCCCTTGTAGTTGTGGAAAGCCTAGAAGTTGTTTGTGGAGTGTATCACTCGCACTCTTTGGAGAGAGACAATAATCCCGAAAAGCTATAGATGTGAACGTTTTGGACACACAAAAGTGCATGTTGGAGGTCGATTTCGTTGGGGCTGAGTCTTATTTATTGTTCAGCCATCTTTTTTTTCCTATGAGGAGACGTGTGAATGTTAGCATGCGCTAATGTTTACGTCCTTGAAGTCCTTGTATTTTGTGATAGACATGCTACAATCTCAACTCACGTGCTCTCCTTGCCTCTAGCCTAGACTTGCAAGCTCCCATATGTAACTGGGAGCTTGCAGAATACATAGCCATGACTTGACTTGCAGAATACATATGGGAGATTCCCTCTAGCCTAGACTTGCAAGCTCCCTCGATTCCAATGCTCTTTTAGTGTACTTGGTTGTGATTTTTAGAGTTGGAGAATCATAGATCCAGGTCCCCGCTCTACAACATGGGTAATATTTTCCGGTTCTTGATCTAGAATTCATGTTTTGGCTCCAATATGTTAACGTTGAAGTGACTCCCTTCTCGAATGTATGGAGTGAGTTGAGATGTATATCCTAGAGGTGTAGGATGAGCTTTGTGCATTGATGTGGTGGTGGTTTCTTTTTGGTATTGGTGTAGAATGCAAGAAGCCAAGATGCACTAGGGGTTGCTAGTGAGTGTGTGGAGTACCTGCAAAGTGTTAATCACGAAGCGTAGGCTTTTTCACATTTTTGCACGGGGCGCACACACACACACACACACGAAAGAGGGAGTATATGAGCATGCAAACATATCTTGAAGCCTAGCTTAGGTTCAAAATACAACTCAAATCTGTGCCCAAGGATGCATATTGTCAAGAAAAGGATCCATGATGGTAAAATACAAGGATCTTGCCAGTACAGTTGGAGATGCATAATCAGAACTGGTTAGTTTGCAAGTGACGACAAAGTGTTAAATCCAAGGCCTGGTAGGTTTGATGAGAGAATAGTTAGGAAGCGCTTTCGGAAGAAATATCCCCAAACGCTTGGGGTTGTACTTATTTTGAGGGGTACAGTCACGACGAAGTTGACTCCACGCGTCCACAGGAGGAGGGTTTGGTTTTGAATGGGTGACGTGTCAAAGACAAATTTTTATCGTGCCACACACCCACCCATAGTGCATGTAGACAAGTTAAAAGCTGGAAAATTTGATTTAGTTCGGTGTGTGTTGGCCTCTGGCCCTCTGCCATCGCATGTCGTTGTAGTATAGTGGTGAGTATCCCCGCCTGTCACGCGGGAGACCCGGGTTCGATCCCCGGCAACGGCGTTTTCTCCCTGACAGGGGCCATTGATTTTGTGAAAATAATTGTAGCATGGCAAGTCTCCCCCTCATAGAATTCTTTTATACTATCTCAATCAATCAAGTATTGCCTTCAGTGTCGTGGAAAACGTGTCTCTAGCTTTGCCAATGCATGTTATTATTATAGAAACGTGAAACCACTAATAATATACATCTCCTTTCTCAAATACTTCCAGCCCACTCACTCTCTCCTCTCCATGAGTGGTGCTAAAAGCGGCTTCTTGCGGCAGCCACTTTCCACATTTTCACTTCATACACACACATATTCAGCACACTCACTTCATCATCGCTTCGTGGAGAACACTTCCCAATTACTTACACGACCCACAAGCTTCGTGTATGCGCTCCTTCATTCTTGCTTTGCTTTGCTAACACCTTTGTTGGGCAAGTCCAAATGCCTCGGCATTCGAAGAGTTTGTTTCTGTCATTTCTTGTAGGAGGATGAATCGGAGACCAAAACCAGCAGCTTCATTATGCAAGTGCCTTAATTTTTGATTGATTATGCAAGTTACACCATTAGCACCACCAACCACTACATACAAGCTTTCATGCGAGCGACTATGGAGATGCACATGCACATGTCTTGACTAGTTTTCCTATTGAGTGCGCACATGCAAAACAAGATCTTCTTCTTCCTAGTGAAATGACACTCCAACCTGTTTATTAATGTAATGTCCTCTTTCGTAAGAGAATGTATTGAGTTCATATTATATTTACAAGGTGTTAAGAAATCTCGTCATTTGAGATCATAGTAGGAGGCCAATAATCATAGAGGTCTAGTTCTTTTCGGTATCTAGAAAGAGGGCTTCTCTGTATAAGATAAGCACACTTCTTGATTGGCCTCAATGGCTAGTCCAACTCACACAAAGGAGAGACATGCATGGGCACACACACAGCTCACTCTCTCACACTCACAAGACAAGATATGAAAATGTACAAAGCCTATGACTAAAAGAGAGTATTCTTCCATTATAGAGATATAAAGACATGGACTCCATACATATTCTCCCCATGTCTCATAACTCTCTTCCTTTAGTACAATCTAACTCTAGAGCCTGTTTTTCCTAGTCTCCATCATCTTTAGTGCCGGTAGGGTCAACTAAAAATATTATGGAAGTTTGTGTTGGGTGTTGAAAAATGTTCTACTACAACTGCAAATACATTTACTGAAGGTGTTGTGGATGGCATTGAAGATGATGTTCTTCAAGTTCCCATTTCCGTTGTGATTCCTGCTTCACCTACTGGAGAGCAACTTCGTTGGGATGGTAGAGATGCTCATGCACATGCATTGATAGCCTTGTCCATCAAATGTGCCATTATTCCTCACATTTGCTCCTACAAAACAACAAAGGATACTTGGGATACACTGACCACTTTATAGAAAGCAAGGAATGAAGCTTGTGTTTCTTACCTCCAAAAACAATTGGAGAGTGAGCACATGAATGAAGAAGTTTCTATGAATAATTTTTTGACAAAGTTCAAACATTTGAAGAAGTAGTTGATTTTTGTTGATGAAGTCCTGCCAGAGAGTTCAGTTGTCCAGACTATTCTAAATGGTCTTCCAAATTCATATCAAAGTTTTTCTTCTACTCTAAGATTGATGATGAAAGGCAATCCAAACACTTTAACATTTGAGGAGTTAGTCTCTATTTTGTTGCAAGAAGATCATTCTAGGCAAAACATGTCCATTATGTGTGTTGTAGATGAAGCTTTCCTGGCTAGTCATAAGGGTAAAGGTAAATGGAGCTCATATATTAGTAAGTAAAAACGTGCTAATTTTGCACAATCAAAGAAGGATGATAAAGACAAGAAGAAAACAAAAAAGGTTAAATTTAATTTACAAATTTTGTAATTGAAATGAACCTGTCATAGAGAGTTATCCAAAACTGGCTACTAAAGAGGAAAAGAAGAAAGAGGCTTAAATGGTTGTTGCAGAGGCCTCTATACCCAAATTAGGGTCTATAAATCTTGTGCAGAATGAAGAATGGAATTTTACTACTATTTGTAGCTATAACCCATCTTCGCATGAACAATGTATGTCTAGAATAGACTTAGATGTTTGGTACTTTGATAGTGGGGCAACCAAACATATTACCTCGCAGTGCAGTTTTTTCACTTCACTTGAGCCTACCTCTATAGGGAATACTGTCACATATGCCAGCAACGCCTCTTATATGTCCTCAATATCCTCAACTACAACAATCCTATATGTGCTAATTAATAACATCTCACAACAAGAGTCGTGGGATAGTTGGATTATGAGAAACACTTCGCGAAGCAAGCACCATACGAATCCCGTAGACGGCAACAATGCAAATTCTAGCTATTTTTAGCAAAAAGAACTATTTTTTATGTTAACAAAATATCTATGCCAAGACTAATGACTGCCTGCTTTTCATGAGATCATGGTAAGTTTTTGTTATTATTGAAATCTTTTCGTGGTTGATTGCAAGGGGGACACTCAAACCTTTTGAAGAAGGTCTAAGGGCTCATTGTGGATTATCTCAGAATCCCATAAAAATTGTTGAAAATACTCAAGGCAATTATGAGTTCAAAAGAGCTCTAATATGTGCTATCAAAATCGTGATCTAGGCTCATTTTGTCCTCTAAACGCACTAATGTAGTGCCTTTATAGGCATTTTTGTCTTTTTGTGCCAAACATATACACATGTTTTGGTTCACTAGTATAAGCCCCTCAAAGCCTGCTATAAGTTTAACAAAACTCAACTGGGTACTTATGTTCAACTTTTTGAGATACAATCATTTTTTTACATTAGGGTATTTTAGTGAGTGGCCATGTCTAAAAGCAGTGATGTATTCCATATGTTTGCTGTTGAGGATAAGTTGGATGCTACCAGTTACCCATTATGGGCATATATGATGCATCATGTATTGGTTGCAAAAGGACTGTGGAATTTTGTGCAGGGTGTTGAAAAATGACCTACTACAACTACAAATCACTTATTGAAGGTTATGTGGATGGCATTGAAGATGATGTTCTTCAAGTTCATGTTTGTGTTGCGGTTCTTGTTGCACCTACTATAGAGAAAATCTGTTGGGATGGTAGAGATGCTCATGCACATGGATTGATAGCCTTGTCCATCAAATGTGCCATTATTCCTCACATTCGCTCCTACAAAATGGCAAAGGATGTTTGGGATACACTGACCACTTTATACCTAACAACGAATGAAGCTTGTATTGCTTACCTCCAAAAAGAGTTGGAGAGTGATCACATGAATGAAGAAGATTCTATGGATAATTTTTTGAAAAAGATCAAACATTTGAAGGAGTAGCTCATTTTTGTTGATGAAGTCTTGCCAGAGAGTTCACTTGTCTAGACTGTTCTGAATGGTCTTCCAAATTCATATCAGAGTTTTTCATCTAATCTAAGATTGATAATGAAAGGAAATCCAAATGCCTTAACATTTGAGGATTTAGTCTCTGTTCTATTGCGCGAAGATCATTCTAGGCAGAACAGGCCCATTATGTGTGTTGCAAATGAAGCTTTTTTTGCTAGTCATAATGGTAAAGCTAAATGGAGCTCATCTACTGGTAAGCAGAAATCTGATAATTCTGCTCAATCAAAAAAGGATGACAAAGACAAGAAGAAAACAGAAAAGCATAAATTAATTTACAAATTCTTTTAAAGGAAATGATCATGTCATGAAGAGTTGTCCAAAAATGGCTACTAAAGAGGCAAAGAAAAACGACGCTTGAATGGTTGTTGCAAGGGCTTATACCCAAATCAGAGTCTAGAAATCTTGTGCAGAATGAAGGATGTAAATTTACTACCATTTGTAGTTATAACCCATCCTTGCATGAACAATGTATGTCTACAGTAGACTTAGATGTTTGGTACTTTGATAGTGGGGCAACCAAACATATTACCTCACAGTGTAGTTTCTTCACTTCACTTGAGCCTGCCCCTATAGGGAATACTATCACATGTGCCAGCATCTCCTCTTATCTTGTCATGGGAGTTGGTAAGATCATTCTGACTACTTTTGATGGTAGTTTTTTTACATTTTCAAATGCTTTATTTGTGCCATGGATCAAGAAAAATCTGTTATCAATTTCAGCATTAGCAAAGATCATCTTGGTTGTGAAATATGTTGATGACAGATGTACATATCATGATCTATCAAATGGCAACATCATTATTAGTTCTTGAATGTTAATGTCACAGCCTGCATAAGCTCATAGATTATGCAAAATCTATGAATGATTCAGCATGTGTAGCTCAAGAATCTCAAGCTATGTTAGATGCAAGCTTTGACATGCACGTTTTGGCCATCTAAGTTTTGCTAGTTTGCTACGCCTACAAAAAGCCAAAATGGTGTCCTCTCAACCCAAACTTGAGGCACCTCGTAAACATATTTGTGAAGGCTTCATTTTAGGCAAAATGGAGTGTTCCTCCTTCCCAAAAGATGGTTGAGTACGAGCTGCTTAAAAATTAAAGCTTGTTCATAGTAATGTTTGTGATCCTATGCAAAGATGTTCTTTTGGAAACTACCTTTACTTCTTGACTTTCATTGATGATTTTTCCAGGCATGCATGGGTATATCCATTGAAATCAAAGTCGGAAGTATTCATGTGCTTTAAACAATTTCTGAATTTGGCTGACTATGTGTTAGCATGTAGAGTGGGCACCTCTATTTTGATCAGGGGGTATATGTCTTCTGATTTTAATGCATTTGTGGTTGAACTGTTGATATATTTAGGTAGTGATGTGTGTGAACACACTAGGACTGCCAGGGCACTTTTTTCCCTCTTTAGGAGGTTTTTTTCCCTTGGCTTGTATATATGCCTATTGCCCTAACAGGCTACTTATCTTTGTACATTCTCTAGTAATACATTCAGCATTGTGTGTTGTGCTCCAAGCTTCTTCTCCTTCCTTGTGCTGTTCATGTGCTTGCGCAGACGTCTATCTCTAACAATTGGTATTAGAGCAGGTCGTCGCTTCATCTAGGGTGCCGTCGACACTCCTCCGGTTGCAGTCTCAGAATCGCACGAATTTTGGTGAGCATACTTAGCATGTTTTCGAGATCAAAACCGCTTCGCTCTGTAGTGCCAAAATCGCGATCTGAGCTCGTTTCGGCCTCTGAACGCACTATCGTTGCACTTGTGCAGACTATTTTGTCTTAATGTGCCAAAGGTATATACCAGTTTCTGTTTGCCAGTATAAGCGTCTCGAAGTCTGCTACAGGTCTAGTGGAATTTGTCTGGGCAGTTCTAGTCAACTTTTTGAGATACAATCAATTTTCTGCATCAAGGTATTTTAGTCACCGGCCATGGCTGAAAGCAGTGATGTATTCGGTATATTGGCTGTTGAGGATAAGTTGGATGGTACCAACTACCCGTTATGGGCTTATAAGATGCAACATGTTTTGGTTGCAAAAGGACTATGGAACATTGTGCAGGGTGTCGAAAAATGCCATATCACACCTACAACTGTTTCAACTGGAGGTACTGAAGCTGATGCAGAAGGTGTCGAAGATGATGATATTCTGCATATTCCTGTTCGCGCTGCGGTTTTTGCTGCACCTACTGGAGAGCAGATTCGTTGGGATGGCAGAGATGCCCAGGCACATGCATTGATAGCTTTGTCTGTCAAACGTGCCATTATTCCTCACATTGGCTCTTGCAGAATAGCTAAGGATGCTTGGGACACACTTACCACATTGTACTAAGCTAGGAATGAGGCTCGTGTTGCTTACCTCTGAAAACAGTTGGAGAGTGAGCACACGATTTGAATCGTTTCCGATATCGTGGGGTAGATCAGAGAGTTTTTGGAGAGTCTTTGAGTGATACAGAGGGTTAAGAGTAAGGAGGGGTGAGAAATAGACATATTTGCACAAACACTTTTGAGTTTAGAATGATTTTGGTAGAGGTATCACGATCAGTTGAGTTTTGGTATCGCGATACCAAAATTCCCTAGTATCGCGATACTAAGCTGGTATTGTATCACTGCATACCCACTTGAGGTATTGCGATACCATTCTGATATCGTATCATCAAGTTGGTATCACGATCGTGACCATGTCGGAGAGTGTTAATCTCCTTCAGAATAACCTACTCTTGTGATTAGAGCACCTCTATACCAAGAGTAAGTCAAAAACTTTACAACACAAACATTCTACTGCACGATTTCTTAAATTTATCTTCACAGGTTACTTTTGTCTGAAACTGTCATTCTGAACAGTCGACTTCACACCTGTAACTTCTAAGACTTGGTTCTCCTTGAATAGAACCCGTTTAAGCAAATGCTTCTGGTTACGAGTAGCTTATCTTCTAACTTAAAGATTAAGCCCTCACTCATGCAAAACTTTAAAGTATGCACTGAGAAATGATCAAAACATTGATCACCGAAAATGCGCCTGTTTCAGTAAACTTTGAACACTCAACACATACGAATGTTCCTACTGACAATTCTCGGTTTCCGTTTACAATTAAACTCTGAAACTTAAGCTATAGATTGATTAACTATAGACTTAGATATCCTCAATAGGATTTCACAAATCATCTAACACAGATGAAGAACACACAGAAATTTCGGCGCAACTTTTCTTCGATTACTCAGAAAGTTACAGTTGAGTGATGAGAGGAAAACTCAACTAACTTTACATATGTCTCATGACATCTAACTTCTCATTCTTCTCTTCTATTCCTTTCTCTCTCGTATATGCCTCTAATGCCTATACGCCTCTCATTTCTTCCATTCTATTCATCACTACGCGCCTCAACATTTTCCAGGTATTTATAGATAAATTTGTACAAGCTTATAACGCGGACTATACTACTGTACATATGTGTACAATTTTCCCGGTTCTTCTCCCAAGCTTCAAACTTTGTTCTTTTCTTCCTCTTTCCATCCTTCAACTCTTCATGAACTGAAATCTGTAAAAATGATCTTTTCCGGTAACATTCCGGTGACTTTCCTGTGACCTTCCGGTACTGTTCCGGTACTGTTCCGGTGACCTTTTTAAGGAAATTTTTGCTGACGTCTCTGCGGACTTAAAGACCTTCAATTGTTGATTGTCTTGCACCAACAGCTCCCCCTCAATCATCAATTGAGGTTTTCTCTGTCTTCTTTATTCCTGCCATATCTTTAAATCTTTGTAACTTTGGTCCATCCAAACTTTTTGTAAGCATATCAGCTATCTGATCTTTCGTTGAAGTATGAATTACTTCAATCTCCTTATCCATCACCTTCTCTCTTAGAAAGTGATACTGAATCTCAATGTGTTTAGTCCTGGCATGAAAAACAGGATTAGCAGCTAAATATAATGAACTCATATTATCTCCAAATATGATTGGAGTCCTCTGTATAGTGTCAAAACTCTTCATTAAAGTCTTTAGCCAAATCACTTCTTTTGCGGCTTCAACCATGCCTTTGTACTCGGCTTCGGTAGACGACAAAGCAACTGTATGTTGCTTCTTGGAACACCATGAGATTAGCTTATCTCCCACATAACACATGTATCCATAGGTTGACCTTCTGTCATCTGGATTACCTGCCCAATCTGCGTCACTGTATATTTTGATGTTTGTATCTGATGTAAAACCATAATACAAACCTTCTTTGAGTGTACCCTTAATGTACCTCAACACCCTTTGTCCTGCGATCCAGTGTTCTTTCCTTGGACAGTGCATGAACTGAGACAATACTCCAACTGCATATGATAAATCAGGTCTGGTTAACGTAGCATAGATAAGACTACCAACCAAACTCTGATATTGTCTCACATCCTTGTATTCTTCACCTCCAAACTTACTCAGTTTGTGATTCACCTCCATTGGAGTAGGTGCTATCCGGCAATCATTCATTTTAAACTTGATTAACAAGTTCTTCAAATATCTTTCTTGGGTCACGAATACTCCATGCTGAGTATATGTGATCTCCATACCCAAGAAGTAAGACAAGTTTCCCAAGTCACTTATCTTGAACTCCTTTTCCATTTGCTTCTTGAGTCTTTGTATACCTGACTCATCTGTTCCTGTAAGAATTATATCATCAACATATATGCACATGTATATGAAACCTTTATCACTTGCTTTAATAAGCAGACTACTATCTGCTTCAGACACCTGAAAACCAAGTTCTTTCAAGAACTTTACAAGTCTAAAATTCCACGCTCTTGGCGCTTGCTTCAAGCCATACAAAGCTCTCTTGAGCTTGCACACATGTTCTGGATACTTTTTATCTCTGAATCCTTGAGGTTGCTCCATGAACACATCATCTGAAATATAACCATTCAGAAAAGCATTTTTCACATCTAACTGACATAACTTCCAACCTTTGCTCGCAGCAACAGCTATGAGTGTTCTGATGGTTGTCATCTTTGCTACTGGACTATAAGTCTCATCATAATCAACTCCATAAGTCTGAGCAAACCCTTTGACAACAAGTCTAGCTTTGTATCTAGACACACTTCCATCTGCAAATCTTTTGGTCTTGTAGACCCACTTGCATCCAATAATCTTCTGGTTATTTGGTTTAGGAACTAAATCCCATGTTTGATTTTCCATCAATGCATCATGTTCTTCCTGCATAGCTTTTTCCCATTTTTCCTTACCTTTTGCCTCTTCATATGTAGAAGGGTCTTCATCTGCTTTCACTATGTAAGCATAATCTTTCGTAGCCAAAAATGAAGTATCATAACTGTACCTTGTAGGTTGCCATCTATTTCTTGATGACCTTCTGAGTTCTCCAGTCCTTGAGGTTTCTGGTTCTTCACACTCAGGATCAAATCTTGGCCTTTCTTCAGCTTCTTCCTGCACTTCATAATTTTCTTCTTCATCAATTATTTGAACTTTTGATTTACCTTTCTTCTGACTCACTTCTTCTTCATCAACTGTATTGTTATTAACTGTTCCTGTATACCAAGAACTTTGCTCATCAAACGTAACATCTTTTGATACCAGAAAATGTTTTGTGGATGGATTCCACAACCTGTATCCCATCTGTCTATCATCATAACCAATGAAAACATATTTTTCAGCTTTAGGTTCCAATTTGTGTCTTAATTGTGATGGCACATATGCATATGCCACACATCCAAATACTCTGCAATGATCCAGGGTAGGTCTTTTACCCCACCAAGCTTCATATGGTGTCATACCTTGCAGGGCTTTACATGGTAACCTATTGACCAAATAAGTAGCTGTGTTTACAGCTTCAGCCCACAAATAATTAGGGCAATTTTTCTCATTCATCATGGACCTTGCAAACTCAACAAGAGTCCTATTCTTCCTTTCTGCTACACCATTTTGTTGAGGAGAATATCTGCAAGTAATTTCCCTTTTTATACCTGCATTCCATAAGTAGTCACTGAACTCATTGGAAAAATACTCTCCCCCTCCATCTGATCTTAGTCTCTTCAGTCTATGACCTGTAGTTCTTTCTGCATACGCATGATAATGTCTGAATGTATTGAATACTTCTGACTTATCTTTGATCACATATATAGTGATCCATCTGGTAGCATCATCAACATAAATCACATAATACCTTGATCCATTTATACTGAAATCCTTTGATGGTCCCCACACGTCTGTGTGTACCAACTCAAGCTTCTCTGAGTGCATAAAACCATGCTTGGTATAAGAATTCTTATGAGCCTTACCAAACTGACATGCCTCACATTTGTATGTCATATGTTGACCTGCAACATTAGGCAATCCAAGCACTGAACCATTTTTGACCATATCTTTAATACCTCTTTCATTGAAATGTCCAAGTCTCTTGTGCCAAAGATCTAACTCAGAAATTTTCTGTCCTTCATATGTGAACATGGCTTGACCAATGTTACCTTGAATCTTCAGTGTAAACAGTCTTCCTTCTTTTTTTCCTGAAACAATCTGTTTATATCCCTGACTGGGATCTTCCACGTATACTCCTTCATTAGTGAATCTTACTTCATATCCTTTTTCAACAATTTGTCCTACACTTATCAAATTCTTAGGTATTGTAGGAACATACAGAACCTTACCCAATAAGGTACTGCCGTCTTTGGCTTTCACTGATCCAATCGACTGCACTTTATGCTTTGTGTTGTCACCTGTTTGAACAACATGATTAGAAACTTTATTCTCCAAATCAGCCATCAATGATATGTTTCCACTCAGGTGATTACTACACCCTGAGTCAATGTAGAAGACTCTTTGATCTTCACTCTGACTTTCACAAGTAGCATTCAATATCATTGTTGAATCTTCCTTCTGTTCTGAAGCGTAATTGTAGTAGGTATTGTTATATTGTTGACTTTGGAATCCTCTTCCTGCATTTCTTCCAAAGTAACTCCTACCACCTCTGCCTCTGAAATTTCCTCTTTGATTTCTGCCACCTCTTCCTCTTGCATTGTAGCTTTGACTATATCCATTATTACTTTGAGTATTGTGCCAACAATCATTAGCTAAATGATTTGTCTTACCACAAATCCAGCAGGCTTTGCCTCCATCTTTGTTGTTTCTGCCTTTTCCTCTACCTTTGCCACCTCCTCTTCCTCTTAGGAAGTTGGCTTGGCTAGTTGTTCCTTCATCTTCATTTGCTTGTTGCTTTCCTTTGCTATTCTTCTTTTTATCTTTCGAGTACATTGCGTGACCTGCACTCTTGTCACCATCTCCTTTAACATCATTCTCAAATGTTAGCATGTGACCTAACAATTGATTTAAGTCTGGAGTGAAATGGTCAAGTGATAATTCTGTAGACAAAATAAACGGCTTCCATTTGTCATCACCTCTTAAGCCTGTAAGAATTTGCCTTACCAATTTATCTTCTTCGATATCTTCGTCAACAGCTCCTAATGCATCTGCAATGTCTTTCATTCTTGTCACATAGTCTGAAACGGACTGAGAAGCCTTCTTCTTGAAGGTTGTAAACTCTGCCCATAAGGATGCCTTTCTTGACTTAGTAGTATTCTGGAAATGCTCCTCCAATGCATTCCAAATGTCCGTTGCACTTTCAAGACCTCGAATATGAGGTAGCAAGTAATCATTTACTGCCATATAGATAATGCTTCTAGCTTGCGCATCTTTCTTCATCCAGTTTTTCAGATCTGCTAACTCTTCCCTAGTCGGAACACTAGGATCTCTGAACTGTGGCTTTTCTTCTTCTCCTGTGATATAAGCTATCAAATCTTTGCTCATAAGATGAGCTTCCATCCTCATTGACCACGCAGGATAGTTCTCCCTATCCAGTTTCTCTATCTGTAGAGAATCTCCCATCTTGTGTCTTCCTGTGTATTTAAAACTTCAACCTTTATGAATAATGTATGTACCTTTGCTTCAAATTAGACTCCGTTTGTCTTTCTTGATGTCGTATGATCTCTTCTTCAGGTTTCGCCTTCAAGCTTTCACCTTTTAGTTCTTCGGTTGTTGAATTCTTTGTAACCGCAGCAGTCGGGAACCTCCTTTCTTTGATTTTGGTGTCTCCTGCTCTAATACCACTGCTGGACTGATACCTGCTTTGATACCACTGTACCTGCTCTGATATTACTGTACCTGCTTTGATATCACTGTACCTGCTTTGATACCACTGAACCTGCTCTGATACCACTGTCGGAAAGTGTTAATCTCCTTCAGAATAACCTACTCTTGTGATTAGAGCACCTCTATACCAAGAGTAAGTCAAAAACTTTACAACACAAACATTCTACTACACGATTTCTTAAATTTATCTTCACAGGTTACTTTTGTCTGAAACTGTCATTCTGAACAGTCGACTTCACACCTGTAACTTCTAAGACTTGGTTCTCCTTGAATAGAACCCGTTTAAGCAAATGCTTCTGGTTACGAGTAGCTTATCTTCTAACTTAAAGATTAAGCCCTCACTCATGCAAAACTTTAAAGTATGCACTGAGAAATGATCAAAACATTGATCACCGAAAATGCGCCTGTTTCAGTAAACTTTGAACACTCAACACATACGAATGTTCCTACTGACAATTCTCGGTTTCCGTTTACAATTAAACTCTGAAACTTAAGCTATAGATTGATTAACTATAGACTTAGATATCCTCAATAGGATTTCACAAATCATCTAACACAGATGAAGAACACACAGAAATTTCGGCGCAACTTTTCTTCGATTACTCAGAAAGTTACAGTTGAGTGATGAGAGGAAAACTCAACTAACTTTACATATGTCTCATGACATCTAACTTCTCATTCTTCTCTTCTATTCCTTTCTCTCTCGTATATGCCTCTAATGCCTATACGCCTCTCATTTCTTCCATTCTATTCATCACTACGCGCCTCAACATTTTCCAGGTATTTATAGATAAATTTGTACAAGCTTATAACGCGGACTATACTACTGTACATATGTGTACAATTTTCCCGGTTCTTCTCCCAAGCTTCAAACTTTGTTCTTTTCTTCCTCTTTCCATCCTTCAACTCTTCATGAACTGAAATCTGTAAAAATGATCTTTTCCGGTAACATTCCGGTGACTTTCCTGTGACCTTCCGGTACTGTTCCGGTACTGTTCCGGTGACCTTTTTAAGGAAATTTTTGCTGACGTCTCTGCGGACTTAAAGACCTTCAATTGTTGATTGTCTTGCACCAACAGACCAACCGGTAGTATCGTATCGCGGTCCACTCGGTATCGTATCGTCCTAGTCATGGTATCGTATCGTCGACTGAGCGGTATCGTATCACGTGCACTGTTTGTATCATATTGCCAACTTAGTATTGTATTGTGCAAAAATGGGATATCTTATCACCCAACCTCTCTGATATCGTATCGTCTAGTATTCCAGTATCGTATCGTGAAGGATTCAGTATCGTATCGTCACTTGCACTAGTATCATATTGTGTGCACTTTTGGTATCGTATCATGCAGTGGACAAGTATCGTATCGTGCAAAGTTTTCGTATCATATGGTAAGGAATCTGGTATCGTATCGTCTAGTGTCCAGGTATCGTATCATCCACTAATTAAGTATCGGATCGTCAAATGCAGAGATATCGTATCGTGCAAATGCTGGTATCATATCGTCTTATTTTGTGGTATCGTATAGCCTAAAGTTTTTGGTATCGTATCGTGTTATAGTTGGTATCGTATCGTCTGACTGGTATCCCCAAAAGTGGTAGCATCCAGAATCAATCAAGCCTTTTGAGGGTAAAATTGGGGGAACTCCAAGAGTTGATTGTGGGGAAGTTGGAAGCCAACATAGGCCTAGAAGGGTGAATGAACTTGAGATCAGGATGAGTACTAAGTAGTTGGAGGAGTGTCATTTCATCGGTAGGAAGTGCAACCCAAGCAAGTCATCATTCTATCTATACTGACACCTCTAGTGATTCAGAGGAGGAGATACCTATGGCCTCAGAAGACATGCAAGGTTCTATCCCTAGGGAGAACTTCATGTCAACTATAGAGGGGAATACTGCACCTGTCTGTAATATATGTCCACTAATCCCCAAGGGATCCCTTTTTACCTGGATGACTTAAATAGGTCTGTAGCCAGGATGGTGAACTCCACTAAATCAGCAATAGTGCCCAGACCTGTAGTCAAGTATGAAGGAGGAGTGTACATGGAAAAATTAGGTCACAAATACGTGCTAACAGAACACCTAGATCAGATCAACGAGAGAGGAGGATTGGAAGACAATGAAACTTGGGAAGACCTGACCCTGAGGAATTAGTAACTACACCAAGAGGCAAGTTGATGGTAACTCGAGTCTTGAGAGGGGATTTGATACCTCAAGATGATTACCTATTAGATTTCTATTTAATCCACAGCTCAAACTTACTATTACAAACCGATTCACCCACACGCGGACAGGAAGAAAGCCCAATGACCTTCTATGAGTTAGAGGATACCAATGATGAGTCTAGAGTCATATACCTGGACCAGAACCAAAGAAGGTATTGGCCAGTATATGTTGTTGATAGGGCTCAGCTGAAGTATATGGGGTTGCCTATATTCCCTTCTCGAGAGCAGGCCACTTTAATGCTTTTGGGACGCATCAAGAGCCAGAGAATACAATGTCAGGACAAACGAGCCAACAAAGTATTCCTAACCTTAAACCGAACTCATGTGCAATTTACAATGCCGGGAGCATAGCCACACAATCAAACCAACACAGGACTAGGCAACCTGAATCATGCACCAGTGAGGCCAAGACCACAATGAGGAGTGCATCATGGAATACCGCATATTAGACCAGCAATTCCTGTAATACCTAGACCACCAGAACCCATAAGAATACTAAGACCAATTCAAGTGGCCAAATGTATGAGAAATCATTATGACGGAATGGGAGAACCTTATCATCACATAGTTGAATTTAAACAAGTCTTACGGGCTGAGCAAGTGGATGATTTCTTGGTGCAGTATGAGTCCTTCAGACTTACCCTCATAGGGATAGCTTTGACTTGGTTCAACCATTGGATCCCAATCAATTTGGAAATATTGAGCAATTTTTTCAAGAGTTCATTGGAGAATTCACCAAGAGAGGGATTAAACACAACTCTTCATCCTTAATCCTTAGCTTCAAACAAAATCCCAATGAAACGGTGAAAACGACTGCCTGGAGGTTTAATCAATATGTCGATAGATGTCCAACAACAGAAAGACCCACTCAACAAAAAATGATATCACTATTCTTGGACGGATTGACGAACGAGACTTTGAGAACTTTAGTCTATTGTGAAGCAGTTGCAAACATTGAGTGAGTGTCTTCAAGAATGTATTGACCTAGAGGAAAACCTAGCTGATGATCTCAAAAGTACACCAAGCCCTACGAAATCAGAAGACACTAGAAGTACACTGATGTCTAACTCCAGTAATGTAGAGGAGTTAGCGGAACTGGTAGCTAAGAAGTTAGGAGTCCATGGAGAGAGGAATTACTGTCACTCTAGCACAATGGTGGGTACCAACGTGAGGAGATACACCTCATAAATGTCAATCCGTGGAGACGTGAGGACCGGTATGAAGACCGCGAGCAAGTGATGGCACAAGTGCGTGAGTGAAAGCACACAAGCATGCACACACATACACACACACGCGCACAAGGTAAGAGCAAAGAGTGGAACAATGGAAAGCTTCGATTACCAAAGAGCTCTCTTACAAAACTGAAATCTACAACGAGCTAACCCCAAAAATGAGCTCTCCAGCCCTTTTTATAGTTTTTGAGTGGTTTTGGCCCTGTCCAGACCTAGTGTCCGGCCTAGTTAAAAAATAGGTTCCAGGGCTTATTTGGGGGCTCAAACAGAGTCTAAAAATTATGAAAATTGGTAGGATGGTAGATCTAATACTCCTCAAGCTCGAGGACTCCTCGGCTTGAACAAAATGGAGTTACAAAAATGGAAAATGGTATTTACAATGGTTTTAGTGATAAAAATCACTATTTTTGTAGGGATTTCTTTTGAAAATTTGACAGGTGCTTCTTGGAGCTCCCTACTTGCTCCTTCTTCTTGTGTGTCCACTTCCTTGATGCACTTCCATGCTTTCTCCTTGACCTTGAGCTTCAACAGATTGCTTCTAAATATCGTTCCTTTGAATCAAATTCTGGTTCCATCTCTATGCTCTTGTACTCTTCCTTTCATTCCTTTTCTAATACTTCTCCTGCTCCTACCTCCTGAAGGACTACCATGTAAAAGCTTACATCATAACCTTCTTCGTCCACACATTCATTCATGGTAAATACTTCTTCATTTACACATATGTCCAAAGTGGCTAGAATCTCCATCCAACCGTGTGGTTCGAATGCTTCATCAGGAAAAACTTGGGGCATATACATAGGGTCCTCAATAGGTCGGTAATTTTGATGTCCGATAGGCCATATTTGAGTTTTTTCCTCTTCTCTCTTTGCTTCCTTAAACATCCATAATTGGACATCTTCGTGCATCCATGATTGATCACTTGATCCCGCACTATGGACTGACAAATCATCCTCTTCCTTGTGTATGGGATTCCATTGTAGAGGGGGTACATCCCTATACATAAATGTATGTAAATTTATCTTGGTAGTAGTTCCTTGATGTTGTAGGTATAACGTGTCTCTTCCCCAGTCTTGTACTACCCTAAGTTGTCTCATAAATGGTTGCCCTAATATCATTTCATAGTTATTAGCTTTCCCAAATTGACATATAGCTAATGTGTGCTCAAACTCCACTTCGTAGGTGGCCAACTTAATTTTCTCCAGTATTCCGAGGGGTCTCTCTACATGACCATTCGCTAATTGAAGCTTCATACGTGTTGGTTGCAGGGCTGGCTTTCCACATTTCTCTCAAATCTCTTTGGTGGCTATGCCTACTCCTGCTCCTGTGTCTAGTATGGCCTTGGTCATGTATCCATTGTATGTTACTGGTAAACATGTGTTGCCCTCATCTCCTCCGCTAAATTCTCCAACTTTATCTACAGGAATTTGTATAGTAGAAGGGGCTTCGGTTTCCTTAAATTTTTTGTTCTTCTCATGCTCTAACTTCATCTGTCCTGCTAATTGTTTCCATATTTGGGGCTTGGCCCGTAGTAATTCTTCCACAATCTACTGACATTGTACTTTGGTCTTCTTGAGTTCAGCTAAATTGTGGGAGGTCTTATCTGAAGACTCCTTTTCCTTTCCTCGTACTGTTGGAGCATGGAAGATTATGGATTCCTTCTCATATTCTCCCATGTAGCTTGGTAGGGTAGAAATGCTATGTGCTTCCTCCCTATTTCGATGTAGCATTAAGACTTCTTCATATATTTCTTCCACCTTTGGAATTGGCTGATCATCTTCCACATCTAATTCATCAAAAGGAGGTCTTGCATTTCCGTTCTTTTTCCATCGGTCTTCTCGAATCCTAGTCCATAACTCTCTTGGCCAATCAGCCTCTAATTCAGGGACTACAGATATTGATTTGTCCTGGGTGTTAAGTAGTTCTTCCTTATTATCCTTCTCTTTTGGATTCTGTTCATCTTCTTTAAAACAATCATTGTATTGATTTTTAGGTATTCTTGTCTCTGGGAGGATAGGGATAGTTTTTTCTAGAGTGGCCTGAGCTACCTCTATGAACCTTCTACATATCGCAAGTCTCTCCTTTTCTAACTCTCCATGTGGGTAAAGTTTCTCATGTTGCCCTATGTTGGATCCAGTCATGATCCGGGCTTGGTAAGCTTTCAAGCACATATCCAAGTCGTCCGATCTTGGGTCTACTAAGATTGATCCTGGCTCGTTTGGTTCTTGTGTTTGAGGTACAAGTGGGTTTCCTTCTTGTGTTTCAGGTTCCTTAGGTTTCTTACTGTCTCTCATGTTCTTCTTGTCTTCCTTACTTTTGTTTTTCATCCATTTGTCTCTAAGTTTTTGCCTTCTTTCCTTCCACCTTTGGGTTTTCTTTGCTTGAATACTCTCACGCGGATCTTCAGAGTCTTCCACTACCTGTATTATGGGTTCTAAGTTCGTATTCTTTTCTTGCTCCGAGTCTACTCGTTTTCTCTCTTGTCCTTTAGTTTGTGCTCGTGTGATAGCTTTTAATGGCACTGTGTACTCTTTATCACTTCTTGACGATTCAACTACTTCAGTCACATTGATTTTTGTTGTACCATTAGCTCGATTGGGATTCTTTGGGCAGTCTCAAAATAGGTGTTCCTTTCCACACTCATTGCAGTACCCTTCCCAAGTCCTAGGAGGTGGTGGGTTATCTGTTCAAGTGCACTCTCTTATGAAGTGGTCTCCTCCACATCTATAGCAAGGTCCTTTTGACACAGGCGGTCTAATGGGTGGCCTCATGGGTGCTGGTGCTTTGGGTGCAGTGTACATTAGAGTTGCAAACTCTTGTCTGTAGCTGTTGTCATATCCCTCATAGCCATAGTATTGTGGTCATAAAATTTGTCATACTCCAGAAAACTGGTGTCATATGGATAGTATTCTACTTGAGTTTGCTGGTATCCTTGATTCATTGATTCTGTACTGGCTAATGGTGTAGCTAACACTAGGGCTCTCTCCATGTTTTCCTCTGGTTGAGTATATTATTTAACTAGCACTACATTCTGCGGGAGTGGTGGTTGCTGTCCTAACATTGGCTAAGGTTGTCCATATTGCCCTTGTTCATATGGTCTAGGTGCTCCTTGTGGTCCTGGATAGGGATTGTATCCATATGGCCTATACTAAGGTTCATTTAAGGGTCTTGAGTGCCTATTAAATGGGCAATTCTCAGTAGTGTGGTTAGTGCATTTTTGTTCTATATGGCAATACAGGGCAGTTCCTTGATGTGGCTACCTATTGTATGGATACGCTTGAGGCATGCCTATCCCTCGTCTTGCACACATGTGAGATGGATGATCTCCATCGCATAGGCTGCATCATCGCAACATGGTTATTCTCATTGATGGGTGTTGGTAATTGTTGAAGCTCAAGGTCAAGGAGAAAGCATGGAAGTGCATCAAGGAAGTGGACACACAAGAAGAAGGAGCAAGTAGGGAGCTCCGAGAAGCATCTGTCAAATTTTCAAAAGAAATCCCTACAAAAATAGTGATTTTTATCACTAAAACCATTGTAAATACCATTTTCCATTTTTGTAACTCCATTTTGTTCAAGCCGAGGAGTCCTCGAGCTTGAGGAGTATTAGATCTACCATCCTACCAATTTTCATAATTTTTAGACTCCGTTTGAGCCCCCAAATAAGCCCTGGAACCTATTTTTTAACTAGGCCGGACACTAGGTCTGGACAGGGCCAAAACCACTCAAAAACTATAAAAAGGGCTGGAGAGCTCATTTTTGGGGTTAGCTCGTTGTAGATTTCAGTTTTGTAAGAGAGCTCTTTGGTAATCGAAGCTTTCCATTGTTCCACTCTTTGCTCTTACCTTGTGCGCGTGTGTGTGTATGTGTGTGCATGCTTGTGTGCTTTCACTCACGCACTTGTGCCATCACTTGCTCGCGGTCTTCATACCGGTCCTCACGTCTCCACGGATTGACATTTATGAGGTGTATCTCCTCACGTTGGTACCCACCATTGTGCTAGAGTGACACCAAATTTTTACCGGGGAGAGAGCTTGGAGGACGAGCGTGTGACGGTAAGACGTAGAGTAGCGACGTTGGAAGGTAAAAAATCACCATTTTCAGTTTAGTTCCTGAGTTTTTTCTTCTTCTTCAGCTTCACCTTCATCATCATCTTCTTCCCTCTTCATATTCTCTGATTTTTTTCATTTTCGCCTACGTCTTCACCTCGTTTTTCACTTGCGGCTATGAGGAACAAGTGCGGAGGCTGTTCAGAGCAGAAACGCTGAAGAAACAATCTTGGAAAACCTCTCAAACTCCAAAAATTTGATTCAATATCGCGCGGGCTGAAGCGACCTGCGTCTGGTATCGCGACAGTGGTTGTGTGACTTTGGAGCTAGATTTTGCATCTACACTCTGATAGAACTGACAAGGAGGAAATAAGGTACACATATTTGCAAAAATTTTTGAATTTGGGTGTGAAAATCTCCAAGTATCGTGTCCGGTTGAGTTTTGGTATCGCGATACCAGAATTCCCGTGTATCGCGACACTTGTTGAGGTATCGTATCGTGCATGCCCCACTTGAGGTATCGCGATACCATTTTGGTATCGTGTCGTTAAGTGCTGGTATCGCGATCGCGGTCGCACCGGTGGTATCGTATCGTGGTCCACCTGGTATCGTATCGTTGATCGTGCAGTATCGTATCGTCGGCCAAGTTGGTATCGTATCGCCTCTAATTTCAATATCGTATCGTTGACTGAGTGGTATCGTATCGCTTGCAAACTAGTATCGTATCGTCGGGTACTTATTTTGGTAACGCGATACCATTCTGGTATCGTGTCCTGAAGTTGGTATCGCGATCTTACCTTACCTAGCAGTATCGTATCGCCCACTTTCCCACGGGTATCGCGATACCATTCTGAGGTCGTATCGCCCTGGTCCTCTGGTATCGTATCGTCGAAGTTTTAGTATCGTATCGCCTACTCCCCAAGGTAGTATCGCGACACTTGAAATAGTATCGTATCGCCAAGACTAGTGGTATCGTATCGTTTCCTTACCAGGAAGTGTATCGCGATACCATTTTTGGTGTCGTATCGTGGCAAACCCTTGGTATCGTATCGTGATGTTGGTATCGCGATTTCAGTCATCCCGGTGGTATCGTATCATCTAAAGTGGTATCGCGTAAGAAAGAGGTATCGTATCGTGGAGAATCTGGTATCGTCTCGTCTGTTCTGAGCTCCCAGAGTGATCCTGTTTCCCTGTTTTAACCCCAAAACCCTGAACTGACATAACTTTCTCATACGAAATCCGTTTGCTGTGATTTTGGTTTTGTTGGAAAGCTCGTGGGGTATTTTGAAGTTGACCCTCAGGGAAACTAGAAAACCAAGAAGTTCCAAAGGATTTTGAGCAATATAAGAGAACTTTGGGACTAGAAGCCAAGGCTTATGAACCTGAGATCTGGCAGACACTTAGGCAAGGATAGACAAAGCATTAGGTCATCTGAGGCTAGTGTCAACCATACATCCAAGTCTTGGGCTCAACAGCTTAGTGGTTATCCTTACACACGAAGTTCAGAAACCAGTGACTCGGAAATGTCTTTTAGCATGGAAAGACCCACACGTAGCTCAGGCATTGCCTATTTACAGACACCAAAAGGTCCCTATAAGACCCAATTGGAGTATATCCGGACCAACCAATTAGGTGCTCGCATCTATGAGGATGGTCTAAGACGATCAGTGGTTCAACTCAAGAATCCTGACCAACCCTTTGGACTTGAACACCCAGTGGTCAAGTTTGAAGAGGGTGCTTACATTGATAAGGAAGGAACCATGTATGTGGTTACCAACTTACCAGATAGGACAGATGAGTTTGGAAATATCATTCCTGAGAAGGAGATAGGAGACCTAGAGCAAGGAGACCTAGGAGGAGAACCCAAGACCCCTAGAGGTAAGTCAGTCTTAACCAGAGTGCTCACTCCAGAATGGATTCCTCAAGATAATAAAAGCATAGAACTATTCGTGAATAGAGAAACGGAGGAAGCCTTTTGGAGATTTAGGCCAGATCAACCCAGCCCAGTAGTCACCATCTACGAATTCAAGGACCCAGAGACACCAGGGAAAGCTGTCTACCTAGATCACACATCTCAGAAATTATTCTTGGTATCAGATCATGGCAGACATGCTTACACTTGGCAAGGTGAATCAATTTTCCCTCCACCAAGATCTAATGTTTCCCAGGGCCTCCAAGGAGCCGGATCATCCAAGGCTCATGAAATCCAGAGAGAAAGAACTAGAGAGAGACCGGAGGTAAGCTTTGCAGACACTATAGGCAGAGACAGATCAGGATATGGAACGGAAAGACTTGAAAGGGAGAGACATAGAGTGTATAGGCATCAAAGAGACGATCGTGATTTCCCATTGCCTAGACCACGAGAGCACTCAAGAACCCTTAGACCCTCTCAAGTGGTTAAGACAATGAAGAACTACTTTGATGGATTTGGAGATCCTTATGATCATGTGGCGGAGTTCAAACAAGTGCTAAGAGCTGAACAGGTTGAGGACTTATTCACCCAGTTCGAGGCATTTGGTTTGACTCTTAAGGGTACTGCCTTAGCTTGGTTTCAACCTCTAAACAGTCGCAACTATAGAGAGATAGGTCAGCTGCTAGAAGAATTCATTGTGGAATTTTCCAAAAGCGGTATCAGGCATAACACATCATCATTGATCCACAACTTCAAGCAGACACCACAAGAAACAGTGCGACTTGCAGGAAGAAGGTTTAGATAGTACTTGGAAAGATGCCCTGTACCAGAATTACCCACATCAGCCAAACAGGTGGCACTGTTTTTAGATGGCCTATTGAGCATAAAATTAAGGTCATATGTATACCTGAAAGATCCTAGATCCATAGAAGAGTGTATACGGATATGCATTGACATAGAAGACAACTTGGGTGAGGAGTTAGGACTATCCAAACTCTATAAGGACTCTGATAGTTCTACAAGTCATACCTCTAGAGCCTCCACTGAGATAGATGAGATAGCTGAGCAGGTGGCCAAAAAGCTAGGAGTTCAAAATAGACAAATGCCAAGGGTCACCTCAGTGAAGCGATGTTATACATGTGGAGAAGATCACATGGCTAATGTTTGCCCATTGACGACTCAACCCCAAGGAAGCCCTAATGCTCTATATTGCACCATTGAGAGGAAATACACAAATCATACGGCCCAAGATTGTCCCTATAACAGGCAGGCTGTTAAACAAAATTATCAGCAACCTTACCAACAGGGTAGGTATCAGAATCAGTACCAACAGCCATATTTTAGGCCACAACAATATCAACCTCAATACCAGCAGCAATATCAGGCACCATATAGGCCACAACCAGTCCTAGGAAACCAACCGCCAACTCCTGCCAATGTGATCCCAGTTAAATATATGATGGCAGAGGAGAACCCTAATAGAGCATTGGTGCCACTAACCCCATTGGTCTCAGAAAATGATTCTCATGCTCATGGTTCAAACTACTTCCATGAAGATAGTCCACATGCTTATTATATAGAGTCACCTGAGCAAAGTGAGACTTCTCAGTGTCAATATGAGGCACCACCTATGGAACAAAATTGGGAGCCAGAATACTCCAATGTCATGTATACAAATCCAAACACTAGGCCCCCAGTGAGACAAGCAAGACCACAAGCCCCTAGAGGACCATGCTTTAGGTGTCAGGGCGATCATTTCATTCGTGAATGTCCCCACCAACCTGCTCTGGGACTAGGACAAAACATCACAATACAAGGCTTTTGTCTTGAGTGTGGCAAGGAACATCTTCCTAGAGAGTGTCCGAGAAACCCCTCTAGTGCACCCAAGGTCACACCCATCAACGTAGTAGGCTTAGTGGCAGATTCAAGTCCAAGTAGTAGTAATGTGGCTCCTGTACAGGCAGTTACTAGGGCACAGGCTACACAACAAGCAAAACCATCTGAGCAGTCGGAGTCAAGTGAGGCAGGAGAGCCTAGTAAGAGGAAACCAAGAACATGGAAGGATACCAGAGAGAAGGCTAATCACAAGTGGAACAAAAAGCTATCCGAGCTAGAAGAAAGCCTAAGGGATACCAAAACAAAAATAGAAGACATTGCATCTCAAAGCCCCTCACATACCGAAGCTCCATCCACTTCGCCTCATTCCACCCCACCACCCATTGTAAATAATCCACAACCAGGGTCCGTTCTTGCAGATCCAACCCCAGAAGGCTTGGACATGATGTTCAGGGCCTACCAGGCTCGTCTTCAAGAAGGGCCAACAGCTGCAAACCTAGACAAGAGCTACCCTAGAGCAGATTTAGAGATTGAACGGATGAAAATGTGCATGAAAATGGTAGAACAAGCTCAAGCCATACTTGAGACTAGTCAAAAGTTCAATCAGACAAACTCTGTCAAACCGGATTTGCATTTCCAAGGTTTACTAGAAAGATTAGAGCAGTTGGTAAATAAACCACAAATTTCTTTACCTCCACAGGCTCAGCCAGTTATTGAAAGAGGAAGCTCACCACCAATGGGAGCTTATGTTCCTAATTCCACAGATGCTGGAATGCCTCCTTCAATCCAACAGTACTCTCAAGAGTTCTTGCGGGAAATACAGGAAGAGAAATGGGCCAAGGAGAAGGGTAATTCCCCTCCTATTCCTGAGATTGATGATCTTCATGATCAATTTCCCCAAGACATCCCGTCCATCTATGGAGACCAAGCAGAGCAACAAGAAGATGAAAGATTAGATTTTGAATCTAATTCTTTACAAGAGTTGCCTCATTACACAGGCCCATGGGAATCTGAATCTCTCCAGATCAGAGCTCCCACAATATTGGTAAGAAATGAAGACTCAGTGATTCCAAGAAACACTGATGTTGTGAAGAACACTAAGGTTCAATGTCATCTCACTGTGGAAGAGCTACTCAAAGCAAAACCTGAACTTTGGAATCATGTGAAGGATCAGGTTCCAGAACTTGAATCCAATATGCCAAAAGTAGGCTCTAAGCAAAAAGTTCCAGAGATACCTCTCGACAAGATAGGGGACATGAGCGAAGGTGAAGAAGGTAATACTTATCTTCCGATCACCTATCAAGGTTACACAACCAAAGCAATTGTAGATTCGGGTGCTGGTGTTGCTATTGCGACCACCTCCTTGTGGAAGCGATGGGGCAAACCCACATTAAGACCAACAAGAATGAAGCTTCAAATGGCAGATGGTCATTTTGAAAGACCTCTAGGATTGCTTGAGGGGATAACTCTAAACACTTGTGGTGTAGAGTTTGAACATACATTTGCTATATGTGACTTTGAAAAAAATAATGTCTATGAGATGATCCTAGGAAGACCGTTCCTACGACAATTGCAAATAGTACAGGATTGGGGAACCAACTCCTTGTACTTACAACACTTAGGGGTCCCAACCAAGGTCAATTTGAAGGATTACACCTTCAGAGATGTACCACCCCTACAGTGGAATCCTATCCACAAAGCGAAAGAAGATTCTATCTCCGTGCATTCTGGAAGTTCACCTGATCCATCCTGGCTGCATGAAGATACTCACTTGTGGATGTGCAAGGTCGCAGAGGAAGAGGAAAAGCACCTAAAAGCGAGAGAAGAAGGAACTCCCCCAGGAGATAGACCAATAAAAGACCCAGCCTATACACCGATGATATTTCCAGATGAGGAATTTGAACCTCATGGTTGGGCAGAAATCTTAGCTACCATGGACATAGCAGTCAATGAAGAACAATGGACACCTCATTGTGATGAGGAGGGTTATGATATTTCAGTGTTCATGTGTCAGCCCCTGTTGGAAGAGTGTGATCCTCATGAGTTCATAGAAGAAGAAGAGAATGATGATGATCTAGAATCCATTGTGATGGATACTTACTTTGACTTAGAGGAACACTATTTAGAAGACATAGGAGTGTTAACCCAAAAAGAGGAAGAACCCCTCACGAGTATCAAAACGATAAATTCAAGGGAAGGAAGTGAAGGAGGTCAAAAGAAAAAGAAAAGAAAAGCAGTGAAACAAGAAGAGGAAGAATCATTATTTGAAGTACCAGAAAATTTTAAGAAATATGAAGTGGAAGACCGAAAAATTTTGGTACGAATGCCTAAGAGAGAGGCCATTATAGGAGAATCATATGACAATAAAGAAAAGACCAAAAAAATTGTAGTGACCATTGAAGGGAACGAAGAACGATGTACGTACATAGGAGATGACCTAAGTGCAAAAGAAGAAGCAGAGCTTGTAGCTTTATTAAGGGAATATAGGGATGTGTTCGCATGGCACTATAGAGACTTGAAGGGAGTAGATCCAAAGATTTGCTCTCATACGATTCCGATGACCGCTGATGCCAAGCCCACCAAACAAAAGCCCTACACATATAATGACAATTATGCAGCCAAAATAAAGGAGGAAATTGACAGGCTGATTGAAGCTGGATTCATCTATGAGATTGAGCACACTGAATGGGTGTCCCCCATTGTGGTGGTGCCCAAGAAGAATGGGAAATTGCACGTGTGCATTAACCTTAAAAAAGTTAATGCCGCTACGATCAGAGATAGTTATCCACTTCCAATCACCGAACATCTATTGGAGCGTGTTGCAGGCAAGGAAGTTTATAGCTTCCTTGATGGATTTTCAGGTTACAACCAAGTAGCCATTGCCCCCGAAGATCAACACAAAACGGCCTTTGCCACAGAATGGGGAATTTTTGCATTTCGTGTGATGCCATTTGGGCTCACCAACGCACCTGCAACATTCCAAAGGCTCATGTGTCATGTCTTCAAAGAGTTCTTGCGGAAGAGCTTAGAAGTATATGTGGATGATTTCTGTGCGCATTCCCAACAAAGAAGTTACCACATCCCTGAGCTCAGACAAATCTTCAACAAGTGTAGAGATTATCGAGTGTGTCTGAACCCAGAGAAGTGTGTGTTCATGGTACGACAAGGTAAAATCTTAGGTCACATTGTTTCTAAGAATGGAATTTCAACAGATGAAGACAAGGTAAGAGTGATAGCAGAGTTGCCAAGACCAAGAAATGTTAAAGAGGTACAGGCCTTTATGGGCCATTGTGGATATTACCGTAGGTTTATCCACATGTATGCCATCATAGCTAAACCTCTTTATGGGTTGTTAACAAATTTTGAGTGGAACGAGGAATGCGAGAATTCCTTCAACGAGCTAAAAAGACGCTTGTGCTCAGCACCAATACTGACCACTCCTGATTGGAGCAAACCATTCCATGTCCATGTAGATGCCTCCAATCATGCAATAGGATGTGTGCTAGCACAACCAACAGGTGAAGGCAACCTAGATTTGCCGATAGCATATGCTAGTAGGCAATTAAATGCAGCTGAACGAAATTATACCACAACGGAGAGAGAAGGCTTAGGCATGGTATACGCTGTGAAGAAGTTTAGACACTATCTATTGGCCAATAAGTTCAAGTTTTTCACTGATCATCAAGCCTTACTATATTTGGTCAATAAACCTTGCAATACAGGCCGCTTAGTAAGATGGTTCCTCTTACTAATGGAATACGACTTTGAAGTTGTTGTCAGGAAAGGTAGAACCCATCTTAGGGCAGACCATCTTTCTCGCATCACTTCAGGAGAGCCACCGCAAGGAGTGTCTGATGAATTGCCCGATGCTTATCTGTTCAATTTAGAAGTTGTTCCTAAATGGGCAAATAAGTTGATACCAGTCCTAACCTTTGGGCCTGCAAATAAAAATGTGAAAACAAGCAAAGAAGAAATTGTAAAATCACAAAAGTATCAAATATTGGCCGGAAGTATGTACAAGCAAGATACCGAGGGCATATTAGCCTGTTGTGTTGAGGACGACGAACATACTAGTTGGATGCAACAAGCCCATGAGGGATTGCTAGGAAATCACTACTCTAAACAACGAACATTGCAGAATCTAAAACGTTTAGGAGTGTATTGGCCTAGCATGGACAAAGAAATACAGGAGTGGATCCAGAATTGTCCAGTGTGCCAGAAGAGACCCCCAGTGGAGCATGCCACTCTTTATCATGTGTCATTAATCCCAGATTGGAGTGCTCCATTGGTTGAGTTCATGAGATCGAGAACATTACCCAATCAGGCTAGTCTTGCAAGAAAACGGAGCATGGAGCAAGAGGCTCAAGACTATGCCTTAGTAGGAGACAACCTATATCGAAGAGGCAAGGATGGTTACCTAAGACTGTGCGTTCATGAATCAGACTATTTGAAAGTCTTAGAAACTGCACACAGCGGTGCTGCAGGTGGACACTTTGGGCCTGACAGAGTAATTAAGACCATTCTATTCTCAGGACTTTGGTGGCCCACTCTTCATATGGATGCACATACTTATGTGAAGAAATGTGACACATGCCAACGTGCCCAATATCCGATAAGAAAAGACGAGATGCCTTTAAGGCCAATGATGGGAGGACGTGCATTTTCAAAGTGGGGTATAGACTTTGTTGGTCCTATTAACCCCCCAGCTAGAAACTCCCATGCAGAATACATCATTGTAGCCACAGATTACCTTACAAAGTGGGTGGAAGTAAAAGCCACGACAAAGAATGATGCTCGAACGACGGCTAAGTTCTTATTCGAAAACGTGTTCACTAGATATGGGTTACCAATAGAGTTGGTTAGTGATAGAGGTACGCACTTCTTGAATGAGGTCATTGAAAATATCCTTCAAGAATTCATGGTGATACATAAGAAGTCTGCCCCCTATCACCCACAAGCTAACGGACAGGCCGAGAGCACGAATAAGATCCTATGTAACGTATTAACAAAACTGGTGAATAATAAACGCTCTGATTGGGACAAACAACTTCATCATGTTGTTTGGGCATACCGAGTTGCCTACAAAACGGTACTCAATGCTACCCCATTTTAGATGGTCTTTGGACAGAATGCCGTGCTACCATTGGACTACCTAATCCTAGCCTTGAAAGTAGCACAAGAGCATGAGTGGAATGGACATGAGTTGTCTTCCAGGATCTTTGATCTAGAACGCTTAGGTGAGACGAGGCTACGGGCAGCAGCAGGCATTTATGCTGCAAAGAAAAGGCAAAAGGCATACTTTGATGCCCATGTAAAGGATAAAGGATTGAAGGAAGGAGATCTAGTGCTGGTTTATACGCTAAAGCAACATGCCCGCAAATTGGAGAAACGAGGATATGGACCCATGATCATTAATAGACTCTCCACTAGCGGTGCAGTTCAATTGGCCACTTTAGAAGGTGATATCTTACCAAACTATATTAGTGGATGCCGAGTCAAATTATATCAAGAACCTCTTACAGAGGAAATGCTCATGAGACTCAACACTGCTAAGAAGCGAAAAGAAGAAGAGTTAAGGGTTAGAGAAGAAGCACAAGCAGAGGCTAGAGAGCGCATCAGAAGAAATAAGTTACGGCGGCTAGGCCTAGATGTCAACACAAAAGCTCCGAAATATCACATGGACATGTGCCAAAAGTCGGGCATAACTACTTCTCGAATAATTGATCGACGGCCCTTTGTGACTATAGAGGTAGGACAAGGAAAGAGTGTAAGGACTGTGAGAGCATTGGTTGACTCAGGAGCAGCAACTAGTGCAGTTAGACTTTCATACTGCCAAGACCTGCATTTGGACATCAAGCCCATAGAAGCCTATCTCATAGGATTAGGAGGCGTGGAAACACCCTGTTTGGGCGAGGTGGAACTTCCCATCTACCTTCAAGATGTTCCAATAAAAGTCAAAATGCTAGTGTGTCATGATGAGGACCTCACAGAACCACTTGTCTTGGGTCAAGATTGGATTTACGACCATGCTGTCAACTTGAACCTAAGAAGTCAACTTCTTCAAGTTTGGGTATATGATCAATGCATTACATTAGAATTGGAGAATCGCATGTCCACTGAAACTGACACCACACACTCTCTTTGTTCCTCTACGGCTAATCTTTTCGAACAAGATGTCGTAGATGTCAAAAGCTCTATGATCCAGACGGACGCAATCACGGAAGGACAGTCGCAAAGGCAAGATGAACCTTCTTCTTGTTTTTCCAAGAGTAAAGCGTCCACCGTAGTTCAACCTCAGAAGCAAGCAAAACAGTGCAAGAGAGCCAGTCTATCAAATAGACAAAGAACCTTCAAGAGGAAAGAAGTGTTGGGCATGACACAGATCTGGGTAAAGAAAGGAGTACCACCATCGATGTTACCTCAAAGACTCCCACCCAACCAGATCGACCATGACAACAAAAGGACCAAGCACCTACGACAGGGTCAAGCACAAAGAATCCATCAAATTTGGGTACCGAAGCTATCAATGAAGGCCGACCACAATCAGGTACAAATTTGGGTGCCTAAAAAATTAGCTACAGCACAACAAGGGCAATTACAGATGTGGGTACCCAAGAAGCTCTTACACGTACAAAGACCTATGCTCCCCGCCATGCGAAAGGCCTCAACAAAGAAGCCAAGGAAAGCAAAGGGTAAGAACAGAGCACAAAGACCACAAGAAGCTAAACTCAATCCTTCTACATAAAAAGGTAGCCACTCACCCAGGATATGGGTTTGGAAGCCAAAAGCACAAGCAACATCCACAGAACCAAGGGGCCAACCACACTGGATACCAAAGTTTGGACTGCATCCAAAGAAGAACTGGCCTGAGGTGATCTCTACAGTACCAAACCCTATTCCAAAATGGGTTCCGATCCGGAGGATTACATCATTTCGAGATCCAATAGACACCTCCAAACAAAGAATTCATCAAGTATACAAGTAACATCAAAAGCCTCGACCAGCAGCAACCATGTGCCTTTGGCATAACCCAGTCGTTTGCACCATTCAGGTCATGCATTTCCAAAGTATGCATCAATATAGGGCCACCTTACATGGCCGTGCATAGACACAATTGAGAAATCCCAGGCACATGAGACACAATCTTCACAGGCAAAATATGTTATTGATACTAACCTCTTTCTTCTTGTTTGCGGCCACCATTGTTCCAAAAAAAAAAAAAAAAAAAAAAAAAGAAAAGAAAAAGAAAAAAGAGAGAAGACTATGTGCTTGAAAATGCTCATCAGCGAACTTCCAGCAAGGACATCCCTCAACAAAAAGGACAAGCCGACGGTCAAACACCATGAGGGAACCACAACACGAAGAGATGAAGATCAATGGACCCTTCACCATGGTAAGACGTGTATGTTTCAACAACACTATAACCATGATAGATTAGAAAACCTCTTCGTCAGCATACCCTTGAGCACTTAGCTCAAGACCCAATCTCTTGCACCATACTTCTTGCCATGCATTTTCCAAGTACGCATATGTAGGGCCACATTACAAGGCCATGCACAAGGCACATATTTTGTTCAACCCATGCACTAATGCACTTACCCACCATTCATTATGGGTTACAAGTATTTGGCATGAAAACTATGAAAAGCCATCTTTGGAAGAACCAGATGACATCAAGATGACAACAACAAGAGCAAGGAAGTCATCCACCACCGAGAGTTGCTCCCAATCAACATTGACCACCTCCTTTGAGCAGCTAGCAGTTTTGGAAAACTTACAAATGCACCACCCAGATGGAGTATAAGGCAGAAGTACGTACAAAGGGACTACAAACTGCAAGAGATAACAGTGGCAAAGTGAAGACCCAGACAAATGACCAGGATACATTGGGAAGAGGGATCGCCCCTGTTGAACGTAACGGACACTACCTCTCAATGTACTACATGGAACAACCACGACAACAAGGGTCTGTCAGGGACGACAGACTCAAGAAGGGGGGGAGTGTTGAAGCTCAAGGTCAAGGAGAAAGCATGGAAGTGCATCAAGGAAGTGGACACACAAGAAGAAGGAGCAAGTAGGGAGCTCCAAGAAGCACCTGTCAAATTTTCAAAAGAAATCCCTACAAAAATAGTGATTTTTATCACTAAAACCATTGTAAATACCATTTTCCATTTTTGTAACTCCATTTTGTTCAAGCCGAGGAGTCCTCGAGCTTGAGGAGTATTAGATCTACCATCCTACCAATTTTCATGATTTTTAGACTCCGTTTGAGCCCCCAAATAAGCCCTGGAACCTATTTTTTAACTAGGCCGGACACTAGGTCTGGACAGGGCCAAAACCACTCAAAAACTATAAAAAGGGCTGGAGAGCTCATTTTTGGGGTTAGCTCGTTGTAGATTTCAGTTTTGTAAGAGAGCTCTTTGGTAATCGAAGCTTTCCATTGTTCCACTCTTTGCTCTTACCTTGTGCGCGTGTGTGTGTATGTGTGTGCATGCTTGTGTGCTTTCACTCACGCACTTGTGCCATCACTTGCTCGCGGTCTTCATACCGGTCCTCACGTCTCCACGGATTGACATTTATGAGGTGTATCTCCTCACGTTGGTACTCACCATTGTGCTAGAGTGACACAATCCAACCCGAGGACAAAGATGGAACCCCCAAGGTGTTAGCAATAGAAGCAAATCAATTGAGAGAGAACATGAGGAAACCATAAATAAGATGGAACCAATCCTAGATCTGTTTGAAGTCCTAGAATACTTCAAAAAATATGAAGTAGAGGAGAGGAAGATAGCCATCCAGATGCCTAAGAGAGAGGCAAGAGAAGGAGAAGCATATGACAACAAGGAACAAACGAAGAAAGTAATAGTGACTGTGGAAGATGGAGAAGAAAGATGCACTTACATAGGAAAAGATGTGTCACCTTAGAAGGGAGAAGAATTGATCAGATTAATTCAAGAGTATCGGGATGTGTTCACATGGACCTATAAGGACCTCAAAGGTGTAGAGCCCTCCATTTGTTCTCATCGAATACCAATGACACTTGATGCAAAACCATCAAAGCAATGCCCTTACACTTATATAGATGTCTATGTAGCAAAAATTAAGGAAGAGATAGACAAGCTATTAGCAGCCGGATTCATTTACGAGATAGAACACACCGAATGGGTGTCCCCATTGGTGGTCGTACCTGAAAAGAACGGAAAACTAAGGATAAGCATTAATCTGAAGAAAGTAAACGCAGCTACAATTCGAGGTAGCTACCCATTACCTATCATTGGTCATCTCTTGGAGAGAGTCATAGGTAAGGAAGTCTATAGCTTCCTGGATGGATTCTCTACATACAACCAAGTAGCTACTACTACTGAGGACCAACATAAGACTGCATTCGTGACTGATGTGTCATGTCTTCAAGGAATTCCTCACGAAGATTATGGAAGTGTACGTAGATGACTTATGCACCTACTCAGATCGAAGACATGAACGTATACCGGAGTTGCAAAGAGTATTTGAAAAATGTCGACAATATAGAGTGTGCCTTGAGAAGTGTGTCATGGTGAGACAAGGGAAAATCCTCGGACACATTGTCTCTAGGAATGGAATCTCTACTGAGGAAGATAAAATCAAAGTAATACTCGAACTTCCAAGACCGAAAAATGTGAAGGAAGTGCAAGCATTTATGGGTCATTGTGGATACTATTGAAGATTTATTCACATGTACTCTATAATTGCCAAACCATTATATGGATTGTTGATCCAATTCATGTGGACGGACGAATGTGAGAAAGAATTTAATGAAGTGAAAAAAAAACTAAGCATAGCAGCATTTCTAAAAACACCCAACTCGAATAAGCCTTTTCATATTCATGTAGATGCCTCCAACAAGAAGGTTTAGGGATGGTGTACGCAGTAAAGAAATTCAAACACTACCTTCTAGCCAACAAGTTCAAATTCTTCATAGATCATCAAGCCTTATTATACTTAGTCAATAAGCCTTGTAACACGGGAAGGTTAGTAAGATGGTTTCTATTATTGATGGAGTTCGACTTTGAAAGTGATAGTAAAAAAAGGAAATACCCATGTGAGAGCTGATCATCTATCTAGGTTAACACATGGAGAACCACCTAATGGATTTGCCAAACACTTACCTATTCAATTTGGAAGTATGTCCTAAGTGGGCAGAAAAGCTAATTTCAATACTCACCCATGACCACAACACTCAATTAACAAGGAGATTAGGAAGGAAGTTCTGCAGTAACTTACACATTGTAGTAGGAAGTGTGTACCATAAAGAACCCAACACTATATTGTCTAGATGTGTAGAAGAAGACGAATAGAAGAACTTGATTGAACAAGCTCACATAAACAAATGGGGAATGCATAAGGGAACTCATGGAGCTCTAAGAGAATTGAAACAATTAGGAGTCTATTGGCCTGAAATGCCTAAGGATGTTCATGAGTATGTGAGTGGTTGCATGGAATATCAAGAAACTACTCCAGAAGACCATACATCATTACCCTTCTCGACAATAGCACCAAGCTGGAGTGAAACATTAGTGAAAATTCTTAAAGACATGAGAGCATGAGGAAGGAACAAGTTTAGCTTGAAACGAAAAGAGTGGATAAGGCAAAGGGATGAACGATATTTACAAGGGGAAGAACCAATTCCCATGGCCAATTACCAGGTTCAACAAGCCGACACAAAGAACCTCAGCATATTTCAACCATATTTGAACCTAGGGGTTGGAACTACTGAATACCAGTTGATAGACGCATTGATATTCTCAAGAGTAGCACTAAGATGCATATGAATGACGGTTATTATGCATCTTCAAATGATCATAAACCCAACTAGAGCATGCATGAGAGGCATTGGAGTCTAAGTCATATAATGTGTTGGGGAAGTCCTAATATCCCTCCACCTAGGACATTCCACTATGGAGAAACAAGTTTTGGTATGTAAAGATGAAGATTTAATAGGGAAGAAAGTGCCTTGGCGGTCCTAGTGTGTTCACACATATCACTGCCTAAATATATCAACAATCTTGAACAGTACCTGGTTCATTCTCAATTGAATTAAGAGCTAAAATATTATGATTCTTAAAACATTGTGCATAATTTACTTGGTCTATTTGTTGTCTTCCTTTTTTACTTCTTGTTCTTCTAGTTTATTCCTTTATATTGTTGTCCTTCCAAGTTTGATCTAACCACTTTGTCGTACTCCTGAAAAGTGGTGGTATGCTTTCTGGTTCTTCAATATCTCTTTGTTCTAAAACTCTAGAACCTTCTCCAACTTCATAAGTAGGAACTGCACGAGGTACTGCTGATGGACTATGTACTGGTGTAGGTAATGAAATTCTCTCTTCACCTGCATCTCTTAGGGTTTGAGTAGGTTCATCACCCCCTTGTATGGTTGAATATAAGAATCCAAATTCCTTCAGGAAAATTCATAGTCATCTGCTTTTATGAAATCTGGAATCTCTTCCTCCTTATCATAAATCTGACTTTTTGCTATATATGCATTGCATGAGAGTAAGACATCATTTGTATCTAGAACAAAGAATCTCTATCCTTTGCTTTCAATTGCATAAATAATAAAGACCCCTTTAATGGCTTTTACATCAAGCTTACCACGATCCTTCTTCTCAATGTGAACATAAGCTGAAGAACTAAAAACTTTGAAGTAACTCACATTGGGTTTCTTCCCCGAATAAGCTTCATAAGGTGTAATGACCTTCAAAGCTTTCAATGGAAGACCTATTTAGAATGTGATTAGCTCTATGTACTGCATCAAACCAAAACTTGGGAGAAAGCTTTTTGGATGACATCATACTACACAAAATCTCAACAATTATCCTATTCTTTCTCTCTGCAACACCATTTTGTTCTATCTTGTAAGCAGTAGTGACTTGATGAGAAATGCCTTTGTGTTCAATAAAGACTTAAAGTCTTTAGACATGTACTGTCCTCCTCTATCACTTCTCAAAATCTGGATCTTTGACTCACTTTTATTTTCAACCATAACTAAGAACTTCTTGAAAGTAGGAAAAACCTCAAACTTCACTTTAAGATCGTAAATCCACGAATATCTTGAGAAATCATCAATAAACATAACAAAGTACCTAAAACCTTGAATAGAATCTGTTCTCATCAGACCATTCATATCTGAATGTAGGATCTACAACTTCCTTGTGGCCGAGATGTATCCATGCTTCTTGAAAGGAATTTTGTGAAGCTTTCCTTCAAGACATCCTTCACATGGTTGTGCATCATCTATTAAAGAAAAATTAGGCAAAATCCTCACCATACCTTTATCTTTGATATGCTTGAGAGCCGTGTAAGTGATATGACCAAATCTAGCATGCCATAACTTCATGTTCTCCTTAGGTGTAGTAGACCTAGCAACATTAACATGACTTATTTTGGACAATACAAACATGCCACTTCTATGTTCACCTTCATGTAGACAATGCTCCTCATCAGGTCAGAGGATATGACATGAATCTTTCTTAAAAAAAACTCTATAACCCTCTGACAAGAAAGTATAGATAGAGAGCAAATTCTTCTTTATGTCTTGAACATAAAGAACATTGGAAATTGTGAAATTTCCACCTTCTCTAGACGTTAGGTTCAGTTCTCCAACACCAACAACATCCAAATCATGACCATCTGCAAGGTCACTCTTCTACCTGAAGAGTTAGAAAGGGAAGAAAATACCTTTCTACAACCTCTCATATGCTTAGTAGCTTCAGAATAAAAAATCCAAGGATTATCTCAAATTTCATTTAATGCTACTTGATCAAAAGATACTTCTTCAATAGTAACACATCCACATGAATCTAGCTTTGAAGATTTAGGTTTGGATCATCTTCAAAACTATTACTTGATGCTTTCTTCTTAAAAATCCTTGCTTTGCATTCTGCTATGTAATGACCTGGTTTCTTATAGTAATGGCATACTCCTTTCTTTAAAGCAGATGTAGTCGAAATTGTTTTTCTTTGGGTGTAGAAGGAGCATTGGGAGAAAGGCTGAGAGACTTAGGATTATAAGAATTACTTTCCTTCTTGGATTGTTGACTCTTCTTCTCCTTCTTCTTCTTTCCCTTAGATGACGATAACATGGCTTTATCATTCTCTTCCATTATCTTTTGTTGATCTTCTCCTTGAAGTAATAGGAAGTGTAGCTCCTCAAATGAATTTTTTCTATCTCTTGTAGATAGAGATAAAGAAGTAGAAAAAGAACGATATCTAGATGGAAGTGAGTTTAGAAGTGCATTTAGGATCTTTTCATCTGAAATATTTACTCCTACAATTAGTAAATGATCTTGTAAATCTTTGAGCTTCAAAATATGTGACTTAACTGATTCATCAACTTTCATCCTTTTGTTGGCTAGTTGTCTTCTTAGATGAGCTTTCCTAGGAGGGTTCTACATCTGATAGAGATTCTCTAATGCCAACTAAGCCTGACGAGAGGTTAAGTAAGACCTTATTTGAGGTATAATATGCCTCTTTACTCCCATAGAAATATATGAAAGTTCTAGTGCATCCCTTGAATACCATTTGGATTGCTCTTCTGTAGAAAGTAATTTGATAGTAGTACCACTGACTCTTGATGATGAAGTGGTCCCTTCTTCTTCACTAACCTCTTGTTGAGTAGAAATAGGAACAGGGGTTCTTCTAAAAGATGAAGTAGCCTCTTCTTTGACATGTATTGGCCTTGGATAAGTGCCTTTGACAATATTCCATATGATACTAACAGTTTCATCATCAAAAAACTCCACATTAGATAGTTAGACATGCCATCAAGCTTGTCTTCATTCTCAAGCCTATAGTCACTCATCTTGTTAAGGGTGTATGTCAACTATGCTCCGATACTAAATGTTGGTATTCTAAGGTCTGGATAGCAAACATTGGAAGTGGAGTGGGCCACAATAACAATATAAATCACAGGTTTACAAGACCTTCCAATAGATGAACCTTAACATTAGTGAGAGATAGAGATAGAATAGGCAAGTTTTCAAGTGTAACGGTAAGCTATAAGGCTCACCTACACTATCTATATTTCAATATCAAATTACAATGTGTGAATATGATACAACCTGACAAGATATGAATCTAGGTAGAAATTAGGAACTAGATACAAGAACTTGTGTGCCTTAGAGGTATGAAGAGAGAGTGTGTGTGTGAGAGAGAGAGAATATGGAGAATATGAACAATTTAGAACTATTTTACAGCAAACTTAAATTCTAATCAACCTAAATAAAAAAAGTAGTGAATGAACAAATGAGAATGAAAATAGACTTGTTACTCATAGTATGTTGCTGATACGAACTCCTCTAGATAATCACCAAGACGTAGAGCACACCTCCTCCAAGTGTTGATGAAGACTTCCTCCAAGTAGAGGACATCCAAGAATCTTCTCCAAGATCTTGATCACCACCTCCAAGATGACCTCCTTGAAGCTTCCTTTAGTGATGATAAACTATGAAGATTGGCCCTCCTTATATAGTTTTAAGCTATCCTTGAAAAGTAGTACTAAAAGCACCTAAAGAAAACTAACACACGTGATTATGATTCAGCCTCAAAATCACAATTATTTTATGGAAAAAGCTAAAACTAGCAATAGCTAGCTAAAATTAGTGATAGCTGATTTCTTCGCCAAAAAACATGTTTATTTTTATATAATCCTTAGAAATCTTCATGATGCACTGTGTGTTGCCTTCAGGGATTGATTCAGGTCCCTTGGATGGGAACACATTCATCTAGCCAAGTTTCCACACAACTTTTCTTGCAGAGATACGAACAACATATTATACAACCATTGTACTAGAGATTTTGGACCTCTTGTGATATTGTTTCCAACATTGTTTTTGTGGAAGATGCAATTCAATTATTACTTTCATGCACTAAGGAGACATCAGTTAGCTCCAAAGATGTGTATGCCACTTTGTTGCCTCTTTTTATAGGTGGACAGTCTATTGTTGGACCAAATGAGGCAATTTCTTAGCCTGTAGGTTCCACATGATGATGCATATCATTCCATTTCTCATGCATATTTACATGATGCACTTGTTGATGAGAGGTCTTATATAAAGGAGGCAAAAACAATGCCTAAATGGCTAGTGCAGACTTTGCAAGAAAGAAAAATTAGATGCACCTCTATCATATCTTACTCTTTCACACTCTTATAGTGCTTCACTTCCATCAGATTGCTATGCTATGGCTATCTCTAGTCTTTGTGATGGGAACGAGCCTCATTTGTTGCATGAAGCAAGAAATTTAGGAAATTGGATGGCTATTATGCAATTAGAATATGATGCTATTATGAAAAATGGTACCTGGTATTTATGTGACTTCCCTCATAGCGAGAAGGCCATTAGCACTAAGTGTGTATATAAGCTCAACCGTAAGCCTAATGGAACAATTGATAGGTATAAGGCTATGCTTGTTGCAAAAGGTTATGCTCAAGAAAGAGGCATTGATTTTGATAGACCTTTCCTCCGACATGCCGAATTACTAGTGTTCATAGCATTTGTGCACTTGCAGCTCATCATGGTTGGAACATACATCAGTTGGACATGAAAACTACATTTCTGAATGGTGACTTGCATGAAGAAGTGTATGCTTTTCAGCCTCACGATTTTGTGCAAAAAGGGAATAAAATAATGAGTGCAGGTTGAAAAAGGAATTATTTTGTTTTAAGCAAGCACCATGTGCTTGGTATAAAAATATAGATGCCTACTTTATTGCACATGGTCTTGAGAAAAGTGTGATTGAGATCATCTTATACATTAAGCATCAAAATAATGTGCTTGTGATCGTTGTTGTCTATGATGATGACATGTTGCTCACTGGTCCTAATGAGAAGCATATTGCTGATTTCATGGATAATTTGCACGCCTCATTTGAGATGTCAAATTTCAGGCATTTGCATCATTATTTAGGCATTCAATTTATTCAAGTTGATGGCCCAATAGCTTGTTGGAGTTCGAGGCCTGTGGAAGCACACGAACAACACAAGGAAGAAGAAAAAGCTTGGAGCACAACACACAATACTGAATGTATTACCAATAGAATGTACAAAGTTATGTGACCCATTTGTGAAGAGAGATGGTGGATGCAATCCAAAGATGAGTAGGTGCTGCTACAACCAGCTTCACACCAGCCAACTGAGACTTCACAGTTGATTAGTAGACCCTTTGAGCTTCCTAAATCCACCAAAATATCAGCCAAGTACTTTGGAACATGTATCCGAAAAGTTTAAGTCAAGACAGACTAGTTGCGAAATGACTAGCTCCCAAAACTTGCTATTTTTGGACATACACCTGCTGGAGAAATTGAACAGTGCTCTCAACCTGGTAGGAATTAGATAACTTCCTTTTAGGCATAGCAAATAGACTTAGCAAGCTTCCCAATCCAAGTTAAAACACTTCAAATGATGGACTGAGCACTGAGAAAAAGATTCATCAATTTCTCGAACATGTCCATCATTCTCGGGACTCTGTAGAGATAGACCAGTGAGTAGTAAAATGCAGATATCTCCAAAACTGTAAATCCAATGACCTTGAAAATTTATATGTTGAAAGATGACAGTAAGAGCTATCCAACGCATGAAAACACTGAGAAATGTTGAGTAGAACTCGAGATATGACCTTCTGAAGTTACTGCTCTGAGTGAGTATAGCAGAGAACAAAACAGAGAAGTAGATAATGACAAATGTATAGATTAAAATACGATTACAACCACATTGGCAATGAATGTTTGCACAATGGGAGTAGAATGATAGAGCTATGGAGTAAGCTCTTCAATCTCTACAAAATGACATGAAGTGTTCACGTACAAGGCTTGCTAATCGCCTCTTCCTTCTTGCTCTTTTTATAGCTATTCTTGGAGGGAGTTTTGAATTCGCATTCGAATGGCTCTACCTAAAAGTGATCCCCAAAGTTAGGAGATATTCCCTCAGCTCAAAAAGTCGTGGTTTTAGGTAGTTAGAGCCACGAGTTTGCTTTTACACCATGGATGAGGTAAGCCATCCTTTTCCTTTTTCTTTCTTTCAATTACAAGAGATAAAAATGAACTCTTTTACAAGAGGTGTTCACATGACTACACATGTGACTTACAAATGATCATAATATCAAGCATATCAAGCATGTAGGCTTGGGTAAAATGCACCAACAGCTCCCCCTCAAGCCTAACATGCTTGGCCTCCAAATAAGTCTTCAATTGTCCTTGATTTCCTGCAAGCCAATCATCAACTTGAATCTACTTAACTTTGTACCATCAAGAGCTTTAGTCAATATGTCTGCACATTGCATATCTGTAGAGACATAGGATAGTTGAATATCCTTGCTCATTAGCTTCTCCCTTACATAATGGTAGTCAATATGCTTGGTTCTAGCATCGTATACCGGATTAGCCGCTAGATGTAGTGAGCTTGTGTTGTCACCAAAAATGTGAGGTGTTGAAGAATGAAGTCCAAGATCTGTGTACAAAGACTTTAACCACATGATTTCTTGAGTTGCATTAGCCAAACCTCTATATTCGGCTTCGGTAGAAGATAATGCCACGGTTGGTTGCTTCTTGGATGACCAAGAAATGATTTTTGAACTTGCAAATGATATATACTCGGATGTGCTTCTTCTATCATCTCTAGATCCGGCCCAATCTGCATCTGAGTAGACCTTTAGCTCAATATCTGAAGTAAATGAATAAAACAAACCTTCATTCATGGTCCCCTTTAGGTACTTGAGGACTCTCTTGGCCGCTTCCATATGTGGTCTTCTCGGCTTATGCATAAACTGACTCAATATGCTAACACTATAGCATATATCCAGCCTTGTGAGAGTTGCATAATTCAAACTTCCAACCAAGCTTTGATAGCTTGTGATGTCTTCAATTGGCTCTCCTTCATAAGCACTAAGCTTATGATTTTGCTCCATAGGTGTACCTGCACACTTGGTATTTTCCATCTTGAATTTGACGAGCATGTCATGCACATACTTCCTTTGTGTGATGTATATACCTGAATCTATGTAGATTAACTCCGATCCAAGAAAATAAGTGAGTGGTCCGAGGTCAGTTATTTTCAACTCCTCCTTCATTTGACTCTTTACCTGTTTGATTCCTTCAAGATCATTGCCTGTGATAATAATATCATCAACATACACACATAAATAGATCACTTCATATCCATTCCTCTTTATGAACAAAGAGGTATCCACCTTGCTAGCTTTCAATCCTTGGTCCTGCAAATAAGTCACCAATCTGAAATTTCAAGCTCTTGGAGGTTGCTTCAATCCATACAAAGCTTTCTTTAGTTTGCATACATAGTTAGGATGATGTGCATCCTCATATCCAGGAGGTTGTGCCATATACACTTCCTCAGAAATCCATCCATTCAAGAAAGCATTCTTTACATCAAGTTGATAGAGATTCCAATTTCTAGATGCAGCAAGACTTATGAGAACCCTAATTGTAGGCATTTTTGCAACAGGAGAGAAAGTCTCCTCATAATCAATGCCATGGGTTTGAGCAAACCCTTTAGCAACTAACCTTGCTTTGTGTCTATTTATACTTCCATCTGGATTCCTCTTGATTTTGTATATCCATCGAGATCCAATTACCTTCATAGATGGCTTGTTAGGTACAAGCTCCCAAGTGTCATTCTCCTTCAAGGCTCTCCTTCAAGGCTTCCATTTCTTCATCCATTGCATCTCTCCAAGATTTCTTGCTTTGTGCTTCTTCGAATGTGGTAGGTTCTTCATTGGTTGAATACTTTGCAATGTAGATTGAGTGCTTGGTGACCAAAGAAGTATCATAACCAAACCTCTCTGGTTTCTTCTTCTCCCTTGAAGACCTTCTAAGTGGTTGATGTGAACTCTCCGGTCCATATGTAGCATCCTGCATCTTTGCTTTACCTTTGTTCTTCCATAGCTTTATTCTTTCCAAGTCTTCTAGGTCAATCTCCGAATCACTTTCTTCAATCTGCTTTTGCTCCTTTGGTTGAAGTTATGGAAAATCTTCATCCAAGTCATAAGGCAGCTTCACTTTCCTGTCATCATCAAACCATGATTTGTTTTCATCAAAAATTACATCTCTACTCACAGAAAATCCTTTATTGGTTGGATTGTACAATCTATATCCTTTTTGGTTTTAATCATAACCAATGAATACACACTTCTCTGCCTTGGGATCCAATTTCCCTCTTACTTGGGAAGGAATGTGAGCATAGGCTAAGCATCCAAAGATTTTGCAATGCTCTAGACTAGGTCTTCTTCCATTCCACACTTCATATGGAGTTGTTCCATCTAGTGACTTAGATGGAAGTCTATTTATGAGATATGTGGCTGTAGACACAACCTCTGCCCATAGGTGGTTTGGCAATCCCTTTTCATTGAGCATGGACCTTGCAGCTTTGACAATAGCTCTGTTCCTCCTCTCTGCTACACCATTGAGTTCCAGTGTATACCTTGTAGTGACTTCCCTTTTAATGCCTCTTTCATACAAGAAGGCATCAAATTCAGAAGAGAAGTATTCTCCTCCACCATCTGATCTGAGTCTTTTCAAAGTCCTACCTGTTTGGTTTTCAACAAGAGCAATATACTTCTTAAAACAGTTAAACACTTCATCCTTGTGCTTCATGAAAAACAAAATGGTCCACCTGCTACAATCATCTATGAAGGACACATAATATCTTGAGCCTGATATAGATGGCTCCTTACTTGGACCCCACACAAAGGACACATAATATCTTGAGCTTGATATAGATGGCTCCTTACTTGGACAACACACATCCGTGTGCACTAGATCCAAAGAACTTTGATACATATATCCTTTCTTATTGAAAGGTTGTCTATGAGCCTTGCCGAGTTGACATGCTTCACACTTATAAATCATGTGTTGCCTTGTGATATTAGGCAAACCAAGTACACTTTGGTCCCTGCAAATTTGTTTGAGTGTCCTCTCACCAATGTGAGCAAGCCTTTTGTGCCATATCTCCAACTCTGTTAGAGTTTGTGATCCATAGTTAAACAAAGCTATGTTCTTTGTATCTTCCACTTCAAAAGTGAAAAGCCTTCCTGTCTTTTCTCCTTTGGCAATCCTTCTAAAGCCTTGCCTTGGGTCTTCAACATATGCTCCAAATCGACTGAATCTAACCTGCAATCCTTTTTCAACAATCTATCCAACACTTATTAAATTTTTGGTAATTGTAGGGACATAGAAGACTTTGCTTAAGAGGTTCCAATTCCCATCTGATGTCTTCACATTACCTATCTTCTCCACTGAGTGGTTTGTGTCATCTCATGTATGGACTTCATGCTTGTTATGAGGATCTTCCAAATCAGAAAGTAAAGCCACATTTCTTGCTACATGGTTTGAGCATCCCGAATCAATGTAAAATATGTGATCATCATCCTTACCCTTCTTTACTGACAGATTCATAATCAACAATGAATCTTCTTGACTTTGGTCCTCTACATAGTTATTGTAGTCTCTTCTTCCTCTATGGCCACTTTGATAGTTTTTGTTGTTGTTGTAATTGTTGTTGTAGTAGTTGTTGTTGTAATTGTTGTTGTAGTAGTTGTTGTTGTAGCCTCCATTGTACCTGCCTCTATTTGATCCATAGCCACCTCTATTGAATCCTCTTCCTCTTGAGTTCCTCGGGTTCCTGAAACATTCTTCAGTAGTATGATTAGATAAGCCACATATATTGCAAGGTTGAGATGATTGGAATCTCCCCCTGCCTTGCTTTCCACCTCTGCCTCTTCCTCTAGCTCTTCCTCTACCTGCAAAGTTTGCTTGGAAAGAGCTACCTTCATCTTCATTCTTCCTATTCTTTGACTTGTCCTTGACCTTAGCTTTATCAGAATATAAGGCAGAAGTTTGATTACCTCTTGAAGACTCACCACCTTTGCTAATCTTTGCTTCATGAGTGAAGAGTTGGCCCATGAGTGTGTTGAGGTCGGGTACATGCATATCCATGTATAAATCCATGGCTGTTGTGAATGACTCCCACTTGTCGTCTGCTTTGATTCCATTTATGATTTGTCTAATGATTTGCTCCTCTTCAATTACCTCTAGAATGCTTCCAAGTTGGTCAAAAATCTCCTTCATCTTTGTGACATAATCAGTCACATTTTGGTTCGGGATTTTCTTCATTGTTGTGAACTCCATCCACAATTGGTTCTTCCTTGCTTGAGTGTTGGAAGAGAAGAAAGAAGCAAGTGCATTCCAGGTCTCTCTTGATGTCTTGCATCCCTTGACATGAGGTAAAAGAAAATCAGAGATCAAGTTTAGAATATAGGACCTTGCAAGTGCATCCTTCGAACACCAATTTGAAAGTCCTTCCACTTCTTCATGTGATGGTTGCCCTTTGTTCCTCATGGTTGGCATTGCTTCATCTCTGGATATGAATCCATATATATTCCTCCCTTGAAGGTAAGCCTCCATCCTTAGAGACCATGCCGGGTAGTTGTTTCGATCCAATTTGTCATATGTTGATGGAAATCCATCTCCCATGTTGCTTGACTATGCTTTGATACCACTATGAAGAGAGATGGTGGATGCAATCCACAGATGAGTAGGTGCTGCTACAACCAGCTTCACACCAGCCAACTGAGACTTCAAAGTTGATTATTAGACCCTTTGAGCTTCCTAAATCCAGCAAAATATCAGCCAAGTACTTTGGAACATGTATCCCAAAAGTTTCAGTCAAGACAAACTAGTTGTGAAATGACTAGCTCCCAAGACTTGCTATTTTTGGACATACGCCTGCTAGAAAAATGGAACAGTGCTCTCACCCTGGTAGGAATTAGATAAATTCCTTTTGGACACAGCAAATAGACTTACCAAGCTTCCCAATCCAAGTTAAAACACTTCAAATGATGGACTGATCACTGAGAACAAGATTCATCAATTTTTGGAACATGTCCACCATTCTCGGGACTCTGCAGAGATAGACCAGTGAGTAGTAAAATGCAGATATCTCCAAAACTGTAAATCCAATGACCTTCAAAATTTATATCAGAACAAGAAGACAGTAAGAGCTATCCAACGCACGTTAAAACATTGAAAAATGTTGAGTAGAACTCGAGATATGACCTTCTGAAGTTATTGCTCTGAGTGAGTATAGCAGAGAACAAAACGAAGAAGTAGATAATGACAAATATATAGATTCAGATATGATTACAACCACATTGGCAATGAATGTTTGCACAATGGGAGTAGAATAATAGAGCTATGGAGTAAGCTCTTGAATCTCTACAAAATGACATGAAGTGGTCACGTACAAGGCTTGCTAATCGCCTCTTCCTTCTTGCTCTTTTTATGGCTATTCTTGGAGGGAGTTTTGAGTTCGAATTCAAATGGCTCCACCTAAAAGTGATCCCCAAAGTTAGGAGATAGTCCCTCAGCTCAAAAAGTCGTGGTTTTAGGTAGCTAGAGCCACGAGTTTGCTTTTACATCATGGATGAGGTAAGTCATCCTTTTCCTTTTTCTTTCTTTCAATTACAAGAGATAAAAATGAACTCTTTTACAAGAGGTGTTCACATGATTACACATGTGACTTACAAATGATCATAATATCAAGCATATCAAGCATGTAGGCTTGGGTAAAATGCACCAACAACATTATGGCAATAGCTGTATATACAAGCTGGAAGGAGGGAAAAAAGTGCCCCGGTAGTCCTAATGTGTTCACACACATCATTACCTAAATATAACAACGAATCCCCCCCTGGGAGTGATGCAGTGAACAAGGAGTGCCAACCTATGTGGAATCAATCCATAAAAGGAAGTAAGCCCAAAGCTTTGTGGAAAGCTTCAAACTTCTCCCTAGGCAAAGCCTTTGTAAAACGGTCAACAATGTTCTCCTGCATGGGCACATATGCCAAGTTGATCTCTCCAACAGAGAACCTCTCCCTAACATAATGATAATGCACCTCAATGTGCTTAAAGCAAGCATGGAACACACGGTTCCTCACAACTATCAATGCGCTATGACTATCAGCGAAGATGGTGATGGTAGAAGACTAAGCAACATGCAAATAAGCCATAAGGCATTTGAGCCACACACACTCAACAATCACTACAAAAGTTGCCCTATACTCAACCTCACAACTGGAAGTGGCCATAGTAGGCTACGTCTTGCTCAACCAAGATATGCATGAGCTACCAAGCATGAAGCAAAAACCAGTGGTGGACACATATGTGTCATAGCAACCAACCCAGTCAGAGTCACAAAAAACATGTAAAATCTAGCAGTAGTGATCCCCCCTTGGCATAAAACAACATAAAATGGGAATAAACTGGAAATGGATTTCCTCCTAGATACAAAATGGAGATGCACTCATGTGGATAAAAATGTAGATGATGTAGGAGCAATCATGTCATCAAGACCCTCTCTATAGCACTGGAGCAGAACTAGAGGTAGCATCTTCATGAACATGTCTGCCAGGTTCTCTTGAGAGGTACACTGCTCTAGAGTAATCTCCTAAGACACGAGCTTCTCGCGGATGAAGTGGTATTGCATCTTGATGTGATTCATCCAAGCCTGGAACACTCGATTCTTGGAGATGGCCAAGGCTGACTGGTTGTCCGTGTGGATGCATGTTGGAGTAACCTACAAAACACCAATGTAAGATAATAATCAACAAAGCCAGATGGCCTCATATGCCGCAAAGCTGGATGCTCGATACTCGACCTCAGTGGATGATAGAGCAACTATAGGCTGCTTCTTACTTCCCCAAGAGATAGATCTTGAGCCAAGCAAGAATATGTATCTAGAAGTAGACCATCGAGAATCAGGATTACCAGCCCAATGTGAATCTAAATATCTAGCGAGTTCAATGCCCCCTCTGTACCAAAGACCATGATGTCGGGTGAGGGGAAGGTAGCGAAGTAGTCTCTGAGCAACATCCCAATGTGTTTCACGAGGTTGATGTGCAAACTGACTGCATATACCGATTGCATAGGCAATATTTGGTCTAGTGTTGGCAAGATAGAGTAATGAGCCAACAAGCTGTCGATAAGTATGCACATCATAAGCGATGATGAATCGTCTAGTGTGAGCTTGATGTTTGGATCAAGTGGTGTAGATACTGAGCGACACTATTCCATGTTATATCTTGAAAGAAGATCATAGCAGTACTTCTTCTGTGATAGGAATATACCTTCTTTTGTTTTCCAAACTTCCATACCTAAGTAGTGAAGTAGGCCAAGATCTTTCATACAATACTCAAGGTGAAGCTATGTGATGATGAGTTGGATGCGTTCATCATCTGAACCTATCAATACCAAGTCATCTACATAGAGGATGATGATGGCAATTAAGGACTCCTTTTGATAGATATAGAGGTTAGCGTCAACTTGGCTTTTGTGAAATCCTTTAGCTTCAAAGAACTTGTGAATCTTTCATACCAGGCCTTGGGAGCTTGCTTGAGTCCATAAAGTGCTTTGTGAAGTTTGTATACTTGGTCTTACTTTCGTTTGATCTTGAATCCTTCAAGTTGTTCAACGTATACTTCTTCTTGAAGATCTCCATTGAGGGATGCACTTTTGACATCCAGCTCATAGATGGGCCACTTAAAGTGAGCACTTAGTGCAAAGATGATTCTTATGGTTGCGAATCTTCTAGTAGGAGCAAAGGTTTCTTCATAGTCAATGCCATGTTGTTGCTTGTATCCTGTAGCTACCAACCTTGCTTTGTACTTATCTAATGTTCCATCTTATTTGTATTTGACCTTGTAGAGCCACTTGACTCTTATAACTTGATGATTTGTGGGTTTAGGGACAAGAGTACAAGTCTTGTTCTTCTCTATTGCATCCATTTCCCTGCATAGCTTCTTCCCATTTAGGTTGTCCTTAAGCTTCCTTGTAGTTAGAAGGTTCTGGGATTTGTTGAATGTGATGCATCAAGGCATAATTGACATAATGACTTTGTTCTCGTTGTCTCTTGTCAATAATTCTTTGAGATCTTCTCAGTTGACTTGAAGTACTTGCTTCTGAGTTGGATTTGGAAAAGACTGAGTCCCCCTGTGTAGTGTGGATGGGTGGAGTAAGACTTGTTGTTGGATCCTTGCTAGATTATGTGGAAGCTTCATTGAATATTACATCCTTAGATATTGTGATGGAGTGGTTTTCAAGATCATATAAGCGATACACTTTTGATTGTTCACTATACCGTATGAAGATACGCTTCTTAGACTTGGATAGCAACTTGTTGCGATCTTCTTTGGGCACGTGGAATAATGCTTCATTTCCAGATACTCAAAAGTAATGCACATTAGGCTTTCTTTTATAGTATGATTCAAATGGTGTCTTGTTGTGCAATGCACTGGTGAAGCCTCGATTAAGTATGTGAATAACAATATGCACTATTTCTGCCCAAAACTTGTAGCGTAAGTCTTTGTTATTAAGTATAGGTCTTGCCATTTCCATCACACTTTGAATTTTCCTCTCGGTTACTCCATTCTGGGATGGAGTGCGAGGTTGAGTAACTTGTCTTTTTATTCCTTTTTGTTTGAGGAAGTTGTCAAAGTTGTGATTTCTGAATTCACCACCTCCATCTGATCGGATGGTCTTAACGGACTTGGAAGCTTCATTCTCCACTTGGGTGATCCATTCACAAAACTTAGTAAAAGTATCTACCTTTGATTTCAAGAAGTACACCCAAATGTATCGAGAGTGGTCATCTACTAAAAGAAAGAAGTAGAGTGATCCATTGAGACACGAGGTGTTCATGGGTCTACAAAGATCCACGTGGATAAGGGCTAAAGGATTTCTAGCTCTTGTTGATGCTTCCTATGGAATGAGTGCCCTATGTTGCTTGCCTTGAGTGCAAGTCTGGCAGATATCATTGAGTTGCCCAAGCTTGGGCAATCCTCTTACTATCTGTGATGAAGAAATTATTGGTAAATAGAAGGTGTGGCCATATCTTTGGTGCCAAAAAATAGATAGTGATTCCTTGGATAGAAAACAAGGTAATGTATAATATACTAATGTTTATGCCAAAATAAAGACATAGTGGCCAAAGGCTCTTCACACGGATGATTGACCATATTCACACCTTAACGACATGCATCCCCCAATGAGTCAGAATGAAATGACCCATGGGCCTTCTACCTCAATGCAACATTGCTCCGTCAGGCTTTTGCCCATTACGGAAGATTCTCCATTTTTGCCTCCTATAGGAGTCTCGACCGTATCTCAGTCCTAGTGTGGATGATCATCCTCTCAGACGAGCTACTGATCGTCACCTTGGTAAATAATTACCTTACCAACTAGCTAATCAAACGCAAGTCCCTCTGTTTCCTTTTTTTCCCTAGAGTAAAAAAAAAGGTATAGAAAAGAAAAATCTTGCAATTCACTTATTGTTTTGTCTTTCATATGAGGATCAATGACTTTGATAGAGGTGTTATCAAACAATATTTGTTTGTTATGATTGGTAATTTCTTTTACTGACAGCATGTTCATGCATAAATTGGGAACAAATAACACATTTGAAAGTGATTTGCATTCCCCTTAAGCATTGGTGATCTGCACTTTTCCTTTCCCTTGTATAGGTAGACTTTTGTTATTTCCAAGGTACACTTCACCTGTGTGGTCTTCATGTTCCATTTTAACCAAGATAGTAAATAATAAACGATCAGATTGGGATAAGCAATTACATCATGCCATTTGGGCCTTCCGAATTGCGTATAAGGTTGCTATAGGCACAACACCTTTCAATCTCGTGTATAGACAAAATGCAATGTTACCAATTGATTTTTTGATTCCTACTCTTCGGGAAGCTGAAACATATGAGTGGACTGGACATGAATTATCCCAACAATTGGATAAGATTGAAAGATTGCATGAGACTAGACTACAAGCAGTAGCAAGTATTTATGTGGCCAAGAGGCGACAAAAGGCCTACTATGATGCCCATATCAAAGATAAGGGACTAAAAGAGGGAGACTTAGTCTTGGTGTACACCTTGAAACAACACGCTAAGAAATTGCAAAAGAGAGGGCATGGACCACTGATAATTAACCGTATCTCCACAAGTGGAGTTGTGAACCTAGCCACTTTGGATGGAGAAGTCTTGCCAAACTACATAAGTGGTTGTCGTGTGAAGAAATACTCAAAACCATTAACGGACAAAATGATGAGTAGATTACTTAATGCCATACATCGAAAAGAAGAAGAAGAGAGAATAAGGGAAGAAGCAAGACTCGAAGCATTGGAACACATAAAAAGGCAGAAAGAATGGATGAGAGAAAGAGATGAGAGATATGGGCAAGGAGAGAAGCCTATTCCCATGGCCAACTATAGAACAACAAGACCTACGACCATAAGACCACAAGTCAGACAACCCTATCTCAATTTGGGAGTAGGAACACAGGAATACCACGTGGTGGATGCGTTGATTGATACCGGAGCAACATTAAGTAGCGTACAATTATCTTTAGCCAAACGATTAAGTGTGTCACTTAATCCAACTAAGGCCTACATGTTGGGCATAGGAGGAAACAACATTGAGTGTGTAGGAGAGGTCATCCTATCTCTACACTTGGGTAACAACTCAATGCATCAAAAGTTTTTAGTATGCCAAGATGAGGATCTAATGGAAGAGTTGGTGTTAGGTCAAGATTGGATATATGAATTTGAAGTGACTATCCAGTTAGCCTTAGGATATATATCCGTGAAGATTGGACACAGAGAGGTCTTTAGTCTACTAGATGGTAAACCTGTAAAAATGATTAGCATGAAACGTAACAGTGCTGAATGTGTTGTGAATGTGTGTCTGCATGTGAACCTCCACCAGCCTTGAATTGTGATATCCTAGTGTCCATATATGTCTTGAATTCCGAAAACCCTTCTATCTTTACCCATGACTCCCGACTTAGCCCTTCATCTTTACTCAACCAACTGGAGAGAACAAGTGAGGATCTCGCAACGAATTGGCACAAGGAATCCTACAACCAGAAACGAAATTAACACCAATATAGACAACTGTGAAAAGAAGGATGCGACAATGCCATGAGGTGAAGAAAAGAACTTTCTTTGACATCAATAGAATAGAAATCAAAGAGGAAGTCATATTGCTGCATTAGCACTTTTGTTTTCCAAGTATGAATAGATATATGACTCCTCAAAAATTCATAGTACAATTGTTGTCTCATGCTGTCAGGCAAATCGAGAATCAGGTTAATATGACACCCTACATTCAAGAGCAAATCTTTGAAGCCAAAAAACAGTGGGGCCACAAAAATTTCTTAAATGGAAGTTTAGCCCTAGCACTGCTCATCTAATCAAGCATTGAACATGAAAGAGTGTTTACAGCCTATGATCTCGACGACTGAAATGGCAAAGTATGTAAAAGCAGCTACAGTGGCAAAGAAGAGGAAGGGTGTGACCCTAGCAGAGGAAATTAGTACAAGTTCCAAACTGACTATGAGGAGTGCTGTCACTCCAGCACAATGGTGAGTACCAACATGAGGAGATCCACCTCATAATTGTGAATCCGTGGAGACGTGAGGACAAGTATGAAGACTATGAGCGAGTGAAGGCACAAGTGCGTGAGTGAGAAGCACACAAACATGCACACACATACACACACACGCGCACACAAGGCAAGAACAAGGAGAGGAACAATGGAGTTCTTTGCATTAGTCAAAAAGTCTCTTACATAAGCTCAATTCACAAACAATCTACCCCAAAAATGAGCTTTCTAGCTCTTTTTATAGTTTTTTCACAAGCTTTGGCCTTGTCCAGACCTAGTGTCCGGCCTAGTTAAAAATTAGGTTCTAGAGCCTATTTGAGGGCTCAAACGGAGTCTAAAAATTATGGAAATTGGTATGTAGCTAATTCTAGTACTCCTCAAGCTTGAGGACTCCTCGGCTTGAACAAAATGGAGTCTATTCTACCAAAAATGGAATTTAAAATGTTTGTGTAGTGATTAAAATCACTTGAGTTGTGAATGGTCCATGGAAAAAATGATTAGGCCTTGTTTCCGTATTGTGGATGACCACTCTGTTGTGCTGGTATGCTCTTCATCTGACTTGTATGCCAACACTCCCCCCTTCCTAGCGTCTGTCGCCCCTGACAGACCTCTGTTCTATAGGGTGGTCGATATAGAATTGGATGACATTGGTGGCTAATTCATGTTCTCCTATCCTTAAGCCTCTTGCGAGGTCAGCTTCCAATGCATCCCAATTTATTGCACCGGGGACCTCTGGTTGCGGTGTGGTGTAGTACTGGGAGTACATGGCTTGTCCACAAGCAAAGAGATGGAGCAGGTGTGTTGGCTTCGGTGCGAAGACCTCCGAGTGATACTCCCAGAAACCTGATCTGAACATTTCTTCGAATGTCTGTTTATAACATGCAGGGAGGTATTTGATGCGTGCATGCTAGGCGTAAGCCACACGAATACTGGGGGTGGTGCTCATGTCATACACCAACTCGTAATTTCCATTGGTAAACCCTGGTAGACGTACCTGTGGTGCTGCTGCATTTCTAAAGATTTTCAGTACTACCTGCATCATATCTAAAATCTTAAGCATCATTTGGGCTGCCACATCTGGCATGGGCTTCAGTCGAGGCATCCAATGTCGAATTGTGGCCATCATGTACTGTAACATAATCCTGGTAGGAGATGGTTGAACCACACCCTAAGAGAGAGGATTAGGAAGTAATCCTCAATGATGGCTTTTGGGGCAAGTGGTTAGCCCATCACATTCCCAACCAAGAGGTTGTGAGTTCAATTCCTTACATTGGTATCAGAGCCTAGGAAGTAGGCTTGGGCAAGGTGGAATGATCCAATGGCCTCTAAAAAAGGTGCTTGGGCACTCTATCATGTGAAAGGGTAGGAATGTGGAAGGCGCGCACATCGGTTTCAAGGATGGACCTAACAAAGATTGAAGTGCATCTCCCAATCCATAGGTCGGATTGAGGCATATAATATACCGCTGGAAAGCTCTCGGAACTAACTTTCCAATGAGCTAGCTTGAAAGTGTGAATTCATTGGAAAACCTTGGGTGGAACTTGATTGAGTGTTCAAGATACCAAGCATGGGTGAGAACAAGGTTCAAGACTGAGGTTGAGAACAAGGGCTCGAGACACCAAGGTTGCGAACAAGAAGGTTCAAGACACCAAGGTTGAGAGCAAGGGTTCAAGAGACCAAGATTGCGAACAAGGTTCAAGAAACTGTGCGAGGTTGAGGAACATCAATTCAAGGGCACCTAGGGAGTTCAAGGGACTGATCACCGAGGCTAGAGGGATACAAGAGTAGATCGTTGAGGACAATGATCGACCAAGGGGGGAAGAATGTAACATAATCCTGGTAGGAGATGGTTGAACCACACCCTAAGAGAGAGGATTAGGAAGTAATCCTCAACCATGGCTTTTGGGGCAAGTGGTTAGCCCATCACATTCCCAACCAAGAGGTTGTGAGTTCAATTCCTTACATGTACGCTATTGATGGCGGTCCCTGCGGCGGTGCTATGTATGGGTAGTTTAGCCATTCCTTGCATTGTGCATTGTTCTGAACTTTAATGTTGAATGCTTTCCAAGACTTGCGCCGTGGAACTGGACCGTAGCATGGATTGTATAGGAGATGTAAAGGCGCATTGTTCCATGTCCGCAACATTTTAGGATACGTCTCAAGAAGTTTCTGCCGCCATGTTGGTTGACGAATTTTGCCTTTTTGCACGTCTGGAGGAAGGTCTTCCGGTTGAAACTGGGTAGTGAAGGTAGGAATCTTGCCTGTGACTCTCTGTATTTCTGCATTATAATCTGCCAAAATAATATAGTACGGCCTGTATTGGAGTTCTGATGAGAGGATAAGGCGTCTAGATGACAGGTTCTTGAAGTAATTGGATTGTAATACAGTGTCTTCTATGACCCTCATGGCCTGATTTTGCACGACTGTTCGCTCTTCATGTGAACTCCCGATTTCCTCCACTTGTCGTAGCCAAGGGGGTCGTGGTGCTTCGAACATATCCTGACCTTCTTGTGTTTGTTGACCTCCTGGGAATGGTTGTGGGTCATATTCTTCTTCAAACGTTTGTTCCACCGGAATTTGTACTGTTTCCTCATCGGTCGGAGCCTCAGGTGGGGAAGGTGGTCTCTCATATTGTAGTAGATGTGCTTGCAATTCTGTGACCTGTTTCTGGAGATCTTTTAAGGCCTCTGAGTCTGTAAGAAGTGAAGCCGCAGAGGAGGTGGTTTGAGAGGCAGTTGTTGTTTCTTTTTGGTGTTTCTGCTTCAGTTGACCCAGTTCCTCGGATAACTGGTCATGGGCTTCAAGTAGGGTGGCATAGTCTCCCAAGATTATCTTGATATTATCGGGGGTCACAACTTGAAACTTTGAGGGACTGATGGGTGCCCCAGGTGTGTTTTCGATAGCTGCTTCTAGGTTTTCCTGATTCTGTAATTGCAAGCATCGATTCTCTTCATGAGCGGCTGCAAGATGTCGTTTGAGTAGGGCCATATTTCGTTGAAGCTTTGAATTGCATTCTAGCCGTGTTCGTAGATGACCTTCTACCACTTGCATTGCTTCTTGGTCTGTGTTCTGTAATTGTACCTCCAATATGCTATGAGCCTCTTGTAGAGTTTGGAATTGTGTAAGGACGCGAGCATTCTCCTCTTCTAGTGTAGGAAGACGATGTTGCAGTACCTCCGAGTGCTCTTGTAGTCGTGCCTTATGTTGTTGGAGCTGATTGTACTCTGTCCTTAACTGTTATATACAGGCGAGCATAGTGTCCAATGCATTGATGTGTCTATTGAAGACGTGTGTGTGGATGAAATTGGTGGAGGGGGAATGGGAGGAGGTGGAAGTGTGGGGGGTGGGGGAGGTGATGTGGGTGGTGAAATGTCCATGCTTTCAGGAGTGGAAGCAAGTGTGGTGTCTACCATATAGATTGGAATGGTAGGTGGTGTGTGTGTGTGAAAGTGGTGAATAAGTGAGAAGAGGGTGGGGGAACTGAAAATAGAGGAAATGATTGAGACCGGGGTTGAAATGTTCTTGAAAGAAAGGCGTGGAGGGGTTGGAGAATTGGAGGGATGGGGTTTGGGAGGTGAGATGCTGAAGGCAGGGAGGCCATAAAAGGTGGCGTGGTAGCAGGGAATCCCAAGAATATGGATCTAGAATCGGGATGGCCTATGGCTGAGGGCATGGGGGATGGATGTCCTAGGGCAGGCTCTATGAGCGATTCGGTGGATTGTGTAGTGATGATGGTAGCTTCATAGATTGGGTTTTCACAGGTGGAGAATAGGGTTGAACTAGAGGTGGGAGTACGGAAGATGAAGGTTTGTTCGGTGGGTTGAGTGGTCGAAGTGATCTCCACGGCTTCTGCTCTAGGAGGCGATGGTGGGGGTGTGGGTGGTAGTGGCTCGGTTGATTCATCATGGGTGACTGAGTGCTCTTGGCCAAAAGTTATAGCTGCTTGGGAGGTTGTCTTAATGGGTTTTGATGTAATAATAGGCCCTTCTGCTCTCGTAACAGGGATCTGGATGTTTTTGCCTGACCGCGGTCGTGTTTGGAATCTTCGTGGATCATATTGAACTGGAGACCTCCGAATCGCGGTTCGAACTGCTTCTACTACCCCATAGGTTTCTGCCATCAATAAGAGACCTTCACTGTATTCTGAGTCAACTCCTGCTTCTTCCAAAAGCTGAGCCATGAGCACCCTACTACTCTGTTTGGTGAGCAACTGTTGCGACCTTACTCGTTCCATTATTTGGTATAGCCTCCGGAGTTCTGCTGTATAAGCTGGGGCTTCAATTGTTTCCTCTTCTTCTGCTTTTGAATGTTCCTGTTGTTGCGACAAAGTTCTCTGTTGTTCCTCATCCCAATGTACATGGCGGCCTTGTGTGGATTTCCTTCTTCTTTGGGAAGAGGTGCCCTGTTCTTCTACATCTGAATAGAACTTCACATCAGAGAATTGTGTATTTTGCAAGAATGATTCGAAGTCAAAAGTGCCCATCCCTTCAGTGCCCCTAGTTGCAGGAAATTCGAATTCAGGAGGGACAGGAGGAGCGGAGGGGGCAGCTTGTGTTGTAGCTTCAGATCTAGACCTGGGTATTCTAATGGTAAAGGGAGGTACGGTGGTCTCTCCTCATGGCGATACTTCAAGAGTAGTCAGAACTTCACGTGTCTGGACACAAGGGATCAAACCCCTCATGCGCTTGGATTGATGTGTGGACGTCTTGAGCCTCTTAAACATTTGTAATTGTGCCCAAGTTAAAGCATGTTCAATGGGTACATCATATGCTAAGCATCTGTATATAATGCGCGTGATTGCACAACAGCCATTCAACACTAGTTTCCTGGATGACCTTTTATTTGCTTCATACAACTACTCCACAATCCATACAGGAAGCTTAATTGGTAACACACCTGTCTCCGCCAAGTAAAGAGCGAACCAAATTCTTTTGTGCGGTTGTGTGAAGCGGTCTTGACCGGGGAAAGCAAAATGTTGCATGCACATACAGAGAGGGATGGACACGTTTGGTGTGAGTGCTGCCATATCTTTAAGCTTCTGTAGTTTCCTATCCTTCATGTTAGTAGGAATGAGAGCATCCTTCTCAGAAGGTACATGTGTATCGTCCATATTCAAAGCAGCACTCACCAATTCTAGTGTAAGTTCAAACCTTTTCAACTCGTTGTTGCCCAGCAAAGAAGGAAGTACGAATGTTCCTGGTTTGTCCTTTTCTTCGTTAGCTTGTAATGTGGAGACCAAATAATAGCATCGGAGGAGATCCGGTTTAGATAGTGGTGCTTCAAAGTATTCGGCTAGCCTTGCACGTTGCCATATGGTCTGGAGATCTTCTGTGTTCTGTAGAGTCTCAAACTCCTTGGAGAAAAATTGGAATCGGACCCATGATCTGTCATACTTGCACTTAGACTCCCATATATACTTGGCCTCTCCTAATGGACCTGGCATGCCATTGAACCAATGAGAATTGGCATGGACTCTCTCTGTGATCCCTGTGGGTGGATCCAGTACCGGGATCTACTGAAGGTGTTGTAGCTCCATAGGTCGTTCAGTTGGTGGCACATCAACAGGTAGACTATCCACATCAATTCCTACAGTACTTACTCCTGCCTGTGAGCTCGGACCTGCTGCTTCTGCCATGAGAGCGCTTGTAGTTGTTGATGCTTATCTGCTAGAAGAAGAGAGAGGCAGATTAGCATTGCATAGGAAACTGGATGTTATGGTGTTCCCTCCACAATACCAACATGACATTCCGAGTGGTTAGAGGTTAGTGGGTGAAGTGTTCGTGATGTGTGTACATGTGGGTTAGTAGGTTAGGGTTCACTCTAGATGCATACTTTGGATGTGCAATGTTCTCAGAATGCACCTACATCAGAGGGGAAGGATTTACAGAGGTGGGTCAGGGGGTTTGATATGGGGTTTAGGTCTCCAAACTCTGATGCTGGAATTGTTGCTTTTATTGGCGATGATGTGTGAAGGTTTGCGGACTGGAGTGTCTTGGGTTTGGGACCTTTTGGGTACCCATTTCCAAACATTCCGAGGCGTGACCGAGAATGTGGTGGTGTGGAGTGTAGATGTTTGCCTTAGGATGGGAGCCAATAGGACCCGTGAGTGTTGGTTTGATCTTGTGATTGGAGGTGAAGTTATTTAAGCTTGTAAGCAGGTCTTGGGCACCCATATTTGTCTAGCTTTTGGGCTTGCCTTCATTGACTGCTTTGGAACCCAAATAGAAATGGTTTGTCTAGATTGATGCCTAGGGTACTCCTTCGCTGTAGTCCTCGACACTGTAGCTTGCTTGATGCTTCTTTGGAATCCTGTCTCCAAAGCCAAGGGTTGTTCACCTTTGCATATCCAGATCTGCTTCATGCCATGGGGTATTCTGTATTGTACCGGTTGGTGTTCATTCTTCTTGGTCCTCGAGCTCCTCTGTATCGTGTATTTTCCGGCTTGCTTTCCTCGAATTCTCTTTGGAAAAGAAGGGAACTCCTTGTTGACTTCTGTACCCTCGTCATGAGTGGCAATCTTCTGCACCATAGAACTTTGGTCAAGAGTAGCATGGTTCATTTCAGGTGGACTCCTGAAAGGACCAGGATTCGGTGCCTCTTCTAGCGGCCTATGTGCTTGATTTTCTAATTCAATCGTGATGTGGTTTTGGCCTACCCATGCCTGAAGAAGTCCACTTCTTAGGTTGAGGTTGACTGCATGATCATAGATCCAGTCTTGGCCTAGGACAAGAGGTTCGGTAAGATCCTTGTCTTCACACATTAGCACTTTGACTGCCATTAGCACCTCTTGAATGTAGAGGGGAAGTTCCACCTCACCAATGCAAGGGGTTTCCACACCTCCCAATCCTATGAGATATGCCTCTATAGGATTGATTTGTAATTGCAGCTCTTGGCAGTAAGAAAGTCGAAGTGCACTAGTGGCTGCCCCTGAGTCAATTAAAGCTCTCACTGTCCTTACGCTCTCTCCTTGTCCTACTTCTAGGGTTACAAAAGGCCGTTGGTCGATTATTCTATGGGAATGTCCACCTGAAGCCTCGCACATGGCCATGGGATAGCCTAGAGATTCTTGAGTGTCAGGCATAGGCTGGTCTCTACCTTGTCTCCTTAATTTCATTCGTCGGATGCGTTCTAAAGCTTCTGCCTGTGCTTCTTCTCGAATTTGTTTCTCTTCTTCTTTACGTTTCTTGGCAGTGTTGAGTCGATTTAGCATCTCTTCAGTCAGGGGTTCTTGATATAACTTGACTCTGCATCCACTTATGTAACTTGGTAGAATATCACCCTCTAGAGTGGCTAGTTGAACTGCTCCACTTGTGGAGATCCTATTGATAATCATTGGCCCATAACCTCTCTTCTCTAACTTCCGTGCATGTTGCTTCAAGTTGTAGACTAGGACTAGGTCTCCTGCTTTCAAGCCCTTATCCTTCACGTGTGCATCAAAATATGCCTTTTGCCTCTTTTTGGCTGCATAAATTCCTGCTGCAGCCCTCAATCGTGTTTCACCTAATCGTTCAAGATCGAACATTCTAGAGGACAACTCATGGCCTGTCCAATCATGCTCTTGTGCTACTTTCAAGGTTGGTATCAAAAAATCGAATGGTAGTACTGCATTCTGGCCGAAAACCATCTGAAAGGGCGTGGCTTGGAGTACCGTTTTATAGGCAACTCTGTATGCCCAAATAGCATGGTGTAGCTGTTTGTCCCAGTTAGAGCATTTGTTATTCACTAATTTGGTTAGCACATTGCATAGAATCTTATTTGTGCTTTTGGCTTGTCCATTAGCTTGTGGGTGATAGGGGGCAGACTTCTTGTGTATCACCAAGAACTCTTGAAGAAGATTTTCAATGACTTCATTCAAGAAGTGAGTCCCTCTATCACTTACTAGCTCTATGGGTAGCCCGTATTGAGTGAACACATTCTCAAATAAGAATTTAGCGCTCGTTTGGGCATCATTCTTCGATGTGGCTTTCCCTTCTACCCACTTGGTTAGATAATCCGTGGCCACAATGATATACTCAGCATGTGAACCCTTAGCTGGGGGATTAATAGGACCAACAAAGTCTATTCCCCACTTAGAGAATGCACGTCCACCCATCATAGGTTTCAATGGCATCTCATCTTTACGTATAGGATACTGAGTTTGTTGACACACATCACACCTCTTCACATAGGTATGTGCATCCATGTGAAGGGTTGGCCACCACAAGCCTGCAAATAGGATCGCTTTGATTACCCGATCTGGTCCAAAGTGTCCTCCTGCTACACCTTGGTGAGCAGTCTCTAATATCTTTAGATACTCACTCTCATGGACACATAGTCTCAGGTAACCATCTTTACCACACTTGTATAGGTTATCACCAATGAGTGAGTAATCCAGGGCTTCTTGTTCTAGACTTCTTTGTCTAGCCAATGTCATATCTTGAGGGAATGTTTTCGTCCTCAAGAATGCTACTAGTGGTTCACTCCAATCTGGCACTATGGATACCTGATAAAGAGTGGCATGTTCCACAGGTGGTTTAGTGCAGCAGATCCGGCATTCCTTGCACAACTTATGGACATCAGCTTCCATAGTAGGCCAATGCACTCCGAGTCTCCTTAGTGTTTGTAGGGTTCTTTGCTTCGAGTAGTGTTGCTCTAATGCACCTACATGTGCTAATTGCAACCATTTAGCGTACTCATCCTCTTCCACACAACAAGCCAATATCCCTTGATCTGTCTGTTTGTACATGCTTCCTGCCACGATATTGTACTTTTGGGCTTTTACTACTTCTCTACCTTGAGTGTTTATGACTCGGTGATTAGGCCCGTAGGTCAGTACTGGCACTAATGGCTTAGCCCACTGAGGTACAACTTCCAGATTAAACAAGTAAGCATCAGGAAGATCATCTGATACTCCTTGTGGGGCTTCTCCCAATGTGAGCCTAGAGAGATGGTCTGCTCTCAAGTGAGTCTTCCCTTTCCTCACCACAACTTCAAAGTCGTATTACATTAGTAAGAGAAACCATCTTACTAATCTACCTGTATTGGATGGCTTGTTTACCAAGTATAATAGTGCTTGATGATCAGTAAAAAATTTAAACTTATTTGCAAGCAAATAGTGTCTAAACTTTTTAACTGCATATACCATGCCCAATCCTTCTCTTTCAGTGGTGATATAGTTCCGTTCAGCTGCATTTAACTGTCTACTAGCGTAGGCAATTGGAAGATCCATATTACCTTCGCCCATAGGTTGTGCGAGTACACACCAATAGCATAATTGGATGCATCCACGTGAACATGAAATGGCTTATTCCAATCTGGTGTGGTCAAGATTGGTGCTGAACACAATCTTCTTTTGAGCTCATCAAAGGATTCCTTACACTCATTAGTCCACTCGAAGTTAGTCAAAAGTCCATACAGAGGCTTTGCTATGATGGCATACATGTGTATAAAGCGTCGGTAATAGCCACAATGCCCCATGAAAGCTTGTACTTCCTTGACATTCTTTGGCCTAGGTAACTCGGCTATGGCTCTTACTTTCTCTTCATCGGTGGATATGCCATTCTTTGACACGATGTGTCCTAGAATCTTGCCTTGCCTGACCATGAAAACACACTTTTCTGGGTTCAGGCAGACTTGATACTCTCTACACTTGTCAAAGATGTGCCTGAGTTCTGGTATATGTGTCTGTCTAATGTTGGAATGAGCACAGATATCATCAACATAGACTTCCAAATTCTTCCTCAAGAACTCTTTAAACACGTGGCACATCAGTCTCTGAAAGGTTGCAGGAGCATTGGTAAGCCTGAATGGCATTACCCTAAAGGCAAATATGCCCCATTCTGTGGCAAAAGTTGTTTTATGCTGATCTTCTGGAGCTATGGCTACTTGATTGTAGCCCGAAAATCCATCAAGGAAGCTGTACACTTCCTTGCCTGCTACTCTTTCTAAGAGATGTTCTGTGATAGGAAGCGGATAGTTATCTCGAATTGTGGCTGCATTGACCTTTTTCAAGTTAATGCACACGCGTAGCTTTCCATTCTTCTTGGGCATCACTACAATGGGGAATACCCACTCAGTGTGCTCAATTTCATAGATGAATCCAGCTTCTACCAGACGATCTATCTCTTCTTTGATCTTAGCAGCATAATTATCATTGTATGTGTATGGCTCTTGCTTGGAGGGTTTGGCATCTAAGGTCATGGGGATAGTGTGTGAGCATATGTCTGGGTCTACACCTTTCAAATCCTTGTAACTCCAAGCGAATACATCTCTGTATTCTCTTAGCAAGGCTATTAATGCATGCTCTTCTTCCTCTGTTAGGTCATGGCCTATGTACGTGCATCTCTCCTCTCCTTCTTCTAGGGCTACCACTATTTTCTTGGTGGTTTCTTTGTTATCATAGGCCTCTCCCAATTGCGCCTCCCGTTTAGGCATTCTCACCATGACTCTTCTATCGTCTATCTCATACTTTTTAAAGTGTTCAAGGACCTCAAACAAAGATTCTTCCTCCTCAGGTGTCACTTCTCTCTTCTTTCTTTTCTTACCTTCATTCTTGGTAGTCACTTGTGTGGTTAACCTCACATCATTTATAAGTTCTCCATGTCTTTGAGGATAGCTTCCACTTCGTAGAAGTATTCTTCATCTGATGCAAAAGTTGGGTCCATAATGATTGACTCAAGATCGGAGTCACTTGCATCTTCAAATGCATCAGGGCTAGGTTCGCATTCTTCTAAAACTGCATCTCCCATGTTTGGCTCTATGGAGAAGACAGAAATTTCATAGCCATCCTCATCACAGTGGGGTGTCCATTGCTCTTCATTGATGGCTACATCCATAGTTGCTAGAATTTTTGCCCAGCCATGAGGTTCAAATTCTTCGTCCGGAAATACTACAGGTGCATAGGTTGGGTCTTGAATTGATCTATGTGTTTCCTTCGCACCTACCTCTCTGGCTTTTTCCCTCTTCTCTTCTTCTACTGCTACTTTGCACATCCATAAGTGGGTATCTTCATGCATCCATGAGGATCCTGATCCTATGGAATGCACCGATTCCGTATCATCTTTGGCTCTATGGATGGGGTTCCATTGGATAGGAGGGACATCTCTATGAGAGTAGTCCTTGAGATTCACTTTGGTCGTAACACCTAAGTGTTGCAGGTACAAGGAATTGGTTCCCCAATCCTACCACTTGCAACTGTCGCATAAATGGTCTTCCCAAAATCATCTCATAGGCATGATTTTTGCTAAAGTCACATATGGCGAAGGTGTGCTCAAACTCAACACCACATGTAGTGAGAGTTATTCCTTCTAGTAGCCCTAAGGGTCTCTCTATGTGACCGTCATCCATCTGCAATTTCATCCTCGTGGGCCTGAGTGCTGGCTTGCCCCAACGCTTCCATAGGGAAGTGGTGGCAATTGCAACTCTTGCACCTGAGTCTAGAATGGCCTTGGTGGTGTATCCTTGATGGGTGATAGGAAGACATGTGTTTCCCTCTTCGCCCTCACTCATGTCTCCTATCTTGTCCAAGGGTATTTCTGGCACTGTTCTTTGGGATCCTACCTGGGAACGAGGTTTTGCTATCTCTGGTACTTGTTTGGATACATGTTTCCATAGCTCTGGCCTAACCTTGAGTAGTTCTTCTAAAGTGAGATTGCACTGCACCTTAGTGTTCTTCACTACCTCCGTGTTCCTAGGTATGACTGAATCTTTGTTTCTTACCATGAATGTGGGTGCTCTCATACAAGTGGACTTTGCTTCCCATGGGCCTGTGAAATGGGGTAGTTCCTGTAAAGAATTAGACTTGAAGTCTAATATCTCTTGAGATTGGGCACTCTCCTGCAGTCCATAAATGGAAGGAAGGTCTTGTGGGAATTGATCGTGTGTGTCATCCACAAGTTCAATGGGAGGAGGAACTTCACTCCCTTTAGCCCATTTCTCTTCTTGAATCTCTCGCAAGAATTCTGGTGTGTATCGATTCATAGAAGAAGAGGTGTCTGGTTCAGTGGAGTTAGGCACATAAGCTTCCTTGGGAGGAATGCTTATTCTATCACTTGTCTTCTCCTTAGCCTGGGAGTTGGCTCCTTTTCCAGACTTTGCAATTAACATCTCCAATCTGTCTAATAGACCATCAAAATGCAATGGTGTTCTAGTGGAGCTAGAGCAAGTGAAAAGGCGACTGGTCTCAAACATGGCTTGAGCCAATTCCACCATCTTGGCACACAACTTAGTTCGTTCAAGCTCTAGGTCAGCTCTAGGGTAACATCTTTCATGATCCGTTACATTTGGTCCTTCCTGGATCCTGGCCTGATATGCTCTGAGCATCATATCTATGTCTTCGGGAGTGGGATATGCTAAAACTGATCCTACTCGGGGTGGTGGGTGGGTTATGTGTGGTGGATTAGATGGTTGAGGAATGGAGGGTGAAGGGGATGGTAGTGGTGGGGATGTGTGAGAGTGCGTTTGAGATGTGATTTCTATGATTTTGGCTTTAGTTTCTCGTAGGCTTTCCTCAAGTTCGCTCATCTTTTTTGCCCATTGCCTTTTCATACGTTCACGGCTATCTCTCCAAGCTCTTGTTCTCTTCTTATTCTGACTCTCAGTCTCGCTAACCTCTGCATTCTTTTCCTGGCCTAAGTCTTGGTTTTGTTGCAACGCTTGAGCTCTAGTGACCACTTGTATTGGCACGGTGGACCTGATGCTTCCTGTAGAGTCTACTACCAACCCAATAACATTGATAGGAGTAATTTTTGGCATATTATTGGGATTCTTTGGGCAATCTCGTAAGAGATGCTCTTTTCCACAATCTGTACAAAAGCCTTGGATTGCCACTGACTGGGGTTGTGTAGGTGGAGGTAAGGGGCAATCGCAAATGAGGTGATCTCCTTGACATCTGTAGCATGGTCCTCTAGGGAATGGGGGTCTTACTTGCCTAGGTTGAGGTCTAGTCTTGGGATTTGTGTACATGAGATTTGCATATTCTGGCGCCCAACTAGGTTCACTTGGCTCTTCACTGTAGTAGGACTCACCATATTCAGTAGATTGCATGTAGTAGGCCTCGGGGCTATCTATATGTGTAGAATCAAAGCTATGGCACTCGGGTCACTTTCTGACAGCAATGGCGTTACTGGCACTATGGCTCTATTCAGGTTCTCTTCTGCAGCTGCGTACTTTACAGGAATTACATTAGCTGGGGCAAGGGGTTGTTGTGCTAACACAGGCTAAGGCTTTTGTTGGTTTTGGTATTGTGGGTGGTAGGTTTGTTGAGGTCTAGCATACTGCTACGGTGGGAACTGGTTTTGGTACCTGCCCTGTTGAGGGTATGGTTGTGGGTACGTCTGCCTAATTGCTTGCTTATTGTAGGGGCAATCTTGCGCAGTGTGATTGGTGTACCTCCGTTCTATGGTGCAGTATTGACTATTGGGATTCACTTGGGGTTGAGCCATGATGGGACATACGTTCACCATATGGTCACCTCCGCAAGTGTAACATCTTTTCACAGGGGCAAATCTTGGAATCTGCTTGTTAGAGACACCTAATTTCAGAGCTACCTTTTCTGCTAGATCCTCAATTGCTGTGGATTGTGAGGAAATGAGGCTACTAGAACTGGCTGAATCTTTATAGATTTTTGAGAGCTCCAATTCCTCCCCTAGGTTATCCTCAATGTCGATGCACATGCGTACACACTCTTCTATGGTCCTAGGGTCTTTCAAGTACACATATGACCTCAGTTTGGTACTTAACAATCCATCCAAGAATAAAGCCACTTGTTTGGCTAGTGTGGGTAACTCAGGCACATGGCATCTCTCCACATATTGCCTAAATCTTCTTCCTGCAAGTCTCACGGTCTCTTGAGGGGTCTGCTTGAAGCTATGTATCAATGAGGAAGTATTATGCCTTATCCCACTCTTAGAGAATTCCGTGATGAAAGCCTCCAAGAGTTGGTATATGCTCCTAAACTGTCTCTCATTCAATGGTTGAAACCATGTAAGGGCTGTGTTCCTAAGGGTTAGACCAAAGGCATTATACTGCGTGAATAGGTCCTCAACTTGTTCAGCTCTCAAGACTTGCCTAAGCTCAGCCACATGATCCCCTGCCATCGAAGTAGTTCTTCATGGACTTAACTAGCTGGGTAGGTCTCAAAGTCCTCGTGTGCTCTCTAGGTCTTGGTAGAGGGAATTCATCCACATTCCTTTGGTTCCTTGGAGCTCTAAGTACCTCAGGTTCCCCTCTATTTGTTTCCGTTCTCGTTCTTTCTCTGCCCCCTAGGTTGGCAAAGCTTACCACAGGTCTATCTCTACTTCTGTCTCTCTAAGCTCCATGAGCTTGGGATGTTCCAGCTCCTAGGTGACCAAAGGACACATTAGACCTAGGTTGGGGGAAAATAAATTCACCTTTCCAAGTGTAAACATGCCTATCATATTCTGTAACCACAAAGATCCATTCTGATGCATTGTCTAGGTAAGTCACTTTGCCTGGGCTATCTGGGTCCTTGAACTCATATATCATGATTGTTCCTACCTCATTTGGCTGATCAGATTTATACCTCCAAAAGGTTTCATTAGTATCTTGGTTCAGGAGCAGATCTATACTCTTATTGTCCTGGGGAACCCACTCGGGATTAAGGATTCTAGTAAGAACAGATTTTCCTCGAGGGGTCCTCGGCTCTCCTCCTATGTTCCCTTGCTCTAGGTCACCTATGTCCGTCTCAGGGATCACATTCCCGAATTCATCGGTCCTGTCTGGGTGACTAGTGACTACATATATGGTTCCTTCTTTGTCTAAGTATGCTCCGTTTTCAAACTTGACTGCTGGGTGTTCCACTCCAATGGATTGATCTGGGTTTTTGATCTGTACCACAGACCTTTCTAGGCCGTTCTCATAGATGCTAGCACCTAATCCGTTGGTCCTAAGGTATTCCAGCTGTGTCTTGTAGGGGCCTTCCACCCTATACAAATATGGCACACCTGAACTCCCCGGAGGTCTCTCCATACCTTGAGACATCTCTGATTCACTAGTCTCAGAGCTAGGGTAATGTGAAAAGTGGCTCAGCTGCTAGGCCCAAGACCTAGCAGTGTGATTGACACTAGCCTCTGAAGACCTAAGACTTTGTCTATCTCTCCCTAGATGTCGTCCTGATCTAAGGTTCATATGCCCTTTGTATGTTGTTGATTTCTTTGGTACCAGTCACTTGTTCCTTTTAAGTTCCTTTGGATGTGTTTTCTTGTTTTTAATTAAGCGTCGTCAGGAGCAATTTAGTATGTCGTACTTGATGTTCTGGGTCCGCTTAGTTTAAGTTCTTTTCCTTTAAGTTATCCCTTGACTGCAATTTAGACTATTCTTGGACTTGAGAAGTTAAAGACTCTTAGAACTTGAGTATTCCTATCGTACCTCTATTCAAACAAAACAACTACTCGCACTTAGCCTATGCTAAGAATGGACTGAGGGGGTTAAGAGATGTTCCAACCTCAAGACGCTCCTCCTTGCTATGCTTCTCTGCCCAGGAAGCAAGTTCCCAAGCCTGCACACAATGGCACTCGCTTTGATTTCTCCAAGAGCTCTCAATAATCCTGTAAAAAACTCCCAAGTTTAGCTCCAACTTGATCCATCAATTGACAGACAATTTATCACAGACACTTTTAATGACCCTTTTTTCCCCCTTTGCTTTTGTCAAAAATTTTTTCCTCTAGAGCTCTCTTGGTGTACCTACCCCTCAGTAGGTCAACTTCAAAATACGAGCTTTCTGACAAGCCCTAGAGCTCAAAAAACGGATTTCAAATGAAAAAGTTATGATTGTTCAGGGTTTAGGCTATTAAAACAGACAAACAGGCCCTTTTAGGGTTCTAGGGCATTTTTTTCCAAGGCCTATTAAGTGTATGAGTGAGTGGGTATGTAAATATGCCCAAAATTTAGCCTAAATTTCCAAAAAATTACCCCTTTATTTTTTTGCCGAAAATGTCTGTCTATCGCGATAGACGGTGTCTGTCGTGATAGACACTAACTATCGTGTGGGGCTGTCTGTTGCGATAGATGGGTGTCTGTCGCGATAGACTGAGTCTGTCGTGGAATTTGGTCTATCGCGATAGACAGGTGTCTGTCGCGATAGATGGGGTCTATCGTCTGTCGTGGTTTTGGTCTGTCGCGATAGACTGAGTCTGTCGTGGAATTTGGTCTGTCGCGATAGACAGGTGTCTGTCGCGATAGATGGGGTCTATTGTGGGTCTCTGTCTGTCGCGATAGACGGGTGTCTATCGCGATAGACGGGGTGTATCGTGGATCTCTGTCTGTCGCGATAGACGGGTGTCTGTCACGATAGACGGGGTCTATCATCTGTCGTGGTTTGGTTTGTCGCGATAGATGGGGTCTATCGTCTGTCGTGGTTTGGTCTGTCGTGATAGACGGTCTCTATCGTGGGCTACGGTCTGTCACTATAGACGGTGTCTGTCACGATAGACGGTGCCTGTCGCGATAGACTAAATAAACGCAAATTTTTTAGAAACTTCTAGTGATTTGGAGTGCTCTAATGGTGTAGGTTACCGTGCCAAACACGCATTCAAAAAATATCAAGTTTTCTTGTCTGTCGCGATAGACGGAGGTAGTCGTCTCGGGACCTGTGCAGAGTCTGTCGTACCTGCGCAAGCTGCTGGAGATGGTGGTACAGCTAGTATCTGCAACAAAAGCTCAAAAAACACACAAAAACAGATCGCATGCAAGCTCTCTCTCGCTCTCTCTCACAAATGAAATGAGGGAAATGAGGTGGGGAGTGGGATATGACCAAAAAACTGAAATTTTTGTGGAGATGGAGATGGAGGTGAGAGATGGTGGGGATGATGATGGTGATGATGGTGATGCAAAAATAAGAAAAAATGAAGAAAAATAAGGAAAAGAAAGGATATTACCTATAACTCCAATGTCTCAACTTGACGTCTTACCATCACACGCTCGTCCTCAAAGCTCTCTCCCCGGCAACGGCGCCAAATTTGGTGTCACTCCAGCACAATGGTGAGTACCAACATGAGGAGATCCACCTCATAATTGTCAATCCGTGGAGACGTGAGGACAAGTATGAAGACTATGAGCAAGTGAAGGCACAAGTGCGTGAGTGAGAAGCACACAAACATGCACACACATACACACACATGCGCACACAAGGCAAGAACAAGGAGAGGAACAATGGAGTTCTTTGCATTAGTCAAAAAGTCTCTTACATAAGATCAATTCACAAACAATCTACCCCAAAAATGAGCTTTCTAGCTCTGTTTATAGTTTTCTCACTAGCTTTGGCTTTGTCCAGACCTAGTGTCCGGCCTAGTAATTAGGTTCTAGAGCCTATTTGAGGGCTCAAACGGAGTCTAAAAATTATGAAAATTGGTATGTAGCTAATTCTAATACTCCTCAAGCTTGAGGACTCCTTGGCTTCAACAAAATGGAGTCTATTCTACCAAAAACAGAATTTACAATGTTTGTGTAGTGATTAAAATCACTTGAGTTGTGAATGGTCCATGGAAAAAATGATTAGGCCTTGTTGCCGTATTGTGCATGACCACTCAGTTGTGCTGGTATGCTCTTCATCTGACTTGTATGCCAACAAGTGCAAAACAAGCTCGTGTGGCTGAGGCATCGCAGACACCACAATCTAAAAGAACACATGAACTTCTTAAGGTTCCTATAGTTGCTACACCCGCTATTACAAGAAGAGACCTCTCTACATTAGAAGCCACACATGTCCACATGAGAGGACAAATCAACAAAGAATTGGGACTTGATGATTCTAGCTCAGAGAGTGAGTCATCACATGATCATGACACGCTTAATACACATATACAAATTCATGAAAACATGGGAGAAGACTAGGAGGAACTTAACCAAGTCCAACAATCTACTGAAAAGGAAAAAGAACAAAGTGCACAATCTCAACCTTTGCATGAAGCATCAGTAGTTGAAGAACATATAATACAAGTAAACGAGCAAACAAAAATATCTCTCAAGGAAGCTTCACCCCCAAACAAAGAAGGATTATACATCCAAAGATGGAAGCAGACACCACCGAAACATAAGAGAAAGAAGAACCTATATTACCTATAGGGGTTGTGGGTGAACCTTCACCGTTGGATGTGGTAGAGGACTCTCATAAGAGGCCTTCTGAAGAACCAGCAATGGAAGACTCCAGCAACCCCATTAAGGAAGGTGAACCACATATTCAACTCCACATAATGCAAACACATCAAGACATGTTACATGTGGCACAAGGAAAAGACATACGAACATGCGAAGAGCCAATTATCCCCAAAACTTGGCTAAATGTCGATGTCAAAATCAACTAAAACCTGTACTCGAAAACATAATAGACACTTCCATGACAGCTCAAAGCATCTTGATGGACGAGGAAAAGGAAAAAATAGAACTCTTCGAGGCGAGAAATTGATTTCAAAAACTAAGTGAAGAACGTTTTGCCAACAATATAGCAATGCAAAAAGAACTTGTTCAGATGACATCAGCATTGGCAGAAAAGACAGAAGAGTGTCGTCGTGTACAAGAAGAGAATGCCTTGCTAAAAGGCAATGTATAGGAATTAACCACATCTGTATCTCGGTACTCCAAGATGAAGTGGTGAAATTGCAAAAGCAGCATGCTATGTATGAAGTTGAGAAAATGAGAATGCTCAACCGTAGCAAGCTCCTAGAAAGTCAAATAAAAGTGTATATGGACGAGACTGATAACCTGCGTACGTGAAATAAAGAATTAATGAATTCCATTTTATTAAATCAACCATTGGAAAGCACTGTAGATACAAACATACCATTATTACAATCAAAATTGGAAGCATTAGAAGAACAGTTGATCCAAGAGAAAAGCAAATAGGTAGAGATAGAGACCACCTATAAAGTAGAAGCTAAATCTTGGGAACTTAAATGGAATGAAGTTGTACACAAGTACATGGAGCAATGCAATGAAGATGCGGATCAGGTAAAATATCTATGTGAAGCAAAGGAAAAAGTGGAAGAGGAGCTCAAGGTCAGTAAAGAAGCAAATGAACAGAAGGATAAAATCATCGCAGAGCTCAGAGCCCAAATAGAACAGACCAAGAACTTGGGGACACCAATAGTGCAATCCACATAGGCTACTGACAAGACTGAGGTATGCCCTCTTTCTCCCCCAATTGTTCATTCATCCATGACGGAACTAGGTATGGAGGATTATGATGATCACCCTATGCCATATACTGCATAGTTGAGTCAGAAAGAGCAAGCATTACTGGTGTTTCGGCTTATCAAGAATTTTGAAAATGAAGTCATAAAAGTCATGAAGGAAGCTAAAATTAAGAGCAAATATTTAGCGGCAATCATCAAGCCCTTCAATCTCAGTATGGAATTATGAAAGAACAGACTCAAAAGTATATTAAGAAGACTACGGGAAAGCATCCAGATGAGCAGCTAAACTTTATAGAAAACACCTTTCAATACACTCAAGAATAGTTCCAAGCTGTCGATCCTATATGGAGGAGAAAATTTCTGGAAAGAAATCCAACATTGGGGGTGCACTGGCAGGAGGCACCGTATTTATTACAAGTCAACCCTGCATTTTGTCCTATGCCACGTTGAGGATACTGGCCAAAATTTTGGGAATTACAAAGTCAAGGTAAACTAAATAAGTAGTGGCTCAATTTTCCAGTACTTCTGAGCCCACCCCACAATTATTTGCCTACAGAAGAGTACATGATCAAAACAATCAAATTTTGGTTTTCTCGGTTTGCAAACGTTCCTGACCTCACCATCAAAGTGACTAACAAAATACTCAGCATGATGTTAATTGTACTCAAAGTATTCAAGCATGTAAGTACACATTTTTGAATTTTATTGGCATCAATCAAGGCACATATGTTTTAGTATTCAACCTCTCTGTTATGCCAATTAGACTAACCATTATGGCCTATTATTCACGACTCATGTTTTTTCCTAGTACATATATGCAAACTTTTGAAGAAGCCTTCTTCACTGGATTTTTTGAGATTGATTCAGAAACCTTCTTAAAGATGTCTGCGAATTTGAATGCAAAATTAGTAGCCTATGAACTCAGCTTTTTTGCTAATCATCGCCAACCACCACATGACGGTGTCAAGTCCGAATAGTGGAAACAACTCATGATACGTGAAGCCAATCTGCTAAATGATACAAAGCAAAAAGTATATAAGACATACTCTTGTCAACATCCAAAGCCTTTCGTGGACGATAGAGTTCAAGAGGGGGGACATGTGGAAGGGGAGACAAGAGCATCAAGCAAAAGACGACGAAGAAGAAATTAAAAAAGAAAAACTGCTGAACAAAAAGAACCACCCTCTGTCGAAAGCCCCGCAGGGGCACCTATCAGGCTTCAACAAGAAATAGGGAGGACCTAAGCATAGCAAAAGGAAATAAACGCTCTACCAATTTGCATGCTCAAGGACTCTAATGACGCCGAATAACTCTAGTGAAAGGTGACTAATATCAAAATCACCTTAGCTGCTAGGTGCATGTGATGAAAAGAAATAAATAGGCCTCAGTAATGCAACAGGGTTGGAGGAATGCAAACAAAGAAGCAAATAAGGTCCTTCCAACATCTGGAAGCTAAACCCTAATGAAAGGTGACCAATATCAAAGTCACCTTAGCCACTCGGTGCACATAGTGGAAAGAAAAAAAGAGGCAAAAACCAATGCAATAGGTCTCAAGTTATGATCAGTTCCTTGACCATTGGTAAAATTATATCATTATGACTTCCACAGGAGACGGCAGTGGTCAAGTATAAAGAGGCTATCAATTAAATAAGGAACCAGATCGACTACATGCACAGAACTAGAGACAAGAAGCAAAGTCTGTCAAGGGACAACAGAGACAAAGAGGGGGAGAGTGTTGCAGAGAAAATAGAGCACTAAAGAGGAGCCCCAAAATTTTCAAAATTATGGGCACAATTTTTCTTCTTCAAATGCTTATGGAAATCTTGTGAAAACCATGTAAATGCACTAGAGAAGTCCTCTAGATGCATAAATCCCAAGCAATGTATCATATTCCTTGTAAATAGTAGGAAATTAGGGTTTCTACAATAAAGTGCCGATCTCTTGTGTGAAAGGACCACTTTTTAGGGCACATGTATATAAGTCATTTGATGACACTTTGTAAAGACTTTTGGCCATTGTGAGTAGGAGAGCTCTGATTTTTGAAATTGGCTTCTTCTTCTTCTTCTTGCATATCCTTGCTTGTGAGCTTGCATGTGTGTTTGTAGCTTGGAATGAGTTCATGGAAGTGCTTTCTACTGAATTCATAGCTTTTCTGAAGTGTGTGATGTGTGTGTTGTTGAGATATCAAGCTCAACATGTGATGATCCAGGATGAAACGTACCAGTTTTTCATTTCTCTGACATGTATAGTGGTCACGCCAGTATATGTCAGGAATACTTCATTGAGCTTTATTAGATTTCGCTACCGAGAGTGATGGCACATTTGTTTCTTGCTAGCTCACTCATTCGCGGACATTAGGTTTTTACTTATGTACTGATCTTTATATATTGCACTTGTTGTATTCTTGTTTTTTAGGTTATTCTTGTACATCCCTTTTATGTAATAGAAGAAGAAGAAGATGAAGATCATTCTTTCTTGCCTCAATCAATGTGTGTGCTTCTCCTTGAGAGTGAGAGTGTGTGTGTGAGCTCTCTTCCTTATCTCCTTCCTCGTGACATGGTATCAGAGCCAGCGTGGCTATAGAGAGCTCGTGGAGAAGGAGACGGTGAAGACTACGCGGCAAGGCATGGAGAAAACATGATTTCACAAACGGCCTCCGTTTGCTACAAAAATCGGCCTCCGTTTGTCAGATCGAAGTTTCGGAGCCATCTCGACCTCCGTTTCGAGCCCCCAAGGTGGGGCCCATAGAAAAACCAGGTGAGTTTTAGAAACTGTAACTTGCGTTGTGTTTGGCAACACTCATATATTCAAGATCCAAAATTTCAAGCGATTCCGTGTACTATTGATACACGAAAACTGTATTTTTTTAAGATTGAACTATCACGTCATAGTGCGAAAGTGTTCAAGCAGAAGTGCTGCTTGTGGTGTTTTGCAGTGTTGTGAATTGTTGCAGAAATGGCAAACACTAATGGTTTGAGTCAGCTTATGAGCGATAAGCTGGACAAGAACAACTTCCATGCTTGGAGATTTAGAATGACAAATTTCCTGATGGGAAAAGGCTACTGGAAGTACATCGAAGGAGAGAATGAAAATGCTCCGCAGTTACCAGAAAGGAATTGGACTGCAGACCAGTTAAGAGCATATGAGGAATGGAATCAAGGAGCATGGAAGGTAATGTATTGGCTATCTGTTAGCATACAGGATAGCATGATTGGACACATACAGGATGCCAAGACTCCAAAAGAGGCTTGGAACAATTTGGTCACTTTGTATGAGACTAATACAAAGGCACAGAAATTGCAACTCAAGAACGAGCTGCGTACATTGGAAAAGAAGAGCATGTCGGTAAGTGACTACACTCTAAAAATCAAAAGCATATGTGAGTCACTTGCATCTATTGGCATGAATGTAGATGATGAAGATAAGGTGGAAGTGTGCCTTCGTGGTTTAGGAGCTACATGTAAGCAGTTCAGAACTTCCATACAGACCAGGGAAAATATTCCGAATTTTGCTGATCTGGTATCTATGTTGATTATTGAAGAAAAGAATCTTGGTGAGGATTCAAACTCCCAAGGAAAGCCCAGTTCTGAGCAGGTATTCTACTCTGGCAGAGGAAGAGGCAGAGGTAGAGGTTTTGGAAGTGGAAGAGGAAATAGTAACCAAGACCAAGGTCAACAACAAAATCATGCAGGAGGAAGAGGACAGTTTCGAGGTAGGGGGAGCCAAAGAGGTCGCATAAATTTCCAAAGAAATGATTCATGTAATGATAGTAAAGGATGCTGGAATTGTGATAAACCTAGACACTTTGAACATGATTGCAGGTTGAAGAATCAAAATAACAGAAGGCAGCAAAACAACTATGCATCCAGAAGTGCAAATGATTCTAAGAAGCTCTTTATGGTTCAATATCACATGATGAATATGATTTTTGCTACTGTTTCAAAATCGAATGATAATGTTTGATATGTTGATTCAGGTGCTTCAAATCACATGACCAGTCATGCAGAATGGTTTAGTAGTTTGCAAAAAATGCCAGTTCCTGGATATGTTGAAACAGGTGATGATACATCACATCCTATTGAGCATACAGGAAACATAGCATTGTCTATGGAGGACGGGAAGGTAAAACATCTTGCTGATGTGTTGCATGTTCCAAATATAACAAAGAATCTGGTTTCTATTGGACAAATGGTTGACCAGGGATTACAAGTCAGGTTCAATGCTGATGGATTATATGTAGAAGAGTACAAGTAGGATGGATGATTGGTTGCCAAAGGAAACAAAGTGGGTAGGATGTTCACCTTAAATGTGAAGATTCCTGAAATGAATGCAACCATGTTTGCGAAAGGTGCAGGAGTTATTGTAGACATAGAGATATGGCACAAACGGATTGGACATGCAAACTTGCAAAGGCTGAAACTGATGCAGTCAAAGGAGATTGTCCATGGACTACCAAATTTCAAAGTTGCAAAAATGTAAAAGGTATGTGCAGCATGTCAATTTGGTTAACAGTCAAGAGCATGATTTCCACATGACAAGCATGTTAGTGAGAATGTACTAGAAGTAGTACATACAGATGTTTGGGGTCCAGCAAAGACCACATCTATGGGTGGTTGTAGGTTTTATGTTACTTTCATTGATGACCATACACGCAAAGTATGGGTATATTTTCATGAAAGAGAAGAGTGAGGTGTTGGAAAAGCAAACAAGGAAATACATTCAGACATTAAGATCTGATGGAGGAGGTGAATACATGTCAAATGAGTTCAGTAGTTTTCTAAAAAATCATGGAATTCGTGTTAGTTTTCATGCAGGTACACACCACAACAGAATGGCATTGCTAAACGCAAAAATAGACATATTGCAGAAATAGCAAGAGCCTTAATGGCTGAGAAGAATATGCCTCATTGTTATTGGGCAAAAGCTATGCATACTGTTGTATACTTCATGAACGAAACTCCGATTGCTGCTGTACATCAAGTAACACCTGAAGAGAGGTTTACAGGTAAAAAGCCAAACTTATCACATCTGAAAGTTTTTGGTTGTTTTGCATATGTACATGTCCCAGATGAATTGAGGATGAAGCTTGATCCAAAAGCAGAAAAGTGTGTCTTCATTGGATACTCGCTTGAGCAAAAGGGATAAAATGTTATAACCCATTCACACAACAGGTAAAGGTGAGCAGAGATGTGGTATTTGATGAAATCTCAAGCTTCTATGCAGATGCCAAAGAAGGACTGAGTCTTGAACCAAATGACAAAGAAAATGTTGAAAATCAAGTGCAGAATCTCAGGTTTTGAGTGGACTGAATGCATCACCAAGCAATAGTTCCAACTCAAATCCATGGAGTGGAAGATTACGTGGAATTTTCAGTCCAGCAAATTCATCAAATACATCCAAGAAAGGTAAAGAAAAGCTTTCTGCTAGTTATAAAACAGGTGCAAGTTTTGAAGACGTTGATGGAGATTCAAGCGGTTTAGAAAAGAGTCTTGATGAGGAACTTGGATTGCCCTCTGTGAAGACTCCAGGAGTAAGAAAGGCACATGCACATGATACAAGGAGAAGTGACCCAGGACCAAGAAGATCTAGGAGGATGAGGAATTCAGTGCAACGATTGACATATGATAGTTACATGGCTCGTCATTATGCCTACATGAAAAAGGTAATACAAGATGTTGAACCTTCTTGCTTTGAAGATGCAATTGGAATTGCAGATTGGGAAAAAGCTTTAGGACACTTGTTGCATTAGCTACAGCAAAAGGATGTACTTTGCATCAGATGGATGTGAAGAATGCTTTCCTACATGGTGAGTTACAAGAAGAAGTATATATGGACCAGCCACAAGGATATGAAGATTCAAAGCATCCAGAATATGTTTGCAGGTTGCAAAAGGCTTTGTATAGGCTGAAACAGGCTCCACGTGCATGGCATGCAAGGATTGCTGATTACTTAACCAGCATTGGGTTTTCTATGTGTGATGCAGATCATTCACTATATACAAGGAAGGTTGATGATGGCATCACGATTGTGGCCATTTATGTTGATGACTTGATTGTAGGTGGCGATAATGAAGAAAGCATCAAAGAGGTAAAGCAACTTCTTATGCAGGAATTTGACATGAAAGATCTTGGTGTGCTGCACTATTTCTTGGGCATTGAGTTTATACATACAGAAAGAGGTATATGGATGTCGCAAAGACAATATGCCTTGAATATGCTGAAAAAGTATGGTATGGATGGTTGTAAGCCAATTTCTATGCCATTAGATCAGAATTTGAAGTTGGATACTACATCAGGTGAATCATTGGAAAATGCTACTATGTACATGAAAATTGTGGGAAGTCTTATATATCTTACAAATTACAAGGCCTGATTTAAGCTATACTGTTGGACTTGAAAGTTAGTTTATGCAGGTTCCTAGGAAGCCACATTTGGATGCTCTGAGGTGCACTCTACGTTATGTGAGTGCTACTTTGGATTATGTATTATTTTATGAAGCTTGTGTAGATTTGCAAGTTCATGGATACACTGATGCAAATTGGGTTGGAAGTACTCCAAATAGAAGATCTACTAGTAGCTTTCTTTTCTCACTTGGAGGTGCACCTATTACATGGAGCAGTAAGAAGCAACCCACTGTTGCTTTTTTGAGTATAGAGGCTGAGTATAGAGGTGCTACAATGGAAGCATGTGAGGCATCATAGTTGGAGATGTTACTTGCAGATTTAGGTGTGGAAGTGCAAAAGCCTATCACTATCTATTGTGATAATCTTAGCAACATACAGTTAGCACGGAATCCTGTTTTCCATGCGAGAACAAAGCATATCGAGGTACATTATCACTTCATCAGAGAGAAGGTATTAGCAGGTGATATTGATCTTGTTTATGTGAAGATATTTTTACCAAAGCACTTGGAGATGAGAAGTTGAAGAAGTTTCGGGAGATGCTTGGATTATAGGATATGGCATTGAGCTTGAGAGGGAGTGTTGAGATATCAAGCTCAACATGTGATGATCCAGGATGACACGCACCAGTTTTTCATTTCTCTGACATGTATAGTGGTCACGCCGGTATATGTCAGGGATACTTCATTGCGATTTATTAGATTTATCTACCGAGAGTGATGGCACATTTGTTTCTTGCCAGCTCACTCATTCGTGGACATTAGGTTTTTCCTTATGTACTGATCTTTATATACTTCACCTGTTGTATTCTTGTTTTTTAGTTCATTCTTGTACATCCCTTTTATGTAATAGAAGAAGAAGAAGAAGAAGAAGAAGATCATTCTTCCTTGCCTCAATCAATGTGTGTGCTTCTTCTTGAGAGTGAGAGTGTGTGTGTGAGCTCTCTTCCTTATCTCCTTCCTCGTGACATGTGTGAGGCATGAGGAGGTGTGTGGTGAAACAAGGTGAGTTGTGGAGCTCTGTTTTTGCCCATATTTTGAACTAGAGTTGTCAGAATCGAACAAGAGTACCACCATCCGATGCATCTTGTCAGGAGCTTCAACAAGTCCATATTTGGAGTTCGCTGACTGAGGCTTGAAATTTATGCAAAGTTGGACTACCTTTTTTTTATATAAAGGAAGTTCGGCAATAGCCTACTCTCCCGGACTTGAATTAAATTAAGAAACAAAGGTACAAGAGAAGGGGACTAGTGCCCACGGGACCCCCCAAATCCCACAAAGCAGGGGAAGCTTGATTGAATCCTAGGTTGCATTACAGAGAAGGTTAATCACCCTCTCGTCTCCCTCATGCGGGGCCCACTTGGGTTTGAGCTTGTTGTTGATCAAAAGGAGGACTTGATGGTGCCTGAAGGGGGGGGATTTCTTACTGTTAACTATCCTTTTGCCAAGGAGGAATAGTGATTTCTCAATCGACCACTCCCTAGGGGGATCGCCGAAGTTGAGAGCACACCTCTCCCGCCAAATTTTCCACAGTACTTCCCCTCTGATGGCGTTCCAGAGTGTCGCAGAGCAGCCGATCGCTTCTCCCAAAAGGACTTGTTTCCAACTAAGCTGTTTTTGAAGTCTGATTTTCATTCCAACCATCTGCCAGATTCTGTAGGAGTTGGGGCAAGTGAGGAAGATGTGTGGGACATCTTTGATAGCCCGGTGGTAGCGTTTGCACCAAGGAGGAATCCCACAAAGCTTGCTAGCCTTGTGGTTGGTCCAAATTCCTCGATGAAGAATTTGCCATAAGAGGACAGACTTCTTAATCTCTATAAGGGGGTGCCAGATACTCATGAATTTCATGTCCCACCGAAGCCGCGTCCAAGACAGGCACCACTTCTTGTTGAGGCTGATCTGGTGGTCAGCCGTTTCTTTGATGTTCGGGATTTTGAGTAGGCTATTTCCATTGTGCCATTTGAGACCAAGCGAGTTCGGTGTGTCGTGTCCCATGAGAAGGCGAGTCTTGTGACGATCCCATGCGAGGCATCTGCTTTGCAAAGTGTTCCATTCTTCGTAGGAGATGTTTATGCGAGGGTCAATATCCTCGAAGTTGATCCAGCAGTTGGTGTCATGTTTCCAGAGGTGTTTCCATTTTTTGAATCCTTTGTTCCATAACTTCTTGGCATTTTGAATGTTCCACGACTCCACACTCCGGATGCCATGAATCGGAAACCAGATAGAGTCGTTTTGTCTGATTCCGGCCGCCCACTTCCAGTCCTCACTAATTCTTGTGAAGCTTTTGACTTTATTCCAGCCCTTCCAAAGGGAGCACACGAGATTGGAGCCTTTCGGGAAGACGGGGATCGGGGAGAATAGCAGGGTCATGATGTCAAGATTCTTCCAATTCGGGAACCCCATGAGGGCTAACTCATTCTTGTTTCTGAAGATCAACTTGGCCCACGAGGCCTCCCTATTGCACCAAGCCTTAATCATCCATTTGGCAGCCAGTTTGTTAGCCATACACCCAATGTCCAGGATGCCAAGCCCCCCGCTATCTCTAGGGCTAGTGCAGATGGCCCATTTGATTTTAGGCACCCCCCTTCTGTTATGATCGCCCGTCCAAAGAAAGTTTCTACAAATACTATTCAGTTTGGACAGGCCTTGCTCATTCGGTCTCCAACAAGAAACGAAATAGATGGTAGAAGAGAGGAGGAATGTGTTGATAACCATCGCACGCCCAGCGAGATTGATTTGCATACCTCTCCAATAGTTAAGCTTGTTTTCGAGTTTGGCCAACACCCAGTTCCATCGCTGTTCCATAGAGACGCCAAACCCCAAGGGGATTCCAAGAAGTCGAAAGATTTGGCCCTGCGGAATGATTTGACAGCCATGATCAATGAGAAGGCCAGGATGATGTCCCACAATAGCCCTAAAGGCGGTCTTAGAGTGGTTGATTTTGGATCCAGAGGCATCACAAAAGGTAGCAAGGCACCTCCAGAAGGTCTCTAGGCTAGTATTATCATTGTGAACGAACGCGTTCATATCATCGGCAAAAAGTCTCATGATGATTTGACTGTGGTCGTGAGGCAGCCGGAGGCCTTTGATATTGCCAGCCTCCACATGATGTGCCACAAGTCTGCTCAACCCCTCAGTGGCGATGGCAAAGAGAAGGGGGGCCAGAGGGCACCCTTGTCTAATAGATCTTCTAAGATGGATCGCCTTCGAAAGTTTGCCATTAACGTTAATTTGGGTCGTTGCGTTTCCGAGAAGGGTCGCGATCATCTTGGTGAATTTCTGACTACATCCGAGATCTTGGAGCGACTGCAGAATATAGTCCCATTCTAGCCTGTCGTAGGCTTTGTCAAAGTCGATCTTGAGGAAAACCACATCTTGATTAGACTCATTTGCAAATTGAATACCTTCCCAAATATCCATAATGGTTTCCAGGATAGACCTGCCTTTGATGAAACCTTTTTGGTCCTCACTAAGCCAAGATTTCAGGTGGCACGAGAGTCTGTTGGCAATGACTTTGGCGATGATCTTGTATCCTGTTTGGAGCATCGTAATAGGCCGCCAGTTCTCGATTCTGTTCTTTTCCCCCTTCTTGTGTATCAACTTGATAATTCCATTATTTAGACAAGAAGGAAGAGCACCAAACTTTAGCGCTTCTTGCCAAACCATCCGAAGAGGGGTGGCAACCACCAGCTTGAAGGATTTAAAGAACTCGTTAGTGAGTCTGTCGGGTCCCGGGCTTTTACCGAGAGGGAGGGCGTCAATGACCTCAATGATTTCTGATTCAGAGATAGGGGCATGAAGCAGGGAGTGGAGGTTGGGTGGTATCCTCCGGGGGGAAACCCTAGAAATGGCAGCCATACAGTCCCTTCTATGGTGGGAGAGGGGGTTTGAGGTTCCCAGGAGTCTCGTGAAGTGCCCTTCGATGATGCCAAAATTATCTTCTTCCGAATTGCAAACATTGCCATGTGGATCTAGCAGTAGGGGGATCGATTCTCTGTTGTGTTTCCTTTTAAGGATACGGCACATCTCTTTGGTGGGTTTGTCGGCCTTGCCAGCCCACCACTCCTTGAAGAAGATTTGCAAGTTTTTCCTTTGTATTTCTTCCTCGTATCTCAACACTGCTCTGATTTTTCGGAGACCTTTCTGGGCTTGGTGTTTTCCTTTGTTCACTTCCTCTTCGAGCCGCCAGAGTCTGTGGTAAAGAGCTTCCCTACGAGCCCGCTGCACAGTCTCGAGCATCTTCTTAGTTCGGATCATGATCTTACGAGACTTGTCGACCGCACTTCTCCAGCACTTGGCTGGGGCCAAGCCAGAGGCGAACGCCACCTTCCACACATCAGCAATTTCTTGATGGACAGAGGGGAGGGAGAAGGTGGACGCGTTGGCATGGAACCACGGAGCCTTGCGGATCTTGTTGGAAGGTTGAAAAGTGATAACGATCGGGTAGTGATCAGAGATAGTGAGGTCAGTGCGTTGCGTGATGGTAGGGTGGCCCCACTGATGAGTAAAGCTCTGAGAGATGTAGCATCTATCGAGTCTAGCTTTCCTCAGGTCCTCGCCCGCTTGGAGATTCGACCAAGAAAAGCCATTCGAGTCTTTGAATTCAACCAAATCCAGGTGGAGTTTGGTCATGTCCCACGTTTCTTTCTCCCGACTGTCGATGACCCTACCCTTGCCCATCCATCTGTCCATAGGATCCTCCACCATGTTGAAGTCACCACATATAAACACGTTGTGGGGAAGCGAGTCTAAGGAGGCCCAAGTGTTCAGTCTCTCCAAATCCCCGTTAGGGGCGTACAAAGAAACCATAGTAACACAAAGAGGAGCACCAAAAGAAACAGCAATCCAACGGTGACTTACATCTTCAATGGAGTTCTCAAGCTTTTCAAACCAGAGTTGCTTAACACCGATAACCGTTCCTCCAGACCCCCGCTGGTGCTTCGTTGGGATCCACACATGGGCCGAGGAGACTGTCTGAGCCGTTTCTGGAGGTCTTCTCCGTCAATTTTAATCTCTTGAATACATATAAAGTCTGGGTTTAAGCTAATGTCGCGAAGCCATTGACCAATGATGGTCGCTCTTGAGGGGTCGGTTAGCCCTCTAGCATTTAGCGAGATGACAATCATTTTTGTATTGATCCCTCTTTGCGGGAGGGAGCTTTGTCCTTTCTTCTCTTGGCTTCATCTTTCTTTTTCGCTGGGATCTGATCCCGACTTAGAAATCGGTTCTTGTGGGGGCTTTTCCAGGGTAACTCCATAGGCTGTTTTCCTTTGCGGGATGCCCCTTGCTGGGGAGACTTGGGCCCCGTGCTCGGCACCGTTTCCGGGATCGTCGATCCAATGATGGAACTTTCACTGTCCATGTTGTCTTCGTTACTAGTGGTGAAACCATCTTCTTTGCTTGTAGTGTAGCCCTCCTGGGGGGTTTCTTTATTGTCAGGGATCTCTAGGGCTTTGTCGTAGGTGTCTACCTCAAGTAGCTTCCCACCTGGGTAGTCAAGCTCATTGATCTCCTTTCCTAGATTGCAATACAAATTGCTATAGGGGGTAGGTGGCAGATTGTTTCTCTCACCGTTGGCCCTAGGGCTTCTTTTCCTTCTTCTTCTAACTTCAATAAAGCCATCAGCATCAGCTTGTGGATTAAGGAGGCCCTTGCCTTCCCCTTCCTTGGTCGAGTGGGTCAATCGCGAATGTTGTCTTGAGCAGTTTTGGAGGCTTCTTGAGATCGTTTGTTTTTTTGCCTGAAAGGGCAATCTTTAATCCTGTGGCCTTGTTGGCCACAACGAAAGCACGCGTTGGGAAGGTTTTTGTAGCTGATGTTCTGCTCCCATACATCTCCTTCGCCCATGTCCACTTTGATCATTGATGGAAGCAGCGAACTGAGGTCGGCCTCGACACAGATTTGGGGGTGCCACCTAGCATTGAACGAGTGTCTTGCACCTTCATATATGAGACCACCAATATCTTCACGTGAAGCCAGCGGCTTGCCCATAGGAGAGACAATGTCCCACACGAAGTTGTACAAGAAGTAAGGAAGGTTAGGGAGCTCAACCCAAAGAGGGTACCGAAGCGATTTCGATTTGTCAGGAGTAAAGTCCGGGGACCATCTGAATAGGCACAGGGTCGCCCGACCGAACTGCCAGGTGCCAACGCTTAGGGCTTGGAACGCCATCTCTTCATTTTCAAAGACAAGCAGCATGTGGCTCGCTGGTAAGAACTGACATTTGCTAACAATTAGTCCTCGAGGGAACCACTCTTTTCGAAGCCATTGTCGCACAGTTTCGAGCGGGGGCCTAGGGCCAAACACTTGGCCGACGAGGCAAACTTTCTTGAGCTCCTCCTGAGCTGACAGAATTGCGGGTCTACTGAGGGATACAATGGGGGATTCAACACTTTCGGATGCCCCAGGGGCGGCACACGACCCCCCCTCCAGCAGAGCGGCCAGGATATCGGTCTCCCCAGGGGGAGGAGCCCGATTACTTTTCACGAGAGAGGAAGAAGCCACATCCATAAGTTGGACTACCTTGATGTACTGGGAAACTTATCACATAACAATACATGGTATCTTGTGATGGTTGACAGTTTTGGCCATTCTGAGTTTTTCTACTTATAGGATACTACCATGACTAATGTCAACTGCAAACTGGCCTGTTCTTCATCATGTCCTCTTTTGGTTCTGTTTGTGTCATTTGTGTTGAATGGAGAAGTTGGTAGATGTACCATATGAGTGGGGGATGGGACTTCACTTGTGACCATATATCTACATCTTTGTGCATACTCTAAGATTAGAGAATGGACCCACACATGCATGCACAAACCCAATGATTGATGACGAGATCCACTATCTCCTTGGTGAATGGTTGGCTAGTACCCATGCTATCATAAAAAGCTATTGGTAATTGTTCACACAAGTGTAATCTCTTTAGGAATCCTAGGCACCCTTGCACTCTTGAGTGCAATATATGATAGATATGCAACTTGGAAGTATGTGCATCATAATTTGACTCTTTTCTTGATCTCCTAATGCTTCTAAACTCTGGTTTGTGTATCTGTGTTTTATGAATGGATGCAACTCTTTGCTATTCTGGTTTCATGTGTTATATTGGATGTAGTGATGTAGTGTCTGGATTGCTCCTATCTTGTTTTCACTAATATCATCTTACTTGGTGCATCGTCACCTCAGATAGAGCCTTTTAGGATTTTGGTTTCTTGCTTAATGACTTCGTAGATGTAGAAGGGCTCTTCATTTGCTCATATAGTGCTTGAATCTGTCTCATTTCTGAGTGCTACAGGCCCAAGGGCGAGATGACGGTGACTCCTATCTTGAGCCTAACTATGGATCTATATAGTGTCAACCACTACCATGATTAAAGGGGATCCTAACAAGTTTAGAGGGACACTATGACTATACCAAGTCCTTGCCAGTGAATAATTATTTTAACTATACTTCATGATATGTTTGACTTTGCATAATGAATAAGGGTTATAATTATCATTTTTACAAAGAATGAATGTGAGTTTTGCAGGGATCAACACTGATTAGAGATGGAATGCTTGCAATTGGTTATGACTATCCCACACTTTTCAGGTTTGTGATAGCCTCTGTTGGGTTTCGTTGTCAACACTATCTGGAACAGATAGATCTTCATAAAGTTCAGGTTTTCTAGTACCTGATGCTCTCTGAAGTGGAAACTAAAATTGGACTAAATGTTATTGTCCACTTCTTTTTCAAAAACAATCTACTTGTTTTGTGTATGTTTAAGCTCAGGTTTGGGAGCTCCCTAGTGAGGCTCTATCAGTCCGACATAGGACTACATAGTGGGATGTATGCTGGGTTGAATTCCCCCCAAGGGGATTGTGTTGCTCAGCATTGAAGACCTAAAGAACTAAAGACTTGTGATAGATTTGTAGACCTGCAAACCTGGATACTTGCAGACCTAAAAACTTGCAGACCTGAAGATTTCCAGACTTGAAGACTCCAACTTGGAACAGTTCAGCTGTGTATGATCCTCTTCTTTAGCTTTGTCGAGGGTGACAAAGTCTAGAGGGGGAAGAGTGTTGGCTTATTGGGTAATAATGAATGCACGGAAATTCACATAAGAATGTGTGAATCATCACAACTAGAGCTATTTTGAACTCTTAATCACCTTGAGTATCCTCACCAATTTTTGTGGGATTCTGAGACTATGAGAAGAGGGGTGTCGATGATGCCCAAGATGAAGTGATGAACTCTTCTAATACCAATTTGGAGATTTAGGTCTATGCAAGCACGTGAACAACACAAGGAGGAAGAAGAAGAAGAAGAAGAAGAAGAAGAAGAAGAAGAAGAAGAAGAAGAAGAAGAAGCTTGGGGCACAACACACAATGCTCAATGTATTACCAAGAGAATGTACAAAGATAAGTAACCCGTTAGGGTTATAGGCATATATACAAGCCGAGGGAGAGAGAGAGAGAGAGAGAGAGAGAGAGAGAAAGAGATAATATGGAAAATATGAATAGTTTAGAACTATTTTGCAACAAACCCTACTTTTGAAATTAGGGTTTCAAAAACCCTAAATAAAAAACTAGTGCCCTAGACAGTGAGAAATAAAAATAGCCTTGCTACAAACAGTAAATCACTACGGATGTTGATGGTTTGCTGATACAAAATAAAATTACTCTAAGAATAGAGCACACCTCCTCCAAGTAACTCCTCTTTGTAGAGCACCTCGAAGAATTCCTCCTTAGCTTGTTAGAGCTTGAGTTGATAATCCACAATGAGCCCATAGAGGTTCTTAAATAGGTTTGAGTGTACCCCGTGCGATCAACCACAAAAATATTTCAATAAACACAAAAAACTTATGATAATCTCATGAAGTCTCGGCATAGAGATTTTGTTATCATAAAAAATAGTGCTTTTTGCTAAAAATATCTAGAATTTGCGTTGTTTCAATCTACGGGATACGTGCAATGCTTGCTTATCGAAGTGTTTCTCATAAGCCATCTATCACACGAGTGTGGGTTTTAGATGTTCGTAATTAGCACATATAGGATTGTTGTACTTTGAGAATATTGAACTATTCCGACATTGTTAATTATAACAGCTATTATGAGGAATGGGATGTAGATCAAGTGGTTTGGATCAAGCATCTATGACGTTTAATGATATCAAGTGGCTCGGATGAAGCCTCTAAACGTCAATCCAAATAGTGACCCAACATAGACATAACTCCACAACAAAAGTGCGTGAGAGAAGAAATCACAAAGGATGTGCAGAAAAGAGGAGGAAACATGCAGAAGACATGTGTCGAATCACTCTCGTGAGGTGGGCATGGTTCGGGCCACCTGACGCACACGATGGAGGCTCACTATGAAGATGGAGATGATAGAAAAGTGAGTTAAAAGCAAGAGTTACAAGATTATTCTCGACATGACTCAAAAAGCTGAGTGCATTAGGGTTTCCTTATTGCCTATATCAAGATAGTTGACCCTACCGACACTAAAGATGATGGAGACTAGGAAAAACAGGCTCTAGAGTTAGATTGTACTAAAGGAAGAGAGTTATGAGACATGGGGAGAATATGTATGGAGCCCATGTCTTTATATCTTTATAATGGAAGAATACTCTCTTTTAGTCATAGGCTTTGTACATTTTCATATCTTGTCTTGTGAGTGTGAGAGAGTGAGGTGTGTGTGTGCCCATGCATGTCTCTCCTTTGTGTGAGTTGGACTAGCCATTGAGGCCAATCAAGAAGTGTGCTTATTTTACACAGAGAAGCCCTCTTTCTAGATACCGAAAAGTAGTAGACCACCTTGAGTTATTGGCCTCCTACTATGATCTCAAATGATGAGATTTCTTAACACCTTGTAAATATAATATGAACCATTGCTTGAGCCATTGCTTCACTTAGGGTTGATGGATCTTTAAGGTTCAGTAGTAAATTCTTGACATCCCATCGAAGAACCCGATGGAAATGATCAATGAGTGCTTGTTCATCCCACTGAATGTCACAAGCAAGTTGAGCAAATTCTAAAGCATAAGTTGATGTCGCACGAGAACCTTGTTGAAGATAAACAAGCTTGTTGGTTGATGTCTTGTGCTTCTCGAAATCACCAAAAGTTGCTTCAAAGTCAGCAAGAAAAGCGACGTAATCGTCAAGAAGAGGTGATGATTTTTTTCCACTAGTGGAGCAAACCATGCTTGTGCCACTTCTGTTAAAAGAGTTCCAATAAGCCCAACTTGACTAAAAGGAGTAGGATATCATCGTGAGTGAAGCTTAAGAATCAATTTGACTTGATTGATGAAACCTCTAAACTTGGAGCGAGCTCCATCAAAGTTCTCTGGGAGACAAACTTTAGGTTCCATAGCTTGTTGAGGAGGTTCTATGCCGAGGGAGGAATTTTGGATCATGTTTAATTATTCTCGAAGTCGCATGCTTTCCTCTTGTATGTGTTGTAAGCCAGCCATGACGTGATTAAGATCTACCTTTGACATGATTGCAAGTGAAAGAATAGAGCCTAGCTTCTGATTCTATAGATTAACGAATTTGTGATGTCACCATTTGGCATGAATTGAGTTGGTTTGATCGAGGCAATACTTATCTTGCATCAAACGGTTGCACGAGTCTTGCAGCTAGAGGGGACCTGGTAGGTTTCCATGTGCTAATAGCTCATGGGAGGAAGACAATTTTTTTCTCAATTCAGCTGGAAGCCTTGTGTGGACTCTAGAGAGAACCCATATTACAGGCGGACTCGCTATACTTGAGCAGCTATGTAAAGTAGCTCCTCTTTGTAGAGCACCTCGAAGCATTCCTCCTTAGCTTGTCAGAGCTTGAGTTATTGGCCTCCTACTATGATCTCAAATGACGAGATTTCTTAACACCTTGTAAATATAATATGAACTCAATACATTCTCTTACGAAAGAGGACATTACATTAATAAACAGGTTGGAGTGTCATTTCACTAGGAAGAAGAAGATCTTGTTTTGCATGTGCGCACTCAATAGGAAAACTAGTCAAGACATGTGCATGTGCATCTCCATAGTCGCTCGCATGAAAGCTTGTATGTAGTGGTTGGTGGTGCTAATGGTGTAACTTGCATAATCAATCAAAAATTAAGGCACTTGCATAATGAAGCTGCTGGTTTTGGTCTCCGATTCATCCTCCTACAAGAAATGACAGAAACAAACTCTTCGAATGCCGAGGCATTTGGACTTGCCCAACAAAGGTGTTAGCAAAGCAAAGCAAGAATGAAGGAGCGCATACACGAAGCTTGTGGGTCGTGTAAGTAATTGGGAAGTGTTCTCCACGAAGCGATGATGAAGTGAGTGTGCTGAATATGTGTGTGTATGAAGTGAAAATGTGGAAAGTGGCTGCCGCAAGAAGCCGCTTTTAGCACCACTCATGGAGAGGAGAGAGTGAGTGGGCTGGAAGTATTTGAGAAAGGAGATGTATATTATTAGTGGTTTCACGTTTCTATAATAATAACATGCATTGGCAAAGCTAGAGACACGTTTTCCACGACACTGAAGGCAATACTTGAATTCTATGAGGGGGAGACTTGCCATGCTACAATTATTTTCACAAAATCAATGGCCCCTGTCAGGGAGAAAACGCCGTTGCCGGGGATCGAACCCGGGTCTCCCGCGTGACAGGCGGGGATACTCACCACTATACTACAACGACATGCGATGGCAGAGGGCCATCAGGCCAACACACACCGAACTAAATCAAATTTTCCAGCTTTTAACTTGTCTACATGCACTATGGGTGGGTGTGTGGCACGATAAAAATTTGTCTTTGACACGTCACCCATTCAAAACCAAACCCTCCTCCTGTGGACGCGTGGAGTCAACTTCGTCGTGACTGTACCCCTCAAAATAAGTACAACCCCAAGCGTTTGGGGATATTTCTTCCGAAAGCGCTTCCTAACTATTCTCTCATCAAACCTACCAGGCCTTGGATTTAACACTTTGTCGTCACTTGCAAACTAACCAGTTCTGATTATGCATCTCCAACTGTACTGGCAAGATCCTTGTATTTTACCATCATGGATCCTTTTCTTGACAATATGCATCCTTGGGCACAGATTTGAGTTGTATTTTGAACCTAAGCTAGGCTTCAAGATATGTTTGCATGCTCATATACTCCCTCTTTCGTGTGTGTGTGTGTGTGTGCGCCCCGTGCAAAAATGTGAAAAAGCCTACGCTTCATGATTAGGTACTCCACACACTCACTAGCAACCCCTAGTGCATCTTGGCTTTTTGCATTCTACACCAATACCAAAAAGAAACCACCACCACATCAATGCACAAAGCTCATCCTACACCTCTAGGATATACATCTCAACTCACTCCATACATTCGAGAAGGGAGTCACTTCAACGTTAACATATTGGAGCCAAAACATGAATTCTAGATCAAGAACCGGAAAATATTACCCATGTTGTAGAGCGGGGACCTGGATCTATGATTCTCCAACTCTAAAAATCACAACCAAGTACACTAAAAGAGCATTGGAATCGAGGGAGCTTGCAAGTCTAGGCTAGAGGGAATCTCCCATATGTATTCTGCAAGTCAAGTCATGGCTATGTATTCTGCAAGCTCCCAGTTACATATGGGAGCTTGCAAGTCTAGGCTAGAGGCAAGGAGAGCACGTGAGTTGAGATTGTAGCATGTCTATCACAAAATACAAGGACTTCAAGGACGTAAACATTAGCGCATGCTAACATTCACACGTCTCCTCATAGGAAAAAAAAGATGGCTGAACAATAAATAAGACTCAGCCCCAACGAAATCGACCTCCAACATGCACTTTTGTGTGTCCAAAACGTTCACATCTATAGCTTTTCGGGATTATTGTCTCTCTCCAAAGAGTGCGAGTGATACACTCCACAAACAACTTCTAGGCTTTCCACAACTACAAGGGCGAGCCACACTTGTGAACCACTCAAATGAAAATCGAGATAGTCTACCCCACATACTCCAACGCAAAGACAGATCATTGATTTGTTACAATCAAAAGGTTTCCCATCGCCATTCATTCCTAATTTTTCCAGTGGGCTCTCTCATGGCTATATCCATGTACATGCACACACACATCCCCACATATATGCACCTCACCGAGCAACCATGCACTCTGATACCGATCGCTGGAGTTTGAGGAGCACGGACGCACACAAACATCGTGATGAGGAAGAGGTATTACCGGTCGTGGAATGTACAACAAATCCCCCCTACAAGTGATGCCGTGAGCAAGGAGCTAGCACTCATGTATGAGGAAGTGCCGAGCTATGTGGAATCAGTCCACAAAGGGAAGTGTTGATATATTTAGGTAGTGATGTGTGTGAACACTCAACCGTAAACATGTTTCCATAGGTAGAGAACCTCATACATACAAGCCGATGGGTAGAGAACCTTATGAAACAGATTCTTGACTCTTGACTCCCATAGCAATTTATGAAAGTTCTTGTGCATCCCTTCAATCCCATCTATATTGCTCTTCTGTAAGAAGTAATTTGGTAGTAGTAGTACGAACTCCTGATGATGAAGTACTTCCTTCTTCTTCATCTTCACTAACCTCCTGTCGAGCAAAAATACGAATAGCAAGTGTTCTAGATGATGAAGCAACATCTTCTCCGACTTGTCTTGGCCTTGGATAAGTGCCTTAGACAATATTTCATAAGTCCTTTGATACTAATAGATCCATCATCATAAAACTCCACATTGGATAGTCAGACATTCCCTCAATCTTGTCTTCATTCTCAAGTCTATAATCACTCATCTTGTTAAGGGTGTATGTCAACTATTTTGGAGTTTGAGATGTGCGAAAGCATGCAAACCGTGGCAACACAAGGAAGAAGATAATGTACAAAGATAAGTAACCCGTTAGGGTTATAGGCATATATACAAGTCGAGGGGGAAAAACCTCCTAAGGAGGGAAAAAAGTTTCGTGGCGGCGCTAGAGTGTTCGCACACATCCCTACCAAAAAAACAACAAATCCCCCCTAGAAGTGATGCGGTGAATAAGGAGCTAGCACTCATGTATAAGGAAGTGTCAAGCTATGTGGAATCAATCCACAAAGGGATGTAAGCCCAAAGCTTTGCAAAAAGCTTCAAACTTCACCCTAGGTGAAGCCTTTGTGAAAAGGTGTGCAATGTTCTCCACTGATCTCTCCAACAGAGAACCTCTCCCTGACATAATGATAGTGCACCTCAATGTGCTTAGTGGGAGCATGGAACGCACGGTTCCTCCCAACTTCCAATTCGATTTGACTGTTAGTGAAGATGGTGGTGGTAGAAGACTGACCAACACCCAAATCAGCCATAAGGTGTATGAGCTAGACACACTTAGCAATAGCTCTAAAAGTTTCCCTATACTCAGCCTCACAACTAGAATTGACCGTAGCATTAGGGCAAAAAATGCCCTAAAAAGAGCCATTTGCTAATGAAGGATTAAAAAAATTGACAAATAGCGTCTTTTCATGTGTACAAGAATATAACATTCATGTTTCTTTTAATCATATGAAGAAATGCTTTTCTAAGAAAATAATTTTAAAGCACTGCTAAAGTGATGGAATGATTTTTGAAGATACGAAATATTTTTGGATTCACAAAATTCAATGATGTTTTGGTCACAGTTGATACACTAAATCAAAAGACCGCATTTTGCCTCCACATGTACAAAGCTTCTTTTTTCATAAATACTCGCAAAGTTTGTGAATCTCGGTTTCCCATTTTGAGCATTCTCTACTATTTCTTTGAGTGTTCGAATTGCTTCTACTTCTCATCGTCCTTCCACTCATGTAACCTCATGTGAGGTTACAATAGAAGACAGGATTCTTTATGGAAACCTCTTTCTTTGAAGCTAAATGATTGGGTGATTATGCTTCCTAGTTACAAAGGTGACAAGGGGGAGCCCGTGCCACACTTGTGAACCACTCAAATGAAAATCGAGATAATATACTAAACATATTGGACGACAAAGATAAATCATTGATTTGTTACAATCAAAAGGTTTCCCATGGCCATCTATTCCTAATTTTTCTAGTGGGCTCTCTGATGGCTATGTCGATGTACATAGTTAACCAATGTATGTGCACACACACATCCCCACATATATGCACCTCACCAAGCAAACACGCACTCTGATATCGATTGTTGGAGTTTGAGAAGCACTGACGCATGCAAACATCGTGATGAGGAAGGAAAAATAATGATGCAAATGGTGCAAATGTTACATCTCAAATGAGGCTTGCGAATTATCCATGGAATCAACAATATGCTTCTCATTAGGACTGATGAGTAGCATGGTATCAACATAGACAACAATAATCAAAAGCACATCATTTGTGTGTGTAACATATATGGTGCTCTTAGTTGGATTGTTGTCAAAACCATGTGCAATTAAGTAGGCATGTATATTTTCATACCAAGTACATGGTGCTTGCTTAAAACCATATATTGCCTTTTTCAACTTACACACTTTGTTTTCATGCCCTCTTTGCATAAAACCATGAGGATGAGAAACATACACTTCTTCATGCAAGTCACCATTCAGAAATGCAGTTTGAATGTCCAATTGATGTATGTTCCAACCATGATGAGCTGCAAGTGCACAAATGCTAGGAACATTAGTCATTCGACATGTTGGAGGAAAGGTCTCATCAAAATCGATGCCTTTTTCTTGAGCATAACCTTTTGCAACAAGCATAGCCTTATACTTGTCAATTTCTCCATCAGGCTTATTCTGCTGCTTGGATACCCACTTATTGACAATGGTCTTCTTGCTAGGAGGCAAGTCACATAAAGACTAGGTACCATTTTTTATAATAGCATCATATTCTAATAACATAGTAGTCATCCAAATTTTTGAATTTCGTGCTTCATGAAACAAAAGAGGCTCATTCTCATCACAAAGACTAGAGGCAAACAAAGCATAGCAATATGATGCAAAGGAAGCACTATGAAAGTGTGAACGAGTACGATATGATAGGGGTGCATCTAATTTGCTATTTGGCAAAGTCTACACCAACCATTTAGGCATAGATTTCTTCTCCTCTATATCAAACCTCTCATCAATAAGTGCATCATGTAAATATGCTGCAGAAATAGAATGATCTACATCATCATGCGGAACCTACAAAGGCTAAGAAATTGCCTCATTTGGACCAGCACTAGACTATCCAACTATAAAAAGAGGCATCAAAGTGTCATACACATCTTTGGAGCTAACTGATGTCTCCTTAGTACATGGAAGGAATGGTTGGATTGCATCTTCCACAAAAACAACATCACTGCTAACCAAAATGCATTTAGTCTATGGATGATATAGAGCATAGCATTTGCTTTCAGAATTGTAGGCAAGAAAAATACATTTCACTGCTTTATCATCTGATTTCTTGCATTGTTGTTCATGCACTAATGCATATGCTAGAGAACCAATGACACATAGGTGAGCAACAGATGGCTTACAACCATGCCAAGCCAAATGGAGTGCTTTAGTGGGACACATATTAAGTACATATACTACACACATAATAGCCTCAAGTTTGCGCTATATGACTAGGTGCCCCGCAATATAAACAAAGATTATTAACTCGACGATACTACTTCTCATCATCAGTGGGTGGTCCAAATCGTATGGAATCCAGATCCATTGGAACAACATGAGTAGGATGCTCCATTGAGGATGAGGATCATGGTTGTGTCGTAGGTTGCGCAAAATGAAGCGGATGGGATTGACAACGATACTCAAACAGTCGATTATCACACCTTATTGCTTGAGCCATTGCCTCACTTAGGGTTGATGGACCTTTAAGGTTCAGTAGTAAATTCTTGACATCCCATCGAAGACCCCGGTGGAAATGATCAATGAGTGCTTGTTCATCCCACTGAATGTCACAAGCAAGTTGAGCAAATTCTGAAGCATAAGTTGATGTCGCAGGAGAACCTTGTTGAAGATAAACAAGCTTGTTGGTTGATGTCTTGTGCTTCTCGAAATCACCAAAAATTGCTTCAAAGTCAGCAAGAAAAGCGACGTAATCTTCAAGAAGAGGTGATGATTTGTTTCCACTAGTGGAGCAAACCATGCTTGTGCCACTTCCATTAAAAGAGTTCCAATAAGCCCAACTTGACTAAAAGGAGTAGGATATCGTCGTGAGTGAAGGTTAAGAATCAACTTGACTTGATTGATGAAACCTCTAAACTTGGAGCGAGTTCCATCAAAGTTCTCTAGGAGACAAACTTTAGGTTCCATAGCTTGTTGAGGACGTTCTATGCCGAGGGAGGAATTTTGGATCATGTTTAATGATTCTCAAAGTCGCATGCTTTCCTCCTGTATGTGTTGTAAGCCAGCCATGATGTGATTAAGATCTACCTTTGACATGATTACAAGTGAAAGAATAGAGCCTAGCTTCTGATTCTATAGATTAACGAATTCGTGATGTCACCATTTGGCATGAATTGAGCTGGTTTGATCGAGGCAATAATTATCTTGCATCAAACGGTTGCACGAGTCGTGCAGCTAGAGGAGGCCTGGTATGTTTCCATGTGTTAACAGCTCATGGGAGGAAGACAATTTTTTTCTCAATTCAGCTAGAAGGCTTGTGTGGACTCTGGAGAGAACCCATATTACAGGCGGACTCGCTATCCTTGAGCGGCTATGTAAAGTAGCTTCTCTTTGTAGAGCACCTCGAAGCATTCCTCCTTAGCTTGTTAGAGCTTGAGTTACAAGATTATTCTCGACATGACTCAAAAAGTTGAGTGCATTAGGGTTTCCTTATTGCCTATATCAAGATAGTTGACCCTAGCGGCACTAAAGATGATGGAGACTAGGAAAAACAGGCTCTAGAGTTAGATTGTAATAAAGGAAGAGAGTTATGAGACATGGGGAGAATATGTATGGAGCCCATGTCTTTATATCTTTATAATGGAAGAATACTCTCTTTTAGTCATAGGCTTTGTACAAAAAGCTGAGTGCATTAGGGTTTCCTTATTGCCTTTATCAAGCTAGTTGACCCTACCGGCACTAAAGATGATGGAGACTAGGAAAAACAGGCTCTAGAGATTATGCACCTCACCGAGCAACCATGCACTCTGATACTGATCGCTGGAGTTTGAGGAGCACGGACACACACAAACATGGTAATGAGGAAGAGGTATTACCGGTCGTGGAATGTACAACAAATCCCCCATAGAAGTGATGTTGTGAGCAAGGAGCTAGCACTCATGTATGAGGAAGTGCCGAGCTATGTGGAATCAGTCCACAAAGGGAAGTGTTGATATATTTAGGTAGTGATGTGTGTGAACGCTCAACCGTAAACATGTTTCCATAGGAATGGCAATAGATTTGCAATCTTCAAGGAAGAAAATGTTGCAGTAATGTGTCAATAAGTTTTGTTTGACACAAAGCTATTCCGCCATCAACTTAAATAAACTAAATGCCCAAATAATGATGCAAATCTTAAATCTCAAATGAAGCATGCAAATTAGCTATGAAATCAGCAATATGCTTCTCATCAGGACCAATGAGCAGCATGTCATCAACATAGACAACAATAACCAGAAGCACATCATTTGCACGTGTAACATATAAGGTGCTCTCAGTTGGAGTGCTCTCAAAACCATGTGCAATCAAGTAGGCATGTATATTCTCATACCAAGCACGTGGTGCTTGCAAAAAACAATATAATGCCTTTTTCAACGCAAGGAAGAATAAGACACTTGGAGCACAACACACAGTATTGCATGTAACACCAAGAGAATGCACAAAGATAAGTAATCGGTTAGAGTTATCAGCATATATACAAGATGGGGGGATACTTCTAAAGAGGGAAAACAATGCCCTAATGGTCCTAGTGTGTTCACACACATCACTATCGAAATATATCAACAAATCCCCCCTAAGAGTGATACAATGAACAAGCAGCTTGCACTCATGAGCAAGGAGCAAGCACTCATGTATGAGGAAGTGCCGAGCTATGTGGAATCAGTCCACAAAGGGAAGTGTTGATATATTTAGGTAGTGATGTGTGTGAACACTCAACCGTAAACATGTTTCCATAGGTAGAGAACCTCATACATACAAGCCGATGGATAGAGAACCTTATGAAACAGATTCTTGACTCTTGACTCTTGACTCCCATAGCAATTTATGAAAGTTCTTGTGCATCCCTTCAATCCCATCTATATTGCTCTTCTGTAAGAAGTAATTTGGTAGTAGTAGTACGAACTCCTGATGATGAAGTACTTCCTTCTTCTTCATCTTCACTAACCTCCTGTCGAGCAGAAATACGAATAGCAGGTGTTCTAGATGATGAAGCAACATCTTCTCCGACTTGTCTTGGCCTTGGATAAGTGCCTTAGACAATATTTCATAAGTCCTTTGATACTAATAGATCCATCATCATAAAACTCCACATTGGATAGTCAGACATTCCCTCAATCTTGTCTTCATTCTCAAGTCTATAATCACTCATCTTGTTAAGGGTGTATGCCAACTATTTTGGAGCTTGAGATGTGCGAAAGCATGCGAACCGTGGCAACACAAGGAAGAAGAAGAAGCTTGGAGCACAACACACATATTGAACGTATTACCAAGATAATGTACAAAGATAAGTAACCCGTTAGGGTTATAGGCATATATACAAGTCGAGGGGGAAAAACCCCCTAAGGAGGGAAAAAAGTGTCGTGGTGTTGCTAAAGTGTTCACACACATCACTACCAAAAAAACAACAAATCTCCCCTAGAAGTGATGCGATGAATAAGGAGCTAGCACTCATGTATAAGGAAGTGCCAAGCTATGTGGAATCAATCCACAAAGGGAAGTAAGCCCAAAGCTTTGCAAAAAGCTTCAAACTTTGCCCTAGGTGAAGCCTTTGTGAAAAGGTCTGCAATGTTCTCCACTGATCTCTCCAACAGAGAACCTCTCCCTGACATAATGATAGTGCACCTCAATGTGCTTAGTGGGAGCATGGAATGCACGGTTCCTCCCAACTTCCAATGCGATCTGACTGTTAGTGAAGATGGTGGTGGCAGATGACTTGTGAACCACTCAAATGAAAATCGAGATAGTCTACCCCACATACTCCAACGCAAAGATAGATCATTGATTTGTTACAATCAAAAGGTTTCCCATCGCCATTGATTCCTAATTTTTCCAGTCAACCTTGTCTTCATTCTCAAGTCTATAATCACTCATCTTGTTAAGGGCGAGCCACACTTGTGAACCACTCAAATGAAAATCGAGATAGTCTACCCCACATACTCCAACGCAAAGACAGATCATTGATTTGTTACAATCAAAAGGTTTCCCATCGCCATTCATTCCTAATTTTTCTAGTGGGCTCTCTCATGGCTATATCCATGTACATGCACACACACATCCCCACATATATGCACCTCACCGAGCAACCATGCACTCTGATACCGATCGCTGGAGTTTGAGGAGCACGGACGCACACAAACATTGTGATGAGGAAGAGGTATTACCGGTCGTGGAATGTACAACAAATCCCCCCTAGAAGTGATGCCGTGAGCAAGGAGCTAGCACTCATGTATGAGGAAGTGCCGAGCTATGTGGAATCAGTCCACAAAGGGAAGTGTTGATATATTTAGGTAGTGATGTGTGTGAACACTCAACCGTAAACATGTTTCCATAGGTAGAGAACCTCATACATACAAGCCGATGGGTAGAGAACCTTATGAAACAGATTCTTGACTCTTGACTCTTGACTCCCATAGCAATTTACGAAAGTTCTTGTGCATCCCTTCAATCCCATCTATATTGCTCTTCTGTAAGAAGTAATTTGGTAGTAGTAGTACGAACTCTTGATGATGAAGTACTTCCTTCTTCTTCATCTTCACTAACCTCCTGTCGAGCAGAAATACGAATAGCAGGTGTTCTAGATGATGAAGCAACATCTTCTCCGACTTGTCTTGGCCTTGCATAAGTGCCTTAGACAATATTTCATAAGTCCTTTGATACTAATAGATCCATCATCATAAAACTCCACATTGGATAGTCAGACATTCCCTCAATCTTGTCTTCATTCTCAAGTCTATAATCACTCATCTTGTTAAGGGTGTATGCCAACTATTTTGGAGCTTGAGATGTGCGAAAGCATGCGAATCGTGGCAACACAAGGAAGAAGAAGAAGCTTGGAGCACAACACACATATTGAATGTATTACCAAGATAATGTACAAAGATAAGTAACCCGTTAGGGTTATAGGCATATATACAAGTCGAGGGGGGAAAAACCCCCTAAGGAGGGAAAAAAGTGTCGTGGTGGTGCTAGAGTGTTCACACACATCACTACCAAAAAAACAACAAATCTCCCCTAGAAGTGATGCGATGAATAAGGAGCTAGCACTCATGTATAAGGAAGTGCCAAGCTATGTGGAATCAATCCACAAAGGGAAGTAAGGCCAAAGCTTTGCAAAAAGCTTCAAACTTTGCCCTAGGTGAAGCCTTTGTGAAAAGGTCTGCAATGTTCTCTACTGATCTCAGCAACAGAGAACCTCTCCCTGACATAATGATAGTGCACCTCAATGTGCTTAGTGGGAGCATGAAACACACGGTTCCTCCCAACTTTCAATGCGATCTGACTCTTAGTGAAGATGGTGGTGGAAGAAGACTGACCAACACCCAAATCAGCCATAAGGTGTATGAGCTAGACACACTCAGCAAAAGCTCTGAAAGTTTCCCTATACTCAGCCTCACAACTAGAATTGACCATAGCCTTAGGGCAAAAAATTCCCTAAAAAGAGTCGTTTGCTAATGAAGGATTAAGAAAATTGACAAATAGGGTCTTTTCATGTGTACAAGAATATAACATTCATGTTTCTTTTAATCATATGAAGAAATGATTTTCTAAGAAAATAAGCTTTAAAGCACTCCTAAAGTGATGGAATGATTTTTGAAGATATGAAATATTTTTGGGTTCACAAAATTCAATGATGTTTTGGTCACAGTTGATACACTAAATCAAAAGAGTGCATTTTGCCTCCACATGTACAAAGTTTTTTTGTCCATAAATACTTGCAAAGTTTGTGAATCTCGGTTTCCCATTTTGAGCATTCTCTACTATTTCTCTGAGTGTTCGAATTGCTTCTACTTCTCATCGTCCTTCCACTCATGTAACCTCATGTGAGGTTTAAAATAGAAGACATGATTCTTTATGGAAACCTCTTTCTTTGAAGCTAAATGATTGGGTGATTATGCTTCCTAGTTACAAAGGTGACAAGGTGGAGCCCGTGCCACACTTGTGAACCACTCAAATGAAAATCGAGATAACCTACTGGACATATTGGAAGGCAAAGATAAATCATTGATTTGCTACAATCAAAAGGCTTCCCATGGCCATCTATTCCTAATTTTTCTAGTGGGCTCTCTTATGGCTATGTCGATGTAATGTGTTAATAAATTTTGGTTGACACAAAGCTATTCCGCCATCAACTTCAATAAAGTGACTGCCCAAAGAATGATGCAAATTATGCAAATCTTAAATCTCAACGAGGCATGCAAGTTAGCTATGAAATCAGCAATATGCTTCTCATTAGGACCAATTAGCATCATGTCATCAACATAGACAACAATAACCAGAAGCACATCATTTGCATGTGTAACATATAAGATGGTATTAGTTGGACTACTCTCAAAACCATGTGCAATCAAGTAGGCATGTATATTCTCATACCAAGCACGTGGTGCTTGCTTAAAACAATATAATGCCTTTTTCAACTTGCACAATTTGTTTTCATGCCCTTTTTGAGGTGTGTGGAAGCATGCAAACAACACAAGGAAGAATAAGACACTTGGAACACAACACACAGTATTACATGTATCACCAAGAGAATGCACAAAGATAAGTAACCTATTAGAGTTATCGGCATATATACAGGCTGGGGGGATACTTCTCAAGAGGGAAAACAATTCCCCGATGGTCCTAGTGTGTTCACACACATCACTATCGAAATATATCAAAAAATCCCCCCTAAGAGTGATACAATGAACAAGCAGCTTGCACTCATGTATAAGGAAGTGCCCAAATATGTGGAATCAATCTTGAAAGGGAAGTAAGCCGAAAGCTTTGCAAAAAGGTTCAAACTTCTTCGCAGGTGGAGCCTTTGTTAAAAGGTCTGCAATGTTCTCCTATGTGGGAAAATAAGCCAAATTTATCTCTTCAGGAGAGAACCTCTTCCTAACATATTGATAGTGAAGCTCAATGTGCTTACATAGGGTTCCTCCCAACTACCAATGCACTCTAATTGTAAGTAAAGATGATGGTGGTAGAAGAATGACCAACACCCAAATCAGCCATATGGCATCTAAGCCACACACACTCAACAGTCACTTTGAAAGCTTGCCTATACTCAGGCTCACAACTAGAATTGGATACAGTAGGATGCTTCTTGCTCAACCAATATATGCATGAGCTACCAAGCATGAAGCAAAAAACATTGGTGGACACAAGAGTTCATAACAACCAGTTGAGTTAGAGTAAAAAAAAAAGCATGTAAATCTGGTGGCAGTGATTCCCTCTTGGCATAAAATAATCCAAGTATTTAGGCACCACTCAAGTAGCAAGAGATGTGCTTAAGTGTTTCCACAACTACAAGGGCGAGCCACACTTGTGAACCACTCAAATGAAAATCGAGATAGTCTACCCGACATACTCCAATGCAAAGACAGATCATTGATTTGTTACAATCAAAAGGTTTCCCATAGCCATTCATTCCTAATTTTTCCAATGGGCTCTCTCATGGCTATATCCATGTACATGCACACACACATCCCCACATATATGCACATCACCGAGTAACCATGCACTCTGATACCGATCGCTGGAGTTTGAGGAGCACGGACGCACACAAACATCATGATGAGGAAGAGGTATTACCGGTCGTGGAATGTACAACAAATCCCCCCTAGAAGTGATGCTGTGAGCAAGGAGCTAGCACTCATGTATGAGGAAGTGCCGAGCTATGTGGAATCAATCCACAAAGGGAAGTGTTGATATATTTAGGTAGTGATGTGTGTGAACACTCAACCGTAAACATGTTTCCATAGGTAGAGAACCTCATACATACAAGCCGATGGGTAGAGAACCTTATGAAACAGATTCTTGACTCTTGACTCTTGACTCCCATAGCAATTTATGAAAGTTCTTGTGCATCCCTTCAATCCCATCTATATTTCTCTTCTGTAAGAAGTAATTTGGTAGTAGTAGTACGAACTCCTGATGATGAAGTACTTCCTTCTTCTTCATCTTCACTAACCTCCTGTCGAGCAGAAATAGGAATAGCAGGTGTTCTAGATGATGAAGCAACATCTTCTCCAACTTGTCTTGGCCTTGGATAAGTGCCTTAGACAATATTTCATAAGTCCTTTGATACTAATAGATCCATCATCATAAAACTCCACATTGGATAGTCAGACATTCCCTCAATCTTGTCTTCATTCTCAAGTCTACAATCACTCATCTTGTTAAGGGTGTATGTCAGCTATTTTGGAGTTTGAGATGTGCAAAAACATGTGAACCGTGGCAACACAAGGAAGAAGAAGAAGCTTGGAGCACAACACACATATTGAATGTATTACCAAGATAATGTACAAAGATAAGTAACCCGTTAGGGTTATAGGCATATATACAAGTCGAGGGGAAAAACCTCCTGAGGGAAACAAGTGTCGTGGCGGCGCTAGAGTGTTCACACACATCACTACCAAAAAAACAACAAATCCCCCCTAGAAGTGATGCGATGAATAAGGAGCTAGCACTCATGTATACGGAAGTGCCAAGCTATGTGGAATCAATCCACAAAGGGAAGTAAGCCCAAATCTTTGCAAAAATCTTCAAACTTCGCCCTAGGTGAAGCCTTTGTGAAAAGGTCTGCAATGTTCTCCACTGATCTCTCCAACAGAGAACCTCTCCCTGACATAATGATAGTGCACCTCAATGTGCTTAGTGGGAGCATGGAACACACGGTTCCTCCCAACTTCCAATGCGATCTAACTGTTAGTGAAGATGGTGGTGGCAGAAGACTGACCAACACCCAAATCAGCCATAGGGTGTATGAGCTAGATACACTCAGCAATAGCTCTGAAAGTTTCCCTATACTCAAACTCACAACTAGAATTGACCATAGCCTTAGGGCAAAAAATGCCCTAAAAAGAGCCGTTTGCTAATGAAGGATTAAGAAAATTGACAAATAGGGTCTTTTCATGTGTACAAGAATATAACATTCATGTTTCTTTTAATCATATGAAGAAATTCTTTTCTAAGAAAATAAGCGTTAAAGCACGGCTAAAGTGATGGAATGATTTTTGAAGGTACGAAATATTTTTGGGTTCACAAAATTCAATGATGTTTTGGTCACAGTTGATACACTAAATCAAAAGAGTACATTTTGCCTCCACATGTACAAAGTTTTTTTTGTCCATAAATACTCGCAAAGTTTGTGAATCTTGGTTTCCCATTTTGAGCATTCTCTACTATTTCTCTGAGTGTTCGAATTGCTTCTACTTCTCATCCTCCTTCCACTCATGTAACCTCATGTGAGGTTTACAACAGAAGACAGGATTCTTTATGGAAACCTCTTTCTTTGAAGCTAAATGATTGGGTGATTATGCTTCCTAGTTACAAAGGTGACAAGGGGGAGCCCGTGCCACACTTGTGAACCACTCAAACGAAAATCGAGATAATCTACTGGACATATTGGAAGGCAAAGATAAATCATTGATTTGCTACAATCAAAAGGTTTCCCATGGCCATCTATTCCTAATTTTTCTAGTGGGCTCTCTTATGGCTATGTCTATGTAATGTGTTAATAAATTTTGGTTGACACAAAGCTATTCCACCATCAACTTCAATAAAGTGACTGCCCAAATAATGATGCAAATTATGCAAATCTTAAATCTCAACGAGGCATGCAAGTTAGCTATGAAATCAACAATATGCTTCTCATTAGGACCAATGAGCATCATGTCATCAACATAGACAACAATAACCAGAAGCACATCATTTGCATGCGTAACATATAAGATGCTATCAATTGGACTGCTCTCAAAACCATGTGCAATCAAGTAGGCATGTATATTCTTACACCAAGCACGTGGTGCTTGCTTAAAACAATATAATGCCTTTTTCAACTTGCACAATTTGTTTTCATGCCCTTTTTGAGGTCTATGGAAGCATGCAAACAACACAAGGAAGAATAAGACACTTGGAGCACAAGACACAGTATTGCATGTATCACCAAGAGAATGGACAAAGATAAGTAACCCATTAGAGTTATCGGCATATATACAGGCTTGGGGGATACTTCTCAAGAGGGAAAACAATGCCCCGATGGTCCTAGTGTGTTCACACACATCACTATCAAAATATATCAACAAATCTCCCCTAAGAGTGATACAATGAACAAGCAGCTTGCACTCATGTATAAGGAAGTGCCCAGCTATGTGGAATCAATCCAGAAAGGGAAGTAAGCCCAAAGCTTTGCAAAAAGGTTCAAACTTCTTCGTAGGTGGAGCCTTTGTTAAAAAGTATGCAATGTTCTCCTATGTGTGAAAATAAGCCAAATTGATCTCTTCAGGAGAGAACCTCTTCTTAACATAATGATAGTGAAGCTCAATGTGCTTACATAGGGTTCCTCCCAACTACCAATGCACTCTAATTGTAAGTAAAGATGATGGTGGTAGAAGACTTACCAACACCCAAATCAGCCATATGGCATCTAAGCCACACACACTCAACAGTCACTTTGAAAGCTTGCCTATACTCAGGCTCACAACTAGAAGTGGATACAGTAGGATGCTTCTTGCTCAACCAATATATGCATGAGCTACCAAGCGTGAAGCAAAAAACACTGGTTGACACAAGAGTTCATAACAACCAGTTGAGTTAGAGTCAAAAAAAGCATGTAAATCCGGTGGTAGTGATTCCCTCTTGGCATAAAACAATCCAAGTATTTAGGTACCACTCAAGTAGCAAAAGATGTGCTTAAGTGCCTACCAATGCTTGACAAGTGGGCAATGCATGAACCTGCTCATCTATGAGATAGTAAATTGATTATCTAGCCAAGTAATGCATAAGTAAATCAAGCATCTAGTAGCTTGCTCATAGAGAATAGCATCAAATGCATCTCCAGCATCATAAAGACTCAACCATAAACATGTCTCCATAGTAGAGTGGCAATGGGTTTTCATTCTTCAAGGCAAAAAATGTTGCAATAATGTGTCAATAAATTTTGTTTGACAGAAAACTATGTTGATATATATAGGTGTTGATGTGTATGAACACACTAGGACTGTCGAGGCACTTTTTCCCCTCTTTAGGAGGGTTTTCCACCCGGCTTGTAGCATACTCAAGCTTATTAGTGTGAGAAGAGATGGTAGATACACTCCAAGCATGTGCCTGGTGCTACAAAAACCTACTCTACACCTTCCAAGATAGCTTCAGGGATGATAAATAGACACCTTGAGCTTGCTAAGGATGCATATAAACCACCCTAGCTTTGGAACATCAATCTCAAATTGATTCATCAAAACAGACCATGTGACACAAAATAGATGAAGGAAAAATTGCTATTTTTGGATGAGATGTACTATTGAAATTTACTAAGTCTCACAACTTGTTGGAAATAGACTAGAGATATTTTGCACTTCTCTAGTTAAATATATATAATAAATCCAAAGCAACCAATGTGATTAATTCTGATGAAACATAGTGGCAGAAATAAGTTTAGCAATATAGGGGTGTCATCTTGACATTTCAAGAATTATCTACTGGAATACATAGGTCAATTTAAATGAATGTAACTCATAGAATAATGAACCCATGATAACGAAAACTGATATCATGCAAATAGACTTATCAAGTTACCTATACCAATTTAAATCTCATCAAATGACTAAGTATACACAAATAAATTAATAATTGAAGTTGATTGAAAATGTGAACATACACCTCTAGCAGCAAATGAGGAGAACTCCAAGATGTATCTTGAAAGTCCATCTGTATTGCACATATGGTACATGATATAAATGGGCATGAAGGTTGGGAAGGGTGAGCACAATGTATGCTTCACAAATAAGTAGCCGCTTGGTCAGAATCGCATCAGGATGTAGCTCAAATGATCTGATCTAATCTTTGACTACACATTTGTGTATATATGGGAGTTTCTGAATTCAAAACTTGGAGTATTTGTACCTAAAATTTCCTTCAAGTTTGGAGAATCTCTTCCTAATCAATCTCTCCTAACTTTGGCTCATGATTCGTGCCTAACAAGGACACAACTTCCTCCTTTTACATTTACTTTGATGTGGTTATTTTTTAAGCAATAACTATTACAAGAGTTTGTTTCTATGGCTCCTCTCATTGAGAGTGTACATAACCAATGTTTTACAACAATAAGTGATCAAGCACTAGGCTTGGATGAAATACACCAATAGCTCCCCTCAAGCCTAGCATGCTTGAGTCTTCATTCTTCCTTGATTTCTAGCAATCCAATCATGCCTTTGAATCTACTTAACTTGAAACCATCCAATGGCTTAGTCAGCATTTTTGCACATTGAAGATTAGTAGATACATAGGACAATTCAATGCCCTTGCTCATCAACTTCTCCCTTACATAATGATAATGGAATTCAATGTGCTTGGTTCTAGCATGGTAAACTAGATTCGCTACTAAGTGAAGTGAGCTTGTATTATCTCCAAAGCGTGAGGAATTAAAGTACGTAGCCCCAAATCTGAGTATAGATGCTTTAACCACATTGCTTCTTGTGTTGCTTTGGCCAAACCTCTTTATTTAGCCTCATAGATGATAGATCATTAGTTGCTTGCTTCTTTGAAGACCATGAAATTAGTTTTGAACTTGGAAAAGACAAATAGCCTGATGTACTCTTCCTATCATCCTTTGATCCAGCCCAATCTGAATCTGACTAAAGTTTGAGATCAACTTCTTAAGTGAAGGGGTAGAAAAGCCCTTCATTGATGGTACTCTTCACGAATTTGAGCACTCTCTTGGTTGCTTCCATGTGTGGCTTCCTTGGTTTGTGCATAAATTGTATGAGTATGCTAACACTATAGCATATCTCCAACCTTGTGAGAGTTGCATAGTTCAAGCTTCCTACCAAGCTTTGATACCTTGTGATATCTTCAATAGGTTCTCCCTCTCTATAGATTTTTGGGATTATTGTCTATAGTTTTTTAAATCTATAGTTTTTCAAGATTATTGTCTCTCTCCAAAGAGTGCAAGTGATACACTCCACAAACAACTTCTAGGCTTTCCACAACTACAAGGGCGACAAGGGGGGGGGAGCCACACTTGTGAACCACTCAAATGAAAATCGAGATAGACTACCAGACATACTCCAATGCAAAGGCACATCATTGATTTGTTCCAATTCAAAAGGTTTCCCATGGCCATCTATTCCTAATTTTTCTAATGAGCTCTCGGATGGCTATATTGATGTACATAGTTAACCGATGTACGTGCACACACACATCCCCACATATATACACCTCACCAACCAACCATGCAATCTGATACTGATTGTTTTGAGTTTGAGAAGCACGGATGCACACAAACATCGTGATGAGGAAGAAGTATTAACGGTTGTGGAATGTACAACCATACGTAACAGACTAGGTTTGGGGCCTAAATACAAGCTGATGGGTAGAGAACCTCGTGAAACAGATTCTCTAACTCCAACCAAGCCTGGAGAGAGGTTCTACATGAGTTGATTTGGGGTATAATATGACTCTTGACTCCCATAGCAATATATGAAAGTGCTTGTGCATCCCTTTGATCCCATCTATATTGCTCTTCTGTAAGAAGTAATTTGGTAGTAGTACGAACTCTTGATGATGAAGTACTTCCTCTTCTTCTTCTTCTTCTTCTTCTTCTTCTTCTTCTTCTTCTTCACTAACCTCTTGTCGAGCATAAATACGAATAGTAGGTGTTCTAGATGATGAAGCAACATCTTCTTTGACTTGTCTTGGCCTTGGATAAGTGCCTTTGACAATATTTCATAAGTTGCTTAATACTAATAGATCCATCATCATAAAACTCCACATCGGATAGCTAGACATTCCCTCAAGCTTGTCTTCATTCTCAATTCTATTATCACTCATCTTGTTAAGGGTGCATGTCAACTATTTTGGAGTTTGAGGTGTGGAGAAGCATGCAAACAACACAAGGAAGAAGAAAAAGCTTGGAGATTATACCTTGCTTGCTCGCTTGGTGATTAGCACCTCATTTTGAAAAGGGAGGAATCCTTCCTTCCTACTGGGCTTTAGCTTTAGCCACAGCCGCCATCTGAGGAAAACAACACACAATATTGAATGTATTACCAAGATAATGTACAAAGATAAGTAACATGTTAGGGTTATAGGCATATATACAAGTCAAGGGGGAAAAACCTACTAATGAGGGAAAAAGGTGTCATAGTGGTGCTAGAGTGTTCACACACATCACTACCAAAAAATAACAAATCCCCCCTAGAAGTGGTGTGGTGAACAAGGAGAGAGCACTCATGTATAAGGAAATGCCAAGCTATGTGAAATCAATCCACAAAGGGAAGTAAGCCCAAAGCTTTGCGAAAAGCTTCATACTTCCCTCTAGGTGGAGCCTTTGTGAAAAGGTCTGCAATGTTCTCCACTGATCTCTCCAACAGAGAACTTTTTCCTGATGCACTTTGACTATCAGTGAAGATGGTGGTGGCAGAAGACTAACCAACACCCAAATCAGCCATAAGGCATATGAGCTAGACACACTTAGCAATCGCTCTGAAAGTTTCCCTATACTCAGCCTCACAACTAGAATTGACCATAGCATTAGGGCAAAAAATGCCCGTAAAAGGGACGTTTTCTAATGAAGGATTAAGAAAACTGACAAATGGCATCTTTCAATGTGTACAAGAATATAACATTCATGTCTCTTTTAATCGAATGAAGAAATGATTTTCTAAGAAAATATGCTTTAAAGCATTGCTAAAGTGATGGAATGATTTTTGAAGATACGAAATATTTTTGGGTTCACAAAATTCAATGATGTTTTGGTCACAGTTGATACATCAAATCAAAAGATTGCATTTTGCTTCCACATGTACAAAGTGTTTTTGTATATAAATACTCGCAAATTTTGTGAATCTCGGTTTCCCATTTTGAGCATTCTTTACTATTTCTTTGAGTGTTCAAACTACTTCTATTTCTCAGCATCCTTCCACTCGTGTAACCTAATGTGAGGTTTACAACAGAAGACAGGATTCTTTATGGAAACCTCTTTCTCTGAAGCTAAACGATTGGGTGACTATGCTTCCTAAATACAGAGGTGACAAGGGGGGGGGGGGAGGCAAGCCACATTTGTAAACCACTCAAATGAAAATCGAGATAATCTACTAGACACACTGGAAGGCAAAGACAAATCATTGATTTGTGATAATCAAAAGGTTTCCCATGGCCATCTATTCCTAATTTTTCTAGTGGGCTCTTTGATGGCTATGTCCATGTACATAGTTAACTGATGTACGTGCACACACACATCCCCACATATATGCACCTCACCGAGCAACCATGCACTCTGATATCGATTGTTGGCATTTGAGAAGCATGGACACATGCAAACATCGTGATGAGGAAGGAAAAATAATGATGCAAATGACACAAATCTTACATGTCAAATGAGGCATGCAAATTTTCCATGGAAACAACAATATGCTTCTCATTAGTACTGATGAGCAACATGTCATCAACATAGACAACAATAATCAAAAGCACATCATTTTCACACATAACATATATGGTGCTCTTAGTTGGACTGTTCTCAAAACCATGTGCAATCAAGTAGGCATGTATATTTTCATTCCAAGCACATGGTGCTTGCTTAAAACAATATACGGCCTTTTCAAGTTGCACACTCTGTTTTCATGCCCTCTTTGCACAAAACCATGAGGATGAGAAACATACACTTCTTCATGCAAGTCACCATTCAGAAATGCAGTTTGAATGTCCAACTGGTGTATGTTCCAACCATGATGAGTTGCAAGTGCACAAATTCTAGGAACATTAGTCATTTGGCATGTTGGAGGAAAGTTCTCATCAAAATCGATGCCTTTTTCTTGAGCATAACCTTTTGCAACAAGCATAGCCTTATACTTGTCAATTGCTCCATCAGGCTTATGCTACTGCTTGTATACCCACTTTTTGGCAATGGCCTTCTTGCCAGGAGGCAAGTCACATAAAGACTAGGTACCATTTCTCATAATAGCATCATATTCTTATTCTATATTAGACATCCAATTTTTTGAATTTTTGTGCTTCATGCAACAAAAGAGGCTCATTCTCATCACAAAGACTAGAGGCAAACATAGCATAGCAATATGATGCAAAGCACGCACTATGAAAGTGTGAACGAGTATGATATGATAGAGGTGCATGTGATTTAATATCTCGCAAAGTCTACACCAGCCATTTAGGCATATTTTTTTTTCTCCTCTATATCAAACCTCTCATCAATAAGTGCATCATGTAAATATGCGGGAGAAATGGAATGATCTGCATCATCATGTGGAACCTGGAAAGGCTAAGAAATTGCCTCATTTGGACCACTACTAGACTATCCAACTATAAAAAGAGGCATCAAAGTGTCATACACATCTTTGGAGCTAATTGATGTCTCCTTGGTACATGAAAGGAATGGTTGGATTGCATCTTCCACAAAAACAACATCACTACCAACCAAAATGCATTTAGTATATGGATGATATAGAGGATAGCATTTGCTTTCAAAACTATAGCCAAGAAAAATACCTTTCATTGCTTTATCATCTGATTTCTTGCGTTGTTGATGATGCACTAATGCATATGCCATAGAACCAAAGACACATAGGTGAGCAACAGATGGCTTGTGACCATGCCAAGCTTCATATGGAGTGCTTTAGTGGGACACATATTAAGTACATATACTACACACATAATAGCCCCAAGCCAGAAACTATGTGGTAAATCTTGAGGGTACCCACTTTACATGCTAATAGATTTTCAGCCAAAAGCAGAAATTGTTTGAAGCACATGAACACTTTAGACTTTGCTTTCAATGGATATACCCATGCATGCCTGGAAAAATCATCAATGAAAGTCAAGAAGCAAAGGTAGTTCCCAAAAGAAGGTGTTTTCATAGGACCACCAAGATCACTACGAACAAGTTGCAATTTTTCAGTTGCTTGTACTGAACCATCTTTTGGGAAGGAGGAATGTTAAATTTTGCCCAAAATACAGCCTTCACAAACATGTTTACCAGATGTCGGTTCAGGGTATAATCTCACATACTCTCATGGACAAGTCTATCAAAGCATGTGTATTTATAGGTATTTTTTATTACATCATGAATAGAAGGTACGTGAGGGTGACGCTTAGAAAAGCATGTGTTAAAAAAAATATGCTTTATTTACAAAATCGTCGTTTTTCAAAGGATCTACTATTTTTTCAAAAAAAATCTCTCTCTAAAGTGATCTATTAATTTTTACAAAAAATAATTAAAATACTATCTTCTAAATATTCTTCTAAATATCTTCAAAAATATTTGAGTAATTCCACGTGAGTTCACACACTCATGAGTCTTCACATGCTAAACCAAAACACAAATCACATTAAAACCCTCAAGACACTAAAATCCATATACCATTCCATTATTCCATGAAGTATAACAGACATAAAATGCAAGAAGTAATAATGAGACTGACATTCAATAGATCATGAATTGTACATCTGTGATCAACATATTTCACAACCAAGATGATCTTGGCTAATGCTGAAACTGGTAATAGATTTTTCTTGATCGGTTGCACAAATAAAGCATTCGACAATGTAAAAGAACTACCATCAACAATATTCAGAATGATCTTACTAGCTCACATGACAGGATAAGAGGAGTTGTTGGTAAGATCAACAATATCTGACAGTATTCCCTTTAGGGGAAGGCTCAAGTGAAGTGAAGAAACTACGCTACAAGGTAATATGTTTGGTTGCCCCACTATCAAACCACCAAAAATCTAAGTCTACTGCAAACATACACTGTTCATGAGAGGATGGGTATAGCTGCAAACAATAGTAAATGCCCATTCTTCTTTTGCACAAGAGTTGTAGAATCTGATTTGGGTGTAGAGGCTCTACAACAACCATTCTAGCCTCTTTTTTCTTTGCCTCTTTAGAAACTAGTTTTAAAAACCTCTTTATGACATGATCATTTCCATTACAATATTTGTAAAACAATTTATACTTTTCTGTTTTCTTCTTGTCTATGTCATACTTCTTTGATTGTGTTGAATTAGTAGATATCTAGTTACTAGTAGATTAGCTCAATTCACCTTTGCGCTTCTGACTAGCCAGAAAATCTTGATCTGCAACACACATAATGGACCTGTTCTACCTAGAATGATCTTCCTGCAATAGAACAGACACTAACTCCTCAAATGTTAAGGCATTTGAATTGCCTTCCATCATTAATCTTAGAGTAGAAGCAAAACTCTGATATGAATTTGGATACCATTCAAAACATTCTCGACAAGTGAACTCTCTTGCAAGACTTCATCAACAAAAATAAGTTACTCCTTCAAATGTTTGATCTTTGTCATAAAATTATCCATGGGATCTCGTTCATTCATGTGCTCACTGTCCAATTGTTTTCGGAGGTAAACAACACAAGCTTCATTCCTTGCCTAGTATAAAGTGGTCAGTGTATCCCAAGCATCCTTTATTATGTTGCAAGAGTGGATATGAGGAATAATGACATGTTTGATAGACAAGGCTATCAATGCATGTGCATGAGAATCTCTACCATCGCAAGGAAGTTGCTCCATAGTAGGAGCAACAGGAATTGCAGCACAAATAGGAACTTGAAGAAAATCATTTTCAATGCCATCCGCATCACATTCAATAATTGTATTTGCAGTTGTAGTAGGACATTTTTGAACACCCTACACAAAATTCCACAGTCCTTTTGCAACCAATACATAATGCATCATATATGTACATAATTGGTAATTGGTAGCATACAACTTATCCTCAACAGCCCACATACACAATACATCACTACTTTTAGACATGGCCACTAGCTAAAATACCCTGATGCAAAGAAAATGATTGTATCTCAAAAAGTTGATTAGAACTATCTAGTTGTGTTTTGTTAAACATATGGCAGACTTTGAAATGCTTATACTAGTGAACCAAAACTTGTATATGTTTGGCACAAGAAGAAAAAATTGCATACACAAGAACCACATTAGTGCGTTCGAAGACCGAAATGAGCTCAGATCCAGATTTCGATAGCACATATTGGAGCTTCTTTGAACTTCTAATCGCCTTGAGTATGCTTACCAATTTTTATGCGATTCTAAGACTATGATCAGAGAGGTGTCGAGGATGCCCTAGATGAAGCAATGACCTCCTCTAATGCCAATTGTTGGAGATTGAGGTCTATGGAAGCACACGCATAGCACAAGGAAGAAGAATAAGCTTGGAGCACAACACACAATACTCAATGTATTACCAAGAGAATGTACAAAGATAAGTAACATGTTAGGGTTAAAGGCATATATACAAGCCAAGGGAAAAAAGCCACCTTAAGAGGGAAAAAAGTGCCCCCACAGTCCTAGTGTCTTCACAAATCAATACCAAAATATATAAACAAACTATGCTTTGATACTGAATGTTGAAATTGGGGTGGCTCTCAAATAAAAACAATCACAGGTTTAGAGGATATTCCAAAAAATGAACCTTAGCATACACACCTTCATACTCAAAAAGAGATGAGTGAGATATAGAGAGAATAGATAAGACTTTTCAAATTGTAGGGTAAGCTAGAATGCTCACCTAAACTATCTTATATTCTAATGTCAAATCACAATGTGTGGATATGATACAAACTGACAAAATCTGGATCTAGGCAGAAATAGGGAACTAGATACAAGAAATTGTGTGTAAAGTGCCTAAGAGGTATGAAGAGTGTGTGTGTGTGTGAGAGAGAGAGAGAGATAATGTGGAGAATATGAATAGGCTAGAACTATTTTATAGCAAACCCTAAATTTCAAATTAGGTTTTCAAAAACCCTAAATAAAAAACTAGTGTCCTAGAAAGTGAGAAATAAAAATACCCTTGCTGCAAACACTAAATCAATAAGGATGTTCATGGTTCACTGATACAAACTCCTGCAATTACTCTAAGAATAGAGCACACCTCCTCCAAGTAACTCCTCCTTGTAGAGCACCTCTAAGAATTCCTCCTTAGCTTGTTAGAGCTTACATGAGGCATCACATATGCCTATAATGGGTAATTGGTAGCATCCAACTTATCCTCAATAGCCAACATACAAAATACATCCCTGATTTTAGACATGGCCACTCACCAAAATACCCTAATGCAAAAAAGAATGATTGTATCTCAAAATGTTGAATAGAATTACCCAGTTGAATTTTGTTAAACCTATAGCAAAAGGTGCTTATACTGGTGAACCAAAACTTGTATATATGTTTGGCACAAAAAGACAAAATTGCTTACATAGGCACTACATTAGTGCATTTGGAGGCCAAAACAAGCTTAGATTGTGATTTTGACAACACATACTAGTGTAATGGACAAGGAAACATACACAAGAAAATAAAGTAGACATTGAGACGAGAATTAAGATTTGCCCAAAACCTATGTTGATCCACAAAAGATCAATTACACAAATGCCATTTATATATAAATACACGGAGCAAAGATGAACACTACTTTTTTTGCAAAAGATAACCACTACTTTTAGATGACCACTACTTTTGTGTGCTATTTTTGGATAACCACTACTTTTGTGTGTACCACTAATTTTGATATACTTTTGACCACTATTTTTTGGTGTGAATATGTGAATTTATGGTAATAATGAATGCATGGATATTCACATGGTAATGTGTGAATCATCACATTATCCTCCCCCTAGTGACGATTTCCAAGAGGAGAAGGCTTGTGAGGATACTTCAAATGAAAATCGTGAACAACGTCTCTTGCATGGACAAGGTGGTTAGCAGGTTCCCAGGTAGCTTTTGAGAGGGGATAACCTTTCCAAGAAACAAGATACCATAATTTGCGACGAAAGTACTTGGAATCTAAGATGTCATTGACCTCATATTCCTCACCCTCCTCAAAATAAATTGGTGGGGGTCAGGATGGAGCACAATGAGGGAGTGTGGAGATGTGATAGGGTTCCAAGAGGGTCACATGAAATACATCATGGATGCGGAAATTCTTAGGAAGATCAAGACGGAATGTAACTGGTTTAATTTGTGCTGAAATAGTAAAAAGGTCCCAAATGTTTGTAATCAAGCTTATTAGAGGGTCATGTCGTAGTTATGTTTTGACTTAGAAGCCACGCTTGATCACCAACTTTAAAAGAAGGTTGGGGAAGTCGATGATGATCAGCGTGGAGCTTTTGACGATCTTGAGCATTGGTAAGTTCAAGGACCATGTCATGTTGAAGTTGTGTGAGAAAATGTGCTCGTTCTTCAGTAAAAGGGTTGATTGAAGCCGTAGGAATATCCACACTAAACCGTGGATAAAAACCATAAGTGGCAAAGAAAGGAGTTGCGCCACTAGAGGTGTGATGACTATTATTATAAGCAAATTCAGCCAACGGAAGTAACTAAATCCAATAATCCTAGTGATAACTTATAGTGCATCGAATGTATTGTTCAAGAATCTGATTGATTTGCTCAATTTGCCCATTAGTTTGAGGATGAAAAGCGATAGAAAGTTTAGTATTGATCTTCAAGAGTTGAAATAGCCGACGTAAAAAATGAGAGATAAACTATGGACCGCGATCGGAAATGATATCATCATGTAGTCCATGAAGGCGAATGATATCCTTAAGAACATGCTTATCATGATCTGCTTGGTTATGTGAAAAAAATAAAATATCGTCAAGGTAAATCACAATAAACTCATCCATATACTCACGGAAGATATCATTCATCATGTGTTGAAAGACAGCCGGAGCATTTGTAAGGCCAAAAGGCATAACAATGTCAAAATGTCCATATCGAGTACGAAAAGCAGTTTCCCATTCATCTCCAGGTTTGATGTGAATTAAGTTGTAAGCACCTCGAAGATCAATTTTGGTGAAGACTTTACCTGATTTGAGGCGATCCAAAAGCTCTGCAATCAATGGTAATGGATAGCAATTTTTAATAGTAAGTTTATTAAGACCATGATAATCCACACATAATCGTAAGGATCCATCCTTCTTCTTGACAAATAAGATAGGAGCTCCCGTCGGAGATTTTGAATGTTGAATAAAACCCTTTCCTAGGTTCTCATCGATGTATGTTTTGAAAGCCACAAGTTCCCATTCAAAAAGCCCATAAATAGGCCCAAAAGGATGTATTGAGCTACTTATCTTTGTACATTCTCTAGTAATACATTCAGTATTGTGTGTTGTGCTCCAAGCTTCTTCTCCTTCCTTGTGTTGTTCGCGTGCTTCTACAGACGTCTATCTCCAACAATTGGTATCAGAGCAGGCCGTCGCTTCATCTAGGGTGCCGTCGACACTCCTCCGTTTGAAGTCTCAGAATCGCAGGAATTTTGGTGAGAATACTCAGCGTGTTTGCGAGATCAAAACAGCTTCGCTATGTGGTGCCGAAATTGCGATCTGAGCTTCTTTCGGCCTCCGAACGCACTATCGCAACGCTTGTGCATGCTATTTTGTCTTTTTGTGCCAAAGCTATATACCAATTTCTGTTCGCCAGTATAAGCGTCTCGAAGTCTGCTATAGGTCTAACAGAATTCTTCTGGGCAGTTCCAATCAACTTTTTGAGATACACTCAATTTTTTACATCAAGGTATTTTAGTCACCGACCATGGCTGAAAGCAATGATGTATTCCGTATGTTGGCTATTGAGGATAAGTTGGATGGTACCAACTACCCGTTATGGGCTTATATGATGCGACATGTGTTGGTTGCAAAAGGACTATGGAACATTGTATAGGGTGTTGTTAGAGGGCCGCCGAACCAGGACAAATGAACTCGGACAGGTGCCTTAAATGTAAAAGTGTTGGACGGCCGTCGAACAAGGACAAAAGTACGAGGACAAGGAGCTTAAATGAAAAAAGAATCTTTCAGGAAACGCGCAGGTAACTGCAGAAGTGCGCACTCTTGTAAAAAATCCTCTATTTAAGGCAATGAGAAAAAGAGCGACGGCAGCCCGGTTGTTGTGGGAAATGCAGTGTGTTGTTTGATTGAGTCTCGTTTGAGAGTGCTGTAACGTATTATGTGAGCGTGTATGCTGTTGAAAAGATAAGTTCTGCTTTGTTCTGTTCCGTCTGTACTCTGGCTAGCCGATTATCCTCACCTTAGTACAGAGTTACGAATCAGTTGTATTGTGTTGCGAGTCTGTTCGGTGATGATTGAGTGTGTCTCTGAGTGTGATCAAGTGCGGTATGTTATTTGGCAGTTCTTCGGCGAAGTAGGTAGCGCGAAGAGTAATCTCGAATTAATTGTCTGTAACGTTTCTGTAAGCGACCGAATTCGATATTGTAACCTATATTTGCTGTTGATTCCGACTACGGGAAGACTAGTAGTTGTAATGGTCTGAATGTGAGTAGGACATCGTTGGTTTATGGTTAGCCGTTTATTACGAGGAGATTGATTGTTCGAGTCCGCGTAACTTTAAGATATAATGTCTGGTTGGTATACCTATCTGCCCTGACGAAGTACGGATCAGGTGACCTTGTTATTGAAGTATATTTTGCGCATAAATTAAGTAACCGGATTGCTACCCTCAGTCTTGAAGTTCTAATTCCAGTACACTGAATAGTCCTCCGTTGTTCAGGGATGGACACTGAGCTAAGATGGAATGACATTAAGATTGTGTGTTAAATTGGGAAAATAGTACAGGGCCTCTGTCTAACAGACCCCTACCACCCCCAAGGACCCACGTGGCTAAGAGAACAATTGCGGTTAGGAAGACTCGGAACCGGTTGAATTTGAAGTGTTTGAGTCAAAAGTAGATTAACGATTAAACGATAAACCGTTTAACATGCCGTCTGTGGGAAGGTGGCATCAGGTTGCCAGTTATCTGCGAAAAGTGGAAGTAGCGCGCCGGTTGTTTTTCGGAACTAAACACTACGTTTATCGTTCGAGTGACTGACCGTAGCAACAGAGCCAGATTGTTGCCAACTGCTCAGATAGTGCTACTAAGCAATGATACATGCCGATTACTCGGTCTGGCGAAACGTATCCTAGGAACCATACGACTGGAACACGAAAAGTACTAAAGACAACCCCAGGAGAAGAAGGTATAACGCGGCCTGACCCAGTGGCCAAGCTAGTTAAGGACGTTAGAATTAATTCCGGTCATATTCCGGTGGAACGATCAACGCCTTTGGTACATTCTGGTGTCACTTCGACCCAGCCTAACCAAAATACAGTAATTCCAGAATCTACCAAGACGCCGCTGGAACCCAGTTTAACAACCTTGGATAAAGATTCAGAGTTACCCACGATTAAAAAAACTCTAGGAAAAGAAATCGGTAAAAGCGGAAAAACACTACAGTCTGGTACACTGTCAGTTCATTCCGCTGATATTCCGGTGATAGAAACACCAACTGGCGGCCAAGGATTAGCATTTTTTGCGGAGTCCTCAGCCCGACCCGCGTGCTTAGAAGAAAGATTTCAGATATTGGACATCCAGAAGGAAGGAGAGCTATTCGAAGCAGAGGTCCGAAGTATCCTACGCAAAAACAGCACACCGGAAGGCACGCCATCCGACGATCCAGATTCTGATAGTTCAACTAATCAACCTCAAGATACAGAAGAAGGACCGGATACACTCACGATGAACGGACAACAACAGCAACAACAGTTATGTCAACCAAGGCCGCCTCCAGCAGGAGTAACATACACGAAAATTGGTGGATTCCCAGGAGATGACCCGGATGCTCACGTACGCACTTTCGAGATCAGTTATGCAGTCCTCAACCATCCACCAGATCAGGCATACAAGGCCATTGTTTTTCAATCTACACTGGTCAATGAAGCGGCTAGATGGCTTACGGAATACGACATTAATCATTTCGGTACCTATGATGCAGTACGAGATGCTTTTTTGCAACGATTCAAGCTAAAGAAGAATCCCGCCGAAATCTTTGATTATTTACAGAACAACCGACAGAAGGCGAATCAGACTGTCCAAGAATATGCTACACTTTTTAGAACACACTTGCGACAGATACCACAGGCCCACGCTAACTTACCGGATGACATCATCACTCAGTGGTTTATCAATGGTTTAAACCCGCAATTGAAGCATATCATGATCATCAGATGTGTCGGAGCAATGACATTGGATGCAGTCATCGCCATGGCTCTGCAACTGGAATCCAAAGTCGGTGGATTTATAGAAGATCTAGAGTGGTTAAAAACAAACAAAACTATGACTGAAGATATAACCAGACAAGTGTACTGTATCACATGCAAAAATTCAGGTCATACTAGTGCCAACTGTGCGCTAAATCAAACATTCTGCGCTATCTGCAACATTGCCGGACACACCACCGGAAATTGTGTCTACAATGCCAGATTACAGGGAACAGCAACAGTCAATGCTGTTATTCAAGAACATGGACAAGCAGCAAATCATTATGTACCTCCGCAACTGAGAAACAATCAACCGCAAGGATATCGAAACTACAGGGGACAGAGAAACAATAACTATAATGCAAACCACTGGCAGAACGAACCACCACCGGAAAACCCCAATTTACCACCGCCACGCTGTCATTTTTGTGGTGAATTCGGACACATTAGAAGATATTGCAAGGACGCAGCTGAGTATGATCAAAGGAAGAAGGAGCGGCAAAACCCAATGGCCAACATGGTACAAATTACACCGGTAGAAATGCAAACTGCTACAATCCAGACCCGATCAGGTAAACAGCTGCAGTCAGTAGCAGAAGTATTTGAACCAGGGATACGAGAACAACATAGGATGTATAACAAAGCTAGCCACTGGACCGCCACAGAACCACCAGTGTTCCCAGAACCCATTCCGGTGACTCAGACCTCGTTGACAAAGGAAGGAACGCAACAAAAGGAAGCAGCAGCGGAACAACCATCAGCAGTAGACATAACAGCAGATACTTCGGCAACAGCAGAGACCTCAAGTTCAAAGGAGCAGGATAACCAATCTCAGCAGGCCTGGGAAATTTTATCCAAGGCATCTATCACTCTACCTCTCGGCCAACTACTAGCATTAGTACTTGGGGTTCGACAACAGTTCCAGCAATTGTTTAGTCCTGTACCTTCTTGTATTCCGGCGACAGCGGCAGTTCAACCAGAACCCAATTCTACGGTTGATCATTCAGTCCCCTTGATTACAGTATGGTATAAGAATCATAAAATTACACAGGTATTGATTGATGGAGGCTCTGGTGTCAACATTGCAACTACAGCCTTGTGCAATAGGTTAGGATGGACCGAAATCGAACCAGTTCAATTTTTTGTCAGAATGGCAGACCAATCTAGAGTCCATCCTGTAGGACTTGTGCGAAATATACCCATTACTTTACAAGGTACCACCTTCAAAATGAATTTTGTTATACTAGATCTGCTGGAATCCACTTTGGATTACAATCTTCTTTTTGGTCGACCTTGGCTGAAGCATGCGAAGGTAATACAAGATTGGTCTGCACAAGAGCTTACGTTCAAAGATGCCAGCCGTAGATATGTAGTAAAATTAGATGCTATACAACCTTGCGAACTGCATGCCATACCATATTTTGCTGAACCAGTCCACATGTTAGATGGACTATCAGATGATGAAGAAGAGGAATTTCTGAAGAGTAACGCTGACTTAATGACCTTAGGGACTGTTGATCTACAGTCCGTAATAGATAACTGGAGTACGTCAGTATGTACAGTTACACCAATCACCCAAGAAACCAAGCAGGAAGATAGTGTGCCAACACATGACAATGAATTACATTCACTATTCCGGTCGACAGACGACACAGAGAAACCGCAACAGCTTTATGTCTCCGAAGACCAGTTGATCTCGTACAATCTAGGAGACGAAGATCATCCACGACCTGTAAAGATAAGGCAAAACTTACCGGAATTATTTAAGGCTGATTTGATTCGACTACTTCGTGAATTCTCAGACGTCTTTGCCTGGGATTACAAAGATATGAAAGGATTAGATCCGCGCATATATCAGCACAGAGTCATGCTAAAGCCCGAAGCTAAACCGAATAGGCAGCCCAGCTATCGGATGAATCCCAATTATGCATCTCAGGTAAAAGACGAACTTGACAGATTATTAAAGGTTGGATTCATCGTACCAGTAGAACATGCTGAATGGATTTCACCAATTGTGATCGTGCCAAAGAAAAATAAGCAATTACGAATCTGTGTAGACTACCGAAAATTAAACGCAGCAACAGTACCAGATCCTTTCCCGATCCCCTTTCTGGATACCATGCTTGATAGGGTAGCAGGCCACGAAATGTATTCATTCTTAGACGGATACAGCGGTTACAATCAGGTTAGAATGGCTGAAGCAGATATCCCAAAAAGTGCCTTCATTACCAATTGGGGTGTCTTTGCTTGTACGGTAATGTGGTTTGGATTGAGAAATGCACCAAGCACCTTTCAGCGATGTATGCAGGAGATTTTCTCTCCTTATCTCAATTCGTTTATGCAAGTATATCTCGATGATTTCTCAATTTTTGGAAAAATGATGGCACATTTGCTTCATCTACGATGCTGTTTCCAAAAGTGTCGATATTACCGACTCTGCCTTAACCCAAGCAAATCTGTGTTTGCCGTTTCATGTGGCAAACTACTTGGTCATATTGTATCTGCCCAAGGTATCCGAGTAGACCTAGATAAGATTTCGGCAATTTTAGAAGCCCCAGTACCCGCCACTCTAAAAGAAGTAATGCGTTTTATGGGTCAAGTACGGTGGCACGGCAGACAATTACGGTGGCTTGCTCATCTCGCTGTACCTCTGAATAGAATAATCACCAAAACTCCACGACAGTTCGAATGGACTCAAGAATGCCAAACTACATTTGATCGACTCAAGTATCTATTGACGCAAGCACCAATCCTACAACCACCGGACTGGGACAATCTGTTCCATGTTTTTGTCGACGCTTCAGATATTGCGATCGACAGCATTCTAATGCAGCAAACACATAAGTGGTTTCGCCCTGTCTATTACGCCAGCAGAAGGCTTGCACCGGCAGAAAAGAACTATTCTACCACTGAAAGAGAATGTCTAGGATTAATTTACTCCATCAAAAAGTTCAGACATTATTTATTAGGCCGGAAATTTACCTTTCATGTCGATCATGTTGCCCTTGTCTATCTAGTGAGACAACAACATCTAGGCGGACGATTAGCCCGATGGGTGCTACTCTTGCAGGAATTTGATTATGAAGTCATTCACCGACCCGGAAATGCACATGCCTTAGCAGATTTCTTATCTCGCCTAGATTCTGGTGAAGCTCCGATAGGCATAGATGACACGACTCCAGCAATTTATAGTTCTGAGCCACTGACCGATGAGACTGCCGAATTACAAGCAACACCTACATATTATGATCAGATTTTAACTTTTCTCACCGAAGGATGCTTTCCATCTGACACTGCCAAGGCAGTTCGAAGGAAATTGGCAGTCTTTAGCTACCGATTCCGGCTAGTTGCACGAGAACTATATTATGTAGATCACACCGGAATCTTACTTCGATGTGTTCCTCCGCACGAAATTAACTCGGTCATCACGATGGCTCATTCAACCCCTACTGGTGGTCACTTTGCCACAGATCTAACTCACCGGAAAATTCTGCAAGGAGGTCTCTGGTGGCCTACTATGTACCGAGATGTGGCCCAATTCGTCAAAAACTGTGATAACTGTCAAAGGTCTGGACAACCACTGCAACGACACTTCTTTCCCTTGCAGCCTATTATGCCACTCGAACCATTTCAAAAATGGGGATTAGATTATATCGGTCCAATCACACCTCCAGCAGTCTTCAGTAACAACAGATACATACTAACCTGTACAGACTATGCAACGAGATGGGCAGAAGCCTGGGCTTTATGGTCTGCTACACCAGTTGTAGTAGCGAAATGTCTGTTAAATGATGTCTTCCCACGGTTTGGCTTACCACTCGAATTGGTGACAGATCAAGGTACTCACTTCATAAATCAGGTAATTAAGGTACTAACCCAATCATTCCAGGTGACACATAAACTCAGCTCTCCATATTACCCTCGCGCCAATGGTCTGGCCGAAAGCACAAACAAATCACTATTGAATATCCTCCGGAAACTGATCATGGAAGCACCGGAAAGATGGGATCAACTACTACCTGCAGTATTATGGGCATACCGAACTACATATAAGGTAACAACAGGTTTGACACCTTTCAAACTAGCTTATGGTTTAGAAGCAATAGCACCCATGGAAATCGTTATCCCAAGCCTGCGTGTAGCAATCACCCAGAAAATGCTACCAGAAGAATCGCTGACAGCACGAATGGACGCACTCAGGGAACTTGATGAGCACCGATGGCTCAGCTTTTTAACCATGCGCGAAGTACAACTAAGGCAAGCCAAGACACACGATCGATATTTGAAGACCCCAATCTTTTCGGTAGGTCAGCTTGTACTCTTCTATAATGCAAAATCCGATAGAGCAGCAGGAAAGTTCAAACTACGCTGGTTCCGTCCCTTTAAGATCTCAGAACAAGTCGGTCCGGTAACTTTTCGGTTGACTACGTTGACTGGAAATCCACTCCCCAAGGTAATTAATGGGTCGAAGTTACAGCCATATCATCACACCACTAGCCCGCATTAAGTTTTCAACGATGGACCGCGTTTTGTTTAAACTTTTCTTTTCCTTCTTTTTTTTTGCTTTTTATAAATAGCCGCGTTTTGTACGATCTTGATATAACCAGCCGCCCTCTTAACAGTCACTCGAGTATGCACACCTGCATGAAAACCAGTACTATTCCCGCACCGCACAATGATATTCCACCCCTTTCCCCCACCGTAGTGTTTCTATTTAAACTCTGTCGACGACGCCAAAATAAGCTATTGTGTTGCATGCTAGTATTCTGAGCCCTCGTGCATTCTGCATCCGTGCTCATCATCTATCTCAGTAACCGCCATGGAAGCGATAGCCAACTATGCGGCCTTCCGCGATGGTATCCCTACCGAGGTAGGCGAATACCTGCGTTGCAGAGGGTTGGCTAACTTTGCTGAGTTGCCTTGGCACTCGGTGGAAGCCCATCCTTTCTTCACACAGATCATCACCGCCATTGCTCAGTCCCCCGCCGCCGAACGCCAATGGGTCTTCCTCTCACTCCCTTTGCGCACAGTCATCACCTTCCAAGCCTTCGCTGAAGCCTATCGCCTCAACCCGCAAGGCCGTGAAAATGGCCCGAGTATTCCCATTGCCCGCATGAATGAACTATTCCCCCGCTCCTCGTCCAACGAATACGCCATTCTCTGCTGCCCCGAACCCGAACGATCCGCTCTGCAATTCTTAGTCGCCATACTTAACCTGCAGAAACGCACTTACGGCATCTCACGACCATTTTATTCCGCTTTAGAATTAGCTGTCCAGGAACCCGTCAACTTTGCATCATACTTCTTCCTCAGAATCCATAAAGAATGTGTAGCCATCGTGAAGCAACTCCAAAAGGGTACCACCCCGCGCTCTCGCCTTCCCCACATCATCTCATTCCTTTTCCCCGCCATCCTTGCCGCACAACCACCACCCCAAGGTCCCATTCTTAGGCACAAAGAGTCAGTTCAACCTCTCGACGAAGAAGAAGAAGAAGATGAGGAGATCAACCAACTTTTCCGCAATAAGAGAATTCGGATCAGCTCCTAAGAAAGCGAAGCACAAGGATCTGCCAGACAGAATCAGGACACCCGAAACGCCGACCAAGAAGAGACCTTCCACGACACCGCCACTTCCATACACAACGAATCATCGGCCGACCACCACGACCAGCAGAAGCACACGGAAACAGAACCCGTCTCAACCGAAGAAGCATCAGCACGACGAGAAGATGAACAGCACGTGATTGACAGTGCGCTCAACACCCTACTCAAGGCCGTAGAATCCACCATCGCCCACATTACAGGTGAAAGCCAACCCACCCATCAGGTAACCCACCCTACATCCCCTCGCCCTCAATCCCCACCAGTCAACCCTCTCCCGCCGCCAATTTCCGAATCTTCTTCATCCTCCCCCAATTATTCACCCCCGACATCCCCCCAAATCCATACCCAAACCTGTACACCACCACCACACCCACTCCTCCTTTCCTCTACTCCGATCTTTTCCGAACTGGCCAACATGGGCCAACTACTCATCGCCCTCTCACAACAACTTCCGGTACAAATGACTGAGGTTGCAAATACCATTCGGCACGACCTGCAGCACAAAGTCGACCTCCTAGAAGCCGACATCACCCCACTCCAAGAAGAAGTTGACGCCATAAGAGCGGAGAATCATCAATTACAGACACAACTAGCTGACCTCCAAGCCCAGTTTTCGGAACAACAGGAGTTGATACAGCAGAGAGATACAGCATTGGAGCAGCTTTCCGCCAAAGATCAGCTATTACACGAAGCACACGAAGAAATCCGGAAACTCAAGACTGCCCTCCAAGAAAAAGAAGATATCAGCTCATCCCTCGAAGAAATGGTCGAAGAAACGAAGGCCCAGCTGCAGGAAACCATCCAAAAGAGTCAAGACCAACAGCGAGAAGCAGCGCAAGTCCAAGACGAGCTACGCAGAGCTCAGGAATGTTTGGACGACGTAAATAGAATGCTGAGACGCCAATTAACCAGGGAAGCGAAACACCAAAAAGATCTGGCAGATGCTCGAAGAGAACGAGATGCATATTCTCGAACGATTGAATTTCAGAACCAGCAATTCGAGCGCCTCGATAACCAACTGCGAAATCAAAAGGATCGAGTCACAGAGATGCAGCGGAAAGTCACCGAAATGAAGACATCCCAGGGACGCTGCATTATCCAATGATTTCTATTTACAGGAGGCCTTTTTGCAGACCCAGGCCGAAAACTTGCTTACCGAAGCAATCGCGCTTAGCTCCGTCAGAATAGATGCGCAAGTTTTAGAACCCGACACGCTAAAACAATTATTAGAAACCCTTAAGAAAAAAATAGCTCGCACATTTAGATCAGCCAGGAATATGTATCTCGAAGGCCTCATAGAAGAATAAGTAAAATTCGACCATGCGAATTCATAATGTAACGATGGATTCGAAATGAGTATGATAACCAAGTTTTGTTTTATGATATTTTTCGCACATGTAAAGTCTTGTTCAGTCTAGCATCGATCTACGGAATAACACGCGGCATAATGATTCTTACTCATGATACAATTTTGACAAGGGGAAGGAAGAGTCATGTCCTACTGAAATACAATCATTCCAGCAAATGGCAGTTCAAGCCCTGGTGCTTATAAAATGCGTATGCATAGCATAACATTCTTCACTACAGTATTTTTTGAGCTTCGGCGCTAGTTAACACACTTCCAGCATATTATTCTCGGCAACCCTTACAATCATGTCTGAATCCGACATACTAAGATGGCAACTTAGGAAGCGCGCAAATACACAGAACAATGTTGTGACGACAACAGATACTACCCTACAGGATAATGCAGATGACTAAGTAACTTTTGCAACAGTAAAGATTCATCACAAATTTTCCACCGAATTTAAAATCGAGCTCGACATCCATTCGAGAAGGAATGAGAACTGGCTACGGAGGATAGGACTCCTTCAGTTTGCTCAATTACCATGGGAGCAATGGATCGACAATGAAGATGTAGAGAATCAATTATATAGCATGCGACAAACAAAAGGCTTCATTCTAAATCAGGTACAATTTTATTTCAACTGCCACTGTATGATGATGCCCGATTTCCTAAATGTTCAAATGAAGATCTGAGAAATGAATTTGGCGACTGTGAAGGCCCCAGACGGTATTACATGTTGAAAAATGCCACATATCAGCGTCGTGAACAATTTAAGTGGTACTTAGAGAAGCTCTGTTTCCTAGTTAAATTCGATTTAATGTCTAGAGAAAATTTTTCACCATTAGTACATGCCGAAGGAGGAGGTCGGGTTAGCTGGACACACTGGCTGTATAACCACCTCTACACACAAATCATTGTCGGGGATAAGCGAAGATCCCACACCAACAGCAGACTAGCAGCCTATTTAGCTCCTATATTTAATTTTGTCCAATCAGTGAAGGATGAGAAGCTACACTGGTCCCCCCATTGTTATTCCGGTGATCATGATATGATAGACACAGGACCCCAACCAGAGCGCCAAGAAGCAGACCAAGCCTCCACATCGTCTGCAAATTTCTTCCACACAGGTAATAGCGCACAGAACCAGATAGTGGGGACGCCGTTTCGGCTGTCAATTAAACGGAGGATGGCAGACCACTTGCCTACCGCCAGTCTGGGGCAATTACCGGATGATCTCCAACCAGATTTTGTGACAGGGATGCTAAACAAATTACAAGAGGTTTCTTAATATTTGCGTCAACAAGAAAAAGTGCTTCAGCACAAAAACAAATTACTATTCGCTACGACGACTAAGTCCAATTCATTACTAGAAAGAATGACACAGATGCAAAAGGAATTGGACGACAAAGAAGCTTTACTACAGGCGTTACAGAGTAACAACCGGCAACTAACGGCAGAATTGATCAACGCAAAAAAGTGTTTTCAAGAATTTCACCAGTGGTAGCACACTATCCAAACACAGATTCAAGCCGAAATGTCGAGTTTTTCTACCATGAATGCTAACCTGCAAGCCGAAAATGAAATTTTGCAGTCAAGAATACAGGTTTTGCAGGAATTCGAAAGACAGATATTAAAAGATGAGGGCGTAGAACTAAATGCCACATTAATGACAAATGTGGACATAGACTTATTAAAACAGCAATTGGATAGTCGTGTTCAAAAGATTTGGACACTTTTTCGCAGGAGATGGCTGGCTATACTTGTTCCTCCACTTGAACAAGTACGGTCAGAAATGATTCGGGAGCCAAACTCTGGAATAGGCCTACAGGAAACGCAAAGGGATGTTGAAGTCAGTAATGCACCTGCGGGTTCGAGTCCACCGTGCGTGCCAATGTTAGAGGGCCGCCGAACCAGGACAAATGAACTCGGACAGGTGCCTTAAATGTAAAAGTGTTGGACGGCCGCCGAACAAGGACAAAAGTACGAGGACAGGGAGCTTAAATGAAAAAAGAATCTTTCAGGAAACGTGCAGGTAACTGCAGAAGTGCGCACTCTTGTAAAAAATCCTCTATTTAAGGCAATGAGAAAAAGAGCGGCGGCAGCCCGGTTGTTGTGGGAAATGCAGTGTGTTGTTTGATTGAGTCTCGTTTGAGAGTGCTGTAACGTATTATGTGAGCGTGTATGCTGTTGAAAAGATAAGTTCTGCTTTGTTCTGTTCCGTCTGTACTCTGGCTAGCCGATTATCCTCACCTTAGTACAGAGTTACGAATCAGTTGTATTGTGTTGCGAGTCTGTTCGGTGATGATTGAGTGTGTCTCTGAGCGTGATCAAGTGCGGTATGTTATTTGGCAGTTCTTCTGCGAAGTAGGTAGCGCGAAGAGTAATCTCGAATTAATTGTCTGTAACGTTTCTGTAAGCGACCGAATTCGATACTATAACCTATATTTGTTGTTGATTCCGACTACGGGAAGACTAGTAGTTGTAATGGTCTGAATGTGAGTAGGACATCGTTGGTTTATGGTTAGCCGTTTATTATGAGGAGATTGATTGTTTGAGTCCACGTAACTTTAAGATATAATGTCTGGTTGGTATACCTATCTGCCCTGACGAAGTACGGATCAGGTGACCTTGTTATTGAAGTATATTTTGCGCATAAATTAAGTAACCGGATTGCTACCCTCAGTCTTGAAGTTCTAATTCCAGTACACTGAACAGTCCTCCGTTGTTCAGGGATGGACACTGAGCTAAGACGGAATGACATTAAGATTGTGTGTTAAATTGGGAAAATAGTACAGGGCCTCTGTCTAACAGACCCCTACCACCCCCAAGGACCCACGTGGCTAAAGAGGCTTAGAAGAAAGATTTCGGATATTGGACATCCAGAAGGAAGGAGAGCTATTCGAAGCAGAGGTCCGAAGTATCCTACGCAAAAACAGCACACCGGAAGGCATCCCATCCGGCCATCCAGATTCTGATAGTTCAACTAATCAACCTCAAGATACAGAAGAAGGACCGGATACACTCACGATGAACGGACAACAACAGCAACAACAGTTATGTCAACCAAGGCCGCCTCCAACAGGAGTAACATGCACGAAATTTGGTGGATTCCCAGGAGATGACCCGAATGCTCACGTACGCACTTTCGAGATCAGTTATGCAGTCCTCGACCATCCACCGGATCAGGCATACAAGGCCATTGTTTTTCAATCTACACTGGTCAATGAAGCGGCTAGATGGCTTACGGAATACGACATTAATCATTTCGGTACCTATGATGCAGTACGAGATGCTTTTTTGCAACGATTCAGGCTAAAGAAGAATCCCGCCGAAATCTTTGATTATTTACAGAACAACCGACAAAAGACGAATCAGACTGTCCAAGAATATGCTACACTTTTTAGAACACACTTGCGACAGATACCACAGGCCCACGCTAACTTACCGGATGACATCATCACTCAGTTGTTTATCAATGGTTTAAACCCGCAATTGAAGCAGATCATGATCATCAGATGTGTCGGAGCAATGACATTGGATGCAGTCATCGCCATGGCTCTGCAACTAGAATCCAAAGTCGGTGGATTTACAGAAGATCTAGAGTGGTTAAAAACAAACAAAACTATGACTGAAGATATAACCAGACAAGTGTACTGTATCACATGCAAAAATTCAGGTCATACTAGTGTCAACTGTGCGCTAAATCAAACATTCTGCGCTATCTGCAACATTGCCGGACACACCACCGGAAATTGTGTCTACAATGCCAGATTACAGGGAACAGCAACAGTCAATGTTGTTATTCAAGAACATGGACAGGCAGCAAATCATTATGTACCTCCGCAACTGAGAAACAATCAACCGCAAGGATATCAAAACTACAGGGGACAGAGAAACAATAACTATAATGCAAACCGCTGGCAGAACGAACCACCACCGGAAAACCCCAATTTACCACCGCCACGCTGTCATTTTTGTGGTGAATTCGGAAGATATTGCAAGGACGCAGCTGAGTATGATCAAAGGAAGAAGGAGCGGCAAAACCCAATGGCCAACATGGTACAAATTACACCGGTAGAAACGCAAACTGCTACAATCCAGACCCGATCAGGTAAACAGCTGCAGTCAGCAGCAGAAGTATTTGAACCAGGGATACGAGAACAACATAGGATGTATAACAAAGCTAGCCACTAGATCGCCACAGAACCACCAGTGTTCCCAGAACCCATTCCGGTAACTCAGACCTCGTCGACAAAGGAAGGAACGCAACTGTAGCTCAATGATGAGTAGCACCTCCTTTAATGTCAATCCGGGAAGACGTGAGGATGGTATGAAGACCTTGAGCAAGTGGCGGCACAAGTGCGTGAGTGAGAAGCACACAAGCATGCACACACATACACACACACGCGCACACACGGCAAGACAAAGAGAGAGGATCAATGGAGTTCTTTAGATTACTTTCAAAAGCTCTTACAAGTTCGTTTCAATTACAATCTAACCCAAAAATGAGCTCTCTAGCTCCTTTTATAGTTTTTGACTAGCTTTTGGCCCTGTCCAGACCTAGTGTCCGGCCTAGTTAAAAATTAGGTTCCAGGGCTTATTTGGGGGTTCAAACGAGATCTAAAAATTATGAAAATTGGTACGCAACTACTTCTAAGGCTCCTCAAGCTCAAGGACTCCTTGGCTTGCACAAAATGGAGCTACAAAAATGTGAAATGAGATTTACAATGATTATTAGTGATAAAATCACTGTTGTTGTAGGGATTTCTTCTAGTGATCTGCCATACATATCTTCAAGCTCCCTACTTGCTCTTCTTCCCTGCATGTCCATCTCTCTGATTTGCATTAATGTCTTGAAAAAAATATTGGCCTACTTGCCAGATCTTCTTTGACTGCCCTGTTTGCTTGTGCTGTCCCTTCGCTCTGACTCCCTTCTTTGACTTTCACGTCTTGTAGATCCTGATGTACCAAGGCTACTGCCAACACCCCCCCCACTCTCGCGTCTGTCGCCCCTGACAGACCCTTGTCTAGCTGCTTTTTGTACGTAGTATTGTACAACATCGGCGGCGAGGTGGTGTTCTTCTAACCTGAGTCCCCTTGCTAGATCTGTCAGCAATGCATCCCAATTGACTGGCCCTGGGACATCTGGATGTGGCACCCGTAACTGCTCTGAGTGAATGGTTCGCTCCACAGCAAATAAATGGAGGAGATGTGAGGGTCTGGGTACAAATATTTCTGAGTGGTATTCCCAGAACCCTGTTATGAACATCTCTTCGAATGTTTGTTTAAAGCAGGCTGGGAGGTATTTTATTCTGGCGTGCCAAGCGTATATCACCTCTATGGAAGGAGTGGTGCTCATGTCATAAACTAAATCTTGATTTCCTGTAAGGAATCCGACGCCTGAGAAGTGTGGGTCCTTGATATTCTTGAATGTCCTGAATGTAATAAGCATTAACTCAAAAATTTTCATGCACATCTGGGCCATTACATCCGGGGTATTCTTTAATCGGAGGCTCCAGTGCCTTATAGTGGAGATCATGTAATTGACGGTGGGAGGCCCTTGAGGGGGTGCTAGATAGACGTAGTTTAACCATTTGGCGCATCCCTTGATATTCTTGACTGCAATGGTAAACTCTGGCCATGTACGTCTGCGTAGGACAGGAACATAACAAGGGTTATATTTAATAAAAAGAGGCATATTCGTCCAGGTGCGAACCATCTCCGGGTAGGTTTCGAGGAGTCGGATCCTCCAAGTGGGTTGATGAATGGAGCCTTTTTTAGCACTCTCTGGGATGTCATCTGGCCCAAATTGTGTGGCAAACGTTGGAGGTTTGCCACATTTATGTTGGATTTCTGCATTGTAGTCCGCCAGGAGTATACAATAGGGCACATATTGATCATCATTGGTTCCGATCCATCTATGGTGGGACATGCTGCGGAAGTATTCTGATTTAATAATAGTGTCCTCTATCTTTGCCATGGATTGGATCTGAACTGCTACTCGATCTTCATGAGTTGATGCCGTTTTCTCTAGTGTTTGGAGCCACTCAGGTACTTCGATTTCTAGTGTATCCATTCCTTCTGCCGTTTGTTCACCACCTGGCATTGGCATAGGAACGTAAGGTTCCTCATACGTCTCATCTACCTCGATGGGTACCAAATCCTCGGGTTCTGGTTCGACAACTGGAGAGGGTTGCCTTTCATGTGTGAGTAATCTTGCTTGTAATTCGGCCACCTGCTCTTTCAATGCCTTGACTTCCTCTGAAGTCGTGGTCGTTTCCGTGACTTTGGGGGCTGTCTGTTGCTCTTGGAGTTGATTGCGCAGCGCATCACGTTCCCTTTCCAAGTCATCATGAGCTTCTAATAGATCTGCATAGCTATCCAAGATGGTCTTCATTGTCTCTGAGGGCACCGCTTTAAACTGCTCTGGATCAATTTCGTGTGGAGCGCCTTCCATTGCTGCGTCTAGATTAGCTTCATTTTGCTGCTGCAGCCTCTTGTTTTCTTCTAGGGCGGCCGCCATGTGTTTTCTAAGAAGTGCCAGGTTACGCCGGACTTTGAGATTATCGGCTTGGTATACCTCGAGCAGAGCTTCTAGTTGTTTGGCACCTGATTCTGTCGATGGTTGGGGTGCTGCCAGTAATGTTTGGTGAGCCTGCTCAAGCGTCGCGTAGCGTTGATTCAGTTCTGCATTTTCTGTTTGTAGAATGTGAAATTGTGTTTGTAAGTTCTGGTGGTGCGTTTCCAGTTGCTGATACCGGTTGTCCAGAGCTTTGTACTCATGTTGGAGCTGGTATACACATTGGTTTAATGCAAAAAATATGTTATTTACATTAAATAATGTTGGGAAAGGTGAAGATGCAGGGGGGATGGGGGCGGGAATGGGAGAGGTGAATGCTGTGGATGTAAGTGGAGATGTGGGTGGAGGGGGTATGGGTGATGAAGGTGGCATGGGGGGAGGGAGCGGTGCTGTGGCAGGTGATGTTTCCATCGTGTCAACTGTTTGAGTGACTGTGTAGATGGGAATCGTTGGTGGAGTGGATGTGACATCGGTGAACAGGGTGGTGAAGGTGGGCATGGTGATTCCCCCGAATTGGATTCCCGGGGAGAGTGGGATGCCCATGACAACGGTAGTGGTAGTGGATGTGGTAGTGTTAGTGTCCTGCGGTGGAGTGAATTGTGTAGTGTGAGGTGGGGATGGTGGTGATAACGGTGCTTCGTGATATTCTTCTGCTTGCGTTGACTCGCCAGGTGCTGATGTATTGATGTGAATTTGCTTTCCGGACCTCCTGGGACGAGTAGGAACTCTTTTTTCAAACCTGTGGATGTAGGCCATTGCCTCATGGATGGCCTCGTCCAGTCCTACAGCGTCGGCATGAAGGTTCATGGACTCAATGAACAAATCATCCACACCTTCCTCCGCTAGCAAGTCGTTCATGAGTCTTTTGCCCTGTTCGAGAGACATCTTATGCTGTTCCTGAACCAGTCGCATGGTTCGATATAGTCTCTTGATCTGTGCCGAATATGCTGGGGCACTTGCTAACTCGGAGAGTTCGTCATATTCTTGCTGTTGTTCTTCGTCGGCTTCTTCTTCGTCTCCTCCTGCCTCTTGTTCGTCTACATCGACTTCTACCACTCGGGGTTGGGTGGGGGCCGATGTTGTTTTGGGTCGTGGTTCCTGATCTCGCGCTGCTTCCGCTTCGAGGTTAGAGTCATAGATTAATCGGGCAATTTCCTCATCCGTGAGGTCCTCAAGAGTAAATCCCTGCGGGAATTCCAAATCGGATGGAATGGGGGGAAACACCAGATTAGGCCCCTCCGTGCTTGGTCTTGGTAACCGGATTGTGAATGGCCTAACTCGTCGTGTCTGGGGAGGAGTGATTTCTGGTGTAGCGGTAGCTCCCCTTGGTTGAGCACAGGGTAGTTGGACTCCCCCCCTCATCTTCTTGGATGGGGGACCTGCTGTTGACAGTCTTCTTTGGAATTCTTGGACTCGGGACCATACGAGTGCCCGCTGAACAGGCACGTCATAAGCCAAGCATCTGTAGATTATTCTGGTCAAAGCACAACACCCGTGGAGCACATTCTTCTGTTTCTTGTTCCACCTTTGATGTGCTAGGTGGATCTGGTCTATGATCCAGTGTGGCACATTGATGGGCAGGCTTTCGGTTTCTGCTAGATATAAACTGAACCATATTTTTTTCGGGGGCATTGTGAATCGTTCTTGGGCGGGAAACGCAAAATGCTGCATGATGGTTCGCAGGTGAAGCGCAATGGTAGGTGTCATCGCCACCATGTCCTTGAGTTTATTAAGATCCTTGTGCTTCATTCGACCTGGAACCATGGTTTCCTTTTCTGTTGGGATGTGCATGCCATACATAGCCAACGCTTCTCTTACCAGATTGAGGGTCAACTTGAATCTTTTGAGCTCATTACCCGGCAGCAGTGATGGCAACACAAAGGTGCTGTCGCCGCCCTTGACTCTGCTTGGCGTGATTGTACTGATCAGATATGAACATCGTAAAAAATCCGGCTTTGGTATGTGGGTCCTGAAATAACTTTCCACACCTGCTTTGACCCAAACTGATCTCATAACTTCAGCATTTTGGTAGCTTTCAAATTCGCGTGTGAAAAAGTGGTATCGACCCCATTTGCCATTGAACTCCAATTCTGCTTCCCAGAAGTAGGTTCCATCGCCCAGTGGTCCAGCAACATCACTGAACCAATGCGCATGCTTACCTACTTGAGAAGTGTGTCCTTGAGGAGGATCCTGGATGGGGAGCACATGCACTTCTTGAAGCTCTTGCGGTCTTGCGGTGAGACGTGGCTCAAGGAGAAGTGTTTCTATGTCCACGATCTGGGGACCAGATCCGGCTTGAGAGCTGGTACCTGCTTCTGCCATGGCCCTGTTTGCTGATTGGTTCTGTGAGAATATAGAACCAAGTGTTAACATTGTAATGGACAAAATAAATCCATTGTTGTCCTCGTTACAACATTAACATAAGGTAGATGGTGAGTTAGTGGTTAGTAAGTGCATTAAGACAGTGTGTGTAGTTAGTGATTGTGTTGTCCTAGGAAACTATTGCAGTTAGTAAGTGGGTTATGAATTTACAAATTGGGGTCGGGGGGTTTATTACAGACCCTAGGCTGCCAAATGCAGTGAGTGGGCTTGGCCTTCGGTTTCGGAGAGTCTCTACAGAGCCTTCTCGGTGTCGTGGTTTGAAGATGAGGCCTTTTTGGGACCCATTTACAATTGATTACATGTGCGCTCTTGGGTTTTGGTGTGTACATGAGTGTTGAGAACGAGTGAAATCTGGCAGTATGCGTCGCCGCATTATGCTGCTTAAGTTGTGGCCTCAGCGTAGCTACTTGTGCCATCAAGCAAGCCTTAGGCACCCAAATTTGTCTTGATTGTGGGCTTGCCTTCATCGACTTCTTGGGCACCCAAATAGATTTTATTTTAGCAGAAGAATTTCTGAAAGACTTCTTATTAGCGTTGCGTTGTTGGTCACTAATAAGAGGCTTTACCCCTGTAGTTGACGGTGGTGCAGCTGGTCGTTCGCCTTTCCGCACCCATACCTGATCTATTTGCTGGGCTGTTCTGCTGCGCAGGTACTTTTGATCTCTGACATAGGTAGTACCCTGCTTCTTCTGCCTTTGATCCACCTTGGGTTGCTGCCTCTTTCCAGCCTTTGGAAAAGAAGGGAGTTCCTTTGCATTCCTGACTCCTTTTTTGCGAATATCATTCCTCTGCAACACATAGTTTTGGACAAGAACAGCATGGTCATCTTCATGTGTACCCCTGGAAGGACCAGGAGTCTGTGCCTTTCCTAGTTCCTTGAGTGCTTGATTGTCTAACTCTATTGTAACTCGACTATGATTGACCCAAACCTGGAGAAGTCCACTTCTTAGGTTTAGATTGACCGCTTGGTCATAAATCCAATCTTGACCCAGGACAAGAGGCTCAGTGAGATCCTCATCCTGACACACTAGTACTTTAACTGTCATTGCTTCATCATGAATGTAGAGGGGAAGTTCCACCTCGCCCACGCAAGGGGTTTCTACGCCTCCCAATCCTATAAGATATGCCTCCACAGGATTGACAGTTAACTGTAACTCTTGACAGTAAGACATTCTAACAGCACTCGTGGCTGCACCTGAGTCAATCAGGGCTCTTACGGCCCTTGCATTTTTTCCTTGTCCGATATCTAGGGTTACGAAAGGACGTCGATCAGTTATCCTAGGTGAGCTGGTTCCTGCGACTTCACACATTGCCACATGATATCCTTGATCTGCATAGTCATTTGTCCTAGGCTGCTCTCTACCTTGCCTACGTAATGATGAGCTCAATGATGAGTAGCACCTCCTTTAATGTCAATCCGGGAAGACGTGAGGATGGTATGAAGACCTCGAGCAAGTGGCAGCACCAGTGCGTGAGTGAGAAGCACACTAGCATGCACACACATACACACACACACGCGCACACACGGCAAGACAAAGAGCGAGAATCAATGGAGCTTTTAGATTACTTTCAAAATGCTCTTACAAGTTCGTTTCAATTACAATCTAACCTCAAAAATGAGCTCTCTAGCTCTTTTTATAGTTTTTGACTAGCTTTTGGCCCTGTCCAGACCTAGTGTCCGGCCTAGTTAAAAATTAGGTTCCAGGGCTTATTTGATGGCTCAAACGAAGTCTAAAAATTATGAAAATTGGTACGATGGTACTTCTAATACTCCTCAAGCTCGAGGACTCCTCGGCTTGCACAAAATGGAGTCTAATCTACCAAAAACGGAATTTACAATGTTTGTGTAGTGATTAAAATCACTTGAGTTGTACATAATCTAAGGGAAAAAATGATCTGGCCTTGTTGCCGTATTGTGCATGATTCCTCTGTTGCTTTGTGTGCCAACACTCCCCCCTTCCTAGCGTCTGTCGCCCCTGACAGACCTTTGTTCGCGCGGGTGGTCGATGTAATATTGGATGACATTGGTGGCCAGTTCATGTTCTCCTATCCTTAAGCCTCTGGCTAGATCGGCTTCCAATGCCTCCCAATTTATTGCACCGGGGGTTTCTGGTTGCGGGGTGGTGTAGTACTCTGAATACATTGCTTGTTCACAAGCAAACAGTTGAAGTAGATGTGTCGGCTTTGGTGCGAAAATCTCCGAGTGGTACTCCCAGAAACCTGATCTGAACATTTCTTCGAAGGTCTGTTTGTAGCAGGCGGGGAGGTACTTGATTCGTGCATGCCAAGCGTAAGCCACACGGATACTGGGGGTGGTGCTCATGTCATACACCAAGTCGTAATTTCCATTGCTAAACCCCGGAAGACGTACCTGTGGTGCGGCTGCATTTCTAAAGGTCTTCAGCACTACTTGCATCATATCTAAGATTTTAAGCATCATTTGCGCTGCTACATCTTGCATGGGCTTCAAGCGCGGCATCCAGTGGCGAATGGTCCCCATCATATATGCTACCGATGGTGGTCCTTGTGGTGGCGCGATGTACGGGTAGTTCAGCCATTCCTTGCATTGCGCATTGTTCTGTACCTTGATATTAAATGCCTTCCACGACCTGCGGCGGGGGACTGGACCGTAGCATGGGTTGTACAGGAGGTGCAGCGGCGCGCTGTTCCATGTGCGTAGCATTTCTGGATAAGTCTCTAAAAGTTTCTGCCGCCATGTTGGTTGACGAATCTTGCCTTTTCGCACCTCTGGAGGAAGGTCTTCGGGTTGAAATTGGGTCGCAAAAGTAGGAATCTGACCCGTGACTCTTTGTATTTCAGCATTATAATCAGCCAGGAGAATATAATATGGCCTGTACTGGAGTTCCGATGAGAGGATCAGGCGTCTCGATGACAAGTTCTTGAAGTAATCTGATTGTAAAACAGTCTCCTCTATGACCCTCATAGCCTGATTTTGCACTACGGTGCGCTCTTCATGCGAGGTCCCTATTTCCTCCACTTGTCGTAACCATGGCGGCCGTGGTGCCTCGAATGTGTCCTTCGCTTCTTCTGTTTGTTGGCCTCCTGGGAATGGTTGCGGATCATATTCTTCATCAAACGTTTGTTCCACAGGAATTTGCACAACTTCTTCGTCCGTGGGAGCCTCCGGAGGGGAAGATGGCCTCTCATATTGTAGTAGGCGTGTCTGCAATTCAGTTACCTGTTGCTGGAGATCTTTTATGGCCTCTGCGTCGGAGGGAAGCGAAGCTGCAGAGGGGGTGGTTGGAGGGGCAGCTGTTGGGCCTTGTTGGTGTTCCTGCTTCAGTTGTCCTAGCTCCTCCGATAGCTTATCATGTGCTTCGAGTAGCATGGCATAATCTTCCAATATAATCTTGATGTTATCGGGGGTCACTGCTTGAAACTTGGATGGGCTGATGGGTGCCCCCGGTGTGCTCTCAATAGCTGCCTCCAGGTTCTCTTGATTTTGTATTTGCAGACGTCTGTTCTCTTCCTGAGCAGCCGCAAGATGGCGTTTAAGTAGCGCCATATTTCGCTGAAGTTTTGAGTTGCGTTCCAGTTGTGTCCGTAGGTGACTTTCTACCACCTGCACTGCTTCCTGATCTACGTTCTGTAGCTGTACTTCCAATATATTATGGGCGTCTTGGAGGGTTTGGAACTGTGTGTGAAGGCGAGCGTTCTCCTCTTCTAGTACTGCAAGGCGGAGCTGTAGTGTCGCTGAGTGCTCTTGCAGGCGTGCGTTTTGTTGCTGGAGCTGAATGTAATCTGTTCTTAAATTTGATATACAGGCCAACATGGTGTCCAATGCATTACCTATAGATGAGTGGGGGGTGTTTACCGTGGACGATGCATGGGAAGGGAATTGGGGAAGGGAGACAGTGAATGATGTGTCTACGAAAGTTGTGTGTGTGGGTGAAATTGGTGGAGGGGGAATGGGAGGAGGTGAAACCGTGGGTGGAGGTGCCGTGGGTGGTGAAATGTCCATACCTTCAGGAGTGGGTGTTAGTGTGGGGCCTGCCATATACACGGGTATGGTAGGTGGTGTGTGTGTGGAAGTGGTGAATAGGTGTGAAGTGGGGTGGGGAGCTGAAAAGACAGGGAATGGTTGAGGGCCTGGTTGAAAAGCCCTAGCAAAGATGTCCTGGAGGGATTGTAGAAATGGAGAGAGGGATATCGGGGGTTGGGGTCGTAAATTTGAGGAGGGTGGAAAGGGTGGCATGGTAGTAGGGAAACCCATGAATGTGGATCTGGGGTCAGGATGACCCGTGGCTGAAGGCATTGGGGATGGTTGTCCTAGGGCAGTCTCGGAAAGGGTTTCGGTGGGTTGTGTAGTGATGGGGTTTGCTTCAAAGGTCGGGTTATCAGTGGTAGAGAATAGGGTGGCACTAGAGATGGGAGTACGAAAGATGAAGGTTGGGTCAGTGGGTTGAGTGGTCGATGGGATTTCCACTGTCTCTGTTCTCGGAGGCGATGGTGGGGGAGTAGGTGGTAGTGGTTCGGTGGACTCCTCATGGGTGGCGGGGTGCTGTTGACTAGCTGTTTGGGAGGTTGGTGTAGTAGTTGGCTCCTCTGCAACTGTAACGGGAATTTGGATATTTTTACCTGAGCGAGGCCGTGTCTGGAACCTTCGTGGGTCATATTGAACTGAAGGCCTCTGAATGGCAGTGCGCACAGCTTCTACAACTCCATATGTTTCTGCCATCAATAAGAGACCTTCCCTGTACTCTGAGTCAACTCCCGCTTCTTCCAACAACTGAGTCATAAGTACTCTGCTGCTCTGTTCAGTGAGTAACTGCTGCGATCGCACTCTTTCCATAATCTGATACAGCCTTCGGAGTTCTGCTGTATATGCTGGGGCTTCAGTGGTCTCTTCTTCATATGCTTCTTCTTCTTCCGGTTGTCCATGTTGTTGACTTTGCTGAGCGTCACTCCAATGGACATGTCTACCGTCTGTAGACTTTCTTCTTCTCCGCGAGGATGTGCCCTGCTCCTCTGCCTCTGAATAAAACTCCACGTCAGAGAATTGTGTGCTTTGTAGGAATGCTTCGAAATCCTGGGGGTCCAGTCCTTCAGCCTCTCCAGTGGCAGCAAACTCGAATTCAGGTGTAACCGGAGGAGCCGATGGGGTGGGTTGTGTCGTAGTGTCAGATTCCGACCTGGGTATCCTAATGGTAAAAGGAGGTACAGTGCCCTCCCTTAATGGTGATGCCTCAGGAGTAGTCAGGACTTCCCTTGTCTGGACACACGGAATCGCGCCCCTCATGCGCTTGGACTGATGTGTGGATGTCTTGAGCCTTTTAAACATTTGTAATTGTGCCCAAGTTAAGGCACGCTCAATGGGGACATCATATGCCAAGCATCGGTAAATGATGCGTGTGAGTGCACAGCATCCGTTCACCACTAATTTCCTAGAAGCCCGTTTGTTCGCTTCATACAACTGATCTATAATCCACACTGGTAGCTTAATAGGTAGCGCACCTGCTTCCGCCAAGTAGAGAGCAAACCAGATCTTCTTGTGTGGTTGCGTGAATCGGTCTTGACCGGGGAAGGCGAAATGTTGCATGCACATGCGGAGAGGGATGGACACATTTGGGGTGAGGGCTGCCATGTCTTTCAGTTTCACTACTTTCCTGTCCTTCATGTTGTTGGGAACGAGAGCATCCTTTTCTGAGGGTACATGCGTGCCATGCATCTTTAAAGCATCACTCACTAGCTCCACAGTAAGTTCAAACCTCTTCAACTCGTTGTTGCCCAGCAATGAGGGGAGAACAAATGATCCGGGTTGGTCTTTATCTTCATGAGCTTGTAATGTAGAGACCAGATAGTAACATCGGAGGAGGTCGGGTTTAGGTAGTGGGGCTTCAAAATATTCCGCCAACCCTGCTCTTTGCCATATGATCTGGAGGTCTTCGGTGTTCTGTAAAGTCTCGAACTCCTTGGAGAAAAATTGGAAACGCACCCATGATCTGTCATACTCGCATTTAGACTCCCAGATATACTTAGCCTCTCCTAATGGACCGGGCATGCCATTGAACCAATGAGAGTTGGCATGAACTCTTTCCGTGATTCCTGTAGGTGGGTCTGGCACCGGGAGTTGCTGAAGGTGTTGCATCTCCACTGGTCGTTCAGTCGGGGGCACGTCCACAGGTAGGCTATCCACATCAATTCCTGCAGTAAGTATCCCTACTTGTGAGCCCGAACCTGTCGCTTCTGCCATTTTACTGTTTGCCTTCTGATTCTGTGAGAATATAGAAGCATGTGTTAACGGTAATGGACAGACTAAATCCGTTGCTGTCCCCGTTACAACATTAACATGAGGTATATGGTGAGTTAGTGGTTAGTAAGTGCACGAAGACAGTGAGTGTAGTTAACGTTTGTGTATTCCTAGGAGACTAATGCCGTTAGTAAGTGGGGTGAATTTACAAATCGGGGTCGGGGGGTTTATTACAGATCTTAGACTGCCAAATGCAGTGGATGGGCTTTGCTTTCGGTTTCGTAGAGACTCCAGAGAGCTGTGTCGGTATCGCTGTTTGGGAGTGGGGCCTTTTAGGGACCCACTTATAAGTGATTACATGCATGCTCATGGGTCTTGGTGTGTTCCTAAGTGTTGAGCACGAGGGAATACTGGTTGTACTCGTAGATGGGTTATGCTGCATAGGTTGTGGCCTTGGTGTAACTACTTGTGCCCTCAAGCAAGTCTTAGGCACCCAAATTTGTCTAGATTGTGGGCTTGCCTTCATCGACTTCTTGGGCACCCAAATAGATTTTACTTTAGCAGAAGAATTTCTGACAGACTTCTTATTAGCGTCGTGTTGTTGGTTACTAATAAGAGGCTTTGCCTGTGTAGTTGTCGGTGGTGCACCCGATCGTTCGCCTTTCCGCACCCACACCTGGTTTATTTTCTGGGACATTCTGCTGCGCAGGTACTTTTGATCTCGGACATAGGTAGTACTCGGCTTCTTCTGCTTGTGATCCGCCTTTGGTTGCTGCCTCTTTCTGGCCTTTGGAAAAGAAGGGAGTTCCGTTGCATCCCTGACTCCTTTTTTGCAAATATCATTCCTCTGCAACACAGGGTTTTGAACAAGAACAGCATGGTCATCTTCATGTGTACCCCTGGAAGGACCAGGAGTCTGTGCCTTTCCTAGTTCCTTGAGTGCTCCATTGTCTAATTCTACTGTAACTCGACTATGATTGACCCAAACCTGGAGAAGTCCACTTCTTAGGTTTAAGTTAATTGCTTGGTCATAGATCCAATCTTGACCCAAGACTAGAGGTTCAGTGAGATCCTCATCTTGACACACCAGTACTTTAACTGTCATTGCCTCATCATGAATGCAGAGGGGAAGTTCCACCTCGCCCATGCAAGGGGTTTCCACTCCTCCCAATCCTATAAGATATGCTTCCACAGGATTGACAGTCAATTGTAATTCTTGGCAGTAAGACAATTTAACAGCACTAGTGGCTGCACCTGAGTCAATCAAGGCTCTTACGGTCCTTGCACTCTTTCCTTGTCCTATATCTAAGGTTACGAAAGGACGTCTATCAATTATCCTATGCGAGCTTGTTCCTGCAACTTCACACATGGCCATAGGAAATCCTTGGTCTGCATAGTCATTCGCTCCAGGCTGATCTCTACCTTGCCTTCGTAATTTCATCCTTCTGATGCGTTCTAAAGCTTCAGCTTGAGCTTCTTCTCTAACTCGCTTTTCTTCCTCTTTGCGTTTTTTAGCAGTGTTGAGTCGACTGAGCATTTCCTCCGTGAGGGGTTCTTGATACAACTTGACTCTGCATCCGCTAATATAGTTTGGGAGAACATTACCCTCTAACGTGGCTAGTTGTACTGCTCCGCTCGTGGAGATCCTATTGATGATCATAGGTCCGTAGCCTCTCTTTTCTAGCTTCCTCGCGTGTTGTTTTAGTGTATAGACTAAAACTAAATCTCCTGCTTTCAAGCCCTTATCCTTCACATGGGCATCAAAATATGCCTTCTGTCTCTTCTTGGCTGCATATATTCCTGCAGCGGCTCTCAGTCTTGTTTCCCCTAATCGTTCAAGGTCAAAGATCCTAGAGGAGAGCTCATGACCTGTCCATTCGTGCTCTTGTGCTACTTTCAATGTAGGGATCAAGAAGTCCAAAGGTAACACAACGTTTTGACCGAATACCATCTGAAAGGGGGTGGCTTGGAGTACCGTTTTGTAGGCAACTCGGTATGCCCAAACAGCATGGTGTAGCTGTTTGTCCCAATCAGAGCGTTTAGTGTTCACTAATTTCGTCAGTACATTGCATAAAATCTTATTAGTGCTCTCAGCTTGTCCATTAGCTTGAGGGTGATAAGGGGCAGACTTCTTGTGTATTACCAAGAATTCTTGGAGTAGATTTTCAATCACTTCGTTCAAGAAATGAGTGCCTCTATCACTTACAAGCTCTATGGGTAGCCCATATCTCGTGAATACATTCTCAAACAAGAATTTGGCAGTTGTTTGAGCATCGTTCTTGGTTGTAGCTTTTACCTCAACCCACTTGGTGAGATAATCTGTTGCCACAATGATGTATTCCGCATGAGAACCCTTAGCTGGGGGATTAATAGGACCTACGAAGTCTATTCCCCACTTAGAGAATGCACGTCCACCCATCATAGGTTTCAGTGGCATCTCATCTTTGCGTATAGGATACTGAGTCCTCTGACAGACATCACACCGTTTCACATAGGTATGTGCATCCATGTGAAGGGTAGGCCACCAGAAGCCCGCAAATAATATCGCCTTGATCACCCGATCTGGTCCAAAGTGTCCTCCTGCTACACCTTGGTGAGCAGTTTCCAAGATCTTAAGATATTCACTCTCATGGACACACAGTCTCAGGTAACCATCCTTACCGCGTTTGTATAGATTATCACCAATGAGTGAGTAATCCAAGGCTTCTTGTTCTAAACTCCTTTTCCTAGCCAGAGTCATGTCTGGAGGGAATGTGTTTGTCCTCAGGAATGATACTAGTGGTTCGCTCCAATCTGGCACAATGGATACTTGATAAAGAGTGGCATGTTCCACTGGTGGTTTAGTGCAACAGATTGGGCATTCCTTGCACAACTTTTGGACATCAGCTTCCATAGTTGGCCAATGTACTCCGAGTCTCCTTAGAGTCTGTAACGTTCGTTGCTTTGAATGGTGTTGCTCTAGTGCACCTACATGTGCTAATTGCAACCATTTAGAGTACTCATCCTCTTCTACGCAACAAGCCAAGATCCCTTGGTCTGTGTGCTTGTACATGCTTCCTGCCATGATGTGGTACTTCTGGGCTTTTACAACCTCTCTATTCCGTGTGTTTACGACTGGATGATTAGGCCCGTAGGTCAATACTGGTACCAATGGCTTAGCCCACTGCGGTATAACTTCCAAATTAAACAAGTAAGCATCAGGAAGGTCATCTGACACTCCTTGTGGGGCTTCTCCCGATGTGAGCCTAGAGAGATGATCTGCTCTCAAGTGAGTCCTACCTTTTCTTACCACAACCTCAAAGTCATATTCCATTAGCAAGAGAAACCATCTTACTAATCTTCCTGTATTGCATGGCTTGTTTACAAGATATAACAAAGCCTGGTGATCAGTAAAAAATTTAAACTTATTTGCAAGTAAATAGTGTCTAAATTTTTTGACTGCATAAACCATGCCTAATCCTTCGCGCTCTGTAGTGGTGTAATTCCGTTCAGCCGCATTCAATTGTCTACTGGCATAGGCAATTGGAAGATCCATATTACCTTCACCAGTAGGTTGTGCGAGCACACATCCAATAGCATAATTGGATGCATCCACGTGAACATGGAATGGCTTATTCCAATCTGGTGTGGTCAAGATTGGTGCTGAACACAATCTTCGTTTAAGTTCTTGGAAGGAATTCTCACATTCATCCGTCCACTCAAAGTTTGTCAGAAGTCCGTACATGGGCTTTGCAATGACAGCATACATGTGTATAAATCGTCGATAATAACCACAATGCCCCATGAAAGCTTGCACTTCCTTGACATTCTTTGGCCTAGGTAGCTCTGCTATGGCTCTCACTTTTTCTTCATCGGTAGATATGCCATTCTTTGACACTATGTGTCCTAGAATCTTGCCTTGCCTGACCATGAAAACGCACTTTTCTGGGTTCAGGCAGACTTGGTATTCTCTACATTTGTCAAAGATTTGTCTGAGTTCAGGAATATGAGTTTGTCTAATGTTGGAATGAGCACAAAGATCATCAACATAGACTTCTAAACTCTTCCTCAGGAACTCCTTAAACACATGGCACATCAGCCTCTGGAAGGTGGCTGGTGCATTGGTAAGCCCAAATGGCATTACTCTAAAAGCAAAAATGCCCCATTCTGTGGCAAAGGCTGTCTTATGCTGATCCTCTGGAGCTATGGCTACTTGATTGTAGCCCGAGAATCCATCAAGGAAACTGTACACTTCCTTGCCTGCCACTCTTTCTAAGAGATGCTCTGTTATGGGAAGCGGATAGTTATCTCGAATTGTGGCGGCATTAACCTTTTTCAAGTTAATGCACACACGCAGCTTGCCATTCTTCTTGGGCACCACTACGATGGGGGATACCCATTCAGTGTGCTCAATTTCATAGATAAATCCAGCTTCGACCAGTCTATCTATCTCTTCCTTGATCTTAGCAGCGTAATTATCGTTATATGTATAAGGCTTTTGCTTAGAGGGTTTGGCATCTGAGGTCATGGGGATGGTGTGCGAGCATATGTCCGGGTCAACCCCTTTCAAATCCTTGTAACTCCAAGCGAATACATCTCTGTATTCTCTTAGCAAGGCAATCAATTCGTGCTCTTCTTCTTCTGTCAGGTCATGGCCTATATACGTGCATCTCTCCTCTCCTTCTTCTATGGCCACTACTATTTTCTTGGTGGTTTCTTTGTTATCATAGGCCTCTCCCGATTGTGCCTCTCGTTTAGGCATTCTTATCATGACTCTCCTGTCATCTATCTCATACTTCTTAAAATTTTCTGGGACCTCAAACAAAGATTCTTCCTCCTCTGGTGAGACTTCTTTCTTCTTTCGGTTCTTTCCTTCTTCCTTCGCTGTCATATGTGTTGTTAATCTTACATCATTTGTAACCTCTCCATGCCTCTGGGGTTGAAATTCTATTTCATGGAAGTACTCTTCATCTGATGCAAATGGTGGGTCCATAATGATTGACTCTAGATCGGAGTCACTTGCATCCTCAAATGCATCAGGGCTAGGTTCGCATTCTTCTAAAACTGCCTCTCCCATGATTGGCTCAATGGAGAAGACTGAAATATCATAGCCATCCTCATCACAGTGAGGTGTCCATTGTTCTTCATTGATGGCTACGTCCATTGTTGCTAAAATTTCTGCCCAGCCATGGGGTTCAAATTCCTCGTCTGGAAAAACTACAGGTGCATAGGCTGGGTCTTGAATGGGTCTATGGGTTTCGTTCGCACCTACCTCTCTGGCTTTCTCTCTCTTCTCTTCTTCTACTGCTACCTTGCACATCCATAAGTGAGTATCTTCATGCATCCATGAGGATCCAGATCCTATGGAATGCACCGATTCTGTGTCATCTTTGGCTCTATGGATGGGGTTCCATTGGATAGGAGGGACATCCCTGTGAGAATAATCTTTGAGATTGACTTTGGTCGTAACACCCAAGTGTTGCAAATACAAGGAGTTGGTTCCCCAATCCTGTACCACTTGCAATTGTCGCATAAATGGCCTTCCCAAAATCATCTCATAGGCGTGATTTTTATTAAAGTCACATATAGCAAAGCTATGCTCAAACTCAACACCACAAGTGGTGAGAGTTATTCCTTCTAGCAATCCTAGGGGTCTCTCTATGTGGCCATCGGCCATCTGCAATTTCATTCTCGTCGGCCTGAGTGCTGGCTTGCCCCAACGCTTCCATAAGGAGGTAGTGGCAATTGCAACTCCTGCACCTGAGTCCAAAATTGCCTTAGTGGTATAGTCCTGGTAGGTAATGGGAAGATAAGTGTTCCCTTCTTCACCTTCACACATATCCCCGATCTTATCCAAGGGAATTTCTGGCACTGTCCTATGGGATCCTACCTGGGGACGAGGTCTTGCTATCTCTGGTGCTTGTTTGGCTACATGTTTCCATAATTCAGGTCTAACCTTGAGTAGCTCTTCTAACCTGAGATTACACTGCACATTAGTGTTCTTCACTACCTCTGTGTTCCTAGGAATGACTGAGTCGTCGTTCCTTACCATGACTGTGGGTGCTCTCATACATGTGGACTTTGCTTCCCATGGGCCTGTGAAGTGGGGTAGCTCTTGTATGGAATTAGACTCAAAGTCTAATCTCTCGTGAGACTGAACACTCTCATGCTCCCCGTAAATAGATGGAATGTCTTGTGGGAATTGGTCGTGTGCATCGTCCACAAGTTCAAAAGGAGGGGCGACCTCACTTTCGTTATCCCATTTGTCTTCTTGAATCTCTCGTAGGAAGTCTGGCGCAAACCGATTCATAGAAGAAGAAGTGTCTGGCTCCGTAGAATTAGGTACATATGCTACCTGGGAAGGAGGGCTTATCCTATCGTTGGCTCTTCCCTCGTTGTCATAGATAGCAGAAGCACAAGCTTCTTGGGGAGGATTACTTATGCTATTACTTTTCCGCACAGGCTCATACGCTCTCTGGGAAGGAATGTGGGTTGCCTGTGGAGGTACATAAGCTTTCGAGAGAGGCACCTGTGACCTTTGGGGATGAGGATAAGCTCCTTGAGGAGGCACATGAGCTTCCTGAAGAGGCTGGCTTATCCGTTCTCTTGCCCTTCCCTTTTTTTGAGGGATAGGCTCCTTTTCTGGCTGTGCAGTTAGCCTCTCTAATCTTTCTAAGGAGGGGGAGTTGTCTGGTTTAGTGGAATTGGCTGCATAAACTTCCGATGGGGAATGGCTCAGGTTTTTGCTTGCTTTTTCTTTCTCCTGATTTTTTTCTTCCTTGTCAGATCTTGCAATTATCCTCTCTAACTTTTCTAGGAATCCATCCAAGTGTAATTGCGTCTTGGCTGAGCCCGAGTAATTGAAAAGGCGACTGGCTTCAAACATGGTCTGAGCCAATGCGACCATTTTCGCGCACAGTTTGGTTCTTTCCATCTCTAGGTCAGCTCTAGGATAGCACTTGTCATGATCCGTGACGTTTGGCCCTTCTTGGATTCTGGCCTGATATGCTTTAAGCATCATGTTCAGGTCTTCAGGAGTGGGATCTGCTAGAACTGATCCTACTCTAGGGGGTGGTGGGATTTGATGAGGCGGTGGGGAAGGTGGTGAGTCGGATGGAGATGGAAGGGGTGGAGGCGGGGTATTGTGAGAGGGGATTTGAGAGGTGATTTCAGTTATCCGAGCTTTGGTTTCTCTTATGCTTTCCTCAAGTTCACTCATCTTTTTAGCCCATTGTCTTTTCATTCTTTCCCGACTATCTTTCCATGCTCTAGTCCTTTTCTTTGTTATGCTCTCGGTTTCACTAGCCTCTGAGTTCTTACTCTGGTTTGTCTCTTGGTTTTGCTGCAAAGCCTGAGCTCTAGTGACTACCTGCACTGGTGCAGTGGAAGTGACGCTTCCTGAGGAATCTACAACCAAACCAATCACATTGATTGGAGTGATTTTTGGCATATTATTGGGGTTCTTTGGGCAATCTCGTAAAAGATGCTCTTTTCCACAATCTTGGCAAAAACCTTGGATAGTCACTGACTGGGGTTGTGTAGGTACAGTTAAGGGACAATCACGAATGAAGTGATCCCCCTGACATCGGTAGCATGGTCCTCTAGGAAAGGGTGGTCGTACCTGCCTAGGTTGAGGCCTAGGGTTGGGGTTTGCATACATGACGTTCGTGTAATCGGACTCCCAACTAGGTTCACTTGGTTCTTCACTATAGTAGGACTCACCATGTTCTGGAGACTGCATGTAGTAAGCTTGGGGACTATCGACATGTGTAGAATCAAAGCTATGGTCACTTGGGTCACTTTCCGAGATCAATGGGGTTACTGGTACTATGGCCCTATTCAGGTTTTCTTCTACAACAGCATACTTCACTGGAATCACATTAGCGGGGTTGGGAGGCTGTTGAGCTAGTACCGGTTGGGGTCTCTGTTGGGCTTGATATTGTGGTTGGTAGGTTTGTTGGGGTCTAGCATATTGTGGTGGTGGATGTTGGTTCTGGTATCGGCCTTGTTGGTAGGGCTGCGGATAGGGTTGCCTAACTGCCTGCTTGTTGTATGGGCAATCTTGTGCGGTGTGATTGGTGTATCTCCGTTCTATGGTGCAGTACTGGCTACTAGGGTTTACTTGGGGTTGGGCCATAATGGGACACACATTTGCCATGTGGTCGCCACCGCAAGTATAGCATCTTTTCACAGGGGCAAACCTTGGGATTTGTTTGCTAGTTACACCTAATTTCTGAGCTACTTTTTCCGCGAGTTCCTCAATTGATGTAGATTGCGTGGAAGAGTGGCTAGATGCACTATCTGAATCTTTGTAGATTTTGGAAAGCTCTAGCTCTTCCCCTAGGTTATCTTCAATGTCAATGCACATGCGTACACATTCTTCTATAGTCCTAGGGTCCTTCAGATACACATAGGATCTCAATTTTGCACTCAGCAATCCGTCAAGGAATAAGGCTACTTGTTTAGCAGATGTGGGTAGCTCCGAAATAGGGCACCTTTCAAGATATTGTCTAAATCTTCTTCCTGCAAGTCTCACAGTCTCTTGAGGGGTTTGCTTGAAGCTGTGAATCAATGAGGAAGTATTGTGTCTTATGCCACTCTTAGAGAACTCTACGATGAAAGCCTCTAAGAGTTGGTCTATGCTCCTGAACTGGCGTTCATCTAATGGCTGAAACCATGTAAGTGCCGTGTTCCTAAGGGTTAGACCAAAGGCGTTGTACTGCGTGAACAGATCTTCCACTTGTTCAGCTCTCAAAACTTGCTTGAACTCTGCCACATGATCATAGGGATCTCCTGTGCCGTCAAAATAATTCTTCATGGACTTAACTAGCTGGGTGGGTCTCAAAGTTCTTGTGTGCTCTCTAGGCCTTGGCAGGGGAAATCCATCTACATTTCTTTGGTTCCTGTGGGCTCTATGCATCTCAGGTTCTACCCTATTCGTCTCTATTCTCGTTCTTTCTCTGCCCGCAGGGTTGGCGAAACTTACTTCTGGTCTATCCCTACTTCTGTCTCTTTGCGTACCATGAGCTTGGGAAGTTCCAGCCCCAGGGTGACCATAGGATACATTTGATCTTGGTTGGGGGAAAATAAATTCACCCTTCCAAGTGTAGGCATGCCTATCATTTTCTGTCACCACGAAAATCCGTTCTGAAGCATGATCTAAATAGGTCACTCTGCCTGGGCTATCCGGATCCTTAAGCTCATAGATCATGATATTTCCTATGTCTGTTGGCTGATTAGACTTATACCTCCAGAAGGCTTCATCAGTTTCTCGATTGAGGAGCAACTCTATGCTCTTGTTGTCTTGGGGGACCCATTCAGGCGTGATAATCCTAGTGAGAACTGATTTACCTCGAGGGGTTCTAGGTTCCGCACCCATGTTCCCTTGTTCTAGGTCACCTAAGTCCGCTTCTGAGATTACATTCCCGAAGTCATCTGTCCTATCAGGGTGACTAGTGACTACATATATAGTTCCTTCTTTGTCCAGGTATGCACCATTTTCAAACTTGACAGCTGGGTGTTCTAGTCCTATGGATTGGTCAGGGTTTTTAATCTGGACCACGGATCTTCCTAGGCCGTCCTCATAGATGCTAGCACCTAGTCGGTTGGTCCTAAGGTATTCCAGCTGTGTTTTGTAAGGGCCTTCTACCCTGTACAAATAAGGCACTCCTGAACTTCCCGTAGGTCTGTCCATGCCTTGAGACATTTCTGACTCACTGGTCTCAGAGCTAGGGTAGTATGAGTGGTGGCTCAACTGCTGGGCCCAAGACCTTGCAGTATGATTGACACTAGCCTCTGAAGACCTAAGGCTTTGTCTCTCCCTGGCTAGGTGTCGTCCTGATCGAAGGTTCATATGCTTAATCGATTATCCCAATTTTTCCCGAGTACACCCTCGTTGCCAATCAATTGGTACCAGTCACTTGATTCTTTTTAGTTAATTATTGTGTTTATGGTCTTGTCTGATATCACGTCGTCAGGAACACTTGAATGTTCTTCGTACTTTAGGTTGATCGTTCCACGTTAGGTTCTTTTTCTTTAGGTTATCGACAGTACAGAGATTATGTTTTTAACTTGAACTTGAGTCTTTAGGTAGTCTTCAACTTGATAGCTGCCTATCGTTGCCCTGACTTACTCCTATCTCTACTCGTCTTTAGCTTGAGCTAGGAAATGACAGAGGGAGTTGAGAATAATCCAACCTTACTTGTTGATCCTTTGCTTTATGGTGCTCAAGAACCCGGTTCTCAAGCTTGCAAAGAAACCTTGCTTCGTACGCTCTCAGTTGCTCTCAATGGACCTATAAAGGACCCACGGTTAGCTCAATGCTTATATTCAAAGAACAAAACCAACCACTTTCATTCATGTGACACAAACACACATTTGCATTGTGACTTTTAGGAAAATAATTCTAAAGACTCCTGACTTTGATCCCCCTGGGTATGGTCAACTTCAAATTACCCTCTCTGAAAATCAATGCATTATCTTTATAAAAAACGGTTGAGGGCGTGTAGTATATGCCACGAGCTTTCCAACAAGCCCAAGAGCTCAAAAATTGGATTTCGTATGAAAAAGTTAGGACTGTTCAGGGTTTAGGGAGTTAAATCAGGATTCAATACAAGCTAACAGTCAAACAGGAATACTCGAGTAACTTGTGGCACGGCCTAACAATGCAATACTACACCCTAGAGTTTGTCCCACACTTAATCACAATTTATACCAATCACTTTGCCTTAAAAATTTGACCTAATTTGCCCTTCTAACGCGTTCGCAAAGTCTGTCGGTCGCGATTGACAGGTCAGTCGCGATCGACGTGTCGATCGCGATTGACAGGTCCGTCGTGGCTGTCAGTCGCGATTGACTGGTCAGTCGCGATTGACGCGGGTTACGAAAAGTCAATCAGTCGTGGTCAAAGCGTCGTTGACTCTGTCGGTCGCGATTGATGAGTCGATCGCGATTGACAGGTCGGTCGCGAGGGTCTGTCGATCGTGGTCAAACAGTCGTTGACTGTGTCGGTCGCGATTGATGAGTCGATCGCGATTGATGGCTCGATCGCGATTGACACGTGTCACGCGTATGGTCAGTCGGTCGTGGTCAATCGGTCGTTGACTCTGTCGGTCGCGATTGACAGAGCCGTCGTGGGTTGTCGGTCGCGATTGACGTGTCGATCGCGATTGACAGAAATCTGTGGAATTTCAAAAAACTAAACACATTTTTGGGAAGCCCTTAGCCTGTAGGTCATGGATATGCACTTTGTTTAGCAATTAGAGCAATTTTTCTGTCGGTCGCGATTGACAGAGCTCGGCGACACACAGACAGTTACACAGATTTCCGTACCTGCGCAGGGTGCTGGGGATGATGATGTGGCCTATACCAGCAGAAAGCTCACAAAACATGCAAAAAACAGCACATGCAAATTCGCTCTCTCGCTCTCTCTCACAAGTGAAATGAGGGAAATGAGGTGGAGATGGGGATATAGTCAAAAAACTGAAATTTTCGCGATGATGGAGGTGGACGTGGGAGATGGTGATGATGATGATGGTGATGAAGATGGTGAAGAAAGTAAAAGAAAATCGATGAGAGTGAAGAAAATACCTACAACTCCAACGCGTCAACTCTACGTCTTACCATCACACGCTCGTCCTCAAAGCTCGATCCCCGGCAACGGCGCCAAAATTTGGTGTAGCTCAATGATGAGTAGCACCTCCTTTAATGTCAATCCGGGAAGACGTGAGGATGGTATGAAGACCTTGAGCAAGTGGCGGCACAAGTGCGTGAGTGAGAAGCACACAAGCATGCACACACATACACACACACGCGCACACACGGCAAGACAAAGAGAGAGGATCAATGGAGTTCTTTAGATTACTTTCAAAAGCTCTTACAAGTTCGTTTCAATTACAATCTAACCCAAAAATGAGCTCTCTAGCTCCTTTTATAGTTTTTGACTAGCTTTTGGCCCTGTCCAGACCTAGTGTCCGGCCTAGTTAAAAATTAGGTTCCAGGGCTTATTTGGGGGTTCAAACGAGATCTAAAAATTATGAAAATTGGTACGCAACTACTTCTAAGGCTCCTCAAGCTCAAGGACTCCTTGGCTTGCACAAAATGGAGCTACAAAAATGTGAAATGAGATTTACAATGATTATTAGTGATAAAATCACTGTTGTTGTAGGGATTTCTTCTAGTGATCTGCCATACATATCTTCAAGCTCCCTACTTGCTCTTCTTCCCTGCATGTCCATCTCTCTGATTTGCATTAATGTCTTGAAAAAAATATTGGCCTACTTGCCAGATCTTCTTTGACTGCCCTGTTTGCTTGTGCTGTCCCTTCGCTCTGACTCCCTTCTTTGACTTTCACGTCTTGTAGATCCTGATGTACCAAGGCTACTGCCAACAGCAACAAAAGGAAGCAGCAGCGGAACAACCATCAGCAGTAGACATAACAGCAGATACTTCGGCAACAGCAGAGACCTCAAGTTCAAAGGAGCAGGATAACCAATCTCAGCAGGCCTGGGAAATTTTATCCAAGGCATCTATCACTCTGCCTCTCGACCAACTACTGGCATTAGTACCTGGGGTTCGACAACAGTTCCAGCAACAGTTTAGTCTGGTACCTTCTGGTATTCCGGCGACAGCAGCAGTTCAATCAGAACCCAATTCTACGGTTGATCATTCAGTCCCCTTGATCACAGTATGGTATAAGAATCATAAAATTACACAGGTATTGATTGATGGAGGCTCTGGTGTCAACATTGCAACTACAGCCTTGTGCAATAGGTTAGGATGGACCGAAATCGAACCAGTTCAATTTTTTGTCAGAATGGCAGACCAATCTAGAGTCCATCCTGTAGGACTTGTGCGAAATATACCCATTACTTTACAAGGTACGACCTTCAAAATGAATTTTGTTATACTAGATCTGCTGGAATCCACTTTGGATTACAATCTTCTTTTTGGTCGACCTTGGCTGAAGCATGCGAAGGTAATACAAGACTAGTCTGCACAAGAGCTTACGTTCAAAGATGCCAGCCGTAGATATGTAGTAAAATTAGATGCTATACAACCTTGCGAACTGCACGCCAGACCATATTTTGCTGAACCAGTCCACATGTTAGATGGACTATCAGATGATGAAGAAGAGGAATTTCTGAAGAGTAACGCTGACTTAATGACCTTAGGGACTGTTGATCTACAGTCCGTAATAGATAACTGGAGTACGTCAGTATGTACAGTTACACCAATCACCCAAGAAACCAAGCAGGAAGATAGTGTGCCAACACATGACAATGAATTACATTCACAATTCCAGTCGACAGACGACACAGAGAAACCGCAACAGTTTTATGTCTCCGAAGACCAGTTGATCTCGTACAATCTAGGAGACGAAGATCATCCACGACCTGTAAAGATAAGGCAAAACTTACCGGAATTATTTAAGGCTGATTTGATTCGACTACTTCGCGAATTCTCATACGTCTTTGCCTGGGATTACAAAGATATGAAAGGATTAGATCCGCGCATATATCAGCACATAGTCAAGCTAAAGCCCGAAGCTAAACCGAATAGGCAGCCCAGCTATCGGATGAATCCCAATTATGCATCTCAGGTAAAAGCCGAACTTGAGAGATTATTAAAGGTTGGATTCATCGTACCAGTAGAACATGCTGAATGGATTTCACCAATTGTGATCGTGCCAAAGAAAAATAAGCAATTACGAATCTGTGTAGACTACCAGAAATTAAACGCAGCAACAGTACCAGATCCTTTCCCGATCCCCTTTCCGGATACCATGCTTGATAGGGTAGCGGGCCACGAAATGTATTCATTCTTAGACGGATACAGCGGTTACAATCAGGTTAGAATGGCTGAAGCAGATATCCCAAAAACTGCCTTCATTACCAATTGGGGTGTCTTTGCTTGTACGGTAATGTGGTTTGGATTGAGAAATGCACCAAGCACCTTTCAGCGATGTATGCAGGAGATTTTCTCTCCTTATCTCAATTCGTTTATGCAAGTATATCTCGATGATTTCTCAATTTTTGGAAAAATGATGGCACATTTGCTTCATCTACGATGCTGTTTCCAAAAGTGTCGAGATTACCGACTCTGCCTTAACCCAAGCAAATCTGTGTTTGCCGTTTCATGTGGCAAACTACTTGGTCATATTGTATCTGCCCAAGGTATCCGAGTAGACCCAGATAAGATTTCGGCAATTTTAGAAGCCCCAGTACCCGCCACTCCGAAAGAAGTAATGCGTTTTATGGGTCAAGTACGGTGGCACGGCAGACACTTACGGTGGCTTGCTCATCTGGCTGTACCTCTGAATAGAATAATCACCAAAACTCCACGACAGTTCGAATGGACTCAAGAATGCCAAACTACATTTGATCGACTCAAGTATCTATTGATGCAGGCACCAATCCTACAACCACCGGACTGGGACAATCCGTTCCATGTTTTTGTCGACGCTTCAGATATTGCAATCGGCAGCATTCTAATGCAGCAAACACATAAGTGGTTTCGCCCTGTCTATTACGCCAGCAGAAGGCTTGCACCGGCAGAAAAGAACTATTCTACCACTGAAAGAGAATGTCTAGGATTAATTTACTCCATCAAAAAGTTCAGACATTATTTATTAGGCCGGAAATTTACCTTTCATGTGGATCATGCTGCCCTTGTTTATCTAGTGAGACAACAACATCTAGGCGGACGATTAGCCCGATGGGTGCTACTCTTGTAGGAATTTGATTATGAAGTCATTCACCGACCCGGAAATGCACATGCCTTAACATATTTCTTATATCGCCTAGATTCTGGTGAAGCTCCGATAGGCATAGATGACACGACTCCAGCAATTTATAGTTCTGAGCCACTGACCGATGAGACTGCCGAATTACAAGCAACACCTATATATTATGATCAGATTTTAACTTTTCTCACCGAAGGATGCTTTCCATCTGACACTGCCAAGGCAGTTCGAAGGAAATTGGAAGTCTTTAGAAGCCGATTCCGGCTAGTTGCAGGAGAACTATATTATGTAGATCACACCGGAATCTTACTTCGATGTGTTCCTCCGCACGAAATTAACTCGGTCATCACGATGGCTCATTCAACCCCTACTGGTGGTCACTTTGCCACAGATCTAACTCACCGGAAAATTCTGCAAGGAGGTCTCTGGTGGCCTACTATGTACCGAGATGTGGCCCAATTCGTCAAAAACTGTGATAACTGTCAAAGGTCTGGACAACCACTGCAACGACACTTCTTTCCCTTGCAGCCTATTATGCCACTCGAACCATTTCAAAAATGGGGATTAGATTTTATCGGTCCAATCACACCTCCAGCAGTCTTCAGTAACAACAGATACATACTAACCTGTACAGACTATGCAACGAGATGGGCAGAAGCCTGGGCTTTACGGTCTGCTACAGCAGTTGTAGTAGCAAAATGTCTGTTAAATGATGTCTTCCCACGGTTTGGCTTACCTCTCGAATTGGTGACAGATCAAGGTACTCACTTCATAAATCAAGTAATTAAGGTACTAACCCAATCTTTCCAGGTGACACATAAACTCAGCTCTCCATATTACCCTCGCGCCAATGGTCTGGCCGAAAGCACAAACAAATCACTATTGAATATCCTCCGGAAACTGATCATGGAAGCACCGGAAAGATGGGATCAACTACTACCTGCAGTATTATGGGCATACCGAACTACATATAAGGAAACAACAGGTTTGACACCTTTCAAACTAGCTTATGGTTTAGAAGCAATAGCACCCATGGAAATCGTTATCCCAAGCCTGCGTGTAGCAATCACCCAGAAAATGCTACCAGAAGAATCGCTGACAGCACGAATGGACGCACTCAGGGAACTTGATGAGCACCGATGGCTCAGCTTTTTAACCATGCGTGAAGTACAACTAAGGCAAGCCAAGACACACGATCGATATTGGAAGACCCCAATCTTTTCGGTAGGTCAGCTTGTACTCTTCTATAATGCAAAATCCGATAGAGCAGCAGGAAAGTTCAAACTACGCTGGTTCCGTCCCTTTAAGATCTCAGAACAAGTCGGTCCGGCAACTTTTCGGTTGACTACATTGACTGGAAATCCACTCCCCAAGGTAATTAATGGGTCGAAGTTACGGCCATATCATCACACCACTAGCCCGCATTAAGTTTTCAACGATGGACCGCGTTTTGTTTAAACTTTTCTTTTCCTTCTTTTTTTTTGCTTTTTATAAATAGCCGCGTTTTGTACGATCTTGATATAACCAGCCGCCCTCTTAACAGTCACTCGAGTATGCACACCTGCATGAAAACCAGTACTATTCCCGCACCGCACAATGATATTCCACCCCTTTCCCCCACCGTAGTGTTTCTATTTAAACTCTGTCGATGACGCCGAAATAAGCTATTGTGTTGCATGCTAGTATTCTGAGCCCTCGTGCATTCTGCATCCGTGCTCATCATCTACCTCAGTAACCGCCATGGAAGCGATAGCCAACTATGCGGCCTTCCGCGATGGTATCCCTACCGAGGTAGGCGAATACCTGCGTTGCAGAGGGTTGGCTAACTTTGCTGAGTTGCCTTGGCACTCCGTGGAAGCCCATCCTTTCTTCACACAGATCATCACCGCCATTGCTCAGTCCCCCGCCGCCGAATGCCAATGGGTCTTCCTCTCACTCCCTTCGCGCACAGTCATCACCTTCCAAGCCTTCGCTGAAGCCTATCGCCTCAACCCTCGAGGCTGTGAAAATGGCCCGAGTATTCCCATTGCCCGCATGAATGAACTATTCCCGCGCTCCTCGTCCAACGAATACGCCATTCTCTGCCGCCTCGAACCCGAACGATCCGCTCTGCAATTCTTAGTCGCCATACTTAACCTGCAGAAACGCACTTACGGCATCTCACGACCATTTTATTCCGCTTTAGAATTAGCTGTCCAGGAACCCGTCAACTTTGCATCATACTTCTTCCTAAGAATCCATAAAGAATGTGTAGCCATCGTGAAGCAACTCCAAAAGTGTACCACCCCGCGCTCTCGCCTTCCCCACATCGTCTCATTCCTTTTCCCCGCCATCCTTGTCGCACAACCACCACCCCAAGGTCCCATTCTTAGGCACGAAGAGTCAGTTCAACCTCTCGACGAAGAAGAAGAAGAAGATGAGGAGATCAACCAACTTTTCCGCAATAAGAGAATTCGGATCAGCTCCTCAGAAAGCGAAGCACAAGGATCCGCCGGACAGAATCAGGACACCCGAAACGCCGACCAAGAAGAGACCTTCCACGACACCACCACTTCCATACACAACGAATCATCGACCGACCACCACGACCAGCAGAAGCACACGGAAACAGAACCCGTCTCAACCGAAGAAGCATCAGCACGACAAGAAGATGAACAGCACGTGATCGACAGCGCGCTCAACACCCTACTCAAGGCCGTAGAATCCACCATCGCCCACATTACAGGTGAAAGCCAACCCACCCATCAGGTAACCCACCCTACATCCCCTCGCCCTCAATCCCCACCAGTCAACCCTCTCCCGCCGCCAATTTCCGAATCTTCTTCATCCTTCCCCAATTATTCACCCCCGACATCCCCCCAAATCCATACCCAAACCTCTACACCACCACCACACCCACTCCTCCTTTCCTCTACTCCGATCTTTTCCGAACTGGCCAACATGGGCCAACTACTCATCGCCCTCTCACAACAACTTCCGGTACAAATGACTGAGGTTGCAAATACCATTCGGCACGACCTGCAGCACAAAGTCGACCTCCTGGAAGCCGACATCACCCCACTCCAAGAGAAGTCGACGCCATAAGAGCGGAGAATCGTCAATTACAGACACAACTAGCTGACCTCCAAGCCCAGTTTTTGGAACAACAGGACTTGATACAGCAGAGAGATATAGCATTGGAGCAGCTTTCCGCCAAAGATCAGCTATTACACGAAGCACACGAAGAAATCCAGAAACTCAAGACTGCCCTCCAAGAAAAAGAAGATATCAGCTCATCCCTCGAAGAAATGGTCGAAGAAACGAAGGCCCAGCTGCAGGAAACCATCCAAAAGAGTCAAGACCAACAGCGAGAAGCAGCGCAAGTCCAAGACGAGCTACGCAGAGCTCAGGAATGTTTGGACGACGTAAATAGAATGCTGAGACGCCAATTAACCAGGGAAGCGAGACACCAAAAAGATCTGGCAGATGCTCGAAGAGAACGAGATGCATATTCCCGAACGATTGAATTGCAGAACCAGCAATTCGAGCGCCTCGATAACCAACTGCGAAATCAAAAGGATCGAGTCACAGAGATGCAGCGGAAAGTCACCGAAATGAAGACATCCAGGGACGCTGCATTATCCAATGATTTCTATTTACAGGAGGCCTTTTTACAGACCCAGGCCGAAAACTTGCTTACCGAAGCAATCGCGCTTAGCTCCGTCAGAATAGATGCGCAGGTTTTAGAACCCTATCACACCTGCAACTGTTACAACTACAAGTACTGAAGCTGATGTAGAAGGTGTCGAAGATGATGATATGACTCAAGATTATTCTCGACATGACTCAAAAAGCTGAGTGCATTAGGGTTTCCTTATTGCCTATATCAAGATAATTGACCCTACCGACACTAAAGATGATGGAGACTAGGAGAAACAGGCTCTAGAGTTAGATTGTACTAAAGGAAGAGAGTTATGAGACATGGGGAGAATATGTATGGAGCCCATGTCTTTATATCTTTATAATGGAAGAATACTTTCTTTCAGTCATAGGCTTTGTACATTTTCATATCTTGTCTTGTGAGTGTGAGAGAGTGAGGTGTGTGTGTGCCCATGCATGTCTCTCCTTTGTGTGAGTTGGACTAGCCATTGAGGCCAATCAAGAAGTGTGCTTATTTTACACAGAGAAGCCCTCTTTCTAGATACCAAAAAGTAGTAGACCACCTTGAGTTATTGGCCTCCTACTATGATCTCAAATGACGAGATTTCTTAACACCTTGTAAATATAATATGAACCATTGCTTGAGCCATTGCTTCACTTAGGGTTGATGGATCTTTAAGGTTCAGTAGTAAATTCTTGACATCCCATCGAAGAACCCGATGGAAATGATCAATGAGTGCTTGTTCATCCCACTGAATGTCACAAGCAAGTTGAGCAAATTCTGAAGCATAAGTTGATGTCGCACGAGAACCTTGTTGAAGATAAACAAGCTTGTTGGTTGATGTCTTGTGCTTCTCGAAATCACCAAAAGTTGCTTCAAAGTCAGCAAGAAAAGCGACGTAATCGTCAAGAAGAGGTGATGATTTTTTTCCACTAGTGGAGCAAACCATGCTTGTGCCACTTCTGTTAAAAGAGTTCCAATAAGCCCAACTTGACTAAAAGGAGTAGGATATCATCGTGAGTGAAGCTTAAGAATCAATTTGACTTGATTGATGAAACCTCTAAACTTGGAGCGAGTTCCATCAAAGTTCTCTGGGAGACAAACTTTAGGTTCCATAGCTTGTTGAGGAGGTTCTATGCCGAGGGAGGAATTTTGGATCATGTTTAATGATTCTCGAAGTCGCATGCTTTCCTCCTGTATGTGTTGTAAGCCAGCCATGACGTGATTAAGATCTACCTTTGACATGATTGCAAGTGAAAGAATAGAGCCTAGCTTCTGATTCTATAGATTAACGAATTTGTGATGTCACCATTTGGCATGAATTGAGTTGGTTTGATCAAGGCAATACTTATCTTGCATCAAACGGTTGCACGAGTCTTGCAGCTAGAGGGGACCTGGTAGGTTTCCATGTGCTAATAGCTCATGGGAGGAAGACAATTTTTTTCTCAATTCAGCTGGAAGCCTTGTGTGGACTCTAGAGAGAACCCATATTACAAGCGGATTCGCTATACTTGAGCAGCTATGTAAAGTAGCTCCTCTTTGTAGAGCACCTCGAAGCATTCCTCCTTAGCTTGTTAGAGCTTGAGTTATTGGCCTCCTACTATGATCTCAAATGACGAGATTTCTTAACACCTTGTAAATATAATATGAACTCAATACATTCTCTTACGAAAGAGGACATTACATTAATAAACAGGTTGGAGTGTCATTTCACTAGGAAGAAGAAGATCTTGTTTTGCATGTGCGCACTCAATAGGAAAACTAGTCAAGACATGTGCATGTGCATCTCCATAGTCGCTCGCATGAAATCAAAAATTAAGGCACTTGCATAATGAAGCTGCTGGTTTTGGTCTCCGATTCATCCTCCTACAAGAAATGACAGAAACAAACTCTTCGAATGCCGAGGCATTTGGACTTGCCCAACAAAGGTGTTAGCAAAGCAAAGCAAGAATGAAGGAGCGCATACACGAAGCTTGTGGGTCGTGTAAGTAATTGGGAAGTGTTCTCCACGAAGTAATTGGAAAGTGGCTGCCGCAAGAAGCCGCTTTTATGCACCACTCATGGAGCCTTTTCTTGACAAGTGTGTGTGTGTGTGCGCCCCGTGCAAAAATGTGAAAAAATGTGATATACATCTCAACTCACTCCATACATTCGAGAAGGGAGTCACTTCAACGTTAACATATTGGAGCCAAAATATTACCCATGTTGTAGAGCGGGAGCTTGCAAGTCTAGGCTAGAGGGATACACTCCACAAACAACTTCTAGGCTTTCCACAACTACAAGGGCGAGCCACACTTGTGAACCACTCAAATGAAAATCGAGATAGTCTACCCCACATACTCCAACGCAAAGACAGATCATTGATTTGTTACAATCAAAAGGTTTCCCATCGCCATTCATTCCTAATTTTTCCAGTGGGCTCTCTCATGGCTATATCCATGTACATGCACACACACATCCCCACATATATGCACCTCACCGAGCAACCATGCACTCTGATACCGATCGCTGGAGTTTGAGGAGCACGGACGCACACAAACATCGTGATGAGGAAGAGGTATTACCGGTCGTTGAATGTACAACAAATCCCCCCTAGAAGTGATGCCGTGCGCAAGGAGCTAGCACTCATGTATGAGGAAGTGCCGAGCTATGTGGAATCAGTCCACAAAGGGAAGTGTTGATATATTTAGCTAGTGATGTGTGTGAACACTCAACCGTAAACATGTTTCCATAGGTAGAGAACCTCATACATACAAGCCGATGGGTAGAGAACCTTATGAAACAGATTCTTGACTCTTGACTCTTGACTCCCATAGCAATTTATGAAAGTTCTTGTGCATCCCTTCAATCCCATCTATATTGCTCTTCTGTAAGAAGTAATTTGGTAGTAGTAGTACGAACTCCTGATGATGAAGTACTTCCTTCTTCTTCATCTTCACTAACCTCCTGTCGAGCAGAAATACGAATAGCAAGTGTTCTAGATGATGAAGCAACATCTTCTCCGACTTGTCTTGGCCTTGGATAAGTGCCTTAGACAATATTTCATAAGTCCTTTGATACTAATAGATCCATCATCATAAAACTCCACATGGGATAGTCAGACATTCCCTCAATCTTGTCTTCATTCTCAAGTCTATAATCACTCATCTTGTTAAGGGTGTATGTCAACTATTTTGGAGTTTTAGATGTGCGAAAGCATGCAAACCGTGGCAACACAAGGAAGAAGAAGAAGCTTGGAGCACAACACACATATTGAATGTATTACCAAGATAATGTACAAAGATAAGTAACCCGTTAGGGTTATAGGCATATATACAAGTCGAGGGGGAAAAACCTCCTAAGGAGGGAAAAAAGTTTCGTGGCGGCGCTAGAGTGTTCGCACACATCCCTACCAAAAAAACAACAAATCCCCCCTAGAAGTGATGCGGTGAATAAGGAGCTAGCACTCATGTATAAGGAAGTGTCAAGCTATGTGGAATCAATCCACAAAGGGATGTAAGCCCAAAGCTTTGCAAAAAGCTTCAAACTTCACCCTAGGTGAAGCCTTTGTGAAAAGGTATGCAATGTTCTCCACTAATCTCTCCAACAGAGAACCTCTCCCTGACATAATGATAGTGCACCTCAATGTGCTTAGTGGGAGCATGGAATGCACGGTTCCTCCCAACTTCCAATGCGATCTGATTGTTAGTGAAGATGGTGGTGGCAGAAGACTTGTGAACCACTCAAATGAAAATCGAGATAGTCTACCCCACATACTCCAACGCAAAGATAGATCATTGATTTGTTACAATCAAAAGGTTTCCCATCGCCATTCATTCCTAATTTTTCCAGTCAACCTTGTCTTCATTCTCAAGTCTATAATCACTCATCTTGTTAAGGGCGAGCCACACTTGTGAACCACTCAAATGAAAATCGAGATAGTCTACCCCACATACTCCAACGCAAAGACAGATCATTGATTTGTTACAATCAAAAGGTTTCCCATCGCCATTCATTCCTAATTTTTCTAGTGGGCTCTCTCATGGCTATATCCATGTACATGCACACACACATCCCCACATATATGCACCTCACCGAGCAACCATGCACTCTGATACCGATCGCTGGAGTTTGAGGAGCACGGACGCACACAAACATCATGATGAGGAAGAGGTATTACCGGTCGTTGAATGTACAACAAATCCCCCCTAGAAGTGATGCCGTGAGCAAGGAGCTAGCACTCATGTATGAGGAAGTGCCGAGCTATGTGGAATCAGTCCACAAAGGGAAGTGTTGATATATTTAGGTAGTGATGTGAGTGAACACTCAACCATAAACATGTTTCCATAGGTAGAGAACCTCATACATACAAGCCGATGGGTAGAGAACCTTATGAAACAGATTCTTGACTCTTGACTCTTGACTCCCATAGCAATTTACGAAAGTTCTTGTGCATCCCTTCAATCCCATCTATATTGCTCTTCTATAAGAAGTAATTTGGTAGTAGTAGTACGAACTCCTGATGATGAAGTACTTCCTTCTTCTTCATCTTCACTAACCTCCTGTCGAGCAGAAATACGAATAGCAGGTGTTCTAGATGATGAAGCAACATCTTCTCCAACTTGTCTTGGCCTTGGATAAGTGCCTTAGACAATATTTCATAAGTCCTTTGATACTAATAGATCCATCATCATAAAACTCCACATTGGATAGTCAGACATTCCCTCAATCTTGTCTTCATTCTCAAGTCTATAATCACTCATCTTGTTAAGGGTGTATGCCAACTATTTTGGAGCTTGAGATGTGCGAAAGCATGCGAATCGTGGCAACACAAGGAAGAAGAAGAAGCTTGGAGCACAACACACATATTGAATGTATTACCAAGATAATGTACAAAGATAAGTAACCCGTTAGGGTTATAGGCATATATACAAGTCGAGGGGGGAAAACCCCCTAAGGAGGGAAAAAAGTGTCATAGTGGTGCTAGAGTGTTCACACACATCACTACCAAAAAAACAACAAATCTCCCCTAGAAGTGATGCGATGAATAAGGAGCTAGCACTCATGTATAAGGAAGTGCCAAGCTATGTGGAATCAATCCACAAAGGGAAGTAAGCCCAAAGCTTTGCAAAAAGCTTCAAACTTTGCCCTAGGTGAAGCCTTTGTGAAAAGGTCTGCAATGTTCTCCACTGATCTCTCCAACAGAGAACCTCTCCCTGACATAATGATAGTGCACCTCAATGTGCTTAGTGGGAGCATGGAATGCACGGTTCCTCCCAACTTCCAATGCGATCTGATTGTTAGTGAAGATGGTGGTGAAAGAAGACTGACCAACACCCAGATCAGCCATAAGGTGTATGAGCTAGACACACTCAGCAATAGCTCTGAAAGTTTCCCTATACTCAGCCTCACAACTAGAATTGACCATAGCCTTAGGGCAAAAAATTCCCTAAAAAGAGTCGTTTGCTAATGAAGGATTAAGAAAATTGACAAATAGGGTCCTTTCATGTGCACAAGAATATAACATTCATGTTTCTTTTAATCATATGAAGAAATGCTTTTCTAAGAAAATAAGCTTTAAAGCACTCCTAAAGTGATGGAATGATTTTTGAAGATACGAAATATTTTTGGGTTCACAAAATTCAATGATGTTTTGGTCACAGTTGATACACTAAATCAAAAGAGTGCATTTTGCCTCCACATGTACAAAGTTCTTTTGTCCATAAATACTCGCAAAGTTTGTGAATCTCGGTTTCCCATTTAGAGCATTCTCTACTATTTCTCTGAGTGTTCGAATTGCTTCTACTTCTCATCCTCCTTCCACTCATGTAACCTCATGTGAGGTTTACAACAGAAGACAGGATTCTTTATGGAAACCTCTTTCTTTGAAGCTAAATGATTGGGTGATTATGCTTCCTAGTTACAAAGGTGACAAGGGGGAGCCCGTGCCACACTTATGAACCACTCAAATGAAAATCGAGATAATCTACTGGACATATTGGAAGGCAAAGATAAATAATTGATTTGCTACAATCAAAAGGTTTCACATGGCCATCTATTCCTATGTTGTAGAGTTGTATATTCCAACTCTAAAAATCACAACCAAGTACACTAAAAGAGCATTGGAATCGAGGGAGCTTGCGAGTCTAGGACTTCAAGGACTTCTAGCACGTGAGTTGAGATTGTAGCATATCTATCACAAAATACAAGGACTTCAAGGACGTAAACATTAGCGCATGCTAACATTCACACGTCTCCTCATAGGAAAAAAAAGATGGCTGAACAATAAATAAGACTCAGCCCCAACGAAATCGACCTCCAACATGCACTTTTGTGTGTCCAAAACGTTCACATCTATAGCTTTTCGGGATTATTGTCTCTCTCCAAAGAGTGCGAGTGATACACTCCACAAACAACTTCTAGGCTTTCCACAACTACAAGGGCGAGCCACACTTGTGAACCACTCAAATGAAAATCGAGATAGTCTACCCCACATACTCCAACGCAAAGACAGATCATTGATTTGTTACAATCAAAAGGTTTCCCATCGCCATTCATTCCTAATTTTTCCAGTGGGCTCTCTCATGGCTATATCCATGTACATGCACACACACATCCCCACATATATGCACCTCACCGAGCAACCATGCACTCTGATACCGATCGCTGGAGTTTGAGGAGCACGGACGCACACAAACATCGTGATGAGGAAGAGGTATTACCGGTCGTGGAATGTACAACAAATCCCCCCTAGAAGTGATGCCGTGAGCAAGGAGCTAGCACTCATGTATGAGGAAGTGCCGAGCTATGTGGAATCAGTCCACAAAGGGAAGTGTTGATATATTTAGGTAGTGATGTGTGTGAACACTCAACCGTAAACATGTTTCCATAGGTAGAGAACCTCATACATACAAGCCGATGGGTAGAGAACCTTATGAAATAGATTCTTGACTCTTGACTCTTGACTCCCATAGCAATTTATGAAAGTTCTTGTGCATACCTTCAATCCCATCTATATTGCTCTTCTGTAAGAAGTAATTTGGTAGTAGTAGTACGAACTCCTGATGATGAAGTACTTCCTTCTTCTTCATCTTCACTAACCTCCTGTCGAGCAGAAATACGAATAGCAAGTGTTCTAGATGATGAAGCAACATCTTCTCCGACTTGTCTTGGCCTTAGATAAGTGCCTTAGACAATATTTCATAAGTCCTTTGATACTAATAGATCCATCATCATAAAACTCCACATTGGATAGTCAGACATTCCCTCAATCTTGTCTTCATTCTCAAGTCTATAATCACTCATCTTGTTAAGGGTGTATGCCAACTATTTTGGAGCTTGAGATGTGCGAAAGCATGCGAATCGTGGCAACACAAGGAAGAAGAAGAAGCTTGGAGCACAACACACATATTGAATGTATTAGCAAGATAATGTACAAAGATAAGTAACCCGTTAGGGTTATAGGGATATATACAAATCGAGGGGGAAAACCCCCCTAAGGAGGGAAAAAAGTGTCTTGGTGGTGCTAGAGTGTTCACACACATCACTACCAAAAAAACAACAAATCTCCCCTAGAAGTGATGCGATGAATAAGGAGCTAGCACTCATGTATAAGGAAGTGCCAAGCTATGTGGAATCAATCCACAAAGGGAAGTAAGCCCAAAGCTTTGCAAAAAGCTTCAAACTTTGCCCTAGGTGAAGCCTTTGTGAAAAGGTCTGCAATGTTCTCTACTGATCTCTGCAACAGAGAACCTCTCCCTGACATAATGATAGTGCACCTCAATGTGCTTAGTGGGAGCATGGAACACACGGTTCCTCCCAACTTTCAATGCGATCTGACTCTTAGTGAAGATGGTGGTGGAAGAAGACTGACCAACACCCAAATCAGCCATAAGGTGTATGAGCTAGACACACTCAGCAAAAGCTTTGAAAGTTTCCCTATACTCAGCCTCACAACTAGAATTGACCATAGCCTTAGGGCAAAAAATTCCCTAAAAAGAGTCGTTTGCTAATGAAGGATTAAGAAAATTGACAAATAGGGTCTTTTCATGTGTACAAGAATATAACATTCATGTTTCTTTTAATAATATGAAGAAATGCTTTTCTAAGAAAATAAGCTTTAAAGCACTCCTAAAGTGATGGAATGATTTTTGAAGATACGAAATATTTTTGGGTTCACAAAATTCAATGATGTTTTGGTCACAGTTGATACACTAAATCAAAAGAGTGCATTTTGCCTCCACATGTACAAAGTTTTTTTGTCCATAAATACTTGCAAAGTTTGTGAATCTCGGTTTCCCATTTTGAGCATTTTCTACTATTTCTCTGAGTGTTCGAATTGCTTCTACTTCTCATCGTCCTTCCACTCATGTAACCTCATGTGAGGTTTAAAATAGAAGACATGATTCTTTATGGAAACCTCTTTCTTTGAAGCTAAATGATTGGGTGATTATCCTTCCTAGTTACAAAGGTGACAAGGTGGAGCCCGTGCCACACTTGTGAACCACTCAAATGAAAATCGAGATAATCTACTGGACATATTGGAAGGCAAAGATAAATCATTGATTTGCTACAATCAAAAGGCTTCCCATGGCCATCTATTCCTAATTTTTCTAGTGGGCTCTCTTATGGCTATGTCGATGTAATGTGTTAATAAATTTTGGTTGACACAAAGCTATTCCGCCATCAACTTCAATAAAGTGACTGCCCAAAGAATGATGCAAATTATGCAAATCTTAAATCTCAACGAGGCATGCAAGTTAGCTATGAAATCAGCAATATGCTTCTCATTAGGACCAATTAGCATCATGTCATCAACATAGACAACAATAACCAGAAGCACATCATTTGCATGCGTAACATATAAGATGCTATCAGTTGGACTACTCTCAAAACCATGTGCAATCAAGTAGGCATGTATATTCTCATACCAAGCACGTGGTGCTTGCTTAAAACAATATAATGCCTTTTTCAACTTGCACAATTTGTTTTCATGCCCTTTTTGAGGTGTGTGGAAGCATGCAAACAACACAAGGAAGAATAAGACACTTGGAACACAACACACAGTATTGCATGTATCACCAAGAGAATGCACAAAGATAAGTAACCCATTAGAGTTATCGGCATATATACAGGCTGGGGGGATACTTCTCAAGAGGGAAAACAATGCCCCGATGGTCCTAGTGTGTTCACACACATCACTATCGAAATATATCAAAAAATCCCCCCTAAGAGTGATACAATGAACAAGCAGCTTGCACTCATGTATAAGGAAGTGCCCAACTATGTGGAATCAATCTTGAAAGGGAAGTAAGCCGAAAGCTTTGCAAAAAGGTTCAAACTTCTCCGTAGGTGGAGCCTTTGTTAAAAGGTCTGCAATGTTCTCCTATGTGGGAAAATAAGCCAAATTTATCTCTTCAGGAGAGAACCTCTTCCTAACATATTGATAGTGAATCTCAATGTACTTACATAGGGTTCCTCCCAACTACCAATGCACTCTAATTGTAAGTAAAGATGATGGTGGTAGAAGAATGACCAACACCCAAATCAGCCATATGGCATCTAAGCCACACACACTAAACAATCACTTTGAAAGCTTGCCTATACTCAGGCTCACAACTAGAATTGGATACAGTAGGATGCTTCTTGCTCAACCAATATATGCATGAGCTACCAAGCATGAAGCAAAAAACATTGGTGGACACAAGAGTTCATAACAACCAGTTGAGTTAGAGTAGAAAAAAAGCATGTAAATCTGGTGGCAGTGATTCCCTCTTGGCATAAAATAATCCAAGTATTTAGGCACCACTCAAGTAGCAAGAGATGTGCTTAAGTGTTTCCACAACTACAAGGGCGAGCCACACTTGTGAACCACTCAAATGAAAATCGAGATAGTCTACCCGACATACTCCAATGCAAAGACAGATCATTGATTTGTTACAATCAAAAGGTTTCCCATCGCCATTCATTCCTAATTTTTCCAGTGGGCTCTCTCATGGCTATATCCATGTACATGCACACACACATCCCCACATATATGCACCTCACCGAGCAACCATGCACTCTGATACCTATCGCTAGAGTTTGAGGAGCACGGACGCACACAAACATCATGATGAGGAAGAGGTATTACCGGTCATGGAATGTACAACAAATCCCCCCTAGAAGTGATGATGTGAGCAAGGAGCTAGCACTCATGTATGAGGAAGTGCCGAGCTATGTGGAATCAATCCACAAAGGGAAGTGTTGATATATTTAGGTAGTGATGTGTGTGAACACTCAACCGTAAACATGTTTCCATAGGTAGAGAACCTCATACATACAAGCCGATGGGTAGAGAACCTTATGAAACAGATTCTTGACTCTTGACTCTTGACTCCCATAGCAATTTATGAAAGTTCTTGTGCATCCCTTCAATCCCATCTATATTTCTCTTCTGTAAGAAGTAATTTGGTAGTAGTAGTACGAACTCCTGATGATGAAGTACTTCCTTCTTCTTCATCTTCACTAACCTCCTGTCGAGCAGAAATAGGAATAGCAGGTGTTCTAGATGATGAAGCAACATCTTCTCCAACTTGTCTTGGCCTTGGATAAGTGCCTTAGACAATATTTCATAAGTCCTTTGATACTAATAGATCCATCATCATAAAACTCCACATTGGATAGTCAAACATTCCCTCAATCTTGTCTTCATTCTCAAGTCTACAATCACTCATCTTGTTAAGGGTGTATGTCAGCTATTTTGGAGTTTGAGATGTGCAAAAACATGCGAACCATGGCAACACAAGGAAGAAGAAGAAGCTTGGAGCACAACACACATATTGAATGTATTACCAAGATAATGTACAAAGATAAGTAACCCGTTAGGGTTATAGGCATATATACAAGTCGAGGGGAAAAACCTCCTGAGGGAAACAAGTGTCGTGGCGGCGCTAGAGTGTTCACACACATCACTACCAAAAAAACAACAAATCCCCCCTAGAAGTGATGCGATGAATAAGGAGCTAGCACTCATGTATACGGAAGTGCCAAGCTATGTGGAATCAATCCACAAAGGGAAGTAAGCCCAAATCTTTGCAAAAAGCTTCAAACTTCGCCCTAGGTGAAGCCTTTGTGAAAAGGTCTGCAATGTTCTCCACTGATCTCTCCAACACAGAACCTCTCCCTGACATAATGATAGTGCACCTCAATGTGCTTAGTTGGAGCATGGAACACACGGTTCCTCCCAACTTCCAATGCGATCTGACTGTTAGTGAAGATGGTGGTGGCAGAAGACTGACCAACACCCAAATCAGCCATAGCGTGTATGAGCTAGATACACTCAGCAATAGCTCTGAAAGTTTCCCTATACTCAAACTCACAACTAGAATTGACCATAGCCTTAGGGCAAAAAATGCCCTAAAAAGAGCCGTTTGCTAATGAAGGATTAAGAAAATTGACAAATAGGGTCTTTTCATGTGTACAAGAATATAACATTCATGTTTCTTTTAATCATATGAAGAAATGCTTTTCTAAGAAAATAAGCTTTAAAGCATGGCTAAAGTGATGGAATGATTTTTGAAGGTACGAAATATTTTTGGGTTCACAAAATTCAATGATGTTTTGGTCACAGTTGATACACTAAATCAAAAGAGTACATTTTGCCTCCACATGTACAAAGTTTTTTTTGTCCATAAATACTCGCAAAGTTTGTGAATCTTGGTTTCCCATTTTTAGCATTCTCTACTATTTCTCTGAGTGTTCGAATTGCTTCTACTTCTCATCGTCCTTCCACTCATGTAACCTCATGTGAGGTTTACAACAGAAGACAGGATTCTTTATGGAAACCTCTTTCTTTGAAGCTAAATGATTGGGTGATTATGCTTCCTAGTTACAAAGGTGACAAGGGGGAGCCCGTGCCACACTTGTGAACCACTCAAACGAAAATCGAGATAATCTACTGGACATATTGGAAGGAAAAGATAAATCATTGATTTGCTACAATCAAAAGGTTTCCCATGGCCATCTATTCCTAATTTTTCTAGTGGGCTCTCTTATGGCTATGTCTATGTAATGTGTTAATAAATTTTGGTTGACACAAAGCTATTCCACCATCAACTTCAATAAAGTGACTGCCCAAATAATGATGCAAATTATGCAAATCTTAAATCTCAACGAGGCATGCAAGTTAGCTATGAAATCAACAATATGCTTCTCATTAGGACCAATGAGCATCATGTCATCAACATAGACAACAATAACCAGAAGCACATCATTTGCATGCGTAACATATAAGATGCTATCAGTTGGACTGCTCTCAAAACCATGTGCAATCAAGTAGGCATGTATATTCTTACACCAAGCACGTGGTGCTTGCTTAAAACAAAATAATGCCTTTTTCAACTTGCACAATTTGTTTTCATGCCCTTTTTGAGGTCTATGGAAGCATGCAAACAACACAAGGAAGAATAAGACACTTGGAGCACAAGACCCAGTATTGCATGTATCACCAAGAGAATGGACAAAGATAAGTAACCCATTAGAGTTATCGGCATATATACAGGCTTGGGGGATACTTCTCAAGAGGGAAAACAATGCCCCGATGGTCCTAGTGTGTTCACACACATCACTATCGAAATATATCAACAAATCTCCCCTAAGAGTGATACAATGAACAAGCAGCTTGCACTCATGTATAAGGAAGTGCCGAGCTATGTGGAATCAATCCAGAAAGGGAAGTAAGCCCAAAGCTTTGCAAAAAGGTTCAAACTTCTTCGTAGGTGGAGCCTTTGTTAAAAGGTCTGCAATGTTCTCCTATGTGGGAAAATAAGCCAAATTGATCTCTTCAGGAGAGAACCTCTTCTTAACATAATGATAGTGAAGCTCAATGTGCTTACATAGGGTTCCTCCCAACTACCAATGCACTCTAATTGTAAGTAAAGATGATGGTGGTAGAAGACTTACCAACACCCAAATCAGCCATATGGCATCTAAGCCACACACACTCAACAGTCACTTTGAAAGCTTGCCTATACTCAGGCTCACAACTAGAAGTGGATACAGTAGGATGCTTCTTGCTCAACCAATATATGCATGAGCTACCAAGCGTGAAGCAAAAAACACTGGTTGACACAAGAGTTCATAACAACTAGCTGAGTTAGAGTCAAAAAAAGCATGTAAATCTGGTGGTAGTGATTCCCTCTTGGCATAAAACAATCCAAGTATTTAGGTACCACTCAAGTAGCAAAAGATGTGCTTAAGTGCCTACCAATGCTTGACAAGTGGGCAATGCATGAACCTGCTCATCTATGAGATAGTAAATTGATTATCTAGCCAAGTAATGCATAAGTAAATCAAGCATCTAGTAGCTTGCTCATAGAGAATAGCATCAAATGCATCTCCAACATCATAAAGACTCAACCATAAACATGTTTCCATAGGAGAGTGGCAATGGGTTTCCATTCTTCAAGGCAAAAAATGTTGCTATAATGTGTCAATAAATTTTGTTTGACAGAAAACTATGTTGATATATATAGGTGCTGATGTGTATGAACACACTAGGACTGTCGAGGCACTTTTTCCCCTCTTTAGGAGGGTTTTCCACCCGGCTTGTAGCATACTCAAGCTTATTAGTGTGAGAAGAGATGGTAGATACACTCCAAGCATGTGCCTGGTGCTACAAAAACCTACTCTACACCTTCCAAGATAGCTTCAGGGATGATAAATAGACACCTTGAGCTTGCTAAGGATGCATATAAACCACCCTAGCTTTGGAACATCAATCTCAAATTGATTCATCAAAACAGACCATGTGACACAAAATAGATGAAGGAAAACTTGCTATTTTTGGATGAGATGTACTATTGAAATTTACTAAGTCTCACAACTTGTTGGAAATAGACTAGAGATATTTTGCACATCTCTAGTTAAATATATATAATAAATCTAAAGCAACCAATGCGATGAATTTTGATGAAACATAGTGGCAGAAATAAGTTTAGCAATATAGGGGTGTCATCTTGACATTTCAAGAATTATCTACTCGAATACATAGGTAAATTTAAATGAATGTAACTCATAGAATAATGAACCCATGATAACAAAAACTGATATCATGCAAATAGACTTATCAAGTTACCTATACCAATTTAAATCTCATCAAATGACTAAGTATACACAAATAAATTAATAATTGAAGTTGATTGAAAATGTGAACATACACCTCTAGTAGCAAATGAGGAGAACTCCAAGATGTATCTTGAAAGTCCATCTGTATTGCACATATGGTACATGATATAAATGGGCATGAAGGTTGGGAAGGGTTAGCACAATGTATGCTTCACAAATAAGTAGCCGCTTGGTCAGAATCGCATCAGGATGTAGCTCAAATTATCTGATCTAATCTTTGACTACACATTTGTGTATATATGGGAGTTTCTGAATTCAAAACTTGGAGTATTTGTACCTAAAATTTCCTTCAAGTTTGGAGAATCTCTTCCTAATCAATCTCTCCTAACTTTGGCTCATGATTCGTGCCTAACAAGGACACAACTTCCTCCTTTTACATTTACTTTGATGTGGTTATTTTTTAAGCAATAACTATTACAAGAGTTTGTTTCTATGGCTTCTCTCATTGAGAGTGTACATAACCAATTTTTTACAACAATAAGTGATCAAGCACTAGGCTTGGATGAAATACACCAATAGCTCCCCTCAAGCCTAGCATGCTTGAGTCTTCATTCTTCCTTGATTTCTAGCAATCCAATCATGCCTTTGAATCTACTTAACTTGAAACCATCCAATGGCTTAGTCAGCATTTTTGCACATTGAAGATTAGTAGATACATAGGACAATTCAATGCCCTTGCTCATCAACTTCTCCCTTACATAATGATAATGGAATTCAATGTGCTTGGTTCTAGCATGGTAAACTAGATTAGCTACTAAGTGAAGTGAGCTTGTATTATCTCCAAAGCGTGAGGAATTAAAGTATGTAGCCCCAAATCTGAGTATAGATGCTTTAACCACATTGCTTCTTGTGTTGCTTTGGCCAAACCTCTTTATTTAGCCTCATAGATGATAGATCATTAGTTGCTTGCTTCTTTGAAGACCATGAAATTAGTTTTGAACTTGCAAAAGACAAATAGCCTGATGTACTCTTCCTATCATCCTTTGATCCAGCCCAATCTGAATCTGACTAAAGTTTGAGATCAACTTCTTAAGTGAAGGGGTAGAAAAGCCCTTCATTGATGGTACTCTTCAAGAATTTGAGCACTCTCTTGGTTGCTTCCATGTGTGGCTTCCTTGGTTTGTGCATAAATTGTATGAGTATGCTAACACTATAGCATATCTCCAACCTTGTGAGAGTTGCATAGTTCAAGCTTCCTACCAAGCTTTGATACCTTGTGATATCTTCAATAGGTTCTCCCTCTCTATAGATTTTTGGGATTATTGTCTATAGTTTTTTAAATCTATAGTTTTACAAGATTATTGTCTCTCTCCAAAGAGTGCAAGTGATACACTCCACAAACAACTTCTAGGCTTTCCACAACTACAAGGGCGACAAGGGGGGGGAGCCACACTTGTGAACCACTCAAATGAAAATCGAGATAGACTACCAGACATACTCCAATGCAAAGGCACATCATTGATTTGTTCCAATCAAAAGGTTTCCCATGGCCATCTATTCCTAATTTTTCTAATGAGCTCTCGGATGGCTATATTGATGTACATAGTTAACCGATGTACGTGCACACACACATCCCCACATATATACACCTCACCAACCAACCATGCACTCTGATACTGATTGTTTTGAGTTTGAGAAGCACGGATGCACACAAACATCGTGATGAGGAAGAAGTATTAACGGTTGTGGAATGTACAACCATACGTAACAGACTAGGTTTGGGGCCTAAATACAAGCCGATGGGTAGAGAACCTCGTGAAACAGATTCTCTAACTCCAACCAAGCCTGGAGAGAGGTTCTACATGAGTTGATTTGGGGTATAATATGACTCTTGACTCCCATAGCAATATATGAAAGTGCTTGTGCATCCCTTCGATCCCATCTATATTGCTCTTCTGTAAGAAGTAATTTGGTAGTAGTACGAACTCTTGATGATGAAGTACTTCCTCTTCTTCTTCTTCTTCTTCTTCTTCTTCTTCTTCTTCACTAACCTCTTGTCGAGCATAAATACGAATAGCAGGTGTTCTAGATGATGAAGCAACATCTTCTTTGACTTGTGTTGGCCTTGGATAAGTGCCTTTGACAATATTTCATAAGTCGCTTAATACTAATAGATCCATCATCATAAAACTCCACATCGGATAGCTAGACATTCCCTCAAGCTTGTCTTCATTCTCAATTCTATTATCACTCATCTTGTTAAGGGTGCATGTCAACTATTTTGGAGTTTGAGGTGTGGAGAAGCATGCAAACAACACAAGGAAGAAGAAAAAGCTTGGAGATTATACCTTGCTTGCTCGCTTGGTGATTAGCACCTCATTTTGAAAAGGGAGGAATCCTTCCTTCCTACTGGGCTTTAGCTTTAGCCACAGCCGCCATCTGAGGAAAACAACACACAATATTGAATGTATTACCAAGATAATGTACAAAGATAAGTAACCTGTTAGGGTTATAGGCATATATACAAGTCAAGGGGGAAAAACCTACTAATGAGGGAAAAAGGTGTCATAGTGGTGCTAGAGTGTTCACACACATCACTACCAAAAAATAACAAATCCCCCCTAGAAGTGATGTGGTGAACAAGGAGAGAGCACTAATGTATAAGGAAATGCCAAGCTATGTGAAATCAATCCACAAAGGGAAGTAAGCCCAAAGCTTTGCGAAAAGCTTCATACTTCCCTCTAGGTGGAGCCTTTGTGAAAAGGTCTGCAATGTTCTCCACTGATCTCTCCAACAGAGAACTTCTCCCTGATGCACTCTGACTATCAGTGAAGATGGTGGTGGCAGAAGACTAACCAACACCCAAATCAGCCATAAGGCATATGAGCTAGACACACTTAGCAATCGCTCTGAAAGATTCCCTATACTCAGCCTCACAACTAGAATTGACCATAGCATTAGGGCAAAAAATGCCCGTAAAAGGGACGTTTTCTAATGAAGGATTAAGAAAACTGACAAATGGCATCTTTCAATGTGTACAAGAATATAACATTCATGTCTCTTTTAATCGAATGAATAAATGATTTTCTAAGAAAATATGCTTTAAAGCATTGCTAAAGTGATGGAATGATTTTTGAAGATACGAAATATTTTTGGGTTCACAAAATTCAATGATGTTTTGGTCACAGTTGATACATCAAATCAAAAGATTGCATTTTGCTTCCACATGTACAAAGTGTTTTTGTATATAAATACTCGCAAATTTTGTGAATCTCGGTTTCCCATTTTGAGCATTCTTTACTATTTCTTTGAGTGTTCAAACTACTTCTATTTCTCAGCATCCTTCCACTCGTGTAACATAATGTGAGGTTTACAACAGAAGACAGGATTCTTTATGGAAACCTCTTTCTCTGAAGCTAAATGATTGGGTGACTATGCTTCCTAAATACAGAGGTGACAAGGGGGGGGGGAGGCAAGCCACATTTGTAAACCACTCAAATGAAAATCGAGATAATCTACTAGACACACTGGAAGGCAAAGACAAATCATTGATTTGTGATAATCAAAAGGTTTCCCATGGCCATCTATTCCTAATTTTTCTAGTGGGCTCTTTGATGGCTATGTCCATGTACATAGTTAACTGATGTACGTGCACACACACATCCCCACATATATGCACCTCATCGAGCAACCATGCACTCTGATATCGATTGTTGGCATTTGAGAAGCATGGACACATGCAAACATCGTGATGAGGAAGGAAAAATAATGATGCAAATGACACAAATCTTACATGTCAAATGAGGCATGCAAATTTTCCATGGAAACAACAATATGCTTCTCATTAGTACTGATGAGCAACATGTCATCAACATAGACAACAATAATCGAAAGCACATCATTTTCACACATAACATATATGGTGCTCTTAGTTGGACTGTTCTCAAAACCATGTGCAATCAAGTAGGCATGTATATTTTCATTCCAAGCACATGGTGCTTGCTTAAAACAATATACTGCCTTTTTCAAGTTGCACACTCTGTTTTCATGCCCTCTTTGCACAAAACCATGAGGATGAGAAACACACACTTCTTCATGCAAGTCACCATTCAGAAATGCAGTTTGAATGTCCAACTGGTGTATATTCCAACCATGATGAGTTGCAAGTGCACAAATTCTAGGAACATTAGTCATTTGGCATGTTGGAGGAAAGTTCTCATCAAAATCGATGCCTTCTTCTTGAGCATAACCTTTTGCAACAAGCATAGCCTTATACTTGTCAATTGCTCCATCAGGCTTATGCTACTGCTTGTATACCCACTTTTTGGCAATGGCCTTCTTGCCAGGAGGCAAGTCACATAAAGACTAGGTACCATTTCTCATAATAGCATCATATTCTTATTCTATAGTAGACATCCAATTTTTTGAATTTTTGTGCTTCATGCAACAAAAGAGGCTCATTCTCATCACAAAGACTAGAGGCAAACATAGCATAGCAATATGATGCAAAGCACGCACTATGAAAGTGTGAACGAGTATGATATGATAGAGGTGCATGTGATTTAATATCTCGCAAAGTCTACACCAGCCATTTAGGCATATTTTTTTTTCTCCTCTATATCAAACCTCTCATCAATAAGTGCATCATGTAAATATGCGAGAGAAATGGAATGATCTGCATCATCATGTGGAACCTGGAAAGGCTAAGAAATTGCCTCATTTGGACCACTACTAGACTATCCAACTATAAAAAGAGGCATCAAAGTGTCATACACATCTTTGGAGCTAATTGATGTCTCCTTGGTACATGAAAGGAATGGTTGGATTGCATCTTCCACAAAAACAACATCACTACCAACCAAAATGCATTTAGTATATGGATGATATAGAGGATAGCATTTGCTTTCAAAACTATAGCCAAGAAAAATACCTTTCATTGCTTTATCATCTGATTTCTTGCGTTGTTGATGATGCACTAATGCATATGCCATAGAACCAAAGACACATAGGTGAGCATTAGATGGCTTGTGACCATGCCAAGCTTCATATGGAGTGCTTTAGTGGGACACATATTAAATACATATACTACACACATAATAGCCCCAAGCCAGAAACTATGTGGTAAATCTTGAGGGTACCCACTTTACATGCTAATAGATTTTCAGCCAAAAGCAGAAATTGTTTGAAGCACATGAACACTTTAGACTTTGCTTTCAATGGATATACCCATGCATGCCTGGAAAAATCATCAATGAAAGTCAAGAAGCAAAGGTAGTTCCCAAAAGAAGGTGTTTTCATAGGACCACCAAGATCACTACGAACAAGTTGCAATTTTTCAGTAGCTTGTACTGAACCATCTTTTGGGAAGGAGGAATGTTAAATTTTGCCCAAAATACAGCCTTCACAAACATGTTTACCAGATGTCGGTTCAGGGTATAATCTCACATACTCTCATGGACAAGTCTATCAGAGCATGTGTATTTATAGGTATTTTTTATTACATCATGAATAGAAGGTACATGAGGGTGACGCTTAGAAAAGCATGTGTTAAAAAAAATATGCTTTATTTACAAAATCGTCGTTTTTCAAAGGATCTACTATTTTTTCAAAAAAAATCTCTCTCTAAAGTGATCTATTAATTTTTACAAAAAATAATTAAAATACTATCTTCTAAATATTCTTCTAAATATCTTCAAAAATATTTGAGTAATTCCACGTGAGTTCACACACTTATGAGTCTTCACATGCTAAACCAAAACACAAATCACATTAAAACCCTCAAGACACTAAAATCCATATACCATTCCATTATTCCATGAAGTATAACAGACATAAAATGCCATAAGTAATAATGAGACTGACATTCAATAGATCATGAATTGTACATCTGTGATCAACAAATTTCACAACCAAGATGATCTTGGCTAATGCTAAAACTGGTAATAGATTTTTCTTGATCGGTTGCACAAATAAAGCATCCGACAATGTAAAAGAACTACCATCAACAATATTCAGAATGATCTTACTAGCTCACATGACAGGATAAGAGGAGTTGTTGGTAAGATCAATAATATCTGACAGTATTCCCTTTAGGGGAAGGCTCAAGTGAAGTGAAGAAACTACGCTACAAGGTAATATGTTTGGTTGCCCCACTATCAAACCACCAAAAATCTAAGTCTACTGCAAACATACACTGTTCATGAGAGGATGGGTATAGCTGCAAACAGTAGTAAATGCCCATTCTTCTTTTGCACAAGAGTTGTAGAATCTGATTTGGGTGTAGAGGCTCTACAACAACCATTCTAGCCTCATTTTTCTTTGCCTCTTTAGAAACTAGTTTTAAAAACCTCTTTATGACATGATCATTTCCATTACAATATTTGTAAAACAATTTATACTTTTCTGTTTTCTTCTTGTCTATGTCATACTTCTTTGATTGTGTTGAATTAGTAGATATCTAGTTACTAGTAGATTAGCTCAATTCACCTTTGCGCTTCTGACTAGCCAGAAAATCTTGATCTGCAACACACATAATGGACCTGTTCTGCCTAGAATGATCTTCCTGCAATAGAACAGACACTAACTCCTCAAATGTTAAGGCATTTGAATTGCCTTCCATCATTAATCTTAGAGTAGAAGCAAAACTCTGATATGAATTTGGATACCATTCAAAACATTCTCGACAAGTAAACTTTCTTGCAAGACTTCATCAACAAAAATAAGTTACTCCTTCAAATGTTTGATCTTTTTCATAAAATTATCCATGGGATCTCGTTCATTCATGTGCTCACTGTCCAACTGTTTTCGGAGGTAAACTACACAAGCTTCATTCCTTGCCTAGTATAAAGTGGTCAGTGTATCCCAAGCATCCTTTATTATTTTGCAAGAGTGGATATGAGGAATAATGACATGTTTGATAGACAAGGCTATCAATGCATGTGCATGAGAATCTCTACCATCGCAAGGAAGTTGCTCCATAGTAGGAGCAACAGGAATTGCAGCACAAACAGGAACTTGAAGAAAATCATTTTCAATGCCATCCGCATCACATTCAATAATTGTATTTGCAGTTGTAGTAGGACATTTCTGAACACCCTACACAAAATTCCACAGTCCTTTTGCAACCAATACATAATGCATCATATATGTACATAATTGGTAATTGGTAGCATACAACTTATCCTCAACAGCCCACATACACAATACATCACTACTTTTAGACATGGCCACTAGCTAAAATACCCTGATGCAAAGAAAATGATTGTATCTCAAAAAGTTGATTAGAACTATCCAGTTGCGTTTTGTTAAACATATGGCAGACTTTGAAATGCTTATACTAGTGAACCAAAACTTGTATATGTTTGGCACAAAAAGATAAAATTGCATACACAAGAACCACATTAGTGCGTTCGAAGGCCGAAATGAGCTCAGATCCAGATTTCGATAGCACATATTGGAGCTTCTTTGAACTTCTAATCGCCTTGAGTATGCTTACCAATGTTTATGCGATTCTAAGACTATGATCAGAGAGGTGTCGAGGATGCCCTAGATGAAGCAATGACCTCCTCTAATGCCAATTGTTGGAGATTGAGGTCTATGGAAGCACACACATAGCACAAGGAAGAAGAATAAGCTTGGAGCACAACACACAATACTCAATGTATTACCAAGAGAATGTACAAAGATAAGTAACATGTTAGGGTTAAAGGCATATATACAAGCCAAGGGAAAAAAGCCTCCTAAAGAGGGAAAAAAGTGCCCCCACAGTCCTAGTGTGTTCACAAATCAATACCAAAATATATAAACAAACTATGCTTTGATACTGAATGTTGAAATTGGGGTGGCTCTCAAATAAAAATAATCACAGGTTTAGAGGATATTCCAAAAAATGAACCTTAGCATACACACCTTCATACTCAAAAAGAGATGAGTGAGATATAGAGAGAATAGATAAGACTTTTCAAATTGTAGGGTAAGCTAGAATGCTCACCTAAACTATCTTATATTCTAATGTCAAATCACAATGTGTGGATATGATACAAACTGACAAAATCTGGATCTAGGCAGAAATAGGGAACTAGATACAAGAAATTGTGTGTAAAGTGCCTAAGAGGTATGAAGAGTGTGTGTGTGTGTGTGAGAGAGAGAGAGAGAGATAATATGGAGAATATGAATAGGCTAGAACTATTTTATAGCAAACCCTAAATTTCAAATTAGGTTTTCAAAAACCCTAAATAAAAAACTAGTGTCCTAGAAAGTGAGAAATAAAAATACCCTTGCTGCAAACACTAAATCGGTAAGGATGTTCATGGTTCACTGATACAAACTCCTGCAATTACTCTAAGAATAGAGCACACCTCCTCCAAGTAACTCCTCCTTGTAGAGCACCTCAAAGAATTCCTCCTTAGCTTGTTAGAGCTTACATGAGGCATCACATATGCCTATAATGGGTAATTGGTAGCATCCAACTTATCCTCAATAGCCAACATACAAAATACATCCCTGATTTTAGACATGGCCACTCACCAAAATACCCTAATGCAAAAAAGAATGATTGTATCTCAAAATGTTGAATAGAATTACCCAGTTGAATTTTGTTAAACCTATAGCAAAATTTGAGGTGCTTATACTGGTGAACCAAAACTTGTATATATGTTTGGCACAAAAAGACAAAATTGCTTACATAGGCACTACATTAGTGCATTTGGAGGCCAAAACAAGCTTAGATTGTGATTTTGACAGCACATACTAGTGTAATGGACAAGGAAACATACACACGAAAATAAAGTAGACATTGAGACGAGAATTAAGATTTGCCCAAAACCTATGTTCATCCACAAAAGATCAATTACACAAATGCCATTTATATATAAATACATGGAGCAAAGATGAACACTACTTTTTTTGCAAAAGATAACCACTACTTTTAGATGACCACTACTTTTGTGTGCTATTTTTGGATAACCACTACTTTTGTGTGTACCACTAATTTTGATATACTTTTGACCACTATTTTTTGGTGTGAATATGTGAATTTATGGTAATAATGAATGCATGGAAATTCACATGGTAATGTGTGAATCATCACATTATCCTCCCCCTAGTGACGATTTCCAAGAGGAGAAGGCTTGTGAGGATACTTCAAATGAAAATCGTGAACAACGTCTCTTGCATGGACAAGGTGGTTAGTAGGTTCCCAGGTAGCTTTTGAGAGGGGATAACCTTTCCAAGAAACAAGATACCATAATTTGCGACGAAAGTACTTGGAATCTAAGATGTCATTGACCTCATATTCCTCACCCTCCTCAAAATAAATTGGTGGGGGTCAGGATGGAGCACAATGAGGGAGTGTGGAGATGTGATAGGGTTCCAAGAGGGTCACATGAAATACATCATGGATGCGGAAATTCTTAGGAAGATCAAGACGGAATGTAACTGGTTTAATTTGTGCTGAAATAGTAAAAAGGTCCCAAATGTTTGTAATCAAGCTTATTAGAGGGTCATGTCGTAGTTATGTTTTGACTTAGAAGCCACGCTTGATCACCAACTTTAAAAGAAGGTTGGGGAAGTCGATGATGATCAGCATGGAGCTTTTGACGATCTTGAGCATTGGTAAGTTCAAGGACCATGTCATGTTGAAGTTGTGTGAGAAAATGTGCTCGTTCTTCAGTAAAAGGGTTGATTGAAGCCGTAGGAATATCCACACTAAACCGTGGATAAAAACCATAAGTGGCAAAGAAAGGAGTTGTGCCACTAGAGGTGTGATGACTATTATTATAAGCAAATTCAGCCAACGGAAGTAACTAAATCCAATAATCCTGGTGATAACTTATAGTGCATCGAATGTATTGTTCAAGAATCTGATTGATTTGCTCAATTTGCCCATTAGTTTGAGGATGAAAAGCGATAGAAAGTTTAGTATTGATCTTCAAGAGTTGAAATAGCCGACGTAAAAAATGAGAGATAAACTATGGACCGCGATCGGAAATGATATCATCAGGTAGTCCATGAAGGCGAATGATACCCTTAAGAACATGCTTATCATGATCTGCTTGGTTATGTGAAAAAAATAAAATATCGTCAAGGTAAATCACAATAAACTCATCCATATACTCACGGAAGATATCATTCATCATGTGTTGAAAGACAGCCGGAGCATTTGTAAGGCCAAAAGGCATAACAATGTCAAAATGTCCATATCGAGTACGAAAAGCAGTTTCCCATTCATCTCCAGGTTTGATGTGAATTAAGTTGTAAGCACCTCGAAGATCAATTTTGGTGAAGACTTTACCTGATTTGAGGCGATCCAAAAGCTCTGCAATCAATGGTAATGGATAGTAATTTTTAATAGTAAGTTTATTAAGACCATGATAATCCACACATAATCGTAAGGATCCATCCTTCTTCTTGACAAATAAGATAGGAGCTCTCGTCGGAGATTTTGAATGTTGAATAAACCCTTTCCTAGGTTCTCATCGATGTATGTTTTGAAAGCCACAAGTTCCCATTCAAAAAGCCCATAAATAGGCCCAAAAGGATGTATTGAGCTACTTATCTTTGTACATTCTCTAGTAATACATTCAGTATTGTGTGTTGTGCTCCAAGCTTCCTCTCCTTCCTTGTGTTGTTCGCGTGCTTCTGCAGACGTCTATCTCCAACAATTGGTATCAGAGCAGGCCGTCGCTTCATCTAGGGTGCCGTCGACACTCCTCCATTTGAAGTCTCAGAATCGCAGGAATTTTGGTGAGAATACTCAGCGTGTTTGCGAGATCAAAACAGCTTCGCTATGTGGTGCCGAAATTGCGATCTGAGCTTCTTTCGGCCTCCGAACGCACTATCGCAACGCTTGTGCAAGCTATTTCGTCTTTTTGTGCCAAAGCTATATACCAATTTCTGTTCGCCAGTATAAGCGTCTCGAAGTCTGCTATAGGTCTAACAGAATTCTTCTGGGCAGTTCCGTTCAACTTTTTGAGATACAGTCAATTTTTTGCATCAAGGTATTTTAGTCACCAGCCATGGCTGAAAGCAGTAATGTATTCCGTATGTTGGCTATTGAGGATAAGTTGGATGGTACCAACTACCCGTTATGGGCTTATATGATGCGACATGTGTTGGTTGCAAAAGGACTATGGAACATTGTGTAGGGTGTTGTTAGAGGGCCGCCGAACCAGGACAAATGAACTCGGACAGGTGCCTTAAATGTAAAAGTGTTGGACGGCCGCCGAACAAGGACAAAAGTACGAGGACAAGGAGCTTAAATGAAAAAAGAATCTTTCAGGAAACGCGCAGGTAACTACAGAAGTGCGCACTCTTGTAAAAAATCCTCTATTTAAGGCAATGAGAAAAAGAGCGGCGGCAGCCCGGTTGTTGTGGGAAATGCAGTGTGTTGTTTGATTGAGTCTCGTTTGAGAGTGCTGTAACGTATTATGTGAGCGTGTATGCTGTTGAAAAGATAAGTTCTGCTTTGTTCTGTTCCGTCTGTACTCTGGCTAGCCGATTATCCTCACCTTAGTACAGAGTTACGAATCAGTTGTATTGTGTTGCGAGTCTGTTCGGTGATGATTGAGTGTGTCTCTGAGCGTGATCAAGTGCGGTATGTTATTTGGCAGTTCTTCGGCGAAGTAGGTAGCGCGAAGAGTAATCTTGAATTAATTGTCTGTAACGTTTCTGTAAGCGACCGAATTCGATACTGTAACCTATATTTGCTGTTGATTCCGACTACGGGAAGACTAGTAGTTGTAATGGTCTGAATGTGAGTAGGACATCGTTGGTTTATGGTTAGCCATTTATTACGAGGAGATTGATTGTTTGAGTCCACGTAACTTTAAGATATAATGTCTGGTTGGTATACCTATCTGCCCTGACGAAGTACGGATCAGGTGACCTTGTTATTGAAGTATATTTTGCGCATAAATTAAGTAACCGGATTGCTACCCTCAGTCTTGAAGTTCTAATTCCAGTACACTGAACAGTCCTCCGTTGTTCAGGGATGGACACTGAGCTAAGACGGAATGACATTAAGATTATGTGTTAAATTGGGAAAATAGAATAGGGCCTCTGTCTAACAGACCCCTACCAACCCCAAGGACCCACGTGGCTAAGAGAACAATTGCGGTTAGGAAGACTCGGAACCGGTTGAATTTGAAGTGTTTGAGTCGAAAGTAGATTAATGATTAAACGATAAACCGTTTAACATTTGGCGCCGTCTCTGGGAAGGTGGCATGAGGTTGCCAGTTATCTGTGAAAAGTGGCAGTAGCCCGCTGGCTGTTTTTCGGAACTAAACACTACGTTTATCGTTCGAGTGACTAACGGTAGCAATAGAGCCAGATTGTTGCCAACTGCTCAGATAGTGCTACTAAGCAATGATACATGCCGGTTACTCGGTCTGGCGAAACGTATCCTAGGAACCATACGACTGGAACACGAAAAGTACTAAAGACAACCCCAGGAGAAGAAGGTATAACGCGGCCTGACCCAGTGGCCAAGCGAGTTAAGGACGTTAGAATTAATTCCGGTCATATTCCGGTGGAACGATCAACGCCTTTGGTACATTCTGGTGTCACTTCGACCCAGCCTAACCAAAATACAGTAATTCCAGAATCTACCAAGACGCCGCTGGAACCCAGTTTAACAACCTTGGATAAAGATTCAGAGTTACCCACGATTAAAAAAACTCTAGGAAAAGAAATTGGTAAAAGCGGAAAAACACTACAGTCTGGTACACTGTCAGTTCATTCCGGTGATATTTCGGTGATAGAAACACCAACTGACGGCCAAGGATTAGCATTTTTTTCGGAGTCCTCAGCCAGACCCGCGTGCTTAGAAGAAAGATTTCGAATGTTGGACATCCAGAAGGAAGGAGAGCTATTCGAAGCAGCGGTCCGAAGTATCCTACGCAAAAACAGCACACCGGAAGGCACGCCATCCGGCGATCCAGATTCTGATAGTTCAACTAATCAACCTCAAGATACAGAAGAAGGACCGGATACACTCACGATGAACGGACAACAACAGCAACAACAGTTATGTCAACCAAGGCCGCCTCCAACAGGAGTAACATACACGAAATTTGGTGGATTCCCAGGAGATGACCCGGATGCTCACGTACGCACTTTTGAGATCAGTTATGCAGTCCTCAACCATCCACCGGATCAGGCATACAAGGCCATTGTTTTTCAATCTACACTGGTCAATGAAGCGGCTAGATGGCTTACGGAATACGACATTAATCATTTCGGTACCTATGATGCAGTACGAGATGCTTTTTTGCAACGATTCAGGCTAAAGAAGAATCCCGCCGAAATCTTTGATTATTTACAGAACAACCGACAGAAGGCGAATCAGACTGTCCAAGAATATGCTACACTTTTTAGAACACACTTGCGACAGATACCACAAGCCCACGCTAACTTACCGGATGACATCATCACTCAGTGGTTTATCAATGGTTTAAACCCGCAATTGAAGCAGATCATGATCATCAGATGTGTCGGAGCAATGACATTGGATGCAGTCATCACCATGGCTCTGCAACTGGAATCCAAAGTCGGTGGATTTACAGAAGATCTAGAGTGGTTAAAAACAAACAAAACTATGACTGAAGATATAACCAGACAAGCGTACTGTATCACATGCAAAAATTCAGGTCATACTAGTGCCAACTGTGCGCTAAATCAAACATTCTGCGCTATCTGCAACATTGCCGGACACACCATCGGAAATTGTGTCTACAATGCCAGATTACAGGGAACAACAACAGTCAATGCTGTTATTCAAGAACATGGACAGGCAGCAAATCATTATGTACCTCGGCAACTGAGAAACAATCAACCGCAAGGATATCGAAACTACAGGGGACAGAGAAACAATAACTATAATGCAAACCGCTGGCAGAACGAACCACCACCGGAAAACCCCAATTTACCACCGCCACGCTGTCATTTTTGTGGTGAATTCGGACACATTAGAAGATATTGCAAGGACGCAGCTGAGTATGATCAAAGGAAGAAGGAGCGGCAAAGCCCAATGGCCAACATGGTACAAATTACACCAGTAGAAACGCAAACTGCTACAATCCAGACCCGATCAGGTAAACAACTGCAGTCAGCAGCAGAAGTATTTGAACCAGGGATACGAGAACAACATAGTATGTATAACAAAGCTAGCCACTGGACCGCCACAGAACCACCAGTGTTCCCAGAACCCATTCCGGTGACTCAGACCTCGTCGATAAAGGAAGGAACGCAACAAAAAGAAGCAGCAGCGGAACAACCATCAGCAGTAGACATAACAGCAGATACTTCGGCAACAGCAGAGACCTCAAGTTCAAAGGAGCAGGATAACCAATCTCAGCAGGCCTGGGAAATTTTATCCAAGGCATCTATCACTCTGCCTCTCGGCCAACTACTGGCATTAGTACCTGGGGTTCGACAACAGTTCCAGCAACAGTTTAGTCCGGTACCTTCTTGTATTCCGGCGACAGCAGCAGTTCAACCAGAACCCAATTCTACGGTTGATCATTCAGTCCCCTTGATTACAGTATGGTATAAGAATCATAAAATTACACAGGTATTGATTGATGGAGGCTCTGGTGTCAACATTGCAACTACAGCCTTGTGCAATAGGTTAGGATGGACCGAAATCGAACCAGTTCAATTTTTTGTCAGAATGGCAGACCAATCTAGAGTCCATCCTGTAGGACTTGTGTGAAATATACCCATTACTTTACAAGGTACGACCTTCAAAATGAATTTTGTTATACTAGATCTGCCGAAATCCACTTTGGATTACAATCTTCTTTTTGGTCGACCTTGGCTGAAGCATGCGAAGGTAATACAAGACTGGTCTGCACAAGAGCTTACGTTCAAAGATGCCAGCCGTAGATATGTAGTAAAATTAGATGCTATACAACCTTGCGAACTGCACGCCAGACCATATTTTGCTGAACCAGTCCACATGTTAGATGGACTATCAGATGATGAAGAAGAGGAATTTCTGAAGAGTAACGCTGACTTAATGACCTTAGGGACTGTTGATCTACAGTCCGTAATAGATAACTGGAGTACGTCAGTATGTACAGTTACACCAATCACCCAAGAAACCAAGCAGGAAGATAGTGTGCCAACACATGACAATGAATTACATTCACTATTCCGGTCGACAGACGACACAGAGAAACCGCAACAGCTTTATGTCTCCGAAGACCAGTTGATCTCGTACAATCTAGGAGACGAAGATCATCCACGACCTGTAAAGATAAGGCAAAACTTACCGGAATTATTTAAGGCTGATTTGATTCGACTACTTCGTGAATTCTCAGACGTCTTTGCTTGGGATTACAAAGATATGAAAGGATTAGATCCGCGCATATATCAGCACATAGTCATGCTAAAGCCCGAAGCTAAACCGAATAGGCAGCCCAGCTATCGGATGAATCCCAATTATGCATCTCAGGTAAAAGCCGAACTTGACAGATTATTAAAGGTTGGATTCATCGTACCAGTAGAACATGCTGAATGGATTTCACCAATTGTGATCGTGCCAAAGAAAAATAAGCAATTACGAATCTGTGTAGACTACCGGAAATTAAACGCAGCAACAGTACCAGATCCTTTCCTGATCCCCTTTCTGGATACCATGCTTGATAGGGTAGCAGGCCACGAAATGTATTCATTCTTAGACGGATACAACGGTTACAATCAGGTTAGAATGGCTGAAGCAGATATCCCAAAAAGTGCCTTCATTACCAATTGGGGTGTCTTTGCTTGTACGGTAATGTGGTTTGGATTGAGAAATGCACCAAGCACCTTTCAGCGATGTATGCAGGAGATTTTCTCTCCTTATCTCAATTCGTTTATGCAAGTATATCTCGATGATTTCTCAATTTTTGGAAAAATGATGGCACATTTGCTTCATCTACGATGCTGTTTCCAAAAGTGTCGAGATTACCGACTCTGCCTTAACCCAAGCAAATCTGTGTTTGCCGTTTCATGTGGCAAACTACTTGGTCATATTGTATCTGCCCAAGGTATCCGAGTAGACCCAGATCAGATTTCGGCAATTTTAGAAGCCCCAGTACCCGCCACTCTGAAAGAAGTAATGCGTTTTATGGGTCAAGTACGGTGGCACGGCAGACACTTACGATGGCTTGCTCATCTGGCTGTACCTCTGAATAGACTAATCACCAAAACTCCACGACAGCTCGAATGGACTCAAGAATGCCAAACTACATTTGATCGACTCAAGTATCTATTGATGCAGGCACCAATCCTACAACCACCGGACTGGGACAATCTGTTCCATGTTTTTGTCGACGCTTCAGATATTGTGATCGGCAGCATTCTAATGCAACAAACACATAAGTGGTTTCGCCCTGTCTATTACGCCAGCAGAAGGCTTGCACCGGCAGAAAAGAACTATTCTACCACTGAAAGAGAATGTCTAGGATTAATTTACTCCATCAAAAAGTTCAGACATTATTTATTAGGCCGGAAATTTACCTTTCATGTGGATCATGCTGCCCTTGTCTATCTAGTGAGACAACAACATCTAGGTGGACGATTAGCCCGATGGGTGCTACTCTTGCAGGAATTTGATTATGAAGTCATTCACCGACCCGGAAATGCACATGCCTTAGCAGATTTCTTATCTCGCCTAGATTCTGGTGAAGCTCCGATAGGCATAGATGACACAACTCCAGCAATTTATAGTTCTGAGCCACTGACCGATGAGACTGCCGAATTACAAGCAACACCTACATATTATGATCAGATTTTAACTTTTTCTCTCACCAAAGGATGCTTTCCATCTGACACTGCCAAGGCAATTCGAAGGAAATTGGCAGACTTTAGCCGCCGATTCCGGCTAGTTGCAAGAGAACTATATTATGTAGATCACACCGAAATCTTACTTCGATGTGTTCCTCCGCACGAAATTAACTCGGTCATCACGATGGCTCATTCAACCCCTACTGGTGGTCACTTTGCCACAGATCTAACTCACCGAAAAATTCTGCAAGGAGGTCTCTGGTGGCCTATTATGTACCGAGATGTGGCCCAATTCGTCAAAAACTGTGATAACTGTCAAAGGTCTGGACAACCACTGCAACGACACTTCTTTCCCTTGCAGCCTATTATGCCACTCGAACCATTTCAAAAATGGGGATTAGATTTTATCGGTCCAATCACACCTCCAGCAGTCTTCAGTAACAACAGATACATACTAACCTGTACAGACTATGCAACGAGATGGGCAGAAGCCTGGGCTTTACGGTCTGCTACAGCAGTTGTAGTAGCGAAATGTCTGTTAAATGATGTCTTCCCACGGTTTGGCTTACCACTCAAATTGCTGACAGATCAAGGTACTCACTTCGTAAATCAAGTAATGAAGGTACTAACCCAATCATTCCAGGTGGCACATAAACTCAGCTCTCCATATTACCCTCTCGCCAATGGTCTGGCCGAAAGCACAAACAAATCACTATTGAATATCCTCCGGAAACTGATCATGGAAGCACCGGAAAGATGGGATCAACTACTACCTGCAGTATTATGGGCATACCGAACTACATATAAGGTAACAACAGGTTTGACACCTTTCAAACTAGCTTATGGTTTAGAAGCAATAGCACCCATGGAAATCGTTATCCCAAGCCTGCGTGTAGCAATCACCCAGAAAATGCTACCAGAAGAATCGCTGACAACACGAATGGACGCACTCAGGGAACTTGATGAGCACCGATGGCTCAGCCTTTTAACCATGCGCGAAGTACAACTAAGGCAAGCCAAGACACACGATCGATATTTGAAGACCCCAATCTTTTCGGTAGGTCAGCTTGTACTCTTCTATAACGCAAAATCCGATAGAGCAGCAGGAAAGTTCAAACTACGCTGGTTCGGTCCCTTTAAGATCTCAGAACAAGTCGGTCCGGCAACTTTTCGGTTGACTACGTTGACTGGAAATCCACTCCCCAAGGTAATTAATGGGTCGAAGTTACGGCCATATCATCACACCACTAGCCCGCATTAAGTTTTCAACGATGGACCGCGTTTTGTTTAAACTTTTCTTTTCCTTCTTTTTTTTTGCTTTTTATAAATAGCCGTGTTTTGTACGATCTTGATATAACCAGCCGCCCTCTTAACAGTCACTCGAGTATGCACACCTGCATGAAAACCAGTACTATTCCCGCACCGCACAATGATATTCCACCCTTTCCCCCACCGTAGTGTTTCTATTTAAACTCTGTCGACGACGCCGAAATAAGCTATTGTGTTGCATGCTAGTATTCTGAGCCCTCGTGCATTCTGCATCCGTGCTCATCATCTATCTCAGTAACCGCCATGGAAGCGATAGCCAACTATGCGGCCTTCCGCGATGGTATCCCTACCGAGGTAGGCGAATACCTGCGTTGCAGAGGGTTGGCTAACTTTGCTGAGTTGCCTTGGCACTCCGTGGAAGCCCATCCTTTCTTCACACAGATCATCACTGCCATTGCTCAGTCCCCCGCCGCCGAACGCCAATGGGTCTTCCTCTCACTCCCTTCGCGCACAGTCATCACCTTCCAAGCCTTCGCTGAAGCCTATCGCCTCAACCCGCAAGGCCGTGAAAATGGCCCGAGCATTCCCATTACCCGCATGAATGAACTATTCCCCCGCTCCTCGTCCAACGAATACGCCATTCTCTGCCGCCTCGAACCCGAACGATCCGCTCTGCAATTCTTAGTCGCCATACTTAACCTGCAGAAATGCACTTACGGCATCTCACGACCATTTTATTCCGCTTTAGAATTAGCTGTCCAGGAACCCGTCAACTTTGCATCATACTTCTTCCTCAGAATCCATAAAGAATGTGTAGCCATCGTGAAGCAACTCCAAAAGGGTACCACCCCGCGCTCTCGCCTTCCCCACATCATCTCATTCCTTTTCCCCGCCATCCTTGCCGCACAACTACCACCCCAAGGTCCCATTCTTAGGCACGAAGAGTCAGTTCAACCTCTTGATGAAGAAGAAGAAGAAGATGAGGAGATCAACCAACTTTTCCGCAATAAGAGAATTCGGATCAGCTCCTCAGAAAGCGAAGCACAAGGATCTGCCGGACAGAATCAGGACACCCGAAACGCCAACCAAGAAGAGACCTTCCACGACACCGCCACTTCCATACACAACGAATCATCGGCCGACCACCACGACCAGCAGAAGCACACGGAAACAGAACCCGTCTCAACCGAAGAAGCATCAGCACGACGAGAAGATGAACAGCACGTAATCGACAGCGCGCTCAACACCCTACTCAAGGCCGTAGAATCCACCATCGCCCACATTACAGGTGAAAGCCAACCCACCCATCAGGTAACCCACTCTACATCCCCTCGCCCTCAATCCCCACCAGTCAACCCTCTCCCGCCGCCAATTTCCGAATCTTCTTCATCCTCCCCCAATTATTCACCCCCGACATCCCCCCAAATCCATACCCAAACCTCTACACCACCACCACACCCACTCCTCCTTTCCTCTACTCCGATCTTTTCCGAACTGGCCAACATGGGCCAACTACTCATCGCCCTCTCACAACAACTTCCGGTACAAATGACTGAGGTTGCAAATACCATTCGGCACGACCTGCAGCACAAAGTCGACCTCCTGGAAGCCGACATCACCCCACTCCAAGAAGAAGTCGACGCCATAAGAGCGGAGAATCATCAATTACAGACACAACTAGCTGACCTCCAAGCCCAGTTTTCGGAACAACAGGACTTGATACAGCAGAGAGATACAACATTGGAGCAGCTTTCCGCCAAAGATCAGCTATTACACGAAGCACACGAAGAAATCCGGAAACTCAAGACCGCCCTCCAAGAAAAAGAAGATATCAGCTCATCCCTCGAAGAAATGGTCGAAGAAACGAAGGCCCAGCTGCAAGAAACCATCCAAAAGAGTCAAGACCAACAGCAAGAAGCAGCGCAAGTCCAAGACGAGCTACGCAGAGCTCAGGAATGTTTGGACGACGTAAATAGAATGCTGAGACGCCAATTAACCAGGGAAGCGAAACACCAAAAAGATCTGGCAGATGCTCGAAGAGAACGAGATGCATATTCCTGAACGATTGAATTTCAGAACCAGCAATTCGAGCGCCTCGATAACCAACTGCGAAATCAAAAGGATCGAGTCACAGAGATGCAGCGGAAAGTCACCGAAATGAAGACATCCAGGGACGCTGCATTATCCAATGATTTCTATTTACAGGAGGCCTTTTTGCAGACCCAGGCCGAAAACTTGCTTTCCGAAGCAATCGCGCTTAGCTCCGTCAGAATAGATGCGCAGGTTTTAGAACCCTATCACACCTGCAACTGTTACAACTACAAGTACTGAAGCTGATGTAGAAGGTGTCGAAGATGATGATATTCTGCATATTCCTGTTCGTGCTGCAGTTTTTGCTGCACCTACTGTAGAGAAGATTCTCTAAGATGGCAGAGATGCCCATGCACATGCTTTGATAGCCTTGTCTGTCAAACGTGCCATTATTCCTCACATTCGCTCTTGCAGAACAGCTAAGGATGCTTGGGATACACTTACCACATTGTACCAAGCTAGGAATGAGGCTCGTGTTGCTTACCTCCGAAAACAGTTGGAGAGTGAGCACATGAATGAAGGTGATTCTATGGACAGTTTCCTAACAAAGATCAAAGACTTGAAGGAACAATGGATTTCTGCTAATGAGGTTATACAAGATAGCTCACTTGTGCAGACCGGTCTGAGTGGTCTTCCTGATTCATATCAGAGTTTTGCTTCTACTCTTCGGTTGATGACGAAAGGCAATCCATATGCCTTGTCATTTGAGTAGTTAGTCTCTGTTCTGTTGCAAGAAGATCAGTCAAGGAAGAACAGGTCCATTATGCATGTTGCAGATCAAGCTTTCTTGGCTAGTCAGAAGGGCAAAGGAAAATGGAGCTCTTCTACTAGCAAGCAGAAATCTGCAAATGCTATGCATTCGAAGAACCAAGACAAAGATGAGAAAAAATCAGAAATTGTTTTGTAAGTACTGTAAAGGGAATGATCACATCATAAAGAACTGTCCAAAACTGGCTGCAAAAGAGTTAAAGAAGAAAGAGGCTGGAATGATTGTTGTAGAAGCTTCTACACCAAAAATGGAGTCTCCTAATCTTGTGCAGGAAGAAGAATGGGCATTTACTACTGTCTGCAGTTTTGACCCATCTTCTCATGATCAGTGCATGTCTGCAGTAGACTTAGATGTTTAGTATTTTGACAGTGGGGCAACAAACATATTACCTCAAATCGCAGTTTCTTCTCTTCACTCGAGCCTGCCCCTACAGGGAATACTGTTACATGCACCAACAACTCCTCTTATCTTGTTATGGGAGTTGGTAAGATCATTTTGACTACTGTTGATGGTAGTTCTTTCACTTTGTCAGATGCTTTATTTATGCCAGGGATCAAGAAAAACCTGTTATCAGTTTCTGCATTAGCCAAGATTGGCTTGGTTTTCAAATTTGTTGATGACAGGTGTACAGTTCATGATCTTTCAAATGGCGATGTGATTATTGCTTCTGGCATTTTATGTCATGGGCTGTATAAGCTCATAGACTATGAAAGATCTGGAAATGATTTGGCATATGCAATAAATGATTCTCAGGCTATGTCAAATGCAAAGCTTTGGCATGCACGCTTTGGTCATCTCAATTTTGCTAGTTCTGAAAGTAAAGGCTATCGTCTGTATCATCCACATACTAAACGCATTCTGGTTAGCCATGCTGTTGTTTTTGTGGAAGATGCTATTCAGCCATTGCTTTCATGTAATAAGGAGACATGTGTTAGCTCCAAAGACATGTATGATACTTTGCTGCCTCTTTTTACAGGTGGACAGTCTAGGGCTGGTCCTAATGAGGCAACTTCTCAACCTTTACAGGTTTCATGTGATGATGTGGATAATTCCATTTGTGATGTAGATTTACATGATGATATTGAGCAGGCAAGAACTATGCCAAAATGGCTGGTGCAGACCTTGTGTGATAGCAAATTAGATGCATCTTTGTCATATCGTACATGATCAGGCTCTCATAGAGCCTCTTTTGCATCAGATTGCTATGATATGGCTGCATCTAGTCTTTGTGATGAGACATAGCCTGTTTCGTTTGATGAAGCACAAAATTCAGAAAATTGGATGGCCGTTATGCAATCTGAATATGATGCAATAATGAAGAATGGTTCTTGGTCTTTATGTGACTTACCTCCTAGCAAGAAGGCCATTGGCACTAAGTGGGTATACAAGTTGAGGTGTAAACCTGATGGTACAGTTGACAGGTATAAGGCTAGGCTTGTTGCAAAGGGTTATGCATAGGAAAGAGGCATTGATTTTGATGAGACCTTTGCACCTACATGCCGTATGACTACTGCTCGGAGCATCTGTGCACTTGCAACCCATCATGGTTGGAATGTACATCAGTTGGACATTAAAACTGCATTTTTGAATGGTGACTCGCATGAAGGTGTATGTTTTTCAGCCCCGTGGCTTTGTGCAGAAAGGGCATGAGAACCAGGTGTGCAGGTTAGAGAAGGCATTATATGGTTTAAAGCAAGCACCACGTGCTTGGTATGAAAAGATACATGCCTATCTGATTGCACATGGTTCTGAGAACATTCCAACTGAAAGCACCTTATATGTTAAGCGTGCTAATGATGTATTTCTTATCATTCTGGTTTATGTTGATGACATGCTGCTCACTGGTCCTCATGAGAGGCATAGTACTGATTTTAAGGCTGATTTGCATGCCTCATTTGAGATGTCTGATTTGGGGCATTTGCATCATTATTTGGGCATTCAGTTTATGCACGTTGATGGTGGAATGGATTTGTGTCAAACGAAATATATTGACACATTATTTTAACGTTTTGGCTTTGAAAACTGTAAGCCTATTGCCACTCCTATAGAGATAGGTTTACGATTGAGTCTTCATGATGTTGGAGATGCATTTGATGCTATTCTCTATCAGTAGGATGTTGGATGCTTGATTTACTTATCCATTACTCGGCCAGATATTCAGTTTGCTATTTCACAGATGAGCAGGTTTATGCATCACCCAGGAGTCAAGCATTGGCAGGCAGTTAAGCGCATCTTTCGCTACTTGAGTGGTACTCAGCTACTTCGATTGTTTCATCCCAAGGGCAATACCGCCAAATTTGCATGCTTTTTATGACTCTCATTGGGCTGGTTGCTATGACACTCGTGTGTCCACTAGTGGCTTTTGCTTCATGCTCGATAGCTCATGTATATCTTGGTTGAGCAAGAAGCAGCCTATTGTGGCCACTTCCAATTGTGAGGCTGAGTATAGGGCAGCTTTCACAGCGACTCTTAAGTGTGTGTGGCTCAGACACCTTATGGCTGATTTGGGTGTTGGTCAGTCTTCTGCCAACACCATCTTCACTGACAGTCAGAGCGCATTGGCAGTTGCAAGGAACCCTATGTTCCATGCTTGCACTAAGCACATTGAGGTGCATTATCATTATGTTACAGAGAGGTTCTCTGCTGGGGAGATCAGCTTGGCATATGTGCCCATGTAGGAGAATATTGCAGACCTTTTCACGAAGGCTCTGTGTAGAGAGAAGTTTGAAGCTTTCCGCAAAGCTTTGGGCTTACTTCCTTTTGTGGAATGATTTCCACATAGCTTGGCACTTCCTTATACATGAGTGCCAGCTACTTGTTCACCGCATCAACCCCGGGGGGATTTGTTGATATATTTAGGTAGTGATGTGTGTGAACACTCTAGGACCACCGAGGCACTTTTTGCCCTCTTTAGGAGGTTTTTTTCCCCTGGCTTGTATATACGCCTATTGCCCTAATGAGCTACTTATCTTTGTACATTCTCTAGTAATACATTCATTATTGTGTGTTATGCTCCAAGCTTCTTCTCCTTCCTTGTGTTGTTTGCGTGCTTCCGCAGATGTCTATCTCCAACACTGACAACATTCAGAAGGAAAAGAAAAAGAAAGAGTTTGTCAATTCACAATCGGATTGTGAACTTCTAACCAAGATAATCAAAGAATGATAGGATGATTTGGAGATGTGATTAGATTGAGTTTGATTGTTTCTTCATGCTTACCAATACATAAATCCAAAGAGATTGTTTCATGTGTCATAATGCCAGAAGAAACCAAACGTCCATCTATCACTTCCACTATAATAGGAAATGCCTTTAGCACAATAGAAATTGCATTTTCACGAACATACTTGATACCCATAAAACATGCTATGGCCCCTGAATCGATAAGAGCTTCACTCTTAAGGACTTGCAAATGAATCTTGATTTCCACAAGAATCGTAAAACTTGACATAGGCTTGATCGTTGTGGAGGAACCGTGATTCTTATGGTGGTATATACAATCCAATTACAAGGTTTCTACTGCAATTGAACATTGTCATTTTCTAGTATGGGTATAGGATCCACATATGGCTGCAAATTACTAGACTCCACCATAGCAAGTTGTGCCCTTTTTCCTTTGTTGGGACAAGTTTGCGCTATATGACTAGGTGCCCCGCAATATAAACAAAGATTATTAACTTGACGATACTGCTTCTCATCATCAATGGGTGGTCCAAATCGTATGGAATCCAGCTCCATTGGAACAACATGAGTAGGATGCTCCATTGAGGATGAGGATCATGGTTGCGTCATAGGTTGGGCAAAATGATGCGGATGGGATTGACAACGATACTCAAACAGTCGATTATCACACCTTATTGCTTGAGCCATTGCTTCACTTAGGGTTGATGGATCTTTAAGGTTCAGTAGTAAATTCTTGACATCCCATCGAAGAACCCGGTGGAAATGATCAATGAGTGCTTGTTCATCCCACTGAATGTCACAAGCAAGTTGAGCAAATTCTGAAGCATAAGTTGATGTCACACGAGAACCTTGTTGAAGATAAACAAGCTTGTTGGTTGATGTCTTGTGCTTCTCGAAATCACCAAAAGTTGCTTCAAAGTCAGCAAGAAAAGCGACGTAATCTTCAAGAAGAGGTGATCATTTTTTTCCACTAGTGGAGCAAACCATGCTTGTGCCACTTCCGTTAAAAGAGTTCCAATAAGCCCAACTTGACTAAAAGGAGTAGGATATCATCGTGAGTGAAGCTTAAGAATCAATTTGACTTGATTGATGAAACCTCTAAACTTGGAGCGAGTTCCATCAAAGTTCTCTGGGAGACAAAGTTTAGGTTCCATAACTTGAAAATTATGAACCTCAACCCCTTCCATGAGGCAGAATTACGGAGGAAGGCCAAGACACATATGAGGAGCCCCCATCGGCATGGATGAAGCAGGTAGAGGAGATGGGCCACACTCACGAAGAGCGCGTAGCAACGCAGATGCTGGCCATGAAAACCATTGAGGAGTCTATACTCAAGTCTGAATATTTCTCGAACTTGGCTCCTAGGCGGTTGATCACCAGTTCAGAGTTACAATATAAGCCCTATTTTGTACTGCTGGCTGACTATAATGCTGAGATCAAACGCATAACCAACCAGTACCCTACGTTCGCAACACAGTTTGAACCCGAGGACATTCCACAGGCAGTATCAAAAGGATGGAAGCTAAGTCAACTAGATATAAAGAATGCATTCCTGAATGGATATATATATCAGACGAAGTCTACATGGAACAACTAGAAGGTTTCGTAAATTCCAGATACCCAGAACATGTGTGCAGACTAAGAAAAGCACTTTATGGACTGAAGCAAGCTCCAAGAGCTTGGAACTACAGACTTGTGAAGTATCTCAATGAACTTGGATACCAAAGTTTGAAGGCAGATGCAAATCTACTCATTAAAAGAACAGAAGAAGAAATGATCTACATTTGCATTTATGTAGACGACATAATAATTACCGGTACCTCAGATGCAGGAATCACAGAGGTGAAGAAACTGCTCGAAAAGGAATTCAAAATCAGTGACCTGGGAAAGTTATCATAATTTCTAGGAATGGAAATCACATATACAGATCACGGCATATATGTTATGCAAAAAGGGTATCTCCTAAACTTACTGAAGAAGTTCAACATGGAGAATTGCAGAGAAGCTTCAACACCGCTTGAAGTAAATCATAAACTCAGCAAATATGATGGTACAGAGTTTAAAGATATGAAGAAGTATCAGTCGTTAGTAGGAAGCTTAATTTATGCTACGCTAACAAGACCGGATCTCAGCTATCCGGTGGGAGTTCTTTCACAGTTTATGCATTGTCCGACAGATCAACATTGGGTTGAAGGACAAAGAGTTCTTAGATATATAAAAGGAACTATAAAGGAAGGATTATATTATCCTTTTACATCAGATATAAAGCTGAGAGCATTCAGTGACTCAGACTGGGCAGGAAGTCAAGATGACAGAAGATCGACACATGGGTATATGATATACCTAGGGGATAAGCTAGTAAGCTGGTGCTCAAAGAAACAGCATACAGTAGCTTTATCGTCAACAGAAGCCGAATACAAAGGAGTGGTAGAAACCGCGAAAGAAGTAATATGGATGCAGACCTTGCTCAAAAGCATGGGGATTGATCAAGGTATACCAATTATACATGGAGACAATATGAGCTCGTTGTATCTAGCAGCAAACCCAGTATTTCACGCAAGAACAAAGCACATAGAAATTCAGTATCACTTCCTGAGGGAAAAGGTAATGGAGAAGGAGATAGAAATAGTCTACACTCCTACGAAAGATCAGATAGCAGATATCTTGACAAAAAGCTTGGATGGAACAAAGACAAGCAGATTCAAAGAAATGGCAGGTATAAAAGAAAGAAAGATATATGAAAGACCGGAAGAGGTCAAATTAGTGATTGAGGGGGAGCTTTTCAGGAATCACTCACGAATTTGACATACAGATAGATATAAAAGAAAAAGAAAAGAAGCAGAAACTTCAGAAAATTAAAAGCCTCAGTTGTACAGCGTGCGAAATCAGTCCGTTAACTAGAATCAAGAATTGTACGAGTGACAGAGCAATAAACCGCGGTGGGCGCATAATGGGCGCATAATGCTCGCATAACGCAAATTAAAGAATGGGAGCATGGAAGAGCGCAGAAGAAAAAGTGTATATATATACCAAGGATTGAAGGACTCGGATGATGAGGGATGATGAGAAGAAGAGGATTATGAAAGATCGCGTATGAGTGAAGAGAGAGTGAGAAGTTCTCAGAAGACGCCATAGATCGCGTATGTACAGATGAATAACAGAAACCTGGAATGTCAGGTATTCATGTGAGAGGGATGGTAATAAGAAACTACTCAGTGTAGGAGAGTTTCTACAGCTTGAGCAAGAAGAGGCCAAGCTAATTTGTACACATCTTCTCTAATAGAAAACACATGTTCATGTGGAAGTTTGCGCGCACTGCTCGCATGTGAAGAATTTGAGTTTTTTCATGTTACAGTAGAAAGTTCGTTAACCATTAACAGTTATAGTTCATTACTAAATGTGTCCCTCGGTACTCTCTCAGTAAACGAATGTCTCGGTCAAAGATATCTCAGTAAACGCATTTTCGGTCAGTTATAGTTTTCTCAAAAAGCGATTCTTCGGTAAAACAACGAAGTATATCTCGCAGTAGAATTTGAAGCTTTGTATGAGAGATAGCTCATCTTGTAGCTAGACGTCTCTATTTTAAGCTGATCACAGTTTCCGGTGGAATGAATGTGTACACACAGTACAAAGTCTAACCGGAAAGTGGCACTTCAGAACTGTGAAGTTTTCCTTAAAAAGTTCATTCAGTGAAGGAAGTTCACGTATCACTTCCTTACTTCACATAATTCATTTGAAGTAATCAGGATCAAAATCAAAGTTCATTTCGGTGATATTCCGACAAAATTTCGGTGACGTCCCAGTAACAATTCGCTGAAGTTCCGGTGGAAGTCAAGTCGCAGCTTAACACAGTTAAGCGACAGTAATCCTGCTAAGCTACTGTTGATTACAGAGGTGTTCTATAATACTCTAGCTTAGCTCTCTATTTGGCGGCGCAGCAATTTCCACAGGCCTGACGAGGTTCAAGCCTTTGCCGTGAGGACCATCATCAGCGATATCAGGGCGAAAGATAATCGCCAACGTGCGCTATATGACTAGGTGCCCCGCAATATAAACAAAGATTATTAACTCCACGATACTCCTTCTCATCATCAATGGGTGGTCCAAATCGTATGGAATCCAGCTCCATTGGAACAACATGAGTAGGATGCTCCATTGAGGATGAGGATCGTGGTTGTGTCATAGGTTGGGCAAAATGATGCGGATGGGATTGACAACGATACTCAAACAGTCGATTATCACACCTTATTGCTTGAGCCATTGCTTCACTTAAGGTTGATGGATCTTTAAGGTTCAGTAGTAAATTCTTGACATCCCATCGAAGAACCAGGTGGAAATGATCAATGAGTGCTTGTTCATCCCACTGAATGTCACAAGCAAGTTGAGCAAATTCTGAAGCATAAGTTGATGTCACACGAGAACCTTGTTGAAGATAAACAAGCTTGTTGGTTGATGTCTTGTGCTTCTCGAAATCACCAAAAGTTGCTTCAAAGTAAGCAAGAAAAGCGACGTAATCTTCAAGAAGAGGTGATGATTTTTTTCCACTAGTGGAGCAAACCATGCTTGTGCCACTTCCGTTAAAAGAGTTCCAATAAGCCCAACTTGACTAAAAGGAGTAGGATATCATCGTGAGTGAAGCTTAAGAATCAATTTGACTTGATTGATGAAACCTCTAAACTTGGAGCGAGTTCCATCAAAGTTCTTTGGGAGACAAACTTTAGGTTCCATAACTTGACAATTATGAACCTCAACCCCTTCCATGAGGCAGAATTACGGAGGAAGGCCAAGACACATATGAGGAGCCCCCATCGGCATGGATGAAGTAGGTAGAGGAGATGGGCCACACTCACGAAGAGCGCGTAGCAACGCAGATGCTGGCCATGAAAACCATTGAGGAGTCTATACTCAAGTCTGAATATTTCTCGAACTTGGCTCCTAGGCGGTTGATCACCAGTTCAGAGTTACAATATAAGCCCTATTTTGTACTGCTGGCTGACTATAATGCTGAGATCAAACGCATAACCAACCAGTACCCTACGTTCGCAACACAGTTTGAACCCGAAGACATTCCACAGGCAGTATCAAAAGGATGGAAGCTAAGTCAACTAGATATAAAGAATGCATTCCTGAATGGATATATATATCAGACGAAGTCTACATGGAACAACTAGAAGGTTTCGTAAATTCCAGATACCCAGAACATGTGTGCAGACTAAGAAAAGCACTTTATGGACTGAAGCAAGCTCCAAGAGCTTGGAACTACAGACTTGTGAAGTATCTCAATGAACTTGGATACCAAAGTTTGAAGGCAGATGCAAGTCTACTCATTAAAAGAACAGAAGAAGAAATGATCTACATTTGCATTTATGTAGACGACATAATAATTACCGGTACCTCAGATGCAGGAATCACAGAGGTGAAGAAACTGCTCAAAAAGGAATTCAAAATCGGTGACCTGGGAAAGTTATCATAATTTCTAGGAATGGAAATCACATATACAGATCACGGCATATATGTTATGCAAAAAGGGTATCTCCTAAACTTACTGAAGAAGTTCAACATGGAGAATTGCAGAGAAGCTTCAACACCGCTTGAAGTAAATCATAAACTCAGCAAATATGATGGTACAGAGTTTAAAGATATGAAGAAGTATCAGTCGTTAGTAGGAAGCTTAATTTATGCTACGCTAACAAGACCGGATCTCAGCTATCCGGTGGGAGTTCTTTCACAGTTTATGCATTGTCCGACAGATCAACATTGGGTTGAAGGACAAAGAGTTCTTAGATATATAAAAGGAACTATAAAGGAAGGATTATATTATCCTTTTACATCAGATATAAAGCTGAGAACATTCAGTGACTCAGACTGGGAAGGAAGTCAAGATGACAGAAGATCGACACATGGGTATATGATATACCTAGGGGATAAGCTAGTAAGCTGGTGCTCAAAGAAACAGCATACAATAGCTTTATCGTCAACAGAAGCCGAATACAAAGGAGTGGTAGAAACCGCGAAAGAAGTAATATGGATGCAGACCTTGCTCAAAAGCATGGGGATTGATCAAGGTATACCAATTATACATGGAGACAATATGAGCTCGTTGTATCTCGCAGCAAACCCAGTATTTCACGCAAGAACAAAGCACATAGAAATTCAGTATCACTTCCTGAGGGAAAAGGTAATGGAGAAGGAGATAGAAATAGTCTACACTCCTACGAAAGATCAGATAGCAGATATCTTGACAAAAAGCTTGGATGGAACAAAGACAAGCCGATTCAAAGAAATGGCAGGTATAAAAGAAAGAAAGATATATGAAAGACCGGAAGAGGTCAAATTAGTGATTGAGGGGGAGCTTTTGAGGAATCACTCACGAATTTGACATACAGATAGATATAAAAGAAAAAGAAAAGAAGTAGAAACTTCAGAAAATTAAAAGCCTCAGTTGTACAGCGTGCGAAATCAGTCCGTTAACTAGAATCAAGAATTGTACGAGTGACAAAGCAATAAACCGCGGTGGGCGCATAATGGGCGCATAATGCTCGCATAACGCGAATTAAAGAATGGGAGCATGGAAGAGCGCAGAAGAAAAAGTGTATATATATACCAAGGATTGAAGGACTCGGATGATGAGGGATGATGAGAAGAAGAGGATTATGAAAGATCGCGTATGAGTGAAGAGAGAGTGAGAAGTTCTCAGAAGACGCCATAGATCGCGTATGTACAGATGAATAACAGAAACCTGGAATGTCAGGTATTCATGTGAGAGGGATGGTAATAAGAAACTACTCAGTGTAGGAGAGTTTCTACAGCTTGAGCAAGAAGAGGCCAAGCTAATTTGTACACATCTTCTCTAATAGAAAACACATGTTCATGTGGAAGTTTGCGCGCACTGCTCGCATGTGAAGAATTTGAGTTTTTTCATGTTACAGTAGAAAGTTCGTTAACCATTAACAGTTATAGTTCATTACTAAATGTGTCCCTCGGTACTCTCTCAGTAAACGAATGTCTCGGTCAAAGATATCTCAGTAAACGCATTTTCGGTCAGTTATAGTTTTCTCAAAAAGCGATTCTTCGGTAAAACAACGAAGTATATCTCGCAGTAGAATTTGAAGCTTTGTATGAGAGATAGCTCATCTTGTAGCTAGACGTCTCTATTTTAAGCTGATCACAGTTTCCGGTGGAATGAATGTGTACACACAGTACAAAGTCTAACCGGAAAGTGGCACTTCAGAACTGTGAAGTTTTCCTTAAAAAGTTCATTCAGTGAAGGAAGTTCACGTATCACTTCCTTACTTCACATAATTCATTTGAAGTAATCAGGATCAAAATCAAAGTTCATTTCGGTGATATTCCGACAAAATTTCGGTGACGTCCCAGTAACAGTTCGCTGAAGTTCCGGTGGAAGTCAAGTCGCAGCTTAACACAGTTAAGCGACAGTAATCCTGCTAAGCTACTGTTGATTACAGAGGTGTTCTATAATACTCTAGCTTAGCTCTTTATTTGGCGGCGCACCAATTTCCGCAGGCCTGACGAGGTTCAAGCCTTTGCCGTGAGGACCATCATCAGCGATATCAGGGCGAAAGATAATCGCCAACATGCGCTATATGACTAGGTGCCCCGCAATATAAACAAAGATTATTAACTCCACGATACTCCTTCTCATCATCAATGGGTGGTCCAAATCGTATGGAATCCAGCTCCATTGGAACAACATGAGTAGGATGCTCCATTGAGGATGAGGATCGTGGTTGTGTCATAGGTTGGGCAAAATGATGCGGATGGGATTGACAACGATACTCAAACAGTCGATTATCACACCTTATTGCTTGAGCCATTGCTTCACTTAGGATTGATGGATCTTTAAGGTTCAGTAGTAAATTCTTGACATCCCATCGAAGAACCAGGTGGAAATGATCAATGAGTGCTTGTTCATCCCACTGAATGTCACAAGCAAGTTGAGCAAATTCTGAAGCATAAGTTGATGTCACACGAGAACCTTGTTGAAGATAAACAAGCTTGTTGGTTGATGTCTTGTGCTTCTCGAAATCACCAAAAGTTGCTTCAAAGTAAGCAAGAAAAGCGACGTAATCTTCAAGAAGAGGTGATGATTTTTTTCCACTAGTGGAGCAAACCATGCTTGTGCCACTTCCGTTAAAAGAGTTCCAATAAGCCCAACTTGACTAAAAGGAGTAGGATATCATCGTGAGTGAAGCTTAAGAATCAATTTGACTTGATTGATGAAACCTCTAAACTTGGAGCGAGTTCCATCAAAGTTCTCTGGGAGACAAACTTTAGGTTCCATAACTTGACAATTATGAACCTCAACCCCTTCCATGAGGCAGAATTACGGAGGAAGGCCAAGACACATATGAGGAGCCCCCATCGGCATGGATGAAGCAGGTAGAGGAGATGGGCCACACTCACGAAGAGCGCGTAGCAACGCAGATGCTGGCCATGAAAACCATTGAGGAGTCTATACTCAAGTCTGAATATTTCTCGAACTTGGCTCCTAGGCGGTTGATCACCAGTTCAGAGTTACAATATAAGCCCTATTTTGTACTGCTGGCTGACTATAATGCTGAGATCAAACGCATAACCAACCAGTACCCTACGTTCGCAACACAGTTTGAACCCGAGGACATTCCACAGGCAGTATCAAAAGGATGGAAGCTAAGTCAACTAGATATAAAGAATGCATTCCTGAATGGATATATATATCAGACGAAGTCTACATGGAACAACTAGAAGGTTTCGTAAATTCCAGATACCCAGAACATGTGTGCAGACTAAGAAAAGCACTTTATGGACTGAAGCAAGCTCCAAGAGCTTGGAACTACAGACTTGTGAAGTATCTCAATGAACTTGGATACCAAAGTTTGAAGGCAGATGCAAGTCTACTCATTAAAAGAACAGAAGAAGAAATGATCTACATTTGCATTTATGTAGACGACATAATAATTACCGGTACCTCAGATGCAGGAATCACAGAGGTGAAGAAACTGCTCGAAAAGGAATTCAAAATCAGTGACCTGGGAAAGTTATCATAATTTCTAGGAATGGAAATCACATATACAGATCACGGCATATATGTTATGCAAAAAGGGTATCTCCTAAACTTACTGAAGAAGTTCAACATGGAGAATTGCAGAGAAGCTTCAACACCGCTTGAAGTAAATCATAAACTCAGCAAATATGATGGTACAGAGTTTAAAGATATGAAGAAGTATCAGTCGTTAGTAGGAAGCTTAATTTATGCTACGCTAACAAGACCGGATCTCAGCTATCCGGTGGGAGTTCTTTCACAGTTTATGCATTGTCCGACAGATCAACATTGGGTTGAAGGACAAAGAGTTCTTAGATATATAAAAGGAACTATAAAGGAAGGATTATATTATCCTTTTACATCAGATATAAAGCTGAGAGCATTCAGTGACTCAGACTGGGCAGGAAGTCAAGATGACAGAAGATCGACACATGGGTATATGATATACCTAGGGGATAAGCTAGTAAGCTGGTGCTCAAAGAAACAGCATACAGTAGCTTTATCGTCAACAGAAGCCGAATACAAAGGAGTGGTAGAAACCGCGAAAGAAGTAATATGGATGCAGACCTTGCTCAAAAGCATGGGGATTGATCAAGGTATACCAATTATACATGGAGACAATATGAGCTCGTTGTATCTAGCAGCAAACCCAGTATTTCACGCAAGAACAAAGCACATAGAAATTCAGTATCACTTCCTGAGGGAAAAGGTAATGGAGAAGGAGATAGAAATAGTCTACACTCCTACGAAAGATCAGATAGCAGATATCTTGACAAAAAGCTTGGATGGAACAAAGACAAGCAGATTCAAAGAAATGGCAGGTATAAAAGAAAGAAAGATATATGAAAGACCGGAAGAGGTCAAATTAGTGATTGAGGGGGAGCTTTTGAGGAATCACTCACGAATTTGACATACAGATAGATATAAAAGAAAAAGAAAAGAAGCAGAAACTTCATAAAATTAAAAGCCTCAGTTGTACAGCGTGCGAAATCAGTCCGTTAACTAGAATCAAGAATTGTACGAGTGACAGAGCAATAAACCGCGGTGGGCGCATAATGCTCGCATAACGCGAATTAAAGAATGGGAGCATGGAAGAGCGCAGAAGAAAAAGTGTATATATATACCAAGGATTGAAGGACTCGGATGATGAGGGATGATGAGAAGAAGAGGATTATGAAAGATCGCGTATGAGTGAAGAGAGAGTGAGAAGTTCTCAGAAGACGCCATAGATCGCGTATGTACAGATGAATAACAAAAACCTGGAATGTCAGGTATTCATGTGAGAGGGATGGTAATAAGAAACTACTCAGTGTAGGAGAGTTTCTACAGCTTGAGCAAGAAGAGGCCAAGCTAATTTGTACACATCTTCTCTAATAGAAAACACATGTTCATGTGGAAGTTTGCGCGCACTGCTCGCATGTGAAGAATTTGAGTTTTTTCATGTTACAGTAGAAAGTTCGTTAACCATTAACAGTTATAGTTCATTACTAAATGTGTCCCTCGGTACTCTCTCAGTAAACGAATGTCTCGGTCAAAGATATCTCAGTAAACGCATTTTCGGTCAGTTATAGTTTTCTCAAAAAGCGATTCTTCGGTAAAACAACGAAGTATATCTCGCAGTAGAATTTGAAGCTTTGTATGAGAGATAGCTCATCTTGTAGCTAGACGTCTCTATTTTAAGCTGATCACAGTTTCCGGTGGAATGAATGTGTACACACAGTACAAAGTCTAACCGGAAAGTGGCACTTCAGAACTGTGAAGTTTTCCTTAAAAAGTTCATTCAGTGAAGGAAGTTCACGTATCACTTCCTTACTTCACATAATTCATTTGAAGTAATCAGGATCAAAATCAAAGTTCATTTCGGTGATATTCCGACAAAATTTCGGTGACGTCCCAGTAACAGTTCGCTAAAGTTCCGGTGGAAGTCAAGTCGCAGCTTAACACAGTTAAGCGACAGTAATCCTGCTAAGCTACTGTTGATTACAGAGGTGTTCTATAATACTCTAGCTTAGCTCTCTATTTGGCGGCGCAGCAATTTCCACAGGCCTGACGAGGTTCAAGCCTTTGCCGTGAGGACCATCATCAGCGATATCAGGGCGAAAGATAATCGCCAACATGCGCTATATGACTAGGTGCCCCGCAATATAAACAAAGATTATTAACTCGACGATACTCCTTCTCATCATCAGTGGGTGGTCCAAATCGTATGGAATCCAGCTCCATTGGAACAACATGAGTAGGATGCTCCATTGAGGATGAGGATCGTGGTTGTGTCATAGGTTGGGCAAAATGATGCGGATGGGATTGACAACGATACTCAAACAGTCGATTATCACACCTTATTGCTTGAGCCATTGCTTCACTTAGGGTGATGGATCTTTAAGGTTCAGTAGTAAATTCTTGACATCCCATCGAAGAACCCGGTGGAAATGATCAATGAGTGCTTGTTCATCCCACTGAATGTCACAAGCAAGTTGAGCAAATTCTGAAGCATAAGTTGATGTCACACGAGAACCTTGTTGAAGATAAACAAGCTTGTTGGTTGATGTCTTGTCCTTCTCGAAATCACCAAAAGTTGCTTCAAAGTCAGCAAGAAAAGCGACGTAATCTTCAAGAAGAGGTGATGATTTTTTTCCACTAGTGGAGCAAACCATGCTTGTGCCACTTCCGTTAAAAGAGTTCCAATAAGCCCAACTTGACTAAAAGGAGTAGGATATCATCGTGAGTGAAGCTTAAGAATCAATTTGACTTGATTGATGAAACCTCTAAACTTGGAGCGAGTTCCATCAAAGTTCTTTGGGAGACAAACTTTAGGTTCCATAGCTTGTTGAGGAGGTTCTATGCCGAGGGAGGAATTTTGGATCATGTTTAATGATTCTCGAAGTCGCATGCTTTCCTCCTGTATGTGTTGTAAGCTAGCCATGACGTGATTAAGATCTACCTTTGACATGATTGCAAGTGAAAGAATAGAGTCTTGAACCAAATGACAAAGAATAGCCATGATTGACATGAGTCTTGAACCAAATGACAAAGAAAATGTTGAAAATCAAGTGCAGAATCTCAGGTTTTGAGTGGACTGAATGCATCACCAAGCAATAGTTCCAACTCAAATCCATGGAGTGGAAGATTACGTGGAATTTTCAGTCCAGCAAATTCATCAAATACATCCAAGAAAGGTAAAGAAAAGCTTTCTGCTAGTTATAAAACAGGTGCAAGTTTTGAAGACGTTGATGGAGATTCAAGCGGTTTAGAAAAGAGTCTTGATGAGGAACTTGGATTGCCCTCTGTGAAGACTCCAGGAGTAAGAAACGCACATGCACATGATACAAGGAGAAGTGACCCAGGACCAAGAAGATCTAGGAGGATGAGGAATTCAGTGCAACGATTGACATATGATAGTTACATGGCTCGTCATTATGCCTACACGAAAAAGGTAATACATGTTGGTGCATTTTGCCCAAGCCTACATGCTTGATATGCTTGATATTATCCTCATTTGTAAGTCACATGAGTAGTCATGTGAACACCTCTTGTAAAAGAGTACATTTTATCTCTTGTAAATGGAAAAAGAAAAAAGTAAAAGGATGGCTTACCTCATCCATGATGTAAAAGCAAATTTGTGGCTCCAACTACCAAAATCACGAATTTTTGAGCTGAGGGAATCTCTCCTAACTTTGGGGATCACTTTTAGGTGGAGCCATTCGAATTCGAATTCAAAACTCCCTCCAAGAATTGCTATAAAAGGAGCAAGAAGGAAGAGGCGATTAGCAAGTCTTGTACGTGACCACTTCATGTCATTTTGTAGAGATTGAAGAGCTTACTCCATAGCTCTATCATTCTACTCCCATTGTGCAAAGATTCATTGCCAATGTGGTTGTAATCATATGTGAATCTATACATTTATTATCATCTACCTCTCTGTTTTGTTCTCTGCTATACTCACTCAGAGCAGTAACTTCATAAGGTCATATCTCGAGTTTTACTGAACCTTTTTCAGTGTTTTAAAGTGCGTTGGATAGCTCTCACTGTCTAGTTTCTACCTATAAATTTTCAAGGTCATTGGATTTATACTTTTGGAGATATCTGCATTTTACTGCTTACTGGTCTATCTCTGCAGAGCCCCGAGAATTGTGGGAATGTTCCAGAACTTGATGAAACTTGTTCTCAGTGCTCAGTCCATCATTTGAAGTGTTTTAACTTGGAATAGGAAGCTTGCTAAGTCTATTTGCTATGCCCAAAAGGAATTTTTCTAATTCCTTCCAGGTTGAGAGCACTGTTCATTTTTTCCAGCAGGTGTATGTCCAAAAATAGCAAGTTTTGGGAGCTAGTCATTTCGCAACTTGTCGGTCTTGACTTAAACTTTTGGGATACATGTTCCAAAGTACTTGGCTGATATTTTGGTGGATTTAGGAAGCTCAAAGGGTCTACTAATCAACTCTGAAGTCTCAGTTGGCTGGTGTGAAGCTGGTTGTAGCGGCACCTACTCATCTTTGGATTGCATCCACCATCTCTCTTCACAGTGGTATCAGAGCATAGTCAAGCAACATGGGAGATGGATTTCCATCAACAATTGACAAATTGGATCGAAACAACTATCCGGCATGGTCTCTAAGGATGGAGGCTTACCTTCAAGGGAGGAATCTATATGGATTCATATCCGGAGATGAAGCAATGCCAACCATGAGGAACAAAGGGCAACCATCACATGAAGAAGTGGAAGGACTTTCGAATTGGTGTTCGAAGGATGCACTTGCAAGGTCCTATATTCTAAACTCAATCTCTGATTTTCTTTTACCTCATGTCAAGGGATGCAAGACATCAAGAGAAACCTGGAATGCACTTGCTTCTTTCTTCTCTTCCAACACTCGAGCAAGGAAGAACCAATTGTGGATGGAGTTCACAACAATGAAGAAAAGCCCGAAGCAAAATGTGACTGATTATGTCACAAAGATGAAGGAGATTTCCGACCAACTTGGAAGCATTGGAGAGGTAATTGAAGAGGAGCAAATCATAAGACAAATCATGAATGGAATCAAAGCAGACGACAAGTGGGAGTCATTCACAACAGCCATGGATTTATACATGGATATGCATGTACCCGACCTCAACACACTCATGGGCCAACTCTTCACTCATGAAGCAAAGATTAGCAAAGGTGGTGAGTCCTCAAGAGGTAATCAAACTTCTGCCTTATATTCTGATAAAGCTAAGGTCAAGGACAAGTCAAAGAATAGAAAGAATGAAGATGAAGGAAGCTCTTTCCAAGCAAACTTTGCAGGTAGAGGACGAGCTAGAGGAAGAGGCAGAAGTGGAAAGCAAGGCAGGGGGAGATTCCAATCATCTCAACCTTGCAACATATGTGGCTTATCTAACCATACTACTGAAGAATGTTTCAGGAACCCGAGGAACTCAAGAGGAAGAGGATTCAATAGAGGTGGCTATGGATCAAATAGAGGCAGGTACAATGGAGGCTACAACAACAACTACTACAACAACAATTACAACAACAACAACAACTATCAAAGTGGCCATAGAGGAAGAAGAGATTACAATAACTATGCAGAGGACCAAAGTCAAGAAGATTCATTATTGATTATGAATCTATCAACAAAGAAGGGTAAGGATGATGATCACATATTTTACATTGATTCGGGATGCTCGAACCATGTAGCAGGAAATGTGGCTTTACTTTCTGATTTGGAAGATCCTCATAACAAGCATGAAGTGCAGACAGGAGATGACACAAAGCACTCAGTGGAGAAGATAGGTAATGTGAAGACATCAGATGGGAATATGAACCTCTTAAGCAAAGTCTTGTATGTCCCTACAATTACCAAAAATTTAATAAGTGTTGGACAGATTGTTGAAAAAGGATTGCAGGTTAGATTCAATCGATTTGGAGCATATGTTGAAGACCCAAGGCAAGGCTTTCGAAGGATTGCCAAAGGAGAAAAGACAGGAAGGCTTTTCACTTTTGAAGTGGAAGATACAAAGAACATAGCTTTGTTTAGCTATGGATCTCAAACTCTAACAGAGTTGGAGATATGGCACAAAAGGCTTGCTCACATTGGTGAGAGGACACTCAAACAGATTTGCAGGGACCAAAGTGTACTTGGTTTGCCTAATATCACAAGGCAACACATGATTTATAAGTGTGAAGCTTGTCAACTCGGCAAGGCTCATAGACAACCTTTCAATAAGAAAGGATATATGTATCAAAATCCTTTGGATCTAGTGCACACGGATGTGTGGGGTCCAAGTAAGGAGCCATCTATATCAGGCTCAAGATATTATGTGTCTTTCATAGATGATTGTAGCAGGTGGACCATTCTGTTTTTCATGAAGCACAAGGATGAAGTGTTTAATTGCTTTAAGAAGTATATTGCTCTTGTTGAAAATCAAACAGGTAGGACTTTGAAAAGACTCAGATCAGATGGTGGAGGAGAATACTTCTCTTCTGAATTTGATGCCTTCTTGCATGAAAGAGGCATTAAAAGGGAAGTCACTACAAGGTATACACCTGAACTCAATGGTGTAGCAGAGAGGAGGAATAGAGCTATCGTCGAAGCTGCAAGGTCCATGCTCAACGAAAAGGGATTGCCGAACTACCTATGGGCAGAGGCTGTGTCGACAGCCACATATCTCATAAATAGACTTCCATCTAAGTCACTAGATGGAACCACTCCATATGAAGTGTGGAATGGAAGAAGACCTAGTCTAGAGCATTGTAAAATCTTTGGATGCTTAGCCTATGCTCACATTCCTTCTCAAGTAAGAGGGAAATTGGATCCCAAGGCAGAGAAGTGTGTATTCATTGGTTATGATCAAAACCAAAAAGGATATAGATTGTACAATCCAACCAATAAAGGATTTTCTGTGAGTAGAGATGTAATTTTTGATGAAAACAAATCATGGTTTGATGATGACAGGAAAGTGAAGCTGCCATATGACTTGGATGAAGATTTTCCATCACTTCAACCAAAGGAGCCAAAGCAGATTGAAGAAAGTGATTCGGAGATTGACCTAGAAGACTTGGAAAGACTAAAGCTATGGAAGAACAAAGGTAAAGCAAAGATGCAGGATGCTACATATGGACCCGAGAGCTCACATCAACCACTTAGAAGGTCTTCGAGGGAGAAGAAGAAACCAGAGAGGTTTGGTTATGATACTTCTTTGGTCACCAAGCACTCAATCTACATTGCAAAGGATTCAACCAATGAAGAACCTACCACATTCGAAGAAGCACAAAGCAAGAAAGCTTGGAGAGATGCAATGGATGAAGAAATGGAAGCCTTGAAGGAGAATGACACTTGGGAGCTTGTACCTAACAAGCCATCTATGAAGATAATCGGATCTCGATGGATATACAAAATCAAGAGGAATCCAGATGGAAGTATAAATAGACACAAAGCAAGGTTAGTTGCTAAAGGGTTTGCTCAAACCCATGGTATTGATTATGAGGAGACTTTCTCTCCTGTTGCAAAAATGCCTACAATTAGGGTTCTCATAAGTCTTGCTGCATCTAGAAATTGGAATCTTTATCAACTTGATGTAAAGAATGCCTTCTTGAATGGATGGATTTCTGAGGAAGTGTATATGGCACAACCTCCTGGATATGAGGATGCACATCATCCTAACTATGTATGCAAACTAAAGAAAGCTTTGTATGGATTGAAGCAAGCTCCAAGAGCTTGGAATTTCAGATTGGTTACTTATTTGCAGGACCAAGGATTCAAAGCTAGCAAGGCGGATACCTCTTTGTTCATAAAGAGGAATGGATCTGAAGTGATCTATTTATGTGTGTATGTTGATGATATTATTATCACAGGCAATGATCTTGAAGGAATCAAACAGGTAAAGAGTCAAATGAAGGAGGAGTTCAAAATAAGTGACCTCGGACCACTCACTTATTTTCTTGGATTGGAGTTGATCTACACAGATTCAGGTATATACATCACACAAAGGAAGTATGTCCATGACATGCTCGTCAAGTTCAAGATGGAAAATACCAAGTGTGCAGGTACACCTATGGAGCAAAATCATAAGCTTAGTGCTTATGAAGGAGAGCCAATTGAAGACATCACAAGCTATCAAAGCTTGGTTGGAAGTTTGAACTATGCAACACTCACAAGGGTGGATATATGCTATAGTGTTAGCATATTGAGTCAGTTTATGCATAAGCCGAGAAGACCACATATGGAAGCGGCCAAGCGAGTCCTCAAGTACCTAAAGGGGACCATGAATGAAGGTTTGTTTTATTCATTTACTTCAGATATTGAGCTAAAGGTCTACTCAGATGCAGATTGGGCCGGATCTAAAGATGATAGAAGAAGCACATCAGGGTATATATCATTTGCAGGTTCAAAAATCATTTCTTGGTCATCGAAGAAGCAACCAACCGTGGCATTATCTTCTACTGAAGCTGAATATAGAGGTTTGGCTAATGCAACTCAAGAAATCATGTGGTTAAAATCTTTGTACACAGATCTTGGACTTCATTCTTCAACACCTCACATTTTTGGTGACAACACAAGCTCACTACATCTAGCAGCTAATCCGGTATACCATGCTAGAACCAAGCATATTGAAGTCCACTACCATTATGTAAGGGAGAAGCTAATGAGCAAGGATATTCAACTATCCTATGTCTCTACAGATATGCAATGTGCAGACATGTTGACGAAAGCTCTTGATGGTACGAAATTAAGTAGATTCAAGTTGATGATTGGTTTGCAGGAAATCAAGGACAATTGAAGACTTATTTGGAGGCCAAGCATGTTAGGCTTGAGGGGGAGCTGTTGGTGCATTTTGCCCAAGCCTACATGCTTGATATGCTTGATATTATCCTCATTTGTAAGTCACATGAGTAGTCATGTGAACACCTCTTGTAAAAGAGTACATTTTATCTCTTGTAAATGGAAAAAGAAAAAAGTAAAAGGATGGCTTACCTCATCCATGATGTAAAAGCAAATTTGTGGCTCCAACTACCAAAATCACGAATTTTTGAGCTGAGGGAATCTCTCCTAACTTTGGGGATCACTTTTAGGTGGAGCCATTCGAATTCGAATTCAAAACTCCCTCCAAGAATTGCTATAAAAGGAGCAAGAAGGAAGAGGCGATTAGCAAGTCTTGTACGTGACCACTTCATGTCATTTTGTAGAGATTGAAGAGCTTACTCCATAGCTCTATCATTCTACTCCCATTGTGCAAAGATTCATTGCCAATGTGGTTGTAATCATATGTGAATCTATACATTTATTATCATCTACCTCTCTGTTTTGTTCTCTGCTATACTCACTCAGAGCAGTAACTTCAGAAGGTCATATCTCGAGTTTTACTGAACCTTTTTCAGTGTTTTAAAGTGCGTTGGATAGCTCTCACTGTCTAGTTTCTATCTATAAATTTTCAAGGTCATTGGATTTATACTTTTGGAGATATCTGCATTTTACTGCTTACTGGTCTATCTCTGCAGAGCCCCGAGAATTGTGGGAATGTTCCAGAACTTGATGAAACTTGTTCTCAGTGCTCAGTCCATCATTTGAAGTGTTTTAACTTGGAATAGGAAGCTTGCTAAGTCTATTTGCTATGCCCAAAAGGAATTTTTCTAATTCCTTCCAGGTTGAGAGCACTGTTCATTTTTTCCAGCAGGTGTATGTCCAAAAATAGCAAGTTTTGGGAGCTAGTCATTTCGCAACTTGTCGGTCTTGACTTAAACTTTTGGGATACATGTTCCAAAGTACTTGGCTGATATTTTGGTGGATTTAGGAAGCTCAAAGGGTCTACTAATCAACTCTGAAGTCTCAGTTGGCTGGTGTGAAGCTGGTTGTAGCGGCACCTACTCATCTTTGGATTGCATCCACCATCTCTCTTCACAATACAAGATGTTGAACCTTCTTGCTTTGAAGATGCAATTGGAATTGCAGATTGGGAAAAGCTTTAGGACACTTGTTGCATTAGCTACAGCAAAAGGATGTACTTTGCATCAGATGGATGTGAAGAATGCTTTCCTACATGGTGAGTTACAAGAAGAAGTATATATGGACCAGCCACAAGGATATGAAGATTCAAAGCATCCAGAATATGTTTGCAGGTTGCAAAAGGCTTTGTATAGGCTGAAACAGGCTCCACGTGCATGGCATGCAAGGATTGCTGATTACTTAACCAGCATTGGGTTTTCTATGTGTGATGCAGATCATTCACTATATACAAGGAAGGTTGATGATGGCATCACGATTGTGGCCATTTATGTTGATGACTTGATTGTAGGTGGCGATAATGAAGAAAGCATCAAAGAGGTAAAGCAACTTCTTATGCAGGAATTTGACATGAAAGATCTTGGTGTGCTGCACTATTTCTTGGGCATTGAGTTTATACATACAGAAAGAGGTATATGGATGTCGCAAAGGCAATATGCCTTGAATATGCTGAAAAAGTATGGTATGGATGGTTGTAAGCCAATTTCTATGCCATTAGATCAGAATTTGAAGTTGGATACTACATCAGGTGAATCATTGGAAAATGCTACTATGTACATGAAAATTGTGGGAAGTCTTATATATCTTACAAATTACAAGGCCTGATTTAAGCTATACTGTTGGACTCGAAAGTTAGTTTATGCAGGTTCCTAGGAAGCCACATTTGGATGCTCTGAGGTGCACTCTACGTTATGTGAGTGCTACTTTGGATTATGTATTATTTTATGAAGCTTGTGTAGATTTGCAAGTTCATGGATACACTGATGCAGATTGGGTTGGAAGTACTCCAAATAGAAGATCTACTACTAGCTTTCTTTTCTCACTTGGAGGTGCACCTATTACATGGAGCAGTAAGAAGCAACCCACTGTTGCTTTTTCGAGTATAGAGGCTGAGTATAGAGGTGCTACAATGGCAGCATGTGAGGCATCATAGTTGGAGATGTTACTTGCAGATTTAGGTGTGGAAGTGCAAAAGCCTATCACTATCTATTGTGATAATCTTAGCAGCATACAGTTAGCACAGAATCCTGTTTTCCATGCGAGAACAAAGCATATCGAGGTACATTATCACTTCATCAGAGAGAAGGTATTAGCAGGTGATATTGATCTTGTTTATGTGAAGATATTTTTACCAAAGCACTTGGAGATGAGAAGTTGAAGAAGTTTCGGGAGATGCTTGGATTATAGGATATGGCATTGAGCTTGAGAGGGAGTGTTGAGATATCAAGCTCAACATGTGATGATCCAGGATGACACGCACCAGTTTTTCGTTTCTCTGACATGTATAGTGGTCACGCCGGTATATGTCAGGGATACTTCATTGCGATTTATTAGATTTATCTACCGAGAGTGATGGCACATTTGTTTCTTGCCAGCTCACTCATTCGTGGACATTAGGTTTTTCCTTATGTACTGATCTTTATATACTTCACCTGTTGTATTCTTGTTTTTTAGTTCATTCTTGTACATCCCTTTTATGTAATAGAAGAAGAAGAAGAAGAAGAAGAAGAAGATCATTCTTCCTTGCCTCAATCAATGTGTGTGCTTCTTCTTGAGAGTGAGAGTGTGTGTGTGAGCTCTCTTCCTTATCTCCTTCCTCGTGACATGTGTGAGGCATGAGGAGGTGTGTGGTGAAACTAGGTGAGTTGTGGAGCTCTGTTTTTGCCCATATTTTGAACTAGAGTTGTCAGAATCGAACAAGAGTACCACCATCCGATGCATCTTGTCAGGAGCTTCAACAAGTCCATATTTGGAGTTCGCTGACTGAGGCTTGAAATTTATGCAAAGTTGGACTACCTTTTTTTTATATAAAGGAAGTTCGGCAATAGCCTACTCTCCCGGACTTGAATTAAATTAAGAAACAAAGGTACAAGAGAAGGGGACTAGTGCCCACGGGACCCCCCAAATCCCACAAAGCAGGGGAAGCTTGATTGAATCCTAGGTTGCATTACAGAGAAGGTTAATCACCCTCTCGTCTCCCTCATGCGGGGCCCACTTGGGTTTGAGCTTGTTGTTGATCAAAAGGAGGACTTGATGGTGCCTGAAGGGGGGGGATTTCTTACTGTTAACTATCCTTTTGCCAAGGAGGAATAGTGATTTCTCAATCGACCACTCCCTAGGGGGATCGCCGAAGTTGAGAGCACACCTCTCCCGCCAAATTTTCCACAGTACTTCCCCTCTGATGGCGTTCCAGAGTGTCGCAGAGCAGCCGATCGCTTCTCCCAAAAGGACTTGTTTCCAACTAAGCTGTTTTTGAAGTCTGATTTTCATTCCAACCATCTGCCAGATTCTGTAGGAGTTGGGGCAAGTGAGGAAGATGTGTGGGACATCTTTGATAGCCCGGTGGTAGCGTTTGCACCAAGGAGGAATCCCACAAAGCTTGCTAGCCTTGTGGTTGGTCCAAATTCCTCGATGAAGAATTTGCCATAAGAGGACAGACTTCTTAATCTCTATAAGGGGGTGCTAGATACTCATGAATTTCATGTCCCACCGAAGCCGCGTCCAAGACAGGCACCACTTCTTGTTGAGGCTGATCTGGTGGTCAGCCGTTTCTTTGATGTTCGGGATTTTGAGTAGGCTATTTCCATTGTGCCATTTGAGACCAAGCGAGTTCGGTGTGTCGTGTCCCATGAGAAGGCGAGTCTTGTGACGATCCCATGCGAGGCATCTGCTTTGCAAAGTGTTCCATTCTTCGTAGGAGATGTTTATGCGAGGGTCAATATCCTCGAAGTTGATCCAGCAGTTGGTGTCATGTTTCCAGAGGTGTTTCCATTTTTTGAATCCTTTGTTCCATAACTTCTTGGCATTTTGAATGTTCCACGACTCCACACTCCGGATGCCATGAATCGGAAACCAGATAGAGTCGTTTTGTCTGATTCCGGCCGCCCACTTCCAGTCCTCACTAATTCTTGTGAAGCTTTTGACTTTATTCCAGCCCTTCCAAAGGGAGCACACGAGATTGGAGCCTTTCGGGAAGACGGGGATCGGGGAGAATAGCAGGGTCATGATGTCAAGATTCTTCCAATTCGGGAACCCCATGAGGGCTAACTCATTCTTGTTTCTGAAGATCAACTTGGCCCACGAGGCCTCCCTATTGCACCAAGCCTTAATCATCCATTTGGCAGCCAGTTTGTTAGCCATACACCCAATGTCCAGGATGCCAAGCCCCCCGCTATCTCTAGGGCTAGTGCAGATGGCCCATTTGATTTTAGGCACCCCCCTTCTGTTATGATCGCCCGTCCAAAGAAAGTTTCTACAAATACTATTCAGTTTGGACAGGCCTTGCTCATTCGGTCTCCAACAAGAAAGGAAATAGATGGTAGAAGAGAGGAGGAACGTGTTGATAACCATCGCACGCCCAGCGAGATTGATTTGCATACCTCTCCAATAGTTAAGCTTGTTTTCGAGTTTGGCCAACACCCAGTTCCATCGCTGTTCCATAGAGACGCCAAACCCCAAGGGGATTCCAAGAAGTCGAAAGATTTGGCCCTGCGGAATGATTTGACAGCCATGATCAATGAGAAGGCCAGGATGATGTCCCACAATAGCCCTAAAGGCGGTCTTAGAGTGGTTGATTTTGGATCCAGAGGCATCACAAAAGGTAGCAAGGCACCTCCAGAAGGTCTCTAGGCTAGTATTATCATTGTGAACGAACGCGTTCATATCATCGGCAAAAAGTCTCATGATGATTTGACTGTGGTCGTGAGGCCGCCGGAGGCCTTTGATATTGCCAGCCTCCACATGATGTGCCACAAGTCTGCTCAACCCCTCAGTGGCGATGGCAAAGAGAAGGGGGGCCAGAGGGCACCCTTGTCTAATAGATCTTCTAAGATGGATCGCCTTCGAAAGTTTGCCATTAACGTTAATTTGGGTCGTTGCGTTTCCGAGAAGGGTCGCGATCATCTTGGTGAATTTCTGACTACATCCGAGATCTTGGAGCGACTGCAGAATATAGTCCCATTCTAGCCTGTCGTAGGCTTTGTCAAAGTCGATCTTGAGGAAAACCACATCTTGATTAGACTCATTTGCAAATTGAATACCTTCCCAAATATCCATAATGGTTTCCAGGATAGACCTGCCTTTGATGAAACCTTTTTGGTCCTCACTAAGCCAAGATTTCAGGTGGCACGAGAGTCTGTTGGCAATGACTTTGGCGATGATCTTGTATCCTGTTTGGAGCATCGTAATAGGCCGCCAGTTCTCGATTCTGTTCTTTTCCCCCTTCTTGTGTATCAACTTGATAATTCCATTATTTAGACAAGAAGGAAGAGCACCAAACTTTAGCGCTTCTTGCCAAACCATCCGAAGAGGGGTGGCAACCACCAGCTTGAAGGATTTAAAGAACTCGTTAGTGAGTCCGTCGGGTCCCGGGCTTTTACCGAGAGGGAGGGCGTCAATGACCTCAATGATTTCTGATTCAGAGATAGGGGCATGAAGCAGGGAGTGGAGGTTGGGTGGTATCCTCCGGGGGGAAACCCTAGAAATGGCAGCCATACAGTCCCTTCTATGGTGGGAGAGGGGGTTTGAGGTTCCCAGGAGTCTCGTGAAGTGCCCTTCGATGATGCCAAAATTATCTTCTTTCGAATTGCAAACATTGCCATGTGGATCTAGCAGTAGGGGGATCGATTCTCTGTTGTGTTTCCTTTTAAGGATACGGCACATCTCTTTGGTGGGTTTGTCGGCCTTGCCAGCCCACCACTCCTTGAAGAAGATTTGCAAGTTTTTCCTTTGTATTTCTTCCTCGTATCTCAACACTGCTCTGATTTTTCGGAGACCTTTCTGGGCTTGGTGTTTTCCTTTGTTCACTTCCTCTTCGAGCCGCCAGAGTCTGTGGTAAAGAGCTTCCCTACGAGCCTGCCGCACAGTCTCGAGCATCTTCTTAGTTCGGATCATGATCTTACGAGACTTGTCGACCGCACTTGTCCAGCACTTGGCTGGGGCCAAGCCAGAGGCGAACGCCACCTTCCACACATCAGCAATTTCTTGATGGACAGAGGGGAGGGAGAAGGTGGACGCGTTGGCATGGAACCACGGAGCCTTGCGGATCTTGTTGGAAGGTTGAAAAGTGATAACGATCGGGTAGTGATCAGAGATAGTGAGGTCAGTGCGTTGCGTGATGGTAGGGTGGCCCCACTGATGAGTAAAGCTCTGAGAGATGTAGCATCTATCGAGTCCAGCTTTCCTCAGATCCTCGCCCGCTTGGAGATTCGACCAAGAAAAGCCATTCGAGTCTTTGAATTCAACCAAATCCAGGTGGAGTTTGGTCATGTCCCACGTTTCTTTCTCCCGACTGTCGATGACCCTGCCCTTGCCCATCCATCTGTCCATAGGGTCCTCCACCATGTTGAAGTCACCACATATAAACACGTTGTGGGGAAGCGAGTCTAAGGAGGCCCAAGTGTTCAGTCTCTCCAAATCCCCGTTAGGGGCGTACAAAGAAACCATAGTAACACAAAGAGGAGCACCAAAAGAAACAGCAATCCAACGGTGACTTACATCTTCAATGGAGTTCTCAAGCTTTTCAAACCAGAGTTGCTTAACACCGATAACCGTTCCTCCAGACCCCCGCTGGTGCTTCGTTGGGATCCACACATGGGCCGAGGAGACTATCTGAGCCGTTTCTGGAGGTCTTCTCCGTCAATTTTAATCTCTTGAATACATATAAAGTCTGGGTTTAAGCTAATGTCGCGAAGCCATTGACCAATGATGGTCGCTCTTGAGGGGTCGGTTAGCCCTCTAGCATTTAGCGAGATGACAATCATTTTTGTATTGATCCCTCTTTGCGGGAGGGAGCTTTGTCCTTTCTTCTCTTGGCTTCATCTTTCTTTTTCGCTGGGATCTGATCCCGACTTAGAAATCGGTTCTTGTGGGGGCTTTTCCAGGGTAACTCCATAGGCTGTTTTCCTTTGCGGGATGCCCCTTGCTGGGGAGACTTGGGCCCCGTGCTCGGCACCGTTTCCGGGATCGTCGATCCAATGATGGAACTTTCACTGTCCATGTTGTCTTCGTTACTAGTGGTGAAACCATCTTCTTTGCTTGTAGTGTAGCCCTCCTGGGGGGTTTCTTTATTGTCAGGGATCTCTAGGGCTTTGTCGTAGGTGTCTACCTCAAGTAGCTTCCCACCTGGGTAGTCAAGCTCATTGATCTCCTTTCCTAGATTGCAATACAAATTGCTATAGGGGGTAGGTGGCAGATTGTTTCTCTCACCGTTGGCCCTAGGGCTTCTTTTCCTTCTTCTTTTAACTTCAATAAAGCCATCAGCATCAGCTTGTGGATTAAGGAGGCCCTTGCCTTCCCCTTCCTTGGTCGAGTGGGTCAAATCGCGAATGTTGTCTTGAGCAGTTTTGGAGGCTTCTTGAGATCGTTTGTTTTTTTGCCTGAAAGGGCAATCTTTAATCCTGTGGCCTTGTTGGCCACAACGAAAGCACGCGTTGGGAAGGTTTTTGTAGCTGATGTTCTGCTCCCATACATCTCCTTCGCCCATGTCCACTTTGATCATTGATGGAAGCGGCGATCTGAGGTCGGCCTCGACACAGATTTGGGGGTGCCACCTAGCATTGAACGAGTGTCTTGCACCTTCATATATGAGACCACCAATATCTTCACGTGAAGCCAGCGGCTTGCCGATAGGAGAGACAATGTCCCACACGAAGTTGTACAAGAAGTAAGGAAGGTTAGGGAGCTCAACCCAAAGAGGGTACCGAAGCGATTTCGATTTGTCAGGAGTAAAGTCCGGGGACCATCTGAATAGGCACAGGGTCGCCCGACCGAACTGCCAGGTGCCAACGCTTAGGGCTTGGAACGCCATCTCTTCATTTTCAAAGACAAGCAGCATGTGGCTCGCTGGTAAGAACTGACATTTGCTAACAATTAGTCCTCGAGGGAACCACTCTTTTCGAAGCCATTGTCGCACAGTTTCGAGCGGGGGCCTAGGGCCAAACACTTGGCCGACGAGGCAAACTTTCTTGAGCTCCTCCTGAGCTGACAGAATTGCGGGTCTACTGAGGGATACAATGGGGGATTCAACACTTTCGGATGCCCCAGGGGCGGCACACGACCCCCCCTCCAGCAGAGCGGCCAGGATATCGGTCTCCCCAGGGGGAGGAGCCCGATTACTTTTCACGAGAGAGGAAGAAGCCACATCCATAAGTTGGACTACCTTGATGTACTGGGAAACTTATCACATAACAATACATGGTATCTTGTGATGGTTGACAGTTTTGGCCATTCTGAGTTTTTCTACTTATAGGATACTACCATGACTAATGTCAACTGACAAACTGGCCTGTTCTTCATCATGTCCTCTTTTGGTTCTGTTTGTGTCATTTGTGTTGAATGGAGAAGTTGGTAGATGTACCATATGAGTGGGGGATGGGACTTCACTTGTGACCATATATCTACATCTTTGTGCATACTCTAAGATCAGAGAATGGACCCACACATGCATGCACAAACCCAATGATTGATGACGAGATCCACTATCTCCTTGGTGAATGGTTGGCTAGTACCCATGCTATCATAAAAAGCTATTGGTAATTGTTCACACAAGTGTAATCTCTTTAGGAATCCTAGGCACCCTTGCACTCTTGAGTGCAATATATGATAGATATGCAACTTGGAAGTATGTGCATCATAATTTGACTCTTTTCTTGATCTCCTAATGCTTCTAAACTCTGGTTTGTGTATCTGTGTTTTATGAATGGATGCAACTCTTTGCTATTCTGGTTTCATGTGTTATATTGGATGTAGTGATGTAGTGTCTGGATTGCTCCTATCTTGTTTTCACTAATATCATCTTACTTGGTGCATCGTCACCTCAGATAGAGCCTTTTAGGATTTTGGTTTCTTGCTTAATGACTTCGTAGATGTAGAAGGGCTCTTCATTTGCTCATATAGTGCTTGAATCTGTCTCATTTCTGAGTGCTACAGGCCCAAGGGCGAGATGACGGTGACTCCTATCTTGAGCCTAACTATGGATCTATATAGTGTCAACCACTACCATGATTAAAGGGGATCCTAACAAGTTTAGAGGGACACTATGACTATACCAAGTCCTTGCCAGTGAATAATTATTTTAACTATACTTCATGATATGTTTGACTTTGCATAATGAATAAGGGTTATAATTATCATTTTTACAAAGAATGAATGTGAGTTTTGCAGGGATCAACACTGATTAGAGATGGAATGCTTGCAATTGGTTATGACTATCCCACACTTTTCAGGTTTGTGATAGCCTCTGTTGGGTTTCGTTGTCAACACTATCTGGAACAGATAGATCTTCATAAAGTTCAGGTTTTCTAGTACCTGATGCTCTCTGAAGTGGAAACTAAAATTGGACTAAATGTTATTGTCCACTTCTTTTTCAAAAACAATCTACTTGTTTTGTGTATGTTTAAGCTCAGGTTTGGGAGCTCCCTAGTGAGGCTCTATCAGTCCGACATAGGACTACATAGTGGGATGTATGCTGGGTTGAATTCCCCCCAAGGGGATTGTGTTGCTCAGCATTGAAGACCTAAAGAACTAAAGACTTGTGATAGATTTGTAGACCTGCAAACCTGGATACTTGCAGACCTAAAAACTTGCAGACCTGAAGATTTCCAGACTTGAAGACTCCAACTTGGAACAGTTCAGCTGTGTATGATCCTCTTCTTTAGCTTTGTCGAGGGTGACAAAGTCTAGAGGGGGAAGAGTGTTGGCTTATTGGGTAATAATGAATGCACGGAAATTCACATAAGAATGTGTGAATCATCACAACTAGAGCTATTTTGAACTCTTAATCACCTTGAGTATCCTCACCAATTTTTGTGGGATTCTGAGACTATGAGAAGAGGGGTGTCGATGATGCCCAAGATGAAGTGATGAACTCTTCTAATACCAATTTGGAGATTTAGGTCTATGCAAGCACGTGAACAACACAAGGAGGAAGAAGAAGAAGAAGAAGAAGAAGAAGAAGAAGAAGAAGAAGAAGAAGCTTGGGGCACAACACACAATGCTCAATGTATTACCAAGAGAATGTACAAAGATAAGTAACCCGTTAGGGTTATAGGCATATATACAAGCCGAGGGAGAGAGAGAGAGAGAGAGAGAGAGAGAGAAAGAGATAATATGGAAAATATGAATAGTTTAGAACTATTTTGCAACAAACCCTACTTTTGAAATTAGGGTTTCAAAAACCCTAAATAAAAAACTAGTGCCCTAGACAGTGAGAAATAAAAATAGCCTTGCTACAAACAGTAAATCACTACGGATGTTGATGGTTTGCTGATACAAAATAAAATTACTCTAAGAATAGAGCACACCTCCTCCAAGTAACTCCTCTTTGTAGAGCACCTCGAAGAATTCCTCCTTAGCTTGTTAGAGCTTGAGTTGATAATCCACAATGAGCCCATAGAGGTTCTTAAATAGGTTTGAGTGTACCCCGTGCGATCAACCACAAAAATATTTCAATAAACACAAAAAACTTATGATAATCTCATGAAGTCTCGGCATAGAGATTTTGTTATCATAAAAAATAGTGCTTTTTGCTAAAAATATCTAGAATTTGCGTTGTTTCAATCTACGGGATACGTGCAATGCTTGCTTATCGAAGTGTTTCTCATAAGCCATCTATCACACGAGTGTGGGTTTTAGATGTTCGTAATTAGCACATATAGGATTGTTGTACTTTGAGAATATTGAACTATTCCGACATTGTTAATTATAACAGCTATTATGAGGAATGGGATGTAGATCAAGTGGTTTGGATCAAGCATCTATGACGTTTAATGATATCAAGTGGCTCGGATGAAGCCTCTAAACGTCAATCCAAATAGTGACCCAACATAGACATAACTCCACAACAAAAGTGCGTGAGAGAAGAAATCACAAAGGATGTGCAGAAAAGAGGAGGAAACATGCAGAAGACATGTGTCGAATCACTCTCGTGAGGTGGGCATGGTTCGGGCCACCTGACGCACACGATGGAGGCTCACTATGAAGATGGAGATGATAGAAAAGTGAGTTAAAAGCAAGAGTTACAAGATTATTCTCGACATGACTCAAAAAGCTGAGTGCATTAGGGTTTCCTTATTGCCTATATCAAGATAGTTGACCCTACCGACACTAAAGATGATGGAGACTAGGAAAAACAGGCTCTAGAGTTAGATTGTACTAAAGGAAGAGAGTTATGAGACATGGGGAGAATATGTATGGAGCCCATGTCTTTATATCTTTATAATGGAAGAATACTCTCTTTTAGTCATAGGCTTTGTACATTTTCATATCTTGTCTTGTGAGTGTGAGAGAGTGAGGTGTGTGTGTGCCCATGCATGTCTCTCCTTTGTGTGAGTTGGACTAGCCATTGAGGCCAATCAAGAAGTGTGCTTATTTTACACAGAGAAGCCCTCTTTCTAGATACCGAAAAGTAGTAGACCACCTTGAGTTATTGGCCTCCTACTATGATCTCAAATGATGAGATTTCTTAACACCTTGTAAATATAATATGAACCATTGCTTGAGCCATTGCTTCACTTAGGGTTGATGGATCTTTAAGGTTCAGTAGTAAATTCTTGACATCCCATCGAAGAACCCGATGGAAATGATCAATGAGTGCTTGTTCATCCCACTGAATGTCACAAGCAAGTTGAGCAAATTCTAAAGCATAAGTTGATGTCGCACGAGAACCTTGTTGAAGATAAACAAGCTTGTTGGTTGATGTCTTGTGCTTCTCGAAATCACCAAAAGTTGCTTCAAAGTCAGCAAGAAAAGCGACGTAATCGTCAAGAAGAGGTGATGATTTTTTTCCACTAGTGGAGCAAACCATGCTTGTGCCACTTCTGTTAAAAGAGTTCCAATAAGCCCAACTTGACTAAAAGGAGTAGGATATCATCGTGAGTGAAGCTTAAGAATCAATTTGACTTGATTGATGAAACCTCTAAACTTGGAGCGAGCTCCATCAAAGTTCTCTGGGAGACAAACTTTAGGTTCCATAGCTTGTTGAGGAGGTTCTATGCCGAGGGAGGAATTTTGGATCATGTTTAATTATTCTCGAAGTCGCATGCTTTCCTCTTGTATGTGTTGTAAGCCAGCCATGACGTGATTAAGATCTACCTTTGACATGATTGCAAGTGAAAGAATAGAGCCTAGCTTCTGATTCTATAGATTAACGAATTTGTGATGTCACCATTTGGCATGAATTGAGTTGGTTTGATCGAGGCAATACTTATCTTGCATCAAACGGTTGCACGAGTCTTGCAGCTAGAGGGGACCTGGTAGGTTTCCATGTGCTAATAGCTCATGGGAGGAAGACAATTTTTTTCTCAATTCAGCTGGAAGCCTTGTGTGGACTCTAGAGAGAACCCATATTACAGGCGGACTCGCTATACTTGAGCAGCTATGTAAAGTAGCTCCTCTTTGTAGAGCACCTCGAAGCATTCCTCCTTAGCTTGTCAGAGCTTGAGTTATTGGCCTCCTACTATGATCTCAAATGACGAGATTTCTTAACACCTTGTAAATATAATATGAACTCAATACATTCTCTTACGAAAGAGGACATTACATTAATAAACAGGTTGGAGTGTCATTTCACTAGGAAGAAGAAGATCTTGTTTTGCATGTGCGCACTCAATAGGAAAACTAGTCAAGACATGTGCATGTGCATCTCCATAGTCGCTCGCATGAAAGCTTGTATGTAGTGGTTGGTGGTGCTAATGGTGTAACTTGCATAATCAATCAAAAATTAAGGCACTTGCATAATGAAGCTGCTGGTTTTGGTCTCCGATTCATCCTCCTACAAGAAATGACAGAAACAAACTCTTCGAATGCCGAGGCATTTGGACTTGCCCAACAAAGGTGTTAGCAAAGCAAAGCAAGAATGAAGGAGCGCATACACGAAGCTTGTGGGTCGTGTAAGTAATTGGGAAGTGTTCTCCACGAAGCGATGATGAAGTGAGTGTGCTGAATATGTGTGTGTATGAAGTGAAAATGTGGAAAGTGGCTGCCGCAAGAAGCCGCTTTTAGCACCACTCATGGAGAGGAGAGAGTGAGTGGGCTGGAAGTATTTGAGAAAGGAGATGTATATTATTAGTGGTTTCACGTTTCTATAATAATAACATGCATTGGCAAAGCTAGAGACACGTTTTCCACGACACTGAAGGCAATACTTGAATTCTATGAGGGGGAGACTTGCCATGCTACAATTATTTTCACAAAATCAATGGCCCCTGTCAGGGAGAAAACGCCGTTGCCGGGGATCGAACCCGGGTCTCCCGCGTGACAGGCGGGGATACTCACCACTATACTACAACGACATGCGATGGCAGAGGGCCACAGGCCAACACACACCGAACTAAATCAAATTTTCCAGCTTTTAACTTGTCTACATGCACTATGGGTGGGTGTGTGGCACGATAAAAATTTGTCTTTGACACGTCACCCATTCAAAACCAAACCCTCCTCCTGTGGACGCGTGGAGTCAACTTCGTCGTGACTGTACCCCTCAAAATAAGTACAACCCCAAGCGTTTGGGGATATTTCTTCCGAAAGCGCTTCCTAACTATTCTCTCATCAAACCTACCAGGCCTTGGATTTAACACTTTGTCGTCACTTGCAAACTAACCAGTTCTGATTATGCATCTCCAACTGTACTGGCAAGATCCTTGTATTTTACCATCATGGATCCTTTTCTTGACAATATGCATCCTTGGGCACAGATTTGAGTTGTATTTTGAACCTAAGCTAGGCTTCAAGATATGTTTGCATGCTCATATACTCCCTCTTTCGTGTGTGTGTGTGTGTGTGCGCCCCGTGCAAAAATGTGAAAAAGCCTACGCTTCATGATTAGGTACTCCACACACTCACTAGCAACCCCTAGTGCATCTTGGCTTTTTGCATTCTACACCAATACCAAAAAGAAACCACCACCACATCAATGCACAAAGCTCATCCTACACCTCTAGGATATACATCTCAACTCACTCCATACATTCGAGAAGGGAGTCACTTCAACGTTAACATATTGGAGCCAAAACATGAATTCTAGATCAAGAACCGGAAAATATTACCCATGTTGTAGAGCGGGGACCTGGATCTATGATTCTCCAACTCTAAAAATCACAACCAAGTACACTAAAAGAGCATTGGAATCGAGGGAGCTTGCAAGTCTAGGCTAGAGGGAATCTCCCATATGTATTCTGCAAGTCAAGTCATGGCTATGTATTCTGCAAGCTCCCAGTTACATATGGGAGCTTGCAAGTCTAGGCTAGAGGCAAGGAGAGCACGTGAGTTGAGATTGTAGCATGTCTATCACAAAATACAAGGACTTCAAGGACGTAAACATTAGCGCATGCTAACATTCACACGTCTCCTCATAGGAAAAAAAAGATGGCTGAACAATAAATAAGACTCAGCCCCAACGAAATCGACCTCCAACATGCACTTTTGTGTGTCCAAAACGTTCACATCTATAGCTTTTCGGGATTATTGTCTCTCTCCAAAGAGTGCGAGTGATACACTCCACAAACAACTTCTAGGCTTTCCACAACTACAAGGGCGAGCCACACTTGTGAACCACTCAAATGAAAATCGAGATAGTCTACCCCACATACTCCAACGCAAAGACAGATCATTGATTTGTTACAATCAAAAGGTTTCCCATCGCCATTCATTCCTAATTTTTCCAGTGGGCTCTCTCATGGCTATATCCATGTACATGCACACACACATCCCCACATATATGCACCTCACCGAGCAACCATGCACTCTGATACCGATCGCTGGAGTTTGAGGAGCACGGACGCACACAAACATCGTGATGAGGAAGAGGTATTACCGGTCGTGGAATGTACAACAAATCCCCCCTACAAGTGATGCCGTGAGCAAGGAGCTAGCACTCATGTATGAGGAAGTGCCGAGCTATGTGGAATCAGTCCACAAAGGGAAGTGTTGATATATTTAGGTAGTGATGTGTGTGAACACTCAACCGTAAACATGTTTCCATAGGTAGAGAACCTCATACATACAAGCCGATGGGTAGAGAACCTTATGAAACAGATTCTTGACTCTTGACTCCCATAGCAATTTATGAAAGTTCTTGTGCATCCCTTCAATCCCATCTATATTGCTCTTCTGTAAGAAGTAATTTGGTAGTAGTAGTACGAACTCCTGATGATGAAGTACTTCCTTCTTCTTCATCTTCACTAACCTCCTGTCGAGCAAAAATACGAATAGCAAGTGTTCTAGATGATGAAGCAACATCTTCTCCGACTTGTCTTGGCCTTGGATAAGTGCCTTAGACAATATTTCATAAGTCCTTTGATACTAATAGATCCATCATCATAAAACTCCACATTGGATAGTCAGACATTCCCTCAATCTTGTCTTCATTCTCAAGTCTATAATCACTCATCTTGTTAAGGGTGTATGTCAACTATTTTGGAGTTTGAGATGTGCGAAAGCATGCAAACCGTGGCAACACAAGGAAGAAGATAATGTACAAAGATAAGTAACCCGTTAGGGTTATAGGCATATATACAAGTCGAGGGGGAAAAACCTCCTAAGGAGGGAAAAAAGTTTCGTGGCGGCGCTAGAGTGTTCGCACACATCCCTACCAAAAAAACAACAAATCCCCCCTAGAAGTGATGCGGTGAATAAGGAGCTAGCACTCATGTATAAGGAAGTGTCAAGCTATGTGGAATCAATCCACAAAGGGATGTAAGCCCAAAGCTTTGCAAAAAGCTTCAAACTTCACCCTAGGTGAAGCCTTTGTGAAAAGGTGTGCAATGTTCTCCACTGATCTCTCCAACAGAGAACCTCTCCCTGACATAATGATAGTGCACCTCAATGTGCTTAGTGGGAGCATGGAACGCACGGTTCCTCCCAACTTCCAATTCGATTTGACTGTTAGTGAAGATGGTGGTGGTAGAAGACTGACCAACACCCAAATCAGCCATAAGGTGTATGAGCTAGACACACTTAGCAATAGCTCTAAAAGTTTCCCTATACTCAGCCTCACAACTAGAATTGACCGTAGCATTAGGGCAAAAAATGCCCTAAAAAGAGCCATTTGCTAATGAAGGATTAAAAAAATTGACAAATAGCGTCTTTTCATGTGTACAAGAATATAACATTCATGTTTCTTTTAATCATATGAAGAAATGCTTTTCTAAGAAAATAATTTTAAAGCACTGCTAAAGTGATGGAATGATTTTTGAAGATACGAAATATTTTTGGATTCACAAAATTCAATGATGTTTTGGTCACAGTTGATACACTAAATCAAAAGACCGCATTTTGCCTCCACATGTACAAAGCTTCTTTTTTCATAAATACTCGCAAAGTTTGTGAATCTCGGTTTCCCATTTTGAGCATTCTCTACTATTTCTTTGATTTGTTACAATCATTGATTTGTTACAATCAAAAGGTTTCCCATGGCCATCTATTCCTAATTTTTCTAGTGGGCTCTCTGATGGCTATGTCGATGTACATAGTTAACCAATGTATGTGCACACACACATCCCCACATATATGCACCTCACCAAGCAAACACGCACTCTGATATCGATTGTTGGAGTTTGAGAAGCACTGACGCATGCAAACATCGTGATGAGGAAGGAAAAATAATGATGCAAATGGTGCAAATGTTACATCTCAAATGAGGCTTGCGAATTATCCATGGAATCAACAATATGCTTCTCATTAGGACTGATGAGTAGCATGGTATCAACATAGACAACAATAATCAAAAGCACATCATTTGTGTGTGTAACATATATGGTGCTCTTAGTTGGATTGTTGTCAAAACCATGTGCAATTAAGTAGGCATGTATATTTTCATACCAAGTACATGGTGCTTGCTTAAAACCATATATTGCCTTTTTCAACTTACACACTTTGTTTTCATGCCCTCTTTGCATAAAACCATGAGGATGAGAAACATACACTTCTTCATGCAAGTCACCATTCAGAAATGCAGTTTGAATGTCCAATTGATGTATGTTCCAACCATGATGAGCTGCAAGTGCACAAATGCTAGGAACATTAGTCATTCGACATGTTGGAGGAAAGGTCTCATCAAAATCGATGCCTTTTTCTTGAGCATAACCTTTTGCAACAAGCATAGCCTTATACTTGTCAATTTCTCCATCAGGCTTATTCTGCTGCTTGGATACCCACTTATTGACAATGGTCTTCTTGCTAGGAGGCAAGTCACATAAAGACTAGGTACCATTTTTTATAATAGCATCATATTCTAATAACATAGTAGTCATCCAAATTTTTGAATTTCGTGCTTCATGAAACAAAAGAGGCTCATTCTCATCACAAAGACTAGAGGCAAACAAAGCATAGCAATATGATGCAAAGGAAGCACTATGAAAGTGTGAACGAGTACGATATGATAGGGGTGCATCTAATTTGCTATTTGGCAAAGTCTACACCAACCATTTAGGCATAGATTTCTTCTCCTCTATATCAAACCTCTCATCAATAAGTGCATCATGTAAATATGATGCAGAAATAGAATGATCTGCATCATCATGCGGAACCTACAAAGGCTAAGAAATTGCCTCATTTGGACCAGCACTAGACTATCCAACTATAAAAAGAGGCATCAAAGTGTCATACACATCTTTGGAGCTAACTGATGTCTCCTTAGTACATGGAAGGAATGGTTGGATTGCATCTTCCACAAAAACAACATCACTGCTAACCAAAATGCATTTAGTCTATGGATGATATAGAGCATAACATTTGCTTTCAGAATTGTAGCCAAGAAAAATACATTTCACTGCTTTATCATCTGATTTCTTGCATTGTTGTTCATGCACTAATGCATATGCTAGAGAACCAATGACACATAGGTGAGCAACAGATGGCTTACAACCATGCCAAGCCAAATGGAGTGCTTTAGTGGGACACATATTAAGTACATATACTACACACATAATAGCCTCAAGTTTGCGCTATATGACTAGGTGCCCCGCAATATAAACAAAGATTATTAACTCGACGATACTACTTCTCATCATCAGTGGGTGGTCCAAATCGTATGGAATCCAGCTCCATTGGAACAACATGAGTAGGATGCTCCATTGAGGATGAGGATCATGGTTGTGTCGTAGGTTGCGCAAAATGATGCGGATGGGATTGACAACGATACTCAAACAGTCGATATCACACCTTATTGCTTGAGCCATTGCCTCACTTAGGGTTGATGGACCTTTAAGGTTCAGTAGTAAATTCTTGACATCCCATCGAAGACCCCGGTGGAAATGATCAATGAGTGCTTGTTCATCCCACTGAATGTCACAAGCAAGTTGAGCAAATTCTGAAGCATAAGTTGATGTCGCAGGAGAACCTTGTTGAAGATAAACAAGCTTGTTGGTTGATGTCTTGTGCTTCTCGAAATCACCAAAAATTGCTTCAAAGTCAGCAAGAAAAGCGACGTAATCTTCAAGAAGAGGTGATGATTTGTTTCCACTAGTGGAGCAAACCATGCTTGTGCCACTTCCGTTAAAAGAGTTCCAATAAGCCCAACTTGACTAAAAGGAGTAGGATATCGTCGTGAGTGAAGGTTAAGAATCAACTTGACTTGATTGATGAAACCTCTAAACTTGGAGCGAGTTCCATCAAAGTTCTCTAGGAGACAAACTTTAGGTTCCATAGCTTGTTGAGGACGTTCTATGCCGAGGGAGGAATTTTGGATCATGTTTAATGATTCTCAAAGTCGCATGCTTTCCTCCTGTATGTGTTGTAAGCCAGCCATGATGTGATTAAGATCTACCTTTGACATGATTACAAGTGAAAGAATAGAGCCTAGCTTCTGATTCTATAGATTAACGAATTCGTGATGTCACCATTTGGCATGAATTGAGCTGGTTTGATCGAGGCAATAGTTATCTTGCATCAAACGGTTGCACGAGTCGTGCAGCTAGAGGAGGCCTGGTATGTTTCCATGTGTTAACAGCTCATGGGAGGAAGATAAATTTTTTCTTCAAGTCAAGTCATGGCTATGTATTCTGCAAGCTCCCAGTTACATATGGGAGCTTGCAAGGAGAGCACGTGAGTTGAGATTGTAGCATGTCTATCACAAAATACAAGGACTTCAAGGACGTAAACATTAGCGCATGCTAACATTCACACGTCTCCTCATAAGAAAAAAAAGATGGCTGAACAATAAATAAGACTCAGCCCCAACGAAATCGACCTCCAACATGCACTTTTGTGTGTCCAAAACGTTCACATCTATAGCTTTTCGGGATTATTGTCTCTCTCCAAAGAGTGCGAGTGATACACTCCACAAACAACTTCTAGGCTTTCCACAACTACAAGGGCGAGCCACACTTGTGAACCACTCAAATGAAAATAGAGATAGTCTACCCCACATACTCCAACGCAAAGACAGATCATTGATTTGTTACAATCAAAAGGTTTCCCATCGCCATTCATTCCTAATTTTTCCAGTGGGCTCTCTCATGGCTATATCCATGTACATGCACACACACATCCCCACATATATGCACCTCACCGAGCAACCATGCACTCTGATACCGATCGCTGGAGTTTGAGGAGCACGGACGCACACAAACATCGTGATGAGGAAGAGGTATTACCGGTCGTGGAATGTACAACAAATCCCCCCTAGAAGTGATGCCGTGAGCAAGGAGCTAGCACTCATGTATGAGGAAGTGCCGAGCTATGTGGAATCAGTCCACAAAGGGAAGTGTTGATATATTTAGGTAGTGATGTGTGTGAACACTCAACCGTAAACATGTTTCCATAGGTAGAGAACCTCATACATACAAGCCGATGGGTAGAGAACCTTATGAAACAGATTCTTGACTCTTGACTCTTGACTCCCATAGCAATTTACGAAAGTTCTTGTGCATCCCTTCAATCCCATCTATATTGCTCTTCTGTAAGAAGTAATTTGGTAGTAGTAGTACGAACTCCTGATGATGAAGTACTTCCTTCTTCTCCATCTTCACTAACCTCCTGTCGAGCAGAAATACGAATAGCAGGTGTTCTAGATGATGAAGCAACATCTTCTCCGACTTGTCTTGGCCTTGGATAAGTGCCTTAGACAATATTTCATAAGTCCTTTGATACTAATAGATCCATCATCATAAAACTCCACATTGGATAGTCAGACATTCCCTCAATCTTGTCTTCATTCTCAAGTCTATAATCACTCATCTTGTTAAGGGTGTATGCCAACTATTTTGGAGCTTGAGATGTGCGAAAGCATGCGAATCGTGGCAACACAAGGAAGAAGAAGAAGCTTGGAGCACAACACACATATTGAATGTATTACCAAGATAATGTACAAAGATAAGTAAGTCGTTAGGGTTTTAGGCATATATACAAGTTGAGGGGGAAAACCCCCCTAAGGAGGGAAAAAAGTGTCGTGGTGGTGCTAGAGTGTTCACACACATCACTACCAAAAAAACAACAAATCTCCCCTAGAAGTGATGCGATGAATAAGGAGCTAGCACTCATGTATAAGGAAGTGCCAAGCTATGTGGAATCAATCCACAAAGGGAAGTAAGCCCAAAGCTTTGCAAAAAGCTTCAAACTTTGCCCTAGGTGAAGCCTTTGTGAAAAGGTCTGCAATGTTCTCCACTGATCTCTCCAACAGAGAACCTCTCCCTGACATAATGATAGTGCACCTCAATGTGCTTAGTGGGAGCATGGAATGCACGGTTCCTCCCAACTTCCAATGCGATCTGACTGTTAGTGAAGATGGTGGTGGAAGAAGGCTGACCAACACCCAAATCAGCCATAAGGTGTATGAGCTAGACACACTCAGCAATAGCTCTGAAAGTTTCCCTATACTCAGCCTCACAACTAGAATTGACCATAGCCTTAGGGCAAAAAATTCCCTAAAAAGAGTCGTTTGCTAATGAAGGATTAAGAAAATTGACAAATAGGGTCATTTCATGTGTACAAGAATATAACATTCATGTTTCTTTTAATCATATGAAGAAATGCTTTTCTAAGAAAATAAGCTTTAAAGCACTCCTAAAGTGATGGAATGATTTTTGAAGATACGAAATATTTTTGGGTTCACAAAATTCAATGATGTTTTGGTCACAGTTGATACACTAAATCAAAAGAGTGGATTTTGCCTCCACATGTACAAAGTTCTTTTGTCCATAAATACTCGCAAAGTTTGTGAATCTCGATTTCCCATTTAGAGCATTCTCTACTATTTCTTTGAGTGTTCGAATTCCTTCTACTTCTCATCCTCCTTCCACTCATGTAACCTCATGTGAGGTTTACAACAGAAGACAGGATTCTTTATGGAAACCTCTTTCTTTGAAGCTAAATGATTGGGTGATTATGCTTCCTAGTTACAAAGGTGACAAGGGGGAGCCCGTGCCACACTTATGAACCACTCAAATGAAAATCGAGATAATCTACTGGACATATTGGAAGGCAAAGATAAATCATTGATTTGCTACAATCAAAAGGTTTCACATGGCCATCTATTCCTAATTTTTCTAGAGGGCTCTCTTATGGCTATGTCGATGTAATGTGTTAATAAATTTTGGTTGACACAAAGCTATTCCGCCATCAACTTCAATAAAGTGACTGCCCAAATAATGATGCAAATTATGCAAATCTTAAATCTCAACGAGGCATGCAAGTTAGCTATGAAATCAGCAATATGCTTCTCATTAGGACCAATGAGCATCATGTCATCAACATAGACAACAATAACCAGAAGCACATCATTTGCATGCGTAACATATAAGATGCTATCAGTTGGACTGCTCTCAAAACCATGTGCAATCAAGTAGGCATGTATGTGCTTGCTTAAAACAATATAATGCCTTTTTCAACTTGCACAATTTGTTTTCATGCCCTTTTTGAGGTCTATGGAAGCATGCAAACAACACAAGGAAGAATAAGTCACTTGGAGCACAACACACAGTATTGCATGTATCACCAAGAGAATGCACAAAGATAAGTAACCCATTAGAGTTATCGGCATATATACAGGCTGGGTGAATACTTCTCAAGAGGGAAAACAATGCCCCGATGGTCCTAGTGTGTTCACACACATCACTATCAAAATATATCAACAAATCCCCCCTAAGAGTGATACAATGAACAAGCAGCTTGCACTCATGTATAAGGAAGTGCCCAGCTATGTGGAATCAATCCAGAAAGGGAAGTAAGCCGAAAGCTTTGCAAAAAGGTTCAAACTTCTCCGTAGGTGGAGCCTTTGTTAAAAGGTCTCCAATGTTCTCCTATGTGGGAAAATACGCCAAATTGATCTCTTCAGGAGAGAACCTCTTCCTAACATAATGATAGTGAAGCTCAATGTGCTTACATAGGGTTCCTCCCAACTACCAATGCACTCTAATTGTAAGTAAAGATGATGGTGGTAGAAGACTGACCAACACGCAAATCAGCCATATGGCATCTAAGCCACACACACTCAACAGTCACTTTTAAATCTTGCCTATACTCATGCTCACAACACTACAAGAAAAAGGGGGGCGTAGCAACGCCCCCGAATTGGAAAAAAAAACGGGAACCGTCGCTTATGCGACGAGGTCGTCGCATAAGCGACAGTAAAAATTTCGAATTTTTTTTTCCCCGACCTTCTTCGCATAAGCGATGCTAGTGTCGCTTATGCGATGCTAATTAAAGAGCGTCGCTAATTTTGTCGCTGCCTAGCGATGGTGTGAGCAACGTTGGAAAACTACAGAGCGTTGCATATGCGACACTCTAGAATGTAAAAAAAAAAAATTTGATTTCTCCCGGCACATTTGTGCTGGGACTTGGACGCGAGCAAGAAGAGACCGAGAGAGAGAGAGTGAGAGAGAGAGAGCGCGCGAGAGAGAGAGAGAGAGCCGCACAAACTAACAGCAAGCAGGTATGCGCACACACACACACTTACACACACATACATATGTACACACACACATATACACACATAGACACACACACACACACACATAGAGACACACACACATACACACAAATACACAAATACACACACATATACACACATACACAAATAAGGTTGCATACACACATGCACACATAATGCATACACATGCACACACATATACACATACATATACACACACATACATAGACACATACACACACACATACACACACATATGAAGTAATTCGATGGCGTGCACCACACTGGACTCTCCTTCTCGAGAGCTCCACGACGATATGCTCAAAGTAGAAAACCGAGCTCTGGTCGCCACACACAGTACTACGCACAGATGTTGTAGAATACGCAGAAAACGCAGTACACAGGGAGCACGAAGACAGACTTCTTAGGTTTTACAAATGCGGTCGAACTTACAGTCTGTGACTGACCAGGCCACTATATGTTTTATTAAAGAACATATACAAAGAAGTGTCCGGTGGCCATTTGGCCTTTCACATGGACACTAACGGTAACAATCTCCCACTAAAGGCCAATATGGCCAGAGTAACTATGGGAGAAAAAAGAAAGAATGATAAAGAATACCTGAGTGTAAGTATACAAACTATACCTCCCACCTGATGGGCATGTTACACAGTATACAAGTGACTGTGTAAGATCAAGAGTCAAGTAACCCCCATCAAGTGACAACAGTGTCGAAAGCTATCCTGTGGTAGAGCTTTAGTCAAAGCATCTGCAGCATTATCTCGAGTGTGAACCCTCTCAAGAATAATGCTCTCAGTGGCTAAGCAATCTCTAATGAAGTGATACCTCACCTCAATGTGCTTGGTCTTTGCATGATAGACCGGATTCTTAGCCAAAGCAATGGCACTCTGACTATCACTGAGCAAGTGAGGTACATGCTGAGGCAAACCCATATCACAAGCAAGACGAGAAAGCCACAATGCTTCCTTACATGCCTCACTTGCTGCAACATACTCTGCTTCTGTGGTGGAAACAGCTGTACATTCTTGAAGACGAGATCTCCAAGAGATAGCACCTCCAACAAAATGAAAAATGTACCCTGATGTAGACTTACGATTGTCTACACAACCAGCATAGTCAGAATCTGTGTAACCAATAATGGATGCTTTCCCTCTACCTAAGCATAGACACTTGTCCTTAGTGCCACTCAGATATCTCAAAATCATTTTGACCGCTTCCCAATGTTTCTTGCCAGGATTAGACATATATCTGCTCACAACTCCCACTGCAAATGCAATGTCTGGTCTCGTAGCTACCATAGCATACATGAGACTACCAACAGCAGACTGATAGGGAATTTTGGTCATGAATTCCTTTTCCTCATCTGATTTGGGGCAGTCATCCTTGCTCAATTTCACATATGTGGGTAAAGGTGTACTCAATGCCTTTCCACCCTGCATATTGAATCGATGAAGTACTTTGGATATGTACTCACTTTGAGACAAGTATATGCATCTTTTACTCCTATCACGAGTAATGCGCATGCCAAGAATATGTTTGGCATCCCCCAAATCCTTCATATCAAATGTCTGACTCAACTTCTTTTTGAGAATTGACAAATCATAAGAGGACTTCCCAGCAATCAACATATCATCGACGTAAAGTATCAAGCATATCAAGCTGCCATCAGAACATCTCTTTGTGTAGAGACAATGATCCTCATTGCTCCGAGAATAGCCTTGGGACTTCATAAAAGCATCAAACTTTTGGTACCATTGTCTAGGAGACTGTTTAAGTCCATACAAGCTCTTCTTGAGCTTACAAACTAGACTTTCCTTGCCAGGAACTACATAACCCTCTGGTTGTTCCATATAGATCTCATCTGTAAGATCTCCATGCAAGAAAGCTGTTTTCACATCCATTTGGACTAGCTCTAAGTCCTCCATTGCAACGAATCCAAGCAACATGCGCAAAGTAGTCATCTTGACCACTGGGGAGAAGATTTCCTCAAAATCGACACCATGTTGTTGCTTAAAACCCTTTGCAACAAGTCGTGCTTTATATTTTGGAGAAGCACTATCTGATGTGAATTTCAGCTTATATACCCATTTACATGGTAAAGCTTTCCTTCCCTTTGGCAAAGGTACTAAGTCCCAAGTACCATTCTTGTGAATAGAATCCAACTCACTCTTCATGGCACGCTCCCACTTGACATGATCCTCTGTCTGCATAGCCTCTTTGTAGCAAGAGGGCTCACCGGCATCTGTTAGCATAACAAAATCTAAACCTGGAACATATCTATCAGGTGGATATGAGACACGTGCAGAACGTCTCAATGGTTGCTGAGCAGGAACATGTGCAGACTGATCTGAATGGACATTCTCTTGAACATCCCTATGTGCAGCATTTTTATGCATGCTAACCGGAGGACTAGTATCCTCAAACACCACTCTTCTCACTTCAACCTCCTTAATCGGCTGTTTATGCATCTTAGACTCATTAAAAATGACATCACTACTTCTGATCACTGACCGTGTTTCAGGATCCCATAAGCGATATCCAAATTGTCCTTCTCGACCATATCCAAGAAAAATGCATTTCTTTGACTTATGGTCCAACTTCTGTCTAAGATTCTTGGGTATATGAACATATGCTTCACACCCAAAAACTCGAAGATGATCATAATATGGTGGTTTCCCTATCCATAAATCTTGTGCCACTTTCAGACCTTTGGCAGTACTAGGTGAAAGGTTAATCACATGAACTGCAGTCAATACTGCTTCTGCCCAAAAACCTTGTGAGAGGTTTGCATGATGCAACATAGAGACTACTCTATCTTGAATAGTTCTATTCATCCTCTCAGCTACACCATTCTGTACTGGGGTATAAGGAGCTGTAAACTCTCTACGAATCCCTCTACACTGACAGAGAAGGCTGAATTCATGTGAGGTATACTCACCCCCATTATCTGAACGTAAAGCCTTAAGCTTAGTTCCTTTTTCAGTCTCAACTGAAGCAAGCCATTTTCTGAAAGTAGGGAATACATCATCCTTCGATTTGATAGGATATACCCAGACTTTTCTAGTAGCATCATCTATGAAAGTAACAAAGTAAAGAGAACCACCTAAGGACCTAGTGGGCATAGGACCACACACATCTGTATGAACAAGATCTAAAGGCTGAATTGAAGAGTCAATGTGCGTTTTATGCACATTTCTGGTTTGCTTTCCATATTGACAATGCTCACAAAATGAAAAATCAGAGAAAGATAACACAGGTAAGTAGCCAGAACGAGAAAGATTTTCCATTCCACTACGAGATATATGGCCCAAACGACCATGCCAAATACAAGCCATAGGCTGTTCAGTAACAGCTAACAAGTGTTCTTTCTGTGATACAAATAAAGGGTAAAGTGAGCCAACTTTCCTTCCTTTTGCAATAACCATATTGCCCTTTGATATACGAAAGGACTGAGCATAGAAGACCACCTTGTAACCAAGGTCATCAAGTTGACCAACTGACATCAAACTGCGTGATAACTGAGGTACATGGCATACATTATGCATAGTAAATTTTGAACTGTCAATGAACTGCACAACCACATCTCCAATCCCCACAACATCACACTGGTAAGAGTCACCAAGTCTCACGGTACCAAGAGACTTTGCTGCATAATTAGAGAACCATTCTCTATGTGGTGTCACATGGAAAGAAGCACCAGAATGTAGCAGCCAGGTGTGGGAAAGAGAATCAGCCATAAGTGCCTCAGATGGCACAATACTATCAAGTGTCAACACATCAGCATCATCAGAAATAGCATTAATTTCTTCAATCTTCACAGTCGAAGTAGATGGTGCAGGTAACTGTTTAACATGCCCATCAACATTCTGTCCTTTACCTTTAGCATTCTTTAATGCATAACAGTCTTTCTTCATGTGTCCTTTCTTATGACAATAATGGCATTCAATATCCCTCTTCCTTGATTTACTTCTGCTCTTATTCCGTTGACCATTCTTTTCCTTGTTCTTGCTCCTGCCACGTTGTTGATTCTTTCCTTGGTAAGAATCACAAACATTATATGCATCTCCACTATGAGTGCCAACCATAGATTTTCTACGAATCTCCTCACTCAAGAGTGCTCCACATATGTCATCATAGACGAGTTTACCACCTGGTGCACTATTGCTAATAGCTGTGCAAAATGTATCCCATGATGATGGCAGGGTGCATAACAGCAATACTGCTTTCATTTCATTGTCCATATCCATTTTCTGAGCCTGTAACTGGGAGAATATGGCATCAAACTCATTTAGATGAGCAGCAACACTATCTGTGTCCTTCATACGAAGGTCGTATAATTTTCTCATCAGATATACTTTATTTGATGCCGTCTCTTTTTCATATGTATTGCATAACTTCTTCCAAAGCTCCTCTGCACTTTCACAGTCTAATACTGTAAAGTAAACATTATCTGCTAGGTGCAAGCGAATGGTAGACCTGGCCATTTCATCTAACTCATCCCAATCATCTTCATCCATGTCAGCAGGCTTCTTTGAAATCCCATTTATTGGCTTCCATTGCCTTCTTTGAATCAGCACATCTTTAATCTGATTCTTCCATAGAGCAAAGTTTGTGCCATCAAATTTTCGGATCTCAAAATGGTCTTTGCCCTGCAAGTTATAGCTCCTCCTCGGAACGCTAGCACTAGACCCTGATCCACCGGATGTGCCTGAGACCTCTGATGCCATGATCGTAGAGAACTGAATAGAATGATAATGGAGCTAGAAGAGTCCAAACACCAACAAATAAGTGTATCAAGGAGTAAATCGACCACTATATAGTTGACTAAACCAGAAATCTGGAAAAATTTTGCCAGAGTATCCTCTGCAAAATTAGCATATGACCAGTGTCAAAGTATCATAAAACTGCAAGTACTAACATGTCTACCTGCATAGTGTATCACTGACTCCACTGCATATAATCAGTTACCCAATAGAAGCCATCTAGGCTTATCGAGCACCTATGAACAACTATCATACATCTCCTATGGCGAGGCTGGGTAAGTCTTCCACCTGCATCACCGAAGAGACCCCGACATCTGGGTGTCTCCCAGTTAAGAAAACCTCACCACGACCCTCTTTATCAAACGTAAAAGGCTTTATGCAAAGAACGTAACCGCTATATCAATGCCCACATGGACGTACATAAGTGGTATCCACAGAAGCGTACATGGTGTGTATGTGCTCAATATATGCAGTAAAATGACACTGAAAGGCTGAATACACAGCCCAAAAAACTAGCCAATAACACCTGCAAGTGTCTGTCAACTCTGATGTTTTAGGCTTTAAAAACCTGCATAAATTTGCAGCGACTGCTCCCACCAAAACTGAAAACCCCTCGAGAAACCTGTAGTTTTACGAGTGTGGCTGAAAATATAGCCCCAAAGGTTGATATTTATTGTCTGAGAAGTACAAGGAACACTCTTCTTGATGTTCTTGGACCTGTGTGAAGAGAACTACGTGCGAAAGTACTCCAAAATGGCTCCAAAAACACCCCAAAATTGCTTCAGAAATAGGCTTTAAAAGCAAAAATGAAGCTTTGAGGGACCAAAAATTGTTCAAGGTAATGCCAACCTTAGTCTTTCCCCTTCTTCAAACACCACAAGAGTGTAGCTTAGTGGCAAGAGATTGCCGCGGTTAAGCGAGCTCTGGGGGGAACAGTACTGGGATGGGTGACCTCCCGGGAAGTACCGGGAACCTCTATATTCCTTGATCGTTGAGGTCCTCCCTCGCGCGCAGCCAACGGCGCCAACGGTGACTTCGGTGACTCGGATGACAAGGTATGCCAAGGTCTATGCCTTGGTCGCCGCCTTAGTCGAAAGCCTTGGATCCTTGGAGAAAGCCTCGAACTGCTCTGATACCAGTGAAGTAATTCGATGGCGTGCACCACACTGGACTCTCCTTCTCGAGAGCTCCACGACGATATGCTCAAAGTAGAAAACCGAGCTCTGGTCGCCACACACAGTACTACGCACAGATGTTGTAGAATACGCAGAAAACGCAGTACACAGGGAGCACGAAGACAGACTTCTTAGGTTTTACAAATGCGGTCGAACTTACAGTTTGTGACTGACCAGGCCACTATCTGTTTTATTAAAGAACATATACAAAGAAGTGTCCGGTGGCCATTTGGCCTTTCACATGGACACTAACAGTAACAACATACACACACACACATACACACACACACATACACACACACATACACACATACACACACATATATGCATACACACACACATAGAGAGAGACATGCACACACATACACATACATGCATACATAATGCATATGCATATGCATACATCAATACATACTTACATGCATACACACACATATGCATACATAATCCATATGCATATGCGTACATACATACATACTTACATGCATACACACACATATATGCATGCATAATTCACATGCATACATACACATACATAATGCATATGCATACATACACATACATAATGCATACACACACATATGCATACATAATGCATACACACACATACACACATATGTATACATACACAATACACACATAGACACATACACACACATACACACACATACACACACATAAACACATACACACTCATAGACACACACACATACACATAGACGTGCACACACATACACACACATATACACACACATACACACATACACACATAATGATGCATTCACACACATACACATGCATACACACATAGACACACATATACACACACACATAGACACACATATACACACACATATACACATATAGATACACACTCATAGACACACATAATGATGCATTCACACACATACACATGCATACACACATAGACACACATATACACTTACACATCCAAACATACACACTCATAGACACACATTCATACACACACACATCCAAACAGACACACTCATAGACACACACACATACACATAAACGCGCACACACATACACACACATATACACACACACATACACACATAGACACATACACACATAATGATGCATTCACACACATACACATGCATACACACATAATGATGCATTCACACACATACACATGCATACACACATAGACACACATATACACACACACATACACACATACACACACGTATATGCATACACACACACACATAGAGAGACATACACACACACACATACATGCATACATATGCATACATAATGCATATGCACATACACACACATAGACACATACACACACATAAACACATACACACTCATAGACGCGTAGTGACACATACACATAGACACACACACATACACACACATATACACAAACACATACACACATAGACACATACACACATAGACACATACACACATAATGATGCATACACACACATACACATGCATACACATGCATATGCATACATACATGCATACACATACACACATAAACACATACACACACATAGACACATACACACTCATAGATACACACACATAGATACACACACATACACATAGACACACACACATACACACACATATACACACACACATGCACACATACACATGCATACACACACATACACATGCATACACACACACACAAATACAAACACATATACACACACATACACACATACACACACATATATGCATACACACACACATAGAGAGACATACACACATAAACACATACATGCATACATATGCATACATAATGCATATGCATATGCATACAATGTACATACATACTTACATGCATACATAATGCACATGCATAGATACATACACACACACAGACACATAGACACATACACACACATAAACACATACATACTCATAGATACACACACATACACATAGACACACACACATACACACACATACACACACATATACACACACATACACACATAATGATGCATACACACACATACACATGCATATACACATACAGACACATGTACACACACATTCACACACATATATGCATACACACACATAGAGAGACATACACACACATACACATACATGCATACATATTGCATATGCATATGCATACATACATACTTACATGCATACATAATGCACATGCTTACATACACATACATAATGCATACACACACATACACACATATGCATACATAATGCATATGCATATGCATACATAATGCATATGCATATGCATACATAATGCATATGCATATGCATACATACATACTTATATGCATACATAATGCACATGCTTACATACACGTACATAATGCATACACACACATACACACATACACACATAATGATGCATACACACACATACATATGCATACACACACATATGCATACACATACACACACATAGATACATACATACACATAAACACATACACACTCATAGACACACACACATACACATAGACACACACACATATACACACACACATACACACATAGACACATACACACGTAATGATGCATACACACATACACATGCATACATAGACACACATAATGATGCATACACACACATACATATGCATACACACACATATGCATACATACATGCATACACATAAACACATACACACATACACACACATAGATACATACATACACATAAACACATACACACTCATAGACACACACACATACACATAGACACACACACACATATACACACACATAGACACATACACACTTAATGATGCATACACACATACACATGCATACATAGACACACATAATGATGCATACACACACATACATATGCATACACACACATATGCATACATACATGCATACACATACACACATAGACACATACATACACATAGATACATATATACACATAAACACATACACACTCATAGACACACACACATACACATAGATACACACACACATATACACACACATACACACATAGACACATACACAAATAATGATGCATACAACATACACATGCATACATAGACACACATAATGATGCATACATACACATACATATGCATACACACACGTATGCATACATACATGCATACACATACACACATAGACACATACACACACATAGATACATACATATACATAAACACATACACACTCATAGACACACACACATACACATAGACAACACACACATATACATACACACATACACACATACACACATAATGATGCATACACACACATATGCATACATACATGCATACACATACACACATAGACACATACACACACATAGATACATACATACACATAAACACATACACACTCATAGACACACACGCACTCACACATATACACACACAAACACACATAGACACTTACACGCATAATGATGCATACACACACATACACATGCATACACACATACAAACACATATACACACACACATCACATACACACATATATGCATACATACACATATATGCATACACACACATAGAGAGACATACTCACACATACACATACATGCATATATATACATACATAATGCATATGCATACACACACACACATATACACATACATACACACACACATATACACACACATACACACATAGACACATATACACATAATGATGCATACACACACATACACATGCATACACACATACACACATACACACATATACACGCACATACATACACACACACATGCATACATACACATACTTAATGCATACACACTTACATATGTACACATATATATATTGATTTCTAACCATTTTGTTTTATATGTTAGGTATTATGGATCCCAATAGAGAGAGAAAGGTGAAACTCACTCTCATAAAAAGTCTTATGAGAGAAAGAGTTCCGTCTGATACTCTAGGGGCCATAATGCGTGATTACTCAGAGATGTCTGATGAGGAGCTGGATTATACGATCCAGATGCTTACCCAGCGATCAGACGAGGGCTCTTCTGTGGCTCCACATGCAGGAAGAGAGTTAGCTGCTCATAGGTATGTTTTGTCTTCATAAACTTTTTTAATGATATTATAACACATATTTTTATTTATTTCTGTCTATCTATTTTCAGGACACCTATACCACCTCTAGCACGTGATAGCAGAGCAAAGTTGCCTATGAGGACATGCATAGGCACCTTAGGACTAGAGTGCGACATAGAGCCAGAGGGGAACATTGTGTACATAGGGAATGGATTGGAGTTCAAGAGAAGAATGCGGGCACTATGCGACTCTTACCTGCGCTTTATCCACTTACCATGGAAGTAAGTAAAAGTTTTATATATAAATTGAAATATATATCTTATGTTTTATTTACATTATGTTTTTTATTTTTGTAGTGAGCATGATGAGAGGGATAAAAAATATGTGCTTAGTTCACTTGAGATAGAGTTTGGGACAGGATGGTCGCTTAAGTGGTATTTAAAAGAGATGCGGACACTTAGGGCTCATCGTCGCGACAATGCACGGTATGCACTGCTTTTATGTATATATATGTCTGGATATGAGTATGTGTGTTTATGCATGTATGTATGTATATGAGAGAGAGAGAGAGAGACTAGAGGTATAAATACACGCATACACACACATGCATATATACACACAAAACACATGCATATGCACATATAGATACACATACATACACAACACATGCATACGCATAAATAAATAAATAAATAAATAAATAAATAAATCCTATTTCAAAAATCCTAAATTGAAAACACTAATTTCGATATTAGGGTTTTGAAATCACTAATTTAAAAACTCTAATTCAGCCTTTTAGCCATATGTTTGAAGTATATGTACACCTCCGACATCCTACTAGAGAGATGTCTCTCCTCCCAACCTTATGCCTCTATATATAGCTACTCGAATCAACGAGGATCATAATATCTGTAAAGATGTATACACATCATGTAGATAGGATACATAAATATAAAATGGAGTAGATATATTATGCATCACACATACATGCCTAAATGCACACATATATATATATATATACATACTAACATATTTACATGTACCCATTTACACATAGACATATATACATATATACATGTACACATCACATATACATGCCTACATGCACACATAAACATATATATACATGCATACATATTTACATGTACATATTTACACATAGACACATATACATATATACATGTACACAATTATAAACACTTGCATATATTACATGAATACATGAATATTTTACATAAATGCATATGCATATATACACACATGCATATTTAACACATGTATACATATATCACACACATGCAAACACATACATGTACATGAAATACATATATATATGCATACTAACATATGTATACATATAATACACATGAATACACACACATATGCATACATACATGATAAAAATTTGCTCCTCGAAGATAAAGCTATATATAAAATAATTAGGCATACCCCCGAGCTTCATGTTCTAACTTAGAAGAACATGATTTCATCTCTCTAATAGGATTCATTGTTATTCAACTTAATAAAAAAAACCTATTATCTGATATCCATTTAGAAGCTTCAAGTTATTGATCGATAACTAGAGTAGAATTTACTATCTAATCTGCTCATATGTTTTCATTATTGCCATCATTTTGGTAAGACATCAATATAGTCTCATCTTCATTGTCCTTATTGATTTCATTTATTTCTTCTATTGTTAAATCTATGTTCTCATGAATCACATCATCTATTGATGGATTAATATCTATTTCTGGTAATTCCTCTTCCTCATCAGTAGAATCAGCATGTAGAGAATTATCCTCTTCATCAAAAAGATTAGTATCATTATCACGTATAATGATTCTAATTTCTATTTCAGATGTTGATGTATCAGTATCTGATGTTGAATCATCAAGAGGACTTTCTTCGATCTCTCTAACAATAAACTGTTCAAACAATGACCTACCTCTAGGTTGCACATGAATGACTTGCCACCAAGGATGAGCATCTAGGTCTTTATAAAAAAATGCTTGTTCAATATGCCTAGGAAGAATATATGGTTCTTTAGTAGATCGCATTACCTTGGAAGAATCAATTGCCCAAAACCCAGATAATTCCTTTCTTAATGTAGAATTACTACCTTTATACTCCGCTCGAAACCAGTCAACCTTCAAAATGACCTATCAAAATATATAACAACAAAAACCCATTATTAGCTGCTTAAAAAAATAACTAACTCTAAAAAAAATATATAAACTTGTTTCTACCTGTTTGAATGTACGAAATGAAATTTCGTAGATACCAACAATAGTTCCTACGTAACCAAGTTCGCTATCTATAAGGTTCGTGTCTTTTGAGCTAGCACGTGATAGTTTCTTGAAAGAAGCAACAATACTAGAATCCTCTATTTTACGTAAAGAATCAATGGCTTTGATTCTAATATGCTGTCCAAAAGCCCACATATTAGTAAACATTCGGGCCTGCAAAATAAATTCAATTAGTAAATAGAAACACTCATTAGTATTCCATAAATGAATAAAAAGTAAACTTCAAATATAAAATTAAGTATATAACTTATTAAATATGGATAGAAAATTTTTATTCTCTCTAGCTAAAAGGTGCTCTTGGAGGTCTACGCCATCCATAATTCACTAATAGTTCATCACTAGCATGTAATGTAGTAATAGCATTGACAACTATGTATCTTGATACATCTCTACTCATGTATGGTGATTCATGACTATTTTCACGCTCCTCAAATGTGCAATTAGTCCTTGAACTATTATGTAACCCTCGACTACTATTTATTAAACCTGCTATATTTCCATGTGTGTAAGGTCTTCCATCAATATATAATCTTTCATTTTCTCCATGTAAAATCCTTCTACTAGTAAGGGATGCTGCGTTCAAGCATATTCCATAAGTACTCATGCTTTGAACATAACGTGAAAGTCGATGCCAATCTCCCTATCCATATATAAGACCACAAAATGACATAAGAGTGACTTCAGAGTTCGGAGGCACATACAAATCCTCTACAATAAAGAGACCATGACCAACATTAGTAATAGTGGATGGAGCAATCATATAGTGATTACCCCAAAAGTTGAAAACCTCTCCATCTAAAGGAAGTGGTCCTCTATTCCATCCTCCATATCTTCTTCTATCATATGTTTGTACTAAAGAACGATCACGAGCTGGCAATGGATAATCTCCAGCCGTTTCATTCTCTAAACCAGGAGGTAGAGGATTTCTAGAAACCTCTGCTTCTAATTGATGAACATCAAGTCCATGATGTGTACAAGGTATATTAACATTATGAGAAAAATCATCATCATCATCATCATCGAGCAAGTATTCCTGTATATCAACAATAATTTGATTTTATATATGGTTTTTAAATAAAATAATGACATTAATATATATAGAAAATACATACCCAAGCATTATCACGTTGACTAGGTGATGGTGCACGCTCAAAAGTACCATATCTGCCTCATGTTCAATACATTCCAATCGTGGTCTTTGATACGTGCCATAACAAGAGTTACAACAACATATAATATGCTCTTCATAGTAAAATTCATCATAATTCCTATCGGAGGACACATGTGAAGTCGTTGCATGGGTAGGAGGTGGTGGAGTACCCTCTGATTGTTACTTACAGTATAAAGTCATTGCACGAAGAGGAGACGGTGATGGAGTTCCATCTGATTGATCAGAATCTACAAATAATGATATTTGATATTAATAATTTGATTATCTACATAAACAAAAAATTCACATATACATATTTACACATACACACATATTCACATATACACATTTACACATACACACATATTCACATATACACAACGACATATTATTGTGGGATAAATGCATGTATTTTGTATGAATGAGTGTATATGCATGCATGTGTGTGTACATATATATGTGGATATGTATATGTATGTTTATGTTATATGTATGTATATGTGTATATGTATACATATATGCATGCGTATATGTTTGCATGTATATGTGTATGTGGGTATGTGTATGTGTATGTGTATGTGTGTGTATATATGTGTATGTATTTTGACTTTTTTTTCTATTTGAGATTAAATTAACAGGAGATATTGTATGGCCGAAAAAAACAAGAGGCGAGCTAGCATACCACCTGAGTCGTGGTAGTTTTTTCGTAGACAGCTACGTCTTCAGGAGTCATTTCCTCAGTAGAAGGTACACAAATTAATAATTTATATTTATAATTTCTATATATTTTAGTAATTTTTTACATTTAATTTATGTTTCTTTTTTTGAATAAACAGGCTACTACAAAGAAGAGAGTGGAGTCGGGCCACACATCGCACCTAGGCCAAATGGGCCATAATGGTTTTGTAGCTACGTTTGTAAGTATATGTGTTATTGTGAGTATATTTTTTATTTTAGTTAAAATGCAAGCAACTAATGTTTTTTATTTGTTTCATTGCAGCGGAAGGATTATGGCCGATATCCTACGAAATAGGAGATCGAGTATGCTACACATTTTGGATATCGACGTTTGAGCGAGTATATGCAGGATCATCCTGATGCCTTTGTGAGTATTTTTAAATTTTATATAATTATTTTGTTTTTATGAATGTTCTAATTATTTTATTTATTTATGTTTGTTATATGTAATACACGAGTATTATGGAGAGACACATATGGATGAGGTGGAGAGACAGACACAAGAGTGACGATCTCGATCGTCACAGGGTGATCATGACGATGAGGATGAGGAAGATTAGAATGATCATGATATTGCTGATGATGATGATCATGATGATGTTGATCATGATGATGATGATTAGGATTTTAGTTGATTATGACATTGGATTATATGTATTTACATATATATATATATATATATAATTTCAGTTATGTTTTGAATTGCGTGTATGGTATTAAGTAATGAAGAGTTTTGTTCTATTGATTGTTATTATTGTTTATATTAGGCATGTGTTTTATTACTTTAATTATGTATGTGTGTGTATATGTATGTATGTGCATGTGTATGTGTGTGTATATGTATGTATGTGCATGTGCATGTATAAGTGTATATGTGTGTATGAGTATGTGCATATGCATGTGTATGTACATATGTGTATATGTATATGCATGTATATGTATAACTCTATGTGTATATGTGTGTATGTGCATGTATATGTGTATATGTAGGTATGTGCATGTGTGTGCATGTGTATATGTGTTTTAATACTTTAATTATGTAATTCATTCATATGTGTGTACCTAAGTGTATATGTATGTGTGTGTATATGTATGTATGTGCATGTGTATGTGTGTGTATATGTATGTATGTGCATGTGCATGTATAAGTGTATATGTATGTATCAATATGTGCATGTTCTTGTGTATGTGTGTGTATATGTATATGCATGTATATGTATAACTCTATGTGTATGTGTGTGTATGTGCATGTATATGTGTATATGTAGGTATGTGCATGTGTGTGCATGTGTATATGTGTTTTAATACTTTAATTATGTAATTCATTCATATGTGTGTACCTAAGAGTATATGTATGTGTGTGTATATGTATGTATGTGCATGTGTATGTGTGTGTATATGTATGTATGTGCATGTGCATGTATAAGTGTATATGTGTGTATGAGTATGTGCATGTTCTTGTGTATGTGTGTGTATATGTATATGCATGTATATGTATGTGTGTGTACATGTATATGCATGCATATGTATATGTGTGTATATGTATATGTATATGTATATGTATATGTATATGTATATGTATATGTGTATATGTATATGCATGTGTATATATATGCATGTGTATATGTATGAAACATGCATGTGTATGTGGATGTGCATATACATGTATTTGCATATATGTTAATGTGTGTATGTGTGTGTGTGTGTGTATATATATATATATATATATATATATATATATATATACACAATAATGCATGCATGGACGTCTTTTTATGTGGTTGTAGGAATGTTTGTGCATATGCATGTGTATATGTGTGTATGTCTAAGTGTATGTGCACATGTATCTATGTGTATATATGTGTGTGTATGTGCATGTGTATATATGTATATGTGTGAAAGTGCATCTTCATCATGTATAAGTGTATGAGTGCATATCAATAAGTGTGAGTATGCTATGTAATGAAAATAACACAATTCAAATGATCTACAAAGAATAGAAATTGTACTTACAATTGTTAGCCATACTTTTTTCTTGGTTAGCTTCTTGAATAACCTGCAATAAAGAGAGAAAGAAAAGAGAGAGAGAGAGAGAGAGAGAGAGAGAGAGATCTAGAGAGAGAGAGAATTCAAAGAGAGAAAGATGTAGAAAGAGAGAAACAAAGACAGAGGGAGACAATAAGAGAGAGCTTAGGCAAAACAACAATTCTGCATATACTTGCTTCAGCTCGTAAGCGCAGTGCAATTGCGAACATTGGAGAGCTCTTCGATCGGATGCGTGAAAATGCCGATCGCTTCTGCTGCACTATTTCTCCTCATTGACCTATCAAATGTGTAAAGTTTTTTATGAAACTTTGTACGAATCATCTCCTAGAGATTGCGCATCTACTCCAAGTTGAATCACTACAAAAGATTAAGTATAACTTGAGAAATCAACTTCTCAAGTTACCTATGTCAGAAACTGTCATCACGAACAGTCGACTTTACACCTGTAACTTTTAAGACTTGGTTCTCCTTGAATAGAACCCGTTTTACAAAATGCTTCTAGACATAAGTAGCTTATCTTCCAACTTAAAGATTAAGCCCTCACTCATGCAAAACTTTAAACTGTGCTAGGAGAAATGACCAAAACATTGACTTCGAAATCTGCGCCTGTTTTAGGAACCTGTGAACACACTTCACATATGAATGTTCCTACACTTAATTCACTCAGCCTAATTACAATTGGAAACTAAAACTTTGCACAGAGGTCAAGCAACTCTCAACTTAGACTTGTACAAAAGCATTTCACAATTGATCTACTGTAGAAGGAGAACACGCAGAAACATCGGGCGCAAAACTTTTCTTTACTCAGAAGAATTACAACTGAGTGATGAGAGCTAACTCAAATTCACTTTCCTCTATCTCATGACTTCTATCTCCCTCATTCTTGACTTCTAACTATTGTCACATATGCTCTCATACATGCCCCGACTTTTCTCAAGGTATTTATAGATAATTTGTACATAATTCTTACTGAACAAAATGATCTAAGTCATCTATGACTATGCTAATGTACATATGTGTACACTTCTCTTGTTCTCTGAATGTAATCTTCTTTCACACTTTAGGAATTGATTCTTCCTTCATCATTTGGTCTTCCAAGCCTTCAATTGGTGATTGGTCTGCACCAACAGCTCCCCCTCAATCATCAATTGAGGTTTTCTCTGTCTTCTTTATACTTGCCATGTCTTTGAACCTTTGTAACTTAGGTCCATCCAGACTCTTTGTCATCATATCTGCCACCTGTTCTTTTGTTGGAGTATACATCACTTCAATCTCTTTATCTAGTACCTTTTCTCTCAAGAAATGATACTAAATCTCTATATGCTTAGTCCTGGCATGAAAAACAGGGTTAGCTGCCAAATACAAAGAACTCATATTGTCTCCAAAAATTATTGGAGTACTATGATCAAACTCAAAACTTTTCATCAAGGTCTTCAACCATATCACTTCCTTTGCAGCTTCTACCATTCCCTTATACTCAGCTTCTGTGGATGATAAAGCAACTGTATGTTGCTTCTTTGAACACCAAGAAACTAACTTATCTCCAACATAACATAGATATCCATGAGTAGACCTTCTACCATCTGAGTCACCTGCCCAATCTGCATCACTAAACACTTTGATTCTTGTGTCAGAAGTGAAACCATAATACAAACCTTCACTTAGGGTTCCTTTGATATATCTGAGTACCCTTTGGGCTGCAATCCAATGAGTCTTCTTTGGACAATGCATGAATTGTGACAACACACCTACTGCATATGATAGATCTGGCCTTGTCAAGGTAGCATAGATTAAACTACCTACCAAACTCTGATATTTCTTCATGTCATTGAACTCTTCACCTCCATACCTGCTTAATTTATGATTTACCTCCAATGGTGTGGTTGAGGTCCTGCAATCTTCCATGTTAAACTTGATCAAAAGATTCTTCAAGTATCTCTCTTGTGAAACATATACTCCATGTTGAGTATACACAATCTGCATTCCTAGAAAATAAGATAAGTTTCCCAAGTCACTTATCTTAAACTCCTTCTCTATTTGCCTCTTGAGTTCATTAATTCCTTGAGCATCTGTTCCTGTAACAATAATATCATCAACATAAATGCACATGTAAATGTATCCATTTTCACTTGCCTTCACTAGCAAGCTACTATCTGCCTTTGATGCTTGAAATCCACATTCATTCAAGAACTTGACCAATCTGTAATTCCAAGCTCTTGGAGCTTGCTTCAACCCATATAAAGCTCTCTTGAGCTTACACACATAATCTGATCCAATTGATTCCATGAAACCTTCTGGTTGCTCCATATATACTTCATCTGCAATATAACCATTTAGAAATGCATTCTTCACATCCAATTGTGATAATTTCCATCCTTTGCAAGCAGCAATTGCAATCAATGTCCTAATTGTAGACATCTTGGCAACAGGACTAAAGGTTTCATCATAATCTACCCCATAAGTTTGGGCATAACCTTTGACCACAAGTCTAGCCTTATATCTAGACACCTTACCATCTGCAAACCTCTTTGTTTTATATACCCACTTGCATCCAATGACCTTCTGATTCTTTGGTCTTGGTACTAGTTCCCAAGTTTCATTTTCAAGTAGAGCATCATACTCTTCCTGCATTGCCTTCTCCCAATTCTGTTTACCTTTGGCTTCTTCATAAGTGGTTGGATCTTCTTCTGTTTTCACAATGTAGGCATAATCTTTTGTTGTTAGGAAAGATGTATCATAACTATACCTTATAGGTTCTTTCCTTTCCCTTGTAGATCTCCTGATTTCTGCACTTCTTGAAGTTTCAGCCTCATTTGATTCTGGATCAAATCTTGGCCCTTCTTCTACATGATCCTGCACTCTACATCTAGAGTCAACTTCATCAACAATTTCTTCACAAACTTTTACCTTTGCCTTTCCTTTCCTTTGAATTTCTTCAACATCTGTATACTCATTTGGTGATCCTGTATACCACATATTTTGCTCATCAAATGTCACATCTTTAGTAACAAGAAATTGCTTTGTGGATGGACTCCACAATCTGTAACCCATCTGTCTATCATCATATCCAATAAACACATATTTCTCTGCTTTTGGTTCTAGCTTATGTCTTAATTGTGAAGGAACATAAGCATAAGCAATACATCCAAATACTTTACAATGATCAAGACTAGGCTTCTTACCCCACCATGCTTCATAAGGGGTTCCTCCATCCAAAGCTTTGCAAGGCAACCTATTCACAAGGTATGTTGCAGTGTTAATGGCTTCTGCCCATAAGTAATTTGGACAATTCTTTTCCTTCATCATAGCTCTTGCAAACTCTACAAGAGTTCTATTCCTCCTTTCTGCTACTCCATTCTGTTGAGGGGAGTACCTGCAAGTTACTTCTCTTTTGATACCTGCATTCCAAAAATAATCATCAAACTCTTTTGAGAAATACTCTCCCCCTCCATCTGATCTTAGCCTCTTTAGCTTTTGTCCTGTGATCCTTTCTGCATAAGCATGAAAGTGTTTGAATGTCTTGAAAACTTCTGATTTGTCCTTGATTACATACAAAGTAATCCACCTGGTTGCATCATCAACAAACAACACATAATATCTGGATCCATTTATGCTATAGTCCCTTGAGGGTCCCCATACATCTGTATGAACCAATTCAAGCATATTTGAATACTTGTACCCTGATTTGTTGTAAGAACTCTTATGTGCTTTACCTAATTGACAAGCTTCACACTTGTACACCATATGTTGCCCTTCAATGTTTGGCAATCCAAGCACCACCTGATTCTTTGACATCTCCTTTATAGCTCTCTCATTGAAATGACCTAGCCTTTTATGCCATAGGTCTAATTCAGATACCTTTTGACCTCCATAGGTAAACAATGCATGTCCCACATTACCTTGGACTTTGAGAGTAAACAATCTTCCTTCCTTTTTACCTGCAATTATGGTTCTATATCCCTGATTTGGATCTTGTACATAAACACCATCATTTGTGAATCTTACCTCATATCCTTTCTCCACAATTTGCCCTACACTTATCAAATTTTTAGGAATAGTTGGAACATAAAGTACCTTGCTCAGAAGTGTACTTCCACTCTTTGTCTTCACTGATCCAATGCTCTCCACTTTATGTTTGGTATTGTCACCTGTTTGAACTGTATGTCCATTTACCCTTGCTTCCATATCAGTCATCAAGGATAGATTCCCACTCAGATGGTTGCTGCACCCTGAGTCAATGTAAAACACTCTTTGATCTTCTCCCATTGATTCATGAGTTGCATTCAAGATAAGAGTCATGTCATCCTTCTGATCTGATGCATAATTGTAATAATTATTGTTGTAGGACTGAGATTGCAAGTTTCTTCCACCTCCTCTACCATATGATGTCCTACCACCTCTTCCTCTGAAATTGCCTCTTTGGTTTCTGCCTCCTCTACCTCTTTGACTATAATTCTGATTGTTGTATCCTCCATTTTGATTGTTATACCAACAATCATTTGCCAAATGATTTGTTTTGCCACAAATCCAACAAGCTTTAGCATTATCTTTGTTCTTACCTCCTCTTCCTTTACCTCTGAAATTTGTCTTCCCTTTTGTGAAGTTGGCTTGATTTGAATTCCCTTCATCATCATTTGATTGCTTTCCCTTGCCATTCTTTTTCTTGTCCTTGGAGTACATAGCTTGACTTGTACTTCTATCATTGTCTCCTTTAAGATCCTGCTCAAAGGTTAGCATGTGTCCTAGCAATTGATTAAGGTCAGGAGTAAAGTGATCAAGTGACAATTCTATGGACAATATAAAAGGCTTCCACTTCTCATCTCCTCTCAAACCTGTAAGTATTTGTCTTACCAACTTTTCTTCTTCAATATCTTCATCCACTGCTCCCAAGCTATCTGCAATATCTTTCATCCTTGCCACATAATCTGAAATTGATTGTGAGCTCTTCTTCTTGAAGGTTGTGAACTCAGCCCATAGTGAGGACTTCCTTGACTTAGTTGTATTTTGGAAATGCTCTTCCAAGGCATTCCAAACATCTGTGGCACTTTCCAAACCTCTGATGTGAGGTAAAAGGTAATCATTTACAGCCATGTAGATGATACTCCTTGCTTGAGCATCCTTTCTCATCCAAGTCTTCAACATTGCAAGTTCTTCCCTAGTAGGAATACTTGGATCTGCAAACTCAGGTTTTTCTTCATCTCCTGTAATAAATGATATAAGATCTTTGCTCATGAGGTGTGCTTCCATCCTCATAGACCATGCTGGATAGTTCTCCCTATCTAGCTTATCAATCTGCAAGCTTTCTCCCATCTTGTATCCACCTGTGTATTGAAACTTCAAGCTTTACAAACAATGTATGTACCTTTACTTCGAATTGAACTCCTTTTGCCTTTCTTGATGTCAAATAGTCTTCTCCTCAAGCTTTGACTCCAAGCTTTCACTTCTTAATCCTTCAAGTGTTGAATTTCTTGAATCTGCAGTAGTCGGGATCCTTCTTTCTTCAAATTTCTTCAAATTGATGTCTCCTGCTCTGATACCACTGATGGAGAATATTAATCTCCAAAAGAACAACTTACTCTTGTGATTAGAGCACCTCTATACCAAGAGTAAGTCAAACACTCCACTAATTTAGAAGATCAATTGCTAACTATCAAAAGATTAACAAATCTGTGAAGAAGATGAAACACAGAAAAGTCTGCTGCACTATTTCTCCACATTGACCTATCAAATGTGTAAAGTTTTTTATGAAACTTTGTACGAATCATCTCCTAGAGATTGCGCATCTACTCCAAGTTGAATCACTACAAAAGATTAAGTATAACTTGAGAAATCAACTTCTCAAGTTACCTATGTCAGAAACTGTCATCACGAACAGTCGACTTTACACCTGTAACTTTTAAGACTTGGTTCTCCTTGAATAGAACCCGTTTTACAAAATGCTTCTAGACATAAGTAGCTTATCTTCCAACTTAAAGATTAAGCCCTCACTCATGCAAAACTTTAAACTGTGCTAGGAGAAATGACCAAAACATTGACTTCGAAATCTGCGCCTGTTTTAGGAACCTGTGAACACACTTCACATATGAATGTTCCTACACTTAATTCACTCAGCCTGATTACAATTGGAAACTAAAACTTTGCACAGAGGTCAAGCAACTCTCAACTTAGACTTGTACAAAAGCATTTCACAATTGATCTACTGTAGAAGGAGAACACGCAGAAACATCGGGCGCAAAACTTTTCTTTACTCAGAAGAATTACAACTGAGTGATGAGAGCTAACTCAAATTCACTTTCCTCTATCTCATGACTTCTATCTCCCTCATTCTTGACTTCTAACTATTGTCACATATGCTCTCATACATGCCCCGACTTTTCTCAAGGTATTTATAGATAATTTGTACATAATTCTTACTGAACAAAATGATCTAAGTCATCTATGACTATGCTAATGTACATATGTGTACACTTCTCTTGTTCTCTGAATGTAATCTTCTTTCACACTTTAGGAATTGATTCTTCCTTCATCATTTGGTCTTCCAAGCCTTCAATTGGTGATTGGTCTGCACCAACAGTTGATATATATAGGTGCTGATGTGTATGAACACACTAGGACTATCGAGGCACTTTTTCCCCTCTTTAGGAGGAATTTCCACCCGGCTTGTATATATGGATATTTCCCCAATAGGTCACTTATCTTTCTTCATTCTAGTGGTAATACATTCAGTATTGTGCATTGTGTTCCAAGCTTCTTCTTCTTCCTTGTGTTGTCTGCATGCTTCCACGGACCTTAAACTCCAACAATTGGTATTAGAGCAGGTTCTCGTTTCCTCTAGGGCATTGTTGGCACCGCTCCGATCAAGAAATGCACAAAATTTGGTGAGCATACTCAAGCTTATTAGTGTGAGAAGAGATGGTAGATACACTACAAGCATGTGCTTGGTGCTACAAAAACCTACTCTACACCTTCCAAGATAGCTTCAGGGATGATAAATAGACACCTTGAGCTTGCTAAGGATGCATATAAACCACCCTAGTGCTTTGGAACATCAATCTCAAATTGATTCATCAAAACAGACCATGTGACACAAAATAGATGAAGGAAAACTTGTTATTTTCGGGTGAGATGTACTATTGAAATTTACTCAGTCTCACAACTTGTTGGAGATAGACTAGAGATATTTTGCACATCTCTAGTTAAATATATATAATAAATCTAAAGCAACCAATGTGATGAATTTTGATGAAACATAGTGAGAGAAATAAGTTTAGCAATATAGGGGTGTCATCTCGACATTTCAAGAATTATCTACTAGAATACATAGGTAAATTTAAATGAATGTAACTCATAGAATAATGAACCCATGATAACAAAAACTGATATCATGCAAATAGACTTATCAAGTTACCTATAAGAATTTAAATCTCATCAAATGACTAAGTATGCACAAAGAAATTAATAATTGAAGTTGATTGAAAATGTGAACATACACCTCTAGCAGCAAATGAGGAGAACTCCAAGATGTATCTTGAAAGTCCATCTGTATTGCACATATGGTACATGATATAAATGGGCATGAAGGTTGGGAAGGGTGAGCACAATGTATGCTTCACAAATAACTAGCTGCTTGGTCAGAATCTCATCAGGATGTAGCTCAAATGATCTGGTCTAATCTTTGACTACACATATGTGTATATATAGGAGTTTCTGAATTCAAAACTTGGATTATTTGTACCTAAAATTTCCTTCAAGTTTGGAGAATCTCTTCCTAATCAATCTCTCCTAACTTTGGCTCATGATTCGTGCCTAACAAGGACACCACTTCCTCCTTTTATATTTACTTTGATGTGGTTAGTTTTCAAGCAATAACTATTAGAAGAATTTGTTTCTATGGCTTCTCTCATTGAGAGTATACATAACGATTGTTTTACAACAATAAGTGATCAAGCACTAGGCTTGGATGAAATACACCAATAGCTCCCCCTCAAGCCTAGCATGCTTGAGTCTTCATTCTTCCTTGATTTCTAGCAATCCAATCATGCCTTTGAATCTACTTAACTTGAAACCATCCAATGGCTTAGTCAGCATATTTGCACATTGAAGATTAGTAGATACATAGGACAATTCAATGCCCTTGCTCATCAACTTCTCCCTTACATAATGATAATGGAATTCAATGTGCTTGGTTCTAGCATGGTAAACTGGATTAGCTGCTAAGTGAAGTGAGCTTGTATTATCTCCAAAGATGTGAGGAATTAAAGTATGTAGCCCCAAATCTGAGTATAGACGCTTTAACCACATTGCTTCTTGTGTTGCTTTGGCCAAACCTCTTTATTTAGCCTCAGTAGATGATAGATCATTAGTTGGTTGCTTCTTTGAAGACCATGAAATTAGTTTTGAACTTGCAAAAGACAAATAGCCTGATGTACTCTTCCTATCATCCTTTGATCCAACCCAATCTGAATCTGACTAAAGTTTGAGATCAACTTCTTAAGTGAAGGGGTAGAAAAGCCCTTCATTGATGGTACCCTTCAAGAATTTGAGCACTCTCTTGGTTGCTTCCATGTGTGGCTTCCTTGGTTTGTGCATAAATTGTCTGAGTATGCTAACACTATAGCATATCTCCAGCCTTGTGAGAGTTGCATAGTTCAAGCTTCCTACCAAGCTTTGATACCTTGTGATATCTTCAATAGGTTCTCCCTCTCTATAGATTTTTGGGATTATTGTCTATAGTTTTTTACATCTATAGTTTTTCAAGATTATTGTCTCTCTCCAAAGAGTGCAAGTGATACACTCCACAAACAACTTCTAGGCTTTCCACAACTACAAGAGCGACAAGGGGGGAGGGGGGGGGGGGGGGGGGGGAGCCACACTTGTGAACCACTCAAATGAAGATCGAGATAGACTACCAGACATACTCCAACGCAACATTGATTTGTTCCAATCAAAAGGTTTCCCATGGCCATCTATTCCTAATTTTTCTAATGAGCTCTCTGATGGCTATATTGATGTACATAGTTAACCAATGTACGTGCACACACACATCCCCACATATATACACCTCACCAACCAACCATGCACTATGATACTGATTGCTGGACTCTTTGAGAAGCACGGATGCACACAAACATCGTGATGAGATAATGTGAGATACAAAATGTGAGATACAAAATGTGAGAGAGAACGTGTACATGTGGAGTTCTTATCCTTAGGATGTTCTTCATAAGATCTTAGTGATTCCCATCAAGGATGTAGGTATTCATCACAAATGATAGGTATTCATCACAAATGTCCGTTAACCAAACGTGGAAAATACAGACTTTTCTCTTCTCTGTAACTGAGTTTCATTTCTTTCTTTTTTTTTGAAAAAACAAGAAGTATAAAATTGATGCTTGTCAAAAAATACAACTCATGGTAGACTCATGACAGAGCCTACAGAAATCAAAAGGGTGAATCACACAAGGTAGGAATCAATATAATCACCAAGAAAAGTGATCATGTCTTCTCTAGGCTTAGATTACATACTAAGGAGCTTGGATTTCCAAACATTGAAATGGTAACTTTTCATAATTACAAAGGGGCTCTTAATATCCGATTGGGCATTATTAGAAAAGGAATAACAGAGGCTGATAATTTTCCTCATGCCATACATAAAGGAGAAAAAGTAATCCTTTCCCTTGTCATTAAAGATGGCACTATTTCTATTCTTCCAAATATGCCACATAGTGTGATTCCTGATAATTTGCCACATGAGAATGTCCATGCCTTTAGCTTCTCCTAAAAGAATGTCTTTGCAACTTGGGATATTAAGACCTTGACTTTGGCAGAAGGACCAGATTCCAACCCAAAATCTGAGTGCAGATTTACACTTGATGAATAGGTGATCCAAATCTTCTTCTTTACCACAAAGTTTGCAATGACCAGCATCAATCTTATACTTCCTAGCATGGCTGCCAGTCCAAATGCCTTGGTGGAGGATGAGCCAACTCAGACAAGATTGTTTGTTAGAAAGAGGGAAGGCCCAGGAACACTGGAACCTGTACTTCCACTGCAGGTGGGACCACTGCAATCCCCACTTCTTGTTCAGCTTTCCAGTGATTTCTTTTATACTTCTGAAATTTCTTTTGTAGGAGTTTAACATATCCCAGGCAACATCCTGAAGGGCTATCTGCTTACTCCACATGTTGGATCCCAACTTCTCCAGCAGGAACTCCTTCTTGCTCAACAGGATCTGTTTACATTGAAAAGAAAGACCATGAGAATTAGAAATAGCATAATCATCAGTAACTTCACCTGCTCTCAACAAATCCTTCCAGTGCCCATAACCCTTCTTCCTGCATTTATTCCATCTGATAGGGAGGGCCAACAGGGAACCAGAGTTAAACCAGCCAAACCAAAGGGAGTCCTGCTCTAAAAAAGAGGAATTATGAGAAAACCATATAGGAAGTTTATACTTGGACTTAACTAACATCCATGCTTTCCAAAAATTGCATATAATCTGACTGCCTTTTGGCACAAAATCTACAGGAGAAGTAAGAACATCCCACAGAGAGCAGTTACTCCAGCTTTTATTATTCTTCAAATAGAATCTGTTGATATTTCTTTTAATCAGACAAGCCCAGAAATCATTAGAGGAGAGGGATCTAAAAATCCATTTAGCAGCCATTTGAATTGCCATCCTAGAAGGACAAATGAGACCAAGACCCCCTTCAGACTTTTTCATACAACAAGTATTCCAGGCAACCTTGGGGATTTTAGAACCACTCCACAAAAATCTTCTAGCCAGGGAGATGGCCTGTCCCATCTGCTTTTTATTAGGCTGCCAGCAAGACAGAAAGTAGGTTAGGGAGGGGAGGATATAATGCTTCAACATAAAAGATCTATGAGAAAGACTGTGCTGCACATCACTCCACTTATAAATTTTAGCTCTAAATTTATCAAGCATCCAATTCCATCTTTGCTCATTAGTGATGCCAAAGCCCATGGGAATACCCAACAACCTGAAAATTATCCCTTTCTTAATGACGCCGCAGCTTGCCATCTCAACACAAGGAGGGATATGATTATTAGAAGCAAAAAAAACCCGTTTTCTTATGATTAATAACAGAGCCACTGGCAAGACAAAACATCTCAAGACAATTAAGGAATTGCTCAGCATAATTATCATCAGCTTTCATAAGCATGTTTGTGTCATCTGCAAACATCTGAAGGCCCAAGGGGGAGAGAGCCTGGGGAATATCCAAACCAGAGATGGTGCCTTGTCTCATGCAATCCTTGACCAACCAACCTAAAGCATCACTTGCAATAGCAAACAGGAGGGGAGCCAAGGGGCAACCTTGTCTAATGGATCTGCACAGTCTCAAAGGGTTAGAAAGATAACCATTAATGGCCACTTTAGAAAAGGCATTACCAAAAAGAATACTGACATATTTAATAAACCTTTTACCAAAACCAACATCATGTAAGGATTGAAGAATGAAGTCCCATTCTATCTTGTCATAGGCCTTATCAAAGTCTATTTTGAAGAAGTAGGAGTCAACATTAATCTCATTGCAGTATTCAAGACCTTCCCATATGGTAATAATATTATCCAAAATAAATCTGCCTTTTATGAATCCTTTTTGTTCAGGGAGGATAATAGAATCCATAAGAGGACTAAGCCTTCTGGCCAAAATGGCAGCAAATATTTTGTACAGAGAAGTCAGGCAGGAGATGGGTCTCCAATTGTTTAAATCATCCTTGGGACCTTTTTTGTGAACAAGTTTTATCACTCCAGTGTTTATAAAAGGAGAAAGGGAACCCCTTCTAGAGGCTTCTTGCCAGATCTTGAGAATAATGGGAACCAAAACTTCCTTAAATTCCTGAAAAAACTCATAAGGCAAACCATCATGACCAGGAGACTTTTCCAGGCTTCAATTTGCTTATGGATTCTCTTACCTCACCCTCAGAGAGGGGCATGTCAAGGAGGGAGTCCATTCCCTGAGGAACCATCTTTTTCCTACAAAGGGCAATGGCAGCTCTTGCACTCCAAACAGAATCCCCTCTCTTGGGAGGCAGAGAGAATACATTGGCAAAGAACCTATGAGCCACCTGAAGATTATCTTTCATATCTTTAGCAAGGCAACCATAATTATTCTTGAGAAGAGGGATAAAATCCCTGGCTTTTTTTTTTCCTCATCAGATCAAACATATACTTATTGGGCTTGTCAATTTTGCCAGCCCAGAATTCTCTTGACGTGGCAAGGGCACCTCTAGCAAGGAGATAATCCACTTTCTTAACTTGTTCCTGAAGATCAATGATCTTAACTCTTTTGTCTTCCAAATCAAGATTAGAGCACTCAATGCTATTCTTCTCCTGCAAAATCATCATCCTTCTCTTTTTTCTAATGTCTTTAGCTTTATACTTAAAGTATTTAATTAAATCCTGGATATCTTTAACAGCCTTTTCCCAAGCCACAAAAGGAGAAATGCCACTATTAAAGTGCAGCTTTAGGGAAGTGATGATTTTTTCCTTCACCAAAGGAATCTTAAAAAGGGAAGAATCCAAATGCGTCCAACCAGCCCTATAGTAAGGATTGTTATGAAATAAGTTTATAATCAAAGGCGAATGATCAGACATTTGCAGAGAATGATCAATAGAACAACAATAATTCCACAAATAGTGACTCCTGCCAGCATTCATGTAGAATGTGTCTAATCTAGCAGACAGAAAATTAGAGCTATTACGATTATTCCAAGTATGACCAGAGTTAGCAGAGAGATCCACCAGATTATGTTTATTAATCAAATTAAACCAACAATGCTTTTCAACACCAGAGACAATATTATCACTTTTACCATTCCTGTCACAACTATTAGTGACCATGTTAAAGTCCCCAGTCAGAATAGTATCACCTTTGATCCTGAGAATTTCTTCCCAGCATTTGGCTCTCTGAACAGCCTGATTAGCTGCATAAACACACACAACAATATAGTTAAGAGGTTCTTTGCACTTTACTGCTACCCACTGATTAGTGGGGCTCCTTTGCACCTCTTCAATAAGGTGAAAAAGACCATTAGTAATGCCAATGGCAGCTCCTCCTTTGCCAGTATGATCCGTGTACACCCAACGACAGTTATTCGACACTATTTTTAGATTCGCCATGAGAGGGGCACCCCAACCTTAATCTCCTGCAAGTAGATGAAGTCAAGAGAGTGAGAAACATCTTTGATCCAATTGTTAATCATCTTACCTCTGACTGGGTCAGATAGCCCTTTAACATTGAGAGAAATTAGATTAGTACAATCCATGGAAAAAACAACCTGAGGAGGAGAAACTTACTTTTTAAGGTTCTTACCTGGCTTCACTGCAGATACAGAAGACCTTACAGTATCTTTCCTCTTGGAATTATATTTATCTTTACCTTTAGGGCTAGGGGAACTAACATTTGTCATACAGACATCTTGATTGCTGGGGCCACCAATGTACTCCTGGACAGAAGTAAGCTCATCAAAACTGTTAATTTGCTCTATAAACATTTCATCACAATTACTATTATTTACTTCTTTAGGGGAAACCTTCACAGGGATGGGGCCCGACGAGGGCCTGAGAGAAGACACAGTTACCTCTTTTTGCCTTCCATCAACACAACCCTGCAGATTAGATTTCACCTTATTCTCCTGGAGATTAACAGTACACTCTGGTTGAGAGCCACTGAGAGACCTGAATACCGGAGATTTACTTTCTTGCATATTTTGCTCCTCCACAACCTCAGTTCCCGATGCATGAAAGTCGGATTGATTGCGATCTTCAAGAACCTGAAAGGGATTGAGAATCCCTTTGACAAGAGGCTCAAATCTGATTCCCACATTAGGGTTTTTTTTCCTTTGCTTGTAAGGAACTTTTTTGAACCCTTGCTCTTCTTTGGGTTGAACCGAGTTAATGGGAACTGAGGAAGTGGGGGACTCTTCACCAACTCCAGACATTTTACTCTGATTTTTAGCTAACAAGGGGCAATCTTTTATTAAAAGTCCTTGTTTATAACAATTAAAGCAAGCATTAGGAAGGTTTTTGTAGACTACTTTTTGGACATGCAGCTTACAACCTTCAGAATTCTTGATAACAATTTCAGACTTAACATTTTTAGAGATGTCAACCTCTATCAGCATCTGAGGCTCCCATTTGGGGTTGAACTCTTTTTTAGGTTTCTGTCCAAGAATTTTTCCAATTAGCGAACCAAGCTTTTCGAGCCAGGGATAATATTCCACAGGGAAATCAAGAAATTCTACCCAAATAGGAACTTTAGTCAGCTTGTTGCTCCTAGGGTTAAATCCAGGATACCATTTATAGAAGGAAAGGGGGGTGTTCCTAATTATCCAGTGACCCTCTGCTATAACTTTCAAAGCATTATTCACATCTTCAAAAAAGAAAAGATAAAAATTATTAGGCAGATATTGCACATGTCTAGCATAAAGACCCTTACTTTCCCAGTTTACCCTCATCCAAGATTTAAGTAAGTCCTGAGCAGGTGAACATAGCCTTCAATGCGGAAACAGAACCATCCGAACAGGAATCAAGCAGCCCATCACGTAGCGCTTCATGCAAGGCCATGGAAAGAGGGCGGGAACAGCGACGGAAGGGAGAGGGCGACGCCCCCCCCTCAGTCCGAGGGGGAGGAGAGGAGAGGCAGGAGACACAAAGCCTTCACGCGCCGAAACATGCAAACCCTAGCCTTCGCAGTTCACTTGCCTGTTCTATGATTTAATCACTGAGTTTCATTTCGAATAGGGCTTTATGGGCAAGTGAATGAATCTAAAGACTCATGATAGTTGTTCTTATCGATGGCATGAATATAGACAAGACTTCTTTTGTGTGGTGATCGGATGCTGCTGAGGATGATTGTCTAAGATTAAGCCGCTTATTCATTGGCTTCAAAATTCTGCGCCACTGGTTCGAGATGCGCGAGCGCCAAATTATCTGGTCTTCAGGGTCAGATTGTATGCGATGACATCATAGCATGCGCATGTTGGACTCCCAGACGGAACAGTGTATCTAGATGAACTCCGGCCGAGAAATCCGATTGCACAAGCTGCCCCGCAAGCCATCTCTAGTCTGGGATCATGACTTCTATTCTTCAGCCAGCAGACTCGTCTCCTCTGGTTGACATTGCGCTCCAATATCTCTGCAATCGGTTGATAGTGCCTGCTTCTCTGCATCTTTCTTCAAGATAGTCCTATTCTAGTTGCGCGAAATTTTTGTTGTCAGTGATTTTGAAAAGATGCTTCCAGACTCTTGGAGAAGGAATGGCGCGCATGGCAGATATCTTCTCAAGCTGTGATCTTCGAAGCACCACATGTTTTCAAAAGGTTTAGTCTGAAATTTCATTGATAGCGCGATCTGTTCGCTTGGCTCCAGATCTCTCAAAGTGTTGTCTAAGCTGCATCTCTGTCTCACTCTTCCAAGTAGCATGGGATGATTGGCCCTTCATTCTTTTGCTTCGTTCTTTATCTTTTATTCTGGAGCCTCTCCTTTTGTTCGGGTCTCCACTATCTATTCTGCGAACCTTACAAATTGGGCAGATAAGACCTTCTCTGGCAGCAGAGTAAGTTTTGGTACACTACACTCAGGACATACCCCTAGAAGTTTTGCAGTAGCTTCAGGTGGCTTCTCAGACGACTCCTTTTTTACAACAGGAGTGCCTTCATTTGTGAAGTCACCTGCTTGTGGCTTCGCCTCCACAATAGCACCACAGGGAGTTCCTTTCTAACATGTGATGTAGAAGGCAGTTTTGTTCCATAGGGAATTTTCCGAGGGTTGGAATGAGAGCTATTCCCAGATTCAAGGCCTGCTGTATTTTTTAAAAACTCTGGAGGCCTAGTTACCTCAGAAAATATTGCAGTTGCTGACGGCAGCGATGAAGAGGGACAAGGACCACCAAAGCTTTTGTAATCTTCCAGTGCCTCCCCTTGAAGGACAACAGGTTACCCATGTTCCTCCACTTCTTCCTCTTCAGAATCACTTCCAGAAAATTTTTCCTGCACCTCCTCGTCTGATGAATAAGCTTGAACTAACGCTAAGCTCATGTGATTGGCAGTCTGTAGGATTCGCACAACAAAGACTCTCATGGAGAGAGCGGGCAGACCACCGTGTAGCAAGACTGCAGATATTGGCATGAACCTTGATGATGATGGACGAGGAAAATGACGAAGCAATGCATGCTGCTGTGCAACTTCATTTGTCCATAGCCTTGCTTCCTCATATAGCTGCCTTCTTCAGGGCCAGTTCAGGATTTTGTAGATTCTTTTTTTTCTCGGGTGGCGAACAAGGATGTCCACTTGTCTCTCTTTGGTAGACATTTCTTCTAGAGTACCATTCCCTTCTTGTTTGATGGGCAATGCGCTTGAATCACCTCTCTGCCTCTCGATTTAGCATGGCCAGAAGTGATGACAATGCAGAGTGTAATGTCCAGTAACTACCAGCTTAGCGAGGCTTACTCATTTCCAGAGACATATGACAGTCATGAGTTCTCTCCGATTATAAATGTTGATAATGCACATTCTACTGCTCAAAGCACTCTATTGGATAACTGAAAATCCTCAAAGATGCAAAAATAACAAAATGATGCAACTTTCAACAAAAGGCAAATATGATGATGAGTAGGAAAGGTAATGTAATGACTCTAATCATGCTTAAAGGAAAACATGAAAATAGTGCTTAAAAGCACTCTTATTCTAAAGGTGTGATAAGGGAGGGAGGGAGGGATTAAGAATGAAATTCATACTAACGAAAAGTCTAACAAAAACCAAAACTAAAAAGGAAATACTATCAAGAAGTAACCTATGCTTTGATACCATGTTGAAATAAAGAAAACAACCCCTAATCTACTATTAATCACATTAATCAAACTAAGGAGGAAGGAACAAAAGATAAGCAAACAGGATGAATGAAATAAATAGAAATGAACTTACAAAGAATGCTCTATGAGCATGGAGACTCCATGAGGAGTGGGAGTACACTCTTGGCAATGAGCTAGAGTGGAATGACTTGTGAGGAGTGAAGGAAGGCCTTGCTTATATGGAGTTTGGGAGAATTCCCTTGCATGTGGGATAAGTGAGCTTGCATGAGAATGAAACTAGGTTTGGGCAAAAGGGTGGAACATGGAACTCTCAACATTACCAAGATAATGTACAAAGATAAGTAACTTGTTAGGGTTATAGGCATATATACAAGTCAAGGGGGAAAAACCTACTAACGAGGGAAAAAGGTGTCATGGTGGTGCTAGAGTGTTCACACACATCACTACCAAAAAAATAAAAAATCCCCCCTAAAAGTGATGCGGTGAACAAGGAGAGAGCACTCATGTATAAGGAAATGCCAAGCTATGTGAAATCAATCCACAAAGGGAAGTAAGCCCAAAGCTTTGCGAAAAGCTTCATACTTCCCCCTAGGTAGAGCCTTTGTGAAAAGGTCTGCAATGTTCTCCACTGATCTCTCCAACAGAGAACTTCTCCCTGATGCACTCTGACTATCAGTGAAGATGGTGGTGGCAGAAGACTAACCAATACCCAAATCAGTTATAAGGCATATGAGCTAGACACACTTAGCAATCGCTCTGAAAGTTGCCCTATACTCAGCCTCACAACTAGAATTGACCATAGCATTAGGGCAAAAAATGCCCTAAACAGGGACGTTTTCTAATGAAGGATTAAGAAAACTAACAAATGGCTTCTTTCAATATGTACAAGAATATAACATTCATGTCTCTTTTAATCGAATGAAGAAATGCTTTTCTGAGAAAATATGCTTTAAAGCATTGCTAAAGTGATGGAATGATTTTTGAAGATACGAAATATTTTTGGGTTCACAAAATTCAATGATGTTTTGGTCACAGTTGATACATCAAATCAAAAGATTGCATTTTGCTTCCACATGTACAAAGTGTTTTTGTCTATAAATACTCGCAAAGTTTGTGAATCTCGGTTTCCCATTTTGAGCATTCTTTACTATTTCTTTGAGTGTTCAAACTACTTCTACTTCTCAACATCCTTCCACTCCTGTAACCTAATGTGAGGTTTACAACAGAAGACAGGATTCTTTATGGAAACCTCTTTCTCTGAAGCTAAACAATTGGGTGACTATGCTTCCTAATTACAGAGGTGACAAGGGGGGGGGAGGGCCAAGCCACATTTGTAAACCACTCAAATGAAAATCGAGATAATCTACTAGACACACTGGAAGGCAAAGACAAATCATTGATTTGTGATAATCAAAAGGTTTCCCATGGCCATCTATTCCTAATTTTTCTAGTGGGCTCTTTGATGGCTATGTCCATGTACATAGTTAGCTGATGTACGTGCACACACACATCCCCACATATATGCACCTCACCGAGCAACCATGCACTCTGATATCGATTGTTGGCATTTGAGAAGCACGGCATGCAAATTTTCCATGGAAACAACAATATGCTCCTCATTAGGACTGATGAGCAACATGTCATCAACATAGACAACAATAATCAAAAGCACATCATTTGCACACATAACATATATGGTGCTCTTAGTTGGAGTGTTCTCAAAACCATGTGCAATCAAGTAGGCATGTATATTTTCATTCCAAGCACATGGTGCTTGCTTAAAACCATATACTACCTTTTTCAAGTTGCACACTTTATTTTCATGCCCTATTTGCACAAAACCATGAGGATGAGAAACATACACTTCTTCATGCAAGTCACCATTCAGAAATGCAGTTTGAATGTCCAACTGGTGTATGTTCCAACCATGATGAGTTGCAAGTGCACAAATTCAAGGAACATTAGTCATTTGGCATGTTGGAGGAAAGTTCTCATCAAAATCGATGCCTTTTTCTTGAGCATAACCTTTTGCAACAAGCATAGCCTTATACTTGTCAATTGCTCCATCAGGCTTATGCTACTGCTTGTATACCCACTTTTTTGGCAATGGCCTTCTTGCCAGGAGGCAAGTCACATAAAGACTAGGTACCATTTCTCATAATAGCATCATATTCTTATTCTATAGTAGACATCCAATTTTTTGAATTTTTGTGCTTTTCATGCAACAAAAGAGGCTCATTCTCATCACAAAGACTAGAGGCAAACATAGCATAGCAATATGATGCAAAGCACGCACTATGAAAGTGTGAACGAGTATGATATGACAGAGGTGCATGTGATTTAATATCTTGCAAAGTCTACACCAGCCATTTAGGCATATTTTTTTTTCTACTCTATATCAAACCTCTCATCAATAAGTGCATCATGTAAATATGGAGGAGAAATGGAATGATTTGCATCATCATGTGGAACCTGGAAAGGCTAAGAAATTGCCTCATTTGGACCACCACTAGACTATCCAACTATAAAAAGAGGCGTCAAAGTGTCATACACATCTTTGGAGCTAATTGATGTCTCCTTAGTGCATGAAAGGAATGGTTGGATTGCATCTTCCACAAAAACAACATCACTACCAACCAAAATGCATTTAATCTATGGATGATATAGAGGATAGCATTTGCTTTCAGAACTATAGCCAAGAAAAATACCTTTCATTGCTTTATCATCTGATTTCTTGTGTTGTTGATGATGCACTAATGCATATGCCAGAGAACCAAAGACACATAGGTGAGCAACAGATGGCTTGTGACCATGCCAAGCTTCATATGGAGTGCTTTAGTGGGACACATATTAAGTACATATACTACACACATAATTGCCCCAAGCCAGAAACTATGTGGTAAATCTTGAGTCTTGACCATACTCCTCGCCATCTCCATGAGTGACATGTTCTTCCTTTTTGGAAGTCCATACAACATTGTACACTGATGTTTTATCCCATGTTCATCCACAAATGCATTAAAATCAGAAGACATATACCCCCCTCGATAAGAAGAAAGGGTGCCCACTTTACATGCTAATAGATTTTCAGCCAAAACCAGAAATTGTTTGAAGCACATGAACACTTTAGACTTTGCTTCCAATGGATATACCCATGCATGCCTGGAAAAATCATCAATGAAAGTCAAGAAGCAAAGGTAGTTCCCAAAAGAAGGTGTTTTCATAGGACCACCAAGATCACTATGAACAAGTTGCAATTTTTCAGTAGCTTGTACTGAACCATCTTTTGGTAAGGAGGAACATTAAATTTTGCCCAAAATACAGCCTTCACAAACATGTTTACCAGATGCCGGTTTAGGGTATAATCTCACATACTCTGATGGACAAGTCTATCAGAGCATGTGTATTTATAGGTATTTTTTATTACATCAGGAATAGAAGGTACGTGAGGGTGACGCTTAGAAAAGCATGTGTTTAAAAAAATATGCTTTATTTACAAAATCGTCGTTTTTCAAAGGATCTACTATTTTTTCAAAAAAAATCTCTCTCTAAAGTGATCTATTATTTTTTACAGAAAATAACTAAAATACTATCTTCTAAATATTCTTTTAAATATCTTCAAAAATATTTGAGTAATTCCACGTGAGTTCACACACTCATGAGTCTTCACATGCTAAACCAAAACACAAATCACATTAAAACCCTCAAGACATTAAAATCCATATACCATTCCATTATTCCATGAAATATAACAGACATAAAATGCCAAAAGTAATAATCAGGCGCCATTCAATAGATCATGAATTGTACATCTGTGATCAACAAATTTCACAACCAAGATGATCTTGGCTAATGCTAAAACTGGTAATAGATTTTTCTTCATCGGTTGCACAAATAAAGCATCCGACAATGTAAAAGAACTACCATCAACAATATTCAAAATGATCTTACTAGCTCACATGATAGGATAAGAGGAGTTGTTGGTAAGATCAACAATATCTGACAGTACTCCCTTTAGGGGAAGGCTCAAGTGAAGTGAAGAAACTACGCTACGAGGTAATATGTTTGGTTGCCCCACTATCAAACCACCAAAAATCTAAGTCTACTACAAACATACACTGTTCATGAGGGGATGGTTATAGCTGCAAACAGTAGTAAATGCCCATTCTTCTTTTGCACAAGAGTTGTAGAATCTGATTTGGGTGTAGAGGCTCTACAACAACCATTCTAGCCTCTTTTTTCTTTGCCTCTTTTTTCTTTGCCTCTTTAGCAACTAGTTTTAAACAACTCTTTATGACATGATCATTTCCATTACAATATTTGTAAAACAATTTATAGTTTTTTGTTTTCTTCTTGTCTTTGTCATACTTCTTTGATTGTGTTGAATTAGTAGATATCTAGTTACTAGTAGATTAGCTCAATTTACCTTTGCCCTTCTGACTAGCCAAGAAATCTTGATTTGCAACACACATAATGGACCTATTCTGCTAGAATGATCTTCCTGCAATAGAACAGACACTAACTCCTCAAATGTTAAGGCATTTGGATTGCCTTCCATCATTAATCTTAGAGTAGAAGCAAAACTCTGATATGAATTTGGATACCATTCAAAACATTCTGGACAAGTGAACTCTCTTGCAAGACTTCATCAGCAAAAATAAGCTACTCCTTCAAATGTTTGATCTTTGTCATAAAATTATCCATGGGATCTCGTTCATTCATGTGCTCACTGTCCAACTGTTTTCGGAGGTAAACAACACAAGCTTCATTCCTTGCCTAGTATAAAGTGGCCAGTGTATCCCAAGCATCCTTTACTATTTTGCAAGAGTGGATATGAGGAATAATGACATGTTTCATAGACAAGGCTATCAATGCATGTGCATGAGAATCTCTACCATCGCAAGGAAGTTGCTCCATAGTAGGAGCAACAGGAACTGCAGCACAAATAGGAACTTGAAGAAAATAATTTTCAATGCCATCCGCATCACACTCAATAAATGTATTTGCAATTGTAGTAGGACATTTTTGAACACCCTACACAAAATTCCACAGTCCTTTTGCAACCAATACATGATGCATCATATATGTACATAATTGGTAATTGGTAGCATACAACTTATCCTCAAAAGCCCACATACACAATACATCACTACTTTTAGACATGGCCACTAGCTAAAATACACTGATGCAAAGAAAATGATTGTATCTCAAAAAGTTGATTAGAAATATGTAGTTGCATTTTGTTAAACATATGGCAGACTTTGAAATGCTTATACTAGTGAATCAAAACTTGTATATGTTTGGCACAAAAAGAAAAAATTGCATACACAAGAACCACATTAGTGCGTTCGAAGGCCGAGAGCTCAGATCCGGATTTTGATAGCACATAGTGGAGCTTCTTTGAACTTCTAATCGCCTTGAGTATGCTTACCAATTTTTATGCGATTCTAAGACTATGATCAGAGAGGTGTTGAGGATGCCCTAGATGAAGCAATGACCTCCTCTAATGCCAATTGTTGGAGATTGAGGTCTATGGAAGCAAACGCATAGCACAAGGAAGAAGAATAAGCTTGGAGCAAAACACACAATACTCAATGTATTACCAAGAGAATGTACAAAGATAAGTAACATGTTAGGGTTAAAGGCATATATACAAGCCAAGGGAAAAAAGCCTCCTAAAGAGGGAAAAAAGCCTCCTAAAGAGGGAAAAAAGTGCCCCCACGGTCCTAGTGTGTTCACAAATCACTACCAAAATATATAAACAAAGTATGCTTCGATGCTGAATGTTGAAATTGGGATGGGTCTCAAATGAAAATAATCACAGGTTTAGAGGATATTCCAAAAGATGAACCTTAGCATACACACCTTCATACTCAAAAAGAGATGAGTGAGATATAGAGAGAATAGATAAGACTTTTCAAATTGTAGGGTAAGCTAGAATGCTCACCTAAACTATCTTATATTCTAATGTCAAATTACAATGTGTGGATATGATACAAACTGTCAAAATCTCGATCTAGGCAGAAATAGGGAACTAGATACAAGAAATTGTGTGTAAAGTGCCTAAGAGGTATGAAGAGTGTGTGTGTGTGTGTGAGAGAGAGAGAGATAATATGGAGAATATGAATAGGTTAGAACTATTTTATAGCAAACCCTAATTTTCAAATTAGGTTTTCAAAAACCCTAAATAAAAAACTAGTGTCCTAGAAAGTGAGAAATAAAAATACCCTTGCTGCAAACACTAAATCAGTAAGGATGTTCATGGTTCACTGATACAAACTCGTGCAATTACTCTAAGAATAGAGCACACCTCCTCCAAGTAACTCCTCCTTGTAGAGCACCTCAAAGAATTCCTCATTAGCTTGTTAGAGCTTACATAAGGCATCACATATGCCTATAATGGGTAATTGGTAGCATCCAACTTATCCTCAATAGCCAACATACAAAATACATCCCTGATTTTAGACATGGCCACTCACCAAAATACCCTAATGCAAAAAAGAATGATTGTATCTCAAAATGTTGAATAGAACTACCCAGTTGAGTTTTGTTAAACCTATTACAAAATTTGAGGTGCTTATACTGGTGAACCAAAGCTTGTATATATGTTTGGCACAAAAAGACAAAATTTCTTACATAGGCACTACATTAGTGCATTTGGAGGCCGAAACAAGCTTAGATTGTGATTTTGACTGCACATACTAGTGTAATGGACAAGGAAATATACACAAACAAATAAAGTAGACATTGAGACGAGAATGAAGATTTGCCCAAAACCTATGTTGATCCACAAAAGATCAATTACACAGATGCCATTTATATATAAATACATGGAGCAAAGATGAACACTACTTTTTTTGCAGAAGATAACCACTACTTTTAGATGACCACTACTTTTGTGTGCTATTTTTGGATAACCACTACTTTTGTGTGAACCACTAATTTTGATATACTTTTGACCACTATTTTTTGGTGTGAATATGTGGAAATTCACATGGTAATAATGAATGCATGGAAATTCACATGGTAATGTGTGAATCATCACATTATCCTCCCCCTAGTGACGATTTCCAAGAGGAGCAGGCTTATGAGGATACTTCAGATGAAAATCGTGAACGACGTCTCTTGCATGGACAAGGTGGTTAGCAGGTTCCCAGGTAGCTTCTGAGAGGGGATAACCTTTCCAAGAAACAAGATACTATAATTTGCGATGAAAGAACTTGGAATCTAAGATGCCGTTGACCTCATATTCCTCACCCTACACAAAATAAATTGGTGGGGGTCGGGATGGAGCACAATGATGGAGTGTGGAGGTGTGATAGGGTTCCAAGAGGTTCAAATGAAATACATCATGGATGCAGAAATTCTTAGGAAGAGCAAGACGGAATGTAACTGGATTAATTTGTGCTAAAATAGTAAAAAGGTCCCAAATGTTTGTAATCGAGCTTATTAGATGGTCATGTTGTAGTTCTGTTTTAACGTAGAAGCAACGCTTGATCACCAACTTTAAAAGAAGGTTGGGGAAGTCGACGATGATCAGCATGGAGCTTTTGACAATCTTGAGCATTGGTAAGTTCAAGGACCATGTCATGTTGAAGTTGTGTGAGAAAATGTGCTCGTTCTTCAGAAAAAGGTTGATTGAAGCTGTAGGAATATCCACACTGAACCGTGGATGAAAACCATAAGTGGAAAAGAAAGGAGTTGTGCCACTAGAGGTGTGATGACTATTATTATAAGCAAATTCAGCCAATGGAAGTAACTAAATCCAATAATCCTGGTCATAACTTATAGTGCATCGAATGTATTGTTCAAGAATCTAATTGATTTGCTTAGTTTTCCCATTAGTTTGAGGATGAAAAGCGATAGAAAGTTTAGTATTGATCTTCAAGAGTTGAAATAGCCGATGTCAAAAATGAGAGATAAACTATGGACCGCGATCGGAAATGATATCATCAGGTAGTCCATGAAGGCGAATGATATCCTTAAGAACATGCTTATCATGATCTGCTTGGTTATGTGAAAAAATTAAAATATCATCAAGGTAAATCACAATAAACTCATCCATATACTCACGGAAGATATCATTCATCATGTGTGTTGTCAGGATCTTGCTCACGCACATACAGAGATTACGGACACAGAAAACACACAGAGAATAGACGCAACAAGAGACGAGACACAACGCAGTATTGGGTGCAATCTCCCCCCATGCACTCTGTTCCGACAGTCCACAGAGTGCATGTATTTATAGGACTTTTGATTACATCGAAAATAGTGGTTACATGAGGGCGGCTTCAAAAAGCAGGCGTGAAACTAAAAGTTGGTAACTTTTATAGAAAGCCATTGCTTTTAATAACAGAAACTGCGGTCTACAACGACCCTTATTCTAACCATTACTTTTCTAACAATAGAACCTTCTACGTAGGTTTATTTACAAAATAAATAATAATTATTCGGATTATTGATGTCCGCCCTTTCACGCCTTGCACGCTCCTCACGAACCTTCAGCTGCTATATCAAAAACATCAAAAACATATTAATACATTAATAATTTAACATTTTAACAATTCCTTGTTCAATAATATACAACATGCCTCTCAGTTGACAAGCAACTGACCTCAGTTGATAAAATAATTCAACACTCTAACAAGTATAATGCAGTGTTCAACATATTCCATATTACCGTTACAATCCAACAATGCATTGGCCAACATATTTCATGTTACAATCCAACAATGCATTGGCTATTCTATATTTCAATCCAACAAGGCATTGGCTAACATATTCCATGTTACAATCCAGCAATGCATTGTTCAACATATTCCATAAGGTATAACATGCCCAGCAGTTGAACAAGCAACTGACCTCAGGTGATAAAAGAATAAACATGGATGGCCAGTCACATGTTTCATCACTGAATAAAATAAAAAAAAATAGGCATGTGCCATGTAAAAGTATTATTAGAGTGTTCAAGATACCAAGCAAGGGTGAGAACAAGGTTCAAAACTAAGGTTGAGAACAAGGGCTCGAGACACCAAGGTTGCGAACAAGAAGGTTCAAGACACCAAGGTTGAGAGCAAGGGTTCAAGAGACCAAGGTTGCGAACAAGGTTCAAGAAACTATGCGAGGTTGAGGGACATCAATTCAAGGGCACCTAAGGAGTTCAAGGGGTTGATCACCGAGGCTAGAGGGATACAAGAGTAGATCATTGAGGACAATGATCGACCAAGGGGGGAAGAATGTAACATAATCCTAGTAGGAGATGGTTGAACCACGCTCTAAGAGAGAGGATTAGGAAGTAATCCTCAACCATTGCTTTTGGGGCAAGTGGTTAGCCCATCACAATCCTAACCAAGAGGTTGTGAGTTCAATTCCTTACATTGGTATCAGAGCCTAGCAAGTAGGCTTGGGCAAGGTGGAATGATCCAATGGCCTCTAAAAAAGGCGCTTGGGCATCCTCTATGTGAAAGGGTAGGAATTGTGGAAGGCGCGCGCGTCGGTTTCAAGCTTGGACCTAACAATGATTGAGGTGTATCTCTCAATCCCATTTTATTAGAGTGTTAAATTATTTTATCAACTAAGGTCAGTTGCTTTTCAACTGAGAGGCATGTTGTATATTATTGAACAAGGCATTGTTAAAATGTTAAATTATTAATGTATTAATGTGTTTTTTTTTATGTTTTTGATATATAGCTGAAGGTTCATGAGGAGCGTGCAAGGCATGAAAGGGCGGACATCAATAATCCGAAATAATTATTATTTAGCTTGTAAATAAACCTACGTAGAAGGTTCTATTGTTAGAAAAGTAATGGTTAGAATAATGGTCGTTGTAGATCGCAGTTTCTGTTATTAAAAGCAATGGCTTTCTGTAAAAGTTACCAACTTTTAGTTTCACGCCTGCTTTTCGAAGCCGCCCTCATGTAACCACTATTTTTGACGTAATCAAAAATCCTATAAATACATGCACTCTGTGGACTGTCGAAACAGAGTGCATCGGGGGAGATTGCACCCAATCTTGCGTTCGGTCTCGTCTCTTGTTGCCTCTATTTTCTGTGTGTTTTTCTGTGTCCGTAATCTCTATATGCGCGTGAGCAAGATCCTGACAACAGGTTCTCAACCTCAATCTTGAACCTTGTTCTCACCCATGCTTGGTATATTATTGAACAAGGCATTGTTAAAATGTTAAATTATTAATGTATTAATATGTTTTTGATGTTTTTGATATAGCAGCTGAAGGTTCGTGAGGAGCGTGCAAGGCGTGAAAGGGCGGACATCAATAATCCGAATAATTATTATTTATTTTGTAAATAAACCTACGTAGAAGGTTCTATTGTTAGAAAAGTAATGGTTAGAATAAGGGTCGTTGTAGACCGCAGTTTCTGTTATTAAAAGCAATGGCTTTCTGTAAAAGTTACCAACTTTTAGTTTCACGCCTTCTTTTTGAAGCCACCCTCATGTAACCACTATTTTTGACGTAATCAAAAGTCCTATAAATACATGCACTCTGTGGACTATCGGAATAGAGTGCATGGGGGGAGATTGCACCCAATCTTGAAATCGACGCGCGCGCCTTCCACAAGTAATAAAGAGAGAGAACTTGAGTACAACTCCAAGTGATGGTGGAGTGGTCAAAGTACTTCCCTTGAAAGTAGGAGGTTGTGGGTTCAAATCCTCGTACCTTAGGGACTCTAAACCTCTATATTACCACTCAAAAATTAAAATTGCCTCGCGCGTAGCCAACGGCTGCCAACGGTCGCCAAGGGAGCCTTGGGTGCCAATGTTGCCAATGTTGCCTAAGTTATTGCCTAAGTTCTTTGCCTTAGTCGACGCCTTGGAGTAAGCCGAAGGAGAAAACATAGGTGAAAACCTAGGTGAAAACGTAGGTTCTGGTTCTGGAACTGGAATAGGAAACGGAAACGGAAACGGGAAACTGAAACCGAAACCGAAACCAAAATGGAGACGGAGACGGAATCGCGAACAGAGAACCCTCTGTATTGATGCGTGCAGAGCTCTGATACCACTGTTGTCGGATCTCGTTCTGAGCTCCTTGAAGCTCATGCCGCAAGAGCTCTAGTTGTTGTTCAAGTGTTGCCGCAGGTAGAGGTGAATTACTGTAATCCTCCATGGTGCTCTTGGACCCTTGCTCTCACCCTTGGTGTCTTGAACCTTCTTGTTTGCAACCTTGGTGTCTCGATCCCGTGTTCTCAACATTGCTTGGTATCTTGAACACTCAATCAAGTGCCACCCAAGGATTTTTGAAGGAATTCACACTTCCAACCTAGCTCATTGGAAAGTTCGTTCCGAGAGCTTCCCAACGGTATATTACACGCCTCAATCCGACCTACGGATTGAAAGATACACCTCAATCTTTGTTAGGTCCATCCTTGAAACCGACGCACGCGCCTTCCACAACTCCTACCCTTTCACATAGAGGATTCCTTCAAAATCCTTGGGTGGCACTTGATTGAGTGTTCAAGATACCAAGCAAGGTTGAGAGCAAGGGTCCAAGAGCACCATGGAAGATTTCTGTAATTCACCTTTACCTGGAGTTTCATTCGAGCAAGAGTTAGAGATTATGAACCCAGAACTTCAAGCACTTCAACAAGCCATACAAGGACGTTATGCTATGCTTCAATTCGATGGACGAAAAGATGGCCGCTTTGTCTTATCATGGCTATCCCTATTCAACGATTTCTTTTCCGATGAGTTATATTCAGAAAATAAGAAAATCGAGTTTGCCACTAATTATTTGGTAGGAAGAGCACAACAATGGTGGAATGATCTTTGTCATAGTGCAGATTGTCCACGCACCTGGAAGGCTTTTCAAGAAGAGTTTAAGGATTCATTTCTACCTTTAAAGTTTACCCTACATGTTTGATAATTGTGACGCATTTACATATTGAATTTAGTCCATAGGAGCATATTCAAGTTTTGCTGGCCCAAATTCATTAGAAAGACTATGTCTGCATCTCACAGATACTTTTAATAACTTAACAGCTCCATGAACATTTCCATGCATGTACTTTTTTTTTTACATGGCACATGCCTATTTTTATTCAGTGATGAAACATGTGACTGGCCATCCATGTTTATTCTTTTATCACCTGAGGTCAGTTGCTTGTTCAACTGCGGGGCATGTTATACCTTATGGAAGATGTTGAACAATGCATTTTTGGATTGAAATATGGAATAGCCAATGCATTGTTGGATTGAAATATCGAATAGCCAATGCATTGTTGGATTGTAACATGGACTATGTTGGCCAATGCATTGTTGGATTGTAACAGTAACATGGAATATGTTGAACAATGTATTCTCATTATTAGAGTGTTAAATTATTTTATCAACTGAGGTCAGTTGCTTGTCAACTGAGAGGCATGTTGTATATTATTGAACAAGGCATTGTTAAAATGTTAAATTATTAATGTATTAATGTGTTTTTTTTGATGTTTTTGATATATAGCTGAAGGTTCGTGAGGAGCGTGCAAGGCGTGAAAGGGCGGATATCAATAATCCGAAATAATTATTATTTAGCTTGTAAATAAACCTACGTAGAAGGTTCTATTGTTAGAAAAGTAATGGTTAGAATAATGGTCGTTGTAGATCACAGTTTTTGTTATTAAAAGCAATGGCTTTCTGTAAAAGTTACCAACTTTTATTTTCACGCCTGCTTTTCGAAGCCGCCCTCATGTAACCACTATTTTCAACGTAATCAAAAATCCTATAAATACATGCACTCTGTGGACTGTCGAAACAGAGTGCATGGGGGGAGATTGCACCCAATGTAAGGAATTGAACTCACAACCTCTCGATTCAAGGGTTGCGAATAATTAAAAGACGTCTCAAAAATATTTTGCAGCATCCTAAAATTAAACTTGCACCACGCTATTATGGACCGTTTCGCATTATCGAAAAAATTAATGATAATTCATTTCGATTAGATATTCCATCCCATTGGACCATTCATAATTCTTTTCATATTAGTTTACTTAAACCATTTAAAGGAACTTTACCACTTGCTCCACTTCTTGATGACCCTCCTTTAATTGAAGAACAATCGGAAATCTTAGTCCCTGAGAAAATCATTGATTATGATGTCACTACTACACGCACTGGTACTCAATATCATCGATATTTGGTTAAGTACAAAAATCACTCTATTGAAGAATGTCAATGGATACATAAAACACAATTAACACCTCATTATGACCACTTAATTTCTGCTTATCATACACAAACACGTTAATGTAACAACTCCATGAACATTTCCATGCATGTACTTTTACATGGCACATGCCTATTTTTTTTTATTCAGTGATGAAACATGTGACTGGCCATCCATGTTTATTCTTTTATCACCTGAGGTCAGTTGCTTGTTCAACTCCGGGGCATGTTATACCTTATGGAATATGTTGAACAATGCATTGTTGGATTGTAACATGGAATATGTTAGCCAATGCCTTGTTGGATTGAAATATAGAATAGCCAATGCATTGTTGGATTGTAACATGAAATATGTTGGCCAATGCATTGTTGGATTGTAACAGTAATATGGAATATGTTGAACACTGCATTATACTTGTTAGAGTGTTGAATTATTTTATCAACTGAGGTCAGTTGCTTGTCAACTGAGAGGCATGTTGTATATTATTGAACAAGGCATTGTTAAAATGTTAAATTACTAATGTATTAATATGTTTTTGATGTTTTTGATATAGCAACTGAAGGTTCGTGAGGAGCGTGCAAGGCGTGAAAGGGCGGACATCAATAATCCGAATAATTATTATTTATTTTGTAAATAAACCTACGTAGAAGGTTCTATTGTTAGAAAAGTAATGGTTAGAATAAGGGTCGTTGTAGACCGCAGTTTCTGTTATTAAAAGCAATGGCTTTCTGTAAAAGTTACCAACTTTTAGTTTCACGCCTGCTTTTTGAAGCCGCCCTCATGTAACCACTATTTTCGACGTAATCAAAAGTCCTATAAATACATGCACTCTGTGGACTATTGGAACAGAGTGCATGGGGGGAGATTGCACCCAATACTGCGTTGTGTCTCGTCTCTTGTTGCGTCTATTCTCTGTGTGTTTTCTGTGTCCGTAATCTCTGTATGCGCGTGAGGAAGATCCTGATAACAGCTGTCGGAACAGAGTGCATGGGGGGAGATTGCACCCAATACTGCGTTGTGTCTCGTCTCTTGTTGCGTCTATTCTCTGTGTGTTTTCTGTGTCCGTAATCTCTGTATGCGCGTGAGCAAGATCCTGACAACAGTGGTATGAGAGATTAAGGGCTGACTTAATAAATGCTTAATAGCTTGTTGATCGGTTTTGATTAATACTTCAGAGCCCATAAGATAGTATTTCCAAATTCGCAAAGCATGCACAACTGCTAACAGTTCTTTATCATACGTACTGTAATTCTGTTCTGAGGGCTTAAGCTTTCTACTCTCAAATGCAATGGGATGGTCATTTTGCATTAAAACAGCACCTATTCCTGAACCGCTAGCATCAGTAACAACATGAAAGGGTTGTGAGAAATCAGGTAATTGTAAAACAGGTGCATGGGAAAGTGCATGTTTAAGTTTGTCAAAGGACTGTTGTTGGGTAAATCCCCATGCAAATTTTATTTTCTTTTTCAACAACAAAGTAAGAGGCAATGCTAAATAAGAAAAATTTCGAAACGAACATCATTGACTGATTGTGGTGTAGGCCATTCTACGATAACTCTAATCTTTTTCGGATCCACATGCACACCTTCACTTGAAATAATATGTCCTAAATATTCTAACTTACGCTGAAAGAAATAACTCTTTTCCGGATTAGCATAAAGTGTGTTCTCTTGTAACAAATGAAAAACTGTTTCAAGATGCTTTTCATGTTCACTATCATTCTTACTGTAAACAAGTATGTCATCAAAGAATACAAGAACAAAAGCTTGGTAATCAAGAAAAATATTGTTCATCATTCGCGCAAATGTAACAGGGGCATTAGTAAGTCCAAAGGGCATTACCATAAATTCATAATGGCCATTTTGAGTTCTGAATGCAGTCTTAAAAATATCACTTTGTGTCATAGGAATCTGATGGTAACCCAATTTAAGATCAATTTTACTAAAGACACGAGCTCCTCGTAACTTATCTAAGAGATCATCTATTCGAGGAATAGGGTATCTATTCTTGATCGTGATCTTGTTAAGGGCTCTATAATCAATGCACATTCGATAAGTTTTATTCTTCTTCTCTACTAAGAGAACTGGTGCTCCAAATGGGGAAGAACTAGGCCTTATAAGTCCTTTTTGTAGTAGGTCTTTTACTTGATTTTCTATTTCCTTTTGATGTAGTGGGCCATGTCTATAAGGTGCTTTATGAGGAGGAGAACTACCAGGGACTAAGTCTATGCTATGGTCAAAGGATCCTCGAGATGGTGGTAGTTCAGAGGGATATTCAGACATAAAACAATCCTTATAAGTACTCATGAAAGGTTTATATGCATCTGGAAGTGTATGAGTATAATCATTGTTGACATTGACAAAAACAATGCATGAGTTGAATCCTTTCCTAAATGCACGTTTTACTTGCGTGTGACTAATCAATGGAAATGGCTGGAAATCATGCCGTGCAGACAAAGTAATGATTTGACCTTTGAAAGCAAACTTAAAGGTATGAATATGGTAGTCAATACGTGGATTATAATGGTGACGAAAGGGCATACCTAGTATAACATCATAAGATTGCAAAGGTGCAATTAAAAATGTTCGTGAGTCAACATAAGGGCCTATGCTAATCGTAACATCTTGCACTTCTCGTGTTACATTATAACGACTACCTTGAAATGCAGCTTTCACTTTATACAAAGAAGGAAACGTTTGTAATTTAAGTTCTTGTACTAATAAATGTGAAATGAAGTCATGTGAACTACCATCGTCATGTAGAATTTTAACTAGTTTGTTATTTATTGTACCCTGCATGCAAAGAAGAGAGTGTAGAGAGATATCGTTACCCAAGGTACTTAAGTCCTTCTCCAGTGATTCCTCTGTCCAAAGAGGAGGAATTTCTTCATTATAGACCTCCATGTTATGCAATCGAGTTGTAGCCGGTTTCATATGAAGAGGTTGCAATCTGCACCTTATTTTTGTATGTCCAGGTTTACCACAATTCCAGCAAGTGATTCGTGCTCACTTCTGTTGGGCATTCACTGCTGAAGTTTGAAGGGTAGGTGGTTTGGTTGGTTGGAGAGATGAAGCAACGGGTGGAGTTGAGTAATTGGATTGTGGAGGACGAGGAAAACTAGGGTAAGATGGGGTATTAAAATTACGCTTCATAGGAAATGAAGGTTTAACAAGAAATGGTCGTGGACGTGGTTGTTGTTGGTGCAAAACAAGCCTACACACATTGGCTTGGAAAATTGGAACCTTGGAAGGCTAAAGCTTGAACCCCTGAAGAATGTATTTACATGAACCTTGAACCATAGGAACCAATGCTTAATTGGTTATTACTTTTTTATCCAATGTAAAAGTCAATATGACTTAATCATTCATGTAATCACACCTACTAGTCTAAGTCGTGAAAAAAGCAGATGGTATGATTGAGGGAATATCTCCCTAAGTTTAGTGGAGAGATTCAAGGGAGCTTCAATTTGAATTCCAAATTCAAATGACCAATCAATTCTTATAAAAATCTATGAAGAAAAACTCGCGGGTAAGTCTCACTCATTGAGCTCATCTCCCGAGGCATTTCACTACTGTATCTGTGTGTGTGTTAGTGCTACATCTTAGCCTACACCACAATACCTCATTTAGCCATGCTTGGCATGCTAATGAGTTTGTACATCTACATTAATCAATAGATACATTCACACTTTTCAACTCTGGTTTCTCTGTGTCATCTACCTCAAGTCTGTCAACTTCAAAAGAGCATATCGCAAGATCTACTGAACCAAATTGGATGATTCAAAGCACATTGGAACAAGCTTAAAGCATACTATATGCCTACAAAATTTTAAGGTTATTGGATCAACCATCTGGGAGAAATCACGCTCGAAGTGATCTCTGGTATTTCTCTGTACAGTTCCTAAAATGTCGGGGATGATCCTAAGTTTGCTAAATTGATTTCTCAGAGTGTAGTTTGTCATTTCCTCTCATTCCACTTGCAAATGAAAGCTTGTTAAGCTAATTGATTATGTCCAAAAGCAATTAGATCAATTTTAAGTGTGCTGGTCACACTGAGCATAACTCTGAGCAGGTGTCAGTACCAATATAGCAAGTTTTTCAGGATTCTTGAAATCACAAGTAGTCTGTTTTGATCTAATCATTACTCAACTCATTTCCAAAGTACATATAGCATATTCTGGTGTCATTTGGAAGCTCAAGGAGTCTACTAAGCATATCTGGAGTCAAAGGAGGGCAGGTGTGAAGCAGGTTTTGCAGCACCAGCTTGATCTTCTAAGTGTATCCAGCCATCACATCCAACAGTGGTATCAGAGCAAATAAGGTAATCATGGGTGATGGTTTCCCTTCCTTCATTGACAAATTAGACAGGAACAACTACCAAGCTTGGTCTCTAAGAATGAAGACCTATCTACAAGGGAGAAGCTTGTATGGATACATTTCAGGAGATGAGGAGTTGCCCTCATTCAAGACCAGAGGCCTACCTACAAAGGATGAACATGAGAGGCTCAATCAATGGTGTGCAAAAGATGCTTTGGCAAGGTCATATCTTTTAAACTCTATTTCTGATTTCCTTCTACCTCATGTAAGGAATTGCAAGACTTCCCAAGAGACTTGGGAAACCTTGTCAACATATTTTTCATCAAGCACAAGGGCCAGAAAGAATCAGCTATGGATTGAGTTTACAACTCTTAGGAAGCAATCAAAACAATGTGTCTCAGATTTTGTCACCAAAGTCAAAGACATTGCAGATCAACTTGCAAGTGTTGGAGAAGAAATTGAGGAAGAGCAAATAGTCAGACAAGTGATCAATGGACTAAAGGCAGATGACAAGTGGGAGAGCTTTACCACAGCAATGGACTTATACATGGACATCCAAGCACCTGATCTAACAACTCTGATTGGACAACTCTTTACACATGAAGCAAAGATCACAAAGAATGGAGAGCAATCAAAAGGTAACAATCCCTCTGCCCTTTATACTGATAAGAAAACCAAAGACAAAGGTAAAAGCAAGAAGGTTGATGAAGAAGGCTCTACCTCCCAAGCAAACTATGCAGGGAGAGGTAGATCATCTAGAGGTAGGGACAGAGGAGGTAAGTCAGGTAGGGGGAGACCCTATAACCAATCTCCATGCAATATCTGTGGCTTGTCTAACCATACTACAGATGAATGCTACAAAAACTACAAGAACCAAAGAGGAAGAGGTCACCAAAGAGGAGGATACTCTCAAGGCAGAGGCAGATTCAATCAATCTCAAGGCTACCATGGCTACAACAATAATTACAACAATAGCTACAATCACAATGGCAATTATCAAGGTGGATACAGGAATAGGAAAGATTACAACAATTATGCAGAGGAGCAAGATGATTCCTTGTTGATCATGAACATGACATCTAAATCAGGTATCAATGATGATCACTTATTCTATATTGATTCAGGTTGCTCTAACCATGTAGCTGGAAATGTTGCCTTACTCTCTGATTTGGAAGAACCCAAAGGCAAGCACCAAGTGCAGACAGGTGATGACACTAAACATTCAGTTGTTAAAGTAGGCAATGTCAAAACAAGTGATGGTAATCAGAATCTACTAAGCAGAGTGTTGTATGTTCCAACAATCACCAAGAATCTGATGAGTGTAGGTCAGATTGTGGAAAAAGGTCTACAAGTCAGGTTCACTCAACATGGTGCATATGTGGAGGATCCAAGACATGGATTCAGAAGGATAGCCAAGGGAGAGAAATCAGGTAGATTGTTTACCTTTGAACTTGAAGACACTAAGAATATTGCTTTGTACAACTATAAAGACCAAACCCTATCAGAATTGGAGATTTGGCACAAGAGATTAGGTCACATTGGAGAGAGGACCATAAAACAAATGAGCAGGGATCAATGTGTGCTTGGGATACCTAATGTATCCAAGCAACACATGATATACAAGTGTGGGGCTTGTCAATTTGGTAAGTCACATAGATTGCCCTATACCAAGAAAGGTTTTATGCATGAAGATTATTTGGAATTGGTGCATACAGATGTTTGGGGACCTAGCAAGGAGCCATCCATATCTGGATCAAGGTACTATGTGTCCTTTATTGATGACTATAGCAGGTGGACTGTCTTATACTTCATGAAACATAAAGATGAAGTATTTAATTGTTTCAAAAGGTATCTTGCATTAGTTGAAAATCAAACAGGAAGACATTTGAAGAAACTAAGGTCAGATGGTGGTGGAGAATACTTCTCCAATGACTTTGAAGATTTCTTGCAGGAAAGAGGCATCAAGAGGGAGATTACTACAAGGTACTCACCTGAACAAAATGGGGTAGCTGAAAGGAGGAATAGACTCATTGTAGAGACAGCTAGGTCTATGTTAAATGAAAAGAAATTGCCAAATTATCTTTGGGCAGAGAGTGTATCTATTGCCACATACTTAATCAACAGGTTGCCATCAAAGACACTTGATGGAATGACACCCTATGAGGCTTGGCATGGTAAGAGACCATCTCTGGATCATTGCAAAATTTTTGGATGTGTTGCATATGTGCATATTCCCTCACAGGTAAGGGGAAAGCTAGACCCTAAGGCTGAGAAGTGTATCTTCATTGGTTATGATTTGAATCAGAAGGGATACAGATTCTACAACCCCTCAAACAAAGGCTTCAAGGTAAGCAGAGATGTCATCTTTGATGAGAATGATTCATGGTATGAAAATGAGTGCAGGAAAGTTAGCCTACCTTATGATATGGAAGAAGACTTTCCAAAGCTTATCAGGCAAGAACCAATTCAGAAAGAGGACACAAGCTCAGATGATGAAGACACCATCAACATTGAAGAGTTCAAGGCTTGGAAATCCAAAGGGAAGATGAAGATGAAGCAACTAGAAGACAATCCAGAATCCTCAACTCAAGCTATGAGGAGATCTCAAAGAGAAAAGAAGAAACCTATTAGGTATGGGTATGATACTTCACTTGTAACCAAGCACTCTGTATATCTTGCAAAGGATATCTTGAATGAAGAACCAGGTACATTTGAAGAAGCAATCACTAAACCAGAATGGAAGGAAGCAATGGATGAAGAAATGGAGGCTCTCAAGGAGAGTGATACTTGGGACTTGGTACCCAAGAAGGACTCCATGAAGGTGATAGGATCCAGATGGATCTACAAACTCAAGAGGAACTCAGATGGTACAATAAACAGGTATAAAGCTAGGTTGGTAGCCAAGGGTTTTGCACAAACCCAAGGCATTGATTATGAGGAGACATTTTCTCCTGTGGCCAAGATGTCAACTATCAGAGTTATGGTGAGTGTAGCTGCATCCAAGAATTGGAACATGTACCAATTGGATGTGAAGAATGCATTCTTGAATGGATGGATATCTGAAGAAGTCTACATGTCACAACCACCTGGCTATGAAGATCCCAATAAGGTAAATCATGTTTGTAAATTGAAGAAGGCTCTGTATGGATTGAAGCAGGCACCTAGAGCATGGAATTATAGGTTGACAACCTATCTCCTAGATCAAGGATTTGTGATGAGTAAAGCAGATACTTCATTGTTTATAAAGAGGAACAATTCAGAGGTAATATGCTTGTGTGTCTATGTTGATGACATCATTATTACAGGAAATGATGTTCAGGGAATAAGACACATCAAAGGACAAATGATGAAGGAATTCAAGATCAATGATCTTGGATTATTGAAGTACTTCCTAGGACTTGAATTGGTCTACACAAATTCAGGTATCTTTATTACTCAGAAGAAGTACATTCAGGACATGGTCAAGAAGTTTAGTTTACAGGAAGCTAAAGTCTCAAACATTCCTATGGAGGTCAACCACAAACTCAGTGCACATGAAGGAGAAGAACTCAAAGATATTACAGGTTACCAAAGTTTGGTAGGTAGTCTAAATTATGCTACCTTAACCAGGATTGATATATCATATGGTGTTAGTGTACTTAGACAATTTATGCATAAACCAAGAGTACCTCATTTGGAGGCAGCAAAGAAGATAGTAAAGTACCTAAAGGGAACACAAAATCATGGTTTGTACTTTCCATATTCATCAGACATTGACATTAAGGTATACTCAGATGCAGATTGGGCAGGTTGCAAGGATGACAGGAGGAGTACATCTAGTTACATATGTTTTGCAGGTGATAAAACAATTTCTTGGTCATCCAAGAAACAACCCACAGTGGCTCTATCATCTACTGAGGCAGAGTACAGAGGACTAGCAAATGCCACTCAAGAAGCCATATGGTTGAAGCTATTATATTCAGAATTGGGCCTATACACAAGGCCACCAATCATATTTGGGGATAACACAAGTTCTCTTCACCTAGCAGCTAATCCAATTTATCATGCTAGGACAAAACACATAGAGGTTCACTACCACTATGTGAGGGAGAAGTTACTTAACAAAGAAATTCAATTATCATATGTGTCTACTAATATACAATGTGCAGATTTGCTTACTAAAGCTCTGGATGGAAGCAAGCTATGCAGATTTAAATCCATGATTGGATTGCAGGAAATAATTGAAGACTAGAGATGAAGACTTGAGCCAAAGTGTTTGGCTTGAGGGGGAGCTGTTGGTGCAAAACAAGCCTACACACATTGGCTTGGAAAATTGGAACCTTGGAAGGCTAAAGCTTGAACCCTTGAAGAATGTATTTACATGAACCTTGAACCATAGGAACCAATGCTTAATTGGTTATTACTTTTTTATCCAATGTAAAAGTCAATATGACTTAATCATTCATGTAATCACACCTACTAGTCTAAGTCGTGAAAAAGCAGATGGTATGATTGAGGGAATATCTCCCTAAGTTTAGTGGAGAGATTCAAGGGAGCTTCAATTTGAATTTCAAATTCAAATGACCAATCAATTCTTATAAAAAGCTATGAAGAAAAACTCGCGGGTAAGTCTCACTCATTGAGCTCATCTCCCGAGGCATTTCACTACTGTATCTGTGTGTGTGTTAGTGCTACATCTTAGCCTACACCACAATACCTCATTTAGCCATGCTTGGCATGCTGATGAGCTTGTACATCTACATTAATCAATAGATACATTCACACTTTTCAACTCTGGTTTCTCTGTGTCATCTACCTCAAGTCTGTCAACTTCAAAAGAGCATATCTCAAGAGCTACTGAACCAAATTGGATGATTCAAAGCACATTGGAACAAGCTTGAAGCATACTATATCCCTACAAAATTTGAAGGTTATTGGATCAACCATCTGGGAGAAATCGCGCTCGAAGTGATCTCTGGTATTTCTCTGTACAGTTCCTAAAATATCGGGGATGATCCTAAGTTTGCTAAATTGATTTCTCAGAGTGTAGTTTGTCATTTCCTCTCATTCCACTTGCAAATGAAAGCTTGTTAAGCTAATTGATTATGTACAAAAGCAATTAGATCAATTTTAAGTGTGCTGGTCACACTGAGCATAACTCTGAGCAGGTGTCAGTACCAATATAGCAAGTTTTTCAGGATTCTTGAAATCACAAGTAGTCTGTTTTGATCTAATCATTACTCAACTCATTTCCAAAGTACATATAGCATATTTTGGTGTCATTTGGAAGCTCAAGGAGTCTACTAAGCATATCTGGAGTCAAAGGAGGGCAGGTGTGAAGCAGGTTTTGCAGCACCAGCTTGATCTTCTAAGTGTATCCAGCCATCACATCCAACAGTTGTTGTAGACGGAGTGACTTGGTTATGGACTGGAATTCTTTTTCTGCATCATAAGCAAAAGATATAGCCTCGTTGAGGGTTGTAGGTCGTAGGGTGGTGAAGCTTAGCTTGGATACCCACCTCCAAACCATCTTCGTATTTTTGCTGCAAGATATCCTCTGATACATCTTCAAGCATTCGTACAAGTAGTAAATTTTGCTAGAACCGCTCTGTGTAGGTAGTAACCGTATCACCCTCCTTCCATGTAAGGGTCGTCCATGCTCCAAAAGACATCTCATAATATGTAAGGAATTGAACTCACAACCTCTTGGTTAGGAATGTGATGGGCTAACCACTTGCCCCAAAATCCATGGTTGAGGATTACTTCCTAATCCTCTCTCTTAGGGTGTGGTTCAACCATCTCCTACCTATCACTTTGTTACATTCTTCCCCCCTTGGTCAATCATTGTCCTCAATGATCTGCTCTTGTATCCCTCTGGCCTCGGTGATCAGCCCCTTGAACTTCCTAGGTGCCCTTGAATTGATGTCCCTCAACCTCGCATAGTTTCTTGAACCTTGTTCGCAACCTTGGTCTCTTGAACCCTTTCTCTCAACCTTGGTGTCTTGAACCTTCTTGTTCGCAACCTTGGTGTCTCGAGCCCTTGTTCTCAACCTTAGTCTTGAACCTTGTTCTCACCCATACTTGGTATCTTGAACACTCAATCAAGTGCCACCCAAGATTTTTCCAAGGAATTCACACTTCCAAGCTAGCTCATTGGAAAGTTCGTTATGAGAGCTTTCCAACGGTATATTATATGTCTCAATCCGACCTACGGATTGAGAGATACACCCCAATCATGGTAAAGTCCATCCTTGAAACCGACGCGTGCGCCTTCCACAATTCCTACCCTTTCACATAGAGGATGCCCAAGCGCCTTTTTTAGAGTCCATTGGATCATTCCACTTTGCCCAAGCCTACTTCCTAGGCTCTGATACCAATGTAAGGAATTGAACTCACAACCTCTTGGTTAGGAATGTGATGGGCTAACCACTTGCCCCAAAATCCATGGTTGAGGATTACTTCCTAATCCTCTCTCTTAGGATGTGGTTCAACCATCATGAAATATGTTGGCCAATGCATTGTTGGATTGTAACAGTAATATGGAATATATTGAACACTGCATTATAATTGTTAGAGTGTTGAATTATTTTATCAACTGAGGTCAGTTGCTTGTCAACTGAGAGGCATGTTGTATATTATTGACCAAGGCATTGTTAAAATGTTAAATTATTGAACAAGGCATTGTTAAAATGTTAAATTATTAATGTATTAATATGTTTTTGATGTTTTTGATATAGCAGCTGAAGGTTCGTGAGGAGCGTGCAAGGCGTGAAAGGGTGGACATCAAAATTATTATTTATTTTGTAAATAAACCTACGTAGAAGGTTCTATTGTTAGAAAAGTAATGGTTAGAATAAGGGTCATTGTAGACCGCAGTTTCTGTTATTAAAAGCAATGGCTTTCTGTAAAAGTTACCAACTTTTAGTTTCACGCCTGCTTTTCGAAGCCGCCCTCATGTAACCACTATTTTCGACGTAATAAAAAATCCTATAAATACATGCACTCTGTGGACTGTCGAAACAGAGTGCATGGGGGGAGATTGCACCCAATCTTGCGTTCGGTCTCGTCTCTTGTTGCCTCTATTTTCTGTGTGTTTTTTTGCGTCCGTAATCTCTGTATGCGCGTGAGTAAGATCCTGATAACATGCCTATTTTTTCGATAATGCGAAACAGAGTGCATGAGGTTTAGAGTCCCTAAGGTAGGAGGATTTGAGCCCACAACCTCCTACTTTCAAGGGAAGTACTTTGACCCTACCATGGAAGAATTGTGAGTAATAGAGAGGTTTAGAGTCCCTAAGGTAGGAGGATTTGAACCCACAACCTCCTACTTTCAAGGGAAGTACTTTGACCACTCCACCATCACTTGGAGTTGTACTCAAGTTCTCTCTCTTTATTACTTGTGGAAGGCACGCGCATCGATTTCAAGATTGGACCCAAGAAAGAATCAAGTGTATCTCTCAATCCGTGGTGGGCCCATAACCCACAGGTCCTAGGATTGAAACCTGGCTCTGATACCACTGTTGTCAGGATCTTGCTCACGCGCATACAGAGATTACGGACACAGAAAACACACAGAGAATAGACGCAACAAGAGATGAGACACAACGCAGTATTGGGTGCAATCTCCCCCCATGCACTCTGTTCCGACAGTCCACAGAGTGCATGTATTTATAGGACTTTTGATTACGTCGAAAATAGTGGTTACATGAGGGCGGCTTCAAAAAGCAGGAGTGAAACTAAAAGTTGGTAACTTTTACAGAAAGCCATTGCTTTTAATAACAGAAACTACGGTCTACAACGACCCTTATTCTAACAATTACTTTTCTAACAATAGAACCTTCTACGTAGGTTTATTTACAAAATAAATAATAATTATTCGGATTATTGATGTCCGCCCTTTCACGCCTTGCACGCTCCTCACGAACCTTCAGCTGCTATATCAAAAACATCAAAAACATATTAATACATTAATAATTTAACATTTTAACAATGCCTTGTTCAATAATATACAACAATGTGTTGAAAGACAACCGGAGCATTTGTAAGGCCAAAAGGCATAAGAGTGTCAAAATGTCCATATCGAGTACGAAAAGCGGTTTCCCATTCATCTCCAGGTTTGATGTGGATTAAGTTGTAAGCACCTTGAAGATCAATTTTGGTGAAGATTTTACCTAATTTGAGGCGATCCAAAAGCTCTGCAATCAATGGTAATGGATAGCAATTTTTAATAGTAAGTTTATTAAGACCAAGATAATCCACACATAATCGTAAGGATCCATCCTTCTTCTTGACAAATAAGATAGGAGCTCCTGTCGGAGATTTTGAATGTTGAATAAAACCCTTTCCTAAGTTCTCATCGATGTATGTTTTAAAAGCCACAAGTTCCCATTCAAAAAGCCCATAAATAGGCCCAAAAGGACGTATTGAGCCCTTTTCCAAATCGATTGAGCAATCATATCGACGATGAACTAGTAGAGTATCTACATTCTTTTTTTCAAACACATCAGCAAAGTCTTTGTGCTTTGTAGGTAACTTCAACTGAACCACTAATGGGTTTTGCTACAGAAACATGAAGAGCATAAACTTGATGTTTCTTAGCAATTTGCAGAAAAGGAATAGCCCCAATAAAAGCTATTTTAATAGGATCTTGATGAAATGTGACTGAAGTATCCAATAATCCTTTACACAAAAATGCCTCACACTCATATGCATGCTTGAGAGGTTTAGGAGTGTTCAATTCAAGCAAACATAAATGAGCCTGACTATTGATATATTTAGGTAGTTATGCGTGTGAACACTCTAGGACCCCCGGGGTACTTTTTTCCCGCTTTAGGAGGTTTTTTTCCCCTGGCTTGTATATACGCTTATTTCCCTAATGGGCTACTTATCTTTGTACATTATCTAGTAATACATTCAGTATTGTGTGTTGTGCTCCAAGCTTCTTCTCCTTCCTTGTGTTGTTTGCGTGCTTCCGCAGACGTCTATCTCCAACAATTGGTATCAGAGCAGGTCGTCGCTTCATCTAGGGCACAGTCGACACTCCTCCATTTGCAGTCTCAAAATCGCACGAATTTTGGTGAGAATACTGAGCGTGTTTGCCAGATCAAAACAACTTCGCTTTGTGGTGCCGAAATCGCAATCTGAGATTGTTTCGACCTCTGAACGCACTATCACAGCGCTTATGTAGGCTATTTTGTCTTTTAGTGCCAAAGGTATATACCAATTTCTCTTTGCCAGTATAAGCGTCTCAAAGTCTGCTACAGGTCTAATAGAATTCTTCTATGCAATTCCGTTCAACTTTTTGAGATACAATCAATTTTCTGCATCAAGGTATTTTAGTCACCGGCCATGGCTGAAAGCAGTGATGTATTTCATATGTTGGCTGTTGAGGATAAGTTGGATGGTACCAACTACCCGTTATGGGCTTATATGATGCGACATGTGTTGGTTGCAAAAGGACTGTAGAACATTGTGCAGGGTGTCAAAAAACGTCCTATCACACCTGTAACTGTTACAACTATAGGTACTGAAGCTGATGCAGAAGGTGTCGAAGATGATGATATTCTGCATATTCCTGTTTGTGCTGCAGTTTCTGCTGCACCTACTGTAGAGCAGGTTTACTGGGATAGCAGAGATGCCCACGCACATGCTTTCATAGCCTTATCTGTGAAACGTGGCATTATTCCTCACATTCGCTCTTGCAGAATAGCTAAGGATGCTTGGGATACACTTACCACATTGTACCAAGCTAGGAATGAGGCTCGTGTTGCTTACCTCCGAAAACAGTTGGAGAGTGAGCACATGAATGAAGGTAATTCTATGGACAGTTTCCTAACAAAGATCAAAGACTTGAAGGAACAGTTGATTTCTGCTCATGAGGTTATACCAGATAGCTCACTTGTGCAGAGAGGTCTAAATGGTCTTCCTGATTCATATCAGAGTTTTGCTTCTACTCTTCGGTTGATGATGAAAGGCAATCCATATGCCTTGTCATTTGAGGAGCTAGTATCTGTTCTGTTGCAGGAAGATCAGTCCAGGCAGAACAAGTCCATTATGCGTGTTGCAGATCAAGCTTTCTTGGCTAGTCAGAAAGGCAAAGGAAAATGGAGCTCTTCTACTAGCAAGCAGAAATTTGCAAATGCTGCACATTCGGAGAACCAAGACAAAGATGAGAAAAAATCAGAAAATGTTTTGTAAGTACTATAAAGGGAATGATCACATCATAAAGAACTGTCCAAAACTGGCTGCAAAAGAGGCAAAGAAGAAAGAGGCTAGAATGATTGTTGTAGAAGCTTCTACACCAAAAACGGAGTCTACTAATCTTATGCAGGAAGAAGAATGGGCATTTACTACTGTTGGCAGTTTTGACCCATCTTCTCATGATCAGTGCATGTCTGTAGTAGACTTAGATGTTTTGTATTTTGACAGTGGGGCAACAAACATATTACCTTGTAGTGCAGTTTCTTCTCTTCACTCGAGCTTGCCCCTATAGGGAATACTATTACATGCACCAACAACTCATCTTATCCTGTTATGCGAGTTGGTAAGTTGGTAAGATCATTTTGACTATTGTTGATGGTAGTTCTTTCACTTTGTTAGATGTTGTATTTGTGCCAGGGATCAAGAAGAACCTGTTATCAGTTTCTGCATTAGCCAAGATTGGCTTGGTTGTGAAATTTGTTGATGACAGGTGTACAGTTCATGATCTATCAAATGGCGATGTGATTATTGCTTCTGGCATTTTATGTCCTGGGCTGTATGAGCTCATAGACTATGAAAGATCTGGAAATGATTTGGCATGTGTAGAGAATGATTCTCAGGCTATGTCAGATGCAAAGCTTTGGCATGCACGCTTTGGTCATCCGAATTTTGCTAGTTTGCTATGCCTGCAGAAATCTGAAATGGTGTCCTCTTTGCCCAAACTTGAGGCACCTGGAAAAGATGTCTGTGAAGGCTGAATTTTGGGCAAAATGCAGCATTCATCCTTTCCAAAACATGGTTCGGTTTGGGGTACTCAGAAATTGCAGCTTGTACATAGTGATGTCTGTGGTCCTATGCAGACACCTTCTGTTGGGAATTATCTGTACTTCGTGACTTTCATCGATGATTTTTCCAGGCATGCATGGGTATATCCATTGAAGGCAAAGTCTGAAGTGTTCATGTGCTTCAAACAGTTTTTGATTTTGGCTGAAAATCTGTCAGCATGTAAAATGGGCACCTTCCATTCTGATCGGGGGGGGGGGGGAATATATGTCTTCTGATTTTAATGCAATTTTGGCTGAATATGGGATAAAACACCAGTGTACAGTCCCGTATACACCTCAATAGAATGGAGTTGTTGAACGAAAGAACAGGTCTCTCATGGAGATGGCAAGGTGTATGGTCAAGAATCACGCTTTACCACATAGTTTCTGGCTTGAGACTGTCATGTGTGCAGCATATGTACTGAACAGGTGTCCTTTTAAAGCGCTCCAGTCTATCACTCCATATGAGGCTTGCCATGATTGCAAGCCATTATTTGCTCATCTACGTGTTTTTGGTTGTTTGGCATATGCATTAGTGCCGGAACAACATCGAAGAAAATCGGATGATAAAGCAGTAAAATGTATTTTTGTTGGGTACAGTTCTAAAAGTAAAGGCTATCGTCTGTATCATCCACATACTAAGTGCATTCTGGTTAGCCATGATGTTGTTTTTGTGGAAGATGCTATTCAACCATTGCTTTCATGTACTAAGGAGACATCTGTTAGCTCCAAAGACATGTATGATACTTTGCTGCCTCTTTTTATAGGTGGACAGTCTACTGCTGGTCCTAATGAGGCAACTTCTCAGCCTTTACAGGTTTCATGTGATGATGCAGATAATTCCATTTGTAATGTAGATTTACATGATGCACTTATTGATGAGAGAGGTGATATTGAGCAGGCAAGAACTATGCCAAAATGGCTCGTGCAAACCTTGCGTGATAGCAAATTAGATGCACCTCTGTCATATCGTACGCGATTAGGCTCTCATAGAGCCTCTTTTGCATCAGATTACTATGCTATGGCTGCATCTAGTCTTTGTGATGAGACTGAGCCTGTTTCATTTGATGAAGCACAAAATTCAGAAAATTGGATGGCTGCTATGCGATCTGAATATGATGCAATAATGAAGAATGGTACTTGGTCTTTATGTGACTTGCCTCCTAGAAAGAAGGCCATTGGCACTAAGTGGGTATACAAGCTGAGGCGTAAACCTGATGGTAGAGTTGACAGGTATAAGGCTAGGCTTGTTGCAAAGGGTTATGCACAGGAAAGAGGCATTGATTTTGATGAGACCTTTGCACCTACATGCCGTATGACTACTGTTTGGAGCATTTGTGCACTTGCAGCCCATCATGGTTGGAATGTACATTAGTTGGACATTAAAACTGCATTTCTGAATGGTGACTCCCATGAAGGTGTATGTTTTTCAGCCCCATGGCTTTGTGCAGAAAGGGCATGAGAACCAGGTGTGCATGTTAGAGAAGGCATTATATGGTTTAAAGCAAGCACCACGTGCTTGGTATGAAAAGATACATGCCTATCTGATTGCACATGATTCTGAGAACATTCCAACTGAAAGCACCTTATATGTTAAGCGTGCTAATGATGTATTTCTGATCATTGTGGTTTATGTTGATGACATGCTGCTCATTGGTCCTCATGAGAAGCATATTGATGATTTTAAGGCTGATTTGCATGCCTCATTTGAGATGTCTGATTTGGGGCATTTGCATCATTATTTGGGCATCTAGTTTATGCACGTTGATGGTGGAATGGCTGTGTCAAACGAAATATGTTGACACATTATTGCAGCATTTTGGCCTTGAAGACTGTAAGCATATTGCCACTCCTATGGAGACACGTTTACGATTGAGTCTTCATGATGCCGGAGATGCATTTGATGCTGTTCTCTATCACTAGGATGTTGGATGCTTGATTTACTTATGTATTACTCGACTAGATATTCAATTTGCTATTTCACAGATGAGCAAGTTTATGCATCACCCAGGAGTCAAGCATTGGCAAGCGGTTAAGCACATCTTTCGCTACTTGAGTGGTACTCGGCTACTTGGGTTGTTTCATCCCAAGGGGGGATTAATACCGCCAGATTTGCATGCTTTTTTGGACTTTGATTGGGCTGGTTTCTATGACACTCATGTGTCCACTAGTGGCTTTTGCTTCATGCTTGGTAGCTCATGTATATCTTGGTTGAGCAAGAAACAGCCTATTGTGGCCACTTCCAGTTGTGAGGCTGAGTATAGGGCAGCTTTCACAGCGACTGTTAAGTGTGTGTGGCTCAGACGCCTTATGGATGATTTGGGTGTTGGTCAGACTTTTGCTACCATCATCTTCACTCACAGTCAGAGCGCATTGGCAGTTGCAAGGAACCCTGTGTTCCATGCTCCCACTAAGCACATTGAGGTGCATTATCATTATGTCAGGGAGAGGTTCTCTGCTGGGGAGATCAGCTTGGCATATGTGCCCACGTAGGAGAATATTGCACACCTTTTCATGAAGGCTCTGCGTACGGAGAAGTTTGAAGCTTTCCGCAAAGCTTTGGGCTTACTTCCTTTTGTGGAGTGATTTCCACATAGCTTGGCACTTCCTTATACATGAGTGCCAGCTACTTGTTCAGCGCATCACTCCCAGGAGGGGATTTGTTGATATATTTAGGTAGTGATGTGTGTGAACACTCTAGGACCGCTGGGGCACTTTTTTCCCTCTTTAGGACGTTTTTTTTTCCCTGGCTTGTATATACGCCTATTGCCCTAATGGGCTACTTATCTTTGTACATTCTCTAGTAATACATTCAGTATTGTGTGTTGTGCTCCAAGCTTCTTCTCCTTCCTTGTGTTGTTCGCGTACTTGCACAGACGTCTATCTCCAACACTGACAACATTAAGAAGGAAAAGAAAAAGAATGAGTTTGCCAATTCTCAATCGGATTGTGAACTTCTAACCAAGATAATCCAAGAATGATAGCATGATTTGGAGATGTGATTAGATTGAATTTGATTGTTTCTCCATGCTTACCAATACATAAATCCAAAGAGATTGTTTCATGTGTGATAATGCCAGAAGAAACCAAACATCCATCTATCACTTCCACTATAATAGGAGATGCCTTCAGCACAATAGAAATTGCATTTTCATGAACATACTTGATATCCATAAAACATGCTATGGCCCCTGAATCGATAAGGGGTTCACTCTTAAGGACTTGCAAATGAATCTTGATTTCCACAAGAATTGTAAAACTTGACATAGGGTCAATCGTTGTGGAGGAACCGTGATTCTTATGGTGGTATATAGAGTCCAATTACAAGGTTTCTACTGCAATTGAACATTGTCATTTTCGAGTATGGGTATAGGCTCCACATATGGCTGCAAGTTACTAGACTCCACCATAGCAAGTCGTGCCCTTTTTCCTTTGATGGGACAAGTTTGCGCTGTTGAGGAATCACTCACGAATTTGACATACAGACAGATATAAAAGAAAAAGAAAAGAAGCAGAAACTTCAGAAAATTAAAAGCCTCAATTATACAGCGTGCGAAATCAGTCCGTTAACTAGAATCAAGAATTGTACGAGTAACAGAGCAATAAACCGCGGTGGGCGCATAATGGGCGCATAATGCTCGCATAACGCGAATTAAAGAATGGGAGCGTGGAAGAGCGCAGAAGAAAAAGTGTATATATATACCAAGGATTGAAGGACTCGGATGATGAGGGATGATGAGAAGAAGAGGATTATGAAAGATCGCGTATGAGTGAAGAGAGAGTGAGAAGTTCTCAGAAGACGCCATAGATCGCGTATGTACAAATGAATAACAGAAACCTGGAATGTCAGGTATTCATTTGAGAGGGATGGTAATAAGAAACTACTCAGTGTAGGAGAGTTTCTACAGCTTGAGCAAGAAGAGGCCAAGATAATTTGTACACATCTTCTCAGAAAACACATGTTCATGTGGAAGTTTGCGCGCACTGCTCGCATGTGAAGAATTTGAGTTTTTTCGTGTTACAGTAGAAAGTTCGTTAACCATTAACAATTATAGTTCGTTACTAAATGTGTCCCTCGGTACTCTCTCAATAAACGAATGTCTGGGTCAAAGATATCTCAGTAAACACATTTTCGGTTAGTTATAGTTTTCTCAGAAAGCGATCTTTTGTTGGAGTTTATTGATCTCCAAAGTACAGCTAGAAGTAGGTGAAACCCAACAGGACCTAGTTGACTTTTTCATAAACTTATATGCACAGACCAATTTCCTTGCAGAGAAAATTTCTCTTTACTCACTTGAAATTTTCCAAAACTGTTTCACACACATAAACTAGACTCTAAGAGCTTTCCAACAAGATATAGAACACCTCAAATGGATAAATACACAATGAGCTATGACCTCTGCAATATGCAGCTTTAATGGAGACCTTGAAACAGAGATGAACCTGAGGACACATATCACTTGCAGAGACTAATGCTCTTAACTCACAACTCCAATGACTTTGAGACTTTCCAGAATACAAGTAGACTTAAAGAGCTTTCTAATAAGCCAAAGAACACATGATTTGGATACATACACAAGGAGATATGACCTCTGCAAGTTTGAGACCTTCAGCAGGGATAAAAAACAGAGAACACACACTCCTTGCAGAGAGTATTGCTCTCAGCTCACACATCCAATGATTATGAAAATCTACAAAAAGAAAGTAGACAGTAAGAGCTTTCCAATGAGCTATGAAACATGTAATTTGGATATATAATGAGGGAGATACAAGCTCTGCAATCTCTGCATACAAAACTACAGCAGTGTAGAGATACACATATGACTCTCTTGGACATCCCACAAGATCACGACTTTTCTCCTCTTTTTATAGCATGGGAAACTAATCTAAAACCTTCCTAATACATCTAAATTCGTGGTAGACACTTGGATGGAGGTATCACATGACTCAAGTGCTCAAATAAGCAAAGTATTGATGGACTTTGAGAACTAGCCACATCGACCTTCCACTAGGACACCACTGAAGCTCCCTTGTGACTCACTAATTTGACTCACCATGTTCTAGAACTGACGTGGTATTTTTGCTACATTTTATGAATAATATGAGCCTTCTTGAAGTATTTGAAGACTTCCCAAAGGTATTTACATAATTTGAAACTTGTACCCTACATAAAACAAATGTTCGCAACATTCTCCCCCTCAAGTTTCAAAGGGTATTTCCTTCATGCCAAGAATATAGTTGAATCTTTGAAGCTTTGGTCCATCCAAGGATTTGGTGAAGATATCTGCAACTTGATCCTTTGTTCCAACAAAAGAAACCTGCACTTCATTGTTCATGGCCTTCTCTCGAACATAATGATAGTGAACCTCTATATGCTTTGTTCTAGCATGAAAAATAGGATTTGAGGTCATATGAATGCTGCTCAAGTTATCCCCATATATCAGTGGTACATCAACCTGCACATTCAAGTCATGAAACAACTTTTTAAACCACATAACCTCAGTAGTAGCCAATGCTAAACCTCTATACTCAGCCTCTGTAGAAGATAAAGCAACTGTAGGTTGTTTCTTTGAACTCCATGTTAATGTCTTGTTTCCTGCTATTACCACATATCCACTTGTGGATCTTCTGTCATCTTTGCTTCCAGCCCAATCTGCATCACTAAAGACTTTAAGAGTTAGATCAGCATCATGACTATAAAATAATCCTTCGTTCATGGTACCTTTCAAATACCTAAGCACTCTTTTCGCTACATGCATATGAGGTACTCTAGGTTCATGCATAAACTGTGACAATACTCCCACTGCATAACATATATCAGGTCTAGTTTTTGTTGCATAAATCAAAGATCCTACCATGGATCTATATACATTCATATCATGCAACTCATCACCTTCCTTTGCGCTTAGCTTTACATTACATTCCATTGGAGTAGAAACAAATTTACATTCCTGCATACCAAACCTTTTCAGCATATCACATATATACTTTCTTTGTATCAACCACATACCTTCATCGCTATACACAATTTCAATCCCAAGAAAGTATCTGAGCAAACCAAGATCTGAAATTTTAAATTCCTTTCCCAAATTACCTTTTATCTCATCAATTGCTTTTGCATCATTCCCTGTAATCAACAAGTCATCCACATAAATGCATACATAGACACACATGCCATCTACATGTTTTACATAAAGTGAAGGATCAGCATGACTCGCTGTGTATCCTTGCAGCATAAGATACTTTACCAACCTTGCATTCCATGCCCTTGGTGCCTGCTTAAGACCATACAATGCCTTCTTTAACCTGCATACATGATTAGGACATTTTGCATCCACATAACCATCTGGTTGTGACATATACACTTCTTCATTTAACTCACCATTAAGAAAGGCATTCTTTATATCGAGTTGATATATATTCCACCTTTTACTTGTAGCTAAAGCCAACAAAGTTCTCACCGTTGCCATATTTGCTACTGGACTAAATGTTTCCTCATAGTCCACACCTTGAGTTTGATTATATCCTTTTGCGACAAGTCTAGCCTTATATCTAGACACACTACCATCACTATTTCTTTTAATCTTAAAAACCTACTTGCAACCAATTACCTTTTGCTTTGGTGTACTTGGAACTAAATTCCAAGTCTTGTTATCCTGTAGTGCTTCCATTTCTTCTCTCATTGCTTTCTCCCACTTTTCATCTCCTTTGGCCTCATCATAACATGTGGGTTCATTTTCCTGCTCAACTTTTGTCATAAAAGCATAATGAGTATTCATGAAAGATTCATAAGTATACCTTTGAGGTTGCTTACTTACTCTTGAAGTTCTTCTTACCTCCAATGTAGATGCTCTTCCTTTCTTATTAGGAACCTTTGATGATTCTCCATACTCACATACATCACTAATTTCCTCTCCTTCATCATTAACTTCAACAAGTTTGAGTTTACCTTTACTTTTAACACTTGGAGGTGACTCTTGCCTTAATCTTCCATTGAAAGGTGATCCTCTTTCTTCATCTAAACCACTCCTTTCATCATTTAAACTTCTTGATGGCTGAACTATGCATTCATCTCCTTCAACCACACCTTCTTCATTTTCATCCATGACCTGCAAACAATTCTTATCTGCATACCATGAAAGTGATTCATCAAAGTTTACATCTCTTGACACAACAACCTTATTGGTATGAGGATTATAGCATCTATATCCTCTTTGAGTATCTGCATAACCAATAAATATACATTTTTCTGATTTCGCATCAAGTTTAGATCTCACCTCACTAGGTACATGTACATAACATACACAACCAAATACTTTCAAATGACTTACACTTGGTTTCCTTCCATGCCATACCTCATATGGTGTCAAATGATGAACTCCAGCAGTCGGAACTCTATTCATAATGTAAACACTTGTGCTAACAGCTTCAGCCCAAAAATAATTAGGCAAACACATATCATTAAGCATGCTTCTAGATGCTTCTGCTATGATTCTGTTTCTTCTTTCTGCGACTCCATTTTGTTGTGGAGTATACCTGCATGTAACTTCTCTTTTGATACCTTCATCATACAAAAAATCAGTAAAAGCTTGAGAGAAATACTCTCCTCCTCCATCGGATCTTAGCTTCTTAATATACCTTCCTGTTTGCTTTTCGACATATGATTTGAACTTCTTGAAACAATCAAAGACCTCACTCTTATGTTTAATAAAATACACAAATGTCATTCTACTATGATCATCAATAAATGATACATAGTACTTATTACCAACCAAGGATGCCTCTTTAGTAGGTCCCCACACATCTGTGTGTATGAGATCTAGCAAACCATCACTTACATAGCTTGAATGCTTGAAACGTTGTCTACTCTGCTTACCCAGTTGACATGCTTCACAAAGATGCACCATATGTTGCTTAGTAAGATCAGGTAATCCTTCAACAATCCTCTTCTTTGATAGCTCCTTTAACCTGTGTACATTCATGTGTCCAATCCTTTTGTGCCATAGATCCAGCTCTGCTATTCGATGCATACCATAAGAGAAATAGTTTGTATGATTTGGGTTTACCTTGAATGTAAACAATCTACCTTGTTTTTTACCTCTAGCAATTAACCTCCTTTGCTTTGGATCCTCAATGAAGCAACCTGCATGATTAAATCTCACTTGTAGACCTTTTTCTACCATTTGACCAACCGACATCAAATTCTTAGTGATCGTTGGCACATAAAGTACATCCTTCAAGCAATTTGTCTTGCTCTTATCCTGCATAACAACATCTCCAACCTGCATAATCTTATGTGTTGTATCATCTCCTGTTTCAACATGACCTTTACATGACGGATTATGCATATTAGAAAACCATGAAGCATCATGAGACATGTGATTAGAACAACCACTATCTACATACCATACATCACTATTGCAATTCATCTTAGTTTCTACATTCATCATAAGAAGAGAATCATAATCATCACTTTTACCTTCAACTGCATAATTTCCTTGTTGTTTACCTCTTCTTGAATAGCCTCCTCTTCGATTACCACCTTGATTATTTTCATTTTGATAACAATCTTTGGCATAGTGTCCATAGCTTCCACATATATAGCAATTGTTCTTATTTTCTTCACTCCTTTGTCTTTGGTTGTAGTTGTAGCCTCTCGTACCTCTAGCGCTTGATCTTCCTCTTCCTCTTGTGTTGAAGAAGCCACTTGAAGTCCTTTGATCATCGCTCCTTCTTCCTCGACCTCTATTTGAACCTCTTCCACCTCTGTTTCCACCTCTTGATGATCCTACATAAAGAGCTTGTCCTTGAGATCCTTTTTGATTTGAAGTAGAACCATTTAGATTCATCTCCTCCGTGACCATGAGGGCAATAAGTTGATCAAAATCTGGTAATTCTCCTCTGACATAAACTGAAGTAATGAAGGGTTTCCATCTCTCATCATCTTTGAGTCCGTTGAGAGTATGTGCAACCAAGTCGTCGTCCTCCACATGAGCTTGAATTGATCCTAGTTGATCTGCAATCTCTTTAACTTTCAATATGTAATCATTGACCGATATCCTTGTATCTTTCTTTATGTTATTCAACTCATTTTTGAGTTGAATCTTCCTTGCTCTTGTACCTGTAGCATACAACCTTTCCAATGCAAGCCAAACATCTCTACTTGTGTTTAGATCTTGTATGTGTCCTACCATTGAATCTTGAATATTTTGTGATAAAATGAATATAACCCTTTTGTCTCTCTCATTCCAAAGTCTAAACTCCCTCAATTGTTGCTGATTTGGGTCCTCTGGTAATGTGGGTTTGATATATGTGCCGTCAATCAAACCATACAAGCCTCTACCTTGCAAGTGTGCTGTGATTCTAAACTTCCATGCTTGATAATTGGTCTTATCAAGCTTCTCTATTTGTGCATGTTGGTCTCCCATAATACAAATGCTAAGCTTCCTCCTTTAAGCCTCCTTTCCAATGTGTGTGATGAGAAGAAATATAATATTTACCTTGTAAATGAGGTATGTGCACCTTTATTTGCTTGGATGTTGCTTCAGATGCCTCCTTGCAATCTTCTTCTACCTTTGTGTAGTGTTGATGATGAACTGCTTCTTTGATAGCTTCAAATTCTTCATCAAGGTATGATAACCTTCTCCAAACCTCCAAGTACTTGCTCTGATACCAATGTTGGAGTTTATTGATCTCCAAAGTACAGCTAGAAGTAGGTGAAACCCAACACGACCTAGTTGACTTTTTCACAAACTTGTATGCACAGACCAATTTCCTTGCAGAGCAAATTTCTCTTTACTCACTTGAAATTTTCCAAAACTGTTTCACACACATAAACTAGACTCTAAGAGCTTTCCAACAAGATATAGAACATCTCAAATGGATAAATACACAATGAGCTATGACCTCTGCAATATGCAGCTTTAATGGAGACCTTGAAACAGAGATGAACCTGAGGACACATATCACTTGCAGAGCCTACTGCTCTTAACTCACAACTCCAATGACTTTGAAACTTTCCAGAATACAAGTAGACGTAAATAGCTTTCTAACAAGCCAAAGAATACATGATTTGGATACATACACAAGGAGATATGACCTCTGCAAGTTTGAGGTTTAATGGAGACCTTCAGCAGGGATAAAAAACAGAGAACACACACTACTTGTAGAGAGTATTGCTCTCAGCTCACACATCCAATGATTATGAAAATTTACAAGAAGAAAGTAAACCGTAAGAGCTTTCCAATGAGCTATCAAACATGTAATTTGGATATATAATGAGGGAGATACAAGCTCTTCAATCTTTGCATACAAAACTACAGCAGTGTAGAGATACACATATGACTCTCTTGGACATCCCACAAGATCACAACTTTTCTCCTCTTTTTATAGCATGGGAAACTAATCTAAAACCTTCCTAATACATCTAAATTCGTGGTAGACACTTGGATGGAGGTATCACATGACTCAAGTGCTCAAATAAACAAAGTATTGATGGACTTTGAGAACTAGCCACATCGACCTTCCACTAGGACACCACTGAAGCTCCCTTGTGACTCACTAATTTGACTCACCATGTTCTAGAACTCACGTGGTATTTTTGCTACATTTTATGAATAATATGAGCCTTCTTGAAGTATTTGAAGACTTCCCAAAGGTATTTACATAATTTGAAACTTGTACCCTACATAAAACAAATGTTCGCAACATCTTTTGGTAAAACAACGAAGTATATCTCGTAGTAGAATTCGAAGCTTTGTATGAGAGATAGCTCATCTTGTAGCTAGACGTCTCTATTTTAAGTTGATCACAGTTTCTGGTGGAATGAATGTGTACACACAGTACAAAGTCTAACCGGAAAGTGGCACTTCAGAACTGTGAAGTTTTCCTTAAAAAGTTCATTCAGTGAAGGAAGTTCACATATCACTTCCTTACTTCACATAATTCATTTGAAGTAATCACGAGCAGAATCAAAGTTCATTCCGGTGATATTCCGGCAAAATTTTGGTGACGTCCCAGTAACTGTTCGGTGAAGTTCCGGTGGAAGTCAAGTCGCAGCTTAACACAGTTAAGCGACAGTAATCCTGCTAAGCTATTGTTGATTACAGAGGTGTTCTATATCACTCTAGGTTAGCTCTCTATTTGGCGGCGCGGCAATTTCCGCAGGCCTGATGAGGTTCAAGCCTTTGCCGTGACGACCATCATCAGCGATATCAGGGCGAAAGATAATCGCCAACAAGTGGTATCAGAGCAGGTTAGTTCCACGAGCGGCATCAGAGCCAAAAGACTCTCAAAGGCAACCTAAAGCAAACAAGAAGATCATGGCAGATCATGTCCAAATTGATAAGCTAGACAAAGATAATTATCCCGCGTGGGTAATGCGTATGGAAGCCTTACTTATGAGTAAGGACTTAATGATGTATGTGACTGGAGAAGAAAAGAAGCCGACCTTCAAAGATGGTAGCCAACCGGAAAAAGAAGAGTTAGAAGCTTTGAAGCTGTGGTAGAAGAAAGATGCAATGGCAAGAGCCTACATTTACAACACTGTTTCAGATCATCTACTACCGCACATTAGAGGTCTGGAGAAAGCGGAGGACATATGGAGCGCATTGGAAGACCACTTCCAAAATACTACGAAAGCTAGAAAGGCTAGCTTATGGTCCGAATTCACAACGTTCAAAAAGAAACCGAGTCAAAGCATTAGTGACTACGTCACTAAAATGAAGGATCTAGCAGATAGTCTTGGATCCATAAAAGAAGATGTCGAAAATCACAGATTGATAGCGCAACTGCTAACAAGGTTGAGAGGAGATGAAAGGTGGAAACCCTTCGTACTCTCAACTGACTTTCTTTAAATCACTTTGTGCCAGATTTAAATCAGTTGCTTGGTTTGATGCTCACATATGAGCAATATCTGAAAGGAGATGGAGACAAAGGACAAAGCTCTGCAATGTACATGAAGAACAAGAAGAAAGAAAAAGGTAAGCCAAAAGATGAAGAAGAGTCGAGCGCTCAGGCTTATTATGCTAGAGGCAAAGGCACTAGAAAAGCAAGAGGTTTTGGAAGAGCAAGAAGTAGTCAGAATACCAACAAGAAAGCTTGCCGGATGTTGGCAGTATACGGGAAGAAGCAAATACGGGCATACATGCAGATCTAGCACTAAGGCAACTCTTTATTTTTTTCCAAACCCCTACACCATTTAAAAGTGATTCTTATCACTAAAAACCCTTATAAATATCATTTCACCTTTTTGTAGCTCCATTTTGTACAAGCCGAGGAGTCCTCGAGCTTGGGGAGCCTTAGAAGTAGTTGCCTGCCAATTTTCATATTTTTTAGATCTCGTTTGAGCCCTCAAATAAACCCTGGAACCTAATTTTTAACTAGGCCGGACACTAGGTCTGGACAGGGCCAAAGCTAGTCAAAAACTATAAATAGAGCTAGAGAGCTCATTTTTGGGCTAGCTTCTTGTAGTTTTGAGCTTGTATGAGAACTTTGTTGCAATAGAAGTGATTCCATTGTCTTACTCTCTTTGTTCTTGCCGTGTGTGCGCGTGTGTGTGTATGTGTGTGCATGTTAGTGTGCTTCTCACTCACACATTTGTGCCTTCACTTGCTCGAGGTCTTCATACCATCCTCATGTCTTCCCGGATTGACATTAAAGGAGGTGCTACTCATCACTGAGCTACACCAAATTTTGGCGCCGTTGCCGGGGATTCGAGCTTTGAGGACGAGCGTGTGATGGTAAGACGTAGAGAGGACGCGTTGGAATGGTAAGTAGTCGGTAAATTTCTGATTTTTCTCCATCTCCATCTCCATCTTCACCTTCTTCTCCATCTCCACCTCCACCTCCTTCTCCACTACATATTCCCTCTTCCTTGTCATTCCCCTCATTTGTTGTGTGCGAGTTTGAGAGAGAGCGAGTGTGTGTGCTTGTTTTTGTGTGTTTTTGCATGTTTCTTGCAGGCTTCAGCTTCATCATCATCTCCAGCAAGCTCAGCAGGTACGGATTTCCTCTGCACAGGTCCCGAGGCGTCAAGCTCGAGCTATCGCGACACCTCGAGAACTTCACCCAATCACAATTCTGAGTGCACCACGACACTGCGCAGGCTGAGAGCTCTTAGGATCACTAGACAGAACTGAAAAATTCACCATATCCCGAGCTATCGCGACACCTCGAGGTATCGCGACACTCACGACCTATCGCGACACTCACGACCTATCGCGACACCTCACGAGCTATCGCGACACTTGGGAGTATCGCGACACCTCACGAGCTATCGCGACACCTCACGAGCTATCGCGACACTTGGGAGTATCGCGACACCTCACGAGCTATCGTGACACCTCACGAGCTATCGCGACACTTCACGACCTATCGCGACACTTGGGAGTATCGCGACACCTCATGAGCTATCGCGACACTTCATGACCTATCTTGACACTTGGGAGTATCGCGACACCTCACGACCTATCGCGACACCTCACGACCTATCGCGACACCTCACGAACTATCGCGACACTTGGGAGCTATCGCGACACTTCGACCCGACCTATTGCGATACATGGGCTTAACGCATGAAAATTTAGAGTAAATTAATTGACTGAATTGAGGTATCTTTGGGTTTAATCTTGGACACATTGGGAGGATATGAGAGCCTTAGGAGTGGGAAAAAGACCTAGAAACCAGGGAGGAATTTCCTGAACCCTGAGAGCCTGTTTAGACCCCTAAGTGCCTGAATGGTCATAACTTCACCATACGAACTCCGATTGATGAGATTTTGGTCTCGTTGGCCTTTAGGTGAGACTAGGTGGTCCTAAGATTGAGGGGGTACAGTGAGTTACTCCAGGGGGACTGAAAATATTGATGTGTGTCTTTCAATTACTTGTTGTAATAGAGCTATACTGACTGGTGAGCTTTTGCAGGAACATTGTGTGCACTCAAGGCAATCCAAAGCAAGCTAGCAAGGGTGAGTACCAAGCTTGGGAGAAGGCTTCCTGGGCTTGTGTAGCAGTCTGGTCAACCAGCTAATTGAGGTTGGAAGATCTCTCAACCCTCCTTTGTCAATTCCTAGCCTAGGTTAAGTACGACTTAGGTGTGGTAACAATTAGGGCAACGTTAGGCACGAATCAAGTCCAAGAGAATTAATCAACCAAGTGCAAGAATTAAGTAGGTCTTAAGTGCGAAAACCCTAAGGGACAAAAGGTAAACTGGAGTCGATCACTTATCAAGTGCGAAATTCACTTAAGTACTCCTGACGATGCAATTTCAGACAAGATCATAAACATAATATTCAACTCAAAAGAACAAAGTGATTGGTGCAAATTAACCTGCAACGAGAGTGTGCTTAGGTCCAAGGGGGTAGATAAATCAGGCATATGAACCTTAGATCAGGCAGACACTTAGGCCGAGACAGACAAAGCCTCAGATCTTCTGAAGCTAGTGTCAATCACACTGCCAGGTCTTGGGCCCAGCAGTTGAGTGATTACCCATACACTCCCAGATCAGAAACAAGTGATTCTGAGATGTCCTATCACATGGAGAGACCAGTAGGTAGTTCAGGGGTGGCTTATCTAGAAAAGCCAGAGGGACCTTACAGGACTCAATTGGAATACATCAAGAGGAATCGTCTAGGTGCTCGCATCTACGAAGACGGACTGAGAAGATCTGTGGTCCAGATTAAGAACCCCGATCAACCCCATGGACTAGAACACCTGGTAGTTAAGTTCGAGAATGGAGCATACCTAGATAAAGAGGGGACTATGTATGTAGTCACCACTCTTCCTGATAGAACAGATGAGTTTGGAAATGTGATTGCGGAGACCGACATGGGTGATATAGAGCAAGGGAACGTAGAGAGAGAGCCAAGAACCCCCCGTGGTAAATCCGTCTTGACCAGAATCATGACTCCAGAATGGATTCCACAGGATAATAAAAGCATAGATTTGCTTTTAAACCGAGAAACTGATGAGGCCTTTTGGAGGTATAAGCCTACCTTGTCTCATGAAGTAGGTGCTCTCACAATCTATGAGTTTAAAGACCCTGATAGCCCAGGCAAAGTAACCTACTTAGACAATACATCAGAGAGGATCTTCGTGGTCACCGAGCATGGCAGACATGCCTACACATGGAAGGGTGAATTTGTTTTTCCCCAACCTCAGACTAATGTGTCCTACATTCACCAAGGTGTTGGCACCTCCGAGGCTCATGGATCTCAAGGAGATAGAAGTAGAGATAGACCTGAAGTGAGTTTTGCCAACCATCAGGGCAGAGAAAGAAGGAGAACGGGGGCGGATAGAGAAGAAACCGAGAGATTTAGAGACCCAAGAAACCAAAGAAATGCTGATGATTTTCCTTTGCCAAGGCCGAGAGAACACCCTAGGACCCTACGGCCAACTCAACTGGTGAAGTCCATGAAGAATTACTTCGATGGCACGGGTGACCCTTATGACCATGTGGCAGAGTTTAGGCAAGTCTTGAAAGCTGAACAGGTAGAGGACCTATTCACACAATATAATGCTTTTGGTCTAACCCTTAGGAACACTGCCCTCACGTGGTTTCAACCATTGAACGAGAGGCATTTTAGAAACATAGACCAGCTCTTAGAGGCATTTATCATTGAGTTTTCTAAGAGTGGAATCAGGCACAACACTTCCTCACTAATTCATAGCTTCAAACAAACACCTCAAGAGACGGTCAGACTAGCTGGAAGAAGATTTAGGCAATACCTGGAGAGATGCCCGATGCCGGAGTTACCCACACCAGCCAAACAAGTGTCCTTGTTCTTAGATGGATTGTTGAGCACCAAGCTCAGGTCATATGTGTATCTGAAGGACCCCAGAACGATAGAAGAGTGCGTGCGCATGTGCATAGACATTGAGGACAATCTAGGTGAGGAATTAGAACTATCAAAAATCTATAAGGATTCTGATAGCTCTAGTAGCCTCACATCTGGTCAATCCACATCCATTGAGGAACTTGCAGAGAAGGTAGCTCAAAAACTAGGTGTCTCTAGCAAACAAATTTCGAGATTTGCCCCAGTTAAGCGGTGTTACACTTGTGGCGGTGACCATATGGCAAATGTATGTCCCATTATGACCCAACCCTAGGCGAATCCTAGTAGCCAGTACTGCACCATAGAGCGCAGGTACACCAACCACACTGCACAAGACTGCCCATATAACAAACAAACTGTTAGGCAAAATTACCCTCAGCCATATCCACAACAGGGTAGATACCAGAATCAGTACCCACCACAACAATACAACAGACCACAGCAAACTTATCAGCCACCTTATCAAGGGCAGCAGAGACTCAACCAGTCCTAGTGCAGCAACCCCCTGCTCCAGCTAATGTGATCCCAGTGAAATATGCATCTGCTGAAGAAAATCCGAACAGAGCCATAGTCCCAGTCACCCCATTGCTATCAGACAGTGATCCAAGTGACCATAGTTTTGACTCCACACATATTGATAGCCCACAGGCTTACTACATGCAGTCACCCGAGCATAACGAGTCATACTATTATGAGGACCCAAGTGAAAATAGTGGGGAGCCTGAGTATGCTAATGTCTTGTACACAAACCCCAACTCTAGACCTCAACCTAGGCAGGTACGACCCCCATTCCCTAGAGGACCATGCTTCAGATGTCAGGGAGATCACCTTATACGTGATTGTCCACTGCCTGCCTCTACACAACCCCAACCAGTGACAATTCAGGGTTTCTTTCAAGACTGCGGAAAAGAGCATCTCCTACGAGATTGCCCAAAGAACCCTAATAACATGCCTAAAATCACTCCTATCAATGTTGTTGGGTTAGTTGTAGACTCCACAGGGAGTGTGACTTCCACTGCACCTGTGCAAGTGATCACAAGAGCCCAAGCACTACAGCAAAACCAAGGTGTTGGTCAGGAAAAGAGCCCCGAGGTGAGTGAAACAGAGAGCATAACCAAAAAGAGGACTAGAGCCTGGAAGGATAGTCGTGAAAGAATGAAGAGGCAATGGGCAAAAAAGATGAGCGAACTTGAAGAAAGCTTGAGAGAAACCAAAGCAAAGATAAGTGAACTCGCAACTCAAAACCACTCTCACACCACCCCTCCACCACCTCTCCCTTTACCCGCCAATCCACCCTCTTCCATTCCCCAACCTTTCAATACACCACCCTTAACCCACCCACCACCCAGAGTAGGATCCGTCCTAGCCAATCCCACTCCCGAGGACCTAAACATGATGCTTAGAGCATATCAGGCTAGAATCCAAGAGGGGCCAAACGTAACTGATCATGAAAAGTGTTACCCTAGAGCAGAACTAGAGCTAGAACGAACCAAAATTTGTGCTAAGATGGTGGAATTGGCTCTGACTATGTTTGAAGCCAGTCGAGATAGCAAAACCTTGTTCCCAGGTAGGATCCCAGAGAATAGTGCCAAAAATACCCTTAGACAAGATAGGAGACATGAGCGAGGGCGAAGAGGGAAACACATATCTCCCCATCACTCATCAGGGATACACAACCAAGGCCATCTTGGACTCAGGTGCAGGAGTTGCAATTATTACCACTTCCTTATGGAAACGATGGGGCAAGCCAGCTCTCAGGCCAACGAGAATGAAATTGCAGATGGCTGACGGGCACATAGAAAGACCCTTAGGACTACTCGAGGGGATAACTCTCACTACTTGTGGTGTAGAGTTTGAGCACACATTTGCTATCTGTGACTTTAGCAAAAATCAAGCCTATGAGATGATTTTGGGAAGACCATTTATGCGGCAGTTGCAAGTGTTACAGGACTGGGGAACCAACTCCTTGTACCTACAACACTTAGGTGTTACGACCAAAGTGAATCTCAAAGATTACTCTCATAGAGATGTCCCTCCCATCCAATGGAATCCCATCCATAGAGCCAAAGATGATACAGAATCGGTGCATTCCATAGGGTCAGGATTCTCATGGATGCATGAAGACACCCATTTATGGATGTGCAAAGTAGCAGTAGAAGAAGAGAAGAGAGAAAAAGCCAGAGAGGTAGGTGCAAAAGAAACACATAGATCAATTCAAGACCCAGCCTATGCACCGGTAGTCTTTCCTGACGAGGAATTTGAACCCCACGGCTGGGCAGAAATCCTAGCAACAATGGATGTAGTCATCAATGAAGAACAATGGACACCCCACTGTGATGAGGATGGCTATGACATTTCAGTCTTCTCCATAGAGCCAATCATGGGAGATGTAGTTTTAAAAGAATGCGAACCTAGCCTTGATGCATTTGAGGATGCGAGTGACTCCGATCTAGAGTCAATCATCATGGACCCACCTTTTGCATCAGATGAAGAATACTTCTATGAAGTAGAATTTCAACCCCAGAGGCACGGAGAGCTTACAAATGAGGTGAGGTTAGCCACACAAGTAGCTACTAAGAGCAGAGGAAAGAAAAGAAAGAAGAAGGAAGTCACTCTGGAGGCATAAGAATCCTTGTTTGAGGTCCCTGAAAACTTTAAAAAATATGAGATAGATGACAGGAGAGTCATGATCAGAATGCCTAAACGAGAGGCACAATCAGGAGAGGCCTATGATAACAAAGAAACCACAAAGAAAATTGTGGTAGCCATGGAAGAAGGAGAAGAGAGATGCACGTACATAGGACATGACCTGACGGAAGAAGAAGAGCAAGAATTGATAGCCTTGCTAAGAGAATACAGAGACGTGTTCGCTTGGAGTTACAAGGACTTGAAAGGTGTAGACCCTGATATATGTTCACATACAATCCCCATGACCTCAGACGCCAGACCCTCGAAGCAGAAGCCCTACACATACAATGATAATTACGCTGCCAAGATCAAAGAGGAGATAGATAGACTGGTTGAAGCTGGATTTATCTATGAAATTGAGCACACTGAATGGGTATCCCCCATTGTAGTGGTGCCCAAAAAGAATGGTAAATTACGTGTATGCATTAACTTAAAGAAGGTCAATGCAGCCACAATCCGAGATAACTATCCGCTTCCCATCACAGAACATCTCTTAGAAAGCGTAGCAGGCAAGGAAGTGTACAGCTTCCTAGATGGGTTTTCGGGCTACAATCAAGTAGCCATTGCTCCAGAGGATCAACATAAGACGGCTTTTGCCACGGAGTGGGGCATATTTGCCTTTCGGGTAATGCCATTCGGACTTACCAATGCAGCGGCTAGGATTAGGCATGGTATATGCAGTTAAAAAGTTTAGACATTATTTGCTTGCAAATAAGTTCAAATTTTTTACTGATCACCAAGCTCTACTGTACCTGGTAAACAAGCCATGTAATACAGGCAGATTAGTAAGATGGTTTCTCTTACTAATGGAGTATGACTTTGAGGTAGTAGTGAGAAAAGGCAGAACTCACCTAAGAGCAAATCATCTCTCAAGGCTCACATCAGGAGAAGCCCCACAAGGAGTGTCACATGACCTTCCTGATGCTTACTTGTTTAATTTGGAAGTTGTACCGCAGTGGGCTAAGCCATTGGTACCAGTATTGACATACGGGCCTAACCACCCAGTAATAAACACGCAGGATAGAGAGGTAGTAAAAGCTCAGAAGTATCACATCATGGTAGGTAGTATGTACAAGCACACAGATCAAGGAGTCTTGGCTTGTTGTGTGGAAGAGGATGAGTACGCTAAATGGTTGCAATTAGCACATGTAGGTGCATTAGAGCAACACTACTCAAAACATTGAACCCTACAGACACTAAGGAGACTCGGAGTACATTGGCCAACTATGGAAGCTGATGTCCAAAAGTTGTGCAAGGAATGCCCAATCTGTTGCACTAAACCACCTGTGGAACATGCCACTCTTTATCAAGTGTCCATAGTGCCAGGTTGGAGTGAACCACTTGTAGCCTTCCTGAGGACGAAAACATTCCCTCCAGACATGACTCTGGTTAGGAAAAGAAGTCTAGAACAAGAAGCTCTAGAGTACTCACTCATTGGTGATAATCTCTACAAGCGTGGTAAGGATCGTTACCTGAGACTATGTGTCCATGAAAGTGAATATCTAAAGATCTTGGAAACAGCTCACCAGGGTGTAGCAGGAGGACATTTTGGTCTAGATAGGGTGATCAAAGCAATTCTATTTGCAGGATTTTGGTGGCCCACCCTTCACATGGATGCACATACCTATGTGAAGAGGTGTGAGATTTGTCAGCGAACCCAGCCTCCTATACGCAAAGATGAGATGCCACTGAAGCCTATGATGGGCGGACGTGCATTCTCTAAGTGGGGAATAGACTTTGTAGGTTCTATCAATCCCCCAGCTAAGGGTTCCCATGCTGAGTATATCATCGTTGCCACGGACTATCTAACCAAGTGGGTAGAGGTAAAAGCCACAACGAAGAACGACGCTCAGACAACTGCTAAATTCTTGTTTGAGAATGTATTCACAAGATACGGGCTACCTATAGAGCTAGTTAGTGATAGAGGCACTCACTTCTTGAATGAAGTTATTGAAAATCTGCTCCAAGAACTCTTGGTAGTGCATAAGAAGTCTGCCCCCTATCACCCTCAAGCCAATGGGCAAGCCGAAAGCACCAATAAAATCCTATGCAATGTATTGACAAAATTAGTAAACAATAAACGCTCTGATTGGGACAAACAGCTACACCATGCTGTTTGGGCATACCGAGTCGCCTACAAAACGGTACTCCAAGCCACCCCCTTTCAGATGGTATTTGGCCAAAACGCCGTGCTACCTTTGGCCTTCTTAATACCTACATTGAAAGTAGCACAAGAGCACGAATGGACGGGTCATGAACTCTCCTCTAGACTTTTTGACCTTGAACGATTAGGAGAAACAAGACTGAGAGCAGCTGCAGGGATATATGCAGCTAAGAAGAGACAGAAGGCATACTTTGATGCCCATGTGAAGGATAAGGGCTTGAAAGCAGGAGATCTAGTTTTAGTCTACACATTGAAACAACACGCAAGGAAGCTAGAAAAGAGAGGCTACGGACCTATGATCATCAATAGGATCTCCACGAGTGGAGCAGTACAACTAGCCACTTTAGAGGGTGATGTTCTCCCAAACTATATTAGCGGTGCAGAGTCAAGTTGTATCAGGAACCCCTCACGGAGGAAATGCTAAGTCGACTCAATACTGCTAAGCAACGTAAAGAGGAGGAAAAACGAATTCGAGAAGAAGCACAGGCAGAGGCCTTAGAGAGCATCAGACGAATGAAGTTGAGGAGACAAGGGAGGGATCAGCCTATGATTGACACTCAAGAGTCTCCAGGCTATCACATGGCCATGTGTGAGGCTTCAGGTGAACGTACCCATAAGATAGTGGATCGACGACCTTTTGTGGCCCTAGAAATAGGACAAAGAGACAGCACAACAAGTGTGAGAGCTTTAATTGATTCAGGAGCAGCCACAAGTGCAGTTCAGCTTTCTTATTGCCAACAGCTGCAATTGGAGGTAAAACCCCTAGAAGCATATCTGATAGGATTAGGAGGTGTTGAAACCCCTTGCATGGGAGAAGTGGATCTTCCCCTCTACATACAAGAGGTCCTCATGCCAGCAAAAGTGCTAGTGTGTGAAGACGAGGATCTGACCGAACCTCTGGTCCTGGGCCAAGACTGGATCTACGATCACGCAGTCAACCTCAACCTAAGAAGTGGACTTCTTCAGGCCTGGGTAGGCCAAAGCCGTCTCACGATTGAATTAGAAAATCAAGCACTCAACCCAATAGAACAAGCACCAACTCCTGGTCCCTCCAGGAATCCACAGATAACAATGTTGTTCTTGTCCAAACTTCTATGGTGCAGAGGATTGTCAATCTCACTGAAGATACAGGAGCCAATAAGGAGTTCCCAACTGATCCAAAGAAGATTCTAAACGGGCAGACCGAACATCCCTCGACACGAAGGAGGCCGCTGATCAAGAGGCAGGAGCGCCAACCCGTGCAACACGGAGCACCTCGTGGCGTGAAGCAGATCTGGATACGCAAGGATGGAAAACCCACAACTCTAATAGCAGACTCTCGAGGAGACAACAAACAAGCCACACCATCATGGACACAAGTGAAGGAGTACCCTAGGAAACCTCCTAGGCACACCACATCTATTTGGGTCCCTAAGCGGTCAAGGAAGGCTAGCCCCAATGCTAGACACATATGGGTGCCCAAGGCCTGTTTACGAGCCCAAATAGCTCCAACTCTAGTTACTGGCATAATTCAACACTCTCAAGTCCTCTCGACTAACAACGCAGGAACTCTACCTAAATACCACTCTGACCCACACTCAGTCACATCGAGGAATGTCTGGAAATGGGTACCCAAAAGGTCCCAAATCCATCACAACCTAGTTCATAAACCGTTGCCTGTCTTTAGCTCTAAGAGCTACGAATCCCCTATCAAAGTTTGGAGACCTAAACCATGTATCAAACCCCCTGACCCAATTTTTGTAAATCCATCCACTCTGACATAGGTGCATTCCGAGTCCACTGCATAACCAAAGTAGGCATCTAGGATGATACTGACCTCTAATCACCACTCACACCTATCACAAGCACTTCATGTCTGACCACTAACCTTCGGGATTGTCATGTTAGTATTGTGAAGGGAACACCATTACATCCTGTTTCCTATGCAACACTAATGTGCCTTTCTTCTTCTAGCAGATAAGCATCCGATTCCCATGGCAGCAGCAGCAGGCATGAGTTCTCAGGCAGGCACCAGCACTCAAATCAATTGGGATACCATGCATGTGGAGGTTCCACTGACAGCTAGGCCGGAGGAGCTTTTGAACGTAAGAAGAATTCCCATTCCGGATCCACCAAGTGGCCTAACAGAAAGAGTAAAGGGGCATTCTCACTGGTTCAATGAGATTCCAGGAGATTTGGGAGACGCTGATCATATCTGGGAATCCAAGATGGAATGTGGAGGAGTGTGGTGGACCTTCTAGTTCTTCTCACGAGAATTTGAAGCATTGCAAAATGCAGCTCCTCTTCAGGATATTTGGCAGAAAGCGGGATTGCAATATTACTTTAGTGAAGCTTTGCCTAGACCAGACTTTCTAAGGTGCTACTACTTGATTGCCACACTGAAGCCGACAGGAGATAAAGATCATTCAGGCAAATTCTGGGTGCCCTCCCTATCAAACCAAGAGGAAATGAAGAAGTTTGAGTTAAATGTTACTTTAATAAGGGAAGCTCTTCAGATGTATGGCACCCATGTGCCTTTCGATCGCGATCCCTTGATACCAGAGTCAATGAAGAGCAACAGAATCAAGAAGTTGAAGGACATGTGTGCCCTCACCCCTAACATCGCCATACCCCTGCGAATGTGCCTTCAACACTTTGCATTTCCAGCTCAAGACCGCTTAACCCAACCTCACAAGAAAATATGGTATGGATTATATTTAGCAGAGACTGGAAGCTTGCCAATTAAGATGCCTGTATGGATTCTGGATCAATTGTATGAAGCAGGCAAGCGGGGTGTGAGGAAGCATACATTACACGGCTGCTGTGCGATTACCAGAATTATTTATAGATGTCTTGCATATGACGTGCCAATAGCCAGGGCCCTTAAATATTCACAACTGAAGTTTTTCAAGGGGCGGAAGTCAGGGAATCAACCTGCGAAACGAATGCATGGATCACTCTCCCAGGTCATGATCCCTCACGAGGCCACAGCCGAAGCTCCCCCTAGAGAAGAAGCCCATGTAGCACCTTTCACAGTACATCTCCAAGGAACTCAATCAGGGGGCGTAGTACAGCCCACTCCATCCGCCCCTCCACTACCGACCGATGCCGAGTTTGCATCTATGGCCACCTTAACTGAGGATCCCAATTTTGATTTTGAAAGATTCCTACAAACAGCCCAAATATCTGATAGTGAAGATTTTCCTGACAATGCCGATCCGGGATCATCATTCCAAAGAGAACAGCCACAGGGCGAGACAAGCAGGGTACATTGGGAAGAAGAGACACAACATCCTCATGGTCCAAGCACACAAAATCAGGAAGAAGAACGGGGGAATGAACCAGAGGAGAGTGAAGAGGAGGCCCCTGCCTACACAGCACAACTCAAACGGCTATACAAGACAATCAAGCAAGTACAGAGAAGACATAAGATGACAGAAGAGGCGAATAGAGCTCTAGTGAACCAAATGCTTCAAGCCGAGAATGTCGACTCACATTTTGTTGAATCATTGAATCTATTGGCAGAGACATGTGGGATCGGGGAAGCATTGAGGACAATGGTCTATCAGGAGAACCCTACCTATGATCAACGAAGGATTGATACACGGCCACGACAAGGAAAAATGATTCAAATGGAAGTCTCTACTGCCTTGCCTACCACAATTTCAGAGGATGTTCACATGACGAGCCCAAGTCCCACTGACGAACAAGATGTAAATACACAGGTACGATCTCCACCGTCACCTTCCATTCAACCCTCAGAACCCTTCTCCACTAGTCTTTCTGAACAACCGATATCCACCCATCATGAAACCATTGTACACACCTCTGTTTTTACATCCTTCCCTTTACCCACATCCATCACTTCCACCCAAATTTTTGAACCCCACACCGGTCATCCTGCCACCGATCAAACCATAATAGGTCACCCTTCCTATCTCCCCGCCCTTGGACAACCACTTGCCACTAGCCAGACCTTATCCCATCCTTTTCCATTCACCCACACCCAAACCCTATCCACCACTTCCCTAGTAACTGCCTCATACTCAACCCAAGTCACACAACCGTCATTCTGGACAAACCTTGTAAATATACTCCAATAGGTCGAGAACTATAATAAAAAGTCCCTTTCCCAACCCCACTCCCCCACATTCACTACCACCACTAACACACCACCTACCGTTCCCGTATTCACAATTCACACTCCACACACTCTCACATCCGATCCCATGGATATTTCACCATCCACAAGAGCACCCACCACAACGTCTGTTCCACCATCAGCACATCTCACTTCACTCATAGGCACATCATCCACTTTTCCCTTTCCCACCTCCCGACCCTTTGCATGTTCCACCTCTACCCATGCATCCACATCATTTAGTAATGCACTAGACACCATGGTTGAAGCGGCCACTCAGCTCAAGCAAGAGTATAAGCTATTAGAAGAAAATAACACAGAGCTGTGCAATCTCTCGGCTCAACTCCAAGCACGAGTCGATGCCTTGGAACTAGGTAATGCAGCACTACAACACCAGGTGACTGCCCTCCAACACTCGAAGACAGAACTCGAAGCTAAGTATGCAGAGACAGGCAAAGCTATGGAGGAACAACTCAGAGAACAAATGGGCCGCAATGCGAGACTTCAACGCAACATGGCCCTACTACGTCGCCATCTAGCAGCAGCTCAAGAAGAGAATCGAAGGCTACAACAACAAAACCAGGAGAACCTAGAAGCGGCCATGGACAACACCCCGGGAGCACCTATAGACCCTGCAAAATTCCAGGCTGTCCCCTCAGAGCATATTCAACAGGTTTTAGAAGGTTATGCGACCCTCTTGGAAGCCCATGATCAGTTGGCAGACCAGATAAAGGAACTACAAGGATCCAAAGTACCGACAACACACCCACCCATACCTAAAGAGACGGTCGATGCCGCTACTTCGCCAGAACCTGAACCTTCAACCAACAGTGAGGTAATTGAGCTACGACAACAGGTTGCAGAACTAAAAATCAAGTTGTTACAGTATGAACGACCTTCCTCTCCACCTGATCAAACCATAGAAGAAGAAATAGCAGTCATTCCAATGGAGGAGACATTTGAAGACAATTATGAACCTCAACCCCTTCCAGGAGGCAGAATTACGGAGGAAGGCCAAGACACATATGAGGAGCCCCCATGGGCATGGATGAAGCAGGTAGAGGAGATGGGCCACACTCACAAAGAGCGCGTACCAACTCAGATGCTGGCCATGAAAACCATTGAGGAGTCTATACTCAAGTCTGAATATTTCTCGAACTTGGCTCCTAGGCGGTTGATCACCAGTTCAGAGTTACAATATAAGCCCTATTTTGTACTGCTGGCTGACTATAATGCTGAGATCAAACGCATAACCAACCAGTACCCTACGTTCGCAACACAGTTTGAACCTGAGGACATTCCACAGGCAGTATCAAAAGGATGGAAGCTAAGTCAACTAGATATAAAGAATGCATTCCTGAATGGATATATATATATCAGACGAAGTCTACATGGAACAACTAGAAGGTTTCGTAAATTCCAGATACCCAGAACATGTGTGCAGACTAAGAAAAGCACTTTATGGACTGAAGCAAGCTCCAAGAGCTTGGAACTACAGACTTGTGAAGTATCTCAATGAACTTGGATACCAAAGTTCGAAGGCAGATGCAAGTCTACTCATTAAAAGAATAGAAGAAGAAATGATCTACATTTGCATTTATGTAGACGACATAATAATTACCGGTACCTCAGATGCAGGAATCACAGAGGTGAAGAAACTGCTCGAAAAGGGATTCAAAATCAGTGACCTGGGAAAGTTATCATACTTTCTAGGAATGGAAATCACATATACAGATCACGGCATATATGTTATGCAAAAAGGGTATCTCCTAAACTTACTGAAGAAGTTCAACATGGAGAATTGCAGAGAAGCTTCAACACCGCTTGAAGTAAATCATAAACTTAGCAAATATGATGGTATAGAGTTTAAAGATATGAAGAAGTATCAGTCGTTAGTAGGAAGCTTAATTTATGCTACGCTAACAAGACCGGATCTCAGCTATCCGGTGGGAGTTCTTTCACAGTTTATGCATTGTCCGACAGATCAACATTGGGTTGCAGGACAAAGAGTTCTTAGATATATAAAAGGAACTATAAAGGAAGGATTATATTATCCTTTTACATCAGATATAAAGTTGAGAGCATTCAGTGACTCAGACTGGGCAGGAAGTCAAGATGACAGAAGATCGACACATGGGTATATGATATACCTAGGGGATAAGCAACAGAAGCCGAATACAAAGGAGTGGTAGAAACCGCGAAAGAAGTAATATGGATGCAGACCTTGCTCAAAAGCATGGGGATTGATCAAGGTATACCAATTATACATGGAGACAATATGAGCTCGTTGTATCTAGCAGCAAACCCAGTATTTCACGCAAGAACAAAGCACATAGAAATTCAGTATCACTTCCTGAGGGAAAAGGTAATGGAGAAGGAGATAGAAATAGTCTACACTCCTATGAAAGATCAGATAGCAGATATCTTGACAAAAAGCTTGGATGGAACAAAGACAAGCAGATTCAAAGAAATGGGAGGTATAAAAGAAAGAAAGATATATGAAAGACTTGAAGAGGTCAGATTAGTGATTGAGGGGGAGCTGTTGAGGAATCACTCACGAATTTGACATACAGATAGATATAAAAGAAAAAGAAAAGAAGCAGAAACTTCAGAAAATTAAAAGCCTCAGTTGTACAGCGTGCGAAATCAGTCCGTTAACTAGAATCAAGAATTGTACGAGTAACAGAGCAATAAACCGCGGTGGGCGCATAATGGGCGCATAATGCTCGCATAACGCGAATTAAAGAATGGGAGCATGGAAGAGCGCAGAAGAAAAAGTGTATATATATACCAAGGATTGAAGGACTCGGATGATGAGGGATGATGAGAAGAAGAGGATTATGAAAGATCGCGTATGAGTGAAGAGAGAGTGAGAAGTTCTCAGAAGACGCCATAGATCGCGTATGTACAGATGAATAACAGAAACTTGGAATGTCAGGTATTCATGTGAGAGGGATGGTAATAAGAAACTACTCAGTGTAGGAGAGTTTCTACAGCTTGAGCAAGAAGAGGCCAAGCTAATTTGTACACATCTTCTCTAATAGAAAACACATGTTCATGTGGTAGTTTGCGTGCACTGCTCGCATGTGAGGAATTTGAGTTTTTTCATGTTACAGTAGAAAGTTCGTTAACCATTAACAGTTATAGTTCATTACTAAATGTGTCCCTCGGTACTCTCTCAGTAAACGAATGTCTCGGTCAAAGATATCTCAGTAAACGCATTTTCGGTCAGTTATAGTTTTCTCAAAAAGCGATTCTTCGGTAAAACAACGAAGTATATCTCGTAGTAGAATTTGAAGCTTTGTATGAGAGATAGCTCATCTTGTAGGTAGACGTCTCTATTTTAAGCTGATCACAGTTTCCGGTAGAATGAATGTGTACACATAGTACAAAGTCTAACCGGAAAGTGGCACTTCAAAACTGTGAAGTTTTCCTTAAAAAGTTCATTCAGTGAAGGAAGTTCACGTATCACTTCCTTACTTCACATAATTCATTTGAAGTAATCAGGATCAGAATCAAAGTTCATTCCGGTGATATTCCGACAAAATTTCGGTGACGTCCCAGTAACAGTTCGCTGAAGTTCCGGTGGAAGTCAAGTCGCAGCTTAACACAGTTAAGCGACAGTAATCCTGCTAAGCTACTGTTGATTACAAAGGTGTTCTATATCACTCTAGCTTAGCTCTCTATTTGGCGGCGCAGCAATTTCCGCAGGCCTGACGAGGTTCAAGCCTTTGCCGTGAGGACCATCATCAGCGATATCAGGGCGAAAGATAATCGCCAACATGCGCTATATGACTAGGTGCCCCGCAATATAAACAAAGATTATTAACTCGACGATACTCCTCATCATCAGTGGGTGGTCCAAATCGTATGGAATCCAGCTCCATTGGAACAACATGAGTAGGATGCTCCATTGAGGATAAGGATCGTGGTTGTGTCATAGGTTGGGCAAAATGATGCGGATGGGATTGACAACGATACTCAAACAGTCGATTATCACACCTTATTGCTTGAGCCATTGCTTCACTTAGGGTTGATGGATCTTTAAGGTTCAGTAGTAAATTCTTGACATCCCATCGAAGAACCCGGTGGAAATGATCAATGAGTGCTTGTTCATCCCACTGAATGTCACAAGCAAGTTGAGCAAATTCTGAAGCATAAGTTGATGTCACACGAGAACCTTGTTGAAGATAAACAAGCTTGTTGGTTGATGTCTTGTGCTTCTCGAAATCACCAAAAGTTGCTTCAAAGTCAGCAAGAAAAGCGACGTAATCTTCAAGAAGAGGTGATGATTTTTTTCCACTAGTGGAGCAAACCATGCTTGTGCCACTTCCGTTAAAAGAGTTCCAATAAGCCCAACTTGACTAAAAGGAGTAGGATATCATCGTGAGTGAAGCTTAAGAATCAATTTGACTTGATTGATGAAACCTCTAAACTTGGAGCGAGTTCCATCAAAGTTCTTTGGGAGACAAACTTTAGGTTCCATAGCTTGTTGAGGAGGTTCTATGCCGAGGGAGGAATTTTGGATCATGTTTAATGATTCTCGAAGTCGCATGCTTTCCTCCTGTATGTGTTGTAAGCCAGCCATGACGTGATTAAGATCTACCTTTGACATGATTTCAAGTGAAAGAATAGAGCCTAGCTTCTGATTCTATAGATTAACGAATTTGTGATGTCACCATTTGGCATGAATTGAGTTGGTTTGATCGAGGCAATACTTATCTTGCATCAAACGGTTGCACGAGTCTTGCAGCTAGAGGGGACCTGGTAGGTTTCCATGTGCTAATAGCTCATGGGAGGAAGACAATTTTTTTCTCAATTCAGCTGGAAGCCTTGTGTGGACTCTAGAGAGAACCCATATTACAGGCGGACTCGCTATACTTGAGCAGCTATGTAAAGTAGCTCCTCTTTGTAGAGCACCTCGAAGCATTCCTCCTTAGCAAAGCAAAGCAAGAATGAAGGAGCGCATACACGAAGCTTGTGGGTCGTGTAAGTAATTGGGAAGTGTTCTCCACGAAGCGATGATGAAGTGAGTGTGCTGAATATGTGTGTGTATGAAGTGAAAATGTGGAAAGTGGCTGCCGCAAGAAGCCGCTTTTAGCACCACTCATGGAGAGGAGAGAGTGAGTGGGCTGGAAGTATTTGAGAAAGGAGATGTATATTATTAGTGGTTTCACGTTTCTATAATAATAACATGCATTGGCAAAGCTAGAGACACGTTTTCCACGACACTGAAGGCAATACTTGATTGATTGAGATAGTATAAAAGAATTCTATGAGGGGGAGACTTGCCATGCTACAATTATTTTCACAAAATCAATGGCAAGTCTCCCCCTCATGCCATGCGTTGCCGGGGATCGAACCCGGGTCTCCCGCGTGACAGGCGAGGATACTCACCACTATACTACAACGACATGCGATGGCAGAGGGCCACAGGCCAACACACACCAAACTAAATCAAATTTTCCAGCTTTTAACTTGTCTACATGCACTATGGGTGGGTGTGTGGCACGATAAAAATTTGTCTTTGACACGTCACCCATTCAAAACCAAACCCTCCTCCTGTGGACGCGTGGAGTCAACTTCGTCGTGACTGTACCCCTCAAAATAAGTACAACCCGAAGCGTTTGGGGATATTTCTTCCGAAAGCGCTTTGTCGTCACTTGCAAACTAACCAGTTCTGATTATGCATCTCCAACTGTACTGGCAAGATCCTTGTATTTTACCATCATGGATCCTTTTCTTGACAATATGCATCCTTGGGCACAGATTTGAGTTGTATTTTGAACCTAAGCTAGGCTTCAAGATATGTTTGCATGCTCATATACTCCCTCTTTCGTGTGTGTGTGTGTGTGTGTGCGCCCCGTGCAAAAATGTGAAAAAGCCTACGCTTCATGATTAGGTACTCCACACACTCACTAGCAACCCCTAGTGCATCTTGGCTTTTTGCATTCTACACCAATACCAAAAAGAAACCACCACCACATCAATGCACAAAGCTCATCCTACACCTCTAGGATATACATCTCAACTCACTCCATACATTCGAGAAGGGAGTCACTTCAACGTTAACATATTGGAGCCAAAACATGAATTCTAGATCAAGAACCGGAAAATATTACCCATGTTGTAGAGCGGGGACCTGGATCTATGATTCTCCAACTCTAAAAATCACAACCAAGTACACTAAAAGAGCATTGGAATCGAGGGAGCAAGTCAAGTCATGGCTATGTATTCTGCAAGTCAAGTCATGGCTATGTATTCTGCAAGTCAAGTCATGGCTATGTATTCTGCAAGCTCCCAGTTACATATGGGAGCTTGCAAGTCTAGGCTAGAGGCAAGGAGAGCACGTGAGTTGAGATTGTAGCATGTCTATCACAAAATACAAGGACTTCAAGGACGTAAACATTAGCGCATGCTAACATTCACACGTCTCCTCATAGGAAAAAAATCCCCCCTAGAAGTGATGCCGTGAGCAAGGAGCTAGCACTCATGTATGAGGAAGTGCCGAGCTATGTGGAATCAGTCCACAAAGGGAAGTGTTGATATATTTAGGTAGTGATGTGTGTGAACACTCAACCGTAAACATGCTTCCATAGGTAGAGAACCTCATACATACAAGCCGATGGGTAGAGAACCTTATGAAACAGATTCTTGACTCTTGACTCTTGACTCCCATAGCAATTTACGAAAGTTCTTGTGCATCCCTTCAATCCCATCTATATTGCTCTTCTGTAAGAAGTAATTTGGTAGTAGTAGTAAGAACTCCTGATGATGAAGTACTTCCTTCTTCTTCATCTTCACTAACCTCCTGTCGAGCAGAAATACGAATAGAAGGTGTTCTAGATGATGAAGCAACATCTTCTCCGACTTGTCTTGGCCTTGGATAAGTGCCTTAGACAATATTTCATAAGTCCTTTGATACTAATAGATCCATCATCATAAAACTCCACATTGGATAGTCACACATTCCCTCAATCTTGTCTTCATTCTCAAGTCTATAATCACTCATCTTGTTAAGGGTGTATGCCAACTATTTTGGAGCTTGAGATGTGCGAAAGCATGCGAACCGTGGCAACACAAGGAAGAAGAAGAAGCTTGGAGCACAACACACATATTGAATGTATTACCAAGATAATGTACAAAGATAAGTAACCCATTAGGGTTATAGGCATATATACAAGTCGAGGGGGAAAAACCCCCTAAGGAGGGAAAAAAGTGTCGTGGTGGTGCTAGAGTGTTCACACACATCACTACCAAAAAAACAACAAATCTCCCCTAGAAGTGATGCGATGAATAAGGAGCTAGCACTCATGTATAAGGAAGTGCCAAGCTATGTGGAATCAATCCACAAAGGGAAGTAAGCCCAAAGCTTTGCAAAAAGCTTCAAACTTTGCCCTAGGTGAAGCCTTTGTGAAAAGGTCTGCAATGTTCTCCACCGATCTCTCCAACAGAGAACCTCTCCCTGACATAATGATAGTGCACCTCAATGTGCTTAGTGGGAGCATGGAATGCACGGTTCCTCCCAACTTCCAATGCGATCTGACTGTTAGTGAAGATGGTGGTGGAAGAAGACTGACCAACACCCAAATCAGCCATAAGGTGTATGAGCTAGACACACTCAGCAATAGCTCTGAAAGTTTCCCTATACTTAGCCTCACCACTAGAATTGACCATAGCCTTAGGGCAAAAAATTCCCTAAAAAGAGTCGTTTGCTAATGAAGGATTAAGAAAATTGACAAATAGGATCTTTTCATGTGTACAAGAATATAACATTCATGTTTCTTTTAATCATATGAAGAAATGCTTTTCTAAGAAAATAAGCTTTAAAGCACTCCTAAAGTGATGGAATGATTTTTGAAGATACGAAATATTTTTGGGTTCACAAAATTCAATGATGTTTTGGTCACAGTTGATACACTAAATCAAAAGAGTGCATTTTGCCTCCACATGTACAAAGTTTTTTTGTCCATAAATACTTGCAAAGTTTGTGAATCTCGGTTTCCCATTTTGAGCATTCTCTACTATTTCTCTGAGTGTTCGAATTGCTTCTACTTCTCATCGTCCTTCCACTCATGTAACCTCATGTGAGGTTTAAAATAGAAGACATGATTCTTTATGAAAACCTCTTTCTTTGAAGCTAAATGATTGGGTGATTATGCTTCCTGGTTACAAAGGTGACAAGGTGGAGCCCGTGCCACACTTGTGAACCACTCAAATGAAAATCGAGATAATCTACTGGACATATTGGAAGGCAAAGATAAATCATTGATTTGCTACAATCAAAAGGCTTCCCATGGCCATCTATTCCTAATTTTTCTAGTGGGCTCTCTTATGGCTATGTCGATGTAATGTGTTAATAAATTTTGGTTGACACAAAGCTATTCCGCCATCAACTTCAATAAAGTGACTGCCCAAAGAATGATGCAAATTATGCAAATCTTAAATCTCAACGAGGCATGCAAGTTAGCTATGAAATCATCAATATGCTTCTCATTAGGACCAATGAGCATCATGTCATCAACATAGACAACAATAACCAGAAGCACATCATTTGCATGCGTAACATATAAGATGCTATCAGTTGGACTGCTCTCAAAACCATGTGCAATCAAGTAGGCATGTATATTCTCATACCAAGCACGTGGTGCTTGCTTAAACAAATATAATGCCTTTTTCAACTTGCACAATTTGTTTTCATGCCCTTTTTGAGGTGTGTGGAAGCATGCAAACAACACAAGGAAGAATAAGACACTTGGAACACAACACACAGTATTGCATGTATCACCAAGAGAATGCACAAAGATAAGTAACCCATTAGAGTTATCGGCATATATACAGGCTGGGGGGATACTTCTCAAGAGGGAAAACAATGCCCCGATGGTCCTAGTGTGTTCACACACATCACTATTGAAATATATAAAAAAATCCCCCCTAAGAGTGATACAATGAACAAGCATCTTGCACTCATGTATAAGGAAGTGCCCAGATATGTGGAATCAATCTTGAAAGGGAAGTAAGCCCAAAGCTTTGCAAAAAGGTTCAAACTTCTCCGTAGGTGGAGCCTTTGTTAAAAGGTCTGCAATGTTCTCCTATGTGGGAAAATAAGCCAAATTTATCTCTTCAGGAGAGAACCTCTTCCTAACATAATGATAGTGAAGGTCAATGTGCTTACATAGGGTTCCTCCCAACTACCAATGCACTCTAATTGTAAGTAAAGATGATGGTGGTAGAAGACTGACCAATACCCAAATCAGCCATATGGCATCTAAGCCACACACACTCAACATTCACTTGGAAAGCTTGCCTATACTTAACCTCACAACTAGAAGTGGATACAGTAGGATGCTTCTTGCTCAACCAATATATGCATGAGCTGCCAAGCATGAAGCAAAAAACACTGGTGGACACAAGAGTTCATAACAACCAGCTGGGTTAGAGTAAAAAAAAGCATGTAGAAGGTTGGGGAAGTCGATGATGATCAGCGTGGAGCTTTTGACGATCTTGAGCATTGGTAAGTTCAAGGACCATGTCATGTTGAATTTGTGTGAGAGAATGTGCTCGTTCTTCAGCAAAAGGGTTGATTGAAGCCGTAGGAATATCCACACTAAACCGTGGATGAAAACCGTAAGTGGCAAAGAAAGGAGTTGTGCCACTAGAGGTGTGATGACTATTCATTAGGAAAAAAGGTGAACCCTGGATGGGCCTTTTAGCTCAAGGAGTGATTAGTGATGGACCAATCAGAAGAGGGTGGTGGCCACAGTCTAGTCCCTCAAACACATAGGCTAGGCATAGGCTTCCCTGGTTTTTGTGTGGTCAAAGAGCAAAAAACCACTTAAAACTCCTAGTATTTTCCATTTGAATGGTTTTTGAATTCTTGAAAATGATTCTTAGCCCTTAGATGACTCAAAGATCCAAAGGTAGAGGTTGAAGGGGAAAAGTCAAGGCGCCTTTGCTTTATGGCCCTTGGATCTCCTTCAAAACGAGTGGCTATGATCCAACAAATCTGGAAATGGGCGCGAATGAATATGTGCCCTTGGATGGTCTTGAAATCGGAGGGCTCTCCTTGAATCGCATGATGGTTGAGCGCCTTCATTTCTAGCCCTTAGATAGGGCCTTGATCCAACGGTTGAGATGGGTGCCCATGATGATCTTGGGCGCCTTTTCTCCTCTCCCCTTAGATCAACAGCACATCGGACGGCTCCAATCACCCATCGTATGAAGATCAGCCCCAAATCCGCTAGTCCGTCCGATTTGGCGCCATCCAACGGCCTAGAATTGTGCAGAGAACGCCCAAAAAAGCCTGCGCAAATAGGACAAAATCCCACAAACTCCCACGAATTTTTTTAGCTTCTCTCTCTAGAGAACCTTCAAATAAATCTAAGCCATTGAATTCAGATATCCAAGGGCTCAAAATGTTTCGATTTGGTAATTCAAATATGGAAGCAATCAAATATTATTTTATTTGAGAATACTAGTAGTGGTTTTTTTGTGGTGTGACGGAAGTAACTAAATCCAATAATCCTGGTGATAACTTATAGTGCATCGAATGTATTGTTCAAGAATCTGATTGATTTGCTCAGTTTGCCCATTAGTTTGAGGATGAAAAGTGATAGAGAGTTTAGTATTGATCTTCAAGAGTTGAAATAGGCGATGTCAAAAATGAGAGATAAACTATGGACTGCGATCGGAAATGATATCATCAGGTAGTCCATGAAGGCGAATGATATCCTTAAGAACATGCTTATCATGATCTGCTTAGTTATGTGAAAAAATTAAAATACCATCAAGGTAAATCACAATAAACTCATCCATATACTTACGGAAGATATCATTCATCATGTGTTGAAAGACAGCCGGAGCATTTGTAAGGCCAAAAGGCATAACAGTGTACTCAAAATGTCCATATCGAGTACGAAAAGCGGTTTCCCATTCATCTCCAGTTTTGATGTGAATTAAGTTGTAATCACCTCGAAGATCAATTTTGGTGAAGATTTTACCTGATTTGAGGCAATCCAAAAGCTCTGCAATCAATGGTAATGGATAGCGATTTTTAATAGTAAGTTTATTAAGACCACGATAATCCACACATAATCGTAAGGATCCATCCTTCTTCTTGACAAATAAGATAGGAGCTCCCGTCGGAGATTTTGAATGTTGAATAAAACCCTTTCCTAGGTTCTCATCGATGTATGTTTTGAAAGCCACAAGTTCCCATTCAAAAAGCCCATAAATAGTCCCAAAAGGACGTATTGAGCCCTTTTCCAAATCGATTGAGCAATCATATCGATGATGAACTGGTAGAGTATCTACATTCTTTTTTCAAACACATCAGCAAAGTCTTTTTACTTTGTAGGTAACTTCAACTGAACCACTAATGGGTTTTGCTGGAGAAACATGAAGAGCATAAACTTGATGTTTCTTAGCAATTTGCAGAAAAGGAATAGCCCCAATAAAAGCTATTTTAATAGGATCTTGATGAAATGTGACTGAAGTATCCAATAATCCTTTACATAAAAATGCCTCACAGTCATGAGCCTGACTGTTGATATATTTAGGTAGTGATGTGTGTGAACACTCTAGGACTGCTGGGGCACCTTTTTTCCTCTTTAGGAGGTTTTTTTCCCCTGGCTTGGGGCAACCTCCAACGGGAGTGACATACACGAAGTTTGGTGGATTTCCAGGAGATGATCCGGATGCTCACGTATGCACCTTCGAGATAAGCTACGCAGTTCTCAATCATCCACCGGATCAGGCCTACAAAGCCATTGTCTTCCAATCTACACTTGTTAATGAAGCAGCTAGATGGCTTACAAAATATGATATTAATCATTTCGGCACCTACGAAGCAGTACGAGATGCTTTTCTGCAGCGATTCAGGCTAAAAAAGAATCCAGCCGAAATTTTTGATTATCTGTAGAATAACAGACAGAAACCAAATCAAACTGTATAGGAGTATGCTACTCTCTTGAAAACACACTTAAGGCAGCTACCACCGGCCCATGCTAACTTACCAGACGACGTTATCACTCAGTGGTTCATCAATGGCTTGTGTAGCTCAATGATGAGTAGCACCTCCTTTAATGTCAATCCGGGGAGACGTGAGGATGGTATGAAGACCTCGAGCAAGTGGCGGCACAAGTGCGTGAGTGAGAAGCACACTAGCATGCACACACATACACACACACGCGCACACACGGCAAGACAAAGATGGAGTATCAATGAAGTTCTTCAATTACTTTCAAAATGCTCTTACAAGTTCGTTTCAATCAAAATCTAACTTCAAAAATGAGCTCTCTAGCTCGTTTTATAGTTTTTGACTAGGTTTTGGCCCTGTCCAGACCTAGTGTCCGGCCTAGTTAAAAGTTAGGTTCCAGGGCCAATTTGAGGGCTTAAACGGAGTCTAAAAAATATGAAAATTGATATGTAGGTACTTCTAAGGCTCCTCAAGCTCAAGGACTCCTTGGCTTGCACAAAATGGAGCTACAAAAATATGAAGTGGTATTTACAATGATTGTTAGTGATAAGAATCACTGTTAAAAGATGTTGATTTGGAAGAAATTTGAAGGGCCTATCTACCAGATTTGCGTCGACTGCTTTTTCTACTTACTCCTTCACTTTGTTCTGACTCTCTCCGCTGGCTTCCTTGTCTAGTCGGTCCTTGGGTGCCCATACTGCTCTCAACACCCCCCCTCTCTCGCGTCTGTCGTCCCTGACAGACCCTTGTTGCTGGGAGTGTTGGATGTAATATTCCACAACCTGAGTGGCAAGCTGATGTTCTTGTATGCGTAGTCCTCTGGCCAAATCTGTCATCATACGATCCCAATCGATTGGTCCTGGAATGTCCGGATGTGGCAGACGTAACTGATCTGCATGGATCGCTTGTTCTACTGCGAATAGATGTAGCAAATGTGTGGGTCTGGGAATGAAAATTTCGGAATGGTATTCCCAGAATCCCGTAGAGAACATTTCCTCGAATGTCTGCTTGAAGCATGCGGGCAAGTACTTTATTCGTGCATGCCAAGCAAAGATGATAGTGACCGAGGGGGTTTGGCTCATGTCGTAGACTAGATCCTTGTTGCCTTGAGAGAATCCAGGGGCAGAGATGTATGGGGCCTGGACATTCCGAAATGTTTTGAAGACAATGGTCATGAGCTCGAATATCTTCATACACATTTTCGCTGCTATGTCGGGTACATTATTTAGGCGTGTGGACCAGTGCCGAATTGTTGATATCATGTAAGCTACGGTTGGGGTTCCCCGAGGCGGAGCAAAATATGGATAGTTGATCCAAGCCGAGCATTCTTTATTGTTGCGTACCTTGATTGCAAATGCGTGCCAGGATCTGCGACGTACCACTGGACAATAGCATGGATTATACTTGATATATAGTGGCATGGTTGCCCAAGTACTCATCATCTCTGGGTAATCGGTGAGTAGACGTGCACGCCAATTAGGTTGGAAGATCGAGCCAGCACGTGCATCTGTCGGTAAATCCCCTATCTCAAATTGAGTTGCGAATGTGGGCTCCTTCCCTGTATGTCTTTTGACTTCTGCATTATAATCATGTAGTAAGACAAAATAAGGCATGTATTGCGATTCTGATGTTGTGATTAACCGCTGATGGAATAAATTTTGAAAGTAGGAAGACCGAAGGACAGTTTCTTCCAGATTTGTGAGAGATTGCATTTGCACGGCCACACGATCATCATGTGTCTTACCCACTTTCTCGACCCTTTTGACCCAATCTGGAACTTGAATTTCTAATGTGTCTTGTCCTTCTTCCGTAGTTCGACCACCAGGCGTCTGCATAGGCTCGTATGGCTCTTCATAGCTGTCATCGAAGGGGATTTCCACTACTGTTTCAGGTTCTGGTTCTTCAATGGGCGAGGGTGGTCGTTCATATGGGAGGATGCGTGCTTGGAGTTCTGCCACCTGTTTCCGGAGGGTCTCCATTTCTTCTGTGGAGTGCTGCAAGATTACCGGCTCCTGTTGAGCTGTGGGCACACTGGCAATCTGTTTCTTGAGATCTGCACATTCAGTCTCTAGCTTTTCATATGACTCCAAGAAATTTGCATGCTCCTCCAGTAAGATGCAAATGTCTTCTGATGGGACTGCTCTATATTTGGTCGGGCTAACGGTTGCTCCTACGGTTCCTTCCATAGCCGCTTCAAAGTTGTCTTGGTTTTGTTGTTGAAGTCGTTTGTTCTCTTCTAGTGCTGCGGCCATATGCTTCCTTAATAGCCCAATGTTGCGTCTGAGTGTAGCGTTAGAGATCATTTGCACTTGAAGCACTGTTTCTAGTTCTTTGACTGCTTGGTCATCTACTGTTGATGTCTTGGATTCCAGTTCGGAGTGAGCCTGCTGTAGGGTGGTATGCTCGGCTAGGAGCGTCTGGTAGTCAGCTTCAAGAGTGGTGACTCTAGCTTGTAGACGTTGAGATTTTGCTTGGAGTGCCATAGTGCGTTCTTCCAATTGATGGTACTCTTGTTGCAGTTGCTGTGCACACTGAAGTAAGGTGTTGAACGTGCTATTTACATTATGAGATGCAAGGGGAGAAGTTTGAAATGCAGGGGAGGTGGGATTGGGTAGGGGGGTAGTGAATGCTGTGTGTGCCAATGATGTGAGTGGTGAGGTGGGGGGCAAGGGAGGGGAAGATGGTGGAATCGTGGGGAGAGGTGCTGTGGTTGGTGAAATATCCATTGGGTCGGACAAGGTGGTGTGTACAGGGGCTACCATGTAGGTGGGTATGGTAGGTGAAGTGAGTGTGGTGTTCGTGTAAATTGATGTCGTTGCGAACATCGGAGAAATGTTCCTCGGAAACATTGGAGAGCGGATGAACTGCTCCACAACGGATGGGTATTGGGATGGTGCAGTCAGGTTGAAGGAGGTGTAGGGGCCAGATGGGAAGTGAGGGTCATGGAATGGAGGTACCCGTATTGGGGGATAGGTTGGGAAACACAGGGTGCCTTCTGTGGGTGCGGGGTTTCCAACTACACTTGGAATTATGGGATGGCCGGTCATGGGTTCAGAGGATAGACGGGACGAAGTGTACAAGGGATTGGTGACGAAGGAGAAGAGGGTGTCTTGTGAGGTGGGTTCTCGAAATGAGAATGATTTGAATGAGGATGGGTTATAAGTGAAGGTAGAGGTGATGACTGTCGTTTCTTCCAAGGTGGGAGGTGGTGGTGGGGGTGGAGAAGGTGGCGATGGAGGATGCTGGGGTGAGATGGGTGATGTCTGAACGAAGGTTTCGGCGGAGAGGTCAGTGGTGGTTGTGGGGGTGGCTGTATCAATGGGTACTTCTTGTTCTGTGATGGGTATCCTGATAGTCTTTCCTGCTCGTGGTAACGTGTCCACTCTGCGTTTGTCGTACCTTACGGACTGGCAGACTGCGGTGTGGACAGCCTCCGGAACTCCTAAAGAGTCTGACACTAATTTGAGGGTGTCAATGAAGTGTTGGTCCACCCCTTCATCTGATAGCATTTCTTGCATCAAAGCTTGACCTGATACCAGAGAGAGTTGATGCCTTTCTTGTACTGCTTTGATAGTGTCGTATAGCCTTCGTAGTTGAGCCGTATATGCTGGTGCACCTACAAGTTCTGGCACTTCTTGTTGCTCCTCTTGGTGCTCTTGATCATACTCCTCCTCATCATCCTCCTGTTCTTCATCTCCGTCATCCTCGGCATCCACTTCAACAGGTGTGACAGGTGCTTGGGAGGTTGTGGCCTGCGTTTGCACGTTTTCCGCTTGTTGTGCCTCTTCTGCCTCCAACTCTACATCTTGTAATAATTGCTCGAAATCTTCATTAGTGAGTTCTTCCAAAGGTGCACCACTAGGAAATTCAAGATCGGTTGGAATGGGAGGGAATATCAAGGTGGAGCCATCGGTGCTGCGTCTTGGAAGTCGGAGTGTGAATGGTCGGACTCTTCGGGATGGCGGGGTGACGTCGGGTGTTAGGGTGGCTCCACGTGGTTGAGCACATGGGACTTGGACAGTGCCTCTCATCTTCTTAGAAGGGGGTCCAGTGGATGTCCTGCCTCTAAACTGCTCTACCCGATTCCACATTAGGGCCCGTTGGATCGGAATGTCATAAGCCAAACACCTATAAATGATTCTTGTCAGAGCACAGCAACCATATAAAACCTGTTTCCGCGGCCATCGTTTGTGAGCTAGGTGTATCTGATCAATTATCCAGTGGGGTAGGTTGATGGTGAGGCTCTGTGTCTCTGCCAGATACAAGCTAAACCAAATCTTTTTGGGCGGCATGGTGAATCTATCCTGCGCCGGGAAAGCAAAGTGTTGCATGCACATGCGAAGGTGTATTGCAATATTAGGCGTCATGGATACCATGTCCTTGAGTTTGGTGAGACTTCGATTCTTCATGTAATCCGGTACTAGGGTTTCCTTTTCTATAGGAATATGCATTCCGCGCATATCTAGAGCTTCTCTCACCAAATTGTTTGATAGCCTGAACCTCTTGAGCTCATTCCCCTTTGTCAGAGATGGAATCACAAATGAGCTTGCACCTTTTGGGTTCTGGTTTGGAGTCAAGGTGTTGATGAGATAGTAGCATCGCATGAAGTCAGGTTTTGGGAGTCGGGCACTGAAATAGGCACTCAATCCTGCCTTTTCCCATATCAGACGTAGACCTTCTGCATTTTGTAATTTCTCAAATTCTCTTGTAAAGAAATGGTATCTACCTTGCTTCCCATTGAAGTCCAACTGTGATTCCCATAGGTACGTTCCTTCACCCAAGGGTCCTGCCACCTCGGTAAACCAATGTGAAGTCTTTCCCACGGGCATGGTGTGGCCACGCGGAGGGTCCGCAATAGGTATGATTTTGACGGCCTGCAATTCTTCTGGTCTTTCAATTGTCTCAGGCAAAACGGGTAAACTGTCCAAGTCCACCACTTGCGGGCTTGTTTCTGTGTGAGAGCTAGTTCCTGCTGCCTCCGCCATGTTGAAAATGTCGCAGCTGATTCTGTGAGAATATATGAATAAACGTTAACATTGCAATGGACACAAAAATAACATGGTGTCCCTTGTTACAACATTAACTTAAAGTTCGGGAGTGGTTAGGGGTTAATAAGTGCTCGGTGCTGGTGTGTGTAGTTAGGAGTTAGGTAGACCTAAGAGCTAAGCGAAATGATGTGATGTGAGAGTGAAGCGGTTAGTAGGTGGTCATGGATTTACAATCGGGGTCCGGGGGTTTGTTACAAGTCTTGGGCTGCCAAATGCAGTGGATGGGTTTTGCTCGTGGTTCCGTAGAGATTCTCGAGAGCTTTATAGGTGTGTCAGCTTGAACATGAGGCCTTTTAGGGACCCATTTACAACTGATTCTGTTCGTGCTCATGTGCCTTGGTGTTGAAAATGAGTGGATGTAGGCTGTGTGAGTGAATGGATCATGCTGTGTAGGGTGTGTTCTTGGTGTAGCTATTTGAGCCCGCAAACAAGCCTTAGGCACCCAAATTTGTCTTGATTGTGAGCTGGCCTTCATCGACTTCTTGGGCACCCAAATAGACTCCACGTTAGCAGATGAGCGTCTGAAAGACTTCTTATTATTATCGGGTTGTTGGTCACTAATAAGAGGCTTTGCCCGTGTGGTTGGCTTAAGTGCAACCGGGTGTTCGCCTTTCCGCACCCACACTTGGTTCACTTGCTGAGACATTTTGCTACGCAGGTACTTTTGATTTCCGACATAGGTAGTACTCTGCTTCTTCTGCCTTTGATCCACTTTTGGTTGCTGCCTCCTTCTGACCTTTGGAAAAGAGGGGAGTTCCGTTGCATCCCTGACTCCTTTTTTGCATCCATCATTCCTCTGCAACACATAGTTTTGGACAAGAACAGTATGGTCATCTTCATGTGTACTCCTGGAAGGACCAGGAGTCTGTGCCTTTCCTAGTTCCTTGAGTGCTCCATTATCTAACTCTACTGTAATTCGACTATGATTGACCCATACCTGAAGAAGTCCACTTCTTAGGTTCAAGTTGACTGCTTGGTCATAGATCCAGTCTTGACCCAAGACAAGGGGTTCCGTGAGGTCCTCATCTTGACACACTAGTACTTTAACTGTCATTGTCTCATCATGAATGTAGAGGGGAAGTTCCACCTCGCCCATGCAAGGGGTTTCCACTCCACCCAATCCTATGAGGTATGCTTCCACAGGATTGACAGTTAACTGTAATTCTTGACAGTAAGACACTCTAACAGCACTAGTGGCTGCGCCTGAGTCAATCAAGGCTCTTACGTTCCTTGCACTCTTTCCTTGTCCTATATCTAGGGTTATGAAAGGACGTCTATCAATTATCCTATGCGAGCTTGTTCCTACAACTTCACACATGGCCATAGGATATCCTTGATCTGCATAGTCATTCGCTCTAGGCTGATCTCTACCTTGCCTTCGTAACTTCATCCTTCTGATGCGTTCTAAAGCTTCTGCTTGAGCCTCTTCTCGAACTCGCTTTTCTTCCTCTTTGCGTTTCTTAGCAGTGTTGAGTCGGCTGAGCATTTCCTCCGTGAGGGGTTCCTGATACAACTTGACTCTGCAACCGCTAATATAGTTTGGGAGAATATCACCTTCTAACGTGGCTAATTGTACTGCTCCACTCGTGGAGATCCTATTGATGATCATAGGTCCGTAGCCTCTCTTTTCTAGCTTCCTTGCGTGTTGTTTCAGTGTATAGACTAAAACTAGATCTCCTGCTTTCAAGCCCTTATCCTTCACATGGGCATCGAAATATGCCTTCTGTCTCTTCTTGGCTGCATATATTCCTGCAGCGGCTCTCAGTCTTGTTTCCCCTAATCGTTCAAGGTCAAAGATCCTAGAGGAGAGCTCATGACCTGTCCATTCGTGCTCTTGTGCTACTTTCAACGTGGGAATCAGGAAGTCCAAGGGTAGCACAGCGTTTTGACCGAATACCATCTGAAAGGGAGTGGCTTGAAGTACCGTTTTGTAGGCAACTCGGTATGCCCAAACAGCATGGTGTAGTTGTTTGTCCCAATCAGAGTGTTTAGTGTTCACTAATTTCGTCAGTACATTGCATAAGATCTTATTAGTGCTCTCAGCTTGTCCATTAGCTTGAGGGTGATAGGGGGCAGACTTCTTGTGTATTACCAAAAATTCTTGGAGTAGATTTTCAATCACCTCATTTAAGAAATGAGTGCCTCTATCACTTACAAGCTCTATAGGTAGCCCGTATCTTGTGAATACATTCTCAAACAAGAATTTGGCAGTTGTTTGAGCATCGTTCTTTGTCGTAGCCTTTACCTCTACCCACTTGGTGAGATAATCTGTTGCAACAATGATGTATTCCGCATGAGAACCTTTAGCTGGGGGATTAATAGGACCTACGAAGTCTATTCCCCACTTAGAGAATGCACGTCCACCCATCATAGGTTTCAGTGGCATCTCATCTTTGCGTATAGGATACTGAGTCCTCTGACAGACATCACACCGTTTCACATAGGTATGTGCATCCATGTGAAGGGTAGGCCACCAGAACCCCGCAAATAGTATTGCCTTGATCACCCGATCCGGTCCAAAGTGTCCTCCTGCTACACCTTGGTGAGCAGTTTCTAAGATCTTAAGATATTCACTTTCATGGACACATAGCCTCAGGTAACCATCTTTACCACGCTTGTATAGATTATCACCAATGAGTGAGTAATCTAGGGCTTCTTGTTCTAAACTCCTTTTCCTAGCCAGATTCATGTCTGGAGGGAATGCTTTCGTCCTTAGGAAGGATACTAATGGTTCACTCCAATCTGGCACAATGGATACTTGATAAAGAGTGGCGTGTTCCACAGGTGGCTTAGTGCAACAGATTGGGCATTCCTTGCACAACTTTTGGACATCCGCTTCCATAGTCGGCCAATGCACTCCGAGTCTTCTTAGTGTCTGTAAAGTTCGTTGCTTTGAATGGTGTTGCTCTAGTGCACCTACATGTGCTAATTGCAACCATTTAGCGTACTCATCCTCTTCTACGCAGCAAGCCAAGATCCCTTGATCTGTGTGCTTGTACATACTTCCTGCCATGATGTGGTACTTTTGGGCTTTTACAACCTCTCTATTCCGTGTGTTTACCACTGGATGGTTAGGCCCGTATGTCAATACTGGTACCAATGGCTTAGCCCAATGCGGTACAACTTCCAAATTAAACAAGTAAGCATCAGGAAGGTCATCTAACACTCCTTGTGGGGCTTCTCCCGATGTGAGCCTAGAGAGGTGATCTGCTCTCAAGTGAGTCCTCCCTTTCCTTACCACAACCTCAAAATCATATTCCATTAGCAAGAGAAACCATCTCACTAATCTTCCTGTATTGCAAGGCTTGTTTACGAGGTATAGCAATGCCTGATGATCAGTAAAAAATTTAAACTTATTTGCAAGCAAATAATGTCTAAATTTCTTAACTGCATATACCATGCCTAATCCTTCTCGCTCTGTAGTGGTGTAATTCCGTTCAGCCGCATTCAATTGTCTACTGGCATAGGCAATTGGAAGATCCATATTACCTTCACCAGTTGGTTGTGCAAGTACACATCCAATAGCATAATTGGATGCATCCACGTGAACATGGAATGGCTTATTCCAATCTGGTGTGGTCAAGATTGGTGCTGAACATAAACTTCGTTTAAGCTCCTGGAAGGAATTCTCACATTCATCCGTCCACTCAAAATTAGTCAGAAGTCCGTACATGGGCTTTGCAATGACAGCATACATGTGTATAAATCGTCGGTAATAGCCACAATGCCCCATGAAAGCTTGTACTTCCTTAACATTCTTTGGCCTAGGTAGCTCTGCTATGGCTCTCACTTTCTCTTCGTCGGTAGATATGCCATTCTTTGACACTGTGTGCCCTAAAATCTTGCCTTGCCTGACCATGAAAACACATTTTTCTGGGTTTAGGCAGACTTGATATTCTCTACATTTGTTAAAGATTTGTCTGAGCTCAGGGATATGGGTTTGTCTAATGTTGGAATGAGCACAAAGATCATCAACGTAGACTTCTAAACTCTTCCTCAGGAACTCCTTAAACACATGGCACATCAGCCTCTGGAAGGTAGCTGGTGCATTGGTAAGCCCAAATGGCATTACTCTAAAGGCAAAAATGCCCCATTCTGTGGCAAAGGCTGTCTTATGCTGATCCTTTGGAGCTATGGCTACTTGATTGTAACCCGAAAATCCATCAAGGAAGCTGTACACTTCCTTGCCTGCCACTCTTTCTAAGAGATGTTCTGTGATGGGAAGCGGATAGTTATCTCGAATAGTGGCTGCATTAACCTTCTTCAAGTTAATGCACACACACAGTTTGCCATTCTTCTTGGGCACCACTACGATGGGTGATACCCACTCAGTGTGCTCAATTTCATAGATAAATCCAGCTTCGACCAGTCTATCTATCTCTTCTTTGATCTTAGCAGCGTAATTATCGTTATATGTATAAGGCTTTTGCTTAGAGGGTTTAGCGTCTGAAGTCATGGGGATAGTGTGTGAGCATATGTCAGGGTCAACACCTTTCAAGTCCTTGTAACTCCAAGCGAATACATCTCTGTATTCTCTTAGCAAGGCAATTAACGCATGCTCTTCTCCCTCTGTTAGGTCATGGCCTATGTACGTGCATCTCTCCTCTCCTTCTTCTAGGGCCACTACTATTTTCTTGGTGGTTTCTTTGTTATCATAGGCCTCTCCTACTTGTGCCTCTCGTTTATGCATTCTTATCATGACTCTCCTGTCGTCTATCTCATATTTCTTAAAATTTTCTGGGACCTCAAACAAAGATTCTTCCTCTTCTGGTGAGACTTCCCTCTTCTTTCGTTTCTTCCTTTCTTCCTTCGGGGTTACATGCGTCGCTAATCTTACATCGTTTGTAAGCTCTCCATGCCTCTGGGGTTGAAATTCTACTTCATGGAAGTATTCTTCATCTGATGCAAATGGTGGGTCCATAATGATTGACTCGAGATCGGAGTCACTTGCATCCTCAAATGCATCAGGGCTAGGTTCGCATTCTTCTAGAACTGCCTCTCCCATGATTGGCTCTATGGAGAAGACTGAAATATCGTAGCCATCCTCATCACAGTGAGGGGTCCATTGTTCTTCATTGATGGCTACGTCCATGGTTGCCAAAATTTTTGCCCAGCCATGGGGTTCAAATTCCTCGTCAGGGAAGACTACAGGTGCATAGGCTGGGTCTTGGATTGATCTATGGGTTTCTTTCGCACCTACCTCTCTGGCTTCCTCTCTCTTCTCTTCTTCTACTGCTACCTTGCACATCCATAAGTGAGTGTCTTCATGCATCCATGAGGATCCAGACCCTATGGAATGCACCGATTCTGTATCATCTTTGGCTCTATGGATGGGATTCCATTGGATAGGAGGGACATCTCTATGAGAATAATCCTTGAGATTGACTTTGGTCGTAACACCCAAGTGTTGCAAATACAAGGAGTTGGTTCCCCAATCCTGTACCACTTCCAACTGTCGCATAAATGGTCTTCCCAAAATCATCTCATAGGCATGATTTTTGCTGAAATCACATATGGCAAATGTATGCTCAAACTCGACACCACAAGTGGTGAGAGTTATTCCTTCTAGCAATCCTAGGGGTCTCTCTATGTGACCATCGGCCATCTGCAATTTCATTCTCGTTGGCCTGAGTGCCGGCTTGCCCCAACGCTTCCATAGGGAAGTGGTGGCAATTGCAACTCCTGCACCTGAGTCCAAAATTGCCTTGGTGGTGTACTCCTGGTAGGTGATGGGAAGATAGGTGTTCCCTTCTTCACCTTCACACATATCTCCTATCTTGTCCAAGGGAATTTCTGGCACTGTCCTATGGGATCCTACTCGGGAACGTGGTTCTGCAACTTCAGTCACTTGACTGGCTACACATTTCCGCGCTCTTGGTCTATTCTTAGGCAGTTCTTCCAAAGTGAGATCGCGCTGCGCCTTGGTGTTCTTTACTACCTCCGTGTTTCTTGATATGACTGAGTCGTTGTTCCTTACCATGAGTGTGGGTGCTCTCATACACGTGGACTTTGCTTCCCATGGGCCTGTGAAGTGGGGTAGCTCTTGTATGGAATTAGACTCAAAGTCCAATCTCTCGTGAGACTGAGTATTCTCATGTTCCCCGTAAATAGATGGGATGTCTTGTGGGAATTGATCGTGTGCATCATCCACCAGTTCAAAAGGAGGGGCGACTTCACTTTCGTTATCCCATTTGTCTTCTTGAATCTCTCGTAGGAAGTCTGGTGCAAACCGATTCATAGAAGAAGAAGTGTCTGGCTCCGTAGAATTAGGCGCATAAGCAACCTGGGAAGGAGGGCTTATTCTATCGTTGGCTCTCTCCTCGTTCTCATAGATGGCTGGAGCACAAGCTTCCTGGGGAGGGTTACTTATTCTATTACTTTTCCGAACAGGCTCATACACGCCCTGAGAAGGAATGTAGGCAACCTGTGGAGGTACGTAAGCTTTCAAGGGAGGCTCATCTGCCTTTTGGGGGGGAAGATAAGCTTCTTGAGGAGGCACATGGGCTTCCTGAAGAGGCTGGCTTATCCGTTCTCTTGCCCTGTCCTTTCTTTGAGGGACAGGTTCCTTTTCCGATTGTGCAATTAGCCTCTCTATTCTTTCCAGCAGTCCATCAAAATGTAACTGCGTCTTAGCTGAGCTAGAGATGTTAAAGAGGCGGCTAGCTTCGAACATGGCTTGAGCCAATTCCACCATTTTGGCACAAATTTTGGTTCGTTCTAACTCTAGTTCTGCTCTAGGGTAGCACTTTTCATGATCGGTTATGGTTGGCCCTTCTTGGATTCTGGCCTGATACGCTTTAAGCATCATGTTTAGGTCCTCGGGAGTGGGATCAGCTAATACTGATCCTGCTTGGGGTGGTGGGTGGGTTACGTGGGGTGTATTAGAGGGTGGAGGGATGGAGGGTGATGGGGATGACAGCGGTGGGATTGTGTGAGAGTGCGGTTGGGATGTGATCTCTATGATTTTAGCCTTGGTTTCGCGTAGACTTTCCTCAAGTTCACTCATCTTCTTTGCCCATTGCCTTTTCATACGTTCACGGCTATCTCTCCAAGCTCTAGTCCTTTTCTTGGTTATGCTCTCAGTTTCACTAGTTGTTGGGCTCTTTTCCTGGCTTGCCTCTTGGTTTTGCTGCAATGCCTGAGCTCTAGTGACTACCTGCACTGGTGCAGTGGAAGTGACACTTCCTGTGGAATCTACCACTAACCCAATAACGTTGATAGGCGTGATTTTTGGCATATTATTAGGATTCTTAGGGCAATCTCGTAAGAGATGCTCTTTTCCACAGTCTTGGCAAAAGCCTTGGATCGTCACGGACTGAGTTTGTGTAGGTGGAGGTAAGGGACAATCACGAATGAGGTGATCTCCTTGGCATCTGTAGCACGGTCCTCTTGGGAATGGAGGTCTTACTTGCCTAGGTTGAGGCCTAGGGTTGGGGTTTGCATACATGATGTTTGTGTAATCGGATTCCCAACTAGGTTCACTCGGTTCTTCGCTGTAATAGGACTCACCATGTTCGAGAGACTGCATGTAGTACGCCTGGGGACTATCGACATGTGTAGAATCAAGGCTATGGTCACTGAGGTCATTTTCAGAGATCAAGGGTGTCACCGGGACTATCGCTCTATTCAGGTTTTCTTCTGCAACAGCATACTTTACCGGAATCACATTAGCTGGGGCAGGTGGTTGTTGAGCTAGCACTGGCTGAGGCCTTTGCTGGTTTTGATAGGGTTGCTGATAAGGTTGTTGTGGCCTGCCATATGGTTGTGGAGGGTACGGGTTCTGGTATCTTCCTTGCTGCGGGTATGGCTGAGGGTAGGGTTGCCTAACTGCCTGCTTGTTGTATGGGCAATCTTGTGCGGTGTGATTGGTGTATCTCCGTTCTATGGTGCAGTACTGGCTACTAGGATTTACTTGGGGCTGAGCCATAATGGGGCAGACATTCGCCATGTGGTCACCACCACAAGTGTAGCACCTTTTCACAGGGGCAAACCTTGGGATTTGTTTACTAGTTACCCCTAATTTCTGAGCTACTTTCTCTGCGAGTTCCTCAATTGATGTGGATTGTGTGGAAGAGTGACTAGATGCACTATCTGAATCTTTGTAGATTTTGGAAAGCTCTAGTTCTTCCCCTAGGTTATCTTCAATGTCAATGCACATGCGTACACACTCTTCTATAGTCCTAGGGTCTTTCAGATACACATAGGATCTCAATTTCGTACTCAACAATCCATCAAGGAATAAGGCTACTTGTTTGGCAGATGTGGGTAGCTCGGAAACAGGACATCTTTCGAGGTATTGCCTAAATCTTCTTCCTGCAAGTCTCACAGTCTCTTGAGGGGTTTGCTTGAAGCTGTGAATCAGTGAGGAGGTATTGTGTCTTATGCCACTCTTGGAGAATTCAATAATAAATGCTTCTAGGAGTTGGTCTATGCTCCTGAACTGGCGCTCATCCAATGGCTGAAACCATGTAAGTGCTGTGTTCCTAAGGGTTAGACCGAAGGCATTGTACTGCGTGAATAGATCCTCCACTTGTTCAGCTCTCAAGACTTGCTTGAACTCTGCCACATGATCATAGGGATCTCCTGTGCCATCAAAGTAATTCTTCATGGACTTAACTAGCTGGGTTGGTCTCAATGTTCTTGTGTGCTCTCTAGGTCTCGGCAGAGGAAATCCATCCACATTTCTTTGGTTCCTGTGAGCTCTAAGCATCTCAGGTTCTACCCTATTCGTCTCCGTCCTCGTTCTTTCTCTGCCCACTGGGTTGGCAAAACTTACTTCTGGTCTATCTCTACTTCTGTCTCTTTGCATACCATGAGCTTGGGATGTTCCAGCCCCGGGATGACCATAGGATACATTTGATCTTGGTTGGGGGAAAATGAATTCACCCTTCCAAGTGTAAGCATGCCTATCATTTTCTGTCATCACAAAGATCCTTTCCGAAGTGTGATCTAAGTAGGTCACTCTACCTGGGCTATCCGGATCCTTAAACTCATAGATCATGATAGTTCCTATATCAGTTGGCTGATTAGCTTTATACCTCCAAAAGGCTTCTTCAGTTTCTCGATTGAGGAGCAACTCTATGCTCTTATTATCCTGGGGAATCCATTCCGGTGTGATAATCCTAGTGAGAACTGATTTACCTCGAGGGGTTCTAGGTTCCACACCCATGTTCCCTTGTTCCAAGTCACCTAAATCCGCCTCTGAGATTACATTCCCAAATTCATCTGTCCTGTCTGGGTGACTGGTGACTACGTATATGGTTCCTTCTTTGTCCAGGTATGCACCGTTTTCAAACTTGACTGCTGGGTGCTCGAGTCCAATGGATTGATCAGGATTCTTAATCTGTATCACAGATCTTCCTAAGCCGTCCTCATAGATGCTGGCACCTAATCGGTTGGTCCTAAGGTACTCCAACTGTGTTTTGTAAGGGCCTTCCACCCTGTACAAGTAAGGCACTCCTGAACTTCCCGTAGGTCTGTCCATGCCTTGAGACATCTCTGACTCACTGGTCTCAGAGCTAGGGTAGTACGAGTGGTGGCTCAACTGCTGGGCCCAAGACCTAGCAGTGTGGTTAACGCTAGCCTCTGAAGACCTAAGGCTTTGTCTCTCCCTTACAAGATGTCGTCCTGATCTAAGGTTCATATGGCTATCTAAGTAGCCCAATTCTTTGCCCATAGTACAACCTCGTTGCTGGTTACTTTATATTAGTCACTTGATTCTTTTTAGTTATTTCTCGTGTTTAAGGTCTTGTCTGATATTACGTCGTCAGGAATACTTGAATGTTCTTCGTGCTTTTAGGTTGATCGTTCCACGTTAGGTTCTTTTCCTTTATGTTACCGACAGTACAGAGATTAGGTTTTTAGCTTGAACTTGAGTTTTTAGGTGGTCTTCAACTTGATACCTGCTTATCGTCGCTCTAACTTACTCCTACCTCTCGTCGTTCTTAGCCTAAGCTAGGAATTGATAAAGGGAGTTGAGAATTTCCAACCTTTTGTTTCCTTCTTGGTTGCCTTGACTGCCCAGGAAGTGTGTTCCCAAGTCTGCACTTACTCTTGCTTAGAACGCCTTTGGATGCTCTCAAAAGATCTGTAAAAGTTCCAAAGTTAGCTTAAAGATTTAAATTCCAAAGACAGAACCAATGATTTTCATTCCTGTAGCACACACACTAGCTTGCATAGTGATTTTTAAGAGAACAATTCTAAAGACCCCTGACTTTGATCCCCCTGGGTATGGTCAACTTCAAAATACCCTATCTGAAAATCAATGCATTATCTTTATAAAAAACAGTTGAGGGCGTGTAGTATATGCCACGAGCTTTCCAACAAGCCCTAGAGCTCAAAAAATGGATTTCGTATGAAAAAGTTGTAACCGTTCAGGGTTCTAGGGTTACGACAGGGTTCAAACAGGATCACTGTGCAACAGGTTTTCCCCAAGTTGCTTTCCTAAGGCTTCCTCATGTGCTCAAGAGTACAATATTTGTGCCCAAAATTAGCCCAACTCTTCAATTAACAATCCCTAAAAAATTTGGCTAAAATTGGCTGTCAATCGCGATGGACAGGGCTGTCAATCGCGATGGACACTCAGTCAATCGCGATGGACAGAGAGTTTAGTCAATCGCGATGGACACCCAATCAATCGCGATGGACAGAGGGTTCAGTCAATCGCGATGGACACCCAATCAATCGCGATGGACAGAGGGTTCAGTCAATCGCGATGGACACCCAATCAATCGCGATGGACAGAGGGTTCAGTCGATCGCGATGGACACCCAATCAATCGCGATGGACAGAGGGTTCAGTCGATCGCGATGGACACCCAATCAATCGCGATGGACAGAGGGTTCAGTCAATCGCGATGGACAGGCAGTCGGTCGCGATGGACAGGGGGTTCAGTCAATCGCGATGGACAGGCAGTCGGTCGCGATGGACTGGCAGTCAATCGCGATGGACAGAGCTGTCAATCGCGATGGACAGGGCTGTCAATCGCGATGGACTGAAATTTTGCAAGATTTTCAAAAATTTTGGTGGAAAGGTGGTGTGCAGGGTCTCTAGTCCACTGTGGTGCACTCAGATTTACCAAAAGGTGAGAATTTCTGTCAATCGCGATCGACAGAAGTCGGCGACTGCGAGACAGTTTCGTCGAGTTTCGTACCTGCGCAGGAAGCTGGGGATGGTGATGTGACCTGTACCTGCAAGATAGCTCAAGAAACATGCAAAAACAGCACACGCAATTTCGCTCTCTCGCTCTCTCTCACAAGTGAAATGAGGGAAATGAGGTGGAGATGGGGATATAGTCAAAAAACTGAAATTTTCGCGATGATGGAGATGGAGGTGGAAGATGGTGAGGATGATGATGATGATGATGGTGGTGAGGTAAGAAAGAGAAAAATAGGAAAAATAAAGAAATTACCTACAACTCCAACGCGTCAACTCTACGTCTTACCATCATACGCTCGTCCTCAAAGCTCGATCCCCGGCAACGGCGCCAAAATTTGGTGTAGCTCAATGATGAGTAGCACCTCCTTTAATGTCAATCCGGGGAGACGTGAGGATGGTATGAAGACCTCGAGCAAGTGGCGGCACAAGTGCGTGAGTGAGAAGCACACTAGCATGCACACACATACACACACACGCGCACACACGGAAAGACAAAGATGGAGTATCAATGGAGTTCTTCAATTACTTTCAAAATGCTCTTATAAGTTCGTTTCAATCAAAATCTAACTTCAAAAATGAGCTCTCTAGCTCTTTTTATAGTTTTTGACTAGGTTTTGGCCCTGTCCAGACCTAGTGTCCGGCCTAGTTAAAAATTAGGTTCCAGGGCCAATTTGAGGGCTTAAACGGAGTCTAAAAAATATGAAAATTGATATGTAGGTACTTCTAAGGCTCCTCAAGCTCAAGGACTCCTTGGCTTGCACAAAATGGAGCTACAAAAATATGAAGTGGTATTTACAATGATTGTTAGTGATAAGAATCACTGTTAAAAGATGTTGATTTGGAAGAAATTTGAAGGGCCTATCTGCCAGATTTGCGTCGACTGCTTTGTCTACTTACTCCTTCACTTTGTTCTGACTCTCTCCGCTGGCTTCCTTGTCTAGTCGGTCCTTGGGTGCCCATACTGCTCTCAACAGCTTGGTTCCACAACTTAAGCAGATCATGATCATAAGATGTGTCGGAGCCATGTCCCTCGATGCAATCATTGCAATGACTCTGCAACTGGAACACAAAGTCGGTGGATTTACAAAAGATTTAGAATGGTTAAAAGCAAACAAGAATGTTGCAAAAGATATGACTAGACAGGTATACTGCAACATATGCAAAAATTCAGGACATACTAGTGCCAATTGTGCACTTAATCAAACATTTTGTGCTATCTGCAACATTTCCGGACACACCACCGAAAACTACACATACAATGCTAGAGTGCAGGGAACAGCGACTGTCAATGCAATTATCCAGGAACAAGGGCAGCCAGTCAACCACTATGTGCCTCCACAAATGAGAAACAACCAACAGCAAGGATATCGAAATTACCGAGGACAGAGGAATAACAATTATAATCCAAACCGCTGGCAAAACGGGCCACCACTAGAAAATCCCAATTTACCACCACCACGCTGTCATTTTTGTGGTGAATTTGGACATATTAGGAGATTTTGCAAAGATGCAGCTGAGTATGATCAAAGGAAGAAGGAACGTCAAAATCCAATGACCAACATGGTAAAAATCACACCGGTGGAGACACAGGCTACTGCAGTCCAGACCCGTTCCGGTAAACAACTGCAACCAGCAGCAGAACCAATGCAGAAACGAAACAAACAAACAAGGTAACAACTACTGACTCTGCCCTCCCCAAAACCCCGCCTGCTAACCCCATCTCTCAACCGGAACCACCCCACAGCCCCATCAAGCCCAGTCACCCCACCGGAACTTCTGAAGCCTCTACATCCTCCCTCAATTATTCACCACCTAATTCACAACAACTGCTCACCGAAACCTCGTCGCAACCTCGCCCTCCTCTGCCACCCCACCCCATTCTAGTTTTTTCGGAATTAGAAGCCATGGGTCACCTTTTAATTAATCTATCCCAACAACTGCCGCAACACCTGAAGCAAGCCACAGACAATGCACGAGAAGAATCCAAAGGAAATCGGAAATAATGGAGGCAGATATCACCCCTCTTCAGGAAGAATTACAAGCAGCAAGAGCAGAAAATCATGCACTCCATGAGCAGATCAAGCAACTACAGGCTACACTCCAAGCACAAGAAGAAAGCTCAAGCCAACGAGATAAGGCATTAGCTGAAAAAGATGAATTACTCACAGCTGCCGACACCGAAATAATAAAGTTAAATCAAACAATCAAAGATACAGACGATACGAGAATAGCACTAGGAAACCTACTGGAAGAAACAAGAGTCCAGTTGCAGGACACAATACAGAAATACCAAGAGCAGTAGAGAGAAGCAAAGCAGGCAGTAGAAGAGCTACAAAGAACAAAAGAATCCTTAGACGACGTCAACAATATGTTGAAACATCAACTGAACAGAGAATCTAAATATCAAAAGGACTTAGCAAATGCCCGCAGAGAACGAGATGCTTACTACCAAACCATAGAGTTCCAGAACCAACAGTTCGGAAGACTGGATAATCAGGTACACAATCAGAAAGACCGAATCACCGAGATGCAGAAAAAAGTAACGGACATGAAGACAGCAAGAGATGCGGCATTATCAAACAAATTTTATTTACAAGAGGCCTTTTTGCAAACACAGGCCGAAATTTTGCTCACCGAAGCCGTTGCCCTCAGTTCCGTTAGAGTAGATGCGCAGATTTTAGAACCCGACACCATTAAGCAATTATTAGAAACCCTTAAGAAAAAAATAGCCCGGACATTTAGATTAGCCACGAATATGTATTTAGAAGGTATCATAGATGAACAGTAGTTTTGTAATAAAATCACTTGCGGGTTCGAGTCCACCGTGCGTGCCAGTGTTAGTCGGCCGCCGAGTGAGACAAATGTAATGACTGCCGGATGTAACGGAGTTCCTTGAATCACGCGCGAAAAGTTGGGACGCGCATCTTGTAAAATTTATATAAAGCAATGAAAGAAGAATGATCACAAGAGACGTCTTTTCTGGAATTGCCAGTTTATTCGCCTGATTATTTGTCAGAGTATTATTACACGGTTACAAAGTTCTGAGTATTGTTAGTGTTGATTTTTGTTCTGTCTGCTACCACTGAAGTTCGCTGTAATGAATGTTGAGGGGATTGTGTATCTGAGTACTGTTAACGTCTAGTAGTGCTGTGCGTTCTTCAGTTGTTGAAATACCTTGAATCAGTCTGAGTAGTTATATTACTGAGTGATTTGATTTGACAACTTAATACACTATTGAGTATGTTCTGTTTGTCTTACTAAACTTGTTGCATTCAGTGATGCAAATGGACTAGTATTTTCGGTAACGTGAGCTTTTAGTTGAGATCGCTATAAAGCGTTGTGACAAACGAATCTATCAGTTAAAGTATTGTCTTTGGTTGATTACTACTGTGAAATCGGTATCACAGACTACTGCTCTATTCCAATAGCAGGATAGTCTGGAGAGTTCAGTATGCAGAAGTATAGAGGTCAAATGTTGTAGTTACTGCTAGTAACTGAGCTAAGACGCGTATACATGTTTTGGATGTTGTGTTGAATAATTGGGAAAAGAGTACAGGGCCTCTGTCTAACAGACCCCTACCACTCCCAAGAACCCACTTGGTCTGATAACGCCTTTCGGTAATAGAAAGTTTAATACAGTTTACGGTGAATCACTATTTTACATTTAATATTTGTTCGGTAACGATTTCGGCTAGTTATTAACACAGCGTAATTGTGTAACATTTAACACCCATACTGCTCTCAACACCCCCCCCCTCTCTCGCGTCTGTCATCTCTGACAGACTCTTGTTGCTGGGAGTGCTGGATGTAATAGTCCACCACATGAGTGGCAAGTTGATGTTCTTGTATGCATAGTCCTCGGGCCAAATCTGTCATCATGCGATCCCAATCAATCGGTCCTGGAATGTCCGGATGTGGGAGACGTAATTGATCTGCATGGATGGCTTGTTCTACTGCGAATAGATGTAGCAAATGTGTTGGTCTGGGAATGAAAATTTCCGAATGATATTCCCAGAATCCCGTAGAGAACATTTCTTCAAATGTCTGCTTGAAGCATGCGGGTAAGTACTTTATTTGTGCATGCCAGGCAAAGATTATAGTGACCGAGGGAGTTTGGCTCATGTCGTAGACTAAATCCTTGTTACCTTGAGAGAATCCAGGGGCTGAGATGTATGGAGCTTGTACCTTCTGAAAGGTTTTGAAGACAATGGTCATGAGCTCGAATATTTTCATACACATTTTCGCTACTATGTCGGGTACATTATTTAGACGAGTAGACCAGTGTTGAATTGTGGAGATCATGTAGGCTACGGTTGGGGTCCCTCGAGGTGGAGCAAAATATGGATAGTTAACTCAAGCCGAGCATTCTTTATTGTTGCGTACCTTGATTGCAAATGCTTGCCAGGATCTGCGACGTACCACTAGGCAATAGCATGGATTATACTTGATGTACAGTGGCATGGTTGCCCATGTGCTCATCATCTCAGGGTAATCGGTTAGTAGAAGTGCATGCCAATTGGGTTGGAAGATCGAGCCAGCACGGGCATCTTCTGGTAAGTCCACTGGCTCAAATTGAGTGGCGAATGTGGGCTCCTTCCTTGTATGCCTTCTAACTTCTTCATTATAATCATGTAGCAAGACAAAGTAAGGCATGTATTGCGTCTCTGATGTTGTGATCAAGCGTTGGTGGGATAGGTTCTAAAAGTAAGAAGATCGAAGGATAGTTTCTTCCAGATTTATGAGAGATTGAATTTGCGCGGCAACGCGATCATCATGTGTCTTTCCTACTTTCTCGATCCTTTTGACCCAATCTGGAACTCCAATTTCTAAAGTGTCTTGTCCTTCTTCTGTTACCTGACTGTCGGGTGTGGGCATCGGCTCGTTTGGCTCTTCATAGCTATCATCGACAGGGATTTCCACAACTGTTTCAGGCTCTGGTTTTTCAGTTGGCGAGGGTGGCCTTTCATATGGTAAGAGGCGTGCTTGGAGTTCTGCCACTTGTTTCCGGAGGGTCTCTACTTCTTCTGTAGAGTGTTGCAAGATTATCGGCTCTTGTTGAGCTGTGGGGGCACTGGCTATCTGCTTCTTTAGATCCGCACATTCAACCTCTAACTTTTCATATGACTCCAAGAAATTTGCATGCTCTTCGAGTAAGATGCGAATGACTTCAGATGGGACTGCTCTATACTTGGTAGGGCTAATGGTTGCTCCTGCAGTTCCTTCCATAGCTGCTTCAAAATTATCTTGGTTTTGTTGTTGAAGCCGCTTGTTTTCTTCCAATGCTGCTGCCATATGCTTCCTTAATAGCCCCAGGTTGCATCTGAGTGTAGCATTAGATATCATTTGCGCCTGGAGCACAGTTTCTAGCTCCTTGACTGCTGTATCATCCACCGCCGATATTTTTGAATCCAATTCTGAGTGAGCTTGTTGTAAAGTGGTATGTTCGGTTAGGAGCGTTTGGTAATCAGCTTCTAAAGTGTTAACTCTAGCCTGTAGGCGTCGAGATTCTGCCTGGAGGGCAGCATTGCGTTCTTCCAATTGATGGTATTCTTATTGTAGTTGATGTGCACACTGAAGTAATGTATTAATTGTGATATTTACATTATGAGATGCAAGGGGGAAAGTTTGGAATGCAGGGGAAGTGGGGATGGGAAGGGAGGTAGTGGATGCTGTGTCTGCCAATGATGTGTTGAGTGGTGAGGTGGGCGGTAGTGGAGGGAGAGAGGGTGGAATTGTGGGGAGAGGTGCTGTGGTGGGTGAAATGTCCATTGGGTCAGACAGAGTGGTGTGTACAGGGGCTACCATGTAGGTGGGTATGGTAGGTGAAGTGAGTGTGATGTTCGTGTAGATTGATGTCGTTGCGAACATCGGGGAAATGTGCCTCTGAAACATTGGAGTGTTGATGGACTGTGCCACGAAGGATGGTTGTTGGGATGGTGCGGTTAGGTAGAATGAGGTGTAGGGGACAGATGGGAAGGGAGGGTCATGGAATGGAGGTATCCGTATTGGGGGATAGGCTGGGAAACACAGGGTGCCTTCTGTGGGTGCAGGGTTTCCAACCACACTGGGAATTATGGGAGGGCCAATTATGGTTTCGGAGGATAGAAGGGTTGAAGTGTACAAGGGATTGGTGACAAAAGAGAAGAGGGTGTCTTGTGAGGTGGGTTCTCGAAATGAGAATGATGTGAATGAGGATGGGTTATAAGAGAAGGTAGAGGTGATGACTGTTGTTTCTTCCATGGTGGGAGGTGGTGGTGGGGGTGGAGAAGGTGGTGATGGGGGATGCTTGGGTGAGATGGGTGATGTCTAAACGAAGGTTTCAACAGAGAGGTCAATGGTGGTGGAGGGGGTAGCTATGGTTTCAATGGGTACTTCTTGTTCTGTGACGGGTATCCTGATAGTCTTACCTGCTCGTGGTAATGTGTCAACTCTGCATTTGTCATACCTCACGGACTGGCGGACTGCTGTGTGGACAGCCTCCAGAACTCCTAAAGATTCTGACACTAATTTGAGGGTGTCAATGAAATGTTGATCCACCCCATCATCTGATAGCATTTCTTGCATCAAAGCTTGACCTGACACAAGAGAGAGTTGATGCCTTTCTTGTACTGCTTTGATTGTGTCGTATAACCTTTGTAGTTGAGCTGTATATGCAGGTGCACCTACAAGTTCTGGCACTTCTTGTTGCTCATCATGATGCTCTTGATCATAATCCTCCTCATCTTCCTCCTGTTCTTCATCTTCATCATTCTCTTCATCCACTTCAACTGTGGTGACTGGTACTTGGGAGGTTGTTGCCTGCGTTTGCACATTCTCCACTTGTTGTGCCTCTTCTGCCTCCAGCTCTACATCTTGTAATAATTGTTCGAAGTCTTCATTCGTGAGTTCTTCCAAAGGTGCACCACCGGGAAATTCAAGATCGGTTGGGATGGGAGGGAATATCAAGTTAGGACCATCGGTGCTGCGTCTTGGAAGTCAGAGTGTGAATGGTCGGACTCTTCGGGGTGGAGGGGTAACATCCGGTGTTAGGGTGGCTCCACGTGGTTGAGCACAAGGGACTTGGACAGTTCCTCTCATCTTCTTAGAAGGGGGTCCAGTGGATGTCCTGCCTCTGAACTGCTCTACTCGATTCCACATCAGGGCTCGTTGAATAGGGATGTCGTAGGCTAAACATCTATAAATGATTCGAGTCAGAGCGCAACATCCATATAAAACATGCTTCCGCGGCCATCGTTTGTGGGCTAGGTGTATCTGATCAATTATCCAGTGGGGTAAGCTGATGGTGAGGCTCTGTATCTTTGCCAGATACAAACTAAACCATATCTTTTTTGGGTGGCATGGTGAACCTATCTTGGGCAGGAAAAAGCAAAGTGTTGCATGCACATGCGAAGGTGTATTGCAATATTAGGCGTCATGGACACCATGCCCTTGAGTTTGGTGAGGCTTTGATTCTTCATGTAATCAGGCACTAGGGTCTCCTTCTGTGTAGGAATATGCATTCCGCGCATATCTAGGGCCTCTGTCACCAAGTTGTTGGATAACCTAAATCTTTTGAACTCATTTCCTTTTGTCAGAGATGGAATCACAAATGAGCTTGCGCCTTTTGGGTTCTTGTTTGGAGTCAAGGTGTTGATGAGATAGTAGCATCGCATGAAGTCAGGCTTTGGGAGCCGTGCACTGAAATATGCATCCAATCCTGCCTTCTCCCATACCGAATGTAGACCTTCTGCATTTTGTAACTTCTCGAATTCTCTTGTAAAGAAATGGTATTTACCTTGCTTCCCATTGACGTCCAACTCTGATTCCCATAGGTATGTTCCCTCTCCCAAGGGTCCTGCCACTTCACTAAACCAGTGGGAAGTTTTTCCTACGGGCATGGTATGGCCACTGGGAGGGTCTGCTATAGGTATGATTTTGATGGCCTGCAATTCTTCTAGTCTTTCATTTGTCTCAGGCAAAATGGGTAAACTGTCTAAGTCCACCACTTGCTGGCTCGTTTCTGTTTGAGAGCTAGTTCCTGCCACCTCAGCCATGTTACTTCTTGCCACCTGACTCTGTGAGAATATAGAAACAGGTGTTAACATTGTAAAGGACAAGATAGAACCGTTTTTGTCCCCATTACAACATTAACATGAGGTTCGGGAGAGATTAGTAGGTTATTAAGTGCTCGGTGTTTGTGTGTGTAGTTAGGAAGTGGGTAGACCTAGGAGCTAAGTGGAATGATGTAGTGTGAGAGTGACGTAGTTAGTAGGTGGGCATGGATTTACAATTGGGGCCCGGGGTTGATTACAAGTTTTAGGTTGCCAAACGCAATGGATGGGTTTTGATCTTGATTTTGTGGAGACTCTGGAGGGTCTGATAGGAGTATCTGCTTGAAAATGAGGCTTTTTAGGGACCCATTTACAAGTGATTCTACTTGTGCTCATGGAAGAATATGTGTCCGCGTGTGATGTATAAGAATGGGCATCTGATGTTCGAGTGAGTGAAACATGTTGTACCGGGTGTGGCCTCGGCGTACCTATTTGTGCCCACAAGCAAGCCTTAGGCACCCAGATTTGTCGTGATTGTGGGCTGGCCTTCATTGACTTCTTGGGTACCCAAATAGACTTTACTTTCGCAGAAGAATTTATGAAAGACTTCTTATTAGTGTCGTGTTGTTGATTACTAATAAGAGGTTTTGGCCGTGGGGTTGGCGTGGTCGCAACAGGGTGTTTGCCTTTCCGCACCCACACTTGGTTCAACGGCAGAGACATTTTGCTTCGCACGTGTTTTTGGCCTCTGGTATAGGTAGTACTCTGCTCCTTCTGTATTTGACCTGCTGTTGGTTTCTGCGTCCCTCTGGCCTTTGGAAAAGAAGGGAGTGCCGTCGTATCCTTGACTCCGTTGTTGAGACAATCCTCTTTCTGCATCATACAGTTTTGGACAAGAACAACATTGTCAACTTCATGTGTGCCCCTGGAAGGACCAGGAGTTCGTGCCTTACCTAGTTCCTTGAGTGTCTCATTTTCCAATTCAACTATAATTCGACTATGATTTACCCATACCTGAAGAAGTCCACTTCTTAGGTTTAGGTTGACTGCATGATCATAGATCCAGTCCTGACCCAAGACAAGAGGCTCAGTGAGGTCCTCATCTTGACACACTAGTACTTTGGCTGTCATTACTTCGTCTTGAATGTAGATGGGAAGTTCCACCTCGCCCATGCAAGGGGTTTCCACACCTCCCAATCCTATGAGATATGCTTCTATAGGATTGACAATTAATTTCAACTCTTGACAGTAAGACAATTTAACAGCACTAGTGGCTGCACCTGAGTCAATCAAGGCTCTTACAGTCCTTGCACCCTTTCCTTGTCCTATACCTAAGGTTATAAAAGGACGTCAATCAATTATCCTATGGGAGCTGACACCTGAAACTTCACACATAGCCACATGATATCCTTGATCTGCATATGCATTTGTCCTAGGTTGCTCTCTACCTTGTCTTCTTAATTTCATTCTCCGTATGCGCTCTAAAGCTTCTACTTGAGCCTCGTCTCGAATTCGCTTTTCTTCTTCTTTGCGTTTCTTAGCAATGATGAGTCAACTTAGCATCTCTTCCGTCAGAGGTTGCTGATATAACTTGACTCTGCACCCGCTTATATAGCTAGGAAGAACATCACCTTCCAGAGTAGCGAGTTGAACTGCTCCACTGGTTGAGATCCTATTAATGATCATGGGTCTGTAGCCTCTTTTCTCTAGTTTTCTCGCATGTTGTTTCAAAGTGTAGACTAGTACTAGATCGCCTGCCTTCAAACCTTTATCCTTGACGTGGGCATCAAAGTATGCCTTCTGTCGTTTCTTAGCTGCATATATCCCTGCAGCAACCCTCAGTCTTGTTTCTCCTAATCGTTCAAGGTCAAACAGTCTAGAGGAGAGTTCATGACCCGTCCATTCATGCTCTTGTGCTACTTTCAGTGTTGGTATTAGGAAGTCCAACGGTAGCACTGCATTTTGGCCAAATACCATCTAAAAGGGGGTGGCTTGGAGTACCGTTTTGTAGGCGACTCGGTATGCCCAAACAGCATGCTGTAGCTGTTTGTCCCAATCAGAGCGTTTATTATTCACTAATTTGGTCAACACATTGCACAGAATCTTGTTGGTGCTCTCAGCCTGGCCATTTGCTTGAGGGTGATAGGGGGCAGACTTCTTATGAACTACCAAGAATTCTTGGAGCAGATTTTCAATAACTTCATTCAAGAAGTGAGTGCCTCTGTCACTGACTAGCTCTATAGATAACCCGTATCTGGTGAACACATTTTCAAATAAAAACTTAGCTGTTGTTTGAGCATCGTTCTTCATTGTGGCTTTTACCTCTACCCACTTGGTTAGATAGTCCGTGGCAACAATGATATATTCAGCATGGGAACCCTTAGATGGGGGATTAATAGGACCTACTATTCCCCACTTAGAGAATGCACGTCCACCCATCATAGGTTTCAGTGGCATCTCATCTTTGCGTATAAGATACTGAGTTCTCTGACACACATCACACCATTTCACATAGGTATGTGCATCCATGTGAAGGGTCGGCCACCAGAAGCCCGCAAATAGTATTGCCTTGATCACTCGATCTGGTCCAAAGTGTCCTCCTGCTACACCTTGGTGATCAGTTTCCAAGATCTTTAGATATTCACTTTCATGGACACATAGTCTCAGGTAACCATCTTTACCACGCTTGTATAGATTATCACCAATGAGTGAGTAATCCTGGGCTTCTTGTTCTAAACTCCTTTTCCTAGCCAGAGTCATGTCTGGAGGGAATGTTTTCGTCCTCAGGAAGGATACTAGTGGTTCACTCCAATCTGGCACTATGGACACTTGATAAAGAGTGGCATGTTCCACAGGTGGTTTAATGCAACAGATTGGGCATTCCTTGCACAACTTTTGGACATCAGCTTCCATAGTTGGCCAATGCACTCCGAGTCTCCTTGGTGACTGTAGGGTTCGTTGTTTTGAGTAGTGTTGCTCTAATGCACCTACATGTGCTAATTGCAACCATTTAGCGTACTCATCCTCTTCCACACAACAAGCCAAGATCCGTTGATCTGTGTGCTTGTACATACTTCCTGCCATGATGTGATACTTTTGAGCTTTTACTACCTCTCTATCCTGTGTGTTTACTACTGGGTGGTTAGGCCCGTATGTCAATACTGGCACTAATGACTTGGCCCACTGTGGCACCACTTCCAAATTAAACAAGTAAGCATCAGGAAGGTCATCTGACACTCCTTGTGGGGCTTCTCCAGATGTGAGCCTCGAGAGATGGTCTGCTCTCAAATGAGTCTTCCCTTTCCTTACCACAACCTCGAAATCATATTCCATTAGTAAGAGAAACCATCTTACTAATCTTCCTGTATTGCATGGCTTGTTTACGAGATATAGCAATGCTTGATGGTCAGTAAAAAATTTAAACTTGTTTGCAAGCAAATAGTGTCTACATTTCTTAACTGCATATACCATGCCTAATCCCTCTCTCTCAGTGGTGGTATAGTTTCGTTCAGCTGCATTCAATTTTCTACTGGCATAGGCAATTGGAAGATCCATATTACCTTCTCCCGTAGGTTGTGCAAGTACACATCCAATAGCATAATTGGATGCATCCACATGAACATGGAAAGGCTTATTCCAATCTGGTGTAGTCAAGATTGGTGCTGAACATAATCGCCATTTAAGCTCATTGAAGGAATGCTCACATTCATCAGTCCACTCAAATTTAGTCAAAAGTCCATACAGAGGCTTTGCTATGATGGCATACATGTGTATAAACCGTCGGTAATAACCGCAATGCCCCATGAAAGCTTGTACTTCCTTGACATTCTTTGGCCTAAGTAGCTCTGCTATGGCTCTCACTTTCTCTTCATCAGTGGATATGCCATTCTTTGACACTATGTGTCCTAGAATCTTGCCTTGCCTGACCATAAAAACACACTTTTCTGGGTTCAAGCAGACTTGATATTCTCTACATTTGTCAAAGATTTGTCCGAGTTTAGGAATATGGGTTTGCCTAATGTTGGAATGAGCACAAAGATCATCAACATAGACTTCTAAGTTCTTCCTCAGGAACTCTTTAAATACATGGCACATCAGCCTCTGGAAGGTTGCTGGTGCATTGGTAAGCCCAAATGGCATTACTCTAAAGGCAAAAATGCCCCATTCAGTGGCAAAAGCCGTCTTATGCTGATCTTCTGGAGCTATGGCTACTTGATTGTAGCCCAAAAATCCATCAAGGAAGCTGTACACTTCCTTTCTTGCTACTCTTTCTAAGAGATGCTCAGTAATAGGAAGCGGATAGTTATCTCGAATTGTGGCTGCATTAACCTTCTTCAAGTTAATGCATACACACAGCTTACCATTTTTCTTGGGCACCACTACGATGGGGGATACCCAGTCAGTGTGCTCAATTTCATAGATAAATCCAGCTTCAACCAGTCTATCTATCTCCTCTTTGATCTTGGCAGCATAATGATCATTATATGTATATGGCTTTTGCTTAGAGGGTTTGGCATCTGAGGTCATGGGGATGGTGTGTGAGCATATGTCAGGGTCCACACCTTTCAAGTCCTTGTAACTCCAAGCGAATACATCTTTGTATTCTCTTAGCAAGGCTATTAGCTCTTGTTCTTCCTCTTCTGTCAGGTCATGGCCTATGTACGTGCATCTTTCTTCTCCTTCCTCGATGGTTACAACTACTTTCTTCGTGGTTTCTTTGTTATATGTACTCTCGTTTAGGCATTCTAATCATGACTCTCCTGTCATCTATCTCATACTTCTTAAAATTTTCCGGGACCTCAAACAAAGATTCTTCCTCTTCTGGTGTGACTTCTTTCTTCTTCCTTTTCTTTCCTTCTTCCTTAGGGGTTACATGTGTGGCTAGCCTTATATCATTTGTAAGCTCTCCGTGCCTCTGGGGTTGAAATTCTACTTCATAGAAGTATTCTTCATCTGATGCAAAAGGTGGGTCCATAATGATTGACTCTAGATCGGAGTCACTCACATCCTCAATTGCATCAGGGCTAGGTTCGCATTCTTCTAACACTGCCTCTCCCATGATTGGCTCTATGGAGAAAACTGAAATTTCATAGCCATCCTCATCACAGTGGGGTGTCCATTGTTCCTCATTGATGGCTACATCCATTGTTGCTAAGATTTCTGCCCAGCCGTGGGGTTCAAATTCTTCGTCAGGAAAGACTACAAGCGCATAGGCTGGGTCTTGAATTGATCTATGTGTTTCTTTTGCACCTATCTCTCTGGCTTCTTCTCTCTTCTCTTCTTCTACTGCTACTTTGCACATCCATAAGTGGGTGTCTTCATGCATCCATGAGGATCCTGACCCTATGGAATGCACCGATTCTGCATCATCTTTGGCTCTATGGATGGGATTCCATTGGATAGGAGGGACATCTCTATGAGAGTAATCTTTGAGGTTCACTTTGGTCGTAACACCTAAGTGTTGCAAGTACAAAGAATTGGTTCCCCAATCCTGTACCACTTGCAACTGTCGCATAAAGGGTCTTCCCAAAATCATCTCATAGGCATGATTTTTGCTAAAATCACATATAGCAAATGTGTGCTCGAAATCAACACCACAGGTGGTGAGAGTTATTCCTTCTAACAACCCTAGGGGTCTCTCTATGTGACCATCGGCCATTTGCAATTTCATCCTTGTGGGCCTGAGTGCTGGCTTGCCCCAACGCTTCCATAGGGAAGTGGTAGCAATTGCAACACCTGTGCCTGAGTCTAGAATGGCCTTGGTGGTGTATCCTTGATGGGTGATAGGAAGATATGTGTTTCCCTCTTCGCCCTCACTCATGTCCCCTATCTTGTCCAATGGTATTTCTAGCACTGTTTTTTGGGATCCTACCTGGGAACGAGGTTTTGCTATTTCTGGTACTTGTTTGGCTACATGTTTCCATAGCTCTGGCCTTACTTTGAGTAGCTCTTCTAAGGTGAGGTTGCATTGCACTTTAGTGTTTTTCACTACCTCTGTGTTCCTAGGTATGACTGAGTCCTCATTTTGTACCATGACCGTGGGTGCTCTCATACAAGTAGACTTAGCTTCCCATGGGCTTGTGAAGTGGGGTAATTCTTGTAGAGAGTTAGACTCAAAGTCTAATCTTTCCTGAGAGTGGGTGCTCTCCTGCTCCTCATAAATGGATGGGATGTCTTGTGGGAATTGGTCATGTGCATCATCCACAAGTTCAATGGGAGGAGGGACTTCACTTTCCTTAGCCCATTTGTCTTCTTGAATCTCTCGTAGGAATTCTGGTGTGAACCGATTCATAGAAGATGATGTGTCTGGTTCCGTAGAGTTAGGAACATAGGCTTCCTGGGCAGGAAGACCTGCCCTTTCACTTGCCTTGTCCTTGTGTTGAGAGGCGGGTTTCTTTTCTGATTGTGCAATTAGCTTCTCTATTCTTTCTAACAGTCCATCAAAGTGCAACTGTGTCTTCGCTGAACTAGAGATGTTAAATAGGCGACTGGCTTCAAACATGGTCTGAGCCAATTCCACCATCTTAGCACAAATTTTGGTTGGTTCTAGCTCTAGTTCTGCTCTAGGGTAACACTTTTCATGATCAGTTACGTTTGGCCCTTCTTGGATTCTGGCCTGATAGGCTTTAAGCATCATATTAAGGTCCCCGGGAGTGGGATCTGCTAGGACTGATCCTACTCTAGGGGGTGGTGGGCTTAGGTGAGGCGGGTTGGATGGAGATGGGAATGGTGGCGGTGATGGAGGTGGGGCAGTGTGAGAGGGAGTTTGAGCTGTGAGTTCGGTTATCCTGGCTTTGGTTTCTCTTAGGCTTTCCTCAAGTTCACTCATTTTCTTTGCCCATTGTCTTTTCATTCTTTCACGACTATCTCTCCAAGCTCTAGTCCTCTTCTTGGTTATGCTCTCAGTTTCACTAGCCTCTAAGCTCTTTTCCTGGCCTACCCCTTGGTTTTGCTGCAATGCTTGAGCTCTAGTGACTACCTGTACGGGTGCAGTGGAAGTGACACTTCCTGTGGAATCTACCACTAACCCAATAACGTTAATAGGAGTGATTTTTGGCATATTATTAGGATTCTTAGGGCAGTCTCGTAAGAGATGCTCCTTTCCACACTCTTGGCAAAAGCCCTGGATCGTCACTGATTGGGTTTGGGTAGGTGCCGGCATGGGACAATCACGAATGAGGTGATCTCCCTGACATCTGTAGCATGGTCCTCTAGGGAATGGGGGTCTTACTTGTCTAGGTTGAGGTCTAGGGTTGGGGTTTGCATACATGACGTTTGTGTAATCTGACTCCCAACTAGGTTCATTTGGCTCTTCACTATAGTAGGACTCACCATGTTCAGGGGACTGCATGTAGTAGGCCTGGGGGCTATCAACATGTGTAGAATCGAAACTATAGTTACTAGGGTCACTTTCTGATAGTAATGGGGTTACTGGCACTATGGCCCTATTCAGGTTTTCTTCTGCAGCTGCATACTTTACATGGATCACGTTGGATGGAGCTGGAGGTTGTTGGGCTAACACAGGCTGAGGCCTTTGTTGGGCTTGATATTGTGGTTGGTAGGTTTGTTGGGGCCTAACATACTGCTGTGGTGGATATTGGTTCTGATATCTTCCCTGTTGATATGGCTGAGGGTAGGTTTGCCTAACCGCTTGCTTATTGTATGGACAATCTTGTGCTGTGTGATTTGTGTATCTCCGTTCTATGGTACAATATTGGCTACTCGGATTTACTTGGGGTTGAGCCGTAATGGGACACACGTTCTCCATATAGTCACCACCGCAAGTATAGCACCTCTTTACTGGGGCAAACCTTGGGATTTGTTTGCTAGAGGCACCTAGTTTTTGTGCCACTTTCTCAGCGAGTTCCTCAATTGATGTGGATTGCACGGAAGAGAGGCTAGAGGCACTATCTGAATCTTTGTATATTTTGGAAAGCTCTAACTCCTCCCCTAGGTTATCCTTGATGTCAATGCACATGCGTACACACTCTTCTATAGTCCTAGGATCCTTCAGATACACATATGACCTCAATTTGGTACTTAGCAATCCATCCAAGAATAAAGCCACTTGCTTAGCTAGTGTGGGTAGCTCCAAAATAGGGCATGGTTTGCTTGAAGCTGTGAATCGATGAGGAGGTATTATGTCTTATGCCACTCTTAGAGAATTCAATAATGAAAGCCTCTAGGAGTTGGTCTATACTCCTGAATTCTCTCTCATTCAATGGTTGAAACCACGTAAGGGCTGTGTTCCTAAGGGTTAGACCAAAGGCATTGTACTGCGTGAATAGATCCTCCACTTGTTCAGCTCTCAAGACTTGCTTGAACTCAGCCACATGATCGTAGGGATCTCCAGTGCCATCAAAGTAGTTTTTCATGGACTTAACTAGTTGGGTCGGTCTCAGGGTCCTCGTGTGCTCTCTTGGTCTTGGTAGAGGGAATTCATCCACATTTCTTTGGTTCCCTGGGGCTCTATGTCCCTCAAGTTCCACTCTATTTGTTTCCGTTCTCGTTCTTCCTCTTCCCAAGGAGTTGGCAAAGCTTACCTCAGGTATGTCTCTCTTTATGTCTCTCTGAACTCCATGAGCTTGGGAGGTTCCAGCTCCCGGGTGGCCAAAGGACACGTTAGATTTTGGTTGGGGGAAAATAAACTCACCCATCCGAGTATAAGCATGTCTATCATGTTCTGTAACCACAAAGATCCTTTCTGAAGCGTGATCTAGATAGGTCACTCTGCTTGGGCTATCTGGATATTTAAACTCATAGATCATGATTGTTTCTATATCAATTGGCCGATCAGATTTATACCTCCAAAAGGCTTCGTCCGTCTCTCGGTTCAGAAGCAGATCTATGCTCTTGTTGTCTTGGGGAACCCACTCAGGATTGAGGATTCTGGTAAGAACAGATTTCCCTCGAGGGGTCCTGGGCTCCCCTCCTACGTTCCCTCGTTCTAGGTCATCTATGTCCGTCTCAGGGATCACATTCCCGAATTCATCTGTCCTCTCCGGGTGACTAGTGACCACGTATATGGTTCCCTCTTTATCAAGGTATGCACCATTTTCAAATTTGACAGCAGGGTGCTCTAGCCCAATAGATTGGTTTGGGTTTTTGATTTGGACCACGGATCTTCCTAGGCCGTCCTCATAGATGCTAGCACCTAATCCGTTGGTCCTAAGGTATTCCAGCTGCGTCTTGTACGGGCCTTCTACCCGGTGCAAGTATGGCACTCCTGAACTTCCCGTAGGTCGGTCGATGCCTTGAGACATCTCTGATTCACTAGTCTCAGAGCTAGGGTAGTATGAGTGGTGGCTCAACTGTTGGGCCCAAGACCTAGCAGTGTGGTTGACACTAGCCTCTGAAGACCTAAGACTTTGTCTATCTCTCCCTAGATGTCGCCCTCATCTAAGGTTCATAAGCCTAATTGAATAGCCCAAATTTGCCCAGGTACAACCTCGTTGCTAAGTTCTTTTGTATGAGTTACTTGATTCTTTTTAGTGGTTACCGTGTTTATGCTCTTGTCAGAAATCACGTCGTCAGGAATATTTGAGTTAATTTTCGCACTGTAAGTTGATCGTTCCACGTTAGATTCTTTCCTTTAAGGTTATCACATCACGAAGAGATTATGTTTAATCTTAAACTTGAGTGCATAGGTAGTCTTCAACTTGATTGATGCCTATCGTTGCCCTGACTTACTCGTAGCACTTCCCGCACTTAGCCTAAGCTACGAATTGATAGAGGGTGTTGAGGATTTTCCAACCTTGAGTTTCTTTCCTTGTGTTGTTGCCCTGGTGTGCCCAGGATGCGTGTTCCCAAGCTTGCACTTACTCTTGCTTAGAATGCCCTCAAGTGCTCTTACTGGACCTGTAAAAGTCCCACGGTTAGCTCAAGACTTAGATTCAAATGACACAATAGACCACTTTCATGCATGTAACTCATAGACCAATTTATCCTTTGCCTTTATGGAAAACAATCCCAAGGATCCCTCAGTTTTCCTACCTCGGGGTATTGTCAACTTCGAAATACCCTATCTAATAATCCTAATATTAATTTTCACATAACCAGTGGAATTTTTGGTTGTACTCCCCACGAGCTTTCCAACAAAATAAGAATCACAGCAAACAGATTTCGTATGAAAAAGTTATGTCAATTCAGGCTTCAGGGATTAAAACAGGGTTCAAACAGGCTAACAGGTCAACAGGGTTTCCTCAAATTGCTTGTTTATAGCCTCCCTATATGTCCTATAGCCCAATAGTTATGCCCAAAATTAGCCAAATTCCTCAATTTAATAAACCCTAAAGAATGGCCGAAAATGGCTGTCAATCGCGATCGACGGGGCTGTCAATCGCGATGGACTGGTGTCAATCGCGATGGACTGGTGTCAATCGCGATGGACGGGTATCAATCGCGATGGACAGGTATCAATCGCGATGGACAGGTATCGGTCGCGATGGACTGGTATCAATCGCGATGGACAGGTATCAGTAGTGATGGACTGATATCAATCGCGATGGACAGGTATCAGTTGCGATGGACTGGTATCAGTCGCGATGGACTGGTATCAATCGCGATTTTTCTGTCGGTCGCAATGGACACGTGTCCGTCGGGGTCAGTCAATCGCGATGGACTGGCTGTCCGTCGCGATGGACAGTGTCAATCGCGATTGATGCTATCAATCGCGATGGACAGAGAAAATGCAAATTTTTTTGAAATTTTTGTGGATTTGTGAAGTGCAAGGTCTCTAGTCTATTGTGGTGCACTCAGTTTTACCAAAAGATGAAGTTTTTTTGTCAATCACGATTGACAGAAACTTGCGACACAGAGACAGAAACCTGCAAGCAAACTCAAGAAACATGCAAAAAATAGCACACAACAGTTCGCTCTCTCGCTCTCTCTCACAAGTGAAATGAGGGAAATGAAAGGAGGAAAGAGATATAGTCAAAAAACTGAATTTTTTTCGCGATGATGGAGATGGAGATTGGATATGGTGAGGATGATGATGGTGATGATGATGGTGTAGTAAGAAAGAGAAAAGTAAGAGAAAATAGAGAACTTACCTACGATGCCAACATCATAACTCTACGTCTTACCATCACACGCTCGTCCTCAAAGCTCGATCCCCGGCAACGGCGCCAAAATTTGGTGTAGCTCAGTGATGAGTAGCACCTCCTTTAATGTCAATCCGGGAAGACAAGAGGATGGTATGAAGACCTCGAGCAAGTGAAGGCACAAGTGCGTGAGTGAGAAGCATACAAACATGCACACACATACGCACACACGCGCACACACAACAAGACAAAGAGTGAGAAGCAATGGAGTTCTTAGATTACTTTCAAAAAGCTCATGGAAATTTAATTCAGTTACAAGCTAACCTAAAAAATGAGCTCTCTAGCTCTATTTATAGTTTTTGACTAGGTTTTGGCCCTGTCCAGACCTAGTGTCCGGCCTAGCTAAAAATTAGGTTCCAGGGCCTATTTGAGGGCTTAAACGGAGTCTAAAAAATATGAAAATTGATATGTAGGTACTTCTAAAGCTCCTCAAGATCAAGGACTCCTTGGCTTGCACAAAATGGAGCTACAAAATTATGAAATGGTATTTACAATGATGGTTAGTGATAAAAATCACTGTTATAAAGATGTTGATTTGGAAAAATTTGAAGGCCTATCTGCCAAATCTGTGTCGACTGCTTTGTCTACTTAATCCTTCGCCTTGCTCTGACTCTCTCCGCTGGCTTCCTTGTCTCCTCAGTCCTTGGGTGCCCATACTGCTCTCAACAGATGCTGTGAGCAAGGAGGTAGCACTCATGTATGAGGAAGTGCCAAGCTATGTGGAATCAGTCCACAAAGGGAAGTGTTGATATATTTAGGTAGTGATGTGTGTGAACACTCAACCGTAAACATGTTTCCATAGGTAGAGAACCTCATACATACAAGCCGATGGGTAGAGAACCTTATGAAACAGACTCTTGACTCTTGACTCTTGACTCTTGACTCCCATAGCAATTTATGAAAGTTCTTGTGCATCCCTTCAATCCCATCTATATTGCTCTTCTGTAAGAAGTCATTTGGTAGTAGTAGTACGAACTCTTGATGATGAAGTACTTCCTTCTTCATAATCTTCACTAACCTCCTGTCGAGCAGAAATACGAATAGCAGGTGTTCTAGATGATGAAGCAACATCTTCTCCGACTTGTCTTGGCCTTGGATAAGTGCCTTAGACAATATTTCATAAGTCCTTTGATACTAATAGATCCATCATCATAAAACTCCACATTGGATAGTCAGACATTCCCTCAATCTTGTCTTCATTCTCAAGTCTATAATCACTCATCTTGTTAAGGGTGTATGTCAACTATTTTGGAGTTTGAGATGTGCGAAAGCATGCGAACCGTGGCAACACAAGGAAGAAGAAGAAGCTTGGAGCAGAACACACATATTGAATGTATTACCAAGATAATGTAGAAAGATAAGTAACCCGTTAGGGTTATAGGCATATATACAAGTGGAGGGGGAAAAAGCTCCTAAGGAGGGAAAAAAGTGTCGTGGCGGCGCTAGAGTGTTCGCACACATCCCTACCAAAAAAACAACAAATCCCCCCTACAAGTGATGCGATGAATAAGGAGCTAGCACTCATGTATAAGGAAGTGCCAAGCTATGTGGAATCAATCCACAAAGGGAAGTAAGCCCAAAGCTTTGCAAAAAGCTTCAAACTTCGCCCTAGGTGAAGCTTTTGTGAAAAGGTCTGCAGTGTTCTCCATTGATCTCTCCAACATAGAACCTATGTCCCTGACATAATGATAGTGCACCTCAATGTGCTTAGTGGGAGCATGGAACGCACGGTTCCTCCCAACTTCCAATGCGATCTGACTGTTAGTGAAGATGGTGGTGGTAGAAGACTGACCAACACCCAAATCAGCCATAAGGTGTATGAGCTAGACACACTTAGCAATAGCTCTGAAAGTTTCCCTATACTCAGCCTCACAACTAGAATTGACCATAGCATTAGGGCAAAAAATGCCCTAAAAAGATCCGTTTGCTAATGAAGGATTAAAAAAAGTAACAAATAGGGTCTTTTCATGTGTACAAGAATATAACATTCATGTTTCTTTTAATCATATGAAGAAATGCTTTTCTAAGAAAATAATTTTTAAAGCACTGCTAAAGTGATGGAATGATTTTTGAAGATACGAAATATTTTTGGATTCACAAAATTCAATGATGTTTTGGTCACAATTGATACACTAAATCAAAAGACCGCATTTTGCCTCCACATGAACAAAGTTTTTTTGTCCATAAATACTCGCAAAGTTTGTGAATCTCGGTTTCCCATTTTGAGCATTCTCTACTATTTCTCTGAGTGTTCGAATTGCTTCTACTTCTCATCGTCCTTCCACTCGTGTAACCTCATGTGAGGTTTACAATAGAAGACAGGATTCTTTATGGAAACCTCTTTCTTTGAAGCTAAATGATTGGGTAATTATGCTTCCTAGTTACAAAGGTGACAAGGGGGAGCCCGTGCCACACTTGTGAACCACTCAAATGAAAATCCCGTGTAACATATATGGTGCTCTTAGTTGGATTGTTGTCAAAACCATGTGCAATTAAGTAGGCATCTATATTTTCATACCAAGCACATGGTGCTTGCTTAAAGCCATATATTGCCTTTTTCAACTTGCACACTTTGTTTTCATGCCCTCTTTGCATAAAACCATGAGGATGAGAAACATACACTTTTTCATGCAAGTCACCATTCAAAAATGCAGTTTGAATGTCCAACTGATGTATGTTCCAACCATGATGAGCTGCAAGTGCACAAATGGTAGGAACATTAGTCATTCGACATGTTGGAGGAAAGGTCTCATCAAAATCGATGCCTTTTTCTTGAGCATAACCTTTTGCAACAAGCATAGCCTTATACTTGTCAATTTCTCCATCAGGCTTATGTTGCTGCTTGGATACCCACTTATTGCCAATGGTCTTCTTGCTAGGAGGCAAGTCACATAAAGACTAGGTACCATTTTTGATAATAGCATCATATTCTAATTCCATAATAGTCATCCAAATTTTTGAATTTCGTGCTTCATGAAACAAAAGAGGCTCATTCTCATCACAAAGACTAGAGGCAAACAAAGCATAGCAATATGATGCAAAGGAAGCACTATGAAAGTGTGAACGAGTACGATATGATAGGGGTGCATCTAATTTGCTATTTGGCAAAGTCTACACCAACCATTTAGGCATAGATTTCTTCTCCTCTATATCAAACCTCTCATCAATAAGTGCATCATGTAAATATGATGCAGAAATAGAATGATCTGCATCATCATGCGGAACCTACAAAGGCTAAGAAATTGCCTCATTTGGACCAGCACTAGACTATCCAACTATAAAAAGAGGCATCAAAGTGTCATACACATCTTTGGAGCTAACTGATGTCTCCTTAGTACATGGAAGGAATGGTTGGATTGCATCTTCCACAAAAACAACATCACTGCTAACCAAAATGCATTTAGTCTATGGATGATATAGAGGATAGCATTTGCTTTCAGAATTGTAGCCAAGAAAAATACATTTCACTACTTTATCATCTGATTTCTTGCATTGTTGTTCATGCACTAATGCATATGCTACAGAACCAATGACACATAGGTGAGCAACAGATGGCTTACAACCATGCCAAGCCAAATGGAGTGCTTTAGTGGGACACATATTAAGTACATATACTACACACATAATAGCCTCAAGCCAGAAACCATGTGGTAAATCTTGAGTCTTGAACATACTCCTCGCCATCTCCATGAGTGACATGTTTGTTCTTTTTGGAAGTCCATACAAAATTGTACACTGATGTTTTATCCCATCTTCATCCACAAATGCATTAAAATCAGAAGACATATATCCCCCTCGATCAGAACAGAGGGTACCCACTTTACATGCTAACAGATTTTCAGCCAAAACCAGAAATTGTTTGAAGCACATGAACACTTCAGACTTTGCTTTCAATGGATATACCCATGCATGCCTAGAAAAATCATCAATGAAAGTCAGGAAGCAAAGGCAGTTCACAAAATAAGGTGTTTGCATAGGACCACAAGGCTCTAGACTTGAACTTCTTCCATTCCACACTTCATAGGGAGTCGTACCATCTAAAGACTTTACTAGAACTCTATTTACAAGATATGTGGCTATTGATATAGCCTCTACCCAAAGATAATTAGATAGAATCTTTTCATTTGGCATAGATCTGGCTACCTTAACTATAATTTTGGTACTTATTTCAGCTACTCCATTCAGTTCAAGTGTGTATCTAGTTGTTACCTCTCTTTTGATGCTTCTTTTTTGTAGACTAGCATCAAATTCAGTTGAGAAGTATTCTCCAACACCATCTGATTGGAGTCTCTTGAGACATTTACCTATTTGGTTTTCTAGAAGAGCAAGATACCTTTTGAAGCAATTGAAGAATTCATCTTTATGATTCATAAAGAACAAAATTTTCCACCTGCTATAATCATCAATAAAAGATACATAATTTTTTGAACCTGAAATAGAAGGTTCTTTTCTTGGACCTTTACACATCTGTGTCAACAAGATCTAATAATTCATGATGGATATAGGTTCTCTTGTTGAAAGATTGTCTATGAGCCTTGCCAAATTGACAAGCTCCACACTTGTATATCATATGTTGTTTTGTGATGTTGGGCAATCCAAGTACACTTTGATCCCTACAAATTGTTTTCAAGATTTGATCACTAATGTGAGCAAGCCTTTTATGCCATACCTACAATTGAGATAGTCTTTGAGATCCATAGCTAAACAATGCTATGTTCTTAGTGTCCTCTACTTCAAAGGTGAAGAGTCTTCCTATTTTTTCTCCTTTGGCAATCCTTTTAAATCCTTTCTTGGGGTCTTCCGCATATGCTCCATGTCTTTTAAACCTAACCTCCAGTCCTTTCTCCACAATTGTGCAACACTTATTAAGTTTTTGGTTATTGTAGGTACATACAAAACGTTTCTGGGAAGATTGAAGTTTCCAACTGATGTCTTGACATTATCTATTTTTTCCAACGAATGTGTTGTATCATCACCTGTCTGTACTTCATGTTTGTTCTTGGGATCTTCTAGATCAATGAGCAATGCTACATTTCTTGATACATGATTTGAGCACCTTGAATCAATATAGAAAACATGATCATCATCCTTACCCTGCTTCAATGATAGGTTCATGAGGAGTAGTGAGTCCTCTTGACTTTGATCTTCAGTGTAGTTGTTGTAATCCTTTCTTCCTCTGTATCCATTTTGATGGTTGTTATTGTTGTTGTAGTAGTTGTTGTATCCTCCATAGCGACGTCCATAGTCTATTTGATCCATAGCCACCTCTATTGAATTCTCTTCCTCTGGAATTCCTTGGGTTCTTGTAACATTCCTTAGTGGTGTGATTAGAGTAACAATAGATATTGCAAGTTTGAGATACTTGGGGTATCCCCCTGCCTTGCTTTCCTCCTCTACCTCTTCCTCTAGCTCTTCCTCTACTTGTGAAGTTGGCTTGAAAAGAGCTACCTTCATCTTCATTCTTCTTAAACTTTGACTTATCCTTAGCTTTAGCCTTTTCTAAGTATAAGGTAGAAGATTGATTACCTCTTGCCGATTCATCATTCTTGCTTATTTATGCTTCGTGTGTGAAGATTTGGCCCATTACAGTGTTCAGGTCACGCACTTGCATGTGCATGTATAGATCCATGGCAGTTGTAAGTGATTACCACTTCTCATCAGCTTTGATGCCATTAATGATTTGCTCTTCTTCAATTACCTCTCCAATGCTTCCTAGTTGATTAGAGATTTCCTTCATTTTGATGGTATAGTGAGTCAAATTTTACTTGGGACTCTTCTGCAATGTAGTGAACTCCATCATAACTCATTCTTTCTTGCTCTATTATTTGCAAATAAGAAAGAAGCAAGAGCTTTCCAAGTCTCTCTTGAGGTCTTGCATCCTTTCACATGAGGTAGAAGAAAATTAGAAATTGAGTTTAAGATGTAGGACCTGGCTAGTGCATCCTTGGATCATCAAGTTGTAAGTCTTTCTTGCTCTTCATGTGGTGGTTGTCCTTTGCTTCTTATTGTTGGCATGACTTCGTCATCAAATATGTATCCAAACAGATTTCTCCCTTGAAGATAGGCCTCCGTCCTCAAAGACTAAGCTGAGTGATTTTTTCTATCCAATTTGTCAATGGTGGAAGGCAAACCATCTCCCATATTGATTTAACTTTGCTCTGATATCATTGTGAGAAGAGATGGTAGACACTCCAAGAATTTTCCTGGTGCTACAAAATCCTGCTCTACACATACCAAGATAGCTTCAGGGATGATAAGTAGACACCTTGAAATTGCTAAGGATGCACATAAACCACCCTAGTACTTTGGAGCATCAATTGCAAATCGATTCATCAAAATAGACTATGTGACACAAAACAAATGAAGCAAAACTTGCTATTTTTGGATGAGATATACTCCGGAAAATTACCTAGAGCTCACATCCTACTGAAAATTGACCAACGCGATTTTACACACCTCTAACTAGATACATAATGAATCTAAAGCAACAAATTTGATGAATTTTGATGAACCATATGGAGAGAAATAAGTTTAGCAATATAGGGATGTCATCCCGACATTTCAGGAATTATCTGCTAGAATACATAGGTGACTTTAAATGAATGTAACTCATAGAATAATGAACCAATGATAATGAAAATTGATATGATGTAAATAGATGTATCAAACAACCTATGTGAATTTATATCTCATCAAAAGACTAAGTATACATTGAGAAAGAAATAATTGAAGTTGATTGAAAATGTGAGCATAGACTTGTAGCAGTAGATGAGGAGAACTCCAAGATGTAGCTTGAAAGTCAATCTATATTGCACATATGGTACATGATATAAATGGGCATGAAGCTTGGGAAGGATGAGCACAATGTGTGCTTCACAAATAACTAGGCTCTTGGTCATAATCGCATCATAATGTAGCTCAAATGATCTACTCTAATCCACGACTACACATGTGTTTATATAGGAGTTTTTGAATTCAAAACTTGGAGGGATTGTACCTAAAAGTTACTTCAAGTTTGGGGGATCTCTTACTAATCAATCTCTCCTAAAGTTGGCTTGTGATTTGTTCCTAACAAGGTCACAACTTCCTCCTTTTACATTTACTTTGATGTAGTTATTTTTTAAGCAATAACTATTACAAGAGTTTGTTTCTATGGCTTCTCTCATTGGAAGTATACATAGCCAATGTTTTACAACAATAAGTGATCAAGCACTAGGCTTGGATGAAATACACCAACAATTAGGAGATCAAAACAACTTCACCTTGTGGTGCCCAAAAAGTGATTTGAGCTCGTTTTGGCCTCCGAATACACTATCATAGTGCTTGTGGAGGCAATTTCATCTTTTTGTGCCAAAGATATATACAGGTTTTGGTTTGCTAGTATATAAGCACCTCAAAGCCTGCTACAGGTTTAGCGGAACTCATGAGGGTAGTTCTGTTCAACTTTTTTAGATAGAGTTCTTTTCTCCATAAGGGTATTTTAGTGAGTGGCCATGACTGAAAGTAGTGATGTATTTCGTATGTTGGCTTTTAAGGATACGTTGGCCAGTACCAATTACCCATTGTGGGCTTATATGATGGGACATGTATTCGTTGCAAAAGGATTGTGGAATATTATGTAGGGTGTTGAAAAACGTCCTATTACACTTGCAAACATAGTGTTACACTTATGTGTTCCTCGAGTAGCTTGGATGTGAACCTTTTCCCTATACATGGGGACTTTTTACTCTAATGCAGGCGAGAGGTTTTTTCCCCATGTTACCACATGGATGTATGTAGAAGTGCGAGAGAAACACAAGAATCACACACAAGGAGCACAAATGCAGCAAGACACACGGAGAAAACGATGGCTAAAATAGCTCTGTGTATTGATAATGAACTGAACTGGAGTAAGATCTGAATAATATCCCTAAGTACAAAGTACCATCACGTATGAGTGAATCATGTATGTAGTAACATGGGGAAAAAACCTCTAGCGAGCAATAGAGTAAAAATTGCCCATGTATAGGGAAAAGGTTCACATCAAAGCTACTCGAGGAACACATGTGTAACAAACCCCCCTGGAGCAAATGATGTGAACACATAGAGGGAGTCACAGATCAACCCCCACAAGGTAATAAGCCTAAAGCTTTACGAAAAGCTTCAGAATTTTCCCATGGAAGAGCTTTGGTGAATATGGTTGCCACATTATCTTGTGTAGGCACATATGCCAAATCAATATCTCCTGCATGAATGTGCTCTCTCACATAATGATAATACACCTCAATATGTTTGGTCCGTGCATAAAACATTGGGTTTTGTACAACAACCAAACCACTCTAACTATCAGTGAGAATATGCATAGCAGCATCAATCTCCATGCAAACATCCATGAATAGCCATCTCAACCATACACACTTCAGTGTAGCTGTGAAAATTTCCCTGTAATCAACTTCACAATTAAGCTCAAAGTGCCTCTGAGATATCTAAACACACATTTTACCGCTTGCCAATGGGTAGTGCCAGGGCTATGCATGAATCGACTCAATTGGGAAACTGCATACTTTATATCCAGCCTTGTGTTGCATGCATATGTAAGACATCCCACAACTTGCTGATAAAGACAAGTGTCAAATGCATCACTGGAATACTTGACTGAGAACCGAAATACTGTCTCAACTAGTGTGGAAACTGGCTTGCAATCCTCAAAGTCAAAACACTGAAGTAGTTTTTCAACATACTTTGTTTGATGCATAACAATTCCTCCCTAAATGGATACAAACTAGATGGCAAGGTAGTAGCTCAAAAGACCAAGATAAGTGACATCAAAAGTATGCTGCAAATCAGCCATAAGAATGTCAAGTTTTGCATCACATGATCCAGTCAAGAGTATGTCATCGACGTAAAGAACAAGCACTGTAAGATCAGCCCCATATTTGCGTACATAGATTGTGCTTTCAATTGGACTACATGTGAACCAAGATCAATCATGTGCTTATGGATTTTGTCATACCATGCACGTGGAGTTTACTTGAGACCATACAAGGCTTTATGCAAGTGACAAACCATATGCTCTTGCCCTTTCATGGCATATCCAGGAGGTTGCTTCACATAGACCTCTTCTTGTAAATCACCATTCAAGAAGGCTACTTTTATGTCCAATTGATGTACCTTCCAACCTCGATGGGCAGCCAATGCAACCACGGTACGAATGGTAGTCATGCATGAAGTAGGTGCAAAAGTTTCCTCATAGTCAATGCCATATTGTTGAGCATATCCTTTGGCAACCAATCTAGCTTTGTAGTGATCAATTCTACCATCATAATTTCTCTTAATCTTGTAAACCCACTTTCTACCAATGGCATTCTTTCCTTTTGGCAATTCACACAACTCCCAAGTACCATTCCTATGTATGGAATCCATTTCTGATTGCATAGCACTCATCCATTGTGGATCGTCACATGCATCTTCAAAAGTAAGTGGCTCTTCATTACACGCTGTAGCAATAAGAGAATAATCCACAAAATTACTTGATGCATGGTGAGAGCTTGATCTTGTTCTACCAAGTAAAGGTGCATTCAATTTACTGTCCTGCAAAGTTTGTTTCAACCACTTTGGCATAGTTTGTGCACTCTTGATAGACATGCACTCATTATGCAATACATCATCAACATGTAAATCATGAGTGGCTGAATTTCATGCTCATTTTCATCCATATTTTGACGCAAATGTTTAGCCATATGTGGCTGAAAATTCCCAGCAGTTTCGACATTTTTTGGCTGAAAAATTTCAGCCATGTTTGGCTGGAAATTCTCTGCATTTTTAGCTCTATTTTGCTGTACTTTTTCAGCCTTTTGAGCCTCAGTTGGCTGTCTACATGGCCATAGTCAAGCACACCATTTTGTAACAAAGGCATGAGTGTACCGAAGACATCTTCTGAGCTAACTATCAGCTGTTTTTTGCATTCAAGTAGAGGGAAAACTAAATTTTTAGCAAATAACTTCCCGACCCACAATAATTGTGTTCGTCAATGGATGATACAAACGATATCCCTTACTTTCAGTGCTATAACCAACATACATACATTTCTTTGCCTTGTCATCAAGTTTGTGATGTTGTTGTGATGGCACAAGAGCATATGCCAAACAACCAAACACACACATATGACTAACCATAGGTTTATGAACATTCCAAGCCTCATAAGGAGTGATGACTCTCAATCCGTTTGTAGGGAAACCATTCAACACATAATTTGCACACATGACCGCTTCCATCCAGAAATTATCACGATGATGCTTTCCCTTAACCATACATCGTGCCATTTCAAGAAGTGTTCTATTTTTACGCTCGACAACACCATTTTTCTAAGGTGTATATGGCATCGTACATTAGTGTGAAACAACTCTTTCATGAAGAAAAGCATTAAACTCATGTGATTGTATTCACCACCACGATCCATGAGTAGAGTCAAAAGCTTTTCTGAAGAAAAATTTTCAGCCATAGCTAAAAATGCTTTGAAGCAAGAAAATTCTTCATTCCAACTTTAACTATTTAATTCCATTTATATCATTCCATGTAGCTATAATTTCATCAACATATACACAGAGATATATCACTTCTGATCCATTCCTCTTGATGAATAAGGATGTGTCTGCTTTACTAGCTTTGAATCCTTGGTCCTGCAAGTAGGTAACTAATCTGTGATTCTCAAGCTCTTAGAGCTTGTTTCAAACCATATAGATCCTTCTTCAATCTACATACATAATTGGGATGATGTGCATCTTCATAAACAGGTGGTTGTGCCATATAAACTTCTTTTGAAATCCATCCATTGAGAAATGCATTTTTTACATGTAGTTGATATAGCTTCCAGTTCCTAGATGCAACAATGCTAACAAGTACTCTAATGTAGGCATTTTAGCAACAGGTGAGAAGGTCTCTTCATAATCTATCCCATGGGCTTGGGCGAGCCCCATTGGCTACTAACCTTGCCTTGTATCTGTTAATACTACCATCTGAGTTCCTTTTTACTTTATAATCCACATTGATCCAATTACCTTCATTGATGGTTTGCTAGAAACAAGTTCTCATGTGTCATTGTCCATAAGAGCTTCCATTTCTTCTCTCCATTCCTTCTTGCTTTGAGCTTCTTCATAAGAAGTTGATTCTTCATTGTTGGATTCCTTAGCCATATAGATTGAACGTTTTGTAACCAAAAAGGTATCAAATCCATATCTTTTTGGTTTCTTCTTTTTCTCATTGACCTTCTAATTGGTTGAAGAGATCTTTCTGAACCTTGAGCTAGGTCTTGCACCTTAGCTTTCCCTTTGTTCTTCCATAGTTTCAATTTCTCCAATTCTGTCAAGTCATCTTCAGAGCCACTATTTTCAAGATGTTTTGGTTGTTTTGTTGGAAGAGATGGAAATTCTTCTTCCAAGTCATAGGGTAGATTCACTTTCCTGTCATCATCAAACCAAGATTTATTTTCATCAAAGACTACATCCCTACTAACTAAGAAGCCTTTGTTAGTGGGATTATACAATCTAAATTCTTTTTTATTTTGATCATAACCAATAGAGAAACACTTCTCTGCTTTGGGATCCAATTTTCCTCTTACTTGGGAAGGTATGTGAGCATAAGCAAGACATCCAAAGATTTTGCAATGCTCTAGACTTGGCCTTCTTCCATTCCACACTTCATAAGGATTCATACCATCTAAAGACTTTAGTGGAACTCTATTTACAAGATATGTGACTGTTGATATAGCCTCTATCCAAAGATAATTACGTAGAATCTTTTCACTTAGCATAGATGTGGCTACTTCAACTATAGTTTTGTTGCTTATTTCAACTACTCCATTAAGTTCACGTGTGTATCTAGTTGTTACCTCTCTTTTGATGCCTCTTTTTTGTAGCAAAGCATCAAATTCTGTTCAAAAGTATTCTCCACCACCATTTGATTAGAGTCTCTTGAGACATTTAGGTGTTTGGTTTTCTACAGGAGCAAGATACCTTTTGAAGTAATTGAAGACTTCATAGTTATGCTTCATGAAGAACAGAATTGTCAACTTGCTACAATCATCAATAAAAGATACATAATATTTTGAACCTGAAATAGAAGGTTCTTTGCTTGGACCCCACCACATCTGTGTGAACAAGATCCAATAATTCCTGATGGATGATTCAATAGAGGTGGCTATGGATCAAATAGAGGTTGATACAATGGAGGATACAACAACTACTACAACAACAATAACAACCATCAAAATGGATACAGAGGAAGAAAGGATTACAAAAACTACACTGAAGATCAAACTCAAGAGGACTCACTATTCCTCATGAATCTATCATTGAAGTTGGGCAAGGATGATGACCATGTTTTCTATATCGATTCAAGGTGCTCAAATCATGTATCAGGAAATGTAGCATTGCTCTCTGATCTAGAAGATCCCAAGAACAAACATGAAGTACAGACATGTGATGATACAAGACATTCAGTGGAAAAAATAGGTGATGTCAAGACATCAATTGGCAACTTGAATCTTTAAAGCAAAGTTTTGTATGTACCTACAATAACCAAAAACTTAAGAAAGTGTTGCACAAATTGTGGAGAAAGGATTGCAGGTTAGGTTTACAAGATAATGGAGCATATGTGGAAGACCCCAAGCAAGGATTTAGAAGGATTGCCAAAGGAGAAAAAATAGGAAGTATAGGACACCAAGAACATAGCATTGTTTAATTATTGATCTCAAACACTATCTCAATTGGAGGTATGGCATAAAAGGCTTGCTCACATTAGTGAGAGAACCTTGAAGTATAGGACACCAAGAACATAGCATTGTTTAATTATTGATCTCAAACACTATCTCAATTGGAGGTATGGCATAAAAGGCTTGCTCACATTAGTGAGAGAACCTTGAAATGAATATGTAGGGATCAAAGTGTACTTGGATTTCCCAACATCACAAAACAACATATGATATACAAGTGTGGAGCTTGTCAATTTGGCAAGGCTCATAGATAGCCTTTCAACAACAAAGGCTATATCCATCAGGAACTATTAGATCTTATTCACATAGATGTGTGGGGTCCAAACAAAGAACCTTCTATTTCAGGTTCAAAATATCATGTATCTTTTATTGATGATTGTAATAGGTGGACAATTTTGTTCTTTATGAAGCATAAAGATGAATTCTTCAATTGCTTCAAAAGGTATCTTGCTCTTGTAGCAAGCCAAATAGGTAAATGTCTCAAGAGACTCAGATCAAATGGTGGTGGAGAATACTTATCAACTAAATTTGATGCTTTCTTACCAAAAAGAGGCATCAAAAGAGACGTAACAACTAGATACACACCTGAACTCAATGGAGTAGCTGAAATAAGCAACAAAACTATAGTTAAAGTAGCTAGATCTATGCTAAATGAAAAGATTCTATCTAATTATCTTTTGGTAGAGGCTATATCAACAATGACATATGTTGTAAATAGAGTCCCACTAAAGTCTTTAGATGGTATGACTCCCTATGAAGTGTGGAATGGAAGAAGGCCAAGTCTAGAGCATTGAAAAATCTTTGGATGTCTAGCTTATGCTCACATACCTTCCCAAGTAAGAGGGAAATTGGATCCCAAAGCAGAGAAGTGTGTCTCTATTGGTTATGATCAAAATAAAAAAGAATATAGATTGTATAATCCCACTAACAAAGGCTTCTTATTTAGTAGGGATGTAGTCTTTGATGAAAATAAATCTTGTTTTGATGATGACAGGAAAGTGAATCTACCCTATGACTTGGAAGAAGAATTTCCATCTCTTCCAACAAAGGAACCAAAGCACCTTGAAGATAGTGACTCTGAAGATGACTTGATAGAGAGAAATTGAAGCTATGGAAGAAAAAAGGGAAAGCTAAGGTGCAAGACCTAACTCAAGGCTCAGAAAGCTCTCTTCAACCAATTAGAAGGTCAATGAGAGAAAGAAGAAACCAGAAAGATATGGATTTGATACCTCTTTGGTTACAAAACATTCAATCTATATGGCCAAGGACTCCAACAATGAAGAACCAACTTCTTATGAAAATCTCAAAGCAAGAAGGAATGGAGAGAAACAATGGATGAAGAAATGGAAGCTCTTATGGACAATGACACATGGGAACTTCTTTCTAGCAAACCATCAATTAAGGTAATTGCTTATAAAGTAAAAAGGAACTCAGATGGTAGTATTAATAGATACAAGGCAAGGTTACTATCCAATCGGGTTTGCCCAAGCCCATGGGATAGATTATGTACATGACATGTTTTCTAAGTTTAAAATGGAGAATACTAAGTGTGGAGGTACACCAAGGGAGTTGAATCATAAGCTAAGTGCTTATGAGGGAGAGCCTATTGAAGATATCACAAGCTATTAAATCTTGGTAGGAAGCTTGAACTACGCAACTCTCACAAGGGTGGACATATGCTATAGTGTTGGAGGAAGCTTGTGTAAGAGCATTGAGTTTCACTATCAATATGTTAGGGAGAGGTTATCTACTGGAGAGATCAGTTTGGCATATCTTCCCACATAGGATCACATTGCAGACCTTTTAACAAAGGCTCCACCTACGGAGAAGTTTGAAGCTTTTTGCAAAGCTTTGGGCTTACTTCTCTTTTTGGATTGATTACACATAGCTTGGCACTTCCTTATACATGAGTGCAAGCTCCTTGTTCATTGTATCATTCCTAAGGGGGATTTGTTGATATATTTTGATAGTGATGCGTGTGAACACACTAGGACCACCAAGGCACTATTTTCCCTTTTTAGGAGGTTCCCACTAGCTTGTATATATGCCTATAACTCTAACGGGTTACTTATCTTTATGTGTTCTCTTGGTGATACATGCATTACTATGTGTTGTGCTCCAAGTTTCTTATTCTTCCTTGTGTTGAAAAAGGCATTATATCATTTTAATCAAGCACCATGTGCTTGGTATGAGAATATGCATGTCTACTTGATTGCACATGGTTTTGAGAACAATCCAAGTGAGAGAACCTTATATATTATGTGTGCAAATGATGTGCTTCTGGTTATTGTTCTCTATGTTGATGACATGCTGCTCATTGGTCGTAATGAGAAGCATATTGCTGATTTCATAGCTAATTTTCATGCCTCATTTGAGATTTAAGATTTGCATCATTATTTGGGCATTCAATTTATTCAAGTTGATGGCAGAATAGCTTTGTTTCAAACAAAATTTATTGACACATTACTACAATATTTCTTGCCTTGAAGATTGCAAACCTATTGCCATTCCTATGGAAACATGTTTATGGTTGAGTGTTTACACACATCACTACCTAAATATATCAACACTTTTGTGTACCTAAGTATCGACTTAGGGACTTGAGGAGAAAGAGACTATACCTCAATCCCCTACAAGTGCATATAGTGGGGATTCACGCTTTAATTATCAATCCAAGAAGTATCATAACCTAGCCGAGTGTATGAGGACATGCATTCAAATGACAATCAATGAAAATGTGAACTAACAAAGGTGCAAACAAGTGTAAACTATCACAGTCAAAGTTTTCATGGTTGGCTATGGTGTCGCAATACCTAGAGTAGTATCCAACTATAAATCAAGCTTTTCTCTCAGCTCCGAACTCAGAATATAAATAGTAGTGGGTTCATTTTGAAGCTCTCGAGAAGACGCATCCAATTCTGGTATTTTCACTTGATTTTGATGTTCTTGCTTCAAGTTATGAGCAAAATATTGAGCCACGGGAATGACCTACCTATGCTTCAGCACCTGCTCCACTTCACACACACATTACCAACAACAAACAAGTACTACCATGGATAGACAACACTTCAAAGCACTCTTTTCAAGCCACATACATGCATGCAATCTCACAAGGAAGAAGATACAGAGAGGAGAAAACACAAATTCGAAATTTTGTGCTCTTGATTCTCACAATGGCCAAAAAGTCTTTACAAAGAGTCACAAAATGACTTATATACATGTGCCCTAAAATTGGTCCTTTCACACAATAGACCGGCACTTTATTGACTAAAAGACTAATTCTCTACTAGTTTACAAGGGTAATGATACAGATATCTATGGATATGCATCTAGAGGACTCGTCTAATGCATTTACATCGGAAAATATATTACAAAGGGGCTATGTTACAAAAATAAAGTGTCCAAATCGGAAAAATTTTGGGGCCCTTCTTTTTCTCTACATTTCTGCTCTTCTTTGCTCTACAACACTCTCCCCCTCTTTGTCTCTGTCATCCCTTGACACGATTCACTTATTGTCTCTAGTTCTATGCCTGTAGTCGATCTCGTTCCTTATTAACTGATAGCCTCTTTATAGTTGACCACTGCTAGCTCATGCGGAAGTCATAATGATATAGTTTTACCATCAATCAAGGAATTGATCATAACTTGGGACCTGTTGCATTGGTTTTGGCCTATTCTTTTCTTTCCACTACGCACGCAACCAGTGGAGATGGACTACAATAGATTTGTAGTCTAGCTCACCAATAACCTCTTAGTATTTGCACTGCAAGCACCATACGGAAGGTATGAAGGTGTGAATTTCTAGCCTTCGATCTGGACCTCCTGAAGATCAAGAGGATGAAGCACCTTCCAAGGCCCGGGATCTACCATATATCTCCTTGCATTTCTTCATGGGTAGTTGTTGGCCTTGATCCGTCCTTGCCTGTTGCGTAGTTTCCAACGTTGTGTGCCCCTACGGGGCTCTATGTAGAGATGAATGTTGTGTGCCCCTGGGGGGCTTCCTGCAGTGTTGATTCTTCAAATTGATTTTGTTTAGTGACGCTTGTTTCTTGGTTTTCTTCTTCTTTTCTTTTTGTTTGACTCTCCTTTAACACCACCCCTCCTGAACTCTGTCATCCTCGACAGGCTTTGGATGTCGATGAGAGTACATCCTATATACCTTTTGCTCTGTTTCATTAAGCAGATTGGCATCACATATCATGAGTTGCTTCCATTGTTATGCTTTTAGACCATCATGTGGTGCATGTCTATGGTTTGCAAAGAAGCTTGATTCATATGCCACAAGTCTAGCATTTAGATTACTTGACATCTTCAAGAAAATTATAAGTCAATCTCAAAGAATCCTGTAAAAAAGGCTTCCTCAAAAGTTTGCATGTATGGGCTTGGCAAAAACATAAGTCTAGAGTAATATGACATAATTGTAGAACAACTAGGCATAACAGATAGATAAAAAATGAGGATATCTATGCCTTGGTTAATGCCGATGAAATTCAAAAATGTATATTCTGCATGCTTAAAAACTTTGAGTACTGTGAGTATCATACTGAGGATTTTATTAGTCATCTTTATTGTGAGATCGGGTACTGTCGCATAACGGTTTAGCCAAAACTTGATGGATCTCACCATGTATTCCTCAGTCGGTAAATAGTTGTGAGGCAGACTTGGAAGTAAAGGGTAATTCAACCATTGCTTATTGATCTTACTAGTTCTTTGTAAATCCAAAAATTCTTGTGCATCACATCGACGTGGCGTCTGGCAAAAAGAAGGATTCACCTAGAATAAATATGGTGATGCTTGCCAATGCACCCGTAATGTTGGATTCTTTTTCAAAAACTTCCTTCTCCACAATGGTTGTGCCGCCTCAAATTCTTCTTGAGTGTAAGTGAATGTGTTTGTCTTGAAGTTCAACTTGTCATCTGGATTTTTTTGTGTAATTTGCTTTATATAACGGCACGTCTGCTCTTTCAACAATCCATAAGGTATGTTGAACGGCTTTATGATCTGTTGCAAGTCCTTGCCTTTAATTTCTGCTTCTTTCATTACTTTGACTACTTCATTTTCAAAATTTTTCGTCAATCGGGACACCACTAGTGCCCATTCCTTCTACCCTAGTTCTACGGTATACAGCATTGGATGATCATCACTAGGTTCTGCCGCCTGCTCTATTATTGGTGAATGATAGATCAGGGGAGATAGACGACATACCTCTACCTCATCAGTAGGATTCCCTTGTTGTGGCTCTACTAGTGTCTCGATGTTTCTAGCATCTTCTAATTGTTTCCTAAAGTGAGCAATGATTTGATCTTTTTCTTCATTGTCCTTGATGTTGGCTTTGAGCTTCTCTTCAATACTAGTCTTTTCTTCATATATGGTCCTCACTTGATCTGCATCTTGTATACATTGCTCAATATACTTCGCAATTGCGTCTTTCCATTTGAGATTCAACTCCTTAGTGTCTGTAGAATATTTCGTTTCTAATACCTTGTAGCTCTCCTGTGCTTGTTTAAGCTGATTTTCCATACCTTCCAATTGTCTGCGTACCTCATGTGTGGCATTGTCATCGGTATTTGATACCTCTAAGGGTTTATCCATTAATAGAGAATTCATGAGTTCTTTGTTCCTACTCCTCAGATTATCATTTTCGTCCATATATACTTTGATTTGAGTTTTCAGGAGTTTGCTTCGGTTGAGTATACGACCTTTCTCTATGTCAAAAGCTACTTTTTGTTGTTCTAAGTCTTGAACTTTCTTTTGTACTTCTTCAGCTTGTTGCATGAGACCATTTTGTTGTTCTTGTGATACTTGGAAATCCTCTTTTGCGGTTTGCAATTCGGCATCTTTCAGAGATAATGCACTTCGTAAATTTACTATGGTGGTCATGAGCTCTTCACTCATTGTCTGAAATCTATACTTGTCAGCCATCAACATTTCTTTCTCTTGATCTTCTTCCATGAGCACCATTTGTGTAGTCATTGCATTATCAATCATGGTCTTTACAAGGGGCTTCAGTTTATTGATGTCCACATTTAACCAAGTTTGCGGTATAATAGGTTCTTCGCTTGTGGTAACATCCTTTCCTTGTGCCATGTGTAGTGTTGTTTGGTGAGGCTACCGAATATGGAGCTGTATCGTTGGCTCAGCATCTTTGGTTGCTCCCTTCCCTTGTGGCCTATCATCTGGAATCTCAATCATAGTTTTTATCGGAGTTTGTTGTGATAGTACCTCTTTTTCTAGCTTCCTTTGCAATTTGTCCTTAATGGGTGGTACCACATTTGTTTTTCGTGGAGATGCTTCTTTTACACTGATCTTGGACTAGGTATTCAACTGCATGGTGTGCCTTCCTTCATGGGGTGCTTCTTGATTTTGTACTTGTAGATTTTGATCTTTGGAGGTGTGGTGGACTTGATGAATCTCCGTCCAATCTTCATTATTTGTCTCTATTCTTATATCTGTGTCCAATGTATCGTGTTCATGAATAGACTCATCATTGGAACTTGAATCCTCAAGCCCCAATTCCTTGTATCTGGTGACTTGTGATGGGCTGTGGTCTTTTTGACTCTTTTTTTGAAAGCATTTGGACTACCTATATTGGTGTCCTTGTACAGTAAGTTTTACCTAGCTGCGCATGTAAGTATGTGTTTCTTTTAAAGCGGTTGATAGATGCCTTTGTGTTATTAGAGGTTGAGTTAACGAGACCCGTGGTAGTAGGTGTGTTTGTTTAGATTGAGGGGTCTTCTGTACTTCTTCTTCTCTAGCCCACTTGGCTTGACACATAGTAGTTCTCAAACTTGTTCCAACTTCTTCTCATGATATGGATGCTTTCTTCTTCTTTGGAATTGTTGCACACTTCACGTATCTTGCCATTTCAATAGAGGTAGGCATTAATCATAAGCATTCCTTCATTTCTAGTGCTTTGTAGATCAATAGGGTCAAGGTAGAGCTCCCATTCAAAAACTTCTTATGGTCCCATTTCTTCTTAGCTTCGAATAAATGTTCCTGTATGTATGGTGTAAAGTTGACTTTGTTCCCGATTTGCCTCATAGCATAAAATAGAAATTGAACTACAATCTCTTGAGGCGCTGTATATCTTTTCATGCTCGCAAAACAGAAATATTGATGCACCACCCGAACTGCCTCTTCAATATTTGTCCTATTGATTTCCATAAAGGTCTTCTTTTTAGCTTCGTGACATTCATTTTTAAGATTTGTTAGGCTGTCTTGATTCCATCCAAAAGCTTTGTTGATGAGCTCATGCGTAAATCAAGCATGTTTCCATTCTCCAGTTTTGTTAAGAACTGTAGCTTCTAGTACTGAGGGCATATCCACTGCTGCTTGTAGTGTTTTCATCACCTGGGTACATCGTTGAAAATCCGGTAGATAAATTGGAAGTCATAAAAATGCATCAATTCTTGTCCTTGTCCATACATCCGTAATGCTTGGTAATCCATGTTATAGAGTTTGGAAATCCTGCAACATCAATGGAAATTGATGGTCTCTATTCATAATCTTGATTGTGGCAAAATAGATGAGGTCTGCCACCGGTTGGTCTTCACGGAACCAATGACCTCTTGCTTTCATAATTGACTCCAAAGGAAGAACCAGGACCTCTTGCTCATGCGTAGCTTCCAAATCAGATGATGCCATCTACACTTAAAGCACACCACAATCAGTGTTAAAATGGTTGCATGATTTATCTCGAATTAATCTCCATGGATCAAACAGTTCTCCGAGTTACTTGTGTCGTCCTTCCCCGTGGGTGTAAGGAAGGTAATACCTGGGATTTTTTCATATAATTTTTCTTATTTTTGCTGAAAGAAAACAAAAATGTTAGTGAATAGCCAAAGCTTTATTTTATTTTTAATTATTTTCCTTGAGGTTATTGTACAAGTGCTCTCCTATTCCTTGGGAGGGAAATGTGCATCACTAATAAGTAGAAGAAGAGTTATGTGCCGAATGCATGGCCTTGTAATGTGGCCCTATCATGCACGTTCGAGGTGTATGGAACTCAAGATGTGTGCAAGAAGAAGTTGTTGGCGGGTTTGTAGACGGCGATCGAGATTTGGGTATTCAAATCAGTGTTATTTTGTTGTTCTTGACTGCAACTTTGTCTCCTCTTGTGCTTTGTGTAGCTGTCGTATTGTGATTCTTCTTTGCTCGCCATACATATCTTTGAGTTGATTTCTTTGAGCACTCCTGTTTCTGCCATTTTGGGTTATCGCATCTTTCTTGCTCCTTTGACTTCATTTTGGATGGATCTTTCCTTTGTACTGGTGTCTTCAGTTTAGTTTTCTTCATTGGCATAGTTGATTTGGGAATCCATATTTGTGTTCTTGAGGGTTGAGCAACAATCAGTTTCTTTGGGATCCATAATTGAACAATCTTCTATAGACCTAGTGATCCAGCTTGGCTTGTAGTCTTGACCTGTTGTTGGTTCCTTTGTAGATGATGGCTTTGTTGTTGATGATATGCTGCTACTTGATCTTTCCAAATCCATGCGTGTCTGGCCTTGAATGGGATTTATTCTAATGTGGGAATTTTTGGGTTGATTACTCTGACTAGTCGCTCTTGGGCTCAATTCCTCACTAGAGGTCTCAATGGAAATGATGTTAGTTGAAAGGCCCAATGGATGATGGGGAGGTGTGAGATCAATAAATGGTCTAAACACAGGTGAAGTACTTGGAGGTTAGGGTTCCATAGTAGAGGTGGATGCATAATCACCTTCATGCATGCTTAATTGATCTCTGAGAGCTAAGCAAGTTGATTTGATTGGTCTTTAATCTAATAAATTAAACACTTCTAGATGCCCTATCTTGGTTGATAGGTAGCCTAAGGCAAGTTGGATGGTTACTTCATATTCGTATATCCAATCTTGACCTAACACAAGTTCTTCTAATAGATCTTGATCATTGCACACCAATAGTTTTTGTTGCATCGTGTTATTTCCTAGGTGCAATGATAAGGTAATCTCGCCTATGCATTTAGTAACATTGCCTCCTATTCCAATCGGATGTGCTTTGGTTGGATGTAATTGAGCTTTGAGCTGATGAGTCAAAGAGGATCTGATGCAGCTGATAGCTGTTCCTGTGTCAATGAGAAAATCCACCAAGTGGTACTCCTTTGTTCCCGCTCCTAAGTTCAAATATGGTTGTCGCACTTGAGGTCCTAGGGTTTTCGAGGCTCTAAAGTTAGCCATTAGGATGGGCTCCTCTCCTAGCCGATATCTTTCATCCCTCTCTCTCATCCATTCTTTCCATTTCTTTATTCGTTATAGGGCTTCTTGTCTTGCTTCCTTGCGTATTTTTTCGTCCTCTTCTCGTCTACTCTTTGCTACTAGAAGTCTTGATAGCATCTCCTCTGTTAATGGCTCTAAATACTTCTTCACTTGACAGCCACTTATATAGTTTGGTAGTACTCCTCCATCTAGGGTTGCTAAGTTGATGGCTCCACTAGTTGATATGCGATTGATCACCAAGGATCCATATGCTCTTTTTTGCAGTTTCTTTGCATGTTGCTTGTTGGCATACAAGTCATAAGAAGAGCATGCAGACACAAAGGAGCAATCATGCACAATATGGCAACAAGGCCCAATCATTTTTTCCAAAAATTCTTTCCAACTCAAGGGATTTTGAAGGTAAAAACTTGTGCTAAACTTGGAATGTTTACAGGATCATAGACAGCTTTTGGAGGAATCAAAGCAAGTCCCATTGTGTGCAAGCTTGGGAACATGCTTCCTGGGCAGACGAGCATAGCAAGGAGGAGCGGCTTGAGGTTGGAACATATCTCAACCCCCTCAGTCCATTCTTAGCATAGGCTAAGTGCGAGTAGTTGTTCTGATTGACTAGGGGTACAATAAGAAATCTTCAAGTTCTAAGAGCCTCTAACTTCTCCAGTCCAAGAACAGGTTAAATTGCAGTCAAGGGACAACTTAAAGGAAAATAACTTAAACTAAGTGGACGAAGAACATCAAGTACGACACACTTAAGTGCTCCTAACGATGTTAAATTAAAGACAAGAACACACATACAAAGGAACTCAAAAGGAACAAGTGATTGGTATCAAAGAATCAGCAATGTTGTTGTTGTAGTATGCCCTTGGGGAGCCAAGACCCACACCACCTTGCATGGAAGCAAGAAGGAAGGCTCAAGAAGGACTCTCTTTTCATCCACCCTAACCTCAAACATGTTCAAGCCATTGGCCATCAGCCTGCAGCTATGCCACATGCTTGAAAACATGGAGAGAAGGGAGTCAATGATCCTAGTAACATATGTAAAATACAAGAAAGTTGCAACACTCTACTTACATACATAGGAAATGCTAGCATGCACACACACCTCACTCTCTCACACTCTAAGACTAAATACACATATGTACAATGCCTTAAGAGAAAAGAGAGTTCTTCCATTCAAAGGATATATACATGAGAGCACATCGAACCAAAAGCTCCCCTCTTTACAAAAATGAGCCTCTATATATAGGCTAAGCACAATTCCCCATGTGTTCCTTTTGAAAAGTCAAAAAGGGAACATGTGCTCATATCTCTCTAGATCTTTGCAAATATTCCTTCCAACCACCCTCTTCAAGACAAATATGGGCGTGAGAATTCTTCTACGTGGGAATTTGGATGTGTGCAAAAAGGGCTTTCATTGCGAAGGCTTCAATACCATAGCCTAAAGGAAATATCAAAAAGGGGCTTAGGAGAGTGTTCATATGGACATCTCCTAAATACAAAAAAAAGGTATTTTTATGAGGGCTAGAGGGTGCCATTGCATGAGAGAAATTGTGGCCAACCCTTATAACAACACCCTCCTCCTCCTAGACTTTGTCATCCTCGACAAAGCTAAGAAAGGAGAAGCATTCATTGTTGAACTAGTGCAAGTGTGAGTCTTCAAGTCTTTAAATCTGCATCACTACAATCCTCAATTTTGTAAGTCTTCAGGCCTGCAATGCTGCGCGACACAATCCCCTTGGGGGGCAGTCAGCCCAGCCTCCATCCAATGTGCCTTCTCTAGAAGCTCCAATACCTGAAATTTAAACATACACAACAAGTAGATTGAATTTGAAAAGAAGTATCCCAGTAAGGATTAAAAGTGCCTATCTCTTATATTCCAGTGTTGCCAAAATCTGTTACTTCCAAGTGAGTGTGTGACATATTGCAATGTATAGCATGAGATGAATGCGGTTTCATGATTAACTTATGTTCCTGCCATCATTCATACTATGCTCGTATCAGCAAGATTTAGCATGAGTATTATGTGTTCACAAAATGATTATACAATAGTGCAACATTATGACTCCTATCATTCTACAAGCATTCATGAAATTCAAAACAGCTTATCTAGAGTTATTCCTGCAAAGCACAGTTTCAAATCATCTATAGGAGGAAAGAAGGATCAATGCTGAAGTTCTAAGTGTGTTGGCCTGTAATGCATTATGAAAAAATAAGCCTTAAATGAGCATTGTGAAACTAGAGAGTTACTACCCTAGCAAAAAACAATCACTCATTTGTGACTTCACACTTAACTTAGTTCAGGTCTGAAAAATTTCAACCCCCTATGTGCATGTTCACCTTTAAATATCCTTTAAAGAATACATGCTCACATCATGAAGAACATTTTGAAGTATAAGCATTATGCACCCAACCTAGGAATTTTACTAGAAACAGCCACTTGCTTTAATAAAGAGTAGAATCAAGAGAGATGCATTGGCATGTAGCAAGAGTTGTGTAGTATTGTACCTGATTCCTGTTAGTGGGTCAATGGATACAGAACATCAAGCAACATTCATACCATTGTGACTTTTGTATCTGAGAAAGTCTAAATCCACACACTCTTCCAGTAGCTTTGCTAGATCAAAACAAACCCTTTAGATTCTTTGCCTAAAATATTGAGCAGACACTCTCTTGGAGCAAGACAATCTTAGCACAACATTCACACATCAAAAAACGCAAATTTCCTTTCAAACATATGTGATCATATGCAACCACAGAAACATATAGAGGAAGAAACAAGCAATTTTATCCATTTCCAATGATTATGACAAGCATGAAATAGAAACTTCACAAGATCAGGAAGCACCATCCTAATTCTTTCGAACTTGTAACACTCAGAATCAAGAGGAATTGAGTACAAAGTTAGCAATTGAAGATAAGCTTCTCATTTAAAGATCAACAAAGAAGAATTCAGTAACCCCAAAAGCTGTTTAATCATCATAAGGGACTCCTTCCCCAAGGAGAAGAATCAATATACTCCAGTCACCTGCAAGCTTTCCATTAAGCAAAAAGATCATATATATGATGAATGCATAGATATGAGGTGCCTAGAGGCATCAACATGTGTATCACTCCATGGTGGGGCTTAAAAAACCTTCAAAAGACGACAAGGGAGTGTGGAGCCTGCATAAGCACAATAACATGGGATGGTGGGGAACATAATTGAAAACATGCAAACTCTCAAGGAGATCAAACATCAATAGAGCATGGGAAGAAAGTGGGCAAAAGGGGGTTCACCCCTCAAGTCCAAGGTGTGCCAAGGGTGGCCTTACAATACCACCTTGAACACTTGTGTCCCATAGCCTTACACTACTATGGACACAGCATTACCTCCCAAGAGTGATGCGGTTCTCTAGGATAGTAATAAAAGCTTGAATCTTCCCACCAAGCCATGAAGTGCAATGGCCACCAAAAATTAAGTTGTTCTGAAGGGAGAAGCTCCAATTTGTTCATTAAAACTTGTGTAAATCTCAAGGTCATAGTTACTATTTTTTTTCATTCAAAACCTTAAAAGGATCAAACATCTCATTCTAACTGGAAGGGCCATGCGAAAAGGAATTATTTTGTCCATGGGGAAGAGAGTCATAAGCTCTCAGGACACAATCTCAAATACATGGGCAATCACCCGAGGTGAGAAACCAATTAATCTTGAAGGTGACAAGAGACCATAAAGAACCTTGAGTGTTTCCAATTGTTAATTGGTGACTCTTGATCCACCATGCAGCCCTTTCTAAGCCAAAAATGTCTTCCGACATAATATGTTTGGCACATGTGGCCACTTGCAATAAAACAGAGCAGATGTGGAGCGTAGAATGCATCAAACATTTTGATTCATTTGGTGTGTTGTGAGTACATATGAGCATAGGAACGATGTGAAAAATCAGGTGAGTTGTCTCACAAACAGTGTGTAATCATATCAAAAGTAAATGTGCATTCATTCCTCCAATTAGTGCAAACAAAAATTTCTTTTCAAAGTGTGCATTCAACCCGGTTCAATCAACCAAAACTCGATCAATGACAAGCACAATCAAACAACTTGTTATAATCCATGTCTTTGCACACCTGCAATGTACTTGAAAAGGTCATACACTCTATATAGCATTGATCGCAGCCCTGGCCCCCAATCAATGGTAAGAGGTATGGACCCTTTCACTATCCTCGGGCCATCACAACCTTCTTATCAAATGATACATCAAGTAAAAAAGCACAAGTGATTATACCAAGCCAGAGAGAACAATATAAACGGGCATGTAAATACATATTCATGCCACTCTTTTTCACAGGGTGAAAGCCTAAGAAAATGAAACCAAACCCCTAAACTAGGGTAACTCAATAGTCATCTGGCAACTAGCACATCATTCACATTATGCCCTAGTTTTATGTCAATGGACCTCAAGTTGTTTTGGCAAACAATGAGCTGGAATACTAGGCAACCTAATGCACCAAGTTGCCCAAGAATTCACAAAATATGTAACCATAAAATGCATGGGCATCTCAAGCCTATGAGCACACTTGATCATAATGAGACATAGAGAGAGTATCATGTGGTAGAAGCTTTCTCTCTGCTTGTATCAACAAGAGAGGGGAAGTAAAGACACGTGAGCTTTAAGATCAAAACATAGAATGCAATATGATTTATCATTCAAATGCATGCTTCCTCAGTTATGTGCTCAAATCATATGCATGTATGACATAGATCGCACAAGATTGTGAGTCGGGAGGGAATTTAGTACCTTCTACAAATGTCATGGAGTTCATTCCCTTGATCTAAATGAGTGATGTGGACATCAACTTGGTGAAAACAACACATTAGATCGTGTGCGAGTAACAATATTGCACGTAAAGCTTTGTAAGGACTATAAGTGGGGAGGGAATGAGATAAACTCGAAAAAGCCCAGAAGCAAAAAAGATCCTTCCCATTGAGAAGTTATTCTATTGGAAAACTTTCGAGGAAATACTAACTCCGACCTTTAATGTGGTAGACATTCTTTGGTTAGGTATATACACAACCCTTAAGAGTAATAAAAAAGACATCGTATCCTAGTGAACACCAGGTTCCCCTGGAAGTTGCAATGGACCAAGCTTTTCCATGGATAGTTCGGCATTCAACAGGTGTGATTGAGCATGCATGGTCAGGCAGAGCACCATTCACGCGAGCTTCAACTTTAAAGGGCTTCTGCAACTATTGAAAAAACAACAGCCATCACCCACAAGAGATTCTTAAACAGAGATTCGAGTAAGTCTTAAAATAAATCATGAGATCAATAGTAACTTCCAAAGCTTAATCTAATTTCTAAGATGTAATACCAGTACTTGTCTACCCTCAACTACCATTTCTGACATTATCTTAGTTATCCCAACAACCCTGTAAGCAATTGTGATATTGATCTATGATTCCATTGACCATAACTATAATGTGCTTTGCAAAAAAAGAGCTTTCTTCAAGAGAAACAGTAACAATGCTTCATTGTTCAAAGTAAAAAAAAAAACAACACATGCAATAGTAATGACAATCCAGCTAGGTACCAATATTCAACGAGTCGACCATGCATCACCATGATGAAGAACCCCAAAGAGAAATACATGGATGCGTGGAGGTCAAGGAGAAGGCCGCAATCGTGCATGTTTCCTTCTACCCTCAACATGCAGCAGACCCTTTGTAGTGGCAGTAGAGGGAAACATGAAGAGGAGACCATGCAAGAGAGCTTAATAGAGCTCAGCTCCCAAAGGCAGAGAAGAAGCTGGGCACACAATACTAGCATTGTAGAGAAGGGGAGTCGCATATAGACACAACCAGTCAAAGGCACAAAGGTGGAACAGAGGGTTGGAAACTCTTCAATGAGCAAGGTGGAACAAAGGGTTGGAAACTCGCATATCAAGTAACCCACACATAGAAACTCTTCAATGAGCAAGGTGGAATAGAGGGCTGGAAACTCGCATATCAAGTAACCAGTCAAAGGCACAAAGGTGCACAACTCAATACTCTTAGGAGGCAAGTCTTGGAGACCTTGAGCATTTCCAAAACGAAGCAACACTCCTGAACTTGGATGGGGAGCATGAAATTGGTGGCAAACTGTATCGGTGAGAGTGGTGTGAAACCTGCAACAACTCGACCCCAACATTAACACAAGTGAGAAGATCGGGAAGCACAAAGGCTCAAACTCATCTCGGTAGTGTAGAGACACTGATGGGGAGTTGGAGGCAAGTGATAGAGAGGAGTTTGATGGAGCGGGACCTCGCTCTAATAGATTAAGAGGGGTAAGAATTAGCGAGCTGTAGTAGCCCATGAGATGTGCCTAGAGGAAAGTTTTGCCGAAAATGAAACACGGGAGAAGTTCTTCTCAGGCCAACGCTTTCAAATAATGAATGGGGCAGACTGGGGTTAGCAGCTGAAGCATAGAGCATCATATATTCCCTAGCTTTGTCTGCACATTCCTTCATAGAGCAGGTTCATGACGACTCCATGGAACACGAAGCCCCGCGCATGCTGAGGAGTCATCCGCAGGCAGAGAGCATGCTAACCCTTGTAACAGCCGTCTTTCCCTCATCCGGGCAGCGACAGAGGCACTTGTCGACTGTGTCTCAAAGGAAAGGGACGGAAGGGGAAGCCCGAAGCAAAGGGAGCTGGGAGCTCAAACCTTTCACCTGCACAGATAGGAGATGTCAGTCCTGTTAGTATATGATCAATGTCTACCCCTCATGATTGTATGCACATTTTGTAAGGCCCCCTTTATGAGGAGAAGCCAAGCATGCATTACCCAATTGATGGGAATCCCAACTTGAATGTTGGATGAAGGTCATATTGGACCATGTAAGATATTATAAGGAAAGGGAGTTATCAAGGTCCCCAATTGTGGGGTCCGGGGCAGCGGTGAGCAGCCCCGGCTGGGGGGTCCAAGGGGGCCAGCAGGCCCCCTGGCTGGGGGTCCCAGGGGGCCAGCGGGCCCCCTGGTGGGGGTCCGGGGGCAGCGCCCCCAGCGCGACGGTAAAGGGAATATTCCCTGTCAGAGTCAGAAATCATTTATATTTGTTAGGTCAGTTCAACCAGTCTAAGCCGTGTATGGCAATTACGCGGGCGGTGGCCGCCCACGCTCTACCGCCCATGTATAGCCGTCCATGGCAGGCCACCCATGATCCTATATATACATGACTTCTGCACTACCTAAGACATTGAGTTGAGCCAGCATACCTCTACCTTGTATCTCCCTATCTAGAGTTGTCTAGATCACCATTTAAGCTCTACCTTGAGAGCGCATGGGTGGACAACGCCATCATCTTTGTACTTGCTGCTAGTAGAAAATTGTTGAGATTCTCCTATATCTGTTATCTTCTCTGTTATTGCTCCTGTGTTATATTGCGTAACTATTGTCTTACATGGTATCAGAGCTGTAAGGTTCGAATAGCTTGAGAAGTATCATTATTTTAGCCTACTAGCAGACTAGAATATCAGTAGATTATTCGAGTGATTACATGATGGCTTCATCATCGAACAGTAGTCTTGGTGCTTCAGCTAATGTTAATGCTGCACCTATTCGAATTCGTCCACCTGCATTCACTGAAGGGAAGCTGGATGGAACCAACTATACACTCTGGAAGTTCAAAATTTCTGCAATTTTGGACTCCTATGAATTACTTGACACTGTCATGGGACCGATGGGATTGGATCCAGAGCCTATACCAGTTGAAGATCCAGCAAATTCAAGATTGATGATTCAGCCAGATCCAGATCTTCTACGAGCTTGGAAGAGGCGGAATGCTGATGCATTATGTGCGATTGTCACTAGTGTAAGTGATTCTGTGCTTACTTTAGTTCAACATACTACTAAAGCACATGAGGCTTGGGGCATATTGGCTCGACAATATGAGACCAAGAACTACACTAGGATACAGAATTTAGAAAATCAGTTGGCAAATGAAAAACATTCTGATTCTGAAAAGGTTGAAGATTTTATCAAACGGATAAAGCATCTTCAAGATCAATTAGCTGCAGTTGGTGTTGTTATAACACCAGAAGAGCTGGCTCGAAGATCTGTACGTGTTCTTCCAGCAAAGTATGATGGATTAGTAACAGCCCTTAACACTCAGGTAAGGCCAACTCCTCTTACATTTGAAGAGTTTTGTGCCATGCTTTTAGAAGAAGAGATGCGGCTGAAGAATCGGCAAAGTACAACTGATGCTGCATTCTCAGCAAATGCAAAAGGTAAAGGCTCTTCAGAGGGATCAAAGAAGAAGCCAAAGAAGAAAAAGTTCACAGGAAGTTGCTTCTATTGTGAAAAGAAAGGCCATGCCATCAAGGATTGCAGAAAGAAGCAAGCTGATGAACGGAATGGGACTGTAAAATCATCATGGAAGAACAAAGAGTCTGCAAACAACACAGAGCTGGAACTTTGGGTAGCTATTGAAGAGGTATGTTCATCTGCTCAAGCTCGTGTTGATGAGCCATGGATTTTAGATAGTGGAGCTTCTCGCCATATGACTAGTAAAAAGGATTGGTATAGTTCCCTAGTGCCTCTGTGGGAATCCATCAATGTAGTGGTGGGAAATGACTCCAAGTGTCCAGCTGAAGGAACTGGAACCATCTCTTTTATCACTTCTCCAGGTGTTGAGAAAAAGTTATCCGATGTTCTCTATGTACCTACACTCAAAAGAAATTTGTTGTCAGTTTCTGCAATAACAGATCGTGGACTCGAAGTTCACTTCAATAAGAGTGGTGCGGAAATCATGGATTCATCAGGTAATGTTGTAGGTAAAGGCATACGACGGGATAACTTGTATGAGTTAAGTGCTTTAACTGCTACAGAAGATAAAGATGTAAGCAGGTTATGGCACCGACGATTTGGGCATCTCGGATTTGCAGTTTTGAAGGAGATGCAACCAACAGGGATGGTTGCTCATATGCCTGCATTTTCAGAGTTGCAGGAACCTTGTGAAGCTTGTATGATGGGCAAGCAACAACGAAAGGCATTTCCAAGAGAGACCAGCAATCGATCTCAAGCTCCTCTAGAGTTGGTACATGCTGATCTCTGCGGTAAAATGTCTACACCTGCTTTAGGAGGATCTTTCTACTTCTTGCTGTTAGTCGACGATTATAGTAGAAAGATGTGGGTTTATTTCATTCGAGAGAAGGCTGATGCTTTTGAAAAATTTAAAACGTGGCATAAGTATGTAGAAAATGAATCAGGAAGGAAATTGAAGAAATTTAGAACAGATAGAGGAGGTGAATTCTTGTCAACAGAATTCAACAATTACTGTAAGGAGCATGGTGTGAAAAGGCAACTTACCACAGCTCATACACCCCAACAAAATGGCGTTGTTGAGCGCAGGAACAGGACAGTAGTTGAAATGGCTCGTTGTATGTTGAAGGCTCAAGACATGCCTGATTCATTCTGGGCAGAAGCAGTCAATACAGCAGTCTACATCCTCAATCGAAGCTACACAAAAGCACTGAAGGGGATGACTCCTCAAGAAGCATATTCTGGTAAAAAGCCTTCAGTTTTGCATTTCAGAATTTTTGGTTGTTTCTGTTATGCACATATTCCTGATTCAACAAGATCAAAGTTGGATTCAAAAAGCAAAAAGTGTGTCTTCCTAGGATATAGTGAAGAGTCTAAAGCATACAGGTTATGGGATCCTGAGGCAAGGAAGATTTTTGTCAGCCGAGATGTGGTGTTTGATGAACGACCACACTTAGTAGAAGATAAAGGTAAATCTACTATCTCATCAAGCGGAGAAATATCTCACCTTGTGCCTATCAAAAGACAGGTTAAAGTTGAGGAGGAGGAAACATCTGATGGAGAAATTTCCTCAATAAAAAGCCAACCAGTTGTAGCTGCACAGCGTAAGCCACTACCGAAGTGGGCACAACAGCTCTTTGATGATCTTAATCCACATGTAGATGTACCAGAATCATCATCGGATGGATTACGAAGATCAAAGAGAATAGAGGAGCAAAGAAGAGCCTCAGAACACATTGTTAACATGGCTCTAATGGCAGATATCATGGGTTCGATAAAGGAACCTACCACCATTGAAGAAGCCATTGATGATCCAGATTGGAGAGTGGCAATGCAGTCTAAGTATGATAGTATACTCAAAAATGATACATGGGATCTAGTCGACTTGCCGCCAAAGAAGAAGGTAATAGGTACTAAATGGATTTGGAAAGCTAAGTATAAAGCTGATGGAACATTAGAAAAGTATAAGGCACGATTAGTTGCACAGGGTTTTTCACAGATTGAAGGATTTGATGTTCAAGAAACTTTTGCACCAACAGCACGCATGACAACTATTCGGACGGTACTTGCAGTAGCTGCACAAAAGTCTTGGCCTATTTTCCAGATGGATGTCAAATCTGCATTTTTGAATGGTCACCTCAAGGAGGAGGTATATGTATCTCAACCACCAGGTTTTGAGGTGCCCAATTCAGAAAATAAAGTTTGCAGGTTGAAGAAAGCTTTGTATGGACTTAAGCAAGCTCCACGGGCTTGGTACCAACGAATAGATCATTTTTTCAAAAATATGGGTTTTGAAAGAAGTACTTCTGATGCTAACTTGTATGTAACGAAAAGGGATAGCAAGCTAGTTGTTGTCATTGTATATGTAGATGATTTGATCATTACAGGAGATCATCAGGAACTCATCAATCAAACTCGGATCAGCTTGGGAACTGAGTTTGAAATGACAGACTTAGGTCTACTCCATTTTTGTCTGGGAATTGAAGTATGGCAAAGGAAGGATGGCATTTTCATCTCACAACAAAAATATTCCAAAGAAATTCTCAAGGCATTTGGAATGATGGACTGCAAACCAACTAGCACACCTATGGAGGTAAATCATAAGCTATCTATGGATGATAACATGCCTGATGTAGATGCTAAGAAGTATAGGAAGCTCGTTGGAAGTCTTATTTTTCTGTGCAACACTAGACCAGACATTTGCTATGCTGTTGGAGTGTTAAGCAGGTTTTCCAACAAACCTAAGGAGAGTCACTGGAATGCTGGAATGCGAATTCTAAGGTACATTGCAGGAACCTTGGATTTTGGTATTTTGTATACCACAGGTGATACACTCCAAGGATATTGTGATTCAGATTGGGCTGGAGATTGTGATTCTAGAAAATCCGTTTCTGGATATTGTTTCTCACTTGGTTCAGGAATATTTTCTTGGGTAAGTAGGAAGCAACCAACTCTCGCACTCTCCTCCACTGAAGCAGAGTACAAAGCAGCTTGTTTTGCTTCTTGTGAGGCAGTCTGGTTAAGGAGAATTCTTGCAGATCTTGGCTTTCCATCAAATATGCCAACTGTACTCAAGTGTGATAATCAAAGTTGTATGGCTATTGCAAAGAACCCAGTATTTCATGCTCGCACCAAGCACATAGAAGTACAGTACCATTACATTCGTGAGCTAATTGAAGATGAAATTGTGGAGCTAGAATATTGCCCAACAGAGGCAAATTGTGCTGACATATTCACTAAAGCACTTGGAAGAGAGCAGCTCAACAAGCATCTTCAACAGATGGGCATAGGACCGAGACCTACTTGATTTATCATCGGTAAACATTGAGGGGGGGTGTTAGTATATGATCAATGTCTACCCCTCATGATTGTATGCACATTTTGTAAGGCCCCCTTTATGAGGAGAAGCCAAGCATGCATTACCCAATTGATGGGAATCCCAACTTGAATGTTGGATGAAGGTCATATTGGACCATGTAAGATATTATAAGGAAAGGGAGTTATCAAGGTCCCCAATTGTGGGGTCCGGGGCAGCGGTGAGCAGCCCCGGCTGGGGGGTCCAAGGGGGCCAGCGGGCCCCCTAGCTGGGGGGTCCCAAGGGGCCAGCGGGCCCCCTGGTGGGGGTCCGGGGGTAGCGCCCCCGGCGCGACGGTAAAGGGAATATTCCCTGTCGGAGTCAGAAATCATTTATATTTGTTAGGTCGGTTCAACCAGTCTAAGCCGTGTATGGCAATTACGCGGGCGGTGGCCGCCCACGCTCTACCGCCCATGTATAGCCGTCCATGGCAGGCCACCCATGATCCTATATATACATGACTTCTGCACTACCTAAGACATTGAGTTGAGCCAGCATACCTCTACCTTGTATCTCCCTATCTAGAGTTGTCTAGATCACCATTTAAGCTCTACCTTGAGAGCGCACGGGTGGACAACGCCATCATCTTTGTACTTGCTGCTAGTAGAAAATTGTTGAGATTCTCCTATATCCGTTATCTTCTCTGTTATTGCTCCTGTGTTATATTGCGTAACTATTGTCTTACAAGTCCGATCACAGGGCCAAGCTCAACATGCCATTAGGGGGAGCAAGCCCAAGATTTCCACCCCAACAGTAGCTCTGGTGAAAAGAGCAGGGAGCACGAAAGCTCTGTCCCTGCTTCATAACGCAAAGGGAGAAGGGGAGACTCCAGTGAGGTCGTCGCTACCTTCCAGAGAAAGAAGAGAGAGAGGACGAGAATAATGCAATCGCATGTATGAGAGGAACTTCAATTCAAGGTAGCTAACTACCGCATTTCGAGGAGGCCCATCACATGCGTGAGTCAGGTACTTGTTAGAGGTGTCAGGGGAGAGGAAGAGGGAGAGTTAATGCTCCACTTGGCACATACGTTCCTATTTCATGGATAAGGGGGACAAACGGTAATCCCTTCATTCCAATTCCCAACGTTCCCCCATGGTGATCATTAAGAGGTTAGTTGTTGGGGGATTCTTGGACAAGAAGGGATTTGAGTGTTTGTAGGAGAAAAGGGAAAGAAGAGAAGAAAGATACACACTGGAAGCCTCTGTCGATTGATTATAATAAGACAAATATAATGTGAAGCACAATGCAATCCAATGCTTCTGTGCAAAATCCCACAGAGTGCTCAATTACAAAATACCAAATACCCAAGAGACTTGTTGCTGCCCGCCTCCTCTACACCAAACCTCCACCTTCTCCAAGCCTGCACTTGTGCACACCTTGCACCAAGCTTCCACTAAGGGGGAGGGATGGATACCTTCTGTCGACACGTGCACACTTCAATGAGACCTTGGGATCCTTGGGGGACTAGCTTAGCACTCCTCTACACACTTCCTTGATCACTCTTCATGCACACCTTGCACTTCACTTCTCTGCATCGCACACTCTGTGTCTCTTGCAGTTCTCTCCCTTACTTCACTTAGACTATGCTCACTCTTGCTTACACTTAGGATAGTCCAAGAATAGTCCTTGCCTTGATTTGAGTGTGTCAATTCACGTACGCTCCTAACTACAAGAGTATCTTGGTGCTCACTTTGATGTCCCAAGATTGTCTTTTCAAGTGACAACCAACGACTCCCTGTTTTGTCCTGTAGTGACTTTATTCTAAAACAATTTTTTTAATTGGGGGGACATACTTTCACTTCTGCGTACGCTGCCGCTTCACATGCCTTCACATTTCCTTTTAAGTCTTCACTTTTGCACATAAGAGAGGGTTCACCTAAACCTTCCAAAACACTTTAAAAACACTTTGAACCTTAGGGAAATTAGAGAAATACCTATGCAACCTGCAACCCACTTTCTCCAATTTATCCTTTGTGGACAATTAATTGTGCACTACCTGTGCACTTTGACACCTGCACTTTAGCACTTTGACTTTGCACTTGTTGACTTTGACCTTGACTTTGTTGACCTTGAATTTGTTGACTTTGACCAGTTGGACTTTGACCTTTTGACTTTGGCTATGGTTGACTTTTACTGCGGTTGACTTTGATCAATATGACTTTTATGGGCTCAACATTAGTGTACACACGTAAAACTAAGGATAGCATCCCAGGATAGTTGCAAGTTCAAACAGAGGAGAGTTTGTGGGGATTTGAAGTGTTCAACTCATTTTCTTTGTTTGTGGGGAATTGAAATGAAACAAAATGAACAAAAGGAAGGGGTTAAAAAAGGAGATACCCCCATCCCTCTACCCAAGGCAATTACTCCAAGAGATGGCAGTGGTGGAAAGTAATGCCAAGTGAGTGAGTGAGTGTGTGTATGTGTGGAAGTAAGTGAGAGAGAAGGGGGTTAGGGGGTGTTTTTTATGCAACCAACCAACATGAACTAAAACTAAACTGTTAAAAACAAGAAATGGGGAACTAATGGCCCAATGGAAGGGTGAAAGTGCCATGCCAACACACAAATCCTAAGTGAATAAGCAGAAAAAATTGCAAATCAGTATCTTACCACATGCTCTTGAGCACTCCAAGTGATGAAAGGCCGTTCTCCACGCCAACGGTGCCAAATTTGTTGTTGTAGTATGCCCTTGGGGAGCCAAGACCCACACCACCTTGCATGGAAGCAAGAAGGAAGGCTCAAGAAGGACTCTCCTTTCATCCACCCCAACCTCCAACATGTTCAAGCCATTGGCCATCAGCCCGCAGCTATGCCACATGCTTGAAAACATGGAGAGAAGGGAGTCAAGGATCCTAGTCACATATGTAAAATACAAGAAAGTTGCAACACTCTACTTACACACATATGAAATGCTAGCATGCACACACACCTCAGTCTCTCACACTCTAAGACTAAAAACACATATGTACAAAGCCTTAAGAGAAAAGAGAGTTCTTCCATTCAAAGGATATATTCATGAGAGCAAATCGAACCAAAAGCTCCCCTCTTTACAAAAATGAGCCTCTATATATAGGCGAAGCACAATTCCCCATGTGTTCCTTTTGAAAAGTCAAAAAGGGAACATGTGCTCATATCTCTCTAGATCTTTGTGAATAATCCTTCCAGCCACCCTCTTCAAGACAAATATGGGCGTGGGAATTTGGATGTGTGCAAAAAGGGCTTTCATTGAGAAGGCTTCAATACCATAGCCTAAAGGAAATATCAAAAAGGGGCTTAGGAGAGTGTTCATATGGACATCTCCTAAATACAAAAAAAAGTATTTTTATGAGGGCTAGAGGGTGCCATTGCATGAGAGAAATTGTGGGCAGCCCTTATAACAACAAACGTGGTTGTACAAGGATCATTGGGTTAATTGGAAAGGCATATGAACCTTAGATCAGGAAGACACCTAGGGAGAGACCGTCAAAGTATTAGATAATCTGAGGCTAGTGTCAACCATACAGCCAGATCTTGGGCCCAACAGTTGAGTGATTACCCCTACGCTTTGGACTCAGAAACTAGTGACTCTGAGATGTCTTATAGCATGGAAAGACCTGTAGGTGGCTCAGGAGTGGCATACCTAGAAAGACCTGAAGGTCCGTACAAAACTCAATTGGAGTATATCAAGACCAACCGTTAGGTGCACGCATCTATGAGGATGGTCTGAGAAGATTTGTTGTCCTAATTAAAAACCTGGATCAGCCCATTGGACTAAAACACCCTGTAGTCAAGTTCGAAAATGGTTCCTACATAGATAAAGAAGGAACAATGTATGTGGTCACCATGCAACTTGAAAGGATGGATGAATTTGGCAACATAATCTCTGAACCTGAAGTAGGTGACATAGAACAAGGGAACTTAGAAAAAGAGCCAAAAACCCCTTGAGGAAAGTTGGTTCTAACGAGAATAATCACTCTAGAGTGGGTTCCCCAAGACAATAGGATCATAGATTTGCTCGTGAATCGAGAGACACATGAGGCTTTTTGGAGGTATAAGCCTGAGAAGTCTAATGAAGTAGGAGCACTCACCATCTATGAATTCAAGGATCCTGATAGCCCAGGCAAAGTGACCTACTTAGATGATGCTTCACAGAGGATTTTTGTGGTCTCAGAGCATGGAAAACATGCATACACTTGGAAGGGAGAATTTAGTTCTCCCCAACCTCGATCCACTGTGTCTTATGGTCACCAAGGAGCTGGAACATCTAAGGCTCATGGAACTAAAAGAGACAGGAGTAGAGATAGACTGGAGGTGAGCTTTGCTAACCCACTTGGAAGGGAGAGAATGAGGATAGAGACGGATAGGATGGACAGGGAGAGACATAGGGATCCGAGGAATCCAAGAAATACATATGAATTCCCTCTTCCCAGGCCTAGAGAACACGCTAGAACCTTAAGGCCCACACAATTAGTAAAGTCCATGAAGAATTGCTTCGATGGCACAAGATACCCGTATGACCATGTAGCAGAGTTTAGGCAAGTTTTGAGAGCTGAGCAAGTTGAGGACTTGTTCACTCAATACAATGTTTTTTGCCTAACCCTCAAGAACACCGCATTGATTGGTTTCAACTGCTTCACCAAGGTCAGTTCAGAAATATAGATCAACTTCTTGAAGCGTTCATCACTGAATTTTCCAAGAGTGGTATTAGGCATAACACATCCTCCCTGATATACAGCTTCAAGCAAACACCTCAAGAGCCAGTGAGGCCCGCAGGAAGAAGGTTTAGGCAATACCTAGAGAGATGTCGTGCTCCAGAGTTACCCACTCCATCCAAGCAAGTGACCTTATTTCTAGATAGATTGTTAAGTGCCAAACTGAGATCATATGTGTACTTGAAGGACCCTAGATCCATAGAAGAATGTGTACGCATGTGCATAGACATTGGGGACAATCTAGGGGAGGAATTAGAGCTCTCGAAGATCTATAAAGATTCAGATAGTTCTACTAGCCTCACTTCCTCACAATCCACATCAATTGAGGATCTAGCAAAAAAGGTAGCTCAAAAATTAGGTGTCTCTAGCAAGCAGATTCCTAGATTTTCCCCAAGAAAAAGATGCTACACATGTGGAGGAGACCATATGGCTAGTGTGTGCCCTATCATGGCTCAACCCCAAGTGAACCCTAACAGCCAATATTGCACTATAGAAAGAAGATACACCAACCACACTGCACAAGACTGCCCATATAACAAACAAGCTGTTGGACAAAATTATCCTTAGTCATATCCACAGCAAGGAAAATACCAGAATCAGTACCCACAACAGTAGTATGGTAGGCCCCAGCAAACCTATCAACCACCCTATCAAGGGTAGCAAAGACCTCAGCCAGTCCTAGCACAACAACCCCCTCCTCTAGCCAATGTGATTCCAGTGAAGTATGCAGCTGCAGAAGAAAATTCCAATAGAGATATAGTGCAAGTGACACCATTGCTTTCAGAAAGTGACCCAAGTGACCATAGTTTTGACTCTACCCATATTGATAGCCCACAGGCTTACTACATGCAATCACCCGAGCATAATGAGTCATACTATTATGAAGAACTGAGTGAGTCTAGTTGGGAGCCAGAATATGCAAATTTCATGTACGCAAACCCCAACTCTAGAGTTCAGCCTAGTCAGATAAGACCTCCATTTCCTAGAGGGCCATGCTTCCCATGTCAGGGAGATCACCTCATTCGTGATTGCCCTCTACCAGCACCTACACAAACCCAATCTGTGACAATTCAAGGCTTTTGTCCAGATTGTGGAAAGGAGCACTTGTTACCAGAGTGTCCCAAGAACCCCATCAATATGCCAAAAATTTCCCCTATCAATGTTATTGGCCTAGTGGTAGACTCCACAGGAAGTGTGACTTCAATAGCCCCAATGCAAGTCATCACGAGAGCTCAGGCACTTAAGCAAAACCAAGACTTAGGCCAGGAAAAGAATGTAGAGGTTAGTGAGAGTGAGAGCTAGAATAAGAAGAGAACAAGAGCTTGGAGAGATAGCCATGAAGTATGAAAAGGAAATGGGCAAAGAAGATGAGCGATCTCGAGGAAATTTTGAGAGAAACAAAAGCCAGAATAATAGAAATCACATCTCAAACGCACTCTCACACATCACCCCCACTACCATCCCATCACCTTCCTTTCCTCAACCTTCTAATCCACCACACGTTGTCGGAAGGATTTTCTCACTCGAATTGTCATATGGAAAAATAAAAATAATTTGCTTTAGAGTCAGTTAAATGATATCTCTCTCTCGTATATCTTTTAATGTTTTAATTTAAATTGACTAATTTTTCCTTGAAGTACCTGCAGGCAAAAGATGGACAATATATATTCAGAACTGAGAACAATGGAAAAAGATATTCGGCTGAACCCTTGAAGTTATCTTTAAATTTATCTTTATTTATACCCTCTATAGTCTTAATCTTCTTAAATTCATGAATGAATTTACTTATGAACTATAAAGATAAGTGTTATGTAATCAATTCAGTGCGAGTATGCATTTGTGTTTATGTGTATGCATTGACCTAACTTATAATTATAAGTTTCAATAGATTTAAATCATAATCCTAATATATGTCAATTATAAGAAATGAATTTATTAATAATTGATGAATTTATTTAAATATTAATATCATTATTTGATAGGTCATATGATACTTTATGTATCTCGTTATTATATTTTCGTTATATTGAATAATAGGTAATAGAAAATTTAATTAATAAATTAAAGGAATTAATGAAAAACAAAAGAGAGGAATTATATACGTAGGAAATTTGAAGTCTAACTCTAAGTGTGTGTTACTTGGAATTAGTATGCATGAAATCTAGTTAGTTAAACTAGTTAGATAACTAGTTAAATTAACTAGTTAACTAACTAGTTAAATTAACTAGTTAACTAACTAGTTAACTAACTCTAACTTTTAGTTCTCATGCTCACATTTATCTATAAATATAATTTCTTTTTCTTTATTGAATCCTAATGTCTCCTGCAGGTGCGTACACAAAAGAGAGAGAGAGAGAGAGAGAGAGAGAGAGAGAGCTGTCTGTACCTCCTCCCCTTTCTCCATCGGCCTACTGTAGACAGATGCGAGAGAGAGAGAGAGGGATAAGCTTTATCTTCTTTCTCCTCCTCCTTGATAGCAGAAACTCACAACTAATGTCTCCTGCAGATCATTGAAGAGGTTTCAAAAGGAGATTACGAGAAAACAAGCATACGAAATTTTCAGGATCACAAAATTACAATATTTGAAGATTGTTTATTAAGTTGTATAGGATTATCTATAAAGAGAATTGTATTAGCTTTTGTATAGGCTTAAATCCTAAAGATTTCTAGCACTTCCACTTTTGGATACAATTAAGATTTGTATAGGCTTAAATAGATTGATTCTGAAATTCTTCATACTGTTTCTCTGAAAATTAATTGAGATCTTTACTTTTTTATTCCGTATGTCTAAAGAGATAGGATCTACAAGTAGTTCTAAACTAGTATCTACAAACGATTCTGATATTAAGAATCAAGAATTAGAAAACTTAATAATAGGAACATTGCTTCCGTCTTCAATTGATAGTTCAAATAATAACGAAAATATAGAAGTTGAAATTATTAAAAATAAAGTAGTTAACGAAACTTTACACACGTTAGACTAGGATCGTCTTCTTTCTAGAATTTTACCTTTAATTACCATAGTTTTGCTAGAACCGGAGGACAAGAAAGACTTATTCCCACCTAATTTAGTTAGAAACCCTAACTCAAATCAAATTGAGAGCGAACAAGTTGACTTTGTTAAAGATAAAATTACAAACGAGAACTTAGTTATGTCTTATCAATTAGAAGCTATAGAACATTATAGAAACGCTCGTCCTTACCGTCCTTAGTCTAAATAATTAGTTCTTAGTTTGCACTCCCATATATTAGAAACATATAGGTTTTTATCACACTTAAACTGAAAAATGAACAGAAGGCCCTAGGCATACTTAGAAGCACCCTGCGTGCAGTCACACGGTTAGGTTAGCGTGATTCTTGTAGATGAACGTCAGCCTACCTTCACACCCCTCTACAACAGCTTTGGTGAACCCGACGTGAAACGTGACGATAGTGTGCCTAGGACTTATGTTGCATTTTCAGTTTTAATTTCTAATTTTATCTTCTTCTTTTTAAGCAGAAAAATTGAAGATTGAAGCTGTGACAAAACCGTGGAAGAAGGATTTCCAATTGGTGGAGCTTCGTCATTTCAAACCCTCCCCTCAACGTTCAAGAGAATCAAGATAAATTTTGTGTTTTAGATTGTTTTAACGTTTACTTTTGAACCTCTTCAACAAAAATATCATCAAGTAAGGTGTTTATTTCAAGTTCTTTATTTTTAGTTTATACACATCACTTAAAAAGAAAAGTTGTTTTCATATACACAAGGATCTAAGCACTTTCATATTAGCATTTAAAAGAGTATTTGAATTTTTCTTTTGTATCTAGGAAATATAATTTTCACTTAAAGCATTTAAATATCTGCACTTTGGGAAAAGCCATTATTTTTGCATCATTAAAAAGAAAAGATTTTAAGTTTTGAAAAAGAAAGATTGTTTGTTTTATTTTCATTGCATAAAAAGAAAGCTTATAGCATAAAAATAGTTTAAATTTAGGTTTCTTTTGACTTATAGTTAATGCTTTTATTTCTTCAAAGAAATTAATTTTAAAGAAATTAATAGTAAACTAAAAGACTTAATTCAAGAAAAACTATTTTATAAAAATTACCGTATAAAAAAAAACCCTTCGAAATTGAAAAAGTTTAAATTTTTTTATTTAAATCTCTAAAAAACTTAAATTCAAAAAGAGTAAATATTAGAGATAAGTCAAAATTTAGGTTAAAGAAATCAATTAGACTTTAGAAAAAGAAGATTAGAATTAGTAAAGCTTAGGACTAGGGTAAAGCCATCCCTGGCTTTATCAACTAGTGATAGATTTAGGCAATTTGGATAGCAATTAGATCTGGCTATTAGGGAACTTCTTCTCTATTTGAAACGTTATCAAGAACGCAAGATGGAGGAGATGTTTAGGAACATGATGATAGAAAAGCAAGGGACACGTACAGTCCAAGCTATTCTAAAAGAAAAAGGAAAATTTACCGGATTAAACATTACAGAATACCTGGATGCATTTGAGGAGCAAGTGCAAATCCAGGGATTACCTGAAGATGTGATAGTGAAATACTTTGGACGTGTAGTTTCTAGTTCAATTCTAGAATCTATACAAGAACACGCTGAAAAACCTTGGGAGGAATTTAGAAAGGAACTTCATAAAATGTTCTATCTCGAGGATTTTAGCCAGCACAGTCGAGAAGGTTTTTTGCGGTGGTTAAACACTGTTAAGAGCAATGAGTCTTTAACTCATCTTCACGGTGAGTTTATGAGACGTCTGGCTCAACTTCCTAAAGATGACAGAAATGCTATTAATCCAGATGTAATTATATATTTTTTTAAGATACTTAATCCAGAAGATAGGGCTGAAATTGAAAGACGAATAGAAGAGCCAGGAAAAAGGTATGGGCTAATTGATGACTGAGAGAAAGTCAAAAAAGAGATAGAGGCTGTTGCTCAAATGAAGCAAAGGCAAACGATTTTGTATGCTAAACCTAATGCTTCGCACCCTAGAGAGACTCCTGCTATAAGGCAAGTTGACATGCCAATGCGTGCTACTATGGCTACGGCTAATAATACAACTGCTACTAAAGCTCCCATAGAATTTCAACTAGATATTCTATGTAAGCAAATGGAAAATGTTATGAACATGCAAGCATATCTTTCAAAAAAGGTTGCTAATTTAAATAAACAAGTTTACTCCATGAGCTTTAACGATCTAAGGGCTAGCAGTAGTGGTGCAGGGCAAGCACCGCCTAATCAACAAGTTATGCCTCAGTATGCTCCACCACAACCAGTCTTTCAGCCGGTACCACAGCAAGCTTCTCAGTTTGCTGTACAGCCACCCTTTCAAAGAACTAATGAGAAAAGAGGGACTGGCGTAAAGCGCTGTGTTTGGTGTGATAGTCTAGAGCACGCATCATTTGCTTGTGAAGAATTAAAAAGTGTTAAGGCGCATCAATTAGTTGTGGAAATAGATAGAAGACTATGTGACTTTAGGTCTCGTCTTCCTTTGTCTGTCAATTGGGGTAAAGGCGGAATGAAAAAGCTTTATGAAAATTTAACAGTATCAGATGCAACTGCCAGTACTTCGGCTGCAAGACTAGAGCTGGTCGAGGATAGGCCTTCTTCAATGCCTAGCCAAAATCCATATTCAATAGAGGCACTGGTACGAGCTAGAGACGAGATAATGTACAAGACCACATGGAAATCTCCTATAGATCAATCTTCTGTCTTTTCTCACATTGCTAATGTTGAGGAAAAACGAAGACGAGAAGATCAACAGGATGATGTAGAAGAAGGTGATAGAAGGATAACTAGGAGGCAAACAAGAGAAGATGAAAAGAAAATTGATAAAAAAGTTCAATTTGATGAATCAAATTTATCTCAAGAAGAAAAGAGAAAAATGATAAAGGAAGGCAAAAAGCCGACCGATGAAAATGTTCAATCGAAAGAAGAACAAAAGAAATTGGAAACCTCTAAACCTGACAATAAAGAGGATCAAAAGCAAAATGAAGAGAAAGGAAAGAAGAAAGGTAGAAGAGCTCCACGTGCTATTATGATTTCTGAGCTTGAAAAGAAAAATGATGCTAGGGAGATTTTAAATGACATTCTTCTAAAAAGTCAAGTAACGATGTCACTTGAGCAAGTGTTTTCCATTGCGAAACCAGAGTTCAAGGACAGTTTTATTCGACTTATTAGAAGAAGACGCTTTCCTTTGCCACAAGACGAGGACATGCAAGACGTGGCAGAAGAAAATCTAGCTATGAATGATGCAGTTACATTAAGTGAAATTGATTATGAGGATGATGAAGAATTTACAACGGGTAGTGTAAATAGAAATTTTCTAGGACCTATACAACCTGATAAAGAAATGTTAAAAAGTGAAAGTAAATACAATTCTACCTTCTGGGCACGAGGCACACCAGAAGTAAAGATTAGAATCGGGGATGAAAAGGATTCTTGTTTAGCTTTGGCTCTCATTGACTCAGGGTCAGAGATAAACGTGATTTCAAAAAAGTTCTTTGACAAATTTAGATGGCCAATTGATAAAGAGCATGGTTGGCGGATGAGAACAACTGACAATGGCTCTGGCATTTTATTAGGAGCATGTGCGAATGTGCCTATAATGATAGGTGGTGTTCGAGAAGAGTTTCACTTCTTTGTTCAAGATAATTGTTCATATGAAGTGATTCTTGGACAACCATTTATAGCTGAAATGAGAATGGAAACAAAAGCAATGAATGATGGATCAGCATATGCAAGAATTCGATCCAAATCAGGGATGGATTCTTTGCAAGTTATGACGGTTTGCCCAAACCACACTAGAAATAGAAAGAGCTTAAGAAGAAATCCTATTGACTCGATCAGTCATGTATGTGATGATCCACTGACTGTAAGAGAATATGAAGCGTACTATGATCAAAATTTCTGCTAGACTCCACTATTGAGCAAGACAATAGTGGATGTTGTTTTGATGTCTCGCCTATCAAAGAACATAAATTTAAAAATTATCTAATTTGTACTCCTACAACTAGTTTGCATTATATTACTAAAGAGAACCTTACAAAAACATTTAGAAAACAAACTAAAAAATATTTTAGAAAAACCGGATTAATTTCAAGTGACGAGAAAATTGAGTGTATAATTGAATTATCAAAAAGTTCTACTTTATTAGAAGAGCTTGAAAGTGTTTCTCATGAAAATTTTGAATCAAATCTAATAATTCTTAATTCTATTCAAGAGTATGAGATTATTAGTGAATTCTTCTTAGAGCATGAAGTTAGCATAGAAACTAAATACAAAACTGTAGAAAAGAAAATAAAGCCTGTAGCTCAACCCTTACCCAAAGATAGTCATGACATATTTCGTCGAGTACTAAATGATCCTATTCTTAGAGATCGATCTAAGATAGGTCACATATTTACGGATGAGAGTAAGAAGTTTATTAAATTTGGAAATGAATTTCTTTCTCAAATTGAAAAAGAGCAGTTTACCAAGATGATTGTTCGTCATGGTAAAGCATTTTCTTTGTTCCCACATGACATAGGATGTGCAAACCGAAAGTTAGTAGCTCCAATGATTATTTTTTCAATACCACATATTGCTTGGAATCTTCGTCCGATTCCAGTTCCAAAGGCTCATTTACCTAAGCTAATGAAACTGTTAAAGGAGAAGATTGCCATGAGAATCTTGGAACCATCCTCAGCACCATACTCTAATAGGTGGTTCACGGTACCGAAAAAGAGCGGGAAGCTATGCTTTATTCAAGACCTGCAACCTGTGAATAAAGTCACTATTGGGAATGTAGGAACGGGACCCATTGTAGATGAGTTTGCCGAGGCATTTGCGGGTCACTCTATCTATTCAATGGGAGACCTGTATTTAGGGTATGATCAGTTTCAATTAGCAATTGAGAGTCGAGATGTGACCACGATGAAGACTCCTTTGGGTTTAGTATGTATGTGTACTTTACCACAAGGAGCCACGAATTCTGTGGCACACATGATGAATGCTATGAATCTGGTCCTACACGACTTTATCCCAAAAGTGACGATGCCTTTTATTGATGATATTCCAATAGAAGGGTGTGTGGAAAAAGAAAAGGATGAAAGTTTAGATTCATCTGGTTGTAGAAAGTTTGTTTCCAGCCATATTTCAGATTGTGAAAAGATATTTGAAAGATTTGAAGAGGTTGGATTAACTTTTTCCCTAGAGAAATCAACTTTTGGTGTTAATGAAGTGCTAATAGTTGGGCATTTATGTGGCCATTATGGTCGTAGACCCTATCCAGCGAAAGTTGATGCCATTAGTAGGATTTCTGAGAGATGTCACAATGTAAATGAAGTAAGGAGATTCCTAGGTGCATGTGTTTTCTATGTCATCTGGATCCCTCACTTTGCTCATGTAGCGAATCCGCTTTATGATTTATTGAGAAAAAGAAAGAAATTCTTTTGGACTGATGAGCATTCCAGAACTATGAGGCGTCTAAAGCAATTGCTTATCAATGCTCCTATTTTGAAACGTATTGACTATACAGGAAATAGGCCTGTAATCCTAACCGTTGACACTAGTCCTATTGGTATAGGCTGGGTCATTGGGCAGGACGATGAAGAAGAGCAAAGGTACGCAGTTCGCTTTGGAGCAAAGATTCTTCATGATACTCAAAAGAATTACCCGCAAATTAAGAGAGAACTATGGGGATTAGTTACAGCTTTAAAAACAGACAAAGAGTACTTTATAGGCGCTAATGTAATAGTAGAGACCGATTGTCTTCCATTAATAGGTTTAATAGCTAATTGTTCATCTCCGGATATAGCCATGCTTCGATGGATAGCCTATATTAAATTCATTAATCCTGCTTTTGTTCATATAGCCGGTAACCATAACACCGTTGCTGATATGCTTTCAAGAGCAAAGTTCGATAATGATAGTGAAGCATTAAATAATCATATTAATTTAATAATTTATGAAACATCTACCTATACATATGAAAGATTTAGAGAGTGTGATTATGAAGGAGAGTGGTGAGATATAGGAAACTATCTGAGTTCATTTCAGCCTTCCCCAAGTTGGTCTTCAAATCGATTCCGGAACATCAGGAAGAAGTCTTTCAACTTCTTCTTGAAAGATGGATATCTTTGGAGACATGCTAGAGGAAAGGTTCGAAACCCTCAAAGAGTACTAGGTTTGAAGGTTTTTCAAGTGCAAGTTATGCAAGAGATGCATGAAAGCCTTTGGGCAGGTCATAAAGGTTTTGTAGCTACATATAAAAAGATTAGGGAAAGCTATTGGTGGCCGAGGATGTATGTAACTGTTAAAGAATTTGTGAGCACTTGTAGTACGTGCCAGTTACACTCCTCTGTCAAGCATAGAGATCCCCTTCACACGACCTATCCATCTTGTATTCATTACAAGTGGGTATTAGACCTTGTGACCATGCCTAAAAGCAATGATGGCATGAGATATATTGTTCTTGCACGAGAGGATTTGACAAACCATGTCGAAGGTAGAGCGCTTTGTTCCAATACTACTTATAATGTATGCGTATTCCTTTTGGAAGAAGTATTATCCAGATTTGGATATATAGAAAAAGTAGTAGCGGATAGAGGAGAGTTAGATGCGAGAGAGGCGAGAGAATTCTTTGCACAACATGGAATTCGATTGTCTCTTACGACTGCCTATAACCCAGAAGCGAATGGAAAAATTGAACGAGGTCATCCTTCCATAGTGAAGGCTATTTCTAAGGCTTGTCATGGAGATATTGGTCAATGGCCAAAATATCTCCCATTTGCTCTTTGGGCTGATCGCATGACGTACACGAGAACAACTGGTTTTATGCCAGCTGAACTCATGTACTGTCAAAAACCATTATTTCCCATTCATACTCAGATAATTAATTGGATGAATTTAGGTTGGAAAGATAACATTTCAAGAGAGGACTTATTAGCATTTAGAATTAAGCAATTAAAACAAGGAAATGAAAATCTTAAAGAAGCAATAAAAAAAAACATCTAGATTGAAAAATAAATTATATTCTGATAAGAAACATAGACTAAGACCGCAACCAATAGAAAGTGGTGACTGGGTGCTTGTATATGATAGTACATTTGATACCCAATACGATGCACGTCGGAAACTAATTAAACGTTGGTTCGGACCTTACGTTGTTGTTTCAGTTTATGAAACAGGTACATATAAATTACGTGAATTTGATGGTTCTATGCTAAAGAATTTGATTGCAGGGAAAAGAATAAAGCTGTTTAGAAGAAGAGAAAGCAGTAAATTTGAATTGGAGGAAGACTTCTTGGAGGATGATGATGAAGAAGAATAAAAATGATCAGGTGAAAGAGTTCTAAACTTTACTTATTTATTAGTTGTTAATATGATTTTTTATTGATGCATTTCATGTATAGATATGTACATCCTTCTGATAGGAAATGAAGATTTTTAAAATTATGAAACAATGAATTTAAAACTGAAGTAGGGATGTGTATGAAGAGAGGATAAGAATTAGAGACCCTATGGCTTTCATAAGGATAGGAGAGGGAACACTTGACTTACGACTCCTAGTAAGAAGTAAGTTTATTTTATATAGGTAGACTTCCTTAACTTCCAAATCATTTAGCTAATGAGATCCTAGTTCCCACTTTAGCATTCCTCTAGAACCTCTGCTCTGAATAGGGGTTAAGCCTTTCCTCTTAAACAAAAAAAGTTGCGAAGAAAAATTAAGAAAATAGAAAAATGAGAACATCAAGCAGTATATTAATGGCTACTGCAAGATGAGAAAAAGAAAATTAAAAAAGAAAAAGAAAAAGAAAGAAAAGAAAAGAAAAGAAAAATGTTATCATAATTCAATTGTGATCTCGAAACCACTTCTGAAATTCTATACAGGCAATATGAGGCGGATTTATGCTATAGAGGAATTAGTTAGAAGCATCTTATGGCAAGTGGCTAGGGAGTGAGGGATAGACCATTTATATAAAATATTTATTACTTTTGAACGGATTAATAGAAGAGCAAGTACCACAACTGTCTGCTTGATTTCTATGGGACTTTCTAAAACTTGTTTTCAATTTCATGCATTGAACGAAAACGTTTAAGATTCAATTTTGCATAATTTTAAAAGTTTTTTTTTAACTATCAGAAGATGTACTTACCTTTAGGATCATATTTTATATAATTTTGAAGAAAATAGTTCAAGAAATATTTTTCAAAAGAATTTGATACTTCTTTCCTATTGAACTGCAGGTTGGCCCATCGAGGGCGATGTGCAGGTTTGGTGGGGGCAGATGTCGGAAGGATTTTCTCACTCAAATTGTCATATGGAAAAATAAAAATAATTTGCTTTAGATTCAGTTAAATGATATCTCTCTCTCGTATATCTTTTAATGTTTTAATTTAAATTGACTAATTTTTCCTTGAAGTACCTGCAGACAAAAGATGGAAAATATATGTTCAGAACTGAGAACAATGGAAAAAGATATTCGGCTGAACCCTTGAAGTTATCTTTAAATTTATCTTTATTTATACCCTCTATAGTCTTAATCTTCTTAAATTCATGAATGACTTTACTTATGAACTATAAAGATAAGTGTTATGTAATCAATTCAGTGCGAGTATGCATTTGTGTTTATGTGTATGCATTGACCTAACTTATAATTATAAGTTTCAATAGATTTAAATCATAATCCTAATATATGTCAATTATAAGAAATGAATTTATTAATAATTGATGAATTTATTTAAATATTAATATCATTATTTGATAGGTCATATGATACTTTATGTATCTCGTTATTATATTTTCGTTATATTGAATAATAGGTAATAGAAAATTTAATTAATAAATTAAAGGAATTAATGAAAAACAAAAGAGAGGAATTATATACGTAGGAAATTTGAAGTCTAACTCTAAGTGTGTGTTACTTGGAATTAGTATGCATGAAATCTAGTTAGTTAAACTAGTTAGATAACTAGTTAAATTAACTAGTTAACTAACTCTAACTTTTAGTTCTCATGCTCACATTTATCTATAAATATAATTTCTTTTTCTTTATTGAATCCTAATGTCTCCTGCAGGTGCGTACGCAAAAGAGAGAGAGAGAGAAAGAGAGAGAGAGAGAGAGAGAGAGAGAGAGAGAGAGAGAGAGAGAGCTGTCTGTACCTCCTCCCCTTTCTCCATTGGCCTACTGTAGACAGACGCGAGAGAGAGAGAGAGGGATAAGCTTTATCTTCTTTCTCCTCCTCCTTGATAGCAGAAACTCACAACTAATGTCTCCTGCAGATCATTGAAGAGATTTCAAAAGGAGATTACGAGAAAACAAGCATACGCAATTTTGAGGATCACAAAATTACAATATTTGAAGATTGTTTATTAAGTTGTATAGGATTATCTATAAAGAGAATTGTATAGGCTTAAATCCTAAAGATTTCTAGCACTTCCACTTTTGGATACAATTAAGATTTGTATAGGCTTAAATAGATTGATTTTGAAATTCTTCATACTGTTTCTCTGAAAATTAATTGAGATCTTTACTTTTTTATTTTGTATGTCTAAAGAGATAGGATCTACAAGTAGTTTTAAAATATTATCTACAAACGATTCTGATATTAAGAATCAAGAATTAGAAAACTTAATAATAGGAACATTGCTTCTGTCTTCAATTGATAGTTCAAATAATAACAAAAATATAGAAGTTGAAATTATTAAAAATAAAGTAGTTAACAAAACTTTACACACGTTAGATTACGATCGTCTTCTTTCTAGAATTTTACCTTTAATTACCATAGTTTTGCCAGAACCGGAGGACAAGAAAGACTTATTCCCACTTAATTTAGTTAGAAACCCTAACTCAAATCAAATTGAGAACCAAGAAGTTGACTTTGTTAAAGATAAAATTACAAACGAGAACTTAGTTATGTCTTATCAATTAGAAGCTATAGAACATTATAGAAACGCTCGTCCTTACGGTCCTTAGTATAAATAATTAGTTCTTAATTTGCACTCCCATATATTAGAAACATATAGGTTTTTATCACACTTAAACTGAAAAATGAACCGAGGGCCCTAGGCATACTTAGAAGCACCCTACGTGCAGTCACACGGTTAGGTTAGCGTGATTCTTGTAGATGAACGTCAGCCTACCTTCACACCCCTCTACGATAACGTAACCCACCCACCACCCCGAGTAGGATCAGTCTTAGCAGATCCCACTCCCGAGGACGTAAATATGATGCTTATAGCATATCAGGCCAAGATCTAGGAAGGGCTAAATATAACGGATCATGAAAGATGTTACCCTAGAGCTGACCTAGAGCTTCAACGAACCAAGTTGTGTGCCAAGATGGTGGAATTGGCTCAAGCCATGTTTGAGGCCAGTCACCTCTTCAATTGCTCTAGCTCCACTAGAACACCATTGCATTTTGATGGTCTATTAGATAGATTGGAGATGATAATTGCAAAGTGTGTACCTAAGTCAAGAAGACTTAAGGACTTGTGCCAAAGAGGCTAAATCTCATTTTCCACACAAGTGCGTATAGTGGGGAATTGACACACGCTTATTTGCCAATCCGATGAAACGACCTAACCAAGTGTATGAGGACATGTGCAGACGTGATGGAAAATGAAGTGGTTCAGCTTATATGTGTCAGAAAAGACTAATCCACCTCTCTAACTCACTTAAATAATGAAAGTGTGTGCCGCGATGGCACTTACAGCAGTTTTCACTAAATTGAGGATTTCTCCTAGCTCCAAACTCCGAATATAGGCAATATAGGTTCATTTTGAAGCTCTCGACGAGACGCTTCTATTGGAAGTTTGATTCTGACAACCGTGCTTCAAGTTATGACCAAAATAGTAAATGGTGGGAAACACCCACACTCACCCCACAACTCCTACAAGCTCACACACACACTACAATAGCCCAAAAATAGTGGAGAGGGGTAGACAACAGTCCTACACACACATTCCAAGCATTACACACACATAAAAGATCAAAGAGAAGATGAAAATCTGCAAGAAAGAAGCAATTTCGAAAATCAGGAGCTCTCCTTCTTCACAATGGCAAAAAGTCTCTACAAAGAGTCACAAAGTGACTTATATACATGTGCCCTGAAAATGGTCCTTTCACACAAGTGACCGGCACTTTATTAACTAAAAAGTGAAATTCCTACTAATTTACAAGGAATATATTACAATGATTTGGGATTATGCATCTAGAGGACTCCTCTAGTGCATTTACATGGCTTGAGGGAATTTCCTAAGACTTTGAAGAAGAAAAATATGCCCATTAATTTGAAAATTTTGGGGCTCTCCTTTCATGCCTCTTTTCTTTGCAACACCTTCCCCCTCTTTGTCTCTATCGTCCCTTGATAGGATTTCCTCTTTCGTTTGCTGCTTGTCTAAGCTTTTTGAATACATGCACCCACTGGTCGAAGAAGCGACAAGGACTGTGAGAGAATTTGTTATTTTGTATGATGTATGTCCTTTGCTTCTGTTTTCTCCTTGGTATTCCGTACATCACAAATCTGGGTTGCTGTATTAAGTCAGGCTGCCACGCACGCCATCAGTGGGAGGATTATTACCTGCCAAGTATTGTCTTGCACTTCTTCATGAATACTTCCTGGCCCTGGTTCGTCCTTCCCATGAAATGTCCTGATTCTGATTGTTCTTAAATTCCATTCCTCAGGACCTGGATGTTTGGCGTTGTTGCCTGATGCGTGCCCCTACGGGGCTTTGGGCAGAGGGTGGTTCTTCTGCTTTATTATCTTCGTTCTTTATTATACAGTTTTGGTCTTTGATTTTCTTCTTCTCTCTTCTTACTCGATTCCCCTTCCACACGTCCCTCCTCCTGAACTCTATCATCCCCGATAGGCTTTTTGTGGCAACGTGAATAGCGGTTTGCTCTCTTTGATTAAGCAGGTTGGCATGACATATCATAAATTCTTTCCACTGGGTTGACTTCACTCCATCCTCTGGTGCTTATCGGTGATCCGCAAAGAAACTTGTTTCATAAGCCACCAGTCTTGCATTAAGATTTGAAGTCATCTTTACAAAAATTTCTGAATCAATTTCGAAGAAGCCAATAAAAAATGCTTCTTCAAAAGTTTGCATATATGTGCTCAGCAAAAACATAAGTCGTGAATAGTATGCCATAAGTGTTAAGCGGCTCGGGATGGTGGAAAGATAAAAAATGAGCGCTTCGGATCCTTGTGTAATGCCGATGAAGTTCAAAAATGTATATTTTGCATGCTGGAAGACTTTAATGACTGTAAGGAGCATGCTGAAAATTTTATTCATCATTTTGATTGCTAAATCCGGTACAGTCGTATATCTCGCAATCCAAAATTCCATGGTTTTCACCATGTATTCTTTCATCCGTAGGTAATTATGCAGTGGACTTGGTAATAGCGGATAATTTAGCCATTGACTATTTATGCTACCTTGGCGCTATTTTTCCCAAAATTGCGACCAGGAGCATCTGCGGGGTACTGGACAAAAAGATGGGTTTACCTGAAGAGCATATGGCGATGCTTCCCATTGTACCCACAGTGTAGGATTCTTTTCCAAAAGTTTTCACCTCCATATAGGATCAGCCTGCTTGAATTCCTCTTGAGTATAATTGAAAGTCTTATTACTAAACTCAAGGTTGTTGTCAAGCTCTTTATTTGTCGTTGTCGTTATATATTGCCGTGTTTGATCTTTAAGTAGTCCATATGGTACATTAAAGGGCTTTAATACCTGTTCCAAATTTTTGCTCTCAATCTTAGCTTCCTTCATCACCTGGATTATTTGATCTTCAAATTCAGCAGTAAGCTGGGACACCAGTAGTGCCATCTCATGTCGGCTCAATTCTACAATACCCCGATTACTACGTTCAAATTGGATCTCCGTGTCCTCCCTTATCGGTGAATGATGTAAGGGGGGAGAGAGAGGACGTACCTCAATCTCCTCAGTAGCCGCTGTGGATTTTGGAACTACTGGTGTCCCCTCAGTTGCCTTCTGCTCGAGCCGCTCTTGTAGCTGCTTGATCATCTCATCTTTTTGCTTGATTTCTTCATTGGCCTTAGCAATTGTGTCCTTGTTTTTGAGAATTTCTTTAGCTACAACATCAAGGTGATCAGTGTCTTATTTACATTGCACTAAATATTGATTCTCTGCTTTTTTCCACTTTGTCCTTAGAGTTGTGGTATCATCCATATATCTCTTCTCCCATTTGGCAATGGTTGCCTGCTCTTGCTTGAGCTGATCTTCATACCTGACTATCTTTTCCTCCGTTTCCTTTGTGTTTATTGTTGTCTCTTCTTGAGCCTCAATCCGTTTGTCACTCAAAAGAGCTGTCATTAGCTCCTTGTTTCTGTTCCTTAGGTTTTCTGCCTCCTCCATATATACCTTTATTTGTGATTCTAGTATTTTACTTCTTGCATTCATCCTAGTTTTCTCAGCCTCGCTAACCTTGTATTTCTTCTGTAATTCCTGTAGTTGTTCTTTTAATTTTGCATTTTCCGTTTCTAAAGTTTTGCACTGCTTTTTGACCTCTTGAACTTCATTTTCTTGATGTAGTCTAGCTTTAATTCTGCCGAAAGTTTCTTACTGATTTCTTGAAGTTCATGCTTGTCGTGCATCGCTTGATCATAGTCCTCATCATCCTCAAGCATTAACTGTTGCGTATCCATTGTAGTTCTGATCATGTCTTGCACTACTAGCTTGAGCTGAGCGATGTCGACATTCAACCACGTTCTTGGAATGCTGGGAGCTTCTCCTATTTGTACATCCTTTTCGTGCTCCACATGGATAGTTTCATTGTGTGGTTGTCTGATTTGTAGTTGAATTGCCGGTTCTTTTCGTTCTTCTTCTAGGTCAATAGTTTTCCTGGCATTCCCTTGAAATGTGACATCCATAGGGGATGGTTCTACCACAACCCTTATCGGAGTGAAGCGTTCTGATTCTTCCACTGTAGCTTCTTTTGTTTCTTCCTTTGGATTCTTGAGTGATTTCTCTCCTTTAAGTGTTGTCTCTTTGATCTGAATTTTTGAAGTCTCATTTATTTGGATGACATGTATCCCTTCTTGGTTTGCTTCTTTGTTTGCGGTGTTTTGATCAGGGTGGACAGCGTTGTCAATCACCTTCATGCCCTCTTCTGTTTCATTGTAGTTTACGGCATTAAGTTCCTCCCATTGTCCATCATCCTTGGATTCACTTTGAATATCCACATTTAATAAGGATGTGTCGGGTTCTTCTTGTGCATCCGAAGATGAGCTTGAATTATCCAACCCTAATTCTCTGTATCGATGCACCTTGGTGAGCTTCTTTTTTGCATCCATATCTTGGTGGGTGTAGCTCAGTGATGAGTAGAACCTCCTTTAATGTCAATCTGGGAAGACGTGAGGATGGTATGAAGACCACGAGCAAGTGGAGGCACAAGTGCGTGAGTGAGAAGCACACAAGCATGCACACACATACACACACACGCGCACACACGGCAAGACAAAGAGTGAGAAGCAATGGAGTTCTTAGATTACTTTCGAAAAGCTCTTACAAGTTCATTCCAATTACAATCTACCCCCAAAAATGAGCTCTCTAGCTCTTTTTATAGTTTTTGACTAGGTTTTGGCCCTGTCCAGACCTAGTGTCCGGCCCAGTTAAAAATTAGGTTCCAGGGCCAATTTGAGGGCTTAAACGGAGTCTAAAAAATACGAAAATTGATATGTAGGTACTTCTAAAGCTCCTCAAGCTCAAGGACTCCTTGGCTTGCACAAAATGGAGCTACAAAAATATGAAATGGTATTTACAATGATTGTTAGTGATAAGAATCACTGTTATAAAGATGTTGATTTGGAAAAATTTGCAGGGCCTATCTGCTAGATTTGCGTCAACTGCTTTGTCTACTTGCTCCTTCACCTCGTTCTGACTCTCTCCGCTGGCTTCCTTGTCTAGTCAGTCCTTGGGTGCCCATACTGCTCTCAACACCCCCCCCTCTCTCGCGTCTGTCGTCCCTGACAGACCCTTGTTGCTGGGAGTGTTGGATGTAATATTCCACAACCTGAGTGGCAAGCTGATGTTCTTGTATGCGTAGTCCTCTGGCCAAATCTGTCATCATACGATCCCAATCAATTGGTCCTGGAATGTCCGGATGTGGCAGACGTAACTGATCTGCATGGATCGCTTGTTCTACTGCGAATAGGTGTAGCAAATGTGTGGGTCTGGGAATGAAAATTTCCGAATGATATTCCCAGAATCCCGTAGAGAACATTTCCTCAAATGTCTGCTTGAAGCATGCGGGTAAGTACTTTATTCGTGCATGCCAAGCAAAGATTATAGTGACCGAGGGGGTTTGGCTCATGTCGTAGACTAAATCCTTGTTACCTTGAGAGAATCCAGGGGCAGAGATGTATGGAGCTTGTACATTCCGAAAGGTTTTGAAGACAATGGTCATGAGCTCGAATATCTTCATACACATTTTCGCTGCTATGTCGGGTACATTATTTAGACGTGTAGACCAGTTCCGAATTGTTGATATCATGTAGGCTACAGTTGGGGTCCCTCGAGGTGGAGCAAAATATGGATAGTTAACCCAAGCTTAGCATTCTTTATTGTTGCGTACCTTGATTGCAAATGCTTGCCAGGATCTGCGACGTACCACTGGGCAATAGCATGGATTATACTTGATATATAGTGGCATGGTTGCCCAGGTGCTCATCATCTCTAGGTAATCGGTTAGTAGACGTGCACGCCAATTAGGTTGGAAGATCGAGCCAGCACGTGCATCTGTCGGTAAATCCCCTAGTTCAAATTGAGTGGCGAATGTGGGCTCCTTCCCTGTATGTCTCTTGACTTCTGCATTATAATCATGTAGCAAGACAAAATATGGCATGTATTGCGACTCTGATGTTGTGATTAACCGTTGATGGTATAAATTTTGAAAGTAAGAAGACCGAAGGACAGTTTCTTCCAGATTTGTGAGAGATTGCATTTGCACGGCCACACGATCATCATGCATCTTACCCACTTTCTCGACCCTTTTGACCCAATTTGGAACTTGAATTTCTAAAGTGTCTTGTCCTTCCTCTGTAGTTTGACCACCGGGTGTCGGCATCGGCTCATATGGCTCTTCATAGCTGTCATCGATGGGGATTTCCACTACTGTTTCAGGTTCTGGTTCTTCAATGGGCGAGGGTGGCCTTTCATATGGTAAGAGGCGTGCTTGGAGTTCTGCCACCTGTTTCCGAAGGGTCTCTACTTCTTCTGTAGAGTGTTGCAAGGTTATCGGCTCCTATTGAGCTGTGGGGGCACTGGCTATTTGTTTCTTTAGGTCTGCACATTCAGTCTCTAACTTTTCATATGACTCCAAGAAATTTGCATGCTCCTCAAGTAAGATGCGAATGTCTTCCGATGGGACTGCTCTATATCTGGTAGGGCTAATGGTTGCTCCTACAGTTCCTTCCATAGCCGCTTCAAAGTTGTCTTGGTTTTGTTGTTGAAGCCTCTTGTTCTCTTCTAGTGCTGTTGCCATATGCTTCCTTAATAGCCCAAGGTTGCGTCTGAGTGTAGCATTAGATATCATTTGCGCTTGGAGCACTGTTTCTAATTCCTTGACTGCTTGGTCATCTACTGTTGATGTCTTTGATTCCAATTCGGAGTGAGCCTGCTGTAAGGTTGTATGCTCGGTTAGGAGCGTTTGGTAATCAGTTTCAAGAGTGGTGACTCTAGCTTGCAGACGTTGAGATTCTGCCTGGAGGGCAGCAGTACGTTCTTCCAACTGATGGTATTCTTGTTGTAGTTGATGTGCACACTGAAGTAATGTGTTGAACGTGCTATTTACATTATGAAATGCAAGGGGAAAAGTTTGAAATGCAGGGGAGGTGGGATTGGGTAGGGGGGTAGTGAATGCTGTGTGTGCCAATGATGTGAGTGGTGAGGTGGGGGGTAAGGGAGGGGGAGATGGTGGAATCGTGGGGAGAGGTGCTGTGGTTGGTGAAATGTCCATTGGGTCAGACAAGGTGGTGTGTACAGGGGCTACCATGTAGGTGGGTATGGTAGGTGAAGTGAGTGTGGTGTACGTGTAAATTGATGTCGTTGCGAACAGCGGGGAAATGTGCCTCTGAAACATTGGAGAGCGGATGAACTGCTCCACAAAGGATGGGTATTGGGGTGGTGAGGTCAGGTTGAAAGAGGTGTAGGGGCCAGATGGGAAGTGAGGGTCATGGAATGGAGGTACCTGTAGTGGGGAATAGGCTGGAAAACACAGGGTGCCTTCAGTGGGTGCCGGGTTTCCAACCACACTTGGAATTATGGGATGGCCAGTTATGGGTTCGGAGGATAGAAGGGTTGAAGTGTACAAGGGATTGGTGGCGAAGGAGAAGAGGGTGTCTTGTGAGGTGGGTTCTCGAAATGAGAATGATGTGAATGAGGATGGGTTATAAGTGAAGGTAGAGGTGATGACTGTCGTTTCTTCCATGGTGGGAGGTGGTGGTGGGGGTGGAGAAGGTGGTGATGGAGGATGCTGGGGTGAGATGGGTGATGTCTGAACGAAGGTTTCAACAGAGAGATCAGTGGTGGTTGTGGGGGTAGCTGTGGTTTCAATGGGTACTTCTTGTTCTGTGACGGGTATCCTGATAGTCTTACCTGCTCGTGGTAATGTGTCAACTCTGCGTTTGTCATACCTCACGGACTGGCGGACTGCAGTGTGGACAGCCTCCGGAACTCCTAGAGATTCTGACACTAATTTGAGGGTGTCAATGAAATGTTGGTCCACCCCCTCATCTGATAGCATTTCTTGCATCAAAGCTTGACCTGATACAAGAGAGAGTTGATGCCTTTCTTGTACTGCTTTGATTGTGTCGTATAACCTTTGTAGTTGAGCTGTATATGCTGGTGCACCTACAAGTTCTGGCACTTCTTGTTGCTCCTCTTGATGCTCTTGATCATAATCCTCCTCATCTTCCTCTTGTTCTTCATCTCCATCATCCTCTTCATCCACTTCAACTGTGGTGATAGGTGCTTGGGAGGTTGTGGCTTGCGTTTGTACGTTCTCTACATGTTGTGCCTCTTCTGCCTCCAGCTCTACATCTTGTAATAATTGTTCGAAATCTTCATTAGTGAGTTCTTCCAAAGGTGCACCACTGGGAAATTCAAGATCGGTTGGGATAGGAGGGAATATCAAGGTGGAACCATCGGTGCTGCATCTTGGAAGTTGGAGTGTGAATGGTCGGACTCTTCGGGGTGGAGGGGTGACATCTGGTGTTAGGGTGGCTCCACGTGGTTGAGCACATGGGACTTGGACAGTGCCTCTCATCTTCTTAGAAGGGGGTCCAGTGGATGTCCTGCCTCTAAACTGCTCTACACGATTCCACATTAGGGCCCGTTGAATAGGAATGTCATAAGCCAAACACCTATAAATGATTCTCGTCAGAGCACAGCAACCATATAAAACCTGTTTCCGCGGCCATCGTTTGTGAGCTAGGTGTATCTGATCAATTATCCAGTGGGGTAAGTTGATGGTGAGGCTCTGTGTCTCTGCCAGATACAAACTAAACCAAATCTTTTTGGGTGGCATGGTGAATCTATCTTGTGTAGGAAAAGCAAAGTGTTGCATGCACATGCAAAGCTGTATTGCAATATTAGGCGTCATGGACACCATGTCCTTGAGTTTGGTGAGGCTTCGATTCTTCATGTAATCCGGTACTAGGGTTTCCTTTTCTATAGGAATATGCATTCTGCGCATATCTAGAGCCTCTCTCACCAAGTTGTTTGATAGCCTGAATCTCTTGAGCTCATTCCCCTTTGTCAGAGATGGAATCACAAATGAGCTTGCACCTTTTGGGTTCTGGTTTGGAGTCAAGGTGTTGATGAGATAGTAGCATCGCATGAAGTCAGGCTTTGGGAGCCGTGCATTGAAATATGCATTCAATCTTGCCTTTGCCCATATCGAACGTAGACCTTCTGCATTTTGTAACTTCTCGAATTGTCTTGTAAAGAAATGATATCTGCCTTGCTTCCCATTGAAGTCCAACTCTGATTCCCATAGGTACGTTCCCTCACCCAAGGGTCCTGCCACTTCAGTAAACCAGTGGGAAGTCTTTCCTACGGGCATGGTGTGGCCACACGGAGGGTCCGCAATAGGTATGATTTTGATTACCCGCAATTCTTCTGGTCTTTCATTTGTCTCAGGCAAAACGGGTAAACTGTCTAAGTCCACCACTTGCGGGCTTGTTTCTGTGTGAGAGCTAGTTCCTGCTGCCTCAGCCATGTTGAAAACTTCGCAGCTGGTTCTGTGAGAATATATGAATAAATGTTAACATTGCAATGGACACAAAAATGACAAGGTGTCCCCTGTTACAACATTAACCTAAAGTTTGGGAGAGGTTAGGGGTTAATAAGTGCTTGGTGCTAGTGTGTGTAGTTAGCAATTGGGTAGACCTACGAGCTAAGCGGAATGATGTGATGTGAGAGTGAAGTAGTTAGTAGGTGGAAATGGATTTACAATTGGGGTCCGGGGGTTTATTACAAGTTTTAGGTTGCCAAATGCAACGGATAGGTTTTGAGTTTGACTTTGTGGAGGCTCTGGAAAGTGTGATAGGGTATTTACTTGAAAAAGGGGGCTGTTTAAGGACCCATCTACGAGTGAGTCTGTGCGTGTTTCTAGGTGGCAGTGTGTTCGAGTATATCAGACAAGGGTGGGTGGCGGCTGCTTGAGCGTGTGAACCCTGTTGTGTATGATGTGAATTGTGTGGGGTTATTTGAGCCCGCAAGCAAGCCTTAGGCACCCAAATCTGTCTTGATTGTGGTTCAGCCTTCATCGACTTCTTGGGTACCCAAATGGATTTCACTTTCTCCATAGAGGTTTTAGGAGTCCTCTTATTAGCATCAAGTCGTTGATTACTAATAGGAAGTTGAGACCGTTGTTGCGACTTAGTTACGGTCGACAGCTCGTCTTTCCGCACCCACATTTGTTTCATCGGCTAACTTGTTCTTCTTCGCGCGTTCTTTTGGTCTCTCGCCTGGAGAGTCTTCAGTGATTGATCTGCCCTTAGGTGCTGCCTCCTTCTGGCCTTTGGAAAAGAAGGGAGTTCCATTGTGGTTCTGACTCCTTCTTTGAGATCTTCATTCTTCTGCATCACATAGCCTTGGACAAGAACAGCATGGTCAACTTCATGTGCACCCCTGGAGGGACCAGGAGTCCGTGTCTTTTCTAGTTCCTTGAGTGCTCCATTATTTAACTCAATTGTAATTCTAGTCTGATTCACCCATACCTGAAGAAGTCCACTTCTTAGGTTTAAGTTAACTGCTTGGTCATAGATCCAGTCTTGACCCAAGACAAGGGGTTCAGTGAGGTCCTCATCTTGACACACTAGTACTTTAACTGTCATTGCCTCATCATGAATATAGAGGGGAAGTTCCACCTCGCCCATGCAAGGGGTTTCCACGCCTCCCAATCCTATGAGATATGCTTCCATAGGATTGACAGTTAATTGCAACTCTTGACAGTAAGACAATTTAACAGCACTAGTGGCTGCACCTGAGTCAATCAAGGCTCTTATAGTCCTTGCACTCTTTCCTTGTCCTATATCTAAGGTTATGAAAGGACGCCGATCAGTTATCCTATGTGAGCTAACACCTGAAACTTCACACATAGCCACGGGATATCCTGGATCTGCATATGCATCTGGCACAGGTTGCTCTCTACCTTATCTTCTTAATTTCATTCTCCGTATGCGCTCTAGGGCTTCTGCTTGAGCTTCTTCTCGAATTCGTTTTTCCTCCTCTTTACGTTGCTTAGCAGTATTGAGTCGACTTAGCATTTCCTCCGTGAGGGGTTCCTGATACAACTTGACTCTGCATCCGCTAATATAGTTTGGGAGAACATCACCCTCTAAAGTGGCTAGTTGTACTGCTCCACTCGTGGAGATCCTATTGATTATAATAGGTCCGTAGCCTCTCTTTTCTAACTTCCTTGCGTGTTGTTTTAATGTGTAGACTAAAACTAGATCTCCTGCTTTCAAGCCCTTATCCTTCACATGGGCATCAAAGGATGCCTTCTGTCTCTTCTTAGCTGCATATATCCCTGCAGCTGCTCTCAATCTCGTTTCTCCTAATCGTTCAAGGTCAAAAAGTCTAGAGGAGAGTTCATGACCCGTCCATTCGTGCTCTTGTGCTACTTTCAATGTAGGTATCAAGAAATCCAAGGGTAGCACCACGTTTTTGCCAAATACCATCTGAAAGGGGGTGGCTTGGAGTACCGTCTTGTAGGCGACTTGGTATGCCCAAACAGCATGGTGTAGCTGTTTGTCCCAATCAGAGCGTTTAGTGTTCACTAATTTTGTCAGTACATTGCATAAGATCTTGTTGGTGCTTTCGGCCTGGCCATTTGCTTGAGGGTGATAGGGGGCAGACTTCTTATGCACTACCAAGAATTCTTGGAGCAGATTTTCAATCACTTCATTCAAGAAGTGAGTGCCTCTATCACTAACTAGTTCTATAGGTAGCCCGTATCTAGTGAATACATTCTCAAATAGAAACTTAGCTGTTGTTTGAGCATCGTTCTTCGTTGTGGCTTTTACCTCTACCCACTTAGTTAGATAGTCTATTGCAACAATGATATATTCTACATGAGAACCCTTAGCTGGGGGATTAATAGGACCTACAAAGTCTATTCCCCACTTAGAGAATGCACGTCCACCCATCATAGGTTTCAGTGGCATCTCATCTTTACGTATAGGATATTGAGTTCTCTGACAGACATCACACCGTTTCACATAGGTATGTGCATCCATGTGAAGGGTCGGCCACCAGAAGCCCGCAAATAGTATTGCCTTGATCACCCGATCTGGTCCAAAGTGTCCTCCTGCTACACCTTGGTGAGCAGTTTCCAAGATCTTAAGATATTCACTTTCATGGACACATAGTCTCAAGTAACCATCTTTACCACGTTTGTATAGATTGTCGCCAATGAGAGAGTAATCCTGGGCTTCTTGTTCTAAACTCCTTTTCCTAGCCAGAGTCATGTCTGGAGGGAATGTTTTCGTCCTCAGGAAGGATACTAGTGGTTCACTCCAATCTGGCACTATGGACACTTGATAAAGAGTGGCATGTTCCACAGGTGGTTTAGTGCGACAGATTGGGCATTCTTTGCACAACTTTTGGACATCAGCTTCCATAGTTGGCCAATGCACTCCGAGTCTCCTTAATGTCTGTAGGGTTCGCTGTTTTGAGTAGTGTTGCTCTAATGCACCTACATGTGCTAATTGCAACCATTTTGCGTACTCATCCTCTTCCACACAACAGGCCAAGATCCCTTGATCTGTGTGCTTGTACATACTTCCAGCCATGATGTGATACTTTTGGGCTTTTACTACCTCCCTATCCTGCGTGTTTATTACTGGATGGTTAGGTCCGTATGTCAATACTGGCACTAATGGCTTAGCCCACTGCGGTACCACTTCCAAGTTAAACAAGTAAGCATCAGGAAGGTCATCTGATACTCCTTGTGGGGCTTCTCCAGATGTGAGCCTAGAAAGATGATCAGCTCTCAAATGAGTCCTACCTTTCCTCACCACAACCTCGAAATCATATTCCATTAGTAAGATGGTTACTTACTAATCTTCCTGTATTGCATGGCTTGTTCAATAGATATAACAATGCTTGGTGGTCAGTAAAAAATTTAGACTTATTTGCAAGCAAATAGTGTCTAAATTTCTTGACTGCATATACCATGCCTAAGCCTTCTCTCTCTGTAGTGGTATAATTTCGTTCAGCTGCATTCAATTGTCTACTGGCATAGGCAATTGGAAGATCCATACTACCTTCACCAGTAGGTTGAGCAAGCACACACCCAATAGCATAATTGGATGCATCCACGTGAACATGGAATGGCTTGTTCCAATCTGGTGTGGTCAAGATTGGTGCTGAACATAATCTTCGTTTAAGCTCATTGAAGGAATTCTCACATTCCTCAGTCCACTCAAAGTTTGTCAGAAGTCCGTACATGGGCTTCGCAATGACGGCATACATGTGAATGAACCGGCAGTAGTAACCACAATGTCCCATGAAAGCTTGTACTTCCTTGACATTCCTTGGCCTTGGAAGCTCGGCTATGGCTCTCACTTTCTCCTCATCAGTGGATATGCCATTCTTTGACACTATGTGTCCTAAAATCTTACCTTGCCTGACCATGAAAACGCATTTTTCTGGGTTCAGGCAGACTTGATATTCTCTACATTTGTCAAAGATTTGTCTGAGTTCAGGAATATGGGTTTGCCTAATGTTGGAATGAGCACAAAGATCATCAACATAGACTTCTAAGTTCTTCCTCAGGAACTCTTTAAATACATGGCACATCAGCCTCTAGAAGGTAGCTGGTGCATTGGTAAGCCCAAATGGCATTACACGAAAGGCAAATATACCCCATTCAGTGGCAAATGCTGTCTTATGTTGATCCTCTGGAGTTATGGCTACTTGATTGTAGCCCGAGAATCCATCGAGGAAGCTGTACACTTCCTTGCCTGCTACTCTTTCTAAGAGATGCTCTGTGATAGGAAGCGGATAGTTATCTCGAATTATGGCTGCATTAACCTTCTTCAAGTTAATGCATACACGCAGCTTGCCAATCTTCTTGGGCACCACTATGATGGGGGATACCCACTCAGTGTGCTCAATTTCATAGATAAATCCAGCTTCAACCAGTCTATCTATCTCCTCTTTGATCTTGGCCGCATAATTATCGTTATATGTATAGGGCTTTTGCTTAGAGGGTTTAGCATCTGAGGTCATGGGGATAGTGTGTGAGCATATGTCAGGGTCAACACCTTTCAAATCCTTGTAACTCCAAGCGAATACATCTCTGTATTCTCTTAGCAAGGCAATTAACGCATGCTCTTCTTCCTCTGTTAGGTCATGGCCTATGTACGTGCATCTCTTCTCTCCTTCTTCTAGGGCCACTACTATTTTCTTGGTGGTTTCTTTGTTATCATAGGCCTCTCCTGATTGCGCCTCTCGTTTAGGCATTCTTATCATGACTCTCTTGTCGTCTATCTCATACTTCTTAAAATTTTCCGGGACCTCAAACAAAGATTCTTCCTCTTCTGGTGAGACTTCTCTCTTCTTTCGTTTCTTTCCTTCTTCCTTCGGGGTCACATGTGTTGCTAATCTTACATCATTTGTAAGCTCTCCATGCCTCTGGGGTTGAAATTCTACTTCATGGAAGTATTCTTCATCTAATGAAAATGGTGGGTCCATAATGATTGACTCTAGATCGGAGTCACTTGCATCCTCAAATGCGTCAGGGCTAGGTTCACACTCTTCTAAAACTGCCTCTCCCATGATTGGCTCTATGGAGAAGACTGAAATGTCATAGCCATCCTCATCACAGTGAGGTGTCCATTGTTCCTCATTGATGGCTACATCCATTGTTGCTAGGATTTCTGCCCAGCCATGGGGTTCGAATTCTTCGTCTGGAAAAACTACCGGTGCATAGGCTGGGTCTTGAATCGATCTATGGGTTTCTTCTGCACCTACCTCTCTAGCTTTCTCTCTCTTCTCTTCTTCTACTGCTACCTTACACATCCATAAGTGAGTGTCTTCATGCATCGATGAGGATCCTGACCCTATGGAATGCACCGATTCTGTATCATCTTTGGCTCTATGGATGGGATTCCATTGGATGGGAGGTACATCTCTATGAGAGTAATCTTTGAGATTGACTTTGGTTGTAACACCTAAATGTTGCAAATACAAGGAGTTGGTTCCCCAGTCCTGTACCACTTGCAACTGTCGCATAAATGGTCTTCCCAAAATCATCTCATAGGCATGATTTTTGCTGAAGTCACATATAGCAAATGTATGCTCAAACTCGACACCACAGGTGGTGAGATTTATTCCTTCTAGCAATCCTAAGGGTCTCTCAATATGACCATCCGCCATCTGCAATTTCATTCTTGTTGGCCTGAGTGCTGGCTTGCCCCAACGCTTCCATAGGGAAGTGGTGGCAATTGCAACTCCTGCACCTGAGTCCAAATTTGCCTTGGTGGTGTGCTCCTGGTAGGTAATGGGAAGATAGGTGTTCCCCTCTTCACCTTCACACATATCTCCTATCTTATCCAAGGGTATTTTTGGCACTGTCCTTTGGGATCCTACCTGGGAACGAGGTTTTGCTATCTCTGGTACTTGTTTGGCGACATGTTTCCATAATTCAGGTCTAACCTTGAGTAGCTCTTCTAACTTGAGATTGCACTGCACTTTAGTGTTTTTCACTACCTCTGTGTTCCTAGGTAAGACTGAGTCCTCATTTCGTACCATGACCGTGGGTGCTCTCATACAAGTAGACTTAGCTTCCCATGGGCCTGTGAAGTGGGGTAATTCTTGTAGAGAGTTAGACTCAAAGTCTAGTCTGTCCTGAGAGTGGGTGATCTCCTGCTCCTCATAAATGGATGGGATGTCTTGTGGGAATTGGTCGCGTGCATCATCCACAAGTTCAATAGGAGGAGGGACTTCACTCTCTTTAGCCCATTTGTCTTCTTGAATCTCGCGTAGGAATTCTGGTGTGAACCGATTCATAGAAGATGATGTGTCTGGCTCCGTAGAGTTAGGCACATAGGCTTCAGGCACATAGGCTTCAGGCACATAGGCTTCAGGCACATAGGCTTCCTGGGTAGGAATGCTTACTCTTTCACTTGCCTTGTCCTTGTGTTGTATGGCGGGTTCCTTTTTCGATTGTGCAATTAGCCTCTCTATTCTTTCTAGCAGTCCATCAAAGTGCAACTGCGTCTTTGCTGAGCTAGAGATGTTAAATAGGCGACTGGCCTCAAACATGGTCTGAGCCAATTCCACCATCTTAGCACAAATTTTGGTTCATTCTAACTCTAGTTCTGCTCTTGGGTAACACTTTTCATGATCAGTTACATTTGGCCCTTCTTGGATTCTGGCCTGATATGCTTTAAGCATCATATTAAGGTCTTCGGGAGTGGGATCAGCTAATACTGATCCTGCTTGGGGTGGTGGTGGGTTACGTGGGGTGTATTAGCGGGTGGAGGGATGGAGGGTGATGGGGATGGTAGCAGTGGGAATGTGTGAGAGTGCGGTTGAGATGTGATCTCTATGATTTTGGCCTTGGTTTCTCGTGGACTTTCCTCAAGTTCACTCATCTTCTTTGCCCATTGCCTTTTCATACGTTCACGGCTATCTTTCCAAGCTCTAGTCCTCTTTTTTGTCATGCTCTCTGTTTCACTAACATCTGGGCTCTTCTCCTGGTTTACCCCTGGGTTTTGCTGCAATGCTTGAGCTCTAGTGATCACTTGCACGGGTGTAGTGGAAGTGACACTTCCTGTGGAATCTACCACTAACCCAATAACGTTAATAGGAGTAATTTTTGGCATATTACTAGGATTCCTAGGGCAGTCTCGTAAGAGATGTTCCTTTCCACAGTCTTGGCAAAAAACCTGGATCGTTACTGATTGGGGTTGTGTCGGTGGAGGCACAGGGCAATCACGAATGAGATGATCTCCTTGACATCTGTAGCATGGTCCTCTAGGGAATGGAGGTCTTACCTGCCTAGATTGAGGCCTAGGATTGGGGTTTGTATACATGAGGTTTGTGTGATCTGACTCCCAACTAGGTTCACTCAGTTCTTCACTATAGTAGGACTGCAAGAGAACAAGGATTACGACCACCACATACTAGAGAGATGACTCTCCTCCCAACCAAATGCCTCTATATATAGCTCTCTCCAGGGAACTGCCTTCTTGGGCAGGTGGATACTAACCAGCCAAGTGTCAGCCATGTAACTGCATGTGCGCCAAGTGTCCAATGGATGCTTCTAGAAGGTTCTAGAGCTCTTTGGGCAAAATACTCTTCCCATGTATCCCATGGGGATTGAACCCAAGACCTCGTCCTTCACACCCTTGAGTCTTAACCACTAAGCTAAGTGGATCACTTGTTCACAAGAGCACAAGACCTCCTAGTAAGTCTAAACTCGAGATCTTTGGTCATACACACGGATGACCAAACGGTGTCCGATTTCAGATCTGTCTGAACCGGCCAGACCCTTGGATCATAGACTTACTTTATTACATTCTTCCCCCCTTGGAAAAGATTTTCGTCCTCGAAAATAGAGCTATATACATACTGTAGGCAACCCCCGAGCCTCATGTTCTAAAACTGGAAGAACATGGTCATGTTCTAGAACTGGAAGAACATGTCTCATCTCTGTGGTGGCATCCTTGCCCAAATGATTCTAAACACTATCTCGCTTTGCACTTTGATAAACTAGTCAAAGTACAAAATAGTGAATGAATAATAAAGGTGGATCTAAACACATATCCCTGGCTAATTCACAGTTTCTGGATGTGCGATCTAGGCACAAACATGTGAATTAGGTGGATTCAAATTACTAGTCCATTTCTAGGCATAACTGGTGCATGGGCTTAGTAATGAAGGTGGGATTCTTATCCCTCGCAAGACTTTTGAGAATTCTTGATTCACTTGAATTTGTTTTGGAGAACTTGAAGTGTGGTTGTCCCATACATCTAACTTTAGATGTCTGTTCAATGGTTTACTTTTATCTAACAGTTAATTGATTTTTTCACCCGACTAGAGGACTACTTTGTCCCAATGAGTTGAAAAAATCCTATGTAAACTGTAGGAGAAAGTTTACCATTTCGGTGGAATCAACCATACTAACTTCACCAATTCAAATTCAAAATGAAAATTTGTCCAACTTAGGATACTTTTCTCAAAGACTTTAACTGAAAGTTCTTGGGAATTGTCAATCTGATGAGCAATTCCTAACTTCTCTATTCTAGAGTATACTGGACTCTAGGAAATCTTTTATGCTATAACTTGAAGCAAACTCAAATGAATAAGTCTACTTAGACTTATCATCTTTTGAAGATTGAAAAGGTTCTTGTACATAACATCTATCTAGGATGTTCAAGTTAGTTATCTAATTCTAACCGGCTATCCCTGGTCTTTTGCAAAAGGAATCAGATACCATATCTGAGTCAATTCCAAAAGATTTGGAAAGCGGAAAGAGATAACTAAGACTTTGTACAAGCAATTCAAACTTCGCACATACCTAAACTTGCTATGAGTCAAAGTCTAGTTGACTCAGGACTTTAACTTCTCAACGATCTATTTCAATAAGATATTGAAGCATTGTCTTTATCTTTCAGAGAAATAAGCTGGATTCTCAGAAAGATACAAAGAAAATCAAAAACATCATCCAACCACAAGATACTAGTGTGGTAACCAACATCAGTGTGTCGACCCACTGAGGTTCTATTGATGAGTTTAGTTTTCAAATAATGCTTCACTGGAGACTAAGTTCATGTCACATTCAGTCTTTTTGACTCCTAATCGTGAATGCAATTCTTGTGCATTTCTTTGAGTCGAAAGAGTGATTTTTATCAAGTTACACTAGGAACTTGATACTTGACTTAGTCAATTAAATCTTAAGTTGAAAAGATCAACTCAAAATCAAAGTCCAACTTCTTTCAAAAATTTATCAAATATTTCTGATCAATAACACTTAAGCTTGAAGTGTTCTTAGAAGATCTTGGAAGTTACTTACTTCATATCTTCAGTTTCCTTAATCTTGAAGTTACCTTGAAGTATCGTAAGATACTACTTTCATCCTTTACGAATTAAACTTTTCCTTGAAGTCTTAATTCCCTTGAGGATGAAACCTAACTTCAAAATCCAAACTAGGACTAAAAGATAATCATCATCCCACGGTCCGATGTCCCATTCCATCTTTTCTACATCAATCTAAGTATAAAATCTGGTGTCCCATACCACCCTATTTTATATTCACATTAATGTGTGGGTGATTCTTATCCTAAAGTCTAAACATCTCTTGATAGAGTACCTTATTTCTTCAATTCTTTTACAAGAATTGGAAGTTTCAGGCATTACCTCTAACTAGATTTTCCTAGGTTTTGATTCCTTCGCATGATCACCTCATAATCATGTGCTTTGCTTTGGAAACTTGAAAACCTCTTAACAGAATATCAATTCTTCTTTACTGGGGTTTTCAAATGAAAACCAATCAAAATTCCAAGTACTTGAATTTTCTTGAATTCAAGTTCAATTGGTTTACCCTTGACCAATTTTGTAGCGACAAGAGCTTTTGACTTCTTGTCTTTTAGATTCCTTTCTTTACTGTTGCTTTAGGTACCTACCCCGGGGACTTTATTTAGGAATCTCTTTACTGCTTAAGTCTTAGGCATCCGCTCATGCTTTCTGGATTTGTACCAAAATCCCTTTAAGGATAGGCAAACATTAAATTTTACCTTCCATAGACTTAATTACCGTCTTTACGGTTGCAGACTACATTCTTGGAATTTCTTTACTCTGTTGAGACTTGGAACAGCTTACTCTTTTTCACAGTTTTCCATCGAATAAATGGAACCTGAGTGAATAATTCCCAAAAAGGGATTTTATTGCCAATACTGGGGCAATCTACAAAGTAGTTCTAATCGCACATTACTTGGACAATCATGGCCAAGATTGATCAAGTCTGGTTGATCTTGCGATAAAAATAAAGACTTAGTCTTTATCTTTAAGATCTCTTTAACTATCTTTAAGCTTCTTTGCTTACCTGCAGGATTTTTAGAGATCTTTCCCTTTACACAAGTCCAAGCATACACTTATGCCTCTCAGATTCCAAAGCTAAGAATCTTTGATATACCGTTAGGTTATATCACTTATTTGGACTTAATTAACCAATACTGATGGTTTGGGAATTGCTAATGAACTACTTACAGACTAAAGAGTATGAAGAATTTCATTCTCAATACTTGAAAGAATGCCATTCTTCAAAGACTTGAGATTCCTTCTAGGGAATCAAATAACTTGAGCAAATGATTCATCTTGGAATTTTTTGCTTTCCAGTCTAATGATTCATCTTGGAATCGTTTGTAAAAAGAACATTTAAAAGAAATTCTTTCAAATGATATCCAAAAATTTATTGATTCAATTGTATTTATTTCCTGAGTATCAAACTAGAGACGAAATATCACATTTGCCAGTTTGAAAGTTTAAGTTGACTTTCATTTATGTGATATCGACTTCTATTCTTGAGTTTGATACAAGACTCATTATTATTGGTCAATCTTCAGATGTTACTAGAGTTTTTTTTTTAAACATATTTCACTAATCAAAATTATGTTTAAAGTCCAAGCATCTATTGATGATTGATCCAATAGTAATGTTATTGTGAACACTTTGAACTTTATAACTTGTTTAGGAGAAGTTCATGGATTCAAGATCCATTTCTTGGAACTTTCTACTCCTAAATAAAAAGTTCACACTTGCTTCAAGTCTTTAGGAACTTATATTATTTCCTAAAGATTGCTTAGCTAGTTGCATCATTTACTAGAGATGCAATTATAGAACCTAACATCCTTTTATTGATATCAAGGATCAATTGATGTTGAGGTTTAACCTTTGATTTTCATCACTCCTTGAGATGAAATCAAATAAAAATTTATAAAAGATTGGTACCTTTATATCTTGGCAAAACATTTATATCCTAAAGAGGTTTTGCCTGCATCATTCCTTGGACCTATCATATAATATGAATTTATATGTATTTTGGGAAGAGTTCATGAATCAATTAAGATCCTCTACTTGGAAAATCTTCCTTCCCAACGCTAAATTCACCTTGAACATAGTAGGAGAATGATCTCACATGAAATAGAAGGCTTGACTATTTCATATCTCTATTCCAAAAAGTTACTTACCGAGGTTTCATCATGAGATACAAATCTTGAAACCACAAGAAACTTCTTTAAAACTTTCAAAATCTTCTAAATAGAAGAGTGCTCATGGAACTTTGGAAATATAGTTGATGTTCTCATCCAACCTTGGGATGCTTGAGAAGTTACATAAAATATATAACTAATCAACTAAAGCTTTATCCACATGACTTTCTAAGTACATCCAGGACTTAGAGTCATCATACATCACAAAAGAGTTTGCAAGTAATTAAATTTTCTTGGTCATCAAGAAAATTTATTACTTTTCTCTTAGTGCTTACTTATACCTAGCAAGACATCTATCATACTTAATTATCATTAAGTATTTGTCTTTGATAGCGGAGTATCGACTTGGGAAGAAATTGACTAATTACTTGAGTTGCAAACTAGAACTAGTATGTCTTTGCAACTAACTAGTCCTTGGTCTTCCCTAATGTCAAACTGCGAGCTTTACAAAGTAAGCTAAATACTAAGAGAGTACATTTTCATATCTACTTGCAAACAGCATTCCATTCTTCCATGCAAATGCATGTATCTACATGCAAAAGCATATGCTCACATGCGTATGCATGCATGTTCTTTGCATGCTCAAAAAAGTAATACAATAATCATGCATGAACTTGATGCACGATTTTTTCCTTGTACTAAGAATGTATATCATGCAATCCTGATGCATGTATATCCTTTCCTTTGTCCTAATGCACTATGATATAAAAACATACCCTTGAAGTACAATAGAAAACTTACTCAATGGAAAGGAAATATGTACTTAAACTACCAAAATACATTCTTTGATGCACAAGGATCTTTTTGAAATCAAGTCTTTCCTTAATGCAAACTAATGCTTGAAATAAGAAATGAATTAATTCATTATTCTAATCTAGACTTAATCAATTTAAATCTTGGCTATTTCAATGTGCATCTATGATTAAGTGTAGAATAATGAAAACAAGATAAATCAAGCATTAAGGCCAAGCAGAAACTGGAAAATACTTAGCTTCACATAAAGCTACGTCCTTCCCTTGATCCTTTGGAAGAGTGATTCTCTCAAGACTTTGGTCCGAATTCAAAGTTGGTTTGACTTTGATCACCAAAGGCCTCCGAATCTTTACTCCACAGCTCCACTTCTTTCAGACTTTGCTCCAAACTTTTCTTTGGCCTTGACCACCACAGATATGCACTCGGGTTCGATTGAGGTAATAAGCAAACTTCAAAGATTAATCCAAATGAAAAAATCTGGACTCGGGATTAGCAGAGCAGAGACACGATTGGAACTAAATAAAATATGCAGAGAGAGTAATCACCAAAAACCTCTACTTTAGTGGATAAGGCAGTGCTCCTCTCAAAGAGAGGTTCCGAGTTCGAAACTCGGGCGGGCTGACGGCAGAGATCTCCTCTCTTTTGCTCCTGTATCCGAGTTCGAATCTCACGCGGGCTGACGGCAGAGATCTGCGCTCTTTTGCTCCTGGATTCCTTCTTCAGCCGGAAATGAAGACCCATATGAACTGCTCTCAATATACTCAGCGAGCGGAAGTGAGCGTTGTGGATATGCCACTGTTTTCACAGATGGAGGACGGGAGTTCGAATCCCTGTCATAACAGAGAGAGCCTTTATCTTTTGCTCGTTGATGACAGCGCGGAAATCAAACGTATAGTAGCTGCGCTAAGTTGAAGTCGTGAGCAGTTGTCGGCCTTGTGGATAAGCGATTGGTCCTCCAATGTGGAGATGATGGTTCGATTCCTCTGTGCACTCATAGCAAAGGCCTTTTTGGTACTCTCGGCTCCTTAAGAAGTCGTCTTCAACGCGGCTATCAAAGAGATATTTAATCACGCCGAGTTACAGGTCACGAATACCTGTAGGAATTGCGGGTAGCGCAGCACTCTCTCTTCGGAAGGATGAGAGTTCGAGTCCTCTCTCTGCTCAAAGCAGAGATAATATCTTTTGATAATCTTCCTTATGCTATGGTCGCCAAGACGATTTCGTCATAATTCTTCAAGACACCCGTGAGCAACAGGTACCGCCATGAATGGTCAAATCCGCGAAAACGATGATAAAGTTATAATGGCGAAAATGATTTTGAAGCTTACTCCAAAATCATCATGGAAGCTTATGAAGAAGATGATGATGATGAGCCTATCAAGGTCTCCATGAAAGCTCAACCTTGAGCTCTGATACCAATGCAAGAGAACAAGGATTACGACCACCACATACTAGAGAGATGACTCTCCTCCCAACCAAATGCCTCTATATATAGCTCTCTCCAGGGAACTGCCTTCTTGGGCAGGTGGATACTAACCAGCCAAGTGTCAGCCATGTAACTGCATGTGCGCCAAGTGTCCAATGGATGCTTCTAGAAGGTTCTAGAGCTCTTTGGGCAAAATACTCTTCCCATGTATCCCATGGGGATTGAACCCAAGACCTCGTCCTTCACACCCTTGAGTCTTAACCACTAAGCTAAGTGGATCACTTGTTCACAAGAGCACAAGACCTCCTAGTAAGTCTAAACTCGAGATCTTTGGTCATACACACGGATGACCAAACGGTGTCCGATTTCAGATCTGTCTGAACCGGCCAGACCCTTGGATCATAGACTTACTTTATTACAAGGACTCACCATGTTCAGGAGATTGCATGTAGTAAGCATGGGGACTATCGACATGTGTAGAATCAAAGCTATGGTCACTGGGATCACTTTCTGAAAGCACTGGTGTTACAGGGACTATAGCTCTATTCAGGTTTTCTTCTGCAGCAGCATACTTTACCGGAATCACATTAGCTGGAGCTGGGGGTTGCTGTGCTAGCACAGGCTGAGGCCTTTGTTGGTTTTGGTAGGGTTGGTAGGTTTGTTGAGGCCTCGCATACTGCTGAGGTGGGTACTGGTTCTGGTATCTTCCTTTTTGAGAGTATGGCTGTGGGTACGTCTGCCTAACGGTTTGCTTATTGTAGGGGCAATCTTGCGCGGTGTGATTGGTGTATCTTCGTTCTATGGTGCAGTACTGGCTACTAGGATTAACTTGGGGTTGAGCCATAATGGGACATACATTCGCCATGTGGTCGCCACCACAAGTATAGCACCTTTTCACAGGGGCAAACCTTGGGATTTGTTTGTTAGTGACACCTAATTTCTGAGCTACTTTCTCTGCAAGTTCCTCGATTGATGTGGATTGCGTGGAAGAGAGGTTAGAGGCACTATCCGAATCTTTGTATATCTTGGAAAGCTCTAACTCCTCCCCTGGGTTATCCTCAACATCAATGCACATGCGTACACAATCTTCTATGGTCCTAGGGTCCTTCAAGTACACATAAGATCTCAATTTGGTACTTAGCAATCCATCCAAGAATAAAGCCACTTGCTTGGCTGGTGTGGGTAGCTCCGAAACAGGGCATCTTTCTAAGTATTGCCTAAATCTTCTTCCTGCAAGTCTCATAGTTTCTTGAGGGGTTTGCTTGAAGCTGTGAATCAGCGAGGAGGTATTATACCTTATGCCACTCTTAGAGAATTCAATAATGAATGCCTCTAGGAGTTGGTCTATGCTCCTGAACTGCCTCTCGTTTAGTGGCTGAAACCATGTCAGGGTAGTGTTCCTAAGGGTCAGACCAAAGGCATTGTACTGCGTGAATAGATCCTCCACTTGTTCAGCTCTCAGGACTTGCCTAAACTTAGCCACATGATTGTATGGATCTCCAGTGCCATCGAAGTAGTTCTTCATGGACTTAACTAGCTGGGTTGGTCTCAAAGTCCTTGTGTGCTCTCTAGGTCGTGGTAGAGGGAACTCATCGGCATTTCTTCGATGTCCTGGGGCTCTAAGTACCTCAGGCTCTACTCTATTTGTTTCCGTCTTCGTTCTTTCTCTGCCCACTGGGTTGGCAAAGTTTACTTCTGGTCTATCTCTACTTCTGTCTCTTTGCATTCCATGAGCTTGGGATGTTCCAGCTCCAGGGTGACCATAGGATACATTCGATCTTGGTTGGGGGAAAACAAATTCACCCTTCCAAGTGTAAGCATGCCTATCATTTTCTGTCACCACAAAGATCCTCTCCGAAGCGTGATCTAAGTAGGTCACTCTACCTGGGCTATCAGGATCCTTAAACTCATAGATCATGATTGTTCCTATATCAATTGGCCGATTAGGTTTGTACCTCCAAAAGGCTTCATCAGTCTCTCGATTGAGGAGCAAATCTATGCTCTTATTATCCTGGGGAATCCACTCTGGTGTGATAATCCTAGTGAGAACCGATTTACCTCGAGGGGTTCTAGGTTCTGCACCCATGTTTCCTTGCTCCAGGTCACCTAAGTCTGCTTCGGGGATCACATTTCCAAATTCGTCCGTCCTATCTGGGTGACTGGTGACTACGTATATGGTTCCTTCTTTGTCCAAGTATGCTCCATTTTCAAACTTGACAGCTGGGTGCTCCAATCCGATGGATTGATCAGGATTCTTAATCTGTACCACAGATCTTCCTAGGCCGTCCTCATAGATGCTGGCACCTAATCGGTTGGTCCTAAGGTATTCCAACTGCGTTTTGTAAGGGCCTTCTACCCTGTGCAGGTATGGCACTCCTGAACTTCCTGTAGGTCTCTCCATACCCTGAGACATCTCGGATTCACTAGTCTCAGAACTTGGGTAGTATGAGTGGTGGCTCAACTACTGGGCCCACGACCTAGCAGTGTGGTTGACACTAGCCTCTGAAGACCTAAGGCTTTGTCTATCCCTTACTAGATGTCGCCCTGATCTAAGGTTCATAAGCCTAGCTGAATAGCCCAATTTTGCCCAAGTACAACCTTGTTGCTGAGTTCTTTTGTATCAGTTACTTGATTCTTTTTAGTTGATTCCCGTGTTAAAATTTTTGTCTGATATCACGTCGTAAGGTATATTTGAGTGTAGTTCCGCACTTAAAATTGCTCGTTCCACGTTAAGTTCTTTTTCTTTAAAGTTCTCGATAGTACAAAGATTATGTCCTTAGCTTGAACTTGAGAGTTTAGGTCTGCTTCAACTTGATAATTGCCTATCGTCGCCCTGACTTACACCTACCTCTACTCGTTCTTAGCCTAAGCTAGGAATTGACAAAGGGGGTTGAAAGTTTCCAACCTTTTGTTTCCTGCTTGGTTGCCCTTGAATGCCCAGGAAGTGTGTTCCCAAGCTTCCACTTACACTTTCTTAGAACGCCTTTCGATGCTCTCAATAGATCTGTAGAGTTCCAAAGTTAGCTTTAATATTTGAATTCCCAAGACAGAACCAATGATTCTCATTCCTGTAGCACCATTACTAATTTGCATAGTGAATTTTAGGAAAACAATTCTTAAGACCCCTGACTTTGATCCCCCTGGGTATGGTCAACTTCAAAATACCCTAGCTAAAAATCAATGCATTATCTTTATAAAAAACAGTTGAGGGTGTGTAGTATATGCCACAAGCTTTCCAACAAGCCCTAGAGCTCAAAAAATGGATTTCGTATGAAAAAGTTATGACCGTTCAGGGTTCTAGGGTTAAGACAGGGTTCAAACAGGATCACTGTGCAACAAGTTTTCCCCAAGTTGTTTTCCTAAGGCCTCCTTATGTGCTCTAGAGTAGAATGTTTATGCCCAAAATTAGCCCAACTCTTCAATTAAAAAACCCTAAAAAATTGGCTAAAATTGGCTGTCAATCGCGATCGACAGGGCTGTCAATCGCGATGGACAGAGTATCAATCGCGATGGACAGAGTATCAATCGCGATGGACAGGCGGTCAGTCAATCGCGATGGACAGGGGTCAGTCAATCGCGATGGACATGCACCGGTCGCGATGGACAGGCAATCAATCGCGTGGACAGGCAGTCGGTCGCGATGGACAGAGCTGTCAATCGCGATGGACAGAGCTGTCAATCGTGATGGACAGAGTATCAATCGCGATGGACAGAAATTTTGCAAAATTTTCAAAAATTTTTGTGGAAATGTGGTGTGCAGGGTCTCTAGTCCACTGTGGTGCACTCAGATTTACCAAAAGGTGAAAATTTCTGTCAATCGCGATCGACAGGAGTCGACGACTGCGAGACAGTTCTGCACATTTTCGTACCTGTGCAGCGTGCTGGAGGGGATGATGAAGCTGAAACCTGCAAGAAACTCCAAAAGCATGCAGAAAATAGCACACAACAGTTCGCTCTCTCGCTCTCTCTCACAAGTGAAATGAAGGAAATGAAAGGAGGAAGAGGATATAGTCAAAAAACTGAAATTTTTGCGATGATGGAAGTGGAGGTGGAAGATGAGGATGATGATGATGGTGATGATGGTGGTAAGGTAAGAAAGAGAAAAATAGGAAAAGTAAAGAAATTACCTACAACGCCAACGTCTTCAATCTACGTCTTACCATCACACGCTCGTCCTCAAAGCTCGATCCCCGGCAACGACGCCAAAATTTGGTGTAGCTCAGTGATGAGTAGCACCTCCTTTAATGTCAATCCGGGAAGACGTGAGGATGGTATGAAGACCACAAGCAAGTGGAGGCACAAGTGCGTGAGTGAGAAGCACACAAGCATGCACACACATACACACACACGCGCACACACGGCAAGACAAAGAGTGAGAAGCAATGGAGTTCTTATATTACTTTCGAAAAGCTCTTACAAGTTCATTCCAATTACAATCTACCCCCAAAAATGAGCTCTCTAGCTCTTTTTATAGTTTTTGACTAGGTTTTGGCCCTGTCCAGACCTAGTGTCCGGCCTAGTTAAAAATTAGGTTCCAGGGCCAATTTGAGGGCTTAAACGGAGTCTAAAAAATACGAAAATTGATATGTAGGTACTTCTAAGGCTCCTCAAGCTCAAGGACTCCTTGGCTTGCACAAAATGGAGCTACAAAAATATGAAATGGTATTTACAATGATTGTTAGTGATAAGAATCACTGTTATAAAGATGTTGATTTGGAAAAATTTGCAGGGCCTATCTGCTAGATTTGCGACGACTGCTTTGTCTACTTGCTCCTTCACCTCGTTCTGACTCTCTCCGCTGGCTTCCTTGTCTAGTCAGTCCTTGGGTGCCCATACTGCTCTCAACAGTGGGCCTGTAGGCAATGGTGCCCTTGCACTGGTAGATTAACTTTCCCTTCTGTATATTGGTGTGTATCTTCCAGGGCTTTAGTTAAGTCTTCTTCTGTAATTGGTCTGGGCTCTTCAATTCTTGTCTTTGGAAGTAAGTGTGCCCTTTTCGTGGTTGGAACTTCTTCTTCTACTTGCTTTACCTCCCTTAATCTCTTTGTTCCTCTCATTTTGGGTTGAGAGCTAGTTTTTGCCTCCTCAACAATCTTGACTCCTCTTTTCTTTTTGGGGACTGTGGCAACCTTTGCATATTTAGCCATAGCAGTCGATGATGGCATTTCTTGGAGATGCTCTCTATGCCTAAAGCATGGTAGATCAATATGGCCAGAGCTACACTGCCATTTAGGAACTTCTTTTTATTCCATTGCTTCTTCGCCTCAAATAGCCGTTCTTGTATATATGGAGTCATATTAATTTGATTGCCGATCTGTTTGATAGCATGTGAGAGTAGTTGAACAATTATCTTCTGAGGGGCGGTGTATCAATGCATGTTTGGGAAGCAAAAGTGCTGATGAATGACTCTGACTTCCTCTTCTATGTCAACTCTATTGATGTTAGTGAACGTTCTGGTTTTTGCCCCTCGACTCTCTTCCTTCAAGACAGTGATTCCGTCTTTCTCCCATCCGAAAGCTTCTTTAATCAAATCATGTGTAAACTGAATGACTATCCATTCACCTACTGCATCCATAACTCTAGCCTTTGGCACCTGTGGGTCATGTAGTGCTGGTTGTAATGTATTCATGACTTGTGTGCACCTTTGAAAGTCTGTCTTGTAGATCGGTAGTTCAAAGTGTTTGTGTATACCCACTTTCTTTAGGATGTCAATTGTAGACAAAAGCTCATGCACCACTTTAAAATCTTGAGACATAATTAGGAATTGATGGTCCGTATCCATGATCTTGATAGTCACTAGGAAGAGATACTCTCCGACCGGTTGATCTTCTCGAAACCAATGTCCCTTTGCTTTAGTTACACTCTGTAGAGGAAATTCCAATACGTCCTCCTGAATCGTTGCTTCAAAATCTTCAGAAGACATCTACACTTGTAATAAAAGTGCATTAGCTTCAATAGAAAATATAGAAGGATTAGTATAGCCGAAGCATTTATTTATTTACATAGTAGGTCCATTCCTAAGGAAGTTGAAGCTATGACCTATTCCCCATTGGAGAATGTGCACCACTAATTTTATTATGTACATCAAGTGTCGAATGCGTGGCCTTGTAACATGGCCCTATTATGCATACTTGAGGTGCATTTGAGACTTCATGAGTGCAATTGGAATCTTCGTTGTTCTGGTGTTCCATCCCTCGCATTTGCTTTGGTTTACAAATCCATTTCGTGGTCGCATTGATAGGTTGTGCCTTCTCTTTGGTCCTTCGAGCTTCATGTGTTTCCTTTGTTTCTTCTAATGTCCTAGTGATAGAGTTTTTCTCTTCATGGTTCTATGACGAGTCTGTCTTGGATTCGTTGTCCAAAAATCTCGATGTAATGTATCCTCCTGTTTGCTTATCTCTTGATTGGCTGCTTGTATGAACTTCTTGGGAATCCATATCTGTTGTCGTGCCTTCTGAGCTTCAATCAAAGGCTTAGGGAGCCATACTTACAAGAGTCTTTTTGGAGATTTTGGTAAAGAATAATGCTTGCCCTCCTTCTTCTCCTCGTGAGTTGGTGTTGAGGTCTCTAGTTTCTGCACTTGATCCTTGCGTACCCATTTGAATCTGACCTTTCCTGGATGCGAGTATTTGATTGTGGTTTTCCAAATTGGTGATCTTTTGTCGTGTGAGAAACTCTCAGAGCGTTGGTTTCCCTAGTGTCTGGCCGTTTGAAGATCTTGTATGACTGCATTTTGTATGCAACTGAGTCCTGCTCCTGAGTCTATCGAGGCATCTATCAATTTGTACTCTGTCTTGCCAATCCCTACGTTTAGGTAGGGTTGTGACATGTAGGCATTAGTCATGTCCGACTTATGGACTTGGTAATTAGCCATAGGGATAGGCTCTTCTCCTTGGAGATACCATTCGTCTCTTTGCCTAATCCACTCTTTCCGTTTCTTAATACGTTCCAAGGCTTCTTGCCTTGCTTCTACTCTAATCCGTTCTTCCTCTTTCTTCCTATTTTGCACACCTACAAGACATGCTAACATTTGATCCATCAATGGCTCCATGAACTGTTTCTTTCTACATCCACTTATGTAGTTAGGAAGAATATCTCCATCCAGAGTGGCTAAATTAACTACTCCACTCGTCGAGATCCTATTAATGATCAGAGGTCCATATCCACGTTTTTGTAACTTCTTGGCATGTTGCTTCAAGGTGTAAACCAGGACTAGGTCTCCTTCTTTTATGTGAGCATCATAATATGCCTTTTGCCTTCTCTTTGCCGCATATGTGAGCATCATAATATGCCTTTTGCCTTCTCTTTGCCGCATATATTCCCGCAACAGCTTGCAACCTAGTTTCATGCAGCTTGCAACCTAGTTTCATGTAGCTTGCAACCTAGTTTCATGTAGCTTGCAACCTAGTTGTTGGGATAATTCATGTCTTGTCCAATCATACTGTTGGGCTACTCTCAAGGTGGGTATCAAAAAATCAATTGGTAGGATTGCGTTCTGTTCATATACTAGATTGAATGGGGTAGTTCCAATGGCAGTCTTGTACGCGACTCGGAAGGCCCAAATTGCATGATGCAATTGTTTGTCCCAGTCAGACCTCCCATCATTGACAATCTTTGTCAATACTGTGCATAACACCTTGTTGGAACTTTCCGCTTGACCATTGGCTTGGGGGTGGTGTGGGGCTGATTTTTTATGGATCACTAAAAACTCATTCATTAGAGACTCAATTACTTCATTAATGAAGTGCGTTCCTCGGTCACTCACAATCTCAATTGGTAATCCGAAGCGAGTGAATATATGCTCAAAAAGAAACTTAGCAGTGGTTTGAGCATCGTTTTTTCTAGTTGTCTTTGCCTCTACCCATTTTGTCAAGTAATCGGTGGCTACTATGATATATTCAACATGTGACCCTTTAGCCGGTGGGTTAATGGGTCCTATGAAATCAATACCCCATTTAGAAAAGGCTCTGGCGCAAACCATAGGTCTCAATGGCATGTTGTTGGAAGAAGTATTTTTTTGAAGAGAAATATTCATAAAATGACAAAAATTGCAGAAATATTTATGCAAATGATGTAAAAATGACGAAGAGTCTTCCTCATGTAAATTAGAATTATATGTATTTTTTCTAGAATTTTTGGAAACTCTTTTGATAACATATTTTTAGATTAGAAGGGAAAAGGACCAAAATTCAAGTGTGAAAAGGGACACTTGAAAATGTATAAAAGATAATTTCCTCTATTTTGAGAGGATTGGTTAATTGTATTTTGTGCTATCCAAGCAATGAGAAGAGTTTCTTGCAGCAAATCGTGGTTCTTCCTGTCATGTGATTTTCTTTGATTTTTTGAGTCTATTCTATGTGTGATCCATGGAATTTGTGAGCTTGAGTTGTGTATTTCTGATTAATGTGTATGAAGAGAGGTGAATCTTAGAGTATTGAGTAAGGAAGTGCTGAAGAATAAAGCTGGAGATGGAAATCGTCAGTTTTCATAGAATCGTGATTGTCTCGTCTGAGGGTTACAGGTATCATTTTTGAGATTTGACTTCATAATTGTGTTCTACTAAGAAAATAACAAACTTTAGGCACCAAGATCATTAAAAATACTGTTGTTTAGCTCAAGATAATCAAAACCCTAGAAATTTCTCTTCATCTTCATCATTTCTCAGAAATCCAGTCATTTTCCTCTTATTCTTGGATTCCATTAACTAGAAGGGGTTGTGGTCTTTTTATACTTCCCGGATTGACAAATGTAAGATGTATTGTTGATTCTTTATGCTAAAATGATTGGAGAGGACAACTCCAAAGGGTAACAACAAACATTTTTTTGTGCCGTTGCCGGGGAAGTAAAGCAAAAGCTTCATTGAAGTTGGACCTTGCTGGATCTTCCATTGCTGATGGTATTGAACACATTAAAAAGGTAATACTCTTTAATCAAGAAAAGGAAACATGAAAAGGTAGGTTTCTTTGTTTGTCTTTTGGGAAAAAGGAAGCAAGAGATAACCTTTTGAAATAAAGAAGTAGTGAAATTCTTGCAAATTGATAGTTGCTCATATCATTTTTGAGAGTAAAGTGCAGGTGTGTGAAAAACTGAATCAAGATAGCTGAAGATAAGGTAAAATGTGACTATCTTTGCATTTGTAGAGTGCTTTTTGACCAAGTACCAGGCAAAATTGTTGATCTTGGGAAAGATGACATGATTGCATTGAGGACAGTCAAGTAAAGTAGCTATATGCAAGTAGATAAGATCCATTTGTTTAGCCAAGGCAAAGCAACAATCTTGAGAAAAGATTTATTTGCATCTTGAAAAGAAAAATGTTTGAGTTTATCTTTGCATGAATTGATAAATTGCACTTCTTAGCACATTTTTCTTTGGGAAGCTTTGCTCATAAACTGATTAGATTGCAAGCATAAAAGAGTATAACCAATCATGAACAAAAGATCAATGGATCTTGAAACAAGAAAACCCTAAGTGGAGTGTTCACCTTGATTTAAGGCAAAATACTAAAAAAATTCATAAAATCTAGTAAGAAATTCAAACAAATTTTGTTTTTGTTCCAAAAGTAGGACTGGAGTATTGTTGGTAAAAGTGGAGGAGAAAAAGTGGAAAAGAATTCTGAAAAATTGAGAGAAAATAAAAAATAGCTAGATTGGAAGTTGATGTTTCAATTTTTCAAGAAAATACTTTTTAAAATAAGTTTGATGGTGTATAATTGCAGGTGACAAGTGATTTGGAGTGGTAAAGAACATTGAAGGGGACCAAGTGGAAAGAAAAGCCAAAAATTGCAAAAACTGGAAGTTCAGAAAAAACACGATTCTTTTCACAGGATCGCGATTTTCTGTAAGAAAAAGAATTTGAGTTATTTTGCACTTTTTGGATATTGAGGTTGATGGTAAGAGGTTTAATTAAGTTAAAGAAGTAGAGAAAATCAAATTTTAGAATATCAGTGAGAATTGAGCATCAAGAGATTAAAATGAGAATTGGGTACAGAATCGCGATTTTCATCTGTAGGATAAAGGGAGTAAATTTTGTTGAAAAGATGAGAATTTTGAATAAAAAACCACACAATTGTTAAGGGATAAGGGTCCTAAAGTGAAAAGTGAAAATTTGGAGGAATTCACACAAAATTGCGATTGTCTGAAAGCTATAAAAGCATGTAAGTTCTAAAAGCTCATTTGAGTGAGAGAGAGTGAGAGAACTAGAGCACATTGGACAGAATCGCGACTGTCAGCAAATACAATTTTTTTAGGGATTTTTCTTGATCAAGCAAGCAAGGTAATAATCTTCCAATAAATTTTTTGCATTACTTCAAGTTTCATATGATGATTAGAGCACAAAAACATAGAAAATAGTTAAAAACATGGAATCGTGAGTTTTAGTGAAAAAAAATAATAATTTTGTTTAAACTCTTTTATTGCATGTTAAAATTTTAATAAGAAGATTCTATTGGAGAAATAAAAACTTAAAAATCAAGAACCTCAAAAATTTTAAAAATCTGCACAGAATCGCGATTCTGTAGTCAAACACAAAATCGCGATTCTCTGAATTAAACACAAAAACACGATTCCCAAAACAAGATTTTCATAAGAAAATTGTGTTTTTTACAATTTTGAGCAATCATGATTGTCTAGGAATTCTCTCCACAAAATCGTGAAAATCAGGATTCTCTCCACAGAATTGTGAAAATCACGATTCTCTCCACAGAATCGTGAAAATCACGATTCCCTTCACAGATTCGTGAAAAACACGATTCTCTTCCACAAGATCTTGGAAAATTTAGAATATCCAAAAATAGTGAAAAAGAGAATTCTTTTTCACAAAATTGTGAAGAAATCTAGAAGTTTCACAAGATCATAGAAAAGACGATTCTATTCACAGAATCGTGGAAAACACGATTCTCTTCACAGGATCGTGAAGTAATTGGATGATTTTGAGATTTGGTAATAAATTGATCACACCTCTTAAACAAGATCTAAAAAGGAAGAAGATAGAGCCAGTAATAGGAGACTTACAAGAAAAAGATTTAGGGTAGGAAAACAACATGGAAAACCTAAATGAAACCAATGAACCCTCTGAAAATGGTGATTATAGAAATATTCTCAAATATATGTATACAAATAGGTTTGGAACCTATGTGTATCAGGATGGGATGCATAAGTTTCTCATCAGGCTGAGAAACTTAGAAGTTCCCCTGAGTATAACACCAGTGGCACAATTTAAGGATGGCAGATATGAGGATAGACAGGGATGTGTATACATCTACTCACAAGATCCAGAAAATTCTAATGATTTAGGACAGAGTGCAGACAAGAAACCTTGGGAACAAAACCTAGGGCAACCAGACTTGCCAAGACAAAATGAAACACACAATAATATTGAGCAACAACAAGGTAGGAGAATACATACTTCCCCAAATCCTTTTGAAAGGAATGTGGAAGGACTTAATGACTTTCCAGTTAGAAGGAGACATCAGTGGCAAAATCAGGGAAGAATGCTCAGGCCTTATCAAGTAGCTAAATGCATGAAGAACCAATATGAAGGATATTCTGATCCTCATGCTCATGCTGCAGAATTTAGACAATTAATTAGGGCAGAAGAAGTAGAGGATTACAAAGTACAATTTGAAGCATTTGGTCTAACCCTAACTGGACCTGCAGTATCTTGGTTCATTCCCTTGAGAAAGGAGATGTATCTAGATATTGAATCCTTCCTTGAAGCTTTCATAGGGGAATTCTCAAAAACTAGAATAAAACATAGTACAGCTACCTTGATACATAGCTTTAAACAGCAAAAAGATGAAAATGTCAGAGAAGCAGCAAGGAGATTCAAGCAATATATTGACAGATGCCCCAGAGAGGAGGTACCATCCATGGCAATGCAAGTATCTCTATTCATAGAAGGATTGAGAAGTGCCCAATTAAGAATCCTGGTGTATTATAGGAGATGCCCTGACCTAGGAGCATGTGTGAAAGAGGCAACAGATTTGGAGGATAATAGAGGACAAGATCTGCTAGCATTTGATCAACCTAGAACAAATGAAGATAAAATCCCACCAGCAGAAGAATTGGCACAAGCCATTGCTAAAGCCCTAGAAGTTAGTACGAAAACAAATTTGATAAACACCAGGATAGCAACAAATAAGAAATGCTATAACTGTGGAGAAAATCATTTGGTACAACAATATCCATATCAAAAACCACAACATTTGCAAGACAGGAAAACACTCAAATACTGTACATTGGAAAGAAAATGGACAAACCATACGAGAGAAGAATGCTTCTACAATAAACAACCCATTAAGGAAAGAGAATATGCGAATCAACATAATTCACAAAGAGAATCTGGATTTTTTGAGCAACCAAGACCTGTACTTGGGCAACAACCACCATTACCAACAAATGTGGTACCAGTCAAATACACACCAATAGAAGAAGAAAGCTCAAGATTAAGATCATAGTACAGAGAAGATTATCATTGGAATGAAGGATATCAGGAAGAGTGGGAAGGATATGAGCTGAGAGAACCAGAACTACAAGCCCTAGATTTGGGAAATGGGAGAATTGAAATGGATACAGCCACATTCATGTACATAACCAATAATTACATGTCCAATCAGAAACCTCAGTACAAAGGGAGTCAAAAGATAACTTGTTATAGATGTGGGGGAGAACATTTCATTAGAGACTGCCCACAACCTCCTACACTAAGAGTAGAAGGAGCTTATTGCAAGGATTGTGGCAGGGAACATTTAATAAAGGATTGTCCAAGAAACCCTCAAAAACAACAAAACACATCTAATAACATACCATTAAAAACAATCAACATAATGGAGCAAGAAGAATTGAGTGACCATGATCAAGTAAATGTAAATGCTATAACAAGAGCACAAGCTAAACAATAGGAAGAAGAATTCATTTCCAAACGAAAAGAAAAATAGACAAAAAGGGAGATGGGAGAAAAAAATGAGAATGGGAAAAAATTTTGAAGAAGAGATTATAGAACAATCAAGCAATAGTCAACCTGAGAATAAACCAACTCAGCAAGAGGCAAAAAATTCACAAAGTTTGGAAACTTTGATAAGAGCATACAAGGGAAGAATTCAAGAGAGACCAAATCCTACAGACCGTGTAATGGCTTACCCTATGCTAGATTTAGAGCATGAAAGAATGCAAAGATGCAAACAAATCATACAAGAAACACAACTTAAAATGAGGGAACCTGACAATTGTCCAACAACAGTTGGGGAAGCAAATGCAACAGAAACAAGGAAAACTATTGATCTGAAAGATAATGCACAAATAACCTTCCAAATCAATATAGATAAGCAATGTAAAATTTTATACCACACCACAATGGAAGAATTGGTAAAACAAAATCCTCACTTGCAACATAATATGAAAAACTGGGAAGCAATACTAGAGAATGTTGATCCATAACAACAAGAATTGGAGGAGTTGTTGTACATTCCTATTGATAAAATAGGAGGATATTGTGAAGGAGAAGAAGGGAACTCAACTCTGAGAATACAATTTGGTAAAAATCATGCCAAAGCTATATTGGATAGTGGATCAGGTGTGGCTATCATGACTAAACAAACTTGGGAAAGATGGGGAAAAAATGAATTAGTACCCACTAAAATGAGATTACAACTTGCAGATGGACACATAGAAAAACCCCTAGGAATATGGGAAAAGGTGATTGTGGAAATATGTGGAATAGAAATAGAGCATACTTTTGCCATAGTTGAATTTCCACAATCCAACTCATATGAAATCATCCTAGGAAGACCATTTATGAGACAAATGCAAATTGTGCAAGATTGGGGTAATGGTTGCCTATATCTTCAAAGTTAAGGAAGGATAACCAGAGTGAATTTAAGAAATGGTCAATATTGTGACATGTCCCCTCAAGAATGGTTCAAAATACATCAAAATCAGGAATTAAGTGAAGAATCAGAGGTTGAAGACAAGAATGAAACAGAATCATCAATATGGAAATGTAATGTGATAAGGAACCTCACAGATAGAAAAAGAAGGTTAAGAAAAGAAGATTGTGTAGAAGAAAGGAAATCACAAGATGAGAGCTATATACCACAAAAATTCAAAGATGAACAATTTGAACCTTATGGTTGGAATCAGATTTTGACCACCATGGATCTAGCTAATGATGAGTATGTGGGAGTGAAATTCCAAAATGAAGAAGGATATGATATTTTTCACATAGGAATACAAATGATAAAAGTGTCAAAATCAGAAGAGGACCAGGAGGAAGGAATAATATTGAAAAATGGTAAAACACAATATTTGGAAGAAGTAGAAGCTACAAATGCAAGAAAAGACAAAATTTTAGGCAAATATAGAAAAAACAAACACAAGGAAATAGAAAAAATCAAGAAATAGAAAAAAAGGAGAAAATAACAAACAAAGATCAACAGTTTGATGTACCTTCAAATTTTAAGACTTATGAAGTAGAAGACATACTACTTCTCAAAGTGAAACCAAAGAGAGAAAAGAAAAAAGGAGAGGCATATGACAATGAAGAACAAACTAACAAGGTAATGATCACCCAGGAAGAAGGGGAAGAAAGACATATTGTAATAGCTGATGACATGAAAAATCAAGAGGAGGAAGCATTAAGAAATTTGGCCAGAAATTATAGGGATGTGTTTGCTTATGGTTACAAGGATTTGAAAGGAATTGACCCCAAAATCTGTGAACATAAGATTCCTATTACACCTAATGCAAAACCTAGCAAACAAAGACACTACACATTCAATGATAAATACTCTGCTAAAATAAAAGAAGAAATTGACAAGCTGTTGGCTGCCAATTTCATCTATGAGATTGAGTATACAGAATGGATATCTCCTATAGTTGTAGTACCAAAAAAGAATGGGAAACTCAGGGTATGCATTAACTTGAAAAAGGTGAATGCTGCAACTATAAGGGATAGCTATCCATTACCCATAACAGACCATCTTTTGGAAAGAGTTGCAGGTTTGGATGGTTTTTCAGGATACAATCAGGTACCCATAGCTTTGGAAGACCAACATAAAACTGCCTTTTCCACAGAATGGGGAATCTATGCCTTTAGGGTTATGCCCTTTGGGTTAACTAATGCCCCATTAAATTTTCAAAGATTTATGTGTCATATCTTCAAAGAATTCTTGAGGAATATAATGGAAATTTATGTGGATGATCTTTGTACTTTTTCATTAAAAAGACAAGATCATTTGAAAGATTTAGAAAATATATTCAGGAAATGTAGAACATACAGAGTATGTTTAAATCCAGAGAAGTGCGTGTTCTTTGTAAGACAAGGTAGAATGTTAGGTCACGTAGTCTCCAAAAATGGAATTTCAACAGATGAAAGAAAAATTAAGGCCATAGTGGAACTTCCAAGACCAACAAATGTAAAGGAACTTCAAACCTTCATGGGACATTGTGGGTATTATAGAAAGTTTGTACACAAGTTTGTAGACATTGCAAAACCTTTGTATGCTTTGATCACAAAATTTGAGTGGACCAAAGAATGTGACCAAGCTTTTGAGACTCTAAAAACTTGTTTGGTAACAGCACCAATTCTAAAAACCCCACAATGGAATAAAATTTTTCATGTTCATGTGGATGCTTCAAATTATGCTTTCGGATGTGTGTTAGCACAACCAATAGAAGGGAGCAAACTAGACTTCGCAGTTGCTTATGCTAGTAGGCAATTGAATTCAGCAGAAAAAATTACGGCAACCATTGAGAGGGAGGGATTGGGAATGATATTTGCTGTGAAAAAATATAGACATTACCTTTTGGGCAATAAGTTTAAATTCTTTGTGGATCACCAAGCTTTACTCTACTTAGTAAACAAACCTTGTCACACTGGCAAGATAGTTAGATGGTTTCTCCTACTGATGGAGTTTGAGTTTGAGGTAGTGGTCAGACAAGGGAAAACTCATTTGAGAGCAGACCATTTGTCTAGGATCCAAGCTAAAGAGCCAAGTTCACCTTTATTCCAGATGCATATCTGTTCAAAGTAGAAAGTATTCCTGAATGGGCCATGAATTTAGTACCTTTGCTAACCATGGGACCCTGCAGAACAATTGGAAATAACACACATTTGGTATTACAAAGTAGGAATTTTATGCTGCTGGCTGGGCACTTGTATCACCTCAATCATATGGGCATATTGGAATATTGTACTCCAGAAGAGGAGCAATAGGAATATCTGAGAAGAGCTCACTGTTGGAACCCATGTACTCATGCTTCCATAATAGTCACCCTAAGTAATCTCAATAGGATGGGAGTACATTGGCCTAATAAGATTCAAGATGTAACAAAATATATTGCCAACTGCAGGGAATGCCAATCCTTTCAAAATTCAAAAATTATAACCTTATATTGGTTTCAGAAAAACCCAGAGTGGAGTGTGAACATAATTGAGGAATTGAGAAGAAACAAGAAAGGAAAACAAGTAAGAGTTGGTGCAGACTCAAAGAATCTACAAATGATTTCTGAAGAGTATCAACTGATAGGAGATCAATTGTACAAGAGAGGGATGGATGGATATTTAACAATTTGTGTTCCTGAAAATAAATATATGGAAATGTTAGAGATGGCACATTCCGGAGTAGCAGGAGGACATTTTTCAAGTGATAGGACTACTAAACTCATATTATATTCTGGTTTTTGGTGGCCAACTCTATTCCCTGATGCAAGAACATATGTAAAAAGATGTGACATTTGTCAAATAGTGAGTCAATCAAATAAGAGAGATAATATGACATTAGTACCATTGATTTCAGCAAGAGCATTTAGTAAATGGGGTTTGGATTTCATTCGACCCATACATCCTCCAACAAAACAATCCCATGCTGAATATATACTAGTAGCCACAGATTACCTGACTAAATGGGCAGAGGCCAAGGCTACAAAAAGGAATGATGCTCACACCACTGCAAGATTTCTCTATGAAAATATCATCAATTTGTATGTGATAGGGGAACTCATTTTTTGAACCAAATAATAGAAAACATAACTGAATATTTCATGATCAGTCATAGAAAGTCAGCCCCATATCACCCACAAGCCAATGGATTAGCAGAAAGTACTAATAAAGTACTTTGCACTGTATTGTCGAAATTGGTAAACACAAATAGGAATGACTGGGATTTGCAACTAAACCATGTCTTATGGGCTTATAGAGTAGCCTACAAAACTGCACTGGGAACCACACCATTTAATTTGGTATATGGACAAAATGCAGTTTTACCTTTAGAATTCCTCATTCCAACACTAAAGGTGGGTAGTCAATACTTATGGACTGGACATGAATTATCTGAGAGAATGGTGGAATTGGAAAAACTGGGAGCTTCTAGACTTCAAGCAATCATGAGTATATATGCAGATAAGAGAAGGCAGAAAGCTTATCATGATGTGCATATTAAAGAAAAAGACTTACAAGAAGGAGATCTAGTTCTGGCCTACACAGTAAAGAACATCAAAAGAAATTTCAGAAGAAAGGGCATGGGCCATATATCATCAATCAGATCGGTAATAGTGGAGCTATTCAATTAGCTAATATAGATGGAGAAATCATGCCAAACTTTATAAGTGGATGTAGGGTAAAAAGGTATGATCTTCCATTAACTGTTTGTGAATGGAGAAGATTGCATCAAGCTCAAAACAGGAAAAAAGAAGAGGAAAGAATTAGGCATGAGGCTCAACAGGAAGCAAAGGAAAGGATAAGAAAAATCAAGGAGCTTAGAGAAGTTCTTTTATGCGAAACACTTTTTAGATGGAAAGAACATTTGCCTGTTATAACAATGAATTTTCATGATGAGAAAATCAAAGTCTTGATAGATTCAGGAGCACAGGTAAATTTGATCAGTTCAACTTTGTTGGATAAGTTTAACTTAAAAAGGACTGGAAGTAAGACATTTATCAAAACCTTAGAAGGACAGATAATACAAAGCATGTCTTCACCATCTATTAAAGTTAAGTTCAATGAAGAATGTATGAAAATAGATTGTGAAGAATGGCCAGATCATATGATGACTGAGAAATTGATTTTGGGACAACCATGGCTCAAGCAAGGTAAGGTAATTTTGGATTTTGAAAATATGAAGCTTAAATTGACAATAAATGACAAAAGGTTTTTAATGTTTTTATTGAGTAATGAAGAACACGAGGATCAACAGGATATTCATGACCCAGATTTGAAGGGATTTACTTTTTCACTAAAGGTTACAAAGGAGGCACAATCAAAACTTCTTGATGATCAAATTTACTTCAATAAAAAACAGGAGAAAATTGAAGAAACAAAAAGTGTTGCAAAGACAAAAGAAAGGTGGCAAGTATGGAATGGACAGAAGCATTTAGGCATCAATACAGGAAGACTATGGAAACAAAGTACATACAAGCACTGCTCATCAAAACAATATCCCAAAACTAAATGGATATGGAAGCCAAAAACTTCCAAGTACAGCTTATCAAAAGAAGATGGTTTTATCTCTAGAACAAAGTCAACAGGAATCAAATATTATTGGGTAAAAAAATCAGATTTGATTCAATGGGAAAAATAACATGATTATCTGATATACACTTAGGATTCTTGATAAGAAATTCAGAGTTTTACAGAGAAGAAATTATGACATCTTGGAAATTATTTCAATTTGTTCTACCTCATCCTTTTTCTAAGAAGAGAAATAGGAGGGGAAGGAAGGAAGTGGAGGAAATTATTATTATTATTATTAAAAAAAATAGAAAGAGAAAAGAAGAAAAAAAAAGAAAAATTATTGTTATTATTTAAAAAAATAGAAAGAGAAAAGAAGAAAAAAACAAGAGAGAAAAATTATCCATTTTTCTTTTATAATTCTTTTAATTATATAAGTTATATAGCACAAGCAAGATATAGGTGGTAATGTAGTATGTTTCTATTTTTTTCATTCAATTTTTTTCAATTTCTTCTTTTTTCAAATATTTTCTACTGTCAGAGAGAAGAGAGCACTAGACATCTTGCTACACATGTAATGATCACTTCAATTGAGTTCTTATCTGTGATACAAATAGGAAAGTCAGGAATTCTCTAAGTTTTGTTTTCATTCTTTTTCATTACATCTCAAGACCAATGTGATTTTATTTATGCTTCTTGAGACTCATGTGGGTGGAGTTTTCTTTTGTGTGATGCTATATTTTCTCCAAAATGGTGAATCCAAAGGAACTACCACTCCATGATTTCAAAGCAGACTCAGTAACTCTGTCTAGAGGACATTGGTTCTTGGATAGTGAAGCTGCAATAGAAGAAGTGGAGTTAGAGTCTGATGAAGAGCGGGAAATTCCAGAAACAGAAAAGGTAGCCAAGGAACTCAAGGAAACTTTGGGTATCTGTTAAACGTGGGTCTAGCCGTCGGAGACACGTTTAATCTCTATTCGGGTTCTTGGGAGTGGAAGGGGTCTGCTAAACAAAGGCCCTATACTTGATTTTCCCAAATCAACTCAACTCACTCACAAGACAATTCGTCCAAACAACTCTGCTAATACACTTTCTAACAGAAAACTCTAGTTCTTCCTTGCCAGAATTACTCACATGACAGTTCACTCACAGAGACTCATACATAGATTAAGACTCTTTCAGTAATGGATGCATAAGGTAAACATTAGCGTACACAGACTCACAGTAATACACTCAGCGAAACAGTAATTCAACACTTAAATTACTCTGAATATTATCACAACACAATCTTTATCGAACAAGTACTGATAAACAACAAGACAGGAATGAGAACAAAATACTCAGAGTTACTCAAATGTACACCACAACAACGTTACAGATCAATCACCCAGACAGACAGTCTGGTGATACCACTAATCGTCACCGAAAGTGTCTTTTTCATTGATTTATATAAAGGTTACAATCATCAATCAAGGTTGCAACATCTACGCAACGACTACAATTATCAATCAAGGTTGCAACATCTACGAACGACCTTTTGGTTCATGCGGAATATGAAAAAGGGCATACTTTACAATCGCCAATCCTGCGGCCGGCTAATACTGGCACGCACGGTGGACTCGAACCCGCAGGTTTACAGAAAATCTTAAGGCTCATCAACTATACCTTCTAGATACATAGATCTTGCTAATCTAAAAGTCCGGGCAATTTTCTTCTTTAGTGATTCTAACATCTGCTTCAAAATTTCTGGTTCGACGAGCTGAGCATCTGTGCATACTGAACTTAAAGAAATAACTTGGGACATCAAAACTTCTGCTTGAGTCTGCAGAAAAGCTTCCTGTAAATAGAATTCATTCGAAAGAGCTGCATCCCTAGTGACCTTCATGTCAGCAATTTGTTTATCAATGTTGGATAATCTTTCTTTCTGTGTATCTAGTTGATATTCTCTTCTTTCTATCTCCTGATTCTGAAATTGGATTGTCTTGTAATAGGCGTCGCGCTCTCGGCTGGTACTTGCGATCTCTTTCTGTAATTGCACTTCCCCGGTCAATTTGTGTTTAAGAATATTGTTGACGTCGGATAAATCAATCTTGGTTCTTTGGGGTTCTTCATTAGTCTTCTGAACCAAATCGTACATTTCTTGTCCTTTCTGTACTGCCTCATTCAGTTGTGCTCTAGTCTCTTCTAAAAGATTGCCTAGAGCTATTCGTGCATCTTCTTTATCTTGGGCTATTTATTTCAGTTGTGTGATTTCGGCATCTGCAACACTTAACAAGTCATATTTTTCTTTAACCTCAGCTAGTGCAATATCTCGTTGATTGATTATAGTGTCCTGTTCTACAAGTCTGGCCTGGAGCTGAGTAATCTGGTAGTGCAGCTGATGATTTTTTGTTTTGACCGCATCTATCTCTTCCTGTAGAGGAGTGATGTCTGCTTCCATGACATCAACTTTATGTTGTAATTCATCCCGGATGTTATCAGTGACTTCTTTCATCTGTACTGGTAATTGTTGCGATAGCTGAATCAGCAATTGACCCATGGTTGCAAGCTCAGAAATCATGGGAATTGAAGGAAGCGGAAGATGAGGACGAGGTTGAGATGAAGATGCTGTGAGGAGCTGATGGGAATTTGGTGGAGAATAGTTCGGTGAAGAGGAAGATGAGTCGGGTGCGTCAGGTACAATGGGTGGAATGGGAATAAGAGGCTTGAGTGGAGGTTCAGGTGGAGGAGTGGGTTGCAGAGTAGTAGTGTCGAGTACCTTTTCATTGAGTTGTTGTGTATCATCAGCGTTGGCGACTGCAGATTCTACTGTCTTGATCATTTCATCAAAAATTTCTTTTATAATATGTTGTTGGTCTTCTTGCTTTTCCTGTTCTGATTGCTGCTGAGATTCCTCTTTAGTAGAACTATCTCCAGAGCTGGCAGTATCATCATGTTCTTGTTGCTGCTCCGAAGAGGATTGTGCTGATGAATTAGGATGCATGGATGATGCTGTATCGTGGAAAGTTTCTTCTTCCTGTCCTTCTTCTTCTTTGTCATCTGCTTTATTACCTACGGAAGACCCTTGTACCTGACTATCCGATGAACTAATTCTGATTCTTTTCCAACGGAGGAGGTGGAAAATCTCTTCGTCATCCTCTTCATCATCTTCCAATATCTGTGCAGACTCTTCATGGTGCAGAACGGGTCCTCGGGGTGGTGGTTGTGCTGCTTGGATGACCAGAAATAGGAAACTGAGAATATGCGATAACCTTGATCGTGGCATATCTCCCTTGTTGGCCTGTTTGATGATTGAAACGCATTCTCTGTGAATGCGGCGGAAAAAGTATGAGGCAAAGTTTATAGGTTCTCTGGCAGCTAGATCTATGGCGGAGTAAAAGGGTCGAGATATTCCATATGTGCGCTTTTGCAGGTTCAAGATGGCAACTAAAAATTGTAATGCTGATCGTTCGGGCTTGGGGCGACAAAGGATAGCGTATTCGTTGGAAGAGTGCCTAGGGAATAATTGGTTCATTGTGGCTAACGGCAGATTAGGGCCATTCTCTCGACCTTGCGGAGAGAGCCGAAATGCATCGGCAAAGGCTTGGAGGGTAATTACGGTACGAGAGGGCAGGGAAGTGATAGGCCAGGAACTCACCTACATCAGTAGGGAGTCCTTCACGGAAGGCGACGAAGTTTGCCAGAGCTTCCATGATACACAGACAATAGCAAGCATGAGAACACAAAGCACAGGGTATATAGATAGCACAGACACACAGAGCACGCAAACACAATAGCGATTAACAGCGAAACGAAAAAGGTTAAGTAGATGCTTTGCAGTAGGAGGCAATTGAAATTACTAATCATCGTGCGACGTTGAGATGATAACCTTCATAACTTCGGTGTGCATGCATGAGCAGAATGATAATTCAAGGCGGTTGTTGAACATAATTAGGTAGCAAAACGAGGATATTTACAGACTTAATTTATTAATCACGCAAAAACAAAATAAATAACACGCGAAAAAAAATGAAGAACATGTCAGCAAGAGTCAGATGCTTGATGATACGGCCGCAATTTTGAACCATTTATTGCTTTCAGAAGAGGAATTCCGGTCAAAGTAGTCAACCAAAAAGTAGCTGGACCTACTTGTTCAGTAATCCAGTAAGGACCAAACCATCGTAACTTAAATTTTCCAGCCGAGCGATTTGATTTTGCATTATAAAATAACACAAGCTGTCCTACTGTAAAAACTGGAGTTTTAAGATACCGGTCATGAGTACGAGCTTGTCTTAACTGCACTTCCTGAATAGTCAGAAAACTTTCCCAGCGATGCTCATCTAGTTCTCTGAGTGTGTCCAACCGAAATGGCAAGGACTCTTCCGGTAACAACTTCTGAGTGATGGCCACACGTAAACTAGGAATAACAACTTCCATTGGAGCTATGGCTTCTAGTCTGTAAGCCAGTTTGAAAGGGGTTAGTCCTGTTGCTACCTTGTATGAAGTCCGGTATGCCCATAATACTACAGGTAATAGTTGATCCCATCTTTTCGGTGATTCCATAATCAGTTTACAAAGCATATTCAACAAAGTCTTGTTTGTACTTTCAGCTAAGCCATTTGCACGAGGATAATACGGTGAACTGAACTTATGCATAATCTGAAAAGAGTGTGTGAGTACTTTCATTAAATTATTAACAAAATGCGTGCCTTGATCTATCACAAGCTCCAGAGGTAATCCAAATCTTGGAAATACATCTTTCATTAGACACTTTGCTACCAAAATAGCTATAGCAGACCGTAAAGCCCAAGCTTCTGCCCATCTGGTAGCATAATCTGTACATGTCAGAATATAACGATTATTACTGAGTATTACTAGAGGTGTGATCGGTCCAATAAAGTCAAGACCCCATTTCTGAAAAGGCTCCAATGGTAATACAGGTTGGAGAGGGAAAAAATGTCGTTGTAAAGGCTGTCCAGACCGCTGACAATTGTCACATTGTTTGACAATCTGAGATACATCTCTGTACATGGTAGGCCACCAAAGCCCACTTTGTAGAATTTTCCGGTGCGTTAAATCTGCTGCAAAATGTCCACCGGAAGGTATTGAATGTGACAGAGCTATAACTGAGTTTACTTCATGTGGAGGAATACAATGAAGTAAAACTCCAGTGTGATCCATATAGTACAATTCTCCAGCAATTAACCGGAATTTGCGATCGTAAACTGCAATTTTGCTACGCATTGCAAGAGAAGTCTGAGCAGGAAGATATCCATCAGTAAGAAAAGTTAATAGTTGATCATAGTAATTAAGTGTCAAAGGGGGTTCTGCAGATTCATCATTAGTTGGGTCAGTAACATAAATTGCAGGTGTGGTGTCATCAACACCGACCGGAGCTTCATCGGAATCCAACCTAGAAAGGAAATCTGCTAATGCATGTGCAATTCCGGGTCGATGAATTACTTTGTAATCAAACTCTTGTAAAAGTAGAACCCAACACGCTATACGACCACCTAAATGCTGCTGTCGTACCAGATAGACAAGTGCAGCATGATCTGTGAAGAGATGGATAGGTATGTGCTTGAAGATGAAGAGGTGTTGCAAAATCCTTGATCTACACCAGCCAAATGAACTCCAGGACTATATGGTGGGCCCTTTTAGCTTGCCAATGGATGTATTAGACACCCTATGTACCTTGGAAGATCACTCTCAAAAAGATAGATCAAAACAGATAAGTTGGAGTTAGCTCAGAGGTGAAAAACTTGCTATTTTTGGTTCATACACCTGTCTAGTGTTTTACATAATTCTCTGAGCACAGTAGCAATTAGCCTAATTCCTCTTGGGGAAGTCTAGGTAGCTTAAAGAGCTAACTTTCAGGAGTAATATCATAAAAAATAATAAACTACACACTAAGAATGAGTTTTAACAAGTGATGACATCATCCCGATTTTCACGGGCTATTACAGTTTGAGACCAGTGAGCAGAAAAATGAACATAAATCACAACTTAGGAATTCCATGAATATGAAAATTTGTATGGTTATACTAGACAATAAGTTGAATCCAACAAGCTTTAAATCATTGAATTTGGATAAGTAACCACTGAGAAATGGCTCTGACAAGATGAGTGAAAAAATTGGGTACCTGACAGAGAAGTGAAGATGAACAGACCCTGTTGACTTCAAATGAACATAACCGAAGATTGCAACATCCAAATGACATGAAAATTTGTGAGCATATAGTAGACTTATAGAGATAAATTTATCAAGTTAAATTATTGAAAATGATGCACCAAGCTCAGAGAAACCATCTCTGCAATCTGACTGAGAAATCTGAGAGTAATGGCAGTGAGTAGTACACTTCACAAGAACATGGAAATATGAACCCAAATGATCATGAAAATGAAAGTATATTGCTTGTACAATACAATGGACTTACTGATACATATGTGTGCCTTGTAATCACACCTTGATATGGCATAAAGCTCAGCTCTTCGAGGTCTTCACATAGGTCTCTCTAACCACGACTAAAACTGCCATCTATTTATAGTTGAGTTTGGGAGGCTAACTTCCCTCAATCACTCTCCAATCAATCAATGATTGATTTGATTCTCTACCTACCACAAATCACAAATTCGTGGCTCCTCTTTCCCTTTTTGATCATGTGGGCTCAACCACTTAAGATTCTTTCACTTTTACATTAAGTAAACTCTTCAAAAGTTACAAGAGGTAGTTCACAAGTGAACTTTACATAGTCTTCTTTTTAAAGCTTATTCTAAGACTTTGTGAGACTCAAGCCAATACTTAGGCTTGTCATAGACTTGCTCCAACAACTCCCTCTCAAGCCAAGTATGCTTGAGGTCTTCAATCTTCCAAGATTACCTGTAAACCAATCATAGCCTTGAATTTGCAAAGCTTTGTACCATCCAATGCTTTGGTTAGAATATCTGCACATTGTTGATGAGTGGACACATATGATATTTGAATCTGTTTGCTTAGAACCTTCTCTCTTACATAGTGATAATGAACTTCAATGTGTTTAGTCCTTGCATGAAAAATAGGATTAGCAGCTAGATGAATAGAACTCATATTGTCACCAAAAATAGTTGGAGTTCCAAACTCCAATCCAAGATCTTTGAATAATGTCTTCATCCACATAGCTTCCTGAGTAGCTATGGCAAGACCTCTATATTCAGCTTCAGTAGAAGAGAGAGCAACTGTGGGTTGCTTCTTGGATGACCATGAAATAAGCTTTGAACCTGCAAAGGTAAGATAACCTGAAGTGCTCCTTCTATCTTCTTTGGAGCCAGCCCAATCTGCATCAGAAAATAGCTTCAAACCTAAATCAGATACATAAGGATAATAAAGTCCTTCATTTATGGTTCCTTTGAGATACTTGAGAATCATTTTGGTAGCATCCATATGTGGTTTCCTTGGTGTGTGCATAAATTGACTTAGCACACTCACACTGTAACATATATCTACTCTTGTCAATGTGGCATAGTTGAGACTTCCCACTAGACTTTGATATGATGTGATGTCCTCTATGAGTTCACCTTCATGTGAGCTCAATTTGTTATTGACCTCCATTGGAGTACTTGCAATCTTACAATCTTGCATCTTGAATTTTTCCAACATGTCCTTAATGTACTTTCTTTGAGTGGGAAACAAACCATGATCTTTGTAGACAACTTCCAAACCTAGGAAGTAGGTAAGTGAACCCAAATCACTTATCTTGAACTCTTCTCTCATCTGATCTTTGATCTTCTTCATACCATCTGCATCATTTCCTGTCAATATAATATCATCTACATATACACATAGATAGATGATCTCTAAATTACTCTTTTTGATAAAGAGTGAAGGATCTGCCTTGCTTGGTTGAAAACCTTTGTCCTGCAAGAATGAAACAAGCCTCAAATTCCAAGCTCTTGGAGCTTGCTTGAGACCATACAATGCTTTGTTAAGTTTACACACATAATCAGGATAAACTGGACTCTCAAAACCAGGTGGTTGTGCCATATATACCTCTTCTGTTATCCAACCATTCAAGAATGCATTCTTTACATCTAGTTGAAGTATCTTCCAATTCTTGGAAGAGGCAATACTAAGAAAAACCCTAATAGTAGGCATCTTTGCCATAGGAGAGAAGGTCTCCTCATAATCAATTCCCTAAGTTTGTGCAAAGCCTTTTGCTACAAGCCTTGCCTTATACCTGTTAATTGAACCATCAGAATTCTTCTTGAGTTTATAGACCCATCTTGAGCCTATTACCTTCATGGATGAAGTCTTGGGCACCAAATCCCAAGTGTTGTTTTCCTCAAGTGCTTCAATCTCTTCCTTCATTGCATGTTTCCATTCTGATTTGCTTTGGCCTCTTCAAAGGATGATGGCTCCTCTTGGTTTATGTCCTGTGCTATGTAGATAGAATGTTTAGTTACTAATGAGGTGTCAAACCCATACCTTTCTGGTTTTTTCTTTTCCCTCATAGATCTTCTTAGGCCATGATGTGATTATTCTGCCTCATGTCCAAGTTCCTACAATTTTGCTTTACCTTTAGACTTCCATGCTTTGATCTTTTCCATCTGAGATTCTTCATCATCCTCTGAGGTGTCTTGTTCTTCAATCTTTGGTTGTTCTCTACCAAGCTTTGGAAAATCTTCTTCAAGATCATATGGTAAATTGACCTTCCTGCATGAATCTTCATACCATGAATTGTTTTCATCAAAAACTACATCTCTGCTTACCAAGAATCCTTTGTTGGTAGGGTTGTATAACCTGTAGCCCTTTTGATTGTTGTCATATCCAATAAATACACACCTTTCTGCCTTTGGATCCATTTTGTCTCTAACCTGTGAAGGAACATGAGCAAAAGCAATACATCCAAAAATTTTACAATGATCTAAGCTTGCTCTTCTTCCATTACAAGCCTCATATGGAGTCATCCCATCAAGGGATTTTGAAGGCAACCTGTTAATCAAGTGGTTGTAGATACAGCCTCAGCCCATAGATAATTAGGCAAATGCTTTTCATTTAACATGGACCTTGCAGCTTCAACAATTGTCCTATTCCTCCTTTCTGCCACTCCATTTTGCTCAGGAGTGTACCTTGTAGTTACCTCTCTTTTGATTCCTCTTTCTTGAAGAAAAGAATCAAACTCATGGGAGAAGTATTCTCCCCCTCCATCTGACCTTAGCCTTTTTAGTGATTTACCTGTTTGATTCTCCACAAGAGCCAAATATCTTTTGAAACATGAAAAAACTTCATCTTTGTGTTTCATAAAGAATAGGATAGTCCATCTGCTGCAAGCATCAATAAAGGAGACATAATACCTTGATCCAGATATTGAAGCTTCCTTGCTAGGTCCCCACACATCTGTATGAACCAACTCCAAGAGATCTCGATGCATATAACCTTTCTTCATGAATGGTAAATTAGGGAGTCCAAGTACACTTTGGTCCCTGCAAATTTGCTTTAATGACCTTTCACCAATATGTGCTGACCTTTTGTGCCATACTTCCAATTCTGTGAGTGTCTGACTACCATAATTAAAGAGAGCAAAGTTTCTAGTGTCCTGTAATTCAAATGTGAACAATCTACCTCTCTTTTCACCTTTTGCAATTTTTCTGAATCCTTGACTTGGATCTTCAACAAATGCTCCTGCTTTTGTGAACCTGACTTGCAACCCTTTCTCTACTATCTGCCCAGCACTTATCAAATTCTTTGTAATGGTAGGGACATAGAGTACCTTACTGAGTAGGTTGATGTTTCCATCAGGTGCTTTGACATTGCCTATTTTCTCCACAAGATGTTTTGTATCATCTCCTATTTGTACCTCATGCTTATTCCTTGGATCTTCTAAATCTGATAGGAGTGCCACATTTCCTGCCACATGATTTGAACAACCTGAATCTATGTAGAAAACATGCTCATCAGATTTACCTTGTGGCATAGCCATGTTCATGATCAATAATGAATCCTCTTTGTTTGAGTCTTCTGTGTAGTTATTGTAGTCTCTCCTTCCTTTGTAGCCTCCTTGATAGTTTGAATGATTGTAGTTGTTGTAGTTGCCATGGTAGTTGTTGAACCTTCCTCTTGAGTAGCCATAACTTCCTCTATTGTATCCTCTGCCTCTTTGATTCCTAGAATTCCTAAAGAAATTTTCAGTTGTATGATTAGTTAATCCACAAATAGAACATGAGTTGGAGTCTTGGGATCTCCCCCTACCTTGTCTACCTCCTCTTCCTCTACCTCTGCCATGTCTTCCTCTACCTGCATAGTTAGCTTGATATGTACTTGCTTCATCATCCACTTTCTTTGCCTTTCCTTTGTTATCTTTGGACTTGCTTTTATCAGTGTATAAAGCTGAAGATTGATTACCTTTAGATCTTTCTCTATTTTTGATAAGCTTTACTTCTTGAGTAAGTAGTTGTCCAATGAGTGTATTGAAATCAGGTACATGCATGTCCATGTACAAATCCATAGCTGTGGTGAATGCTTCCCACTTGTCATCTGCCTTCAAGCCATTGATGACTTGCCTTACAATTTGCTCTTCATCTATTACCTCTCCAATGCTTCCCAACTGATCTGCTATGTCCTTGAGCTTTGTGACAAAATCAGTCACATTTTGTTTGGGAGCCTTCTTGAGAGTTGTGAAATCCAGCCATAGTTGATGCTTCCTAGCTTTGGTACTTGAAGAAAAGAAAGCTTCAAGTGCATCCCAAACTTCCTGAGATGTCTTACAACTTCTAATGTGAGGCAACAAAAAATCTGAGATAGAGTTGAGGAGATAAGACCTTGCAAGTGCATCCTTGGAGCACCATGTGCTCAATCTTTCTTGCTCTTCTTGTGTTGGTTGACTTTTGTTCCTGAAACTTGGCATAACTTCATCTCCAGCCACATAACCATATAAACTTCTACCTTAGAGATAAGCTTCCATTCTTAATGACTAAGCTGAGTAGTTACCTCTGTCCAATTTGTCAATTGATGAAGGAAATCCATCTGCCATGTTGTCCAACCTTGCTCTGATATCACTGTGCAGAGATGGATAGGTATGTGCTTGAAGATGAAGAGGTGTTGAAAAATCCTTGATCTACACCAGCCAAATGAACTCCAGGAGTATATGGTGGGCCCTTTAGCCTTGCCAATGGATGTATTAGACACCCTATGTACCTTGGAAGATCACTCTCAAAAAGATAGATCAAAACAGATAAGTTGGAGTTAGCTCAGAGGTGCAAAATTTGCTATTTTTGGTTCATACACCTGCCCAGTGTTTTACATAATTCTCTGAGCACAGCAGCAATTAGCCTAATTCCTCTTGGGGTAGTCTAGGTAGCTTAAAGAGATAACTTTCAAGAGTAATCTCATAAAAAATAATAAACGACACACTGAGAATGAGTTTTAACAAGTGATGATATCATCCTGATTTTCACGGGCTGCTACAGTTTGAGACCAGTGAGCAGAAAAATGAACATAATTCAAAATGTAGGAATCCAATGATTATGAAAATTTGTATGAGTATACTAGACAGTAAGCTAAATCCAACAAGCTTTAAGTCATTGAATTTGGATACGTAACCACTGAGAAATGGCTCTAACAAGATGAGTGAAAAAATTGGGTACCTGACAGAGAAGTGAAGATGAACAGACCCTATTGACTTCAAATGAACATAACTGAAGATTGCAACATTCAAATGACATGAAAATTTGTGAGCATATAGTAGACTTATAGAGCTAAGTTTACCAAGTTAAATTATTGAAAATGATGCACCAAGCGTAGAGAAACCATCTCTGCAATCTGACTAAGAAAACTGAGAGTAATGGCAGTGAGTAGTACACTTCACAAGAACATGGAAATATGAACCCAAATGATCATGAAAATGAAAGTATATTGATTGTAGAATACAATGGACTTACTGATACATATGTGTGCCTTGTAATCACACCTTGATATGGCATAAAGCTCAGCTCTTCGAGGTCTTCACATAGGTCTCTCTAACCACGACTAAAACTGCCATCTATTTATAGTTGAGTTTGGGAGGCTAACTTCCCTCAATCACTCTCCAATCAATCAATGATTGATTTGATTCTCTACCTACCACAAATCACAAATTCGTGGCTCCTCTTTCCCTTTTTGATCATGTGGGCTCAACCACTTAAGATTCTTTCACTTTTACATTAAGTAAACTCTTCAAAAGTTACAGGAGGTAGTTCACAAGTGAACTTTACATAGTCTTCTTTTTAAAGCTTCTTCTAAGACTTTGTGAGACTCAAGCCAATACTTAGGCTTGTCATAGACTTGCTCTAACATGATCGACATGAAAAGTAAATTTACGGCCAAGTAAATAGTGTCAAAATTTCTTTACAGAATATACCAAACCAAGACATTCTCTTTCAGTGACTGAATAGTTCTTTTCGGCAGGAGCAAGCCTTCTACTTGCATAATAAACCGGCTAAAACCACTTATCAGTCAGTTGCATTAAGACACTTCCAATGGCTATATCTGATGCATCTACAAAAACATGAAATGGGCGTTCCAAATCAGGAGGTTGTAAAATTGGAACCTGTGTTAATAATCCCTTTAGTCGATCAAAAGCAATTTGACATTCCTAAGTCCAATCAAACGGTTTAGGAGTACTCATGATTAAACGATTGAGTGGAATGGCTAAATGAGCGAGCCCCGTAAATGACGACCATGCCATCTCACTTGACCCATGAAGCACATTACTTCCTTTGGCGTAGTAGGTACATGTGCTTCTAACACAGTGACAACTTTATCTGGATCAACTTGAATACCCTGTGCAGATACAATATGGCCAAGTAGCTTACCACAAGAAACTGCAAAAACAGATTTGTTGGGGTTTAAGCAGAGTCGATATTCTCGGCATTTCTCAAAGCAACACCGTAAATGATACAGGTGTGCTACCATCTTACCAAATGAAGAGAAATCATCAAGATATACTTGCATAAAAGAAGTAAGATAAGGGGAGAATATTTCCTGCATACATCTTTGAAAAGTGCTAGGAGCATTTCTTAATCCAAACCACATAACTATGCAAGCAAAAACACCCCAATTGGTAAAGAACGTTGTTTTTGGTATATCTTCCTCAGCCATTCGAACCTGGTTATAACCACTGTATCCATCTAAGAATGAGTACATTTCATGCCCTACTACTGCGTCAAGCATCGTGTCAAGAAATGGAAGAGGAAACGGATCAGGCACTGTAGCTGCATTGAGTTTCCTGTAATCCACACATATTTGTAGTTGCTTGTTTTTCTTAGGAACAATAACAATTGGAGATATCCATTCTGCATGTTCTACTGGTATGATGAATCCAAATTTTAATAATCTATCAAGCTCAACCTTTACCTGTGCGGCATAATTAGGATTCATCCGGTAGCTGGGTTGTTTAATTGGTTTTGCCTCTGGTTTAAGTACAACTTGATGCTGATAGATGCGAGGGTCCAAACCTTTCATATCACAGTAATCCCATGCAAACACATCTGAATACTCACGAATAAGCTGGATCAAATCGGTTTGAAACTCGTGAGACAATCCTTCCTTAATCTTGACAGGTCCTTGATTTACTTCATCTCCTAAATTATAGGTTTTTAACTGATCTTCTGGAACATAAAATTGACTAGGCTTTACTGGACCATCATCAGACTGTAGCATTTGTTGCAAAGTGGCTGCATCTTGAGCATCATTATCTTTTGTTTCTACCCTTTCAGTTACAGGTATCACCGTACATGCTGATGGACTCCAGTTATCTACAACAGATTGTAGATCAACAGTGCCTAAGGAAATCAAATCAATATTATTCTTCAAAGTGACTTGAGTACACACGTTTTTGGTGCCGTTTCCGGGGAACACTCAACCAAGGTGCCTTCGTGATGGTTATAAATCGAGTGTGATGGAATCGTACTTGTAGAAGTGAACTCGTTCCATGGCAAGTAGTCAATCACTTCAGCACTTGTTACTTCACATCCCAGAGGTGTGTGTAATGAGTTTTTAGGTTTAGGGTTAGTAGGAAGGGAGAGAAGGAGGAGTTAGGGTTAGGATAGAAGGAGAGGAGAAGTGAAGAGAAGTGAAGTAGGAGTAGGCTAAGATCACTAAAAAAGCCCAAAAATTTGCCCAAAATTATAATGTTAAGTTTCTATCCCAAAAAGTATAAAAACCAAAAAATTTGACTCATTTGACACTTTACTATGTTCTAGTATCGCCTGCGAGCAGCGACCTGTATCGTGTGTGAGGTATCGTGCATTCCAGGCCACTAAAGCTTGATCTTGAGCTCAAGGTGCAAGCAGGACAGCACTAAGGTAAGATTTCACAAAGTATTTTGAACAAAAACACACTAAAAGTGCACAAACGCGTGATTAAATGCGCATGCGGTATCGCAGGGGAAGACTGTTGATTTTTTGAACTTCATTGAAGGGGACAGTGGGCTAGGAGTGAAGAGGTGTGTGAGAAGAGCAAGGGGGTGCTAAATTTTTTGATTTGTGAGACATTTTGGCTTGAGTATCGCGATCGGTTGAGTCTTGGTATCGCGATACCAAAATTCCCTTGTATCGCGATACTCGCCGAAGTATCGTATCGTCGGGTACTAGTCTTGGTATTGCGATACCACTTTGGTATCGTATCGCCAAGTTGGTATCGCAATCTCACTTTACCCAGTAGTATCGTATCGTTACCTACTGCGGTATCGTATCGTCCACTGGTCAATTTCGTATCGCGATACCATCTTCAGTATCGTATTGCCTCGGTTCTTAGGTATCGTATCGCAAGGACCTTGGTATCGTATCGTCCCTGATCTTGGTATCGTATCGCTAACCCCTGAAGTATCATATCGCCCACTTCCTAGTGTAGTATCACGATATCATACTAGTATCGTATCGTGCAAGTTGGTGGTATCGTATCACCACTTGTCTTGGTATCGTATCGTCTCATTGTCGGGAGTCGTATCGCGATACCAAGTTGGTATCGTATCGGCGTATATTCTAGTATCGTATCGTGTGAGCAATCTGGTATCATATCGCAGGACTTCCAGTATCATATCGTGCAAGTGGTATCGTATCGCCAAGAAAGTCGATATCGTATCGTGGCCAAAACCAGTATCGTATCGTCTCGGTGCTCAGGTATCGTATCAAGAGAATCCGAGGTATCGTATCGTTAGGATAGCTCGTATCGTATCACGGCCAACAACAGTATCGTATCGTCTACACTACAAGTATCGTATCGTGTAGATTTCAGGTATCGTATCGTGGCCAGAACGGTATCGCCCAGGGCAGTATCGCCTAGAAGTGGTATCATATAGAGTGGTTGAAGCTTTTTGTTAGGCATCTGGAGGCATTGGGAGGGCCACTCAAGGTGAGTCTCTGAGACTTAGAGAGTCTGAGGAGGGTGAATGAACTTGAGGTCAGGGAGAGTGCTAAGTAGCCGAAGAAGCATCATATCTTCTGTGGGAAGTGATGCCCAGGTTAGTCACCACTCTTCCTATTCAGATACCTCTAGTGACTCAGAGGAGGAAATACCCATGGCTTCGGAAGACATGCAGGGTCCAACTCCAAGTAGAAATTTCATGACTACTGTTGAGGGAGATTACCGCACTTCCTTGCAGTATGTGTCTACCAATGCCCAGGAGATCCCCATCTACCTGGATGGCTTAAATAGATCTGTGGCTAGGATGGTAACTTCCATGAATGCCACGATCGTGCCCAGACCTATTGTCAAGTACGAGGGAGGAGAATACATAGACAAGATTGGTCACATCTACATAGTGACTGAATTTCCTGAGATGATCAAGGAAAGGGGAGAGTTAGTGGAACCAGAACACTCAAGAAGAACAAACCCTGAGGAGCCTGTGACTACCCCTAGAGGCAGATCCCAAGTAACACGAGTTTTGAGAGGGGACTTGATACCTCAAGACGACTACTTATTGGAGGTCTATATGATCCATGGATCAGACTTATTGCTTCAAACAGACTTACTGGCTCCAGGGAGAGAAGAAAGCCCCATGACATTTTATGAGTTGAAGGATCCAGAAGATGAAACTAGACTCACTTACTTGGACAAAAATCAGAGGAGATATTGGCCAGTGAGTGCCTTCGACAGGGCTCGGCTGAGATACATGGGCGTGCCTGTATTCCCTCAGAGAGATCAGGCAACTACTTCGCAGAAGCCTTTTGGAAATCAACAAGAGACAGAACACACCACGTCAGGACAGACCAGCCAACGAAGTGTGCCAAACTGTACTCATGTGCAATTTGCAACTCCAGGAGTGCAAACACACAATCAGGCCCACGCAGGGGTAGGTAATCAGTACTGACCACCCGTAAGACCACGACCACCAGTAGGAGGGCAGCCGGGAATGCCCCCAGTTAGACCAGCAGTCCCCGTCTTCCCTGTAATGCCGAGACCGCCTGAACCAATGAGAAGACTGAGACCTATCCAAGTGGCCAAGTGTGTAAGAAATCATTATGATGGATTGGGAGAACCCTACGATCACATTGCTGAATTTAAACAAGCTCTAAGGGCAGAACAAGTAGACGACTTCTTTGTGCAGTATGAGTCTTTTCGACTCACCCTCACAGGGACGGATCTAACTTGGTTCCAGCCATTAGACCCTAATCAATTTGGAAACATGGAACAATTCTTTCAAGAATTCATTGGGGAATTCACGAAGAGAGGGATTAAACACAATTCCGCGTCTTTAATCCATAGTTTTAAACAGAACCCTAATGAAACAGTGAAAACAGTAGCCAGGAGATTCAATCAGTATGTGGATAGATACCCCGTGGCTGAGAGACCCACTCAGCAAAAAATGATTTCATTATTTTTGGATGGACTCACAAATGGAACCCTGAGAACCTTAGTTTACATGAAGAGATTACAAACCCTGAGTGAATGTCTTCAAGAATGAAAGATAACCTAGCTGAGGACCTCAAGAGCACTCCCAGCCCCACTAAATCAGAAGACTCGGGAAGTACCATTACCTCCAATTCCAGTAATATGGAAGAATTAGCGGAACTATTAGCAAAAAAACTAGGAGTCCAGGGACAAAGAACTTACCAACACCCAGCACAAAGAGTGCCTATGCTACGAAGATGTAGTCTATGTGGAGGAGATCACCCCACACACATGTGTGTGCGAGGAGGGACCGGTGCACATCAAACATACCCATACAACAGACAACACCAACCAGGAAATGCTTTGTACTGCCACATAGAAAAAAAGTACAATAATCACACCATTGAAAATTGTCCATTCAATAGACAGGCACGACCATTCCAACCACCACAGTACCGACCATATGGATATCCACCTAGAGAGCAAGGCAGAGAGGTGCCCAGATATAATCCCTATCCAACGCCAGCAGGAGTACCAAGACCGTATGAACAGGCACCGTATCCACTACCACAACCAGTGCTAGGGCCACAACTGTCACAACCTCAACAAGTAGTACCTGTGAAGTATGCCCAGCCCGAAGAGAATTTGGAGAGAGCCATAGTGCCAGCATCATCTACAATCAATGAGGAATCAGCGAACCTTGGATATGAGCTGCCACCAGGAGATTACTACCCATATGAAGCCCATATGTTAGATTAGGAACCAACCTATGATTCGGCTTATTACGGATATGGAAACTATGACCCAAGCTATGGCAGTGAGGTCGCTACTCTAATGTATACCGCTCCTAAAGCACAACCACCCATGAGACCAACCATTAGACCACGTGTACCAAGAGGACCTTGTTATAGGTGCGGAGGAGACCATTTTATTAGAGAGTGGCCCTGGACCTTACAATCCACCACCACCTAGGACTTGGGAAGGATATTGCTGTTAAAAATAAAGAAGTAAGCGCGCATATATTTTTGCAAAAAGGATTTTCTTCAAGTAGAAGGAAAATACAAAAATGAAAAATAGAAGCATTTACTTCAGCAAGTAGTGGAGGCCAAAAGAGAATCATTCAAAAGAGAATCAAATCCAAAAACTGAACTGTAAGAGGAGTGGTTGTCCAAAGTAGTGGAGAAATGATGGAGAAGAGCTCTCAAACTCATCATGAGAGTTTTTGGTCACTTGGCTATAAAAGAGGCAAGGGAGGACACTCAAGAACAGAGGAAGAAGGTGTGGAAGCTCCCTTGTAGCTACTTCATTTGTTTGAGTCATTTCGTTCAGTTCACTCTCATAGAGTATGTCCAGCCGCACACCCGTTTCTGGGTAGTCTACTTGTGAGAGTCATATCTCTCAATATATGTATCCAATTTTAGTATTTAAACATTCTTTGGAAAGCTTATCTTGAGTACTTCCTTTGTCCAGAACAGTTTTATCAAATTCTTAATGATCTGTGAGTTATTGAGGTTTTAGTGAAGTCCAATTTTCAGCCTAACTGAGTGGACAGGTAGCCTGTTTTGTATCAAAGAGTTGCCAACCCAAATCTACTCCAAATTGAGTGTTTGATAGCTCATTTGAACGCTCTACGTGTCTAGTTTGAGTGACCAAAGTTTCAAGTTCATTGAATGTTTCAATTGGTACCAGTTTTCATTTGAACATTCAGCTGTTGGCAAGAGTCTTGATCCTAAGAAGGTCTTCTACACTTTCCGCTGCGATTAGGAGAGGAATTCTCTGACAATTGGTATCAGAGCATTGGATTTTGAAGAGGCAAAGCATTGGAACTGAAGTGAAGCAAAGGAGAAGCTACAAATCAAGGGGGAGCTTCATAAAGTCAAGAAAGAGCGCCACACAATACTTGAGGTAAACTTCAATCTTGGAAGTTTTCAATGGCTGATTTAGGATAAAAAGTTGAGAAGTTAGACAAAGATAATTTTTAGTCTTGGAGGTATAGAATGATAAATTACCTTAAAGGTAAAGGTTTATGGAGTCTAGTTAGTGGAGACGATCCACAACCGGTGGACCTTGAAGATCCCAACATTACTCCGGCACAAAGGAGACAATTTGCTGATTGGGAAGAGAGGAATCGAAGGGTGATGTTCCTCATCTCACAAGTTATTTCTAACACTATGATTGGTCATGTGCAAAGCTTAGAAATAGCCAAGGAAGTTTGGGAAGCATTGGAGAAGGTGTATGCTACCTCAACAAGGTCTCGGAGGATGCAACTCAAGAACGAGCTCAACAACATGAAGAAAAGCTCAAACCAAAGCATTAGTGAGTATACATTGAGGATCAAAGAGCTTCGAGATCAGCTAGCATCAGTTGGATGCAAGATAGAAGAGGAAGACATCGTCCAAACAGCCCTCAATGCTTGAGGAGTGAAGAAAAGTGGAAGCCCCTCATCACAAACATTCTTTATAGAGATCCTCTACCAACATTCGACGAGATTATACCAAATCTTGTGGCTAAAGAGGTTGCTCAACAAGGAGAAGGCAACAAAGGTAAGGACAGCCATAGTCAAATGTTATATGCAGGAAGAGGTAGAGGAAGGAACTCAAGGCTCGAGAGGAACAGGAAGAAGCTACAACAACACAAATTTCAGCCAACACAACTGGGAGGACAACAAGGACAACTCAAATGACAACACACATGGAAGAGGTCGAGGAAGAAATAGAGGAAGAGGTCGAGGTTCATACAATCATCATAAAGGTATAACATGTTATCATTGTGGTAAACTAGGACATTATGCAAATGATTGTTGGCAAAAGAATGGAAGGCTGAATGGAGGCAACCAAAGGAGCCAAAATAACTATGCGAGTACATCAAGTGAAGGAGACAAGCAAACCATGCTTGCCATGAAGCATGACTACAACAACTCGAGAAGTGATGACCAAAAATGGTTCATAGATTCAGGTTGCAGCAACCATATGACATGCCAAGGAGATTTATTCACAAAGCTACAAGCTCCAAGTGGAAAAGGATGTGTGGAGACCGGCGATGAAACTTAACATGCAATTGAGCATGTTGGAGATATCAAGCTTGGAGATAGAAAGGTATTGGCTGATGTTCTTCATGTTCCTACTATTGCAAAGAATTTGATTTCAGTAGGACAAATGGTAGAGAAAGGATATCATGTTATCTTCAATGAAAAAGGCTGCTTTATAAAGAATCCAAAAGAAGGATTCAAGGTCATTGCTCAAGGAAGGAAAGAAGGTAGGATGTTCACCTTGGAAATTCAACAACCACATGGAAAGGTGATGTATATTCAGTTTGGAAACAAGAGGATTGCTGAAATCCATTTGTGGCACAAAAGGTTTGGACATATCAACATTCCCAAGCTCAAGGACATGAGCAACCATGAAGTGGTAAGAGGTCTTCCAAGATTCAATGATGTTGGACTACATGAGTTTTGTGAAGCAGGCCAACTAGGAAAGCAAACTCGAAAATCATTCAAGAAGAGCAACTATGTGGCAAGGAATGTCCTCGACTTGATACACACGGATGTATGGGGACCATCACAACACCCATCAGTGGCTGGTAATGGATATTTTGTCACTTTTATCGATGATCATTCAAGAAAAGTATGGATGTTTTGCATAAAACAAAAATCAGATGTGTTCTCCATGTTCAAGAGATTTAAAGCACAGGTAGAAAAGGAAACAGGACGCTACATAAAGACCTTGAGGTCTGATGGAGGAGGAGAATATTTCTCCAAAGAATTTTCAGATTTTCTTTATGAAAATGGCATCAAGAGCCAATTTACATGTAGGTACACACCTCAACAAAATGGAATAGCTGAAAGGAAAAATAGACATATCACAGAAGTTGCAAGGTGCATGCTCAACAAAATGAAGATGCCACTAAACTATTGGGCTGAAGCTACTAGTACGGCCGTTTATTTGATGAACAAGTGCACAACGGCCGGAGTGCATAATCTAACTCCCGAGGAGGTTTTTTCCGGGATATAGGTGCTACAATCCGGTGACAAAGGAGCTACGAGTCTCACGAGATGTGGTATTTGATGAGCTAAGACCATGGTTTGGAGACAAAGGGAAAGAGAAGATTCTTGAAGAAGATTACGAAGATGATGGAGGTGTTGTCCAAGAAGAATTTCAGCAAACAAGCACTCAAATGTCAGGTCTAGAAGCTTCTACATCACTTGGAGAAAGCTCAACATGGAAGGGGAGGCTAAGGAGTCATTCCTCATCACCAACATCAGCTTATGAAAGATCTAAAGTTGAAAGTGCTGCCCAAAATAGTGATTCAAATGCAAGTGAAGAAGAGTATGAAGAGGTGATCACACCAAAGGTTAAGTTAAACCGGTTGAAGAAGCAATGTTCAAAAGGAAATGAAAGGAGGTCTTCAAGAGCAAGGTATCCAATTGAAAGGCTGAGCTATGATAGTTTTATTGCAAAGCATTTTGCATATATGACACTGGTGGTCAAAGACAAAGAACCGGATGCATATGAAGAAGCATGTACACAAAAAGAATGGCAAGATGCTATGTAAGAAGAGATGAAAGCTCTCAAGGACAATCACACATGGGAGCTAGTTCCAAAGGCTGAAGGTATGAAGATTGTTCCAAATAAATGGGTGTTTAAAATAAAGAGAAATGCTGATGGTTCTCTAGCAAGGCATAAAGCTAGACTAGTAGCAAAAGGATTCAAGCAAACTCACGACATCGACTATGAAGAGACTTTCAGCCCAGTTGCAAAGATGGGAACAATTAGAACCTTGATTGCAGTGAGTGCAGCAAGGAGATGGCCATTGTACCAACTTGACATAAAAAATGTGTTTCTCAATGGTGAACTTCAAGAAGAGGTATACATGAGTCAACCGATTGGATTTGAAGACAAAAAGCATCCAAATTTTGTTTGTAGATTGAAGAAAGCTTTGTATGGGCTGAAGCAAGCACCACGTGCTTGGAATCAAAGATTGGTCGAGTACCTCATAAGGTGTGGGTATAGTCCAAGTAATGCAGATCCCTCTCTCTACATGAAGAAAGAAGAAGGCAAGCAGGTATATATTTGCATATACGTTGATGATCTCATCATAACAGGAAGTAATGTTACAAGAATACAAGAGATAAAAAGAAATGTCGGTAAGGAATTTAAAATTTCAGATCTTGGTGAGCTAAAATACTTTTTAGGCATTGAGATAGTCTATGGGAAAGATGGCATTTACTTGATGCAAAGAAAGTACCTATTGGATGTTCTTTTCAGATTTGGAATGAGTGAATGCAAACCACTCACTCAACCTATGGACACAAATGTGAAGCTATGCTCAAATGATGGAGAGAAGTTACATGATGTAACTACATATAGGAGTATTATAGGTTCATTGATCTATGCTACGATCACAAAACCAGATTTGTGTTATATTGTTAGAGTTCTTTCTCAATTTATGCAAGCTCCAACAAGTGAACATTTAAATTTAGCCAAACGAGTGTTAAGATATGTGAGGCACACTGTCAATCATGCATTGTTTTATAGATATGATGAAGAATTGCAGGTAAAGGGATTCAGTGATGCTGATTGGGCTGGTTCGAAGGAAGATAGAAGATCCACTTCAGGTTATGTGTTCATGATAGGTAGCAAACCTATCACATGGAGCTCAAAGAATCAACCTATTGTTGCACTATCATCTAGAGAAGCTGAATATAGAGGTTTAGCCTTTGCAACTTGTGAAGCTATGTGGATTAAGAAGCTCTTGGCTGATCTTGATGTGCAGGTGGAGACCATTCCTATTTATGGTGACAACATGTCAAGCATTCACTTGACAAACAATTCAATGTTTCATGCACGAAGCAAGCACATAGAAGTGCATTATCATTATGTTCGAGAAAATGTTTTGAGCAAGGATGTGGATATAAAGTTCATTAGAACTAATGACCAGGTTGCAGACATGCTTACAAAGTCCCTAGATGCTTCTAAGCTAAAGAGGTTCAAGGACGACATCAACTTGCAGGATATGGCTGAAGGTGCAAGCTCACATGTGAGCTTGAGGGGGAGTGTTAAAAATAAAGAAGTAAGCTTGCATATATTTTTGCAAAAAGGATTTTCTTCAAGTAGAAGGAAAATACAAAAATGAAAAATAGAAGCATTTACTTCAGCAAGTAGTGGAGGCCAAAAGAGAATCAAATCCAAAAACTGAATTGTAAGAGGAGTGGTTGTCCAAAGTAGTGGAGAAATGATGGAGAAGAGCTCTCAAACTCATCATGAGAGTTTTTGGTCACTTGGCTATAAAAGAGGCAAGAGAGGACACTCAAGAACAGAGGAAGAAGGCATGGAAGCTCCCTTGTAGCTACTTCATTTGTTTGAGTCATTTCGTTCAATTCACTCTCATAGAATATGTCCAACTGCACACCCATTTCTGGGTAGTCTACTTGTGAGAGTCATATCTCTCAATATATGTATCCAAATTTAGTGTTTAAACATTTGTTGGAAAGCTTATCTCGAGTTCTTCCTCTGTCTAGAACAGTTTTATCAAATTCTTTATGCCGTGTGAGTTATTGAGGTTTTAGTGAAGTCCAGTGTTTAGCCTAACTGAGTGGACAGGTAGCCTGTTTTGTATCAAAGAGTTGCCAACCCAAATCTACTCCAAATTGAGTGTTTGATAGCTCATTTGAAAGCTCTAGGTGTCTAGTTTGAGTGACCAAAGTTTCAAGCTCATTGCATGTTTCAATTGGTACCAGTTTTCATTTGAAGGTTCAGCTTTTGGCAAGAGTCTTGATCCTAAGAAGGTCTTCTACACTTTCTGCTGCGATTAGGAGAGGATTTCTCCAACAATTGCAAGGATTGCAGAAAGGAACACCTTTTGAGGGACTGCCCTAAGAATCCAACCAAAGTCCAGGACACTACACCTATCAATGTAATTGAAGTAATAGAAGGATCTGGAAGTGATAAGGAATATATTGTGCCATTGAAAGCCATTGCAAGAGCTCAGATAAGACAACAAAAAGGGAAACAAGGAGAACAAGAACAAGAGAGCGATAAAGCCGTAAGCCCTAAAGTTCAGGTAGCTGAAGATTCTGAGGATCCACGCGAGAGTACCCAGAACACCAAAGCACAAAAATGGAAGGAAAGAAGAGAAAAACTCAAAAATAAATGGGCGAAAGATGAGAGTCAAAAAAGTAAAAAACAAATCCGAAACAAAAGGGAACATAAAGAACAAAGGATCCGGGAGGAGATTCCGGTGTCATCACTTATCCAAGAGAAAGAGAAACCACGATCAATTCTAGCTGACCCGAAACCAGACGACTTAGACATGTGGCTGAAAGCTTACCAAGCTAGAATTAAGACTGGGCCAAATATAGAGCAACAAGAAAAACTCTACCCACAAGGGGAGTTGGGAAAAGAAAGACTAGCGATATGTACGAAGCTTATAGAGGTGGCACAAGCAACCCTAGAAAAGACTATCCCAGTTCTACCAGAAACAAGGATAACAGATGATCAATATGAAGAATGTGTCCAATCCAAAGGTAAAGAACTTAGAAGGAAGGAAGACATAGGTGAACAAATGAAAATTCAAGATGAACCTGTGTCAATAACACCGGACTTAGAGGCAGAATGGCCGAAGGAATTATGGAATAGACTTCGAGAAGAACAATGGAACAAAAATGGAGTATCAAAGCCTCCTTTTGAGGAAATAGAGGTGGAAGTTTATCAACCAAATACCAATCTGGAGGAAGTGTATGAGGAAGTATCAAGACTCGATAGAAAGAGAGAGGAAACCCTGAGTATTTCCACCTTACCTAATTACATGGGAGAATACGAAAAGGAGTCGATAATAATACGAGCACCTACAGTGCAGGGAAAAGGAAAAGGAAACTCAGAAAAAGTTCACACAATCTAACGGAACTCAAGAAAACAAAAGTGAAATGCAAGTTGACCGTGGAAGAATTACTTCAACTTAAGCCACAATTATGGAGACAATTAGCGAGCCAATTAGAATTAGGGCAAGAAAAGGAAGGAAAGGGAGAAGAAAACACATCCAAAATACAAATCCCAGTTGATAAAGTGGGAGAGTTTAGTGAAGGTGACGAAGGCAATACCTGTCTGCCTGTCACTTACAATGGGTACATGACCAAGGCTATATTAGACATGGGAGCCGGGGTAGGAATCGCCACCAAGGAGATTTGGGAGAAATGGGGGAAACATGCCTTACGACCCACATGCATGAAGCTCCAATTAGCAGATGGCCATGTGGAGAAACCCTTAGGAATATTGGAAAGAATCAAATTAACCACCTGTGGAGTACAATTTAAACACACATTAGCCATTTGTAAGTTCGAAAAAGCTAACAACTATGAAATGATATTAGGGCGACCCTTTATGAGACAACTACGGATAGTGCAAGACTGGGGAAGAGATTCGTTGTACCTACAACATCAAGGAAATACAACCAAGATAAATTTGCATACATTTGCTTATCGAGATGTTCCTCCACTGCAGTGGAATCCCATACACAAAGAGGAAGATGACCTGTCCATGCATAGTGCTGGATCAAGCGATCAATCTTGGATGCACGAGGATGCCTAGTCATGGTTGTGCAAAGAGGCCAAGAAGGAGGAGTGTAAAAGGCAAATGTGGCCGATAGGACATCCTAACTACCGACCAGTAGAGGACCCAGGGTACATGCCTCAAATCTTTCCAGATGAGACCTTTGAACTGCATGGATGGATGGAAATTCTAGCAACCTTAGATGTGTGCGTGAATGAGGAAGTTTTGACAATGAACGAGTGCATAGATGAGGAAGGTTATGATGTAAATCTCTATATGGTTGTCCTTCAAGAAGTAGATGAAGGGGAAATCGTGGAAAAAGAATGGAAAGAGGAATATGAGAGTATATTGGAGCCAGAATTTGATTCTGAAGAAAGCTACCTGGACACCATTCGAAACAGAGAGAAACAGGAACCTACCAAGATCTTAGCAATTGAAGCTACTGCCATGGTACAAAAGCAAGCAGAAGACATGAGCAAAATGGGACCTGATCCAGATTCGTTTGAAGTTCCTGAACATTTTAAAAGATATGAAGTAGAAGAGAGAAAGGTAGCCATTCAAATGCCTAAACGAGATGCTAGAGATGGAGAAGCATACGACAACAAAGAACAAACAAAAAAAATTGTAGTAACAGTGGAAGACGGAGAAGAGCAATGTACCTACATAGGCAAAGATGTATCACAGGAGGAGGAAGAAGAACTCATACAGCTGATCCGAGAATATCGAGACGTGTTCGCATGGACATATAAGGATCTTAAGGGTGTAGAACCCAATATTTGTTCTCATCGAATACCAATGACTGCAGATGCAAAACCATCTAAACAACGCCCTTATACGTATAATGAGGTGTATGTAGTGAAAATTAAGGAAGAAATTGATAAGCTACTAGCTGCCGGATTCATATATGAGATAGAACACACCGAGTGGGTATCGCCTTTAGTAGTTGTGCCTAAGAAAAATGGAAAATTGAGGGTGTGCATTAACTTGAAAAAGGTCAATGCAACCACCATACATGATAGCTATCCATTACCCATCATGGACCATCTATTGGAAAGAGTAGCAGGAAAGGAAGTATATAGCTTCTTAGATGGATTCTCCGGATACAACCAAGTAGTTATTGCTACTGAGGATCAACATAAGATTGCATTCGCGACCGAATGGGGAGTCTATGCTTTCAGGGTGATGCCTTTTGGACTCACTAATGCACCCGCTACTTTCCAACGATTGATATGTCATGTTTTCAAGGAATTCCTAAAAAAGAGTATGGAAGTGTATGTAGATGATCTATGTACATACTCGAATCAAAGACGAGATCACATTCCCAAGTTGAGAAAAATATTTAATAAATGCCGCCAGTATCGAGTCTGCCTAAACCCAGAAAAGTGTGTCTTCATGGTGAGACAAGGGAAGATCTTAGGACACATAGTCTCAAGAAATGGAATATCTACGGATGAGGACAAGATCAAGGTCATCTTAGAGCTTCCTAGACCAAAGAATGCGAAAGAGGTACAAGCCTTTATGGGACATTGTGGATATTACCGTCGGTTTATTCACATGTATGCCATAATAGCCAAACCCCTGTATGGTCTCTTAACTCAATTCACGTGGACTGAAGAGTGGGAGAAAGCATTCAATGAGTTAAAAAAGAGACTTAGCACGGCCCCAATTCTGAAAACGCCCAATTGGAACAAGCCTTTTCATATTCATGTTGATGCTTCTAATTATGCAATAGGATGTATCTGAGCCCAACCGGCTGATGAGGGAAAGCTTGATCATCCAATTGCCTATGCCAGTAGACAACTGAATCAACCTGAAAGGAATTACACAACAACCAAGCGAGAAGGATTAGGAATGGTCTATGTAGTTAAGAAATTCAGACACTACCTGTTAGCCAACAAATTTAAGTTCTTTATAGACCATCAGGCCCTACTGTACTTAGTTAATAAACCTTGTAACACGGGTAGATTAGTACGATGGTTCTTGCTATTAATGGATTTCAACTTTGAAGTGGTAGTAAAAAAAGGAAATACGCATGTAAGAGCAGACCACCTTTCTAGGTTAACTCACGGAGAACCGCCAAATGGGTACCCGATGATCTGGCAGATACTTATTTGTTCAATCTGGAAGTTTGTCCAAAGTGGGCAGAGAAATTAATTCCTATACTCACCCATGGCCCACAACACTCAATTAATAGGGTTAGCAAAAAGGAAATTCTTCAATCAAGGAATTTGCACATTATTGCTGGAAGTGTGTACTATAAGGAACCTAATGGAGTACTGCTAAGATGTGTCGAGGAGGACGAACAAAAGAAACTAATTGAGAAAACACATGTGAACAAATGGAGGACACACCAAGGCACCTATGGAACCATTCGGGAGTTAAAAAGATTAAAAGTGTACTGGCCTGATATGCCCAAGGATGTCCATGACTACATGAGTAATTGTGCGGAATGCCAGGAGACAATCCCGGAGGATCCTATGTCAATACCTTTTTCAACCATAGCACCCAATTGGAGTAAAACATTGGTTAAATTCTTAAAGAGCAGAGAGCATGAGAAAGGAATAAGTTTAACTAGAAGACGATCCCTAGAAGAAATGAGCAAGGATTATGTACTTGTGGGAAAACAATTGTTTAGGAGAGGAAAGGATAACCGATTGCGATTATGCATGTATGAAGGAGAGTATCTACCCATATTAGAGATGGCACATGCAGGTGCTGCGGGAGGTCATTTTTCAGTTGAGAGAACTATCAAAATGATCCTCTTCGCCGGCTTGTGGTGTCCAACTCTACATATGGATGCGGAGACGTATGTACGAAGCTGTGAAATGTGAAAAAGGGCTAAATACCCAATTCAGAGAGATGGCATGCCATTAAGACCTATGGTGTGTGCGAGAGCATTCTCCAGATGGGGTATCGACTTCATAGGACCCATCAACCCACCAACCAAAGGATCACATGTTGAGTACATCATAGTAGCCACAAACTATTTGACCAAATGGATAGAAGCAAAAGCTACGAGAAAGAACGATGCTCAAACCACTGCTAAATTCCTTTTCGAGAACATATTCACTCGTTTCGGATTACCAATTGAAATTGTGAGTGACCGAGGAACGCACTTCCTTAATGAAGTAATAGAATCCCTAATGAATGAATTTTTAGTGATTCACAAAAAATCAGCCCCATACCATCCCCAAGCCAATGGTCAAGCGGAAAGTTCCAATAAGGTATTATGTACAGTATTGACAAAGATTGTCAATAATGGGAGGTCTGATTGGGACAAACAATTGCATCATGCAATTTGGGCCTTTCGAGTAGCATACAAGACTGCCATTGGAACTACCCCATTCAATTTAGTGTACGGGCAAAATGCAATTTTTCCAAGCCAGAAGAAGTAGAAAGTTCAAACCCTCAAATCTCCAAAGAAGAAGGAGAATCACTCCATCCAGTTGAGGAGCAGTGAGACACTAAGGAAACCAACTCCCATACTACTTCTCACCCAGACAAAGGACCAACAATATGGAATCCAACACTCAGATACTTACGGCAAAGAATGACCAAATACCAATGGGTACGTAAAGATCAGAAGGAGAAAGAGCAGATGTCAACATCAACTCCTAAGGAGAAAATAGAAATGAAGAAGTCAGCTTCACCAAAATCCAAACCAAAAGGACTCTTGCAAGTATGGCTTCCCAAGCCCTTGATTGAAGCTCAGAGAGCACGACATCAGATATGGATTCCCAAGAAGATAATACAGGCAGCCAAGCTGGAGATAAGCACTCAGGAGGAAGCATTACGGTGGAAAAGGCGAGTGACGAAGCCAAAACATAGTCATCCGAGAAACAGAAACGGAAACACCTTTATCTCTAGGACCATAGAGGAAACAAAACAAACAAAGAAAGTCCAGGGAATCAAAGGAAGAAATCGACCTATTCAAGAGCCCATGAAATGGATTTGGAAACCCAAGCGACTGCAAGGGATGGACCATCAAAACAATGGATACGCCAATTGCACTCATGAAGCAACGGATGCACCTAAAGTATGCATAGTAGGGCCACATTACAAGGCCACGCATTCGGCACAGGATGTACCTGATAGGATTAGTGGTGCACATTCTCCAATGGAGATTAGATCATAGCTTCAACTCTCTCAGGAATGGACATACTATGTACATAAATAAATGCTTCGGCTATACTAATGCTTGTTTTTCTTTCAGGATAAGAAATAAAAAGATGTGGTAAGAGATCTCACTTATAGAACCATGGGAAACGGAGTGATGGAACGACAATAATCACTACAATGCACCACACAGCTTCATGCTTTCCTTTGAAGCTAATGCACTTTTCCTTACAAGTGCAGATGGCTTCTGAAGATTCTGAAGCAATAGTACAAGAGGAAGTATTGGAATTTCCACTCTAGAGTATCACCAAGGCAAACGGACACTGGTTTCGAGAAGATCAACCAGCTGGGGAGTATCTCTTCCTGGCGACGATCAAAATTATGGACACAGATCATCAATTTCTAATCATGTCCCAGGATTTTCGAGTACTACATGAACTCCCGTCTATCGTAGACACTATGAAGAAAGCAGGCATACATAAATATTTTGAACTGCCAATCTATAAGCCCGACTTTCAAAGATGCACACAGGTCATGAAAACCCTACAGCCAGCACTGCATGATCCATTGGTGCCGGAGGCTAGAGTGATGGATAAAGTAGGTGAATGGGTAGTCATCCAATTTACGCATGACTTGATTAAAGAAGCCTTTGAATGGGAAAAAGATGGAACTACTGTGGTAAAAGAAGAGAGCCGTGGTGCAAAGACCAGGACATTTACAGACATCAACCGGGTGTACATAGAAGAGGAAGTGAGGCTTATTCACCAACACTTCTGCTTCCCGAATATGCATCGATATACGGCCCCTCAAAAGATTATTGTTCAACTGCTCTCACACGCCATTAAGCAGATTGGCAATCAGATTAATCTAACTCCTTACATCCAACAAAGGTTATTCGAAGCAAAAAAGCAATGGAATAATAAAAAGTTCCTCAATGGCAGTGTGGCCCTGACGATACTGATCTACCATGCTTTAGGTATTCGAGAGCACCTGCAAGAAATGCCATCATCAACTGCCATGGCGAAGTATGCCAAAGTTACCATTGTTCCTAAAAAGAAAAGAGGAGTCAAGATTGTAGAAGAAGCAGAAACTAGTTCTCAACCCAGAATGAGAGGCACAAAGAGACTCAGGGAAGTCAAGCAAATGGAAGAGGAAGCTCCAGCCACGAAAAGGACACATGTACTGCCGAAAACAACAATTGAAGAGCAAAGGCCGATTACAGAGGACGACTTAACTAGGGCCTTGGAAGAGACGCACCAATATACAGAAGGACAAGTCAATTTACCGGTGCAAGGCCACCATTATCAACAGACCCAACAAGAAACGGAAGGGAAAAGAAAACTCACCAAAGTCCATCGGTACAGGGAAATAGGGCTGGACAATTCAAGCTCATCCTCGGATGCACAAGAAGAACCAGACAACTCACTATTAAATGTGGATATTCAAAGTGAGTCAAAGGATGATGGACAATGGGTAGAGTTGAATGAAGTTAACTACAATGAAGAAGCAAAAAGCCTAAAGACGGATGACCACACTGCGCATACTAATAAGAACACCACAAGCCAGGAAGCAGACCAGGAAGGTACGCATGTGATAAAACTTAATGAGACTTCCACTATTCGTATCAAGGAGGCCACACCACCTCGCGAAATGTCCATAAAGATACCAAAGAAAGAGCCTCAAGAAGAGAAAATCGAAGAAGAAGAACCCTTCACACCAATAAGGGTTGTGGTAGAACCCTCCCCCATGGATGTCACATTTCAAGGGAGTGCCACAAAAGCTCTTGATTTAGATGAACAAGAAAAAGTACAAAACATACAATTACAAGTTAGACAACCACACAATGAAACCATCCATGTGAAGCAGGGAAAAGATGTGCAAACAGGCAAAGCTCCAAGCATACCTAGGATGTGGTTAAATGTCAACATAGCTCAGCGCAAGCCAGTAGTACAAGACATGATCAGAACCGCACTAGACACACAACAGTTAATGCTTGAGGCTAATGAAGACTATGATCAAGCGATGCAGGACACGCATGCACTTAAAGAAAACAATAACAGTCTTTCAACAGAATTAAAATCCGCTAGAGAACAAGTACAGATGAAACACAATGAAGTTAAAGAGTTCAAGCAACAGTGTCAAACCCTAACCATGGAAAATGAAGGGTTAAAGGAACAACTACAGGTATTAACAAAGAAATTAGAAACTAACTAGACTGAGAAGGCACGGATGAACGCCAGGAGCAAAATATTGGAATCTCAGCTCAAGGTATACATGGAGGAAGCGGAAAACCTACGAAACCGCAATAAAGAGCTCATGACAGCTCTTCTAAGTGATCAACCAATAGAAGCTCACGAAAGCTCAGAAACGGATATCAAAGAGTTGGAAGAAAAGCTAACTAAGTATGAAAATCAGCTCGAGCAGGAGCAGGCAATCATAGCAGATTGGGAAAGAAAATACATGGAGGACACAGCGGCCCTAAGAACTAAATGGAAAAAAGCTGAAAATCGTTATTTCCTGCAATGTAAAGAAGACATCGATCATTTAGATATAGTTGCTCAAGAACTTCTCAAACACAAGGATACCATTGCACAAGCTACTGAAGAAATAAAGCAGGAAGATGAATTGATCAAACAGCTTCAAGAGCAATTGATGCAACAATCAATTGAGGGGATACCAGTAGTTCCAAAATCTGCAAAGGCTATTGTGGAGACTGAGGTACGTCCTCTCTCTCCCCCCTCATATCATTCACCGATAAGGGAGGCACAGAAGGTTCACAATGAACATAATCATCAAAACATTGCAGAACTGAATCGATCGGAAAGGGCACTACTGGTGTCCCAGCTTACGGCTGAATTTGAAGATCAAATCATCCAAGTAATGAAGGAAGCTAAGATAGAAAGCAAAAATTTGGAGCAGATTTTGAAGCCTTTCAGTGTACCCTATGGCCTGCTGAAAGAACAAACGCGACAATATATAAAGACTACGACAAATAAAGATCTAGACTACAATCTCCACTTTAGCCAAGATACATTCAAGTATACCCAAGAAGAATTTGAGAAGGCTGATCCCATTTGGAGACGCAAATTTTGGAAAAGAATCCAACACTGCGGGTACAGTGGGAGGCATCACCATATGTGCTTCAGGAAAACCCATCTTTTTGCCCAGTACCCTGTAGACGCTCCTGGTCGCAATTTTGGGAAGGACAGCGCCAGGGAAGCATTAATAATCAGTGGCTGAATTACCCATTGTTACTTAGTCCGCCTCATAATTACCTTCCAACGGAAGAGTATATGGTAAAAACAATGGAATTTTGGATTGCCAGATACGCTATGGTACCAGACTTAGCAGTTAAAATGACCAATAAAATATTCAGTATGCTACTAATAGTCATCAAAGTCTTCCAGCACGCAAAATATACTTTTCTGAATTTCATCGACATTACGCAAGGATCCGAAGCACTCATTTTTTATCTATCTACTATTCCAAGCCGATTAACACTTATGGCATATTATTCTCGAATTATGTTTTTGCCATCAACATATATGCAAACTTTCGAAGAAGCATTCTTCATTGGCTTCTTCGAAATCGATTCAGAAATTTTTGTCAAAATGACTTCGAACCTGAATGCACGTCTGGTCGCTTATGAGACAAGTTTTTTTGCGGATCATCGACAAGCACCAGAGGATGGGGTCCACCCAATGGAAGGAATTTATGATATGTCATGCTAATCTTCTAAACCAAAGAGAGCAGGCAGCCATTCAGACCTATACACGTCGCCACAAAAAGCCTATCGGGGACGACAGAGTTCAGGAGGAGGGACATGTGGAAGGGGAATCAAGCAAGAAAAGAAGAAGAAGAAGATCAAAGTCAAAAATGGCTCAATAAAGAATGAAGAGCATATACAAAAGAACCACCTTCTGTCCAAAGCCCCGCAGGGGCACGCATCAGGCAACAACGCGAATCCTCCAGGTCCTACGAAGTGGAATTAAAGATCAATCAGAACTAGGACATTTCATGGGAAGGACGGACCAAGGCCAGGAACTATACATGAAGAAGTGCAAGACAATATTTGGCAAGTAATAATCCTTCTGCTGATAGTGTGCGTTGTCAACAAAGTAAATAGGCTCACAACAATACAACCAGGTCAGATGTGTGCAACCAGGACAAATCAAAAGACCAAAAGCTAGAAAGAGGTGACTAACGACAACACATTCCTAGTCACTGGTGGCGTGCGTGGCAGCCCGATTGGATGCAGCAACCCAGATTTGTGATGTACGGGATATCAAGGGGAAAACAGAAGCAAAGGACTTACATCGGATAAAATAACAAATTCTCAGATAGTCCTTGTTGTCGCTTCGACCGCTGGGTGCATGCATTCAGACCTCTTAAACAAGCTAAAGACAAGAAGTAAAGCCTGTCAAGAGACGACAGAGACAAAGAGGGGGAGAGTGTTGCAGAGCAAAGGAGCACAAGAGAAGAGCCCCAAAATTTTCAAATTAATGGGCATAATTTTTCTTCTTCGAGGTCTTAGAGAATTCCCTCAAAGCCATGTAAATGCAATAGAGGAGTCCTCTAGATGCATAATCCCAACTTGTTGTAAAATGTCCCTTGTAAATTAGTAGGAAATTCACTTTTTTAGTAATAAAGTGCCGGTCTCTTGTGTGAAAAGGACCAAACTTAGGGCATATGTATATAAGTCACTTTGTGACTCTTTGTAGAGACTTTTTGCCATTGTGAAGAAGGAGCTCTCCAAAATTTCGAATTTACCTCTTTCTTGCAGATTTCTATCTTCTCTTTGATTTTGTATGTGTGTGTGATGCTTGGAATGTGTGTGTAGGACTGTTGTCTACCCGTCCCCACTGTTTTTGAGCTACTGTAGTGTGTGTGTGAGCTTGTAGGAGTTGTGGCGTGTGGGTGCTTCCTGCCATTCACTATGGTCATAACTTGAAGCAAAATTGTCAGAAGAGTGAAACCACTCTTAGCAGATGCGTCTCGTCGAGAGCTTCGAAACGAGTACCCTATTGACTATATTCGGAGCTTGGAGCTGGGAGAAATCCTTGATTTATTGAAAATTGTTGTGAGGTATCACGGCAGACACTTTCAGTCATTAGTGTGTTTGAGAGGTGGATTAGTCTTTTCTCATACATATCAACTGAACCACTTCATTTTCCATCATGTGTGCACATGTCCTTATACACTTGGTTAGGTCGTTTGATCAGATTGACATTTAAATGTGTGTTAATTTCCCACTATACGCACTTGTGTTTCAATAGAGGTACAATCTCATTGGCACGAGTCCTTGAGTCTTCTTGACTTGAGTACACACTCACACACAATCCCCATGACCTCAGATGTCAGGCCCTCTAAACAAAAGCCATACACATACAATGACAACTATGCTGCCAAGATCAAAGAAGAGATAGATCCCTTGGTGGAAGTTGGATTTATCTATGAAATCGAACACATTGAGTGGGTGTCCCCCATTGTAGTGGTGCCCAAAAAGTATGGCAAATTATGTGTATGCATTAACTTGAAGAAGGTTAATGCAGCCACTATCAGAGATAGTTATTCGCTTCCTATCACTGAGCATCTATTAGAAAGGGTAGCAGGCAAGGAAGTGTACAGCTTCCTGGATGGATTCTCTAGTTACAATCAAGTAGCCATTGCATCAGAAGATCAGCATAAGATGGCTTTTGCCACACAGTGGGGCATATTTGCTTTTCGAGTAATGCCATTTGGGCTTACCAATGCTCCTGCAACCTTCCAAAGACTAATGTGCCATGTATTTAAAGAATTCTTGAGGAAGACTTTGGAAGTCTATGTTGATGATCTTTGTGCTCATTCCAACATAAGACAGACCCACATACCTGTACTCAGGCAAATCTTTGACAAATGTAGAGAATATCAAGTGTGCCTAAACCCAGAAAAGTGTGTTTTCATGGTCACGCAAGGCAAGAGTCTAGGACACATAGTGTCAAAGAACGACATATCCACTATCGAAGAGAAAGTGAGAGCTATCGCAGAACTACCTAGGCCAAAGAATGTCAAGGAAGTGCAAGCTTTCATAAGGTATTGTGGTTATTACCGGCGTTTCATACACATGTATGCCATCATTGCAAAGCCTCTGTACAGACTTGAGCAATTTTGAGTGGACGGATGAATGTGAGAAATCTTTCAATGAGCTTAAATGGTGATTGTGTTCAACACCAATCTTGACTACACCAGATTGGAACAAGCCATTCTATGTCCATGTGGATGCATCCAATTATGCTATTGGGTGTGTACTTGCACAAGCTACGGGCAAAGGTAATATGGATCTTCCAATTGCCTATGCTAGTAGACAGTGGAATGCAGCTGAACGAAATTATACCACCACCGAACGAGAAGGGTTAGGCATGGTATATGCGGTTAAAAAGTTTAGACACTATTTGCTTGCAAATAAGTTTAAATTTTTTACTGATCATCAAGCTCTATTGTACTTGGTAAACAAGCCATGCAATATAGGGAGATTAGTAAGATGGTTCCTCTTACTAATGGAATATGACTTTGAGGTAGTGGTGAGAAAAGGGAAGACCCACTTGAGAGCAGATCATCTCTCGAGGCTCACATCTGAAGAGGCCCCACAAGGAGTATCAGATGACCTTCCTGATGCTTACTTGTTTAATTTGGAAGTTGCACCACAGTGGGCGAAGACCTTAGTGCCAGTACTGACATGTGGGCCTAAACATCCAGTAGTAAACACTCAAGATAGGGAGATAATAAAAGCACAGAAGTACCATATCATGGAAGGGAGTATGTAGAAGCATACGGATCACGGAATATTAGCTTGTTGTGTGGAAGAGGATGAGTACGTGAAATGGTTGCAATTAGCACATGGTGCATTAGAGCAACACTATTCGAGGCAAAGAACTTTACAATCACTAAGGAGACTCGGAGTACACTGGCCAACTATGGAAGTAGATGTCCATAGGATGTGCAAGGAATGCTCAATCTGCAGCACTAGAACTCTTGTGGAACATGCCACTCTTTATCGGGTGTCTTTAGTGCCAGATTGGAGCGAGCCACTAGTAGCCGTTTTGAGGACAAAAACCTTTCCCCAAGAAATGACATTGGCTAGACAAAGGAGCTTAGAACAAGAGGCACTAGACTACTCACTCATTGGAGATAATTTATACAAACGAGGAAAGGATGTGTATCTTAGATTATGTGTCCACGAGAGCAAATATCTGAAGATCTTGGAAACTGCTCACCAAGGTGTAGCAGGCGCACACTTTGGACCAGATAGAGTGATCAAGGCAGTACTTTTTGCAGGTCTTTGGTGGCCAACCCTTCACATGGATGCACATACCTACGTGAAGAGGTGTGATGTTTGTCAGCGAACTCAGTATCCTATATGCAAATATGAGATGCTGTTAAAACCTGTGATGGGTGGATGTGCATTCTCTAAGTGGGGAATACACTTTGTCGGTCCTATTAATCCCCCAGCTAAGGGTTCCCATGCTGAATACATTATTGTGGCCACTCACCATCTAACCAAATGTGTAAAAGCAATAACGAAGAACAACACCCAGATGACAGCTAAGTTCTTATTCGAGAATGTGTTCGCCAGATACGGATTACCAATAGAGCTAGTAAGTGATAGAGGCACGCACTTCTTGAATGAAGTCATTGAGAACCTTCTCCAAGAATTCTTGGTGATACATAAGATATCGGCTCCATATCATCCACAAGCAAATGGACAGGCTGAGAGCACAAATAAGATTCTTTGCAATGTATTGACAAAATTGGTTAACACTAGTTTGGTACCAAAACAGGACACTTAAGTGTCCTTTTTTGTCAATTTTCCAAAAAATCACATACCTTTTACAAAGAGAATTTGAGAAAATCCTTTAACACTCATATTAAATATAATTCAAAGGTCAATGCAAAATTATAAAACACAATAAATCATGTTTTGTGTTCATGTAAATAGCCTCTCAACATGCTATGGTAGTGAACAGGATGAAAATTCCTGATCAAATGTATTTTTATCAAAAGAAAAAAAATCATCATATGAAAGAAAAAATTATACACATTCCTTGAAACATAGATCACATGGAATGAACCTCAAACTCACTTAGAAAAATCATTTCAATTCAAATAAAATCAATTATTTTGACTGTGTACACCAAAAACAGCAACTAGTTCTAATTATGGTTCAAACAAACTTATGGGAATCCATAGAAGTGTACAAATGTGCCAACAATCAAAAAAGCTATGAAGACAACAACCAAGGTATCCACATATAAAATCAAGTGATATGACTCTAGTCACCAAAAATAGAAAACTAAACCCTCATATATGAATCAAAAGAATTATGGACATCATTCAAGGTGTACACATTCAAGTTACCGAGTAGAAAATGTGTGACATACCAAACCAAAGATTACATATATGAGGCTAAATAATTTATTGAAATCCACCAAAATTTTCATGTCTTTGGAGAGAACCAAGAATCTTTTGTTGTGTGGGCATCAACCAAATTCTATAGATACAATCATGAATAGTTTGTGGACACATACTCAAAACTCTTTGATATAATCTTTGATATCATAAAATGATAAGGATCATTTGAAAACATTTTATTATCTCCATCATGGATGCCATATTCTTTTTGTCAAATGAAATATGTATGCCAATTATTTTCATTCTCATCACAATCACCATTGCGGATCACATATTATTTGATGAGATTAAGAATGAAACATGGCATGAAAGCATATTTTGGAAGGTTTAATACTTAGAATAGCATTTAAATAATTATTATTTTTCATCATAACTTTTTATTCCACCTTTGGAGCTATGTTCTTTTTGTGAACATAGAAATATATGCTTTGCCAATTCAGCATGAAAGTCAGCACCAAATGTAATGGCTACTAGTTCAAACTGGAGGCCAAAATATGCATTCAATTAGTATGAAGGTTGTCCATTGATAACTTGCCAATTCTCTGCAATCTCACTTACACACAAGTTATAGTGATCCATTCTTTAAAAGGTGCAATAAATGGCAGTGCTCTAGAGAAGACAAGTTTTGAGTCCATGTTTATCACTTATGTAAGTGTTCAACCTTCTCCAAAGATCCCTAGACAATTGGTTTACACTACCAAAGTCCATGAATAGCTTTCCATTTCCTAAAAAATATCCAATTTGTCAAAATGTCTGAATTGTATTATTTTTTCAGTTATGCTAAAAGTTGAGTTTTCAAATATCCCCATTTTCATCTTCATTTAATAACCCATGTTAAGTTGTAAAATGTCAAAGATTATATTTTTCTTGAGAAGTACATGATTTGGGCTATCAAATCCAAGTTAGTATGCCATCAAAGCCTCAAGGGTTTTATCAAGAAAAATCAATCAATTTGGTGTAAAAGCAGGACACTTAAGTGTCCCAGGACACTCAAGTGTCCTAGTACAGAACTAGTGTTAATAATAAATGCTCTGATTGGGACAAACAGCTACACCATGTTGTTTGGGCATACAAAGTTGCCTATAAAATGGTACTCCAAGCCACACCCTTTTAGATGGTATTTGGCCAAAATGCAGTGCTACCATTGGACTTCTTGATACCTACATTGAAAGTAGCACAAGAGCACGACTGGACAGGCCATGAGCTTTCCTCTAGAATCTTTGATCTTGAACTCGTCCATCGTGCTTGTACTCCTCTACATATAATCCATCAACATTGAACTTGACTTGTAATCCATCAACAGGCTCAAAATGGAGGTCGAGATGCCTCCAAAACTTCGATCTGATGATTTTCATAGAAAACAGAGGTTGTTTATGAATCACGTTTTCTCCACGCCTTGTTGTGTACTCTTCACCATCAGCTTCTCCACGAGCTCTTTGCAGCCACGCTGGCTCTGATACCATGTCATGAGGAATAAGATAAGGAAGAGAGCTCACACACACACTCTCACTCTCAAGGAGAAGCACACACATAGATTGAGGCAAGGAAGAATGATCTTCTTCTTCTTCTTCTTCTTCTTCTATTACATAAAAAGGAATGTACAAGAATGACCTAAAAAACAAGAATACAACAAGTGCAATATATAAAGATCACTACATAAGGAAAAACCTAATGTATACGAATGAGTGAGCTGGCAAGGAACAAATGGGCCATCACTCTCGGTAGATAAATCTAATAAATCTCACCTGTGTGACCACTATACATGTCAGAGAACTGAAAAACTAGTACGTGTCATCCTGGATCATCACATGTTGAGCTTGATATCTCAACAATTCTGGCCGTACACTAGATTAAAGGAGTAGTTTTTATAGCTGTCTTGTATGCTACTCTGAATGCCCATAAAGCATGATGTAAGTGCTTGTCCCAATCAGATCTTCCATTATTAACAATCTTCGTAAGCATTGTATACAAGATCTTGTTTGAGCTTTCAGCCTATCCATTGGCTTGTGGGTGATAGGGAGCTGATTTCTTGTGAATGACTAGGAATTCATTCATCAAGGCATCTATTATTTCATTGATGAAGTGTCTGCCTCTATCACTCACAATTTCTATTGGCAATACAAATCTAATGAATATGTTCTTAAAGAGAAACTTAGTTGTGGTCCTTGCATCATTCTTCTTTGTTGCCTTGACTTCTACCCATTTGGTCAAATAATCAATTGTGACAATTATATACTTGGCATGAGAACCCTTTGCGGGTGGGCTAATAGGTCCTACAAAATCTATTCCCCATTTGGTAAATGCTCTGGCACTTACCATAGGTCATATGGCATTTCTTCTAATAGGATACTTTATTCATTGACAAGTATCACATCTTTGGACATATGTGGCAGCATCTTGATATAGAGTTGGCCACCACAATCCAGCTAAGAGGATGATTTTTGCAGTTTTATCTGTAGAAGAATGTCCTTCAGTAGCTCTTGTATGAGCCATTTCCAAGACTCGAATATACTCATCTTCATGAATGCACAATCTTAATTGGTTGTCCCTCCCTCTTTTAGAAAGATGTTTACCTAGGAGTACATAATCTTTGTTTTGTTCCTCAAGGGCACATTTTCTTGCCAAACTAGCTCCTTTTGGATACTCTTGTGTTTTCAAGAATTTTATTAGAGGCATACTCCACCTCGGTGCTACTGTAGAGTAACACAGAGTAGAGTTCTCCTCAGGTGCTCTTTCCAGACAAGTGGGGCATGTAGAGACATAGTTATGTGTATCTCTCTGCATAGTTGGCCAATATATTCCTAATCTCTTAAGCTCTTTCCAAGTCCCATTAACACTTCGCTGAGTTTTCCATTGATTCACATGTGCTCTCTGAAGCCACATTTCTTGCTCATCTTCTTCCACACATCTCAAAAGTAATCCACTTGACTCTTGATTGTATAGGCTTATGGCTATGATATCGAGATTTTTAGTTTCCATAACTCCTGGTTCTTATTTAAATTGATCCTAAGTTGAGGTCCATGGGTGAGTATAGGAATCAAATTTTTAGCCCATTGTGGACATACTTCCAGGTTGAACAGATAAGTATCCGGAAAATCATATGGCACTCCTGTAGGAGGTTCTCCACGTGTCATTCTTGATAGGTGATCAGCACGGGTGTGTGTATTTCCTTTTTTGACTACTACTTCAAAATCAAATTCCATTAACAATAGAAACCATCGTACTAGTCGTCCGGAACTACAAGGCTTATTGATTAGATACAATAGAGCCTGATGGTCAATGAAGAATTTGAATTTGTTTGCCAATAAGAAGTGTCTAAATTTCTTCACTGTGTATACCATTCCTAAGCCTTCTCATTCCGTAGTGGTATAATTATGCTTTGCTTGGTTTAATTGTCTACTAGCATAGGGTGGTCTAGCTTTCCTGTATCTGTTGGCTATGCTAAGATGCAACCAATGGCAAACTTGGAGGCATCCACCTGAATATTAAATGGTTTATTCCAATCTACTACTTTTAAAATTGGTGTTGAACTCAAACGACTCTTTAATTTGTTGAAGGCCTTTTCACATTCTTCTGTCCAAGTAAACTGAGTCAGCAATCCATAAAGAGGCCTCGCAATTATGGAATACATGTGAATGAAGCTATAATAATATCCACAATGTCCTATAAATGCTTGGACTTCTTTAGTGGTCTTTGGTCTTGGCAAATCCAGAATTATTTTGATTTTGTCTTCATCAGTGGAAATTCCATTCTTAGAGACAATGTGTCCTAAGATCTTTCCTTTTCGAACCATGAAGACACATTTTTTTCGATTAAGGCATACTCTATACTATCGACATTTGGAAAATATTTTTCTTAGTTCTGGGATGTGCTCTGGTCTTATAGCTGAATAGGTGCATAAATCATCTACGTATACCTCCATACTCTTTCTCAAAAATTCCTTGAACAGATGGCACATCAGTCTTTGGAAAGTGGTTGGGGCATTAGTTAGACCAAATGGCATAACCCTAAAAGCATAGACTCCCCATTGAGTTGCAAAGGATGTCTTATGTTGGTCTTCAAGAGCAATGGCTACCTGATTATATCCTGAAAAGCCATCAAGAAAGCTATAGACTTCCTTACCTGCAACCCTTTCTAGCAGATGATCTGTGATGGGTAATGGGTAATTATCATGCATGGTGGCTGCGTTTACCTTTTTAAGATTAATGCAAACTCTTAATTTGCCATTTTTTTTGACACTACCACTAATGGCAATACCCATTCCGTGTGTTCAATTTCATAAATGAAGCCCGCATCCAACAATTTATCTATCTCCTCCTTAATCTTTGCCAAATAAACATCATTATAGGTGTATGATCTTTGTTTGGAGGGCTTGGCTTCTGTTGTCATAGGGATTCTATGAGCACAAATAGAAGGATCTACACCTTTTAAATCCTTATAAGTCCATGCAAAAACATCTCGATACGCTCTTATAAGTTGTATTAATTCTTGTTCTTCCTCCGGCGAGACATCTTGTCCTATGAAAGTGCATCTCTCTTCTCCTTCTTCAATAGCTACTACAATCTTCTTGGTCAATGCTTTATTGTAGTATGCTATCCCTAGTTGTGCTTTTTGTTTTGGCATTTGAATAGCAATCTTTCTTTCTTCTACTTCATATTTCTTGAAATGCTCAGGTACCTCAAATTGATCCTGAGGTGTGCTATCTTCTTTTTATTTTTCCATGTCCAGCTCATTTTCTTCCATTTGCATCATTCCTTGGTTTGATTCATTAGTTATGGCACTTACTTCCTATTTTTCATTTTCTTCCTCAAATGTTTCCCTTTCCATTTCTATGCTCTCATAGGCTTCATTCCACTCCTTTTCTATTACTTCTTCTTCATCAACTTCTTGGAGAATAGCCATGTATAGATTTACATCATATCCTTCCTCGTCTATGCATTCATTAATAGTTATTACTTCTTCATTTACGCATACATCAAGAGTGTCTAAAATCTCCATCCAACCATGGGGTTCAAATTCTTCATCTAAGAATATTTGAGGCATGTAAGCGGGATCTTCTATAGGCCTCGATATTCCTTGTCCTGACTGCCATCTTTGTCTCCTTCCTTCCTCTCGTTTTGCTGCCTTACACATCCATAGATGAGTATCTTTGTTCATCCAGGTTTGACTACTTGATCCTGCATTATGGATGGATAAATTATAGCTTCCTTGTGTATCGAGTTCCATTGCAGAGGAGGGACATCTTCATAAGTATAAGTATGGATGTTTATCCTAGTTGTCATTCCTCTATGCTGCAAGTACACTGCATCTTTTCCCCAGTCTTGCACTACCTGGAGTTGTCTCATGAAAGGTCTTCCAAGTATCATCTCATAATGTCTAGCCTTTTCAGATTGACATATTGCTAAGGTATGCTCGAATTCGACTCCGCAAGTGGTAAATACTACATTTTCCAATAATCCTAAGGGTTGCTCCGTATGTCCATCCGCCATTTGAATCTTTGTTTTGGTAGGTCATAAAGCTGGCTTTCCCCATTTCTCCCATATTAAATTGGTAGCAATTCCTACTCCGGCTCCCGAATCTAATATGGCTTTCATGGTATATCCTCTATAACTGATAGGGAGGCATGTGTTTCCTTCATCGCCCTCACTGAAATCTCCAACCTTGTCAACTGGGATTTTAAGCGTGGCTACTTCTTCCCTCATCTCGCTTTTGTCTGACTTTGTCTCTAACTGGTTGGTGATTTTCTCTCTTAATTGATGCTTCTCTTTTAGGAGTTCTTCTAGAGTCAGAGTACATGGTATTTTTACTTTTTTAAGGTTTTGAATCATGTTAGAGGTTTGGATTGATGGGTTTTGCTCCTTTCTCCTCACTCAGGGAACATGATATAATTCAGAGTTCTGTTCATACTCCCCCATATAGTTTGGTAGTACATTCACACTGTCTTCATCATCTTTGTTTTCATCAAGTTGAGATGATCTTTTTGGGTTTAATTCAGGAACTTACAATTCAAGCTCGCCTACTGCTTCTAACTCCTCAAAAGGTGGTTCACTTCCTTCTACTTTCTTCCATCTATCTTCTTGGACTCTTTCCCATAAGTCTCTAGGCCATTCTGCATCTACTTGGGGGATTATGGAACCTTCTTCTTTACTTTCATGGTATTTTTCTTTATAGTTCTCATCTTTCTTTCCTTCCCTAGGATGACTAGGTGCTAAGCATTCTTGAAATTCTTTTTTGGGAATCCTTGTGCTGGGTAGTGGCTGAACAGATTTTTCTAAAGTTTGCTGAGTCGTTTCAATTAACTTCTTACATATTTCCAATCTCGTAAGCAGAAATGTGCTAATTCTGCACAATCAAAGAGGGATGACAAAGATAAGAAGAAAACAAAAAATCATAAATTAATTTACAAATGTTGTAATGGAAATAATCTTGTCATAAAGAGCTGTCCAAAGCTGGTTGCTAAAGAGGCAAAGCAAAAAGAGGCTTGAATGGTTGTCGTCGAGGCGTCTATACCCAAAATCTGAGTCTATAAATCTTGTGCAAAATGAAGAATGGAATTTTACTACTATCTGTAGCTATAACCCATCTTCGCATGAACCATGTATGTCTGCAATAGACTTAGATGTTTGGTACTTTTATAGTGGAGCAACCAAACATATTACCTAGCAGTGGAGTTTCTTCACTTCACTTGAGCTTGCCCCTATAAGGAATATTGTCACATGTGCTAGCAACGCCTGTTATATGTCTTCAATATCCTCAAGTACAACAATACTATATATGCTAATTAAGAACATCTCACAACAAGAGTGGTGGGATACTTGGCTTATGAGAAACACTTCGCGAAGCAAGCACTGTACGAATCCCGTAGACAACAACAATGCAAATTCTAGATATTTTTAGCAAGAAGCAGTATTTTTTATGATAACAAAATCTCTATGCCAAGACTAATGACTGCATGCTTTTCATGAGATTATCGTAAGTTTTTGTTTTTATTGAAATTGTTTCGTGGTTGATCGCATGAGGCACATTGAAACCTATTTAAGAATGTCTATGGGCTCATTGTGGATTATCAACACAAGCTCTAACAAGCTAAGGAGGATTTGAAGTGCTCCACAAGGAGGAGTTACTTGGAGGAGGTATGCTCTATTCTTAGAGTAACTGGAGGAGTTTCTATTAGCGAACCGCTAGCATCCTTACTGAATTACTATTTGTAGGAAGGCTATTTTTATTTCTCGCTTTCTAGGACACTAGTTCTTTATTTAGGGTTTTTGAAAACCTAATTTCAAAATTAGGGTTTGTTGTAAAATAGTTCTAAACTATTCATATTGTCCATATTATCTCTTTCTCTCTCTCTCACAGACGCACACTCTATACCTGTTAGGCACTTTAAACACAATTTCTTATATCTAGTTCCTTATTTATGCCTAGATTTAGTTTTTTTCATTTAGTATCATATTCACACATTGTAATTTGACATTAGAATATAAGATAGTGTAGGTGAGAATTCTAGCTTACCATACACTTTGAAAAGTCTTATCTATTCTCTCTATATCTCACTCATCTCCTTTTGAGTATTAAGGTGTGTATGCTAAGGTTCATCTTTTGGATTATCCTGTAAACATGATTATTTTGTGAAGGGCGATGGGTGATACACTCCAAAGATGTGCTTGGTGCTGCAAAAACTTGCTATACACCTGCCAAGATAGCTTCAGAGATGATAAGTAGACACCTTGTGCTTGATAACGATGCATATAAACCATCCTAGGCCTTTGGAGTATCAATCTCAAATTGATTCATCAAAACAGACTAGTTGATACAAAATAGATGAACCAAAAAAACTTAAATAGATGAAGAAAGAGCTTGCTATTTTGGGATTAATGTCACTCTAGAAATTAACGTAGAGCTCATAGCCTGCTGAAAGTTGAATAATGATATGTTGCACACTTTTACTTTTGATAGATAGTGAATCTAAACCAACAAATTTGATGCATTTTGATGAACCATACTAAGAGAAATCAATATAACAACATAGGGGTGTCATCATGACAGTTTTGGATTTGACTGCCATTATACTTAGTCAGCTTCAAATGAATGTAACTCATAGAATAATAAACAAATGATGACAAAAATTAGTATGGTGAAAACGGAATTATCAAATTATCTATATCAATTGAAAGCTCAACAAAAGTTCAAGTATACACAAAGAAATCGCTCACTTAAGTTGACTGAAAATGAGAATCAGAACCTGTAGTAGCAAATAAGAACAACTTCAAAGTATAGCTAGAGAATCATTCTGTATTGAACATATTGTACATGATATGAATGGACATGAAGCTTGGGAAGGAGGAGCACAATGTGTGCTTCACTTGTGGTTTCTTGCTTGATCAAAATCTCTCTAGAATGTAGCTCTAAGTGCTGCTCTAATCTGCAACTCCACATAGGTGTTTATATAGTGATATTTGAATTCAGGTCCTGGAGGGATTGTACCTTAAAGTTCCCTTAAAGTTGAGGAGTGAATTAGCTAATCAATCACTCCTCATGCAGCTCGTAATTTGTGCCTAACATAGCCATGAGTTTCTTCAAAGAATTTTACTTTTCAAGGTAATAACTTCTCAAGAGTTACAAGAGCATGTTTCTATGTCTCTTTCATTGAGATTATGCATAGGTAATGCTTTACATTTATGAATGATCAAGCACTAGCCTTGGATGAAATACACCAAAAACTCTCCCTCAAGCCTAGTATGCTTGAGTCTTCAATCTTCCTTGATTTCTATCAATCCAATCATGCCTTTGAGCCTGTTTAGCTTGATACCATCCAATGACTTAGTCAACATGGCTGCATATTGAATATTAGTGGAAGCATAGGACAATTGAATACCCTTGCTCATCAGCTTCTCTCTTACATAATGATAATGGAATTCAATATGTTTGGTTCTAGCATGGTAAACTACATTAGCTACTAAGTGAAGTGAATTTGTGTTATCATCAAAAATATGAGGAGTTAAGGTATGTAACCCCAAATCAGAGTAAAAGCATTTTAACCACATAGCTTCTTGTGTTAGATTTGCCAATCCTCAGTATTCAGCTTGGATAGATGATAGAGCAACAGTTGGTTGATTCTTTGAAGACCAAGGGATTACTTTTGTTCCAACAAATGACAAATAACCTAAAGTACTCTTCTTGTCATTCTTTGAACTAGCCCAATCAACATCTGAGTAAAGCTTGATGTCAACTTTAGAGAGTGCGGGAAAATGATATAGCAACAGTTGGTTGCTTCTTTGAAGACCAAGAGATTAGTTTTGTTCCTACAAATGACAAATAATCTAAAGTACTCTTCCTGTCATTCTTTGAAATAGCCCAATTTGCATCTGAGTAAAGCTTGATATCAATTTTAGAGGGTGCCCTTCAAGTATTTGTGCACTCTCGTGGGTGCTTCCATGTGTAGGTTCCTTGGCTTGTGCATAAATTGATTGAGTATGCTAACACTATAGCATATGTCCACCCGTGTGAGAGTTGCATAGTTTAAGCTTCCTAACAAGCTCTAATAGCTTGTGATATCTTCAATAGGTTCTCCCTCATAAGCACTTAGCTTATGATTCAACTACATGGTTGTACTTGCACACTTAGTATTCTCCATTTTAAATTTAGAAAGTATGTCATGTACATACTTCCTTTAGGTGATGTAGATACTAGAATCTGTATAGACAAGTTCAAGTCCAAGAAAATAAGTGAGAGGTCCAAGGTCACTGATTCTGAATTCTTCCTTCATTTTAGCCTTTACCTATTTAATACCATTGACATAGTTCCTTGTATCTATAATGCCATCTACATATACAAAGAGATATATAACCTTTGATCCATTCCTCTTGATGAATAAGGATGTGTCTGCTTTGCTAGCTTTGAATCCTTGGTCCAGCAAGTAGGTAACTAATATGTGATTCCAATCACTTGGAGCTTGTTTCAAACCATATAGAGCCTTCTTCAATTTACACACATAATTTGGATGATGTGCATCTTCATAAGTAGGTGGTTGTGCCATATAAACTTCCTCTAAAATCCAACCATTGAGAAATGCCTTCTTTACATCTAGTTGATCCAACTTCCAATTCCTAGATGCAACAATGCTAAGAAGTACACTAATGTTAAACATTTAAGCAACAAGTGAGAAGGTCTCTTCATAGTCTATGCCATGGTTTTGGGCAAACCCCTTGGCTACTAACCCTGCCTTGTATCTATTAATACTAGCATCTGAATTCCTTTTTACTTTATAGATCCACCTTGATCCAATTACCTTCATTGATGGTTTGCTAGGAACAAGTTCCCATGTGTCATTGTCCATGAGGGCTTCAATTTCTTCATCCATTGCTTCTCTGCATTCCTTCTTGCTTTGAGCTTCTTCATATGATGTTGGTTCTTCATTGTTCGAGTCCGTAGCCATATAAGTTGAATGCCTTGTGATGAAAGAGGTATCAAATCCATATCTCTCTGGTTTCTTTTTCTCTATCATTGATCTTCTGAGTGGTTGATGGATCTTTCAGATCCTTCAGCTAAGTCTTGCACCTTATCCTTCCCTTTGTTCTTCCATAGCTTCAATTTCTTTAAATAAATCAAGTCATCTTTAGATTCACTATCTTCATGATGCTTTGGTTCCTTTGTTGGAAGAGATGGAAATTCTTCTTCCAAGTCACAGGGTTCGTCCATCTACTACAATCATCAATAAAAGACACATAATATCTTGAACCTAAAAAAGAGGGTTCTTTGCTTGGACCCCACACATTTGTGTGAACAAGATCCAATAATTATTGATGGATATAGCCTTTCTTGTTGAAGGGTTGTCTATGAGCTTTGCCAAATTGACAAGCTCCACACTTGTATATTATATGTTGTTTTGTGATGTTGGGAAATCCAAGTACACTTTGATCCCTGCAAATTTGTTTCAAAGTTCTCTCACCAATATCAGCAAGCCTTTTGTGCCATACCTCCAATTTAGAGAGTGTTTGATATCCATAGCTAAATAATGCTATGTTCTTGGTGTCCTCCACTTCAAAGGTGAAGATTCTTCCTGTCTTTTCTCCTTGGAAATTGTTCCAAATCCTTGCTTAAGGTCTTCCACATATGCTCCATGTCTTGTAAACTTAACCTGCAATCCTTTCTCCACAATTTGTCATACACTTATCAAATTTTTGGTTATGGTAAGTAAATACAAAACCTTTCTTAGAAGATTCATGTTGGCATATGATGTCTTGACATTACCTTCTTTCTCCATGAATGTCTAGTATCATCACCTGTCAACCCTTCATGTTTATTTTTGGGATCTTGTAAATCAGAGAGCAATGCTACATTTCTTGATACATGATTTGAGCACCCAGAATCAATATAGAAAACATGATCATCATCCTTATGCTGCTTCAATAATAGGTTCATAAGGAGTAGTGAGTCTTCTTGACTTTGATCTTCAATGTGGTTGTTGTAATCCTTTCTTCTTCTATATCCATTTTGATAATTATTATTGTTGAAGTAGTTGTTGTTGTATCCTCCATTTTATCTCCCTCTATTTGATCCATAGCCATCTCTATTGAATCCTCTTCCTGTGGAATTCCTTGGGTTCCTATAACATTCCTTAATGGTATGATTGGAGTAACCACAAATGTTACAAGATTGAGATGCTTGGGGTCTCCCACTGCCCTACTTTCCCCCTTTCCCTCTTCCTCTAGCTTTTCTTCTACCTGTGAAGTTGGCTTGGAAAGAACTATCTTCATCTTCATTCGTTTTGGACTTTAGCTTATCCTTATCCTTAGCTTTATTAGAGTATAAGGCAAAATATTGGTTACCTCTTGAGGATTCACCATTCTTTCTTATCTTTGCTTCATGTCTGAAGACTTGGCCCATAAGAGTGTTGAGGTACAGGCACTTGCATGTCCATATAACTTCTAGTATATTTAGTTATCTTCAAATGAATGTAGCTCACAGAATAATAAACAAACGATGATGAAAAATTACCTATGCCAATGTAAAGCTTAGTAAAAGACCAAGTATACACAGAGAAGTCACTCACTCAAGTTGACTTAAAACGAGAATCAAAACCTGAGTAGCAGATAAGAACAACTTCAAAATATAGCTAGAAAATCAAACTGTATTGAACATATAGTACATGATATGAATGGACATGAAGCTTATGAAGGAGGAGTGTAATGTGTGCTTCACTTCTGGTTTGGTGCCCGATCAAAATCTCTCTAGAATGTAGCTCTAACTAATGCTCTAATCCGTGACTACACATAGGTGTTTATAGAGTGATATTTGAATTCAGATCCTAGAGAGATTGTATGTGGAAATTCCCCTAAAGTTGAGGAATGGCTTAGCTAATCAATTACTCCTAAGTCATCTCATAAGTCATGCCTAACATGGCCACACGTTTCTTCAAAGACTTTTACTTTTCAAGGTAATAACTTTTCATCTAGTGCATCGTTGACACCCCTCTGTTCAATGGAGGAAGGAAACCAATCTCCCATATTGATTAATCTTTGCTCTAATACGACTATGAGGGGAGATGGGTGATACACTCCAAAGATGTGCTTGGTACTGCAAAAACCTGCTATACATTTGCAAAATTGCTTTAGAGATGATAAGTAGAAACCTTGTGGTTGTTAAGGATGCATATAAGCCATCCTAGTGCTTTGGAGTATCAATCTGAAATTGATTCATCAAAACAGACTAGTTGATACAAAATGGATGAACAAAAAAAATAAATGAATGAAGCAAAACTTTGCTATTTTGGGATTAATTGCACGTTGGAAATTAACTCAGAGCTCAGAACCTGATAAACATTGAACAAAGATCTTTTGCACACTTTTATTTAGATAGATAATGAATCTAAAGCATTAAATTTGATGAATTTTGATGAACCATACTGAGAAAAATCAATCTAGCAACATAGGGGTGTCATCCCGACATTTTTGGAGTTAGCTGCTAGTATACTTAGTCAACTTCAAATGAATGTAACTCACATAACAATAAATAAATGATGATGAAAATTATTACTTATCAAGTTACCTATAGCAATTTAAAGCTCAATAAAAGATCAAGTATACAGAGAGAACTCACTCACTGAAGTTGACTAAAAATGAGAATCAGAAACTGTATTAGTAGATAAGAACAACTTCAAAGTATAGCTAGAAAATCAATGTGTATTGAACATATTGTACATGATATGAGAGGACATGAAGCTTGGTAAGGAGGAGCACAATGTTTTCTTCACTTGTGGCTTGGTGCTTGATAAAATTCTCTCTAGAATCTAGCTCTAAGTGCTGGCCTAATCCGTGAGCACACATAGGTGTTTATATAATGATATTTGAATTCAATTCTTGGAGGGATTGTACCTAAAACTTCCCCTAAAGTTGAGGAGTCCCTTAGCTAATCAATCACTCCTAACTCAACTCATAAATTTGTGCCTAACATGGCCACGGGTTTCTTCAAAAACTTTTACTTTTCAAGGTAATAACTTTTCAAGACTTACAAGAGCATGTTTCTATGTCTCTCTCATTGAGAGTATGCATAAGTAATGCTTTACATTTATCAATGATCAAGCACTAGGCTTGAATGAAATACACCAACATATTTCTATTTGAGGCCCACCCCACTTTCAACATTTGGTATCAAAGCATAGTTTGTTGATATATTTCGACAGTGATGTGCATGAACACACTAGGACCGTGGGGGAACTTTTTTCCCTCTTTAGGATTTTGTTTTTTTGCTCGGCTTGTATATATGCCTATAACCCTTATGGGTTACTTATGTTTGTACATTCTCTTGGTAATACATTCAGTATTGTGTGTTTTGCCCCAAGCTTCTTCTTCTTCCTTGTGCTATTTGCATGCTTCCATAGACCTCAATCTCCAACAATTGGTATTAGAGGAGTTCATTGCTTCATCTAGCGCATTGTTGACACCCCTCTGGTCATAGTCTTAGAATCCCATAAAAATTGCTGAGGATACTCAAGGCAAATATGAGTTCAAAAGATCTCTAGTATGTGCTATCAAAATCATGATCTAGGCTCGTTTTGTCCCCTGAACACACTAATGTAGTGCCTGTGTAGGCAATTTTGTCTTTATGTGCCAAAAATTTACACATGTTTTGGTTCACCAATATAAGCCCCTCAAAGTCTGCTATAGGTTTAACAAAACTCAACTCAGTAGTTCTGTTCAACTTTTTGAGATACAATCATTTTTTTGCATTAGGGTATTTTAGTGAGTGGCCATGTGTAAAAGCAATATGTATTCCATATGTTGGTTGTTGAGGATATGTTGGATGCTACCAATTACCCATTATGGGCATATATGATGCGTCATGTATTGGTTGCAAAGGACAATGGAATTTTGTGCAGGTTGTTGAAAAATGTCCTACTACAACTACAAATACAGTCATTGAAGGTGATGCGGATGGCATTGAAGATGATGTTCTTCAAGTTCCTGCTTGTGTTGAAATTCCTGTTGTACCTACTATAGAGAAACTTTGTTGGGATGGTAGAGATGCTCATGCACATGCATTTATAGCCTTGTCCATCAAATGTTCCATTATTCCTTACATTTGCTCCTACAAAATAGCAAAGAATGCTTGGGATACACTGACCACTTTATACCAAACAAGGAATGAAGCTCGTATTTCTTACCTCCAAAAATAGTTGGAGAGTGAGCACATGAATGAAGAAGATTCTATGGATAATTGTTTGATAAAGATCAAACATTTGAAGGAGTAGCTGATTTTTGCCGTTGAAGTCTTGTTAGAGAGTTCACTTGTTGAGACTGTTCTCAATTGTCTTCCAAATTCATATAAGAGTTTTTCTTCTACTCTAAGATTGATGATGAAAGGAAATCCAAATGCCTTAACATTTGAGGATTTAGTCTCTATTCTATTGCAAAAAGATGATTCTAGGCAGAACATGTCCATTATGTGTTTTGCAGATGATGCTTTGTTGGCTAGTCATAACGGTAAAGGTAAATGGAGCTCATCTACTGCTAATTTTGCACAATAAAAAGGGGACAAAGACAAGAAGAATACAAAAAAGGATAAATTAGTTTACAAATGTTGTAATGGAAATGATCATGTCATAAATAGTTGTCCAAAACTGGCTACTAAAGAGGCAAATAAAAAAGAGGCTTGAATGGTTGTTGTAGAGGCCTCTATACTCAAATCAGAGTTTGGAAGTCTTGTGCAGAATGAAGAATGAAAATTCACTACCATATGTAGTTATAACCCATCTTCACATGAACAATGTATGTCTGCAGTAGACTTAGATGTTTGGTACTTTGATAGTGGGGCAACCAAACATATTACCTTGCAGTGCAGTTTCTTCACTTCACTTGAGCCTACCCCTATAGGGAATACTATGACATGTGCCAGCAACTCCTCTTATCTTGTCATGTGAGTTGGTGAGATCATTCAGGCTACTGTTGATGGTAGTTCTTTTACATTGTTAGATGCTTTATTTGTGCCATGGATCAAGAAAAATCTGTTATCAATTTTAGCATTAGCAAAGATCGTCTTGGTTGTGAGATATGTTGATGACAGATGTACAGATCATGATCTATCAAATGGCACTGTCATTATTACTTCTAAAATTTTAATGTCACATCCTGTATAAGCTCATAGATTATGCAAAATCTATGAATGATTTAGCATGTGAAGTTCAAGATTCTCAAGCTATGTCAGATGTAAAGCTTTGGCATGCATGTTATGGTCATCTGAGTTTTTCTAGTTGCTACAGTTGCAAAAAGCCAAAATGGTGTCCTCTCATCCCAAACTTGAGGCACCTCGTAAACATGTTTGTGAAGGCTGTGTTTTGGGCAAAATGGAGCATTCCTCCTTCCCAAAAGATGGTTTGGTATGAGCTGCTTAAAAATTACAGCTTGTTCATAGTGATGTTTGTGATCCTATGCAAAGATGTTCTTTTGGGAACTACCTTGACTTCCTGACTTTCATTGATGATTTTTCCAGGCATGCATGGGTATATTCATGGAAATCAAAGTCTGAAGTATTCATGCACTTCAAATAATTTTTGGTTTTGGCTAAATATTTGTTAGCATGTAGAGTCGGCACCCTCTATTCTGATCGAGGGTGGGTAGATGTCTTCTGATTTTAATGCATTTGTGGTTGAACATGGGATAAAACATGAGTGTACAATTTCAAGTAAACCTCAATAGAATGGAGTTGCAGAAAGGAAGAATAGATCACTCGATCAACCTAAATCAGAAAATATCCTCCAGTGTGAGCTTGATGTTTGGATCAAGTGGTGTAGATATTGAGCGACATTAGTCCATGTTATATCTGGAAAGAAGATCAGAGCAGTACTTCTTCTATGATAGGAATATACCTTTTTTTGTTTGCCAAACTTCCATACCTTAGAAGTAGTGAAGTAGGCCAAGATCTATCATAAAATACTCAAGGTGAAGCTGTGTGATGATGAATTGGAGGCGTTCATCATCTGAACTTGTCAATATCAAGTCATCTACATAGAGGATGACGATGGAATCTAAGGACTCCTTTTGATAGCTATAGAGGTTAGCGTCAACATTGCTTCTGTGAAATCCTTTAACTTAAAAGAACTTGTGAATCTTTTCATGCCAGGCCCTAGGAGCTTGCTTGAGTCCATAAAGTTCTTTGTAAAGTTTGTATACTTGGTCTTCCTTTCCTTTGATCTTGAAGCCTTCAAGTTGTTCAACGTATACTTCTTCTTGAAGATCTCCATTGAGGAATGCACTTTTGACGTCCAGCTGGTGAATGGGCCACTTAAAGTGAGCACTTAGTGCTACGATGATTCTAATGGTTGTGAATCTTGCAGTAGGAGCAAAGGTTTCTTCATACTCAATGCCATGTTGTTGCTTATATCCCTTAGCTACCAAACTTTCTTTGTACTTATCTAATGTTCCAATTGATTTGTATTTGACCTTGTAGAGCCACTTGACTCTTATAACTTCATGATTTGTGGGATTAGGGACAAGAGTCCAAGTCTTGTTCTTCTCTATTGCGTCCATTTCCACTTGCATAGCTTCTTCCCACTCAGGTTTTCCTTGAGCTTCTTTGTAGTTAGAAGGTTGTGGCATTTGTTGAATGTGAAGCATCAAGGCATAATTGACATAATGACTTTGTTCTCACTGTCTCTTGTCAATAAGTCTTTGAGATCTTCTCGGTTGACTTGAAGTACTTGCTTCTAAGTTGGATTTGGAAAAGACTCAGTACCCTTGTGTAGTGTGGATGGGTGGACTAAGACTTGTTGTTGGATCCTTGCTAGAGTATGTGGAAGCTTCATTGAATATTATCCTTAGATATTGTGATGGAGTGGTTTTCAAGATCATATAAGCGATATGTATTTGATTGTTCACTATACCCTATGAAGATATGCTTCTTAGACTTGCATTGCAGCTTGTTGCAATCTCCTTTGGGCACGTGGACAAATGCTTCATTGCCAAATACTCAAAACTAATGCACATTAGGCTTTCTTCCATAGTATGCTTCAAATGGTGTCTTGTTGTGTACTGCATTGGTGAAGCCTCGATTAAGTATGTGAACAACAATACGCACTACTTTTGCCCAAAACTTGTAGGGTAAGTCTTTGTTATGAAGCATAGTTCTTGCCATTTCCATCACACTTCAAATTTTCCTCTCAGCTACTCCATTCTAGGATGGAGTGGGAGGTTGAGTAACTTGTCTTTTATCCCTTTTTGTTTGAGGAAGTTGTCAAGTCGTGATTTATGAATTCACCACCTCCATCTGATCGGATGGTCTTAACGGACTTGGAAGCTTCATTCTCCACTTGGGTGATCCATTCACAAAACTTAGTAAAAGTGTCTGCCTTTGATTTCAAGAAATACACCCAAATGTATTGAGAGTGGTCATCTACTAAAATAAAGAAGTAGAGTGATCCACTAAGAGGGGGGTGTTCATATTGGAAGAGATGGATGGATACCTCAAGGAAGTGAGGTAGTATTGTGAAAACCTCCTTTGTACCATCCTTGATGCACTTAAGAGTTATAAAGTAGGCTCTTTTAGCTTGCAAATGACACCAAGAAAGTACCTATGTACTTTGGAATTGATGCTTGAAATAATTAATCCAAAAGAGACTAGTTTAAGAATAACTAGTGTTGAAAAACTTTCTATTTTAGTCCATATACTTGCTGGTTCTTTTGCTCAGAGATCACAGTAGAGTATCAATTGGAAAAATTCCTTTTGGGGGAATTCAATTAGCCTAGATATCTAAAGATTGCAAGTAGAATCACTTAAAAGCGATCAACTATGCTATGAGAAATAACTTTAGCAAAATAGATCTTACCCTCGATATTTTAGAGAACAACCATTAGATGACCAATGAGCACTTCGAAGCTGATTTCTCATTGATGCTTGAATTAAATGCCTTGAAATTTTGACAGCACAAAGTAGACTTCAAGATAGTTCCAATAAACCATAGATTATGTAAAATGGTTGAGTATACTGAGATATGACCAGAAGAAGTTGACTGTTCTGAGTAGTTATAGCAGAGAAGTAGACAGAAATGTTCAATGACCAATATGTATTATAGAACATAATTGTACAAAGTTATTGACATTGTAATGATGATCAATAATGATGAACAGAGTAAGTTATAGTGTGAGCTACTCAAGCTCTACAAATGATCAAGGAGTGAGCTCCGTTTTACAAAACCTTTTTATATAAGTTTCTTCTAAGTTTGAATTTTGAATTCAAACTTTGGCTCCAATCAAAAAGTGACTCCATTGATTTAGAAGTTATTCTCTCATCTTGAAGTCATAACTAATATTCCTCCTAACTCCACGAGTTATAATCTTTTACAAGATTCTCTAAAGAATTATTGTTTTACAATGGTAGATAATCAAACATTTACAAGCTATAGTTCACATGAATCATCAAGTGATAGTTGCACACAATGTCTTTCATGCTAAGCCAAATGTGTAGGCTTGAAAATTTGCACCAATAGCTCCCCCTCAAGCCAAACATCTTGAATTGCATTGCTTCATCAATCTTCTTGAATATCCTACAATCCAATCATTGTTTTAAACCTATAAAGCTTAGTACCATCAAGTGGTTTGGTTAATCAACACACTACATATTTGTAGATACACATGCTAGTTGAATCTCTTTGCTCAAGAGTTTCTTTCTAACATAGTGATAGAGTACTTCTATATGCTTAGTTCTTGCATGATAAATGGGGTTGGCTGCAAGATGCAAAGAACTAGTGTTATCACCAAAGATCATTGGTGGATGAGTGTGAAGTCCCAAATCTGAGTAGAGCAAATCCAAATAGTTTCTTGTGTAGCATTTGCTAATCCCCTGTATTCAGCTTCTGTCAAAGATAGAGCAATAATTGGTAGCTTCTTAGAAGACCATGAGATGGGTTTATCACGTGCAAAAGATAAATAGCCAGAAGTACTTCTTCTATCATCCTTACATCCTGCCCAATCTGCATCTTAGTACAACTTTATGTCCAAATCTGATGTGTATGGGAAGTAAAGACCTTGATTTTGAGTACCTTTGAGGTACTTCAAAATTCTTTTAGTAGCTTCAAAGTGAGGTGCTCTAGGTTTATGCATGAATTTGCTCAGAACACTCAGTCCATAACATATGTCAATCCTTGTTGATGTTGCATAATTTAGACTCCCAACTATGCTTTGATAGCCTGCAATGTTTTCAAGCAAATCAGCTTCATGAGCACTTATTTATGATTTACCTCCATAGGGGTGCTAGCTACTTTTGCATCCTCCAAGTGGAACTTCTTCAACATGTCGTGCACATATTTCCTTTGAGTAACGTAGATTCCCGAGTTAGTGTATACCAACTCTAGTCTAAGAAAGTATTTCAGAAACCCTAGGTCACTGATCTTAAACTCCTGCATTATCTGGTTTTTGATTTGTTTGACGCCATTGGCATCATTACCTGTATGAATGATGTCATCCACATATACACATAAATATATAACTTTTGAGTTACTCCTCTTGACAAACAGAGAAGAATCTACCTTTCTCATCATGAATCCTTGGTCTTGAAGATAGGTTAATAGCCTATGGCTCCATGCCCTAGGTGCTTGCTTCAAACCATAAAGAGCTTTCTTTGATTTGCATACATGATTTACCTTGCTTGGATCTTCATAGCCACAATCTTGAGACATGTAAACCTCCTCTGAAATCCACCCATTGGGAAAAGCATCTTTCACATCTAGTTGATACATATTCCAATTTCCAGATGCAGCTACACTTACCAATACTCTTATGGTTCGCATCTTAACCACCGGTGAAAACGGTTCATTCTAATCCATAGGTTTGTGCAAAACCCTTAGCCACAAGCCTAGCTTTGTACCTGTTTATGGATCCATCTGAGTTTCTTTTGATTTTGTAAATCCACCTAGAACCAATTACCTTCATTGATGCTTTCTTGGGTACTAGCTCCCAAGTTTCATTCTCTTAGAGTGCTTCCATTTCTTCATACATAGCCTCCTTCCATTTTGCTTTGGTACTTGCTTCTTCATATGAAGAAGGTTCTTCAAGTGATGAATCCTTAACAAGATAAATAGAATGCTTAGTGGCTAATGAAGTATCATACCCATATCTGATTGGCTTCTTACTCTCTCTTTGTGATCTCCTTAAGGCTTGGTTGGATGACTCAGGTATGTCTTCCAACCTCTTCATCTTGACCTTGCCTTTTGATTTCCATGATCTAAATTCTTCCAAGTTGATGGTGTCCTCATCATCTGATTTGATGTCTTCCATTGTGCTTGGCTCCTCCTTGGTGAGCCCTAGAAATTCTTCTTCCAAGTCATATGGCAATTTGACCTTCCTGCATTCACTTTCAAACCAAGAGTCATTCTCATCAAACACGACATCTCTATTGACCATAAATCCTTTGTTGGATGGATTATAAAGCTTGTACCCCTTTTGATTTATATCATACTGTTGAGTATTGAGTATGCACACATCTTATTTGTGCATAGGAACCCTCTTTTTGTATCTACTTAGAGTTTCACATGAAAACTCCCTCTTAGACACTTTTTAATATTTCTCCTAAAGTAAGGCTTTTGGAAGCATGTAAAAATACCCATCCCTTTTGTAGAAATGTAGAAAAATCCCCACGCACGTATTCTTGGAAGATATGGTTGTTAGAAAGAATATTTTCCAAGATCTTTTTGAGATATGTTAGTTAGGCATGTGCTCCTTTTTGACTAGTCAAAAGGAGCACATGGGGGAATGTGTCTAGCCTATAAATAGAGGCTTATTTCTTGTAAAAGGGGGGCTTTTGGTCGTGCTCTCATGTAAAATCCATTCAATGGAAGAACTCTCCTTTCTCTTAAGGCTTTGTGCATATATGTATTTAGTCTTGGAGAGTGTGAGAGTGAGGTGTGTGTGCATGCTAGCATTTTCCTTTGTGTGTAAGTAGAGTGTTGCAATTGTCTTGTATTTTACATATGTCACTAGGATCCTTGACTCCCATTGCTCCATATTTTCAAGCATGTGGCATAGCTGCGGGCTGATGGCCAATGGCTTGAACATGATGGAGGATGGGGTGGATGAAAGGAGAGTCTTTCTTGGGCCTTCCTTCTTGCTTCCATGCAAGGTGGTGTGGATCTTGGCTCCCAAGGGCATACTACAGCAACAAATTTGGCGCCGTTGCCGGGGATGAACAGCCTTTCATCACTTGGAGTGCTCAAGAGCATGTGGTAAGATATTGATTTGCAATGTTTCTGCTTATTCACGTAGGATATGTGTGTTGGCATGGCACTTTCACCCTTCCATTAGGCCACTAGCTCCCTATGTTCTTGTTTTGGTAGGGTAGTTTTAGTTCAATTTGAATGTTTCACAAAAACATCCCCTAACCCCCTTCTCTCTTTCTTTCTCACATACACACACACTCCCACACACTGACTAAGGCATCACCATCCATCTCTCCTCCATTTCTTGATTTCAGTGATAGCCTGGAAAAGGGAGAGGGGTAGTACCTATCTGCTCCCTTCTCTCTCTTCAACTTCAAGAACACTTAAAAAAAAGAGAAAAAAATGAAGTCTTGTTCGCGTGAATGCTTGAACGATGAAACCCTACATGAACCGCATTAAACTCCACCTTATATCGTGCGAGGTAGGTGGAAAGGATAGGCCACAACACATTTTGCCCCTCTCCTATGGTTCGAGCCCATTCTCTGGGGAAAGCTCATTCGGAGCTCCCCTCTGCGTTGATGGCGGGCCAACGATCCTGTTCGTGGCCATCCAACTGCTGAAGCATGAGCAATATGATCCGGTGATTCCCGCCCCATGGTAGTGGAAATGCTGCGGTCCTCTAATTCCTGACTGCACAAGAGCTTGGCGTCTCTCTTTCTAGCTTCCCTCCACGACTACTATGTGGCCACGTTGAAAATCTATTGAGTACTTCTCCCTCTAACTTCGTGTGCAGAGACCTTCAAGGTGACTATCAGTGGCCTTGCGTGCAGGCACTATTGTGCTTCTCAGAGCTCAAAGCAAGTTCGTGCCCATGTCCCAACTCTTTTCGGAATTCTCCAGGCCTCGCTGATGCGCACCCAAATCAGTGACTCTCCTCCCTTATGAAGCCACCCCATGTCTCAATGTGTTGGGATACCCCTCTTGCACATGATCCCACAACAACGACCTCCCAGGAGGAGAACAGTTGTGGAGTCTCAGAGGTTGGAGGCTTTAGGCAGATGAATTTGGGGAAAATGAGTTTTGGGGCTACTGTGGCACAACTAAAAGTCTCCCCTTTCATCATCTGCTCGCTAAGTTTGTACTCCTCCTATGCCCAACTTCTCTGGCCATTCTAACTGGTGTCCCACCGAGTCCACTTTGAAGACTCCTCCACAAGGTGCCATTCGAGTAGGGTTGTGTCGTTCCTAGTGATTCTATCTCCACATACGAGCTTGGAACTCCCCTCATCGGGTTCACTACGAACTTCTTTCCTCTCCATGTCTTGGGCAAGACAAGTTGGGAGCTTCAAATCACTCGGAGTACCCCCTATATTTAAGCATATTGATGCCCCCTCATATGCGGAGTTTGTGAAGATCCCAACCCCTTCATTTTCAAAGCTACTGCAATACTTACCCTATATTGTATCTATCTCTTCATTGGGTCTGAAGGTATACTCACCTTGTCATTGCCCTTTTCTAAAAGTTGACAGGTGCTGTCTCAAAAGCTGCTTGCTTCACGGATTTTCCTCGTACATCTTGGATGGGGGTTTTGTCCAAATCCCATGTCTAAGTTGCTCCAAGTGGAAATATGTTGGGTTGGGGGTAGCACTTGGCTTCTCTCACCTAATCCTTCTCCCAGCCCAGTCGGTGGCTCTTCATCTCTTCCCAAACAGGGCTATAACTGGTGGCTGAAAACTCCAAAGAAGCTATGTTTCGATTCTGCGGTACTGATAGTCATGACACAGATATCTGAAGACATTCTTATACCGCAGAGACTTGGGAAATTTGGAGCTAGTAAAGTTGTCTACCGAAGCCATGATCAAGGAATTTCTGGATGTCAAGGACGGATAATTGTTTACCATATTGAAGATGCTTTTACTTATTGAGTGTAATGCGACTAGGACTTATATCATGTTGAAAGCTCTGTATGCCCTTATTTCTTCAAGCTCTTTTGCTTTCTATTCTATGGTGTATCACAGGATTGCAGACTCTTAGTTTGAACTTCTTATAAGAAAGACTTCTTGTGACTATCCATGAGGGAATGTGTCCAAATTATTGTGTGACCATGATTACATATGGGTGGAGGAGGACTGATCTCTCGGGCACACTTTGGAAAGCCTGTGCTTCTCATCCTTTCAAGGTTTTCTTTAGCAAATCAACGATGTGACAAGCTGTTACTAAGGACGATAAACTGGATCAAGCAATCTTGGGCCACTCCTGGTGTTGAAGACAGCTACACAGCCATTTGCTGCAGCAACCACTCCGGAACTTCTCCTGTGAAGAGGCTTTCCTACCTCTTGATATTGCAAACGGTTGAGCATGCTGCTCCACCATTCTCCATGAATCATGCTGCTTGTGGTGTTTTTATGATGCAAGTCGTAAGGAAGATTAAAAGGATGCTCGGGTTTGAAGCTTCAACTGCCTTCTTGCTACAAAAGTCCATGTTTGCAGATGTTTATCCCTCCCATGAATTTAAAAGCTCAATAGTTGTCTTGGCAAGGGATGCATGCGTTTGGTCCAAATTTATGCTGACAAAGGTTCTATAAGGACCTAGGTTTTCCATTCCTACCACATATGACTACAAGGATGGGAGAACTCTCTTGAGATAGCTACTCTATCTTTCACTCTGTTGAACACAGGAAAACTCATTGCAGACAAAGCACAAGAGCTTGATGCAGAATTGTTGCTACAAAGGGAGAGGCATTTTTAAGTTATTTGCTTGTGCTCAGCCAAAAGCTGAAGAAGATAAGATCTATCCGCCTTTTGCAACCTGAATTTCAAAGTAAACAGATGTTTCTCCTGTGTTGGATGCTCACCAAAGAGCAATGGGATACTTTTCGAAGATGGATGTGATTGTTTGCCGTCGAGGATGGAATCATCCTTCTACAATTAATGCTATATGACTACACCCCAGGAAGCCAGGCTTTGAGCTATGATACACGTGCATGGACTACTTTTTCTTGAAGAATAAGCTACTCTGAAGGCCACTTTCATTAATGCCTTGTACATGGCATGTGGCAAAAATGTGGAAATAAATGTTATGAGAAGGCATACAAACCAGGTGCATATGATTGTACAACTTGCACTACAAACTGCTTTGCACCTCTTGTGTAGGTGATGCATGAAGAAGTAGGGACTCTTCAAGGACTATTGGCATGTGGGCATGCTTGGTGGATGTACCATCTAGCAAGGATGGGAGAGATGTCTGAGGTGCTATTCTAAAAATCAGTTTTAGCTGTGCAGATGTGGCTAAGAGGAAGATTGGCGAAGGAGGCTTCATATGAAGACATCAAGGCTGCTATGAATGCTGCATCTGGAGGATCCTTATTTGAGGCTAAATACAAGGTTATTTTTATGGCTGAAGACAATAAGTCCTTTCCCAGCAAGGATACCTCGGAGATAACTAAAACTCACAATCGACATAGCTACTGTCGTAAATCACACTAGGTAACTCCTCGAAATTTAAAAAGATCAATCCTTCACGTATTGATATCTCCAGCACTTGAATGTGCACATTTCTACATGTCTACTGGGACCATATGACTGTTGAGCTGGTGCAATCTTCATTTTGCTGGGGATATCCTCTTACTCAGATTTCTGGAGGAATTTGAGCAGGTCCTTGACTGTTGTGTACAGAGGAATAAGATCCAAAGATGTCTGCTGAAGACAAAAAAAAAATGGGAGCTGCTTCTGTCAAAGGCTCCAGTGTGGGTACTGATTGTGTGCTATTTCTATCATTAACCGAGTGTGCTGCACTGGTAAGCAAGTTCTACTGGTTATCTGCAACACAAAATGTGAAGGCTTCTCAATTATGACTTAATCGGTGAGATTCATACATGGAGGGTCTGCCAAGGCTGGAAATTGCATGGAGCCTGCAAGTGAGGACTTCCCTTTATAGCAAATGGTCATGTCAATTGGTATCTGATCGAATTATACAAAGGTTTTGGAAACTCAAAGACCTGTTGACCCTTCATCTAGGGTCACAGACAAGTGCATGGCTTTGACGAACTTTGTAGTTCTTGTGAAAACTTGCAGGTTCTAGATCTGACAGATGGAAGCCTCAAAGATGCAATCACTAAGATCCAAGGATATCTGTTGCAAAACAAAAGTTGATTTTGAGGAACAAAATCAAGACAGTGCCAGTTGAAGAGATTCCTTGGATGCTACATTTGTCTAAGGCTCCAGTGTGTTGAAGATTCATGGAATCTGGGCTTTTCAGCTTGCCACCATGGCTTATGATGCCCATATCTGCAAATCTAGGTGGCTGGACTGCAGATACACTTGTATCAGTAACCAAAGTCCGCAAGATATGGTTGGGGCATGCAAATGCTATGGTTGGCTTGAATGGCTAAAATTCTCAGGACAACAGTTTAGGCCAAGCATTGCTTCCTCAAATCTCGGTTAGAGCTGTTCAACTTTTGACGAGTAGGAGCAGGCATGGTTGGCGGCCTATTCACTTTATATTCAGAAAACTCAGGTCAAGGATTGACCCCCTGTTGAGCCAACTGAGGATTATGTGTGCACTTAAAAATGCTAGATTGTTAGTCTCCTTCTGTTTGTATGGTGAGTTTGGCACTTTTGTGGTTAGAGCATCATGTGCAAAACAGACTGGAAGCCTCCAAGGTTGTTGTTGATGGCTCAGGTATTAATATGATCGTTTTAGCTGTAACACAGCAGCTAAAGCAAACTAGTATTAGATGAACACCATCGATTGGTGTGTTCAAAGCTTGCTTATAATCCATTCAATGCCATGCTGGACCTGTTGCATTGCTATTGAGTTCCAAATATGGGTGATGTTAAGTACCACATCAGGTTATCTCCTTAATTGTGTTATGATGTCAAGCTATGGCTGCCTTCCCCAAAGCTAGCAGTTACCAGATGACATGAGCAGGTTCATCTGTACACTTTGAAGAAGTGACAAATATTGCTCATCAGACATTTACAACTCCTGATCAAGCCTTCAGAGATCTTCACCCTCCTGAAACAAATTTTGTTGAAGCTGGAAAATCCACAGAGTAGGATGATGAAAGATGTTGTCTTGATATCCCTTTTTTTGCTGCCTATTATTTGCAGGTTCTAGAGGCGGTTGCTGAACTTTTATCAAAATGGAACATATCTATCTTTTGTGCTAGCTGATGGAATGCTATGCAAAGTGACATGCTACCTGAGATAAAGTTGATGCCGAGATTACTCAGACTTGATCTTCTTCTGCTCCCTTGGATGCTATAAAGCCTATTCTTTGAATACTTATGAGCATGGGGGAAGTAAATTGTCCTTGGATATGGACAATATGCCATGACTCACTTATCGTTATGTTCCTGTTTATGATGCACCTAGTGATTAATGTAACAAAGGTACTTGTGCCATCAGTTATGGATGCATATGAAAGCTGGGGTATCTCAGTCTACTATGGTGATCAATTCTACATTGTCTGTGCTTATGCTCTGATCACATCTGTAGCTAATGTTGGGTTTGGTTCCTGTACAACTCATCATGAGGCATCTTAATGAGGTGGCTCCTGGGCTTTAATGACTACTGATAGTCTTCTGGTCAATATGTTGCAGGCTGCTCCTCACCAAGTTGCTTGGATCCAGAAAACTAAGCTTAATGTGTTGAAGTGCCTGTGTCTATTAAATGGTTCAAGCTCCTTGGTTTATTGTTTATATATGAATATTCAGCAGATATTGGCTATCCCAAGTGGGGATTGTGTCCATTGCCTTTGTCCTCTCTTGGAGACAAAGATCTACATTAAATGATATTGCTTTGCAGCATACAGATTGTTGTCTCTCAGATTCTCAGAGTGGGTCCTCCACTCTGGTTTGATCTTGTCTACTCATATGGCCGGGGTTGAGGAAGCTTGTTGGATGCCAAAGCTGGTGGTGCCCTGTAAACCTAACTCTTACTCAGGATGTGCTGTTAGATATTAGACTTGAGCTACAAAGAACAGGCATGGTTTTCATGAAATAGAAAAAAAGGGGATGATCAGGGAACTTGCTGTCTTGAATGTGACTGCCCTATTTTAGGGACTAGGTTCACTTCCCCAGCCATCTTGTGGGAAGCTTGGTACATCTTTGATGCCAGGACTGCTATCCTAAGTGTGATGTGCCCTTTCTTGCTCTGTCCTGTTTGCAATGGTTGTGTATGCACATTGTGTCTTTGGACTTGCAGTTTTCAGGTCCTCTAAACAATTGCTCAGAAGAATTGCTGCATATTTGGCAACACAGGCGGTTGTGTACATGGTTGGGCTGACTGCCCCTTAGGGGGATTGTGTCGCTCAAACACTAAAGACCTGAAGACTGAAGACTTGCAAATTTGAAGACTTGAAGTGCTGCAGATTCGAAGACTTGAAGACCCAAACCTGGACAGTACTGCAATGTATGCTTCTTCTTTCTTAGCTTTGTCGAGGACGACAAAGTCTAGGGAGAGGAGGGTGTTGAGTATTGAGTATGCACACCGTTCTTATTTGTGCATAGGAACCCTCTTTTTGTATCTACTTAGAGTTTCACATGAAAACTCCCTCTTAGACACTTTTTAATATTTCTCCTAAAGTAAGGCTTTTGGAAGCATGTAAAAATACCCATCCCTTTTGTAGAAATGTAGAAAAATCCACACGCACGTATTCTTGGAAGATATGGTTGTTAGAAAGAATATTTTCCAAGATCTTTTTGAGATATGTTAGTTAGGCATGTGCTCCTTTTTGACTAGTCAAAAGGAGCACATGGGGGAATGTGTCTAGCCTATAAATAGAGGCTTATTTCTTGTAAAAGGGGGGCTTTTGGTCGTGCTCTCATGTAAAATCCATTCAATGGAAGAACTCTCCTTTCTCTTAAGGCTTTGTGCATATATGTATTTAGTCTTGGAGAGTGTGAGAGTGAGGTGTGTGTGCATGCTAGCATTTTCCTTTGTGTGTAAGTAGAGTGTTGCAATTGTCTTGTATTTTACATATGTGACTAGGATCCTTGACTCCCATTGCTCCATATTTTCAAGCATGTGGCATAGCTGCGGGCTGATGGCCAATGGCTTGAACATGATGGAGGATGGGGTGGATGAAAGGAGAGTCTTTCTTGGGCCTTCCTTCTTGCTTCCATGCAAGGTGGTGTGGGTCTTGGCTCCCAAGGGCATACTACAACAACAGATACCCTAGGAAGATGCATTTCTCTACCTTAGGGTCTAACTTACCTCTGATTTGAGATGGAACATGCATATAAGCAACACAACCAATATTCTGCAATGTTCAAGTGATGGTCTCCTACCATTCCATGCCTCATAGGGGGTCATCCCATCAAGGGACTTAGAAGGTAACCTGTTAATAAGATAAGTGGCAGTAGAAACAACCTCTGCCCATAAGTAATTAGGAAACATCTTTTCATTTAGCATAGATCTAGCTGCTCCCACAATCAATATGTTCCTCCTCTCTGCTACTCCATTTTGCTCAGGGGTATATCTAGTTGTGATTTCTCTCTTGATACCTCTGTCCTACAAAAAGGTATCAAACTCATTGGAGAAGTACTCACCTCCTCCATCTAACCTTGTCCTCTTTATAATCTTTCTTTTTTGATTTTCCACAAGTGCAAGATACTTTTTGAAACAATTGAACACTTCATCCTTATGTTTCATAAAATACAAGATAGTCCACCTACTGAAATCATCAATAAATGACACATAGTACCTTGAGCCTGAAATTGGAGGGTCCTTGCTTAGTCCCCATACATCTGTGTGGGCAAGTTCAAAATAATCCTCATGCATATAGCCTTTCTTTGTAAAGGGTAACTTGTGTGATTTCCCAAACTGACATGCACCACATTTATAGATCATATGTTGCTTGGATACATTAGGTATCCCAAGTACACATTGATATCTACATATTTGCTTCAATGTTCTCTCACCAACGTGTCCTAGTATTTTGTGCCATATCTCTAACTCAGACAAGGTTTGATCCTTATAATTATAAAGTGCAATGTTTCTAGTGTTGGAACATCAAGCTGACTCTATGCTTGAGGTGCATTTGATCTACATCAAAGGCTATCGCGTCGAAAAAATATCCGTTGGAGAGTTCTTTTTCTTATGCTCATTTATTGTATTTTTTGAGAGATTTTTGATGGTTCATTTACCATTGTAAAAGCCTTGAGCTTTACACATGTAAAGGTAGAAAGATAGAGCCCAAATCCCACGAATTTATGGTCGTTGAAGTTGCATTCAATCAAGCAATCAATCACCTAAAAGTAGATCAAACTAGATCTTCACTTTTCCTAGATTGTAGGAAGGTGAATTGATTCTCTCCAACAACCATTCCCACCTTCATTTGAATTCAAACTCCACTTGTAGAAATCATGGAACACTCCTAGAGTCTATATAAAGACTTGAAATCACTTGTACATTACATGGAAGCAATATACATACACTTGTGACCATCATTGTCTTGCTCCTTCAATTCTCTGCATCATCTTCTTCGCCAACTGTAATCTTGCAGAGGCTGCTGCTCTCTCTCCAAAGCTCCAAATTGAGTGCAAGATGGCTCAATGGAAGGGTATTAGTGTCTAGTTTATGCCTATAAAGGTTCATAGCATTGGTTCATTAGATTAAGAGAAATCTGAGTTTTTCTGTCTCAGGGTCAATCTCTACGTATTCCTAAAACATAGGAAGTACCACTGGTGAATGACGCATTCATTCCTATAGCATATTTTGCTTATTCCTTATAATTTTGTGCATTCTATACACTCAACCCTATGTGTATCACGCCCATAAAAGGAATTTTTCTAATTGTAATCGTGCTGGTCACTATGGGCATTTGAAGTTCATTGTCTCTTCCATAGATAGTAAGTTTTTTGAGCTAGTCGACTCGCGAACCTATCTGTTTTGTATGGACTCATTCTCCTTGATGCCCCAAAGTACATAGTGTGTTTATTTGCACTTATCACATGCATATAAGGCCTATTTGAGTCTCCATAAGTTCAAGGGCTGTTCTTGTGCCGGTTGGCTTGACCAAACTTCGTCACTTCGAAACGCACTTTTCTACAGTGCTCTATATGCAGATAAGAAGGATAAGAAGCAGAAAGGCAAGAAAAAGGAAGAAGATGAAGAAGAGAGTTCTCAAGCCAAATTTGCAAGCAAGAGCAAGTGGAAAGGGAAGAAGAAAGGACCAAAGCATGACAAAGTCAAAGGTCAGAATGTTCAACCTTGTGCCATATGCGATAAGACCAACCACACCACTCAAAAGTGCTAGTTCAATGGGAAGACCTAGAAAGGAAGTGGAAGAGGTGGATATGGCAGCAATAGAGGCAGAGGTGGACACAAGTTCAACAATAACAATAGAAGCTATAATAGAAGAGACTACAACAATATTCAGAAGATCAAACGCATGAAGACTCATTGCTTTTTATGAATCTAAGTCACAAAGAAGGTAAAGAAGATGATCATTTGTTCTACATAGATTCAGGACGTTCGAATCATGTTGCAGGAAACATTGCTCTTCTATCTGATTTGGAAAGTCCAAAGCATAGACATGAAGTGCAAATAGGGGATGACACAAAGCACAATGTGGAAAAGATTGGTAATGTCAAAGCTTCCAATGGAAGGACAAACTTCTAAGTAAATTTCTCTATGTAACCACTATCACTAAAAACCTAATAAGTGTAGGCCAAATAGTTGAAAAAGGCTTGCAAGTTAGGTTCACCAAACATGGAGCTTTTGTGGAAGATCCATGTCAAGGCTTCAAAAAGATAGCCCGAGGTGAGAAGCATGGTAGGCTCTTTACTTTTGAAGTAGGAGAAACAAGGAACATAGCTCTATTCAACTTTGGGTCTCAAACCCTAAGTGAGCTTGAAGTGTGGCATAAGAGAGTTGCTCATGTGAATGAAAGAACCTTGAAGGATATATGCAGGGATCAAAGTGTTCTAGGACTGTCGAACATATCAAAGACACACATGATCAATAGGTGTGATGCATGTCAGATTGGGAAGGAACAAAAACAACCATTCAACCACAAAGGCTACATCCACAACTTATTGGACTTAGTACATAGAGATGTGTGGGGACCAAGTCAAGAACCTTCATTGGTAGGATCAAGGTATTATGTCTCATTTATTGACGACCATAGTAGATGGACTATTCTATACTTTATCAAGAGTAAGAATGAAGTGTTTGATTGCTTCAAGAAGTATCTTGCACAAATGGAGAATCATACAGGTAGATCACTAAAGAAGCTCAGATCGGATGGAGGGGGAGAATACTTCTCCAAAGAGTTTGATGAGTTCTTCTAGACAAAGGTATCAAAAGGGAAATGACTACTTGGTACTCTCCTCAACTAAATGGAATTGCAGAGAGGAGAAACAAGACACTATTTGGATCAGCCCGAACAATGCTTGAAGAGAAGAAGTTGCCACATTATCTATGGGTAGAAGCTAATTCAATTGTTGTGTACCTTGTAAATCGACTACCATCCAAATCACTTCAAGGTATGACTCCTTATGAAGCATGGCATGGAAGAAAACCTAGTCTTGGACATTGCAAGGTTTTTGGTTGTTTAGCTTATGTTCATGTACCATCACAAATAAGAGGTAAGCTAGATGAAAGGGCAACAAAGGCAATGTTTATTGGATCTGATTCAACTCAGATGGGTTAGAGGTTCTTCAATCCTTCAACCAAGCAATTCACTACAAGTAGAGATGTTGTGTTGAAGAACACAGGTCTTGGTATAATGAAGACAAACAAAAGGTAACACTACCATATGATCTTGATTCTCACTCTTATCAATTAGGAAGCAAGCACGATACACAAGTCCAGGATCCAAGAAGTGATACAGAAGATGACCAAGATGAAAGAGAAAAGGATTACAAGCTATGGAAGTCAAGAGGCAAAGCAAAGATGCAAGAGGTTGGAGAATGCTCCAAACAAGCACCTAGAAGATCAGCAAGAGAGAAGAAACAACCAGAAAGGTATCTTAGCATTTTCAGGTTCACAAATAGGGTCATGGAGTTCCAAGAAGCAACCAACAGTTGCTTTATCCTCAACTGAAGCAGAGTACAGAGGATTGACCATAGCAACTCAAGAGGCAATATGGTTAAAAGCATTGTATACAGATTTGGGAATTGTGAGTTCCAAACGTCACATATTTGGAGATAATGTAAGTTCCATGTTGTTTTGGTGTAAATCACAAGCCTACACATTTGGCTTGATGGATGCATTAAAGTCCATACACCTATGGAGAAGCATAGGAGCTATTGCTAGTAATTTATTACCACTTTATCTCTTTGTAAAAGTCAAATTGACTTGGAATCTTTTGTAAATACCTACCAAAATGATTCGTGAAAAATTTAGTTCTTTGATTGAAGGAATATCTCCTAGGATATAGGATCTTGATCATAGGGAGCCAAAAGTTTGAATTTGAATTCAAATTTTTACTCATTCTCTATAAAAATGATGATGGAAAAGTCGTAGGCAGAACTCATCATTTCTGAGATTCTCATTATGGATTCTGAGTGTGTGTGAGGCCTACAATTTAGCCCACACCTATCTACACCATTAGGCAATGATTTTCATGCCAATGGATTTGTATACAAGTGTTCATTAATACATACATTCACATTGTTCATTTCTGAGTTCTCTGTCATACTACTTGAAAGTCTGTCAACTTGTGAAGTGCATATCTCGCTCAAATCCTCACCAAATTCAATGATCTAAAGCTTATTGGATTCAGCTTGATGTTATCTACATGTGACCAAAATTTGAGGAGATTCTATTCAGCCATTGCAGAGAAATTCTCGTCGAGGTGATCACTAGTCAATGTCTGCTATAGTCCTAAAAAATCGGGGGTATAGCTTCACTTGCTAAATTGATTTCTCTTAGCGTAGTTTATCTTTTTACGTCATTGAACTTGGAATATTTAGCTTGCCTATGAGGACCCTAAGAAGGTAACATATGTTTGCAAATTAAAAAAGGCTTTATATGGATTAAAGCAGGCACTTAGGGCATGGACCTACAGGCTAACTACATACCTCCAAGACCAAGGTTTTGTCATGAGCAAGGCAGATACTTCTCTATTCATCAAGAGAAGTAACTCAGAGGTAATATACCTTTGTGTTTATGTTGATGATATCATAATTATAGGTAATGATGTCAATGGAATCAGACAAATCAAGAGCCAAATGATGAAGGAGTTCAAGATCAATGCTCTTGGTCTATTGAAGTATTTTCTTGGGCTTGAGTTAGTCTATACTACTCAGGAATATACATTACTCAAAAAATATATATATAGGACATGTTAAAGAAGTTTCATTTGCAGGATGCCAAAGTAGCAAGTACTCCAATGGAGGTAAACTTAAAATTAAGTGCCCATGAAGGTGATGAAGTTAATGACATTATAGGTTATCAAAGTATGGTGGGTAGCTTGAACTATGCTACCTTAACAAGGATAGATATTGCATATGGAGTTAGTGTGCTAAGTCAGTTTATGCACAAGCCAAGGATACCTCAATTAGAGGCTGCTAAGAGAATCTTGAAGTATCTCAAGGGTACACAACATCATGGTTTGTATTTTCCTTACACTTCAGACATTGATGTCAAGATCTATTCAGATGCAGATTGGGCAGGATGCAAGGATGATAGGAGGAGCACTTTTGGATACATTTCTTTTGCAGGCGACAAACCAATTTCATGGTCTTCAAAGAAGCAACCTACTGTTGCTTTATCTTCTACAGAGGTAGAGTATAGAGGACTGGCTAATGCCACACAAGAAGCAATTCGGATTAAGCTTTTGTATACAGAATTGGGTTTGTATAGGGCACCAATAATCTTTGGAGATAATACAAGTTCACTTCACCTTGCAGCTAATCCTATCTATCATGCTAGGACCAAACATATAGAGGTCCATTACCATTATGTGAGAGAGAAGTTGATAAGCAAGGATATTCAACTGACCTATGTATCAACCAATATGCAGTGTGCAGATTTGTTGACTAAAGCTTTGGATGGAACCAAACTTTGCAGATTCAAAGCAATGATTGGATTGCAGGATATACATGAAGGTTGAAAATGAATACCAAGCCAAAATGTTTGGCTTGAGGGGGAGCTGTTAGTGTAAATCACAAGCCTACTCATTTGGCTTGATGGATGCATTAAAGTCCATACACCTATAGAGAAGCATAGGAACTATTGCTAGTAATTTATTACCACTTTATCTCTTTGTAAAAGTCGAATTAACTTGGAATCTTTTGTAAACACCTACCAAAATTATTCGTGAAAAAGTTAGTTCTTTGATTGAAGGAATATATAGGCTAGGATATAGGAGCTTGATCATAGGGAGCCAAAAGTTTGAATTTGAATTCAAATTTTTACTCATTCTCTATAAAAATGGTCATGGAAAAGTAGCGGGCAGAACTCATCATTTCCAAGCTTCTCATTACTGATTCTGAGTGTGTGTGAGGCCTACACTTTAGCCCACACCTATCTACATAATTAGGCAATGATTTTCATGCCAATGGATTTGTATACAAGTGTTCATTAATACATACATTCACATTGTTCATTTCTGAGTTCTCTGTCATACTACTTGAAAGTTTGTCAACTTGTGAAGTGCATATCTCGCTCAAATCTTCACCACATTCAATGCTCTAAAGCTTCTTGGGTTGAGCTTGAAGTTATCTACATTCTATAAAAAGTTGAGGAGATTATATTCAGCCATTTGAGAGAAATTCTCGTCGAGGTGATCACTGGTCAATGTCTGCTACAGTCCTAAAAAATCGGGGGTATAACTTCACTTGCTAAATTGATTTCTCTTAGCATAGTTTATCTTTTTACATCATTCAACTTGGAATAGTTATCTTGCTAAGCTAATTAGATACGCCTAAAAGGAATTTTTCCAATTCCTACTGTGCTGGTCACACTGAGCAAAAGATCCAGTAGGTGTCAAGACATAAATAAAAGGTTTTCTTGAGATTTTGACTTTCAAAGTTATCTGTTTTGATTCATTCATTACACACAGCACTTCCGAAGTACATAGGCCATTTTATGGTGTCATTGGAAATCTAAGGAGGTCCACTTATTTACTCAATCTCTTAGAGCATCCATCCATCTTTCCCAACACATGCATCTAGCAGCAAATCCTATTTTCCATGTGAGAACCAAGCACATAGAAGTCCATTACCACTTCATCAGGGAGAAGCTCTTGGCAAAGGAGATTGACATTTCTTTTGTTCCTACTGAAAAGCAAGTAGCAGATATGATGATGAAGGCACTTGATTGAATAAAGTTTTGTAGATTCAAAGCTATGGCAGGTATTCAACCTATCAGAGAATGAAGACTCAAGCATACTTTAGCTTGAGGGGGAGCTATTGGAACATGAAGCTTACACTATGCTTGAGGTGCATTTGATCTACATCAAAGGCTATCACGTCGAAAGAATATCCGTTAGAGAGTTCTTTTTCTTATGCTCATTTATTGTAATTTTTGAGAGATTTTTGATGGTTCATTTACCGTTGTAAAAGCCTTGAGCTTTACACATGTAAATGTAGAAAGATAGAGCCCAAATCCCATGAATTTGTGGTGGTTGAAATTGCATTCAATCAAGCAATCAATTACCTAAAAGTAGATCAAACTAGATCTTCACTTTTCCTAGATTCTAGGAAAGTGAATTGACTCCCTCCAACAACCATTCCCACCTTCATTTGAATTCAAAATCCACTTTTAGAAATCATGGAACACTCCTAGAGTCTATATAAAGACTTGAAATCACTTCTAAATTACATGGAAGCAATATACATACACTTGTGACCATCATTGTCTTGCTCCTTCAATTCTCTGCATCATCTTCTTCGCCAACAGGAATCTTGCAGAGGCTGTTGCTCTCTCCCCAGAGCTCCAAATTGAGTGCAAGATGGCTCATTCGAAAGGTATTAGTGTCTAGTTTATGCCTATAAAGTTTCATAGCTTTGTTGTAGTAGATTGGGAGAAATCTGAGTTTTTCTGTCTCGGGGTCAATCTCTACGTATTCTTGAAAAATAGGAAGTACCACTAGTGAATGACGCATTCATTCCTATAGCATATTTTTCTTATTCCTTATACTTTTGTGCATTCTATACACTCAACCCTATGTGTATCACTCCCATAAAAGGAGTTTTTCTAATTGTAATCGTGCTTATCGCTATGGGCATTTGAAGTTCATTGTCTCTTCCATAGATAGTAAGTTTTTTGAGCTAGTCGACCCGCGAACCTATCTATTTTGTATGGAATCATACTTCTTGATGCCCCAAAGTACATAGTGTGTTTATTTGCACTTATCGCATGCCTATAAGGTCTATTTGAGTCTCCATAAGTTCAAGGGCTGGTCTTGTGCCGGTTGGCTTGACCAAACTTCATCGCTTCGAAATGCACTTTTCTACCTTCTACAAGCTTCTCCAATTTCTTTCAGTGGTATCAGAGCTAGATCAAGATGGGTGACTGATTGCCTTCAATGATCAAGAAGCTTGATCGACACAACTACACGGCTTGGAAAATCAGAATGGAGGCCTATTTGCAAGGTAGAAATCTTTATGGAATTGTAGCAGGTGATGAAGCTATGCCTATTCCAAGATCCAAAGGAGGACCTACACAAGAGGGGACAGATAAGCTCACACTTTGGTGTGCAAGAGATGCTCAAGCAAGGTCATACATACTAAACTCTATCTCTAACTTTCTATTACCACATATTAGAGGATGCAAGACATCTCAAGAAACTTGGGATGCCCTCGAGACTTTCTTTTCTGCTAGTACCAAAGCAAGAAAGAATCATCTTTGGAACGAGTTCAACCAAATGAAGAAGACACCTAAACAAACCATCACAGAGTTTGTTATCAAGGTCAAGGAGGTTGCAGATCAGTTAGCATCCATTGGAGAGCTGATTGAAGAAGAGGTCATCATGAGGCAAATTCTCAACGGCATTCATAGTGATAAGCAATGGTAATCCTTCACGACAGCTTATGATCTCATCATGGATGTGCAGACTCCAGACTTCAACATCTTTCTTGGACAACTCTTCAATCAAGAAGCCAACAATAGCGTAAAGGAAGGTAACTCTTATCATGGTAATTCAACTAGTGCTCTATATGCAGATAAGAAGGATAAGAAGTAGAAAGGCAAGAAAAAGAAAGAAGATGAAGAAGAGACTTCTCAAGCCAACTTCGCAAGCAAGAGCAAGTGGAAAGGGAAGAAGAAAGGACCAAAGAAAGAAAAATCCAAAGGTTAGAATGTTCAACCTTGTGCCATATGCGATAAGACCAACCACACCACTCAGAATTGCTGGTTCAATGGGAAGACCCAGAAAGGAAGTGGAAGAGGTGAATATGGCAGCAATAGAGGCAGAGGTGGACACAACTTCAACAATAACAATAGAAGCTATAATAGAAGGGACTACAACAATTATTCAGAAGATCAACCGCATGAAGACTCATTGCTTCTTATGAATCTAAGTCACAAAGAAGGTAAAGAAGATGATCATTTGTTCTACATAGATTCAGGATGTTCGAATCATGTTGCAGGCAACATTGCTCTTCTATCTGATTCGAAAAGTCCAAAGCATAGACATGAAGTGCAAACAGGGGATGACACAAAGCACAATGTGGAGAAGATTGGTAATGTCAAAGCTTCCAATGGCAGGACAAACATTCTAAGTAAAGTTCTCTATTTACCCACTATCACTAAAAACCTAATAAGTGTAGGCCAAATAGTTGAAAAAGGCTTGCAAGTTAGGTTCACCCAACATGGAGCTTTTGTGGAAGATCCATGTCAAGGCTTCAAAAAGATAGCCCGAGGTGAGAAGCATGGTAGGCTCTTTACTTTTGAAGTAGGAGAAATGAGGAACATAGCTCTATTCAACTTTGGGTCTCAAACCCTAAGTGAGCTTGAAGTGTGGCATAAGAGAGTTGCTCATGTGAATGAAAGAACCTTGAAGGATATATGCAGGGATCAAAGTGTTCTAGGACTGCCGAACATATCAAAGCAACACATGATCAATAGGTGTGATGCATGTCAGATTGGGAAGGCACAAAAACAACCATTCAACCACAAAGGCTACATCCACAACAACTTATTGGACTTAGTACATAGAGATGTGTGGGGACCAAGTCGAGAACCTTCATTGGCAGGATCAAGGTATTATGTCTCATTTATTGATGACCATAGTAGATGGACTGTTCTATACTTTATCAAGAGTAAGAATGAAGTGTTTGATTGCTTCAAGAAGTATCTTGCACATGTGGAGAATCATACAGGTAGATCACTAAAGAAGCTCAGATCTGATGGAGGGGGAGAATACTTCTCCAAAGAGTTTGATGAGTTTTTGCAGGACAAAGGTATCAAAAGGGAAGTGAGTACTAGGTACTCTCCTCAACTAAATGGAATTGCAGAGAGGAGAAACAAGACACCGGTTGGATCAGCGAGAACAATGCTTGAAGAGAAGAAGTTGTGACATTATGTATGGGCAGAAGCTATTTCAACTGCTGTGTACCTTGTCAATCGACTACCATCCAAATCACTTCAAGGTATGACTCCTTATCAAGCATGGCATGGAAGAAAACCTAGTCTTGGACATTGCATGGTTTTTGGCTGTTTAGCTTATGTTCATGTACCATCACAAATAAGAGGTAAGCTAGATGAAAGGGAAACAAAGGCAGTGTTTATTGGATATGATTCAACTCAGATGGGTTACAGGTTCTTCAATCCTTCAACCAAGCAATTCACTACAAGTAGATATGTTGTGTTTGGAGAACACAAGTCTTGGTATGATGAAGACAAAAAAAAGGTAATACTACCATATGATCTTGATTCTCACTATTATCAATTAGGAAGCAAGCATGATACACAGGTCCAGGATCCAAGAAGTGATACAGACGATGACCAAGATGAAAGAGAAAAGGATTACAAGCTATGGAAGTCAAGAGGCAAAGTAAAGATGCAAGAGGTTGGAGAATGCTCCAAACAATCACCTAGAAGATCAGCAAGAGAGAAGAAACAACCAGAAAGGTATGGATATGATTCCACATTTGTTACGAAGCATTCAATGTACTTGGCAAAAGACTCTATTTCAGAGGAACCCCGAACCTGTGAAAAATGCATTCTTAAATGGTTGGATAAGTAAAGAGGTATACATGTCACAACCACCAGGTTTTGAAAACCCTAATCATCCATCTTATGTTTGTAGCCTTAAGAAAGCATTGTACGGATTGAAACAAGCTCCTAGACCTTGGAATTACAGGTTGGTTACATATCTTCAAGATCAAGGGTTCAAAGCTAGCAGCTCAGATCCTTCTCTATTCATCAAAAGGGATCACAATGAGGTTATCTATCTATGTGTATATGTAGATGATATTATTGTGACAGGTGATGATCTAAATGGCATTCAAAGGATCAAGAGACATATGCAAGAGGAGTTCAAAATCAGTGACCTAGGTGAGCTCACATATTTCCTAGGTATGCAGGTGATATACATAGATGAAGGAATGTATTTGACTCAAAGAAGATACATTGAGGATCTTCTTCTCAAGTTCAAAATGGAGAACAGTAAACTTGCAGGTACACCTTTAGATAAATAAACTTAGTGTTTATGAAGGTGAGAAAATTGAAGACCTAAAAGAATATCAAAGCTTGGTAGGTAGCTTGATATATGCTACTCATACAAGGGTAGACATCTCATATAGTGTGGGAGTGCTTAGTCAGTTCATGCACTCACCGAGAAGACCACACATGGATGTGGCTAAGGGAGTACTTAAGTATCTCAAAGGTACAATCAACGAAGGTATATTATATCCTTATTCTTCAGATTTGGATATCAAAATCTACTCAGATGCAGATTGGGCAGGAGCTAAGGATGATATAAAAAGTACATCTCGTTACTTAGCATTTGTAGGCTCGAAGCTAGTGTCATGGAGTTCCAAGATACAACCAACAATTGCTTTATCCTCAACTGAAGCAGAGTACAGAGGATTGACCATAGCAACTCAAGAAAAAGGCAATATGGTTAAAAGCATTGTATACAAATTTGGGACTTGTGAGTTCCAAACCTCACATATTTGGAGATAATCTCATGGCAAAGGAGATCGACGTTTCTTTTGTTCCTACTGAAAAGCAAGTAGCAGATATGATGATGAAGGCACTTGATGGAATAAAGCTTTGTAGATTCAAAGATATGGCAGGTATTCAACCTATCAGAGAATGAAGACTCAAGCATACTTTAGCTTGAGGGGGAGCTGTTGGAACATGAAGCTTACACTATGCTTGAGGTGCATTTGATCTACATCAAAGGCTATCATGTCGAAAGAATATCCGTTGGAGAGTTCTTTTTCTTATGCTCATTTATTGTATTTTTTGAGAGATTTTTGATGGTTCATTTACCATTGTAAAAGCCTTGAGCGTTACACATGTAAATGTAGAAAGATAGAGCCCAAATCCCACGAATTTGTGGTGGTTGAAGTTGCATTAAATCAAGCAATCAATCACCTAAAAGTAGATCAAACTAGATCTTCATTTTTCCTAGATTGTAGGAACGTGAATTGATTCCCTCCAACAACCATTCCCACCTTCATTTGAATTCAAAATCCACTTGTAGAAATTGTGGAACACTCCTAGAGTCTATATAAAGACTTGAAATCACTTGTACATTACATAGAAGCAATATACATACACTTGTGACCAATTTTTGTCTTGCTCCTTCAATTCTCTGCATCATCTTCTTCGCCAATAGTAATCTTGCAGAGGCTACTGCTCTCTCTTTAGAGCTCCAAATTGAGTGCAAGATGGCTCATTGGAAAGGTATTAGTGTCTAGTTTATGCCTATAAATTTTCATAGCTTTGGTGTAGTAGATTGGGAGAACTCTGAGTTTTTCTATCTCGGGGTCAATCTCTATGTATTCCTGAAAATTAGGAAGTACCACCGGTGAGTGACGCATTCATTCCTATAGCATATTTTGCTTATTCCTTATACTTTTGTGCATTATATACAGTCAAACCTATGTGTATCACTCCCATAAAAGGATTTTTTCTAATTGTAATCGCACTGGTCGCTATGGGCATTTGAAGTTCATTGTCTCTTCCATAGATAGTAAGTTTTTTGAGCTAGGCGACCCGCGAACCTATCTGTTTTGTATGGACTCATTCTCATTGATGCCCCAAAGTACATAGTGTGTTTCTTTGCACTTATTGCATGCCTATAAGGTCTATTTGAGTCTTAGTAAGTTCAAGGGCTGGTCTTGTGCTGGTTGGCTTGACCAAACTTCGTCACTTCGAAACACACTTTTCTACCTTCTACAAGCTTCTCCAAGTTCTTTCATCTAGTGTCCTAAAGCTCAAACGTAAACAATCTACCTATTTTTTTCTCCCTTTGCAATTCTCCTGAGTCCATGTTGGGGGTCCTCCACAAAGGCTCCAAATTTATTGAACTTAACCTACAAACCCTTTTCCACTATCTGTCCAACACTCATCAAATTCTTTGTGATAGTAGGTATATAAAGAACTTTGCCCAACGGATTCCTATTCCCATCAGAAGTTTTGACATTTCCTACCTTGACAACTGAGTGCTTGGTATCATCACCTATCTGCACTTCGTGCTTTCCCTTGGGCTCTTCAAGATCATAAAGGAGAGCTATATTGCATGCTACATGGTTTGAACAACCCGAGTCAATATAGAAGAGGTTCTCATCATTCATACCTTGTTTTGAGGTCATGTTCATAATGAGAAGAGAATCCTCTTGATCCTTTGTATAGTTGTTGAATTCTTTTCTTGATTTGTATCCTCCTTGATAATTGTTGTTGTAATTGTTGTTGTAGCCATGGTTGTAGCCTTGATTATGATTGAATCTTCCTCTTGATTGTAAGTAGCCACCTCCTTGGAATCCTCTTCCTCTCTGGTTCTTGAAGTTCGTATAGAACTCATCTGTTGTGTGATTAGACAATCCACATATATTGCATGTGGGAGAGTTCAAAGGTCTCCCCCTACCTTGCTTACCTCCTCTGCCCCTTCCTCTTGAATTCCTACCTCTCCCTGCATAGTTAGCTTGAGAAGTAGCACCTTCATCTTCAAACTTTTTGCTCTTTCCTTTATCCTTACACTTTCCTTTATCTGTATAGAGGGCAGAAGAATTGTTACCTCTTGATGGTTCACCATCTTTGTTGAGCTTGGCCTCATGGGTGAAGAGTTGCCCCATGAGAGTGGTAAGAAAGGGATTTGCATATCCATATAAAGATCCATTGTAGTTGTGAAGGATTCCCACTTATCATCTCCCTTGATGCCATTCATTATCTGTCTCACTACTTGGTCCTCTTCAATATCCTCTCCTATGCTTGCCAACTGATCAGCTACATCCTTCACCTTGGTCACATACTTTAAAACATTCTGCTTAGGTTGCTTCTTTTGAGTAGTAAACTCCATCCACAATTGATTTTTCCTAGCTCTTGTATTGGAAGAAAAGTATGAAGATAGAGTATCCCAAGTCTCTTGGGAAGTTTTGCAATTCCTAATATGAGGAAGAAGGAAGTCAAAGATAGATTTAAGTAGATATGACCTGGCTAAAGCATCTTTGGCACACCATGAGTTGAGTCTTTCTTGCTCCTCTCTTGTATGTTGATCTTTGCTTCTAAATGTGGGCATCTCCTCATCTCCTGATATGTATCTGTTGAAGAATCACTCACTAATTAGACATAAATGACATAAAGACATATGAAGGATGAAGGAAGATCAAGAGAAGCAGAAACAAAGCATTCAGAAAATCAAGCCTTAGTGAAGGGACAAATTCACGAATGTAATATAGTACTTAGAAACTTCCAGAATTATGAGTTTTGAATCTCAGAACAAATATGTATATAAATGAGTTAGAAGATCATAATAAAGGGCATGTAGAGAAATAGAGAGAGAGAGTGCATAGAGTAGAAGGAAGTGCACATATGTAGAGATGAATAGCAGAACATGAACAGTCGGGTATTCATCTGTAAGAGAGATGGTAAGGAAGAACTACTCAGCATAAGAGAGTTTTCCATGGCTATGAGCAAAGTGAGGCCAAGCCATTCTGTACACATCTTCTCTAATAGAAAACACATGTTTGTGTGGAAGGATTTGAGTACATTCTTCTTCTGTGAAGAAAAACTAAGTATTTTCATGTCACTATGAAAGATAGTTAACAATTACAGTTTTCTCAATGCACACTTTACGGTACTTCTACAAGTTAGATCTCACAGTATAGTGTAAAGTTTTTCATGAGTGATAGCTTATCTTGAAGCTACTAATCTCAACTACAAACTGATCAAAAGAGTTTTGTGAAACGGGACATATATACACAATATTGTATCTGATAGTAAAGGCATCCAAAACTGATGAAGTTTTATCTCAAACTTCAAATAGATTTTATTCACTGATGGAAGCTCAGGTATTACTTTCTTACTTCATTTAAAATCATTTGAAGTAACTACAAACAGAATTGCAGTTGATTACGGTGACATTCCGGTGAGATTCCGATAACAGTCTGGTGAAGTCCCGATGATATTTTGGTGACTTTAAAATACACTTTTGGTACATCTAAGTGATGGAAAGAATATCTAACAGTAAGCAAAAAAAGAATTGTAAAGATTAAAGTATGTCAGATCAGAATTGAGACGTGACGAAAAGGCAACATTTTCTGTAAAGTGAAATTTTGTTTTTCACTAAATACAGTAATGAAGTTTTCAGTTTCAGAAGGTTGTTAAGCTATTGATGATTATAGAGGTGTTCTAATATCACTTTAGCTTAGTTCTTGTGGCATGGAGAATTCTGCAGTTTAATTTTACGCGTCAACAAGTGGTATCAGAGCAGAAAGGTCCTAAAGAGTAAACAGAAGTGCAGATACACCTGATCAACGTGGGACAGATAGTAGAAAAAGGTTTTCAAGTCAGGTTTACAAATGAAGGAGTATTTGTTGAAGATCTAGAGAATGGATACAACAAAATTGTGTATGGTAAAAAGGAAGAAGATCTAGAGAATGGATACAACAAAATTGTCTATGGTAAAAAGGAAGGTAGACTTTTTACTCTTAAAGTGCAAGGGAATGTTGGTCAAGCCTTGATCACACATGGTGATGAAGTATTTACAGAATTAGACCTCTGGCATAAGAGGTTAGGACATTTTAATGAAAAAGGATTCAAAACTATGGTGGAAAAAAAATCTGTAAGAGGATTACTGAATATGAAGAATCAACATATGATTCACAAATGTGAAGCCTGTCAAATGGGAAAGGCACACATGTTACCATTTCAGAAGAAGGGTTACAAACACGATGGTTTGTTAGAACTCATACATACAGATGTATGGGGACCAAGAAAAGAAGGATCTATCAGTGGCTCAAGGTATTACGTTCTTTTTATTGATGATGCGACAAGGTGGATAACTCTTTATGTTTTAAAGAGAAATCAGAAGTGTTTGGAGCTTTCAAGCATTTTCATGCATATGCTGAAAGAGTTACAGGACAAAAACTCAAAAGGCTAAGGTCTGATGGAGGGGGAGAATATTTTTCTCAAGAATTCAATGATTATATGTGGAATGCAGGTATCAAAAGAGAAATAACTTGCAGGTATACACCGCAACAAAATGGAGTAGCAGAAAGGAGAAACCGAACTCTAGTTGAGTTTGCTAGAGCAATGTTAAAGGAGAAGAATTGTCCAAATTATCTTTGGGATGAGGCTATAAATACAGCCACATATCTTGTAAACAGATTACCATGTGAAGCTTTAAATGGAATGACCCCTTATGAAGCTTGGTGGGGTAAGAAACCAACACTTGATCATTGCAAAGTGTTTGGATCAGTTGCTTATGCTTATGTACCATCATAGCTTAGACATAAGCTTGAACCAAAAGTTGAAAAATACGTGTTTATTGGATATGATGAAAAGCAGATGGGTTATAGACTATGGAGTCCTTTAACCAAACAGTTTATTGTTTCTAGAGATGTGACATTTGATGAAGAGAAGAGTTGGTATGCAGATAAACAGCATAATGATGAAACGATTGAAGAAGAGGTAAGAAGAAATAAAAAAGGTAAAGCACATATGCAGGTAAATGGAGATGAAGATTATATGCAAGCAAGTACATCCAGGATTGGATCAGCTATGAGAAATGAAGATGCACCTAGATTTGATGAAGAAGTGTATTCAGATATACATGAAGAATATGAACCAAGAAGATCAAACAGATTAAGGAAACAACCAACAAGGTATTCCTATGATACTTCTTATTTGACTCAGAAAAACTATGCTTACTTAGTAAAGGAAGATGAAGAACCTCATAAATAGTGAAGCAAAAGGTAAGAAACAATGGGAAGAAGCAATGAAGGAAGAGTTCAATGCGCTTGAGGAGAACAAGACTTGGGAACTTGTTCCAAAACCAAATGGTAAGAAAGTGATTGGAAATAAATGGGTTTACAAAGTCAAGAAGCTTGTAGATGGAAGAATAGCCAGATACAAAGCTAGACTGGTAGTCAAAGGTTATGCTCAGATGCATGGCATAGATTATGATGAGACATTCAGTCCAGTGGCAAAGACGTCAACTATAAGGACAGTGATTGCTATAGCAGCATCAAAAGGATGGAAGCTAAGTCAATTGGATATAAAGAATGCATTTCTAAATGGATGTATATCAGATGAAGTCTACATGGAACAACCTGAAGGGTTTGTAAGTTCTAGTTGTCCAAATCATGTTTGCGGATTAAGACGAGCACTCTATGGATTAAAGCAAGCTCCAAGAGCTTGGAATTACAGACTTGTGAAGTATCTCATTGATCTTGGATACCAAAGTTCAAAGGCAGATGCAAGTCTACTCCTTAAGAGAACAGAGGAAGGTATGATCTACATTTGTATTTATGTAGATGACATTATAATCACAGGTACTTTAGATGAAGGAATCAAGGAGGTAAAGAGATCGCTTGAGAAAGAGTTCAAGATTAGTGATCTAGGAAAGTTATCATACTTTCTTGGAATGGAAGTCACATATACAGATAATGGTATATATGTTTCGCAAGAAATGTATCTTCTCAACTAACTGAAGAAGTTAAACATGGAGAATTGCAGAGAAGCCTCAACAGCACTTGAGGTAAATCATAAACTCAGCGAATATGATGGTGCAGAGTTTAAAGATATGAGGAAGTATCAATCTTTAGTGCGAAGCTTGATTTATGCTACACTAACAAGACCAGATCTTAGTTATGTAGTGGGAGTTCTCTCACAGTTTATGCATTGTCTAAAGGATCAACATTGGGTTGCAGGACAAAGAGTTCTTAGATATATAAAAGGAACCATAAAGGAAGGATTATGTTATCCTTTTACATTAGATATAAAGCTGAGAGCATATAGTGACTCAGACTGGGCAAGAAGTCAAGATGACAGAAGGTCAACACATGGGTATATTATATACCTAGGAGGTAACCTTGTCAGCTCGTGTTCAAAGAAGCAGCATATAGTGGCTTTATCGTCAACTGAAGCTCAGTATAAAGGACTTGTGGAAGCAGCCAAAGAAGTGATATGGATGCAGACCTTGTTCAAAATCTTGGGAATTGACCAAGGTATACCTATCATACATGGAGAAAATATGAGTTCATTGTATCTTGCAGCAAATCCAGTATTTCATGCAAGAACAAAGCATATAGAGATTCAATATCATTTCCTGAGGGAAAAGGTAATGGAAAAGGAGATTGAAATAGTATACACTCCTACAAAAGATCAGATTGTAGATATTATGACAAAGAGCTTGGATGGAGTAAAAACAAGCAGATTCAAAGTAATGGCAGGAATAAAAGAAAACAAGAATATATGAAAGATCAGAGGATGCTAATTAGTGATTGAGGGGGAGCTCTTGAAGAATCACTCACTAATTAGACATAAAAGACATAAAGACATATGAAGGATGAAGGAAGACGAAGAGAAGCAAAAACAAAGCATTCAGAAAATCAAGCCTTAGTGAAGGGACAAATTCACGACTATAATATAGTACTTAGAAACTTCCAGAATTACGAGTTTTGAATCTCGGAACAAATATGTATATAAATGAGTTAGAAGATCATAATAAAGGGCACGTAGAGAAATAGAGAGAGAGAGTGCATAGAGTAGAAGGAAGTGCATGTATGTAGAGATGAATATCAGAACCTGAACAGTCGGGTATTCATCTGTAAGAGAGATGGTAAGGAAGAACTACTCAACATAGGAGAGTTTTCCATGGCTATGAGCAAAGTGAGGCCAAGCCATTCTGTACACATCTTCTCTAATAGAAAACACATGTTTGTGTGGAAGGATTTGAGCACATTCTTCTTGTGTGAAGAAAAACTAAGTATTTTCATGTTACTGTGAAAGTTAGTTAACAGTTATAGTTTTCTCAGCGCACACTTTACGGTACTTCTACAAGTTAGATATCAGAGGATAGTGTAAAGTTTTTCATGAGTGATAGCTTATCTTGAAGCTACTAATCTCAACTACAAACTGATTAAAAGAGTTTTGTGAAACGCGACATATACACACAGTACTGTATCTGACAGTAAATGTGAAGAGAGATGGTGGATGCAATCCAAAGATGAGTTGGTGCTGCTACAACCAGCTTCACACCAGCCAACTGAGACTTCAGAGTTGATTAGTAGACCCTTTGAGTTTCCTAAATCCACCAAAATATCAGCCAAGTACTTTGGAACATGTATCCCAAAATTTTAAGTCAAGACAGACTAGTTGCGAAATGACTAGCTCACATAACTTGCTATTTTTAGACATACACCTGCTAGAAAAAATGAACAGTGTTCTCAACCTGGTACGAATTAGATAAATTCCTTTTGGGCATAGCAAATAGTCTAAGCAAGCTTCCCAATCCAAGTTAAAAAACTTTAAATGATGGACGGAGCATTGAGAACAAGATTCATCAATTTCTAGAACATGCCCACCATTCTCGGGGCTCTGCAGAGATAGACGAGTGAGTAGTAAAATGCAGATATCTCCAAAAATATAAACTCAATGACCTTGAAAATTGCTATGTAGAAAGTAGATAGTAAGGGCTATTCAACGCATGTTAAAAGACTGAAAAACATTGAGTAGAACGCGAGGTATGACCTTCTGAAGTTACTGCTCTAAGTGAGTATAGTAGAGAACAAAACAGAGAAGTAGATAATGACAAATGTATAGATTCACATATGATTACAACCACATTGGCAATGAATATTTGCACAATGGGAGTATAATGATAGAGCTATGGAGTAAGCTCTTCAATCTCTAAAAAATGACATGAACTGGTCACGTACAAGGCTTGCTAATCGCCTCTTCCTTCTTGCTCTTTTTATAGCTATTCTTGGAGGGAGTTTTGAATTCGAATTCGAATGGCTCCACCTAAAAGTGATCCCCAAAGTTAGGAGATATTCCCTCAGATCAAAAATTCATGGTGGTAGTTAGAGCCATGAATTTGCTTTTACATCACGGATGAGGTAAGCCATCCTATTCCTTTTTTCGTTTCTCAATTATAAGAGATAAAATGTACTCTTTTACAAGAGGTGTTCACATGACTACACATGTGACTTACAAATGCTCATAATATCAAGCATATCAAGCATGTAGGCTTGGGTAAAATGCACCAACAGCTCCCCCTCAAGCCTAATATGCTTGGCCTCCAAATAAGTCTTCAATTGTCCTTGATTTCCTGCAAGCCAATCATGAACTTGAATCTACTTAACTTTGTACCATCAAGAGCTTTAGTCAACATGTCTGCACATTGCATATCTGTAGAGACATAGGATAGTTGAATATCCTTGCTCATTAGCTTCTCCCTTACATAATGGTAGTGGACTTCAATATGCTTGGTTCTAGCATGGTATACCGGATTAGCTGCTAGATGTAGTGAGCTTGTGTTGTCACCAAAAATGTGAGGTGTTGAAGAATGAAGTCCAAGATCTGTGTACAAAGACTTTAACCACATGATTTCTTGAGTTGCATTAGCCAAACCTCTATATTCGGCTTCGGTAGAAGATAATGCCACGGTTGGTTGCTTGTTCGATGACCAAGAAATGATTTTTGAACCTACAAATGATATATACCCGGATGTGCTTCTTCTATCATCTCTAGATCCAACCCAATCTGCATCTTAGTAGACCTTTAGCTCAATATCTGAAGTATATGAATAGAACAAACCTTCATTCATGGTCCCCTTTAGGTACTTGAGGACTCTCTTGGCCGCTTCCATATGTGGTCTTCTTGGCTTATGCATGAACTGACTCAATATGCTAACACTATAGCATATATCCACCCTTGTGAGTGTTGCATAGTTCAAACTTCCAACCAAGCTTTGATAGCTTGTGATGTCTTCAATTGGCTCTCCTTCATAAGCACTAAGCTTATGATTTTGCTCCATATTTGTACCTGCACACTTGGTATTTTCCATCTTGAACTTAACGAGCATGTCATGCACATACTTCCTTTGTGTGATGTATATACCTGAACCTATGTAGATTAACTCCAATCCAAGAAAATAAGTGAGTGGTCCGAGGTCACTTATTTTGAACTCATCCTTCATTTGAGTCTTTACCTGTTTGATTCCTTCAAGATCATTACCTGTGATAATAATATCATCAACATACACACATAAATAGATCACTTCAGATTCCTCTTTATGAACAAAGAGGTATCCACCTTGATAGCTTTGAATCCTTGGTCCTGCAAATAAGTCACCAATATGAAATTCCAAGCTCTTGGAGCTTGCTTCAGTCCATACAAAGCTTTCTTTAGTTTGCATACATAGTTAGGATAATGTGCATCCTCATATCCAGGAGGTTGTGCCATATACACTTCCTCAGAAATCCATCCATTCAAGAAAGCATTCTTTAGATCAAGTTGATAGAGCTTCCAATTTCTAGATGCAGCAAGACTAATGAGAACCCTAATTGTAGGCATTTTTGCAACAGGAGAGAAAGTCTCCTCATAATCAATACTATGGGTTTGAGCAAACCCTTTAGCAACTAACCTTGCTTTGTGTCTATTTATACTTCCATCTGCATTCCTCTTGATTTTGTATATCCATCGAGATCCAATTACCTTCATAGATGGCTTGTTAGGTAAAAGCTCCCAAGTGTCATTCTCCTTCAGGGGTTCCATTTCTTCATCCATTGCATCCCCCCAAGCTTTCTTACTTTGTGCTTCTTTGAATGTGGTAGCTTCTTCATTGGTTGAATCCTTTGCAATGTAGATTGAGTGCTTGGTGACCAAAGAAGTATCATAACCAAACCTCTCTGGTTTCTTCTTCTCCCTTGAAGACCTTCTAAGTGGTTGATGTGAGCTCTCGGGTCCATATGTAGCATCCTGCATCTTTGCTTTACCTTTGTTCTTCCATAGCTTTAGTCTTTCCAAGTCTTCTAGGTCAATCTCCGAATCACTTTCTTCAATCTGCTTTGGCTCCTTTGGTTGAAGTGATGGAAAATCTTCATCCAAGTCATATGGTAGCTTCACTTTCCTGTCATCATCAAACCATGATTTGTTTTCATCAAAAATTACATCTCTACTCACAGAAAATCCTTTATTGGTTGGATTGTGCAATCTATATTCTTTTTGGTTTTGATCATAACCAATGAATACACACTTCTCTGCCTTGGGATCCAATTTCCCTCTTACTTGAGAAGGAATGTGAGCATAGGCTAAGCATCCAAAGATTTTAAAATGCTCTATACTAGGTCTTCTTCCATTCCACACTTCATATGGAGTGGTTCCATCTAGTGACTTAGATGGAAGTCTATTTATGAGATATGTGGCTGTACACACAGCCTCTGCCCATAGGTAGTTTGGCAATCCCTTTTCGTTGAGCATGGACCTTGCAGCTTCAACAATAGCTCTGTTTCTCCTCTCTGCTACACCATTGAGTTCGGGTGTATACCTTGTAGTGACTTCCGTTTTAATGCCTCTTTCATGCAAGAAGGCATCAAATTCAGAAGAGAAGTATTCTCCTCCACCATCTGATCTGAGTCTTTTCAAAGTCCTACCTGTTTGGTTTTCAACAAGAGCAATATACTTCTTAAAGCAATTAAACACTTCATCCTTGTGCTTCATGAAAAACAGAATGGTCCACCTGTTACAATCATCTATGAAAGACACATAATATCTTGAGCCTGATATAGATGACTCCTTACTTGGACCCCACACATCCGTGTGCACTAGATCCAAAGGATTTTGATACATATATCCTTTCTTATTGAAAGGTTGTCTATGAGCCTTGCCGAGTTGACAAGCTTCACACTTATAAATCATGTGTTGCCTTGTGATATTAGGCAAACCAAGTACACTTTGGTTCCTGCAAATATGTTTGAGTGTCCTCTCACCAATGTGAGCAAGCCTTTTGTGCCATATCTCCAACTCTGTTAGACTTTGAGATCCATAGCTAAACAAAGCTATGTTCTTTGTATCTTCCACTTCAAAAGTGAAAAGCCTTCTTGTCTTTTCTCCTTTGGCAATCCTTCGAAATCCTTGCCTTGGGTCTTCAACATATGCTCCAAACCAGTTGAATCTAACCTGCAATCCTTTTTCAACAATCTGTCCAACACTTATTAAATTTTTGGTAATTGTAGGGACATACAAGACTTTGCTTAAGAGGTTCATATTCCCATCTGATGTCTTCACATTACCTATCTTCTCCACTGAGTGCTTTGTGTCATCTCCTATTTGCACTTCATGCTTGTTATGAGGATCTTCCAAATCAAAAAGTAAAGCCACATTTCCTGCTACATGGTTTGAGCATCCCGAATCAATGTAAAATATGTGATCATCATCCTTACCCTTCTTCATTGATAGATTCATAATCAATAATGAATCTTCTTGACTTTGGTCCTCTGCATAGTTATTGTAATCTCTTCTTCCTTTATGGACACTTTGATAGTTGTTGTTGTAATTGTTGTTGTAGTAGTTGTTGTTGTAGCCTCCATTGTACCTGCCTCTATTTGATCCATAGCCACCTCTATTGAATCCTCTTCCTCTTGAGTTCCTTGGATTCCTGAAACATTCTTCATTAGTATGATTAGATAAGCCACATATATTGCAAGGTTGAGATGATTGGAATCTCCCCCTACCTTGCTTTCCACCTCTGCCTCTTCCTCTAGCTCCTGCAAAGTTTGCTTGGAAAGAGCTACCTTCATCTTCATTCTTCCTATTCTTTGACTTTTCCTTGACCTTAGCTTTATCAGAATATAAGGCAGAAGTTTGATTACCTCTTGAGGACTCACCACCTTTGCTAATCTTTGCTTCATGAGTGAAGAGTTGGCCCATGAGTGTGTTGAGGTCGGGTACATGCATATCCATGTATAAATCCATGGCTGTTGTGAATGACTCCCACTTGTTGTCTGCTTTGATTCCATTTATGATTTGTCTAATTTCCTCTTCAATTACCTCTCCAATGCTTCCAAGTTGGTCGGAAATCTCCTTCATCTCTGTGACATAATTGATCACACTTTTCTTCGGGCTTTTCTTCATTGTTGTGAACTCCATCCACAATTGGTTCTTCCTTGCTCGAGTGTTGGAAAAGAAGAAAGAAGCAAGTGAATTCCAGGTCTCTCTTGATTCCTCATGGTTGGCATTGCTTCATCTCCGGATATGAATCCATATAGATTCCTCCCTTGAAGGTAAGCCTCCATCCTAAGAGACCATGCCGGGTAGTTGTTTCGATCCAATTTGTCAATTGTTGATGGAAATCCATCTCCCATGTTACTTGACTATGCTCTGATACCATTGCGAAGAGAGATGGTAGATGCAATCCAAAGATGAGTTGGTGCTGCTACAACCAGCTTCACACCAGCCAACTGAGACTTCAGAGTTTATTAATAGACCCTTTGAGCTTCCTAAATCCACCAAAATATCAGCCAAGTACTTTGGAACACGTATCCCAAAAGTTTAAGTCAAGACATACTAGTTGCGAAATGACTAGCTCCCAAAACTTGCTATTTTGGACATACACCTACTGGAAAAAATGAACAGTGCTCTCAACCTGGTAAGAATTAGATAAATTCCTTTTGGGCATAGCAAATAGACTTAGCAAGCTTTCTAATCCAAGTTAAAACACTTTAAATGATGGACGGAGCATTGAGAACAAGATTCATCAATTTCTAGAACATGCCCACCATTCTCGGGGCTTTGTAGAGATAGACCAATGAGCAGTAAAATGCAGATATCTCCAAAACTGTAAATCCAATGACCATGAAAATTGATATGCAAAAATTAGACAGTAAGAGATATCCAACGCACATTACAATAATGAAAAAGGTTAAGTAGAACGTGAGATATGACCTTCTGAAGTTACTGCTCTGAGTGAGTATAGCAGAGAACAAAACAGAAAGTAGATAATGACAAATGTATAGATTCACATATGATTACAACCACATTGGCAATGAATATTTGCACAATGGGAGTATAATGATAGAGCTATGGATTAAGCTCTTCAATCTCTACAAAATGACATGAAGTGGTCACGTACAAGGCTTGCTAATCGCCTCTTCCTTCTTGCTCTTTTTATAGCTATTCTTGGAGGGAGTTTTGAATTTGAATTCGAATGGCTCCACCTAAAAGTGATCCCCAAAGTTAGGAGATTTTCCCTCAGCTCAAAAATTCGTGGTTTTAGGTAGTTCGAGCCACGAATTTTCTTTTACATCATGGATGAGGTAAGCCATCCTTTTCCTTTTTCTGTTTTTCAATTACAAGAGATAAAATGTACTCTTTTACAAGAGGTGTTCACATGACTACACATGTGACTTACAAATGATCATAATATCAAGCATGTAGGCTTGGGTAAAATGCACCAACAGTAAAGGCATCCAAAACTGATGAAGTTTTATCTCAAACTTCAGATAGAGTTTATTCATTGAAGGAAGCTCAGGTATGACTTTCTTACTTCATTTAAAATCATTTGAACTAACTACAAATAGAATTGCAGTTGATTACGGTGACATTCCAGTGAGATTTCGGTAACAGTCCGTTGAAGTTCCGGTGATATTCCAGTGAGTTTAAAATATAGTTTTGGTACATCTAAGTGACGGAAAGAATATCTAACAATAAGCAAACAAAGAATTCTAAAGATTGAAGTATGTTAGATCAACATTGAGACGTGAAGAAAAGGCAACGTTTTCTGTAAAGTGAAATTTTGTTTTTCACTAAACACAGTAATGAAGGTCTCAGTTCCAGAAGGTTGTTAAGCTACTGATGATTATAGAGGTATTCTAATATCACTCTAGCTTAGTTCTTGTGGCGTGGAGAATTCTGCAGTTTAATTTTACGCGTCAACAGTGTCCATAGAGACTTCTTCCTTGTAGATAGGTCTTCATCCTCAAGGACCATGTTGGATAATTATTCCTATCGAGTTTGTGAATGAAAGGATGGAAACCATCTCCCATTTTACCTCAACTTGCTCTGATACGAGTATTGGAAGAGATGGATGGATACCTCAAGGAAGTGAGGTGGTATTGCTAAAACCTTCTGTGTACTAGCCATGATGCACTTCAGAGTTATAAAGTAGGCTCTTTTAGCTTGAAAATGACACCAAGAAAGTACCTATGTACTTTGGAATTGATGCTTGAAATAATTAATCCAAAACAGACTAGTTCAAGAATAACTAGTGTGGAAAAACGTTCTATTTTAGTCCATACACCTACTGGTTCTTTTGCTCAAAGCTCACAATACAGCAACAATGGGCAAAATTCCTTTTGGGCAAATTCAAATATCTTAGATAGATAAGTGGAAACACTTAAAATTATCAACTATGCTCTGAGAAATAACTTTAGCAAAACAGATCTTACCCCCTATATTTTAGGGAACAACTAGTAGATGACCAGTGTGCACTTCGAAGATGATTTCTCCTTGATGCCTAGACTAAATGCCTTGAAATTTTTATAGCCCAAAGCAGACATCAAGATGGTTCCAACAAGCCATAGATTATGTACAATGGTTGAGTATCACTAAGAAATGACCAGAAGAGTTTACAGTTCTGAGTAGTCATAATAGAGAAGTAGACACATATGTTCAATGAGCTATATGTATTATAGAACATAATTGTACAGAGTTACTGACATTGTAATGATGCTCAATAATGATGAAATGAGTAAGCTATAATGTGAGCTACTCAAATTCTACAAATGATCAAGGAGTGAGCTCCGAATAAGTCACTAATCCACGAGATTTTCCAAAACCTTTTTATATAAGTTTCTTCTAATTTTGAATTCTGAATTCAAACATTGGATCCAATCAAAAAGTGACTCCACTGATTTAGGAGTTATTCCCTCATCTTGAAGTCATAGCTAATATTCCTCCTAACTCTAGGAGTTATAAGCTTTTACAAGATTCTCCAAATAATTACTGTTTTACAATGGTAAATGATCAAGCAGTTACAAGCTATAGTTCACATGAATCATCAAGTGCTAGTTGCACACAATGTCTTTCATGCTAAGCCAAATGTGTAGGCTTGAACATTTGCACCAACAATTCATGGGTCCACAAAGGTCCATGTGGATATGGGCTAAAGGGTTCCTAGCTCTTGTCAATGCTTCCTTTGGAAGGAGAGCCCTATGTTGCTTGCCTTGAGTGAAAGCCTAGAATTGCCCAAGCTTCGGAAATCCTCTCACTATCTATGATGAAGAAATTGTTGGTAAATAGAAGGTGTGGACATATCTTTGGTGCCACAAACTAGATATTGATTCCTTAGATAGAAAACAAGATAATGTATAATATACTAATGCTTATGCCAAAACTAAGACATGGTGGCCAAAGGCTCTTCACACAGATGATTGGTTGTATTCACACCTTAACAACATGAACCCCTAATGAGTCAGAATGAAACGACCTATGGGCCTTCTGCCTCCATGCGACATTGCTCCATCAGGCATTTGCTAATTGCGGAAGATTCCCCATGACTACCTCCTGTAGGAGTCCGGGCCATATCTCAGTCCCAATGTGGCTGATCATCCTCTCAGGTTGGCTATTGATCATCGTCTTGGTAAACCATTACCTTACCAACTAGCTAATTAGACACAAGTCCCTTTGTTTCCTTTGCTTCCCTAGAGAAAAAAATAGGTATAGAAAAGAAAAATCTTGCAATTCAATTAGCTTTATGTCTTTTGTATGAGGATCAATGACTTTGATAGAGGTGTTATCAAACAACACCTGTTTGTTATGATCGGTAATTGCTTTTACTAACAGCAAGTTCATGCATAAATTGGGAACAAATAACACATTTGAAAGATATTTGCATTCCCCTTGAGCGTTGGTGATCTACACTTTGTCTTTCCCTTCTATAGGTAGACTTTTGTTATTTCCAAGGTACACTTCACTTGTCAGTGTGCTCTTCAAGTTCTTGAAAAGAATCTTTATCTTTACACATGTGTGAGGTCGCTCCACTGTCAAAGATCCATTCATGAGGGGAGCTAGATGTAACTAGAGCATTTGCCTCGGTAGAGATAAAGAGTCCTTTGCCAGAGCAATGTGACCTGTGTTGCGAAGGTTTGGATGAGTGCTTGGAACTAGAAGCCTTTGAGATACGTTTCTTCTTGTAGCAGAATTTCTCTAAATGATCCATTTTTCTAGAGAAGTTACAATTATACTTCTTGGAGGAAGTAGTCAATCCTAGCTTGGGTCCATTGCTCGTATGGTGACTAGTATTTTTTCCTTTGTTATAAGGTCCTCTGGATTTCATTGCAGTCTCTTGGGAGGAGGTCGACTGTAGCTCAGTGATGAGTAGCACCTCCTTTAATGTCAATCCGGGAAGACGTGAGGATGGTATGAAGACCTCGAGCAAGTGGCAGCACAAGTGCGTGAGTGAGAAGCACACAAACATGCACACACATACACACACACGCGCACACACAGCAAGACAAAGAGTGAGAAGCAATGGAGTTCTTAGATTACTTTAAAAAAGCTCTTACAAGTTTGTTTCAATTACAATCTAACCTCAAAAATGAGCTCTCTAGCTCCTTTTATAGTTTTTGACTAGCTTTGGCCCTGTTCAGACCTAGTGTCCGGCCTAGTTAAAAATTAGGTTCCAGGGCTTATTTGAGGGCTCAAACGAGATCTAAAAATTACGAAAATTGGTAAGCAACTACTTCTAAGGCTCCTCAAGCTCGAGGACTCCTCGGCTTGCACAAAATGGAGCTACAAAAAGGTGAACATGGTATTTACAAGGGTTGTTAGTGATGAGAATCACTTTTAATTTGTGTAAGGATTTTGAAAAATTAAAGGGTTGCCTTAGTGCTAGATCTGTGTGAATGCTCGTACTTGCTTCTTCATGAAGAAAATTATTGGCCTACTTGCCAGATCGTCGTTGACTCCCTTGTCTGCTTGTGCCTTCTCTCCCTTTTGACTCTCTTCTCTGACTGCCATGCCTCGTCAGTCCTTTAGTTCCTTGTCTGCTGCTAACACCCCCCCCTCTCTCGCGTCTGTCGTCCCTGACAGACCCTTGTTGTGTGGGTTTTTGGATGTAGTACTCAATGACATCTTGCGCTAAGTGATGTTCGGCAATCCTCAATCCTTTGGCCAAGTCTGTGAGTAGAGCATCCCAATCTACCGGCCCGGGAACCTCTGGATGTGACATACGTACCTTGTCTGAATGGAGAGCTTGTTCCACTGCAAACAATTGTAATAAATGTGAGGGCCTGGGAATGAAAATCTCTGAGTGATATTCCCAGAACCCGGTGACAAACATCTCTTCAAATGTCTGTTTGAAGCAGGCCGGTAGGTACTTTATGCGGGCATGCCATGCATAAACCACATTAATAGAGGGCGTTGTGCTCATGTCATAAACAAGATCGTGATTGCCTTCATTGAATCCGAGCGCAGAGAGGTGAGGTTCCTTAACATTCTTGAAGGTCCGGAAGGTTACTATCATGAGTTCAAAAATTTTAAGACACATCTCTGTCATGGCATCTGGTATGTTTTTGAACCTGACACCCCAATGCCGAATTGTCGATATCATATACCCTACGGTAGGTTGACCTTTAGGTGGTGCTAAGTAGACATAGTTGAGCCACTTCTCACATCTTTTGGTTGTTAGTACCATCTTTGTGTATTTTGGCCACGGGTTCTTCATATTATCGAGGACCATTGTCTCTTTCTCCGTAGGAATGTGCATACCTTTCAGGTCGAGAGCTTCTCTTACCAAGTTGATAGTCAAGCGGAAACGCTTCAGCTCGTTGCCCCTTGTGAGTGATGGGAGTACAAAGGAGCTGTATCCTTTTTTGTCTTTGCTTGGAGTGAGGGTGCTAATCAAGTATGAGCACCTTAGAAAATCGGGCTTTGGTAGTTGGAACTTGAAATAATCATAGAGCCCAGCCTTCTTCCATATCGGCTTCAGTCCTTCGTTATTCTGTAGCTTTTCAAACTCCCTGGTAAAGAAGTGGTATCTGCCCCAACATCCATTGAATTCTACCTCGGACTCCCACATGTATGTGCCTTCACCCAGAGGTCCCGCAACGTCACTGAACCAGTGTGAGGTTTTGCCCACCGGCATTGTGTGACCCTGTGGAGGATTCTGAATCGGTATGGCATGTAATGCCCTTAATGCCGCTGGTCGTTCCTTTAATTCCTCCTCGATCGGAAGGCTTTCAATGTCCACAACTTGGGGGCTGGTGCCTGCCTGGGAGCTAGTTCCTATTGTATCTGCCATACTTCTTGTTGCCTGTCTCTGTGAGAATATACAAACATGTGTTAACATTGTACAAGACAAGAGAGAATCGTTGTTGTTCCCATTACAACATTAACATGAGGGTCGGGAGAGATTAATGGGCTAGTAAGTGCTCGGTGCGAGTGTGTGTGTGGTTAGGAGTTCGGACGACCTAAGAGCTAAGTGGAATGATGTAGTGTGATAGTGATGTGGTTAGTAGGTTGACATGGATTTACAAATGGGGTCCGGGGGTTTGTTACAAGTCTTAGGCTGCCAAATGCAGTGGATGGTTTTTGCTCTTGGTTTCGTAGAGACTCTCGACAGCTTTATAGGTGAGTCGGCTTGAAAATGAGGCCTTTTAGGGACCCATTTACCAGTGATTCTGTTCGTGCTCATGGACCTTAGTGTGTTCCTAAGTGTTGAAAACGAGTGGATGCCGGCTGTGCGAGTGAATGGATCATGCTGTCTAGGGTGTGGCCTTGGTGTAGCTATTTGAGCCCGCAAACAAGCCTTAGGCACCCAAATTTGTCTTGATTGTGGGCTAGCCTTCATCGACTTCTTGGGCACCCAAATAGACTTCACGTTAGCAGAAGAACTTCGGAAAGACTTCTTATTAGTGTCGTGCCGTTGGTTACGAATAAGAGGCTTTGCCCATGTGGTTGGCTTGAGTGCAACAAGGTGTTCGCCTTTCCGCACCCACACTTGTTTCACTAGCTGAGACATTTTGCTGCGCAGGTACTTTTGATTTCCGACATAGGTAGTACTCTGCTTCTTCTGCCTTTGATCCACCTTTGGTTGCTGCCTCCCTCTGGCCTTTGGAAAAGAAGGGAGTTCCGTTGTGGTTCTGACTCCTTTTTTGAGATCTTCATTCTTCTGCATCACATAGCCTTGGACAAGAACAGCATGGTCAACTTCATGTGCACTCCTGGAGGGACCAGGAGTCTGTGCCTTTCCTAGTTCCTTGAGTGCTCTCTTATTTAACTCCATTGTAATTCTAGTCTGATTCACCCATACCTGAAGAAGTCCACTTCTTAGGTTTAAGTTGACTGCTTGGTCATAAATCCAGTCTTGACCCAGGACAAGGGGTTCCGTGAGGTCCTCGTCTTGACATACTAGTACTTTAACTGTCATTGCCTCATCATGAATATAGAGGGGAAGTTCCACCTCGCCCATGCAAGGGGTTTCCACACCTCCCAATCCTATGAGATATGCTTCCACAGGATTGACAGTTAACTGCAACTCTTGACAGTAAGACAATTTAACAGCACTAGTGGCTGCACCTGAGTCAATCAAGGCTCTTACAGTCCTTCCACTCTTTCCTTGTCCTATATCTAAGGTTATGAAGGGACGTCGATCAGTTATCCTATGTGAGCTAACACCTGAAACTTCACACATAGCCACGTCATAGCCTTGATCCGCATATGCATCTTGCCTAGGGTGCTCTCTACCTTGTCTTCTTAATTTCATTCTCCGGATGCGCTCAAGGGCTTCTGCTTGAGCTTCTTCTCGAATTCGCTTTTCTTCCTCTTTGTGTTTCTTAGCAGTGTTGAGTCGACTTAGCATTTCCTCTGTGAGAGGTTCCTGATACAACTTGACTCTGCAACCACTAATATAGTTTGGGAGAACATCACCCTCTAAAGTGGCTAGTTGTACTGCTCCACTCATGGAGATCCTATTGATGATCATAGGTCCGTAGCCTCTCTTTTCTAGCTTCCTTGCATGTTGTTTCAATGTGTAGACTAAAACTAGATCTCCTGCTTTCAAGCCCTTATCCTTCACATGGGCATCAAAGTATGCTTTCTGTCGCTTCTTAGCTGCATATATCCCTGCAGCTGCTCTCAGTCGTGTTTCTCCTAATCGTTCAAGGTCAAAAAGTCTAGAGGAGAGTTCATGACCCGTCCATTCGTGCTCTTGTGATACTTTCAATGTAGGTATCAAGAAGTCAAAGGGTAGCACCGCGTTTTGGCCAAATACCATCTGAAAGGGGGTGGCTTGGAGTACCGTTTTGTAGGCGACTCGGTATGCCCAAACAGCATGATGTAGCTGTTTGTCCCAATCAGAGCGTTTATTATTCACTAATTTTGTCAGTACATTGCATAAGATCTTATTGGTGCTCTCAGCTTGTCCATTAGCTTGAGGGTGATAGGGGGCAGACTTCTTATGTATTACCAAGAATTCTTGGAGTAGATTTTCAATCACTTCGTTCAAGAAGTGAGTGCCTCTATCACTAACTAGCTCTATAGGTAGCCCGTATCTAGTGAATACATTTTCAAACAAGAATTTAGCACTTGTTTGAGCATCGTTCTTCGTTGTAGCTTTTACCTCTACCCATTTAGTTAGATAGTTTGTTACAACAATCATGTATTCTGCATGAGAACCCTTAGCTGGGGGATTAATAGGACCTACGAAGTCTATTCCCCACTTAGAGAATGCACGTCCACCCATCATAGGTTTCAGTGGCATCTCATCTTTACGTACAGGATACTGAGTTCTCTGACAGACATCACATCGTTTCACATAGGTATGTGCATCCATGTGAAGGGTCGGCCACTGTTGAGGGAGAGACAAGTAAAAAGAAGAAAAAAAGAAGACAACGAAAGAAGCAGCTTCACTAAAAAGAAAGATTTGAAGATACATCTCTGCAGGAAGCCCCGCAGGGGCGCACACACCAAGGAAAAGCACGCAGCTAAAAGGAGGAATCAGGGCCAACAAGTATCACATAGGTGGATGCTTCAACCTCTTGAGTTACAGAGGATTCAGATCAAGGCTTACGAGCTACATCCGCATATGTGCACTAATGGCGTGCGTGGCAAACCAAATCAATCGGCTTGGAGTAATGCAACCAGGTCCAATGTGTGCAACCAGGATAAATCAGAGCGCCTCTAAAACGTAATGCAAGATCAAGAATCAAGTAACACTACCCACGGGACGCGTTCGCGAAGCAAAGTCTGTCAAGGGACGACAGAGACGAAGAGGGGGAGAGTGTTGCAGAGCTAAAGAGCGCACAAAGCAGAGAAAAAGACGGGCCCCAAAATTTTTCCGATTTGGACTACATATTTTTGTATCATATTCATTCTTGTAATATATTTCCCCTTGTAAAGGCACTAGAGGAGTCCTCTAGATGCATCCCCACAGAAAAGTAGAGAATACCCATGTACAATAGTAGGAAATTAGTCTCTTAGTGAATAAAGTGCCGGTCACTTGTGTGAAAGGACCATTTTTAGGGCACTAGTATATAAGTCAAATGTGACTCTTTGTAAAGGACTTTTTGCCATTGTGAGAATAGAGAGCACAGAAATTCGAATTTGTGTCTTCCTCCCTCCTTATCTTCTTCTTCGTGAGCTTGTATGCATGTGTATTGCTTGGAAAGAGTGCTTGTGAGTGTTGTCTATCCTTGAGAGTGTTTTTTTGCTGTAGGAAAGGTGTGTGCGAAGTGTAGGAAGTGCTGAAGTGTAGGAAAGTGTTCCCGCGACTCAGTATTTCGCTTGTAACTTGAAGTAGGAGCGTTAGAATTGAGTGAAACCACTGCCATTGGATGCGTCTTCTCGAGAGCTTCGAAACGCATATGCTATTCGCTATATTTGAAGTTCGGAGCTGGGAGAAAAGTCCAAAATACTGACGGCTGCTGCACCAAGTATCGTTTCGCCTTGACCAACAGTTGGAGCTTGTTTGGATAAGTCTTTGCCTCATTTACATTCTTTGAGTAGTTCATTTGCATTGACCATTACATGATTGCATGTCCTCATACACTCGGCTAGGTTTGTATACTCTTTGGATTGATAATTAAAAGCGTGTATCCCCACTATATGCACTTGTGAGGGGATTGAGGTATAGTCTCTTTCTCCGCAAGTCCCTAAGTTGATACTTAGGTCAACACACCAACTTAGGGACTTGCGGAGAAAGAGACTATACCTCAATCCCCTCACAAGTGCATATAGTGGGGATACACGCTTTTAATTATCAATCCAAAGAGTATACAAACCTAGCCGAGTGTATGAGGACATGCAATCATGTAATGGTCAATGCAAATGAACTACTCAAAGAATGTAAATGAGGCAAAGACTTATCCAAACAAGCTCCAACTGTTGGTCAAGGCGAAACGATACTTGGTGGAGCAGCCGTCAGTATTTTGGACTTTTCTACTAGCTCCGAACTCCAAATATAGCGAATAGCATATGCGTTTCGAAGCTCTCGAGAAGACGCATCCAATGGCAGTGGTTTCACTCAATTCTGACGCTCCTACTTCAAGTTACGAGCGAAATACTGAGTCGCGGGAACACTTTCCTACACTTCAGCACTTCCTACACTTCGCACACACCTTTCCTACAGCAAAGAAACACTCTCAAGGATAGACAACACTCACAAGCACTCTTTCCAAGCAATACACATGCATACAAGCTCACGAAGAAGAAGATAAGGAGTGAGGAAGACACAAATTCGAATTTCTGTGCTCTCTATTTTCACAATGGCAAAAAGTCCTTTACAAAGAGTCACATTTGACTTATATACTAGTGCCCTAAAAATGGTCCTTTCACACAAGTGACCGGCACTTTATTCACTAAGAGACTAATTTCCTACTATTGTACATGGGTATTCTCTACTTTTCTGTGGGGATGCATCTAGAGGACTCCTCTAGTGCCTTTACAAGGGGAAATATATTACAAGAATGAATATGATACAAAAATATGTAGTCCAAATCGGAAAAATTTTGGGGCCCGTCTTTTTCTCTGCTTTGTGCGCTCTTTAGCTCTGCAACACTCTCCCCCTCTTCGTCTCTGTCGTCCCTTGACAGACTTTGCTTCGCGAACGCGTCCCGTGGGTAGTGTTACTTGATTCTTGATCTTGCATTACGTTTTAGAGGCGCTCTGATTTATCCTGGTTGCACACATTGGACCTGGTTGCATTACTCCAAGCCGATTGATTTGGTTTGCCACACACGCCATTAGTGCACATATGCGGATGTAGCTCGTAAGCCTTGATCTGAATCCTCTGTAACTCAAGAGGTTGAAGCATCCACCTATGTGATACTTGTTGGCCCTGATTCCTCCTTTTAGCTGCGTGCTTTTCCTTGGTGTGTGCGCCCCTGCGGGGCTTCCTGCAGAGATGTATCTTCAAATCTTTCTTTTTAGTGAAGCTGCTTCTTTCATTGTCTTCTTTTTTTCTTCTTTTTACTTGTCTCTCCCTCAACACTGCCCCCCTCCTGGACTCTGTCGTCCCCGACAGGCTTTTTGTGGCGACGTGTATAGGTTTGAATGGCTTGTTGCTCTCTTTGATTTAGCAGATTAGCGTGACATAGCATGAACTCCTTCCATTGTCGAGACTTTACTACGTCCTCTGGTGCCTGTCTATGGTCAGCAAAGAAACTGATCTCATAGGCCACCAGTCGTGCATTCAAATTGGAGGTCATTTTAATAAAAATTTCTGAATCCAATTCAAAGAAGCCCGTAAAGAATGCTTCTTCAAAAGTCTGCATATATGTCGATGGCAGAAACATGAGACGAGAAAAATATGCCATAATGGTTAACCGGCTGGGAATAGTAGATAAATCAAAAATTAAAGCCTCTGATCCCTGCGTAATGCCGATGAAATTCAGAAATGTATACTGTGCATGTTGGAACACTTTAATTACTGTAAGGAACATGCTAAATATTTTATTTGTCATTTTGACTGCTAGGTCTGGAACGGTAGCATATCTTGCAAGCCAAAATTCCATGGTTTTGACCATGTATTCCTCTGTCGGTAGGTAGTTGTGTGGTGGACTAGGTAATAGCGGATAATTTAGCCATTGGTTATTAATGCTACCTTGTCGCTGGCCTTCCCAAAATTGCATCCATGCTCTTCGACGGGGTAGTGGGCAAAATGATGGGTTTACTTGAAGCTCATACGGGGATGCTTCCCACTGTACCCGTAGTGTAGGGTGCTTTTCCAAGAGCTTTCTTCTCCAAATTGGATCTGCTGCCTCAAACTCTACTTGAGTATAGTCAAAAGTATCATACCAAAAATGGAGATTGTGATCAGGTTCCTTATTTGTCGTATGCTTTATGTAATGCCTAGTTTGTTCCTTCAAAAGCCCGTATGGTACATTGAATGGCCTTAGTATTTGCTCAAGTTGCTTGCTGTCGATTTGAGCCTCTTTCATTAATTTGATGATTTGATCTTCAAATTCTACCGTAAGCTGGGACACCAGTAGTGCCCTTTCTGGTCTGCTCAGTTCTGTAATTTTTCGTGTGTTAGGTTCTAATGGAACCTCCTTTTCCGCCCTTATTGGTGAATGATACGAGGGGGGAGAGAGAGGACGTACCTCTTCCTCCACAGTAGCCGAGGTCCCTGGCGAAACTACTGGTGTCCCCTGTTGTGCTCGCTGCTCTAATTGCTCCTGAAGCTGTTTGATTAAATCATCTTTTTGTTTGTTTTCCTCTTCGGCCTTAGCAATAGTTGCTTGATGTTTCATTAACTCTTGGGCCACAATGTTCATGTGCTCTGTGTCTTCCTTGCACTGTCGCAGGTAGTTATTTTCTGCTTTTTTCCATTTTATTCTGAGGGCCGCTGTGTCCTCCATATACCTCTTTTCCCAATCTGTTATGACATCTTGCTCCTGTCTGAGCTGGTCTTGTAATTTAGTGATCTGTTCTTCCAGGTTCTTGACATTTCTTTGTGGGTCCTCAGCAATTGCCAATGGCTGATCGCTAATGAGAGCTGTCATTAATTCTTTATTCCGTTGTCTCATGTTGTCAGCTTCCTCCATACTGGCTTTGAGCTGAGACTCTAAGATTTTACTGTGTGCTTGAAGACGTGTCTTCTCAGTCTCACTCATCTCTAATTTCTTTGTTAATTCCTGGACTTGGTCTTTCAATTTTGTTTGCTCCCGCTCTAGCATGTTGTGTTGTGATTTGACCTCTTGAAGTTCCTTCTCTTTTGTTAGAGTTTGTGCTTGCACCTTGGATAATTCTTCAGAAAGATGTTCATTTGCCCTTTTCAGTTCCTTCTTGTCTCGCATAGCTTGGTCGTAATCTTCATCAGCATCAAGCATTAATTGTTGTGTATCTAGAGCCGTTCGAATCATATCTTGCACAACAGGTTTGAGCTGAGCTATGTCTACATTTAGCCATGTCTTTGCTATTTCAGGAGTCTCTCCTGTTTGCACATCTCTGCCTTCTGCTACCTGGAGTGTCTCGTTATGCGGTTGTCTAACCTGCAGTTGTATCTTGGGTTCCTCATCTTCTACTTTTGCTTCATTCTTTTTAGTAGCACTCCCCTGAAACGTGACATCCATTGGGGAAGGTTCTGCCACAACCTTGATTGGTGTGAATGGTTCTTCCGTTTCTATATCCTTATCTTCATTCTCCTTTTTCGAAATCTCTTCATCTGTCTTTGTGCTTGTGGTTTTCTGATTCACTTTTATTTCTTGATCTATCGGCTTGAGGCCTTCTGGTTCTTCACCATAATCCACTTCATTTAATTCGGTCCATTGCCCATCATCTTTGGATTCGCTTCGAATATCCACATCCAACAATGATGTGTCCTTTTCTTCTTTGTCCTGAGTTGATGAGCTGGAATTGTCTAATCCGATTTCGCGGTATCGGTGAACTTTAGTGAGTCTTCTTTTTGTTTTTGACTCCTGTTGTGACTGCTGATAATGATGACCTTGCACTGGTAAGTTGATTTGTCCCTCCGTATATTTGTGCGTCTCTTCGAGTGCTTTAGTCAATTCTTCCTCCGTGATTTGTTTCTGTCCCTCAAGGGTCACCTTGGGAAGTACGTGGACTCTTTTTGTCATAGGTCCTCCTTCTTCATCTGGCTTGACTTCTCTTAGTCTTTTTGTGCCTCTCATTCTTGGCTGAGAACTGGTCCCTGCCTCTTCAATACCTGTAGCGATTTTCTTCTTTTTGGGAACTATGGCGGATTTCACGTATTTAGCTAGCCCTTCTGAGGTTGGCATCTCCCTTAAACAATTCTTCATATCCAAAGCTTCATATATCAGCAATGTTAAAGCTGAACTGCCATTCAAAAATTTCTTCTGGCCCCATTTCTTTTGGGCTTCAAACAATCGTTCTTGTACATACCCTGTCAGATTTACCTTGTTGCCAATCTGTCTTATGGCATGGGATAGTAACTGAACTACTATCTTCTGAGGTGCAGTGTACCTGTGCATGCTTGGAAAACAGAAATGTTGATGCACCAATCTGACTGCATCTTCGATGTCTATCCTGTTGATTTCTAGGAATGATCTTTTCTTTGGGTCGTGGCATTCATCCTTAATGTTAGTAATGCCCTCCTGACTCCATCCAAAAGCTTTATTGATCAATTCATGTGTGAATTGAATCATCTTCCACTTGCCTACTTTATCCAATACCTGTGCTTCTGGAATTGATATCTTTGTTGCAGCAGGTTGCATAGTATTCATTACTTGAGTGCACCGCTGAAAGTCTGGTACATAAATAGGCAATTTCAGAAATGCTTCTATTCCTGCCTGGGTCCATACGTCCTCGATATGTGGTAATCCTTGTACTATCGTTTTGAAATCCTGAGACATGATAGGGAAACAATGATCCCTGTCCATAATCTTTATTGTTGCCATGAAGAGAAGTTCTGACACAGGTTGGTCATCTCGGAACCAATGGCCTCTTACTCTTGTGATCGACTCTAATGGAAAAAGTTGGACTTCTTCCTCTTGAGTGGCTTCAGAATTTGTTGATGACATCTGCACTCAATACAGAGTGTGAATTAGTGGCCATATATTATCAGAAATGTTCCTTTATTTGTCTTAAGCTTGACATTGCTCCGAGTGAGTGGTGTCGTCCCTTTCCCGTGGGTGTGAGAAAGGTAATACCTGGATTGTTTTTTTATGTATTTTTATATTTTTTTGCTGAAAAGAAAACATAAATGTTAGTCCATAGCCGAAGCGGTAATTATGTTTATAGTATATTCCTTGATGTATGTACAAGTGCTCTCCTATTTCCCATGAGGAAAATGTGCTTGACTATTCTGAAATAGAAGAAATATGTGCCGAATGCTTGGCCTTGTAATGTGGCCCTATCATGCATACTTTGGGTCTTGACAACTCCTCATGTGTGTAATTGGATTTTGTAGCTCTATGCATACAAGTTGCAGGATCCTTTGGCACCCAAATCTGCTTCATTTGGTGGGGATGTTCTTCCTTCGAAACCTTCTTGATAAATGTGGTTCTTCCCTTATAGTGCGTTTGCTCTGTCTGCTTTTGAAATTTCGTCCTTCTTTGTGTTGCAGCTGCAGACTCCTTCTTTTTCCAATAGGTCTTCCTTCTTGGCTGGTGTACCTGTTGACCATGTTGATGGTGATTGCCCTTCTGAGGATGCTCATTGTTTTGGTTGGTCGTCCTTGAAGTACATGACTTTGGGATCCATATTTGTGTTCGATCAGGTTGTGCAGTTATCACTTTCTTTGGAATCCATATGCTAGTGAGTCGCGGTTGACTGAAGTGTTCGAAATTCTTTGTCTTCTTATTCGATTGGACACGCTGATGTCGAAGACTTTTCTGTTGTTGAAGATATGCCTTCTTTTGATCCTTTCTTATCCAAGCTAGCGTAGAATGTGGAATAGGGTATACTCTCATAGGTGTAGGCTTCAATTCTTTCATAGTAATATGCTCTCTTGTGCATTGTGGTTCACTGGGCTTGATTTCGTGTTCATGTGCACTCTTGTGACTCTCTATACTCAAAGATGGAATGCACACAGAGCTCACGGTATTCTCCCAAGGAGTACTTGACGATGGGGTTTCTATAGTGCTAGTGAACATACGATTATGACTTTGTTCATTGGAATGAACTTCTGGCTCTATATTAGCGGCTTTGAGTGGTCGTTCGTCTAGCAAACTAAATACCTCACGATGTCCTATTCTGGCAGAGATGTATCCTAAAGCCAATTGAATGGTTACCTCATATTCATAGATCCAATCTTGACCTAACACAACATCTTCAAGCAGATCCTGATCCTGACACACTAAGAGTCTCTGTTCCATAGTGTTGTTCCCCATATGTAAAGGTAAGGTTATCTCACCTATACATTGAGTAATTTTTCCTCCTATTCCTATCAATTGTGCCATTGATGGGCGTAACTCCTCTTTAAGTCTCTGAGACAAAGAAAATCTAATGCAGCATATGGCTGCTCCTGTGTCTATGAGAGCATCCACTAAGTGGTACTCTTTTCGTCCTGCTCCCAGATTCAAGTATGGTTGTCTTCTTTGTTGCCCTGAGTTGTCAGTGGCTCTAAAATTAGCCATCGGGATGAGTTCTTCTCCGTGACGATATCTTTCATCTCGCTCTCTCATCCACTCTTTTCGTTTCTTTATCCTTTCCAATGCTTCTTGTCTCGCCTCTTCTCGTATTCTCTCCTCTTCTAGGCGTCTATTTTTACCTTTGAGTAACCGTGACATAATTTCGTCAGTTAATGGTTCTAGGTATTTCTTTACTCTACACCCGCTGATGTAGTTTGGTAACACATTTCCATCTAGAGTTGCTAAGCTGATGGCTCCACCTGTAGATATACGATTAATGATTAGTGGACCATATCCTCTCTTCTGCAACTTCTTAGCATGTTGTTTCAAAGTGTATACCAGAACTAAATCTCCTTCTTTCAGTTGTTTGTCCTTGATATGCGCATCAAAATATGCTTTTTGTCGTCTTTTAGCAGCATAAATACCCGCTACCGCTTGTAACCTAGTTTCATGAAGTTTTTGTATTTGGTCCAATTGTGCTGATAATTCATGTCCGGTCCACTCATAAGTAGTTGCAACTCTAAGAGTGGGAATCAAGAAATCAATTGGCAAAATAGCGTTTTGTCCATATACTAAGTTAAAAGGAGTAGTGCCTATTGCAGTTTTATAGGCTACTCGAAATGCCCATAAAGCATGGTGTAACTGCTTATCCCAATCTGATCTACCATTGTTAACGATTTTGGTAAGAACAGTACACAAGATTTTATTTGAACTTTCTGCTTGTCCATTTGCTTGTGGGTGATAAGGAGCAGATTTCTTATGAATTACTAAGAATTCATTCAACAATGCTTCTATCACTTCATTAACAAAGTGCGTACCTCTATCACTCACAATCTCAATAGGTAGTCCAAATCTAGTGAAGACGTTCTCGAAGAGAAACTTGGCTGTAGTTCTCGCGTCATTTTTCTTTGTTGCTTTTGCTTCAACCCATTTGGTCAGGTAATCTGTGGCTACAATTATGTATTCGGCATGTGACCCTTTTGCTGGTGGGCTAATAGGTCCTATGAAGTCTATTCCCCACTTCGTGAAAGCTCTAGCACTCATCATGGGTCTAAGTGGCATCTCATCTCTTTTAATAGGATATTTCGTTCGTTGACAAGTATCACACCGTTGCACATATGTCATGGTGTCTTGATGTAGAGTTGGCCACCACATTCCAGCAAAGAGGATCATTTTTGCTGTTTTGTCTGCAGAGAAGTGTCCTCCTGCAGCTCCTGTATGGGCCATCTCTAAGACAGAGAGATATTCATTTTCATGAATGCACATTCTTAATTGGTTAACTTTCCCGCGTTTAAAGAGTTGTTTTCCTATGATGGCATAATCCTTACTCTGTTCTTCAAGAGCACGCTTCCTTGCCAAGGTAGCTCCGTCAGGGTACTCTCGAGTTTTCAAGAACTTTACTAGAGGCATGCTCCACCTTGGTGCTATTGTAGAATAGCATAATGTAGAGTTCTCATCTGGGATTTGTTCTTGACAGGTTTGACAGGTTGACACATAGTTATGTGCATCTCGTTGCATGGTTGGCCAATATATGCCAAATCTCTTAAGTGCTTGCCACGTTCCATTTGCATTCAAATGAGTGTTCCATTGATTTATGTGTGCTTTCTGAAGCCACATTTCTTGTTCCTCTTCTTCCACGCATCTCATTAATAATCCGCTTGAATCCTGGTGATACAAACTTCCCGCAATGATGTGAAGGTTTTTGGTCCTCCAGAGATCTTGCGTTTGGTTTGGCGTGATCCCATCTTTAGGTCCATGTGTAAGTATCGGGATCAACTTTTCTGCCCACTGAGGACATACTTCCAGGTTAAAAAGATAAGTATCTGGTAGGTCATCGGGTACTCCTATGGGCGGTTCTCCATGGGTCATACGAGATAAGTGGTTTGCTCTTATGTGGGTGTTTCCTTTCTTGACTATTACCTCAAAATCAAATTCCATTAGCAATAAAAACCATCGTACTAGTCGTCCTGTATTACAAGGCTTGTTGACTAAGTACAATAGGGCTTGATGATCAATGAAGAATTTGAATTTGGTTGCCAGTAAGTAATGTCTGAATTTCTTGACTGCGTATACCATCCCTAGGCCTTCTCTCTCCGTGGTAGTATAATTGCGTTCTGCTTGATTTAACTGTCTACTGGCATAGGCTATAGGGTGGTCTAATTTTCCTGTGTCAGCTGGTTGAGCTAAGATGCAACCAATGGCAAACTTGGAAGCATCCACATGAACGTGAAACGGTTTATTCCAATTGGGGACTCGAAGAATGGGTGCTGAACTCAGTCGACTCTTTAACTCATTAAACGCTTTTTCACATTCTTCGGTCCAATTGAATAGAGTTAATAATGCATAAAGAGGTCTAGCAATTATGGCGTACATATGTATGAATCTTCGATAGTATCCACAATATCCCATAAATGCTTGAACTTCTTTAGCAGTTTTAGGTCTTGGTAAATTCAAAATTACTTTAATTTTGTCTTCATCCGTTGAAATTCCATTCTTAGAGACAATATGTCCTAAGATTTTCCCTTGTCGCACCATGAAGACACATTTTTCAGGATTGAGGCATACTCGATATTGTCGACATTTAGCAAAAATCTTCTCCAGTTCAGGGATGTGCTCTGATCGTATAGCTGAATATGTACACAGATCATCCACGTACACCTCCATGCTTTTTCTCAGAAATTCTTTGAACACATGACACATCAATCTTTGGAAAGTAGCTGGGGCATTCGTTAAACCAAAAGGCATGACTCTAAAGGCGTATACTCCCCATTCAGTTGCAAATCCAGTCTTATGTTGGTCCTCAGGAGCAATGGCTACCTGATTATACCCTAAAAAGCCATCCAGAAAACTATAAACTTCTTTCCCTGCTACCCTTTCCAAGAGATGATCAGTGATTGGTAAGGGATAGCTATCCCTTATGGTTGCGGCGTTCACTTTTTTCAAATTGATGCACACTCTTAACTTCCCATTTTTCTTTGGTACAACCACCAAGGGTGATACCCATTCCGTGTGCTCAATTTCGTAGATGAATCCAGCATCTAACAACTTATCTATTTCTTCTTTTATCTTGGCTGAATACACGTCATTATAAGTATATGGTCTCTGTTTCGAAGGTTTGGCTTCGGATGTCATGGGGATTCTATGCGCACATATAGATGGATCTACTCCTTTTAAGTCCTTATAAGTCCAAGCAAAGACATCCCGGTATTCTCTTATGAGTCGAATTAACTCTTGTTCTTCTTCTAATGAGACATCCTGTCCTATGAAGGTACATCGTTCCTCTCCTCCTTCCATAGTTACAACTATTTTCTTGGTTTGTTCCTTATTATCATATGCTATTCCAGGTTGTGCTTCTCTTTTAGGCATTTGAATAGCAATTTTCCTCTCCTCTACCTCGTATTTTTTAAAATGGGCTGGTACCTCAAATTGGTCTTGGGGTTTGTTCTCTTCATCTTCTAATTCCCTTTCAACTTCTAATTCCCCTTTTTGTGTGAGTTCCTTATGTTTTTCATTGGCAGTGATCTTTCTGTTGGTGGTACTAATCCCTAGATCCATGGGTTCTGGTTCCATTTCAATGCTCTCGTAGTCCTCCTTCCAGTCTTTCTCGATCACTTCTCCTTCTTCTGCTTCCTGAAGGACTACCATATACAGACTAACATCATAACCCTCCTCATCAATACATTCGTTCATGGTTACTACTTCTTCGTTTACACAGACATCGAGGGTAGCTAAGATTTCCATCCAACCGTGAGGTTCGAATTCTTCATCTGGAAAAACTTGTGGCATATAGGCTGGATCTTGTACAGACCTCTCTATTCCTTGTTTCTGCTGCCATCCCTTTCTTCTCTCTTCTTCCTTCTTTGCAGCTTGACATATCCATAGATGAGTGTCCTCGTTCATCCAGGATTGATCACTAGAACCTGTACTATGGACCGATTGATCATCTTCCTCTTTATGGATTTGATTCCATTGCAGAGGTGGCACATCTCGATAAGTGTATGTATGTAGGTTTATCCTAGTGGTGGTTCTTGCGTGTTGTAGATATACTGCATCTTTTCCCCAATCTTGTACGACCTTTAGCTGTCTCATGAAAGGCCTTCCCAAGATCATTTCATAATTGCTTGGTCTTTCGAAGTGACAAATTGCTAAAGTATGTTCAAATTCCACTCCACACGTGGTGAAGACTACTCGTTCCAACAATCCTAAGGGTCTTTCCGTATGTCCATCTGCCATTTGTATTTTCATGCGTGTTGGTCTTAATGCTGGTTGTCCCCATTTCTCCCAAATTTCTTTGGTAGCAATGCCAACACCAGCTCCTGAATCTAGTATGGCTTTGGTAGTGTAACCCCTATAGGTGATTGGCAGGCATGTATTTCCTTCATCTCCTTCGCTAAAGTCTCCTACTTTATCCACTGGAATTCTCATAGTTTTCACTTCGTCAGCTACCTCTTTCTTTTCCTCCTTGACTTCCCATTGATTGATCAATTTCTCTTTTAAGTGTGGTTTTACCTTTAACAGTTCCTCGAATGTTAGGGTACATGGGATTTTCACCTCTCTAAGACGTTGTATGATCTCAGATGTTTGAACTGATGGGTTCGTTTCCCGTCTCGTTATTGATGGAATGCGATACAATTCTGAATTGTGCTCGTACTCCCCGGTGTAGTTGGGTAGTTCCTTTACATCTTCCTCTTCCTTGTCACTTGCATCCATGGGAAAAAGTTCTTCTGAATTTAGTTCAGGTATCGAACCCTCTATTTCGTTTTCTGCTTCTAGTTCTTCAAAGGGCGGTTCCATTCCTTCTACCTTTTTCCATTTGTCCTCTTGCACTCGTGCCCATAAATCCTTAGTCCAATCTCCTTCTACTTCAGGGACTATGGATCCTTCCTTCCTCTCAATACCAAGTTCATCGTTCTGAGGTCTCTTTACTTCAGGCTTTTCCTGAGTGTTTAGGCACTCTTGGAATTCTTCTTCGGAAATTCGGTTATTTGGTAAAGGCGATGCAGGTTTTTCTAAGGTTTGTTGGGCAACTTCTATCAGTTTTTTGTAGATTTCCAATCTTTCTTTCTCTAAGTCGCCTCTTGGATATTCTCTATCATGTTGCTCTATGGTAGGTCCTGCTTTTATTCTCGCCTTGTATGCCTGAATCCACATGGCTAATTCTTTAGGCATTGGGTCTGCTAATACTGATCCTACCTCCTCCCTTTTTCTCTCATTTTTATTTTCTTCTTCCACTTGGGGTTCCTTTGTTGGATTCTGTTTACTCTTTTCATTTCCTTCTTTTGTAATAATTTTTTTTCTTTTATCTTATCTCTCCGGTTCTTCCATCTTTGTGACCTTTTACTGGCGATACTTTTCTCTGGTTCTTCGGAGTCTTCTACTCTGTGAGGGATGGTTATATTCCCCTCTTTGACACTTTGATCATTCTCGTTTGTTCTATCAGGGTTTTCTCTGGCCTTGGCTCTTGTTATGGCTTTTAAAGGTACAGTGTACTCTTTGTCGCTCCCTGATGATTCAATCACTTCTATCACATTAATCTGCACGTTAGATGTGACTTTGTTGGGGTTCTTAGGACAATCTCTGAAAAGATGTTCCTTACCACAATCGCTACAGTAGCCTTCCCAAATTCGTTGGGGTGGTGGTGGGTTTGGTAATGTACATTCTCTAATATAGTGGTCACCTCCACATCTGTAGCATGGTCCTCTGGGTACAGGCTGTCTATTCATTGGTCGAGGTGGCATGGTTGCTCTAGGAGCTGTGTACATTAAGGATACGTAATCCTGCTCATGTCCGTATGAACTGTCCGATATTTCCATGCCATAAGCATATGGTTCATGCAGTTGTCCATATTCCATTATTGAGCTCTCATAACTAGGGTATGCTCCTTGACTAGGGTCATAAAATGAGTCATATGGTTCACTACTAGTCAAAGGTGTGGCTGGCACTAAAGCCCTTTCTATGTTTTCTTCTGGTTGTGCGATCTTGACTGGGACAACGTTCTGAGGGTGGGGCGGTTGTTGTCCTAGTACAGGCTGTGGTTGCGTATATCCTTGATATGCGTATGGTCGTGGTATGGGTGCCTGCGGCTGATACGAGGGATACCTAAAAGCTTCACCTCCTTGCTGATTCTGCGGGTATCCATATGGTCTCACATAAGGTTGGGTGGGTCTGGTTTGCCTATTGTAAGGGCAGTTCTCGGTGCTATGGTTTGTGTATCTCTGCTCTATACTGCAATATTGTAGCGGTCCGGGAATAGAGGGTCTATGAGGAGCATAGGCAGGTGGTGGGACTACTCCCCTAGTACACAAATGAGAAGGATGATCTCCTCCGCACTGCATACATCTTCTAAGCATAGGCATCCTCATGGGATTAGTGGGATAATTCCTCTGTCCTTGAACATTCAGTTTTTTTGCTACTAGATCTGCTATTTCCTCCACATTGTTTTTAGAGTTTGATGTGCTACTGGCTGACTCTTCGCTTTTCAAACTACCTGGAGGTGTTTTCAAGTCTTCTGCAAGGTTATCCTCTAGGTCTATACATTCCTTCATACACTCTTGCAAAGTTTGAACTCTCTTTACATACACTAATGACCTCAAGGTTCCGTTCAACAGTCCTTCCAAGAATAATGATACCATTTTGTTTTGCGTCGGTCTCTCTTCTACGGGGCATCTATCCACATACTGCTTGAATCTCCTTGCTGCCAATCTTACTGACTCGGTAGGGACTTGTTTGAAGCTGTGGATTAATGACGAAGAATTGTTTTTAATTCCCGATTTGGTAAATTCTTCAATCATTTCTTGATATACCTGCTCCATGTTCTGAAAAGTATTCGGGTCCAATGGCTGAAACCAGGCCAAAGCTGTGTCTGACAAGGTAAGGCCAAAAGACTCATACTGAATCAGAAAGTCATCTACCTGCTCGGCTCTAACTACTTGTTTAAATTCAGCTACGTGGTTGTAGGGTTCACTAGAGCCATCATAATGATTTCTCATGCACTTGGCAACTTGGATCGGCCTTAATCTCCTTCTTGCTTCCGGTTGTCTAGGCATTACTGGGAAAATGGGTCTCCCTATTGGTATGCCTGGTCCTCTGACTACTTGTGGTCTGACTGGAGCATGAACTCCATGTCTTGGGTCTATAGCTGGTTGTGGCCGGTAGTTAGGATTAGTGGCAGGCATTGCAAATTGCACATGTGGTCGGACTGGGACCTGGGTCTGTTGTGTTTGCTGTGTTTGTCCCGACTGTTGATATGAATTGTTCTGGGATGTTCCAAGTGGATTCCGTGACGTAGTGGCTTGGTCCCTAGGGGGGAACCCTAGGATGTTCTGATATTTCAGCTCAGCTCTCTCTAATTCTGTTATTGGCCAATATCTCCTGTGATTTTTATCCAAATATGTGATGATGGTGGGGAACTCAGGGTCTTGTAACTCATAGATGGTAACTGGATTAGGGGCAGCTTCCCATATAGAGGAATGGGCTCTGAGCAGATGCTCCAGTCCGTTGATCAAATACACATCTATTAGAGTGTCATCCTGGGGAATCAGGTCTCCTCTCCAAATTTTAGTAATTGTAGATCTCCCTCTAGGAGTAGTTACTTGCTCTTCGTTTCCACCTCCGTTTAAGCTTGAAGCATTATTTTCCTCACCACGCTCATTAATGATTTCCGGGTGTTCTGTGACTATGTATTGAATATCTTGTTTGTCCATGTACAATCCTCCTACGTACTTGACTGCTGGTCTAGGTACTATGTAGGCTTCTGATGCTTTCTGTAACCTGGCCACAGATCTGTTTAAACCATCCAAATAAATGGGAATCTCATTGTGGTTGGTGTTCAAATATTCCAAGGAAGTTCTGTATTCTCCTTCGATGATTGACATCATGCCAATCAAGGATGCAGTGTTGTGCATATCCTCTGAAGCCATTGGAATTTCTTCCTCTGACTCACTGGAAGTCTCAAAATAGTGTGAACGGCTACTTGGCTCGGCTACACTCCCTACAGAAGAAATTACGCTTCTTCGGCTTCCTAGGGTTCTTCCAGATCTCAAGTTCATCCACTTAAGAACTCTGATCAAATCTTGTCCACCTCTAGCTTCTAGAATTCTAAGCTATAGCTTAGAAGTCTAGAGAAATTTGGCTGACAAAGGACTGAAAAAATAACTTTTTCCTTGACCACGATACTTGACTTCTCAAAATATACGATACACGATCTCTCGAATCGACGATACTTGATGTATGTTCAGACGATACCGATCTCTGACAAGTATCGCGATACCTGACCCTCACGATCTCTGGCAAACGATCGCTGATGAAACGATCGCTGGCAAACGATCTTTGACCAAACGATACTTGATGGACACGATACACGATATTTGAGTCTCAGGCGATACACGATACTCGAAGGGAGACGATACTTGAGAATAGACGATACCCGATATGTGGGAAGTATCGCGATCTTTACTCTAGACGATCTCTGGATAAAGCGATACTTGGCTGGAACGATACACGACACTTAAAATCCCACGATACACGATATCTGACTGAAACGATCGTCGATACACGATAGTTGGCAAATATCGCGATCTTTGAGGATCAGACGATACATGATATTTGGGCCAAACGATACTTCGGACAACGATACACGATCGGTCGCAAGTATCGCGATCTCTGAAGATCAAGCGATACACGATACTTGGGCACAACGATACTTGGTCTTCTCGCAAACGATCGCTGATCCAACGATACACGATACCTGTCAGGTATCGCGATCTTTGACCAAACGATACTTCTCAAGTATCGCGATCGGCACGAAACGATACACGATACACGATACACGATCAACGATCGCTGGACAAAACGATCTCTGACCAAATATCGCGATCGGTATGAAACGATACACGATCGATGGAAAATATCGCGATACTCAACCACAGGAGCAAAACGATACTTGTGAAGTATCGCGATACTCGACCGCGGGAGTAAAACGATACTTGACCCTTAGACAAATTTTAGCAAATGTTTTTGAGTTTTTGATTTTACCCCCTTGATCACCTAGCTCTTCTCTCTTATCCTCCCTCACTGTATCAATCAAATCACAACTTCTTGCCCCCTGAAAGTTCTAACGATACTCAGCGCAGATCGTTTTCCTTTCCCAATTTGTTTTGCTTGAAAAATTTTGATTAAAATGGTGGGTTAGCTCACCTTGGTAGCACCTAGAATCTCTTTATTGCTTCCCCTAGCTCTGTGTACTCCCCTATTGCTTGTTTCCTCACCCACGATCTCTGCTAGCTCACGCGATACTCGACAGTGCTCTCCACGATACTTGTTCACACAAGTGACTTGAAAAATGAAATTTTTTGGCTTTTATACTTGGAGTTTTTTTGCTTACAAAAAGGAAACTTTTCTGAACAAAACTAAATTCTACTCTAATGACTTGGTCCACTCTCTACTCACTCCTACTCTACTCCTTCTACTCACTTCCCTAAACTAACAACTCACTACACACACTCCAAGAATGAGAAGTAGCAAGTGCGGCTGAAAATGACTTACCAAAGAAGAGAAGATTTCCGCTCCTCCACTTACTTCAATGCAAAAAGCTACTTACCATCACACGAATGCCTCGGTTTGATTCGTCACTCCCCGGCAACGGCGCCAAAAAGTGTGTTGACCTAAGTATCAACTTAGGGACTTGCGGAGAAAGAGACTATACCTCAATCCCCTCACAAGTGCATATAGTGGGGATACACGCTTTTAATTATCAATCCAAAGAGTATACAAACCTAACCGAGTGTATGAGGACATGCAATCATGTAATGGTCAATGCAAATGAACTACTCAAAGAATGTAAATGAGGCAAAGACTTATCCAAACAAGCTCCAACTGTTGGTCAAGGCGAAACGATACTTGGTGCAGCAACCGTCAGTATTTTGGACTTTTCTCCCAGCTCCGAACTCCAAATATAGCGAATAGCATATGCGTTTCGAAGCTCTCGAGAAGACGCATCCAATGGCAGTGGCTTCACTCAATTCCGACGCTCCTACTTCAAGTTACGAGCGAAATACTGAGTCGCGGGAACACTTTCCTACACTTCAGCACTTCCTACACTTCGCACACACCTTTCCTACAGCAAAGAAACACTCTCAAGGATAGACAACACTCACAAGCACTCTTTCCAAGCAATACACATGCATACAAGCTCACGAAGAAGAAGATAAGGAGGGAGGAAGACACAAATTCGAATTTCTGTGCTCTCTATTCTCACAATGGCAAAAAGTCCTTTACAAAGAGTCACATTTGACTTATATACTAGTGCCCTAAAAATGGTCCTTTCACACAAGTGACCGGCACTTTATTCACTAAGAGACTAATTTCCTACTATTGTACATGGGTATTCTCTACTTTTCTGTGGGGATGCATCTAGAGGACTCCTCTAGTGCCTTTACAAGGGGAAATATATTACAAGAATGAATATGATACAAAAATATGTAGTCCAAATCGGAAAAATTTTGGGGCCCGTCTTTTTCTCTGCTTTGTGCGCTCTTTAGCTCTGCAACAGCCACCAGACGCCCGCAAATAGTATGCCTTGATCACCCGATCTGGTCCAGAGTGTCCTCCTGCTACACCTTGGTGAGCAGTTTCCAAGATCTTAAAATATTCACTTTCATGGACACATAGCCTTAGGTATCCATCTTTACCACGCTTATATAGATTATCACCAATGAGTGAGTAATCCTGGGCTTCTTGTTCTAAACTCCTTTTCCTCGCCAGAGTCATGTCTGGAGGGAATGTTTTCGTCCTTAGGAAGGATACTAGTGGTTTACTCCAATCTGGCACAATGGACACTTGATTAAGAGTGGCATGTTCCACAGGTGGTTTAGTGCAACAGATTGGGCATTCCTTGCACAACTTTTGGACATCAGCTTCCATAGTTGGCCAATGTACTCCGAGTCTCCTTAGTGTCTGTAAGGTTCGTTGCTTTGAATGGTGTTGCTCTAGTGCACCTTGTTGGATGTGATGGCTGGATGCACTCAGAAGATCAGGCTGGTGCTGCAAAACCTGCTTCACACCTGCCCTCCTTTCTCTTCAGATATACTTAGTAGACTCCTTGAGCTTCCAAATGACACCAAAATATGCTATATGTACTTTGGAAAAGGTTTGAGTAATGACTTGATCAAAACAGACTACTTTGCAAATCACAAGACTTGAAAACTTTCTATTTTGGTCTTGATACCTGCTCAGTGTTATGCTCAGTGTGACCAGTGTAGTTACAATTAGCAAAATTCCTTCTAGAGATATTCTATTAGCCTAGTAAGCTTCCATTTGCAAGTGGAATGAAGGAAAATGATAAACCACACTCAGAGAAATCACTTTAGCAAAATAAGGTGTACCCCCGATTTTTTAGGAGACTTACAGTCACAGACCAGTGAGCACCCCGACTGAGATTTCTCTGTGATGGTAGATCCAATGGCCTTGAAACTTTGTAGGTGTATAGTAGACTTTGAGCTGAATCCAATGCACTTTGAATCATCCAATTTGGTCCAATAGATCTTGAGATATGCTCCTTTGAAGTTGACAGAGTTGGAAGTAGTCACTCAGAGAAAACCAGAGATTATGAATGTATGTATATTGATTAAATCTAATGATTGTACATTCCCATTGGCATGTAATGTGATGCTCAATGGTACTCAGAGGTGTAGGCTATGGTGTAGCTCACACACACTCAATGATTGACTCAGAATTGCCTCGGGAGGAGTGAAGGATTACCCGCGACTTTTGACTTGTAAATTATATAGAGATTGAGTGAGATTTTGAATTTCAAAATCATGTCAATCTCCTAGAATCTTGTACCTAAAAGTGAATGAGATATTCTCTCAATCATTCACCTATTCAATCAATCAAAATTTCCACGACTTTCTCAGTTAGGTGTGATTACATGAGTGATTAAAGTCATATAGACTTTTACATAGGATAAAAGGTAAGAATCAATAAGACTAAGTTCCTATGGTTCTTGATTCTTGTAAATATATCCTCCAAGGGTCCAAGCTCTTTGTGAAGTCTTCAAGGTTGATATCGAAGCCAAGTCTTCCAAAGCTTCCAATGTTCCAAGCCAATGTGTGTAGGCTTGTTTTGCACCAACAGCTCCCCCTCAAGCCAAACACTTTGGCTCAAGTCTTCATCTCTAGTCTTCAATTATTTCCTGCAATCCAATCATGGATTTAAATCTGCATAGCTTGCTTCCATCCAGAGCTTTAGTAAGCAAATCTGCACATTGTATATTAGTAGACACATATGATAATTGAATTTCTTTGCTAAGTAACTTCTCCCTCACATAGTGGTAGTGAACCTCTATGTGTTTTGTCCTAGCATGATAAATTGGATTAGCTGCTAGGTGAAGAGAACTTGTGTTATCACCAAATATGATTGGTGGCCTTGTGTATAAGCCCAATTCTGAATATAAGAGCTTCAACCATATAGCTTCTTGAGTGGCATTTGCTAGTCCTCTGTACTCTGCCTCAGTAGAGGATAGAGCCACTGTGGGTTGTTTCTTGGATGACCAAGAAATTGGTTTATCACCTGCAAAACATATGTAACCAGATGTACTTCTCCTGTCATCCTTGCAACCTGCCCAATCTGCATCTGAGTATACCTTAATATCAATGTCTGATGAATATGGAAAGTACAAACCATGATTTTGTGTTCCCTTTAGGTACTTTACTATCTTCTTTGCTGCCTCCAAATGAGGTACTCTTGGTTTATGCATAAATTGGCTAAGTACACTAACACCATATGATATATCAATCCTGGTTAAGGTAGCATAATTTAGACTACCTACCAAACTTTGGTAACCTGTAATATCTTTGAGTTCTTCTCCTTCATGTGCACTGAGTTTGTGGTTGACCTCCATAGGAATGTTTGAGACTTTAGCTTCCTGCAAATTAAACTTCTTGACCATGTCCTGAATGTACTTCTTCTGAGTAATAAAGATACCTGAATTTGTGTAGACCAATTCAAGTCCTAGGAAGTACTTCAATAATCCAAGATCATTGATCTTGAATTCCTTCATCATTTGTCCTTTGATGTGTCTTATTCCCTGAACATCATTTCCTGTAATAATGATGTCATCAACATAGACACACAAGTATATTACCTCTGAATTGTTCCTCTTTATAAACAATGAAGTATCTGCTTTACTCATCACAAATCCTTGATCTAGGAGATAGGTTGTCAACCTGTAATTCCATGCTCTAGGTGCCTGCTTCAATCCATACAGAGCCTTCTTCAATTTACAAACATGATTTACCTTATTGGGATCTTCATAGCCAGGTGGTTGTGACATGTAGACCTCTTCAGATATCCATCCATTCAAGAATGCATTCTTCACATCCAATTGGTACATGTTCCAATTCTTGGATGCAGCTACACTCACCATAATTCTGATAGTTGGCATCTTGGCCACAGGAGAAAATGTCTCCTCATAATCAATGCCTTGGGTTTGTGCAAAACCCTTGGCTACCAACCTAGCTTTATACCTGTTTATTGTACCATCTGAGTTCCTCTTGAGTTTGTAGATCCATCTGGATCCTATCACCTTCATGGAGTCCTTCTTGGGTACCAAGTTCCAAGTATCACTCTCCTTGAGAGCCTCCATTTCTTCATCCATTGCTTCCTTCCATTCTGGTTTAGTGATTGCTTCTTCAAATGTACCTGGTTCTTCATTCAAGATATCCTTTGCAAGATATACAGAGTGCTTGGTTACAAGTGAAGTATCATACCCATACCTAATAGGTTTCTTCTTTTCTCTTTGAGATCTCCTCATAGCTTGAGTTGAGGATTCTAGATTGTCTTCTAGTTGCTTCATCTTCATCTTCCCTTTGGATTTCCAAGCCTTGAACTCTTCAATGTTGATGGTGTCTTCATCATCTGAGCTTGTGTCCTCTTTCTGAATTGGTTCTTGCCTGATAAGCTTTGGAAAGTCTTCTTCCATATCATAAGGTAGGCTAACTTTCCTACACTCATTTTCATACCATGAATCATTTTCATCAAAGATGACATCTCTGCTTACCTTGAAGCCTTTGTTTGAGGGGTTGTAGAATCTGTATCCCTTTTGGTTCAAATCATAACCAATGAAGATACACTTTTCAGCCTTAGGGTCTAGCTTTCCCCTTACCTGTGAGGGAATATGCACATATGCAACACATCCAAAAATTTTGCAATGATCCAGAGATGGTCTCTTACCATGCCAAGCCTCATAGGGTGTCATTCCATCAAGTGTCTTTGATGGCAACCTGTTGATTAAGTATGTGGCAGTAGATACACTCTCTGCCCAAAGATAATTTGGCAATTTCTTTTCATTTAACATAGACCTAGTTGTCTCTACAATGAGTCTATTCCTCCTTTCAGCTACCCCATTTTGTTCAGGTGAGTACCTTGTAGTAATCTCCCTCTTGATGCCTCTTTCCTGCAAGAAATCTTCAAAGTCATTGGAGAAGTATTCTCCACCACCATCTGATCTTAGCTTCTTCAAATGTCTACCTGTTTGATTTTCAACTAATGCAAGATACCTTTTGAAACAATTAAATACTTCATCTTTATGTTTCATGAAGTATAAAACAGTCCACCTGCTATAGTCATCAATAAAGGACACATAGTACCTTGATCCAGATATGGATGGCTCCTTGCTAGGTCCCCAAACATCTGTATGTACCAATTCCAGATAATCTTCATGCATAAAACCTTTCTTGGTATAGGGCAATCTGTGTGACTTACCAAATTGACAAGCCCCACACTTGTATATCATGTGTTGCTTGGATACATTAGGTATCCCAAGCACACATTGATCCCTGCTCATTTGTTTTATGGTCCTCTCTCCAATGTGACCTAATCTCTTGTGCCAAATCTCCAATTCTGATAGGGTTTGGTCTTTATAGTTGTACAAAGCAATATTCTTAGTGTCTTCAAGTTCAAAGGTAAACAATCTACCTGATTTCTCTCCCTTGGCTATCCTTCTGAATCCATGTCTTGGATCCTCCACATATGCACCATGTTGAGTGAACCTGACCTGTAGACCTTTTTCTACAATCTGACCTACACTCATCAGATTCTTGGTGATTGTTGGAACATACAACACTCTGCTTAGTAAATTCTGATTACCATCACTTGCTTTGACATTGCCTACTTTAACAACTGAATGTTTAGTGTCATCACCTGTCTGCACTTGGTGCTTGCCTTTGGGTTCTTCCAAATCAGAGAGTAAGGCAACATTTCCAGCTACATGGTTAGAGCAACCTGAATCAATATAGAATAAGTGATCATCATTGATACCTGATTTAGATGTCATGTTCATGATCAACAAGGAATCATCTTGCTCCTCTGCATAATTGTTGTAATCTTTCCTATTCCTGTATCCACCTTGATAATTGCCATTGTGATTGTAGCTATTGTTGTAATTATTGTTGTAGCCATGGTAGCCTTGAGATTGATTGAATCTGCCTCTGCCTTGAGAGTATCCTCCTCTTTGGTGACCTCTTCCTCTTTGGTTCTTGTAGTTTTTGTAGCATTCATCTGTAGTATGGTTAGACAAGCCACAAATATTGCATGGAGATTGGTTATAGGGTCTCCCCCTACCTGACTTACCTCCTCTGCCCCTACCTCTAGATGATCTACCTCTCCCTGCATAATTTGCTTGGGAGGTAGAGCCTTCTTCATCAACCTTCTTGCTTTTACCCTTGTCTTTAGTCTTCTTATCAGTATATAGGGCAGAGGGATTGTTACCTTTTGATTGCTCTCCATTCTTTGTGATCTTTGCTTCATGTGTAAAGAGTTGTCCAATCAGAGTTGTTAGATCAGGTGCTTGGATGTCCATGTATAAGTCCATTGCTGTGGTAAAGCTCTCCCACTTGTCATCTGCCTTTAGTCCATTGATCACTTGTCTGACTATTTGCTCTTCCTCAATTTCTTCTCCAACACTTGCAAGTTGATCTGCAATGTCTTTGACTTTGGTGACAAAATCTGAGACACATTGTTTTGATTGCTTCCTAAGAGTTGTAAACTCAATCCATAGCTGATTCTTTCTGGCCCTTGTGCTTGATGAAAAATATGTTGACAAGGTTTCCCAAGTCTCTTGGGAAGTCTTGCAATTCCTTACATGAGGTAGAAGGAAATCAGAAATAGAGTTTAGAAGATATGACCTTGCCAAGGCATCTTTTGCACACCATTGGTTGAGCCTCTCATGTTCATCCTTTGTAGGTAGGCCTCTAGTCTTGAATGAGGGCAACTCCTCATCTCCTGAAATGTATCCATACAAGCTTCTCCCTTGTAGATAGGTCTTCATTCTCAATGACCAAGCCTGGTAATTATTTCTGTCCAATTTGTCAATGAAGGAAGGGAAACCATCACCCATGATTACCTTATTTGCTCTGATACCACTGTTGGATGTGATGGCTGGATGCACTCAGAAGATCAGGCTGGTGCTGCAAAACCTGCTTCACACCTGCCCTCCTTTCTCTTCAGATATACTTAGTAGACTCCTTGAGCTTCCAAATGACACCAAAATATGCTATATGTACTTTGGAAAAGGTTTGAGTAATGACTTGATCAAAACAGACTACTTTGCAAATCACAAGACTTGAAAACTTTCTATTTTGGTCTTGATACCTGCTCAGTGTTATGCTCAGTGTGACCAGTGTAGTTACAATTAGCAAAATTCCTTCTAGAGATATTCTATTAGCCTAGTAAGCTTCCATTTGCAAGTGGAATGAAGGAAAATGATAAACCACACTCAGAGAAATCACTTTAGCAAAATAAGGTGTACCCCCGATTTTTTAGGAGACTTACAGTCATAGACTAGTGAGCACCCCGACTGAGATTTCTCTGTGATGGTAGATCCAATGGCCTTGAAACTTTGTAGGTGTATAGTAGACTTTGAGCTGAATCCAATGCACTTTGAATCATCCAATTTGGTTCAGTAGATCTTGAGATATGCTCCTTTGAAGTTGACAGAGTTGGAGGTAGTCACTCAGAGAAAACCAGAGATTATGAATGTATGTATATTGATTAAATCTAATGATTGTACATTCCCATTGGCATGTAATGTGATGCTCAATGGTACTCAGAGGTGTAGGCTATGGTGTAGCTCACACACACTCAATGATTGACTCAGAATTGCCTCGGGAGGAGTGAAGGATTACCCGCGACTTTTGACTTGTAAATTATATAGAGATTGAGTGAGATTTTGAATTTCAAAATCATGTCAATCTCCTAGAATCTTGTACCTAAAAGTGAATGAGATATTCTCTCAATCATTCACCTATTCAATCAATCAAAATTTCCACGACTTTCTCAGTTAGGTGTGATTACATGAGTGATTAAAGTCATATAGACTTTTACATAGGATAAAATGTAAGAATCGATAAGACTAAGTTCCTATGGTTCTTGATTCTTGTAAATATATCCTCCAAGGGTCCAAGCTCTTTGTGAAGTCTTCAAGGTTGATATCCAAGCCAAGTCTTCCAAAGCTTCCAATGTTCCAAGCCAATGTGTGTAGGCTTGTTTTGCACCAACACACCTACATGTGCTAATTGCAACCATTTATTGTACTCGTCCTCTTCCACACAACAAGCCAAGATTCCTTGATCTGTGTGCTTGTACATGCTTCCTGCCATGATGTGGTACTTTTGGGCTTTCACAACCTCTCTATTCCGTGTGTTTACTATTGGATGGTTAGGCCCGTATGTCAATACTGGTACCAATGGCTTAGCCCACTGCGGTACAACTTCCAAATTAAACAAGTAAGCATCAGGAAGGTCATCCGATACTCCTTGTGGGGCTTCTCCAGATGTGAGCCTAGAAAGATGATCAGCTCTCAAATGAGTCCTCCCTTTCCTTACCACAACCTCGAAATCATATTCCATTAGTAAGAGAAACCATCTTACTAATCTTCCTGTATTGCATGGCTTGTTCACGAGATATAACAAAGCCTGATGATCAGTAAAAAATTTAAACTTATTTGCAAGCAAATAGTGTCTAAACTTCTTAACTGCATATACCATGCCCAAGCCTTCTCTCTCAGTAGTGGTATAATTTCGTTCAGCTGCATTCAATTGTCTACTGGCATAGGCAATTGGAAGATCCATATTACCTTCACCAGTAGGTTGAGCAAGCACACACCCAATGGCATAATTGGATGCATCCAAGTGAACATGGAATGGCTTATTCCAATCTGGTGTGGTCAAGATTGGTGCTGAACATAATCTTCGTTTAAGCTCCTGGAAGGAATTCTCACATTCATCCGTCCACTCAAAGTTAGTCAGAAGTCCGTACATGGGCTTTGCAATGACAGCATACATGTGTATAAATCGTCGGTAATAACCACAATGCCCCATGAAAGCTTGTACTTCCTTGACATTCCTTGGCCTAGGTAGCTCTGCTATGGCTCTCACTTTCTCTTCGTCAGTAGATATGCCATTCATTGACACTATGTGTCCTAGAATCTTGCCTTGCCTGACCATAAATACGCACTTTTCTGGGTTCAGGCAGACTTGATATTCTCTACATTTGTCAAAGATTTGTCTGAGTTCAGGAATATGGGTTTGTCTAATGTTGGAATGAGCACAAAGATCATCAACATAGACTTCTAAATTCTTCCTCAGGAACTCCTTAAACACATGGCACATTAGTCTCTGGAAGGTTGCGGGGGCATTGGTAAGCCCAAATGGCATTACTCTAAAGGCAAAAATGCCCCATTCAGTGGCAAAAGTTGTCTTATGTTGATCTTCTGGAGCTATGGCTACTTGATTGTAGCCCGAAAATCCATCGAGGAAGCTGTACACTTCCTTGCCTGCTACTCTTTCTAAGAGATATTCTGTGATGGGAAGCGGATAGTTATCTCGAATCGTGGCTGCATTGACCTTCTTCAAGTTAATGCATACACGCAGCTTGCCATTCTTCTTGGGCACCACTACGATAGGGGATACCCACTCAGTGTGCTCAATTTCATAGATAAATCCAGCTTCAACCAGTCTATCTATCTCCTCTTTAATCTTGGCAGCGTAATTGGCGTTATATGTGTAGGGCTTTTGCTTAGAGGGTTTAGCATCTGAGGTCATGGGGATAGTGTGTGAGCATATGTCAGGGTCAACACCTTTCAAATCCTTGTAACTCCAAGCGAATACATCTTTGTATTCTCTTAGCAAGGCTATTAACGCATGCTCTTCTTCCTCCGTTAGGTCATGGCCTATGTACGTGCATCTCTCCTCTCCTTCTTCTAGGGCCACTACTATTTTTTTGGTGGTTTCTTTGTTATCATAGGCCTCTCCTGATTGTGCCTCTCGTTTAGGCATTCTTATCATGACTCTCTTGTCATCTATCTCATACTTCTTAAAATTTTCTGGGACCTCAAACAAAGATTCTTCCTTTTCTAGTGAGACTTCTCTCTTCTTTCGTTTCTTCCCTTCTTCCTCCGGGGTCACATGTGTTGCTAATCTTACATCATTTGTAAGCTCTCCATGCCTCTGGGGTTGAAATTCTACTTCATGGAAGTATTCTTCATCTGATGCAAAAGGTGGGTCCATAATGATTGACTCTAAATCGGAGTCACTTGCATCCTCAAATGCATCAGGGCTAGGTTCACACTCTTCTAACACTGCCTCTCCCATGATTGGCTCTATGGAGAAGACTGAAATGTCATAGCCATCCTCATCACAGTGAGGTGTCCATTGTTCCTCATTGATGGCTACATCCATTGTTGCTAGGATTTCTGCCCAGCCATGGGGTTCAAATTCCTCATCAGGAAAGACTACAGGTGCATAGGCTGGGTCTTGAATTGATCTATGGTTTTCTTTTGCACCTACCTCTCTGGCTTTTTCTCTCTTCTCTTCGTCTACTGCTACTTTGCACATCCATAAGTGGGTGTCTTCATGCATCCATGAGGATCCTGATCCTATGGAATGCACCGATTCTGTATCATCTTTGGCTCTATGGATGGGGTCCCATTGGATAGGAGGGACATCTCTATGAGAGTAATCTTTGAGATTCACTTTGGTCGTAACACCTAAGTGCTGCAAGTACAAGGAATTGGTTCCCCAATCCTGTACAACTTGCAACTGTCGCATGAATGGTCTTCCCAAAATCATCTCATAGGCATGATTTTTGCTAAAGTCACATATAGCAAATGTATGCTCAAACTCAACACCACAAGTGGTGAGAGTTATTCCTTCTAGCAATCCTAAGGGTCTCTCAATATGACCATCGGCCATCTGCAATTTCATTCTCGTTGGCCTAAGTGCTGGCTTGCCCCAACGCTTCCATAGGGAAGTGGTGGCAATTGCAACTCCTGCACCTGAGTCCAAAATTGCCTTGGTGGTGTACTCCTGGTAGGTAATGGGAAGATAGGTGTTCCCTTCTTCACCTTCACACATATCTCCTATCTTGTCCAAGGGTATTTCTGGTACTGTCCTCTGGGATCCTACCTGGGAATGAGGTTTCACTATTGTTTGTACTTGTTTGGCGACATGTTTCCATAATTCAGGTCTAACCTTGAGTAGCTCTTCTAACTTGAGATTGCACTGCACTTTAGTGTTTTTCACTACCTCTGTGTTCCTAGGTAAGACTGAGTCCTCATTTCGTACCATGACCGTGGGTGCCCTCATACAAGTAGACTTAGTTTCCCATGGGCCTGTGAAGTGGGGTAATTCTTGTAGAGAGTTAGACTCAAAGTCTAATCTTTCCTGAGATTGGGTGCTCTCCTGCTCCTCATAAATGGATGGGATATCTTGTGGGAATTGGTCATGTGCATCATCCACAAGTTCAATAGGAGGAGGGACTTCACTCTCTTTAGCCCATTTGTCTTCTTGAATCTCTCGTAGGAATTCTGGTGTGAATCGATTCATAGAAGATGATGTGTCTGGCTCCATAGAGTTAGGCACATAGGCTTCAGGCACATAAGCTTTCTGGGCAGGAAGACTTGCTCTTTCACTTGCCTTGTCCTTATGTTGAGAGGTGGGTTCCTTTTCTGATTGTGCAATCAGCTTCTCTATTCTTTCTAACAGTCCATCAAAGTGCAACTGTGTCTTTGCTGAACTAGAGATGTTGAATAGGCGACTGGCTTCAAACATGGTCTGAGCCAATTCCACCATTTTGGCACAAATTTTAGTTCGTTCAAGCTCTAATTCTGCTCTAGGGTAGCACTTTTCATGATCAGTTACGTTTGGCCCTTCTTGGATTCTAGCCTGATATGCTTCAAGCATCATATTAAGGTCTTCGAGAGTGGGATCTGCTAAGACTGATCCTACTCGGGGTGGTGGAATTAGGTGAGGCGGGTTGGAAGGTGGCTGGTCGGATGGCGATGGGAATGGTGGTGGTGGGGTAGTGTGAGAGGGAGTTTGAGATGTGAGTTCAGTTATCCTGGCTTTGGTTTCTCTTATGCTTTCCTCAAGTTCACTCATCTTTTTAGCCCATTGTCTTTTCATTCCTTCCCTACTATCTTTCCACGCTCTAGTCCTCTTCTTTGTCGTACTCTCTGTTTCACTAACTTTGGGACTTTTTTCCTGACCTACACCCTGGTTTTGCTGCAGTGCTTGGGCTCTAATGATTACTTGTACTGGTGCAGTGGAAGTCACACTCCCTGTGGAGTCTACCACTAACCCAACAACGTTGATAGGAGTGATTTTTGGCATATTATTGGGGTTCTTTGGGCAATCTCGTAAGAGATGCTCCTTTCCACATTCTTGGCAAAAGCCCTGGATCATCACTGACTGGGGTTGTGTAGGTGGAGGTAAGGGACAATCACGAATGAGGTGATCTCCCTGACATCTGTAGCATGGTCCTCTAGGGAATGGGGGTCTTACCTGCCTAGGTTGAGGTCTAGGATTGGGGTTTGCGTACATGACGTTTGTGTAATCTGACTCCCAACTAGGTTCGTTTGGCTCTTCGCTATAGTAAGACTCACCATGCTCAGGAGACTGCATGTAGTAGGCCTGGGGACTATCGACATGTGTAGAATCAAAGCTATGGTCACTGGGGTCACTTTCAAAAAGCAAAGGTGTTACAGGGACTATAGCTCTATTCAGGTTCTCTTCTGCAGCTGCATATTTTACTGGGATCGCATTAGCTGGGGCAGGGGGTTGTTGTGCTAACACAGGTTGAGGCCTTCGTTGGGCTTGATATTGTGGTTGATAATTTTGTTGTGGCCTAGTATACTGTTGTGGTGGGTATTGACTCTGGTATCTGCCTTGTTGAGGGTATGGCTGAGGGTAGGGTTGCCTAACCGCCTGCTTGTTGTATGGGCAATCTTGCGCGGTGTGATTGGTGTACCTCCGTTCTATGGTGCAGTACTGGCTACTAGGATTTACTTGGGGTTGAGCCATAATGGGACATACGTTCGCCATGTGGTCGCCACCACAAGTATAGCACCTTTTCACAGGGGCAAATCTCGGAATTTGTTCGCTAGAGACACCTAGTTTCTGAGCAACTTTCTCTGCAAGTTCCTCGATTGATGTGGATTGCGTGGAAGAGATGTTAGAGGCACTATCCGAATCTTTGTATATCTTGGAAAGCTCTAACTCCTCCCCTAGGTTATCCTCAATGTCAATACACATGCGTACACAGTCTTCTATGGTCCTAGGGTCCTTCAAGTACACATAAGATCTCAATTTAGTACTTAGCAATCCATCCAGGAATAAAGCCACTTGCTTAGCTGGTGTGGGAAGCTCCGAGACAGGGCATCTTTCTAAGTATTGCCTAAATCTTCTTCTTGCAAGTCTCACGGTTTCTTGAGGGGTTTGCTTGAAGCTGTGAATCAGCGAGGAGGTATTATGCCTTATGCCACTCTTAGAGAATTCAATAATGAAAGCCTCTAGGAGCTGGTCTATGCTCCTGAACTGCCTCTCATTTAATGGCTGAAACCATGTCAGGGCAGTGTTCCTAAGGGTCAGACCAAAGGCGTTGTACTGCGTGAATAGATCCTCCACTTGTTCAGCTCTCAAGACTTGCCTAAACTCAGCCACATGATCGTATGGATCTCCAGTGCCATCGAAGTAGTTCTTCATGGACTTAACTAGCTGAGTCGGTCTCAAAGTCCTTGTGTGCTCTCTAGGTCGTGGTAGAGGGAACTCATCCGCATTTCTTTGATTCCTGTGAGCTCTAAGTATCTCAGGTTCAACTCTATTTGTTTCCGTCCTCGTTCTTTCTCTGCCCACTGGGTTGGCAAAGCTTACTTCCGGCCTTTCTCTATGTCTGTCTCTTTGAGTTCCATGAGCTTGGGATGTTCCGGCTCCAGGGTGACCATAGGATACATTCGATCTTGGTTGGGGGAAAACGAATTCGCCCTTCCAAGTGTAAGCATGCCTATCATTTTCCGTAACCACAAAGATCCTTTCTGAAGCGTGATCTAAGTAGGTCACTCTGCCTGGGCTATTAGGATCCTTAAACTCATAGATCATGATTGTTCCTATATCAGTTGGCTGATCAGATTTATACCTCCAAAAGGCTTCGCCAGTTTCTCGATTGAGGAGCAAATCTATGCTCTTATTATCCTGAGGAATCCACTCTGGGGTGATGATCCTAGTGAGAACCGATTTGCCTCGAGGGGTTCTAGGTTCTGTACCCATGTTTCCTTGCTCTAGGTCACCAAAATCTGCTTCTGAGATCACATTTCCGAATTCGTCTGTCCTATCTGGGTGACTGGTGACTACGTATATGGTTCCTTCTTTGTCCAAGTATGCTCCGTTTTCAAACTTGACAGTTGGGTGCTCTAGTCCAATGGATTGATCACGATTCTTAATTTGTACCACAAATCTTCCTAGGCCGTCCTCATAGATGTTGGCACCTAATCGGTTGGTCCTAAGGTATTCCAACTGCGTTTTGTAAGGGCCTTCTACCCTGTGCAAGTATGGCACTCCTGAACTTCTCGTAGGTCTGTCCATGCCTTGAGACATCTCTGACTCGCTGGTCTCAGAGCTAGGGTAGTATGAGTAGTGGCTCAACTGCTGGGCCCAAGACCTAGCAGTGTGGTTGACACTAGCCTCTGAAGATCTAAGGCTTTGTCTCTCCCTTACTAGATGCCGTCCTGATCTAAGGTTCATATGCCTATTTAAGTAACCCAATTTTTTGCCCAGAGTACAACCTCGTTGCCGATCAATTGGTATCAGTCACTTGATTCTTTTTAGTTATTTATCGTGTTTAAGGTCTTGTCCGATATCACGTCGTCAGGAATATTTGAATGTTCTTCGTACTTTTAGGTTGATCGTTCCACGTTAGATTCTTTTCTTTATGGTCATCGCATCACAAAGAGATTATATTTAATCTTGGACTTGAGTGCATAGGTAGTCTTCAACTTGATTGGTGCTTATCGTTGCCCTAACTTACCTCTAGCACTATTCGTACTTAGCCTGAGCTAGAAAATGACAGAGGGAGTTGAGAATATTCCAACCTTTTGTTTCCTGCTTGGTTGCCCTTGAATACCCAGGAAGTGTGTTCCCAAGCTTGCACTTACACTTGCTTAGAACGCCTTTTGATGCTCTCAATAGATCTGTAAGAGTTCCAAAGTTAGCTTTAAGATTTAAATTCCAAAGACAGAACCAATGATTTTCATTCCTGAAGCACAAACACAACTTGCATAGTGATTTTTAGGAAAACAATTCTAAAGACCCCTGACTTTGATCCCCCTGGGTATGGTCAACTTCAAAATACCCTAGAGCTCAAAAAATTGATTTCGTATGAAAAAGTTATGACTGTTCAGGGTTTAGGGGTTTAAGACAAGATTCAATCTGGCTGACAGATCCTAGGATTTTCTCCCAATTCTCAAATGTAGGAACCTCCAGAAATGCTAATGGATTGACTACTTTGCCCCAAAATTATCCCAAATTTTGAACAAAAGCAAACCCTAATTTTTGGCCGAAAAGCCTGTCAATCGCGATCGACAGGTCTGTCAATCGCGATTGACAGAGGTGTCCGTCGGGCCTGTCAGTCGCGATCGACAGTGTCAATCGCGATTGACAGAGTCGATCGTGGCTGTCAATCGCGATCGACGGTATCAATCGCGATCGACACGGTTTCCGGGTTTTTCGCCAAAATTTCAGTCACTCGGGGCCCTATCAATCGCGATGGACACGTGGCTACGCGCAAAAGTCAATCAATTGTTGAATTTCAGTCGGTCGCGATTGACGGTGTCAATCGCGACTGACAGAGGTGTCGGTCGTGGCTGTCGATCGCGATCGACGGTGTCAATCGCGATTGACAGGGTCCTACGTGGCAGTCTGTCGGTCGTGAAGTCTATCGGTCGCGATCGACGGTGTCTGACGGTCGCGATTGACAGGGTCTGTCGGTCGTGAAGTCTGTCGGTCGCGATCGACGGTGTCTATCGGTCACGATTGACAAGGTCTGTCGGTCGCGATTGACAGAGGCTGTCGGTCGCGATTGACAGAAAAACACGGAATTTTTCTACTGTTTTAGGTGATTTGGGATGTGCTCATCATGCTTGTGCTAGTGGTGAACTTTGTTTTACCAAATGATCGAATTTTCTGTCGATCGCGATCAACAGAGGCTGGCGACTGCGAGACAGATTCGACGAGTTTCGTACCTACGCAGCGTGCTGGCGGGGATGATGATGATGATACCTGCAAGAAACACAACAAACATGCAAAAACAATGCAAGCAATATCGCTCTCTCGCTCTCTCTCACAAGTAGAATGAAGGAAATGAGGTGGAGATGGTGATATGATCAAAACTGAAGATTTTCGCGATGATGGAGATGGAGGTGGGAGATGGTGATGATGATGATGGTGATGAAGATGGTGAAGGAAAAACAAGAAAATAGATGAAAGTGAAGAAAATACCTACAACTCCAACGCGTCAACTCCACGTCTTACCATCACACGCTCGTCCTCAAGGTTCGATCCCCGGCAACGGCGCCAAAATTTGGTGTAGCTCAGTGATGAGTAGCACCTCCTTTAATGTCAATCCGGGAAGACGTGAGGATGGTATGAAGACCTCGAGCAAGTGGTGGCACAAGTGCGTGAGTGAGAAGCACACAAACATGCACACACATACACACACACGCGCACACACGGCAAGACAAAGAGTGAGCAGCAATGGAGTTCTTAGATTACTTTCAAAAAGCTCTTACAAGTTTGTTTCCATTACAATCTAACCTCAAAAATGAGCTCTCTAGCTCCTTTTATAGTTTTTGACTAGCTTTGGCCTTGTTCAGACCTAGTGTCCGGCCTAGTTAAAAATTAGGTTCCAGGGCTTATTTGAGGGCTCAAACGAGATCTAAAAATTACGAAAATTGGTAAGCAACTACTTCTAAGGCTCCTCAAGCTCGAGGACTCCTCGGCTTGCACAAAATGGAGCTACAAAAAGGTGAACATGGTATTTACAAGGGTTGTTAGTGATGAGAATCACTTTTAATTTGTGTAAGGATTTTGAAAAATTAAAGGGTTGCCTTAGTGCTAGATCTGTGTGAATGCTCGTACTTGCTTCTTCATGAAGAAAATTATTGGCCTACTTGCCAGATCGTCGTTGACTCCCTTGTCTGCTTGTGCCTTCTCTCCCTTCTAACTCTCTTCTCTGACTGCCATGCCTCGTCAGTCCTTCAGTTCCTTGTCTGCTGCTAACATTGACTTAACTCGCGAGTCATGAAAGAGAAGAAGACGATAGACTTCTTCCCAAGTTAGGACTTGCCCTCGATTGTACAAGGTCGTTACAAAGGTTTCATACAACCTAGGTAGTTTGTTAAGTAACGTGACGGCCATATCTACACTGGAAATCTCTCAGCCACAAAGTGCTAACTTGCACTCATAGTGTTCAAACTGAGCTATGACTTTTGTGATTGTATCTTCCGACTGAATAGTTAGATTATGGAATTCTGCTTTTAAAGCATAGATCCTCAAGGGTGTTTTATCTTTGTATAAGGCCACTAAAGTGTCCGAGGATTCTTTGGATGTGTTACATGCCGTGATGTGCCCATTGGTTAGTTCATCATAGGCTAGTAGAAGTTGGCCTAATGCCCTTTTATCTTTAACATTCTAGATATTCCAAGATTCTAGATTGTTGGCCTTATTGGGTTTTGGTTCAGACCCCTCTACTACATTGTGAAGGAGATTAGTGTATAGATATGCTCTCATTACATCTTTCTTGAAGGGTTTCAAAGGCGATGCACCACAGTGCACTCTCCTTATCGAGAGCTCCACAACGATATCCTCGGAGTAGAAAACAGAGCTCCTAAGGCTGCAAACGATACTCCGCATAGAGACTTCAAAGTATGCAAAAAACACAGTACATAGGGAGCACGAAGACAGACTTCTTAGGTCTTACAAATGCAGTCAAACTTATAGTCTGTGACTGACCAAGCCAATATATGTTTTATTAAATAACATATACAAAGAAGTATCCAGTGGCAATTTGGCCTTTCACATGGACACTAACGATAACAATCTCCCACTAAAGGCCAATATGGCTGTTGGCAGTAGTCAAGGAACTGAAGGAGTTGCAAGACAAGGAAGCCTACGAAGGGAGTCGGAACGAAGAGAAAGCACAGGCAGACACAGTAGTCAAAGAAGATCTGGCAAGTAGGCCATTTCACATTTTCAGGCATGTTGCTCTAAGGGTTGCCCATAATTTTTCTCATACAATGGCATCCTTTTCCTTCATGAAAATACCTTCTTTTTTGTAAATTAGGAGATGTCCATATGAACACTCTCCTAAAACCCCTTTTTAATATTTCTTCATACTATAGGATAGTGTCTCTCACCTTTATGACCCTTCTAGAAAGATTCCCCACGTAGAAAACCCACGCATGCCCTTCTTGGAGATTGGGTTGTTACACATTTGATCTTTAGAATATCCTAGAAGATTGGCAGTTAGAGAGAGAATCACCTTTTTGACTTTTCCAAATGAGCACATGGGAAATTATGTAAAGCCTATAAGTAGAGGCTCACTTCTTGTAAAGGGGAGGTCCCTTGGCCATGGCCTTGGCCTCCATTTTGGTAATGGAAGAAGGTGTCATTTGTTACCCTCTTGCCTTCTTGTGTACAATGGCGTTGGTCTTGGTGTATGGATTTGCATGTGTGTGTGCATGGTTGGGAGGATGTTCCCCTTTGCTCCTTGTGACGTTGGCCATTGTTGCCATTGCTCCATGAGCGTGGGTGAACCTCTCCTCTCATTCTTTGCCCCAACTTGGAGAAACCTCTCACTTCCATGTGAGGCGGTTAGGGTTTGTTGTTCCCCTTTTCTCAACAATTTTGGTGCCGTTGCCGGGGACGTCGGCCTTTAGCCGTTGGTTTTTCCAAGTTTGTGTGTCCATACTTCGTGAGATGCACCTTGACACTTGGAGGAGGATGAATACGTGTGGCCTTCGGTTGACCTAGGGTACCTCTCCTCTTTTAATCTTTGAGTAGTTTTAGTTCATTTTTTTGTTTGTTGCACAAAAACATCCCCTAACCCCCTCTTCTCTCTCTCACACTTCCACATACACTCACTCTGGCATCACCCTTCATCTCTCTCCATTTCTTGTTTTCAGTGATGTTCTTGAAAAGGGGGATGGGTAGTACCTTCTTGGTTCCCTTCTCTCTTTTCATTCTCATAAAAAGAACAAAAAGAAGTAAAAAGATTTATTGAGCATCGAATTAGTATGCGTGGTCCCCTTCACACAAAAATACTTGGACACATGGATACATCTTTGAACGAACCATTAAAGCTCCACTCTCCTTAAGAGAGTTTGTTGAAAAAGAAGAATGGAATCGTAAAGTCTTGGGGCAGTTGGGGAATTGAATTCAGCCACTCTCTTCATTAAAGGTTCTGTACGCATTCGAAGCGGGAGGGGGGAGGAGCTCTCCTTCCCTCCCAATCTCTCTCTATGATATTCTTGGATGTAGTCTGTCGGGCTTTCCCTTCTCGCCTTGGCGGCCGAGAGTCGAGCTGTGGAGGAGGGGTTGAGCTCCATGGTGCTCCCCTTTTCCACTCTCTGTTGGGGTCGAGCTCCTTCCACTCTCTGTTGGGATCAAGCTCCATTGAGCTCCCCTTTCGGAGCGCAGTTAGAGATTGAGCTTCACCATGCTCTCTCTCTCTGTTCATGGACCCTCCGCCTTGGAACTGATAAGCCTCCCAACCTGCTTCCACTTGACTTATGGTGTGGGCTCGCGAAGCTGCTGTTCCTTCTTCGTCATAGCTGGGCATCACTGCTCAATGCTCTTCATTTGATGAGCAGTCGGGTTCGGTGACAGGTCTTGCAGAACAATATTGTTGGTCTTGTTCTACCATGATTAGATGCCGTCAGGGTCATTTTGGGGTTGATCCCTTAATTGTTCCTCCTGTTATTCATGATCTGGGGGTGGAGCATCCTCTTGTTCCCCCGCAATACCTGCAGGTGAGCTTCTCTGTCCTCGAAGTCCATTTCCTCTTGCTACCTACCAAAGGCTCCCTCTTCTCACACCACCTAGCAGTGCTGCTTGTGGAGTTGTGCTCGATTCTTGCTTCCCTCGGAGTTTTCCACCTCTGTTGCAGAAGTATTGCGGCCCTGCTTGTGTTGGAGGGATCACTAGAGGCGGATTCACTAGGACCTGACTTCTTCGGGTATGGGTATGTGGTGTCGTGGGTTCGACCCCGTGCGACTTGCTCAACCTGGCCTAGTCCCACGTTTGTCTCCCCCATCGCGGGCCTCTGTCGAATTCCGGCACCCTTTCAGTTATTTTCCCTGTCTGCGCTACAGGCGGACTCGGCTTCAGGTCATGATCATGCTCCCATAAGTGAACACCCCTCAATGTATTTGCTTAAGGATCCAGCTTCTTCTCTAACTCTGTACTTGGCTCTATTAGTTCTTGTTATGACTGCAAAGCCTGTTTTGGTCTTCACTTTACTTGGTTGGCAATTCACTTTTCCATACCCTATCACCTTCTTTTGGAAGACCCCATACTCGGAGCTGTCTAGACTTCCCTGGTCTCCGGTGTTCTCTAAAGTTGAGTTGTGGTTTGCATGCTTTTGTTTCAGATATTCGTACAGTTGGAGAAATGCTTATCTATGCCTTTTTTGAAAACTCATGCCTGTTGGTTCTGGTGCTACTCACTCTCACAATGGGGCAAGTGTATTTCCCCCAAGGTGTCGCCCGTGTATGCTAGTTGGGGTAGCATGTCACTCATCCACATGCCTACTTCCGTCATCATTACTAATCCCATATATATGGGGATTCAACTGAGCTTGTGACATCATTACCGGTTGAAGAACTCTACCTCGCCTAATCTCTGTTTGAAGGAGGGTTGCATGCGCATTGAGAATTCTCTTTTGTACTTGGTCTTTTGGCAATTATATATATGTTGTCCCTTATCTATATTGGTCATATGAAATTGGATGGTGCATATATGTATCTTTGACATTTAATGAAACAAGGAATATAGTTGAATGTTTTATGTGGCCATGACAGTAAGCTGTTTTCTTTGCAGGTGAATGTAAAACCATTGCTCTTGGTGGCTTCCTCATTGAGGCTAGTTCATATAGTTATTTCTGATTTATGTCATATAATTGTGTGTGGGGAGGCCCGAGTTCCTATCAAATATGGAAGGTTCTTCTTTTGGTTTATTGGATGTGTTGAGTCATTTTTCCATGCCGTTTTGCATGAGCCATATATCTGCGTCTTATTGTTTACCATAGCTCCACACTGCTTTTGAAGAATTTCAATTGGGTTCTTACGCACACAGACAATGGGGTATCAAGTTACTGCTAACATAACAATGTTGAAAAGCATCTCGGTGATGACTAGGAGCTTGTTCTTGGCACTTTCTGACTCCATGGAGCAGACCACTTAGCCACAAAATAGAGTTATGTGCAGAAGACCCTTCCCTGCAATGCATCTATCATGAAGAAGATTGTCTCTCCATTACAAGATGAGCCAAAATGCTACCCTTGTGAACCATTTTCGCAAGTGGAAACTCTTTCTTCCACACTTGATGGCACTCATAACAAGAGATAACATGTATTCAGACTTGTGCTTGGGTATTGCACTTTAATCAAGCTTATTTGAAGAAATCATGATTTAAGAAACAAATGACAATGTGTCTTTAAAAAATTCTCTATGCATAAAGGATGTATTAACTTCAGGCTGTAATTGAACTAAAAATCAATGAATTTTTCTTTCTATACTTGGGCAGGTTTTGATGTGTATTAATCATTTGCTGACTAGATGAACTAAGCCTGTTGACAAAAAAAAAAAAAAGCATTTTTTGTTACCCTGAAGAATTACAGGATCATTTCAATCGCCTCAGAAACATTATCTACATAGGTTTTGCAGGTTTTGTCACACATGGCTGCAAGTCCTGGTGATGACTCAAGGTTTGGGGGTTCAGAATTAACAAGTGCTCTCCATATGTTTGAAAATTCCTCAGTTTTCAAACACAGTTTTGAGGCACTCTCATTGAATGTTTCACATTGCAACTGGTTATAAAAGTTTGTAAATTTACTGTTGGCATATATCTTTGATGTTCCTAAGACTGAATGGGTGAATGTTTGACCTTGTTTACACACTTGCTTCTATTTAAGGGGTGGTCCTCTCTATGTACTTCATGACAATGACTTAAGTATGGGAGTTTTAGTGCATAATGCTTATGCTTCAGAAAGTTCTGTGTGTTGTAAGCATGTATCTCACATGTTTGATAGGTGAAAATGCAGTGATATTCTTCGTGTACTTGTGAATGCCACATAGGGCCTGTGTTCCCATCCCCTGCAATTACTTTAATGTTTGATCGGTGGAAACCACATGATTTTTTGAATTATTGTTCACCATTAATTGATTATGAGAATGACAAATGTGCAAGACTGAAGTCCATATCCACGGTCTCTTGATGTTTGCCTGGCTGTTCTTTCTAGTGCTCACTGCAAGGCCTCTCTCCTTGATGGTTTCATATGTACCCACTAAACAAACTAAGTTATACACTCCACATTTTGGTCCGCTCTTTTCACAGAATGCACTAGGGCTAAAAGAGTTACATGTGAAATAGCGCTATGGCAATTTACACTTATTGTTGAAGTTTCAAGCTTGCGGGTCTTCTCTTGATAGGCGGGGCTAGAACTACTGATACTCCAAAACTGTCTTACTATGACAAGCTTGGGAGATTTTTCGCATGACTACCTACAAGGGGAGTAGGAGAATAAGCAGAGATCAAGAGTTATGCAAGTTTAAACTTTCATTGATGCCTTCGTACAAGTGTTTTGATGAAGGGTGGTCTAAGTGTTTAATGTAATGAAGTAAGAATCAAATGTTTACTGTATGCAGGGTTAGTATGCTCCCACTCTTGCACCCTACAAGGGCAATATGATTAAACTCAATTGACTTGTTCTGAACTTAATTGAGCATGAAGTCACAAAGGATTGAGTAATTGTTTTTTGCCAGGAAATTCCCTCACTGGTTTCACAATACTCAGATGGGTCTCATTTATTCATTGGCTCAGAATTTGCTTGGATTTATGACTCCTAATTCTTAGGGATAACTATTGGTCCATGCTTCTATGAGTTAAGAGATTAGAATGAGCCGTATAGGGAAAAACACTAATTAAAAACTTATCATGTGTCCTAGGATTGTGGCCCTCATTTCCACCTCCTTTGTTTTGAGAGGATTGTTGTGCACTTGGTTAAAAAGTGCAGGTTTTGTGCCTTTCTGACAGGAAACGACAAGCTCATTATAAAGGACTTGAGTCCTCTAGGATTTAATGTCCCCTGAAGTGGAAACTAAATCTGAAATGTATGTTTATCTCATTATTAGATGCAGTCTACTTGCTCTTTTGTATGTCATTTCAGGTTTGGGAGCTTCTGGAGAAGGCATTTCCAGTCTTACAAAAGTCTGCATAATGGGAGGAATGCTGGGCTGACTGCCCCCCAAGGGGATTGTGTCGCTCAGTTCTAAAGACTGAAGACTTGCAGCTTGAAGCCTTGCAGATTGAAGAATTGCAGACTGAAGAATTGCAGATTTTGAAGACATGAAGATTTTCAGACTTGAAAGGCTCTACCTTGGGGCGGTTCAGAAATGTATGCTCTTCTCTTAGCTTTGTCGAGGACGACAAAGTCTAGGAGGGGGAGGAGTGTTGCTCTAAGGGTTGCCCATAATTTTTCTCATACAATGGCATCCTTTTCCTTCATGAAAATACCTTCTTTTTTGTAAATTAGGAGATGTCCATATGAACACTCTCCTAAAACCCCTTTTTAATATTTCTTCATACTATAGAATAGTGTCTCTCACCTTTATGACCCTTCTAGAAAGATTCCCCACGTAGAAAACCCACGCATGCCCTTCTTGGAGATTGGGTTGTTACAAATTTGATCTTTAGAATATCCTAGAAGATTGGCAGTTAGAGAGAGAATCACCTTTTTGACTTTTTCAAATGAGCACATGGGAAATTATGTAAAGCCTATAAGTAGAGGCTCACTTCTTGTAAAGGGGAGGTCCCTTGGCCATGGCCTTGGCCTCCATTTTGGTAATGGAAGAAGGTGTCATTTGTTACCCTCTTGCCTCCTTGTGTACAATGGCGTTGGTCTTGGTGTATGGATTTGCATGTGTGTGTGCATGGTTGGGAGGATGTTCCCCTTTGCTCCTTGTGACGTTGGCCATTGTTGCCATTGCTCCATGAGCGTGGGTGAACCTCTCCTCTCATTCTTTGCCCCAACTTGGAGAAACCTCTCACTTCCATGTGAGGCGGTTAGGGTTTGTTGTTCCCCTTTTCTCAACAAGGCATCATAGGGTTAGGCACACAAGAAGAAGGAGCAAGTAGGGAGCTCCAGGAAATGTATGTCAAAATGTTAGAAGAAATCCCTACAAAAATAGTGATTTTCATCACTAACAATCATTGTAAATACCATTTCTTATTTTTGTAGCTCCATTTTGTGCAAGCCAAGGAGTCCTTGAGCTTGAGGAGCTTTAGAAGTATCTACCTGTCAGTTTTCACATTTTTTAGACTTCGTTTGAACCTCCAAATAGGGTAGAGAACCTAATTTTTAACTAGGCCGGACACTAGGTCTCGACAAGGCCAAAACCTAGTCAAAAACTATAAAAAGAGCTAGAGAGCTCATTTTTGAGGTTAGCTTGTAATTGATATGAACTTGTAAGAGCTTTTTGAAAGTAGTCTAAGAACTCCATTGCTTCTCACTCTTTGTCTTACTGTGTGTGCGCGTGTGTGTGTATGTGTGTGCATGTTAGTGTGCTTCTCACTCACGCACTTGTGCCTTCCCTTGCTCGAGGTCTTCATACCATCCTCACGTCTTCCCGGATTGACATTAAAGGAGGTGCTACTCATCACTGAGCTACACCAAATTTTGGTGCCGTTGCCGGGGATCGAGCTTTGAGGACGAGCGTGTGATGGTAAGACGTAGAGTTGACGCGTTGGAGTTATAGGTATTTTCTTTTGTTTTTCTCATCACCATCATCATCCTCACCATCTCCCACATCCATCTCCATCATCGCGAAAAATTTCAGTTTTTGGTCATATCACCCCAGCCATACCATTCCCCTCATTTCACTTGTGAGAGAGAGCGAGAGAGCGTTTGTGTGCTTGTGATTTTCTGTGTTTTTTGAGATTTTCTGCAGGAATCAACATCCCTAGCAGCTGCACCAGCTCCAGCAGGTAAAAAATTTGACTGTGCAGGTCCCGAGGCGTTGACCTCTGTCAATCGTGACCGACAGAAAAAATGCTCTATTTGCTAAACAAAGTACATAACCATGATCTACAGGCCTAGAGGTTCCCAAAAATGTGTTTAAATTTTTGAAATTCCTCAGATTTCTGTCAATTGCGATTGCTCTGTCAATCCCGATCGACAAACCACGACGGACACCTGCCGACGGCCCTGTCAATCGCGACCGACACGTCAATCGCGACCGACACGTCAATCGCGACCGACAGAGTCAACGACCGATTGACCACGACTGACAGACCATACGTGTGACACGTGTCAATCACGATCGAGCCATCAATCGTGACTGACAGCCCCGACGGACCTGTCAATCGCGACCGACACAGTCAACGATTGTTTGACCACGACGGACAGACCCTCGCGAAGGACCTTTTAATCGCGATCGACCCATCAATCATGACTGACAGAGTCAACGACCCTTTGAACATGACCGACTGAAAATCCAGGCCACGTGTCAATCGTGATTGACCCATCAATCGCGACTGACAGCCACGACGGACCTGTCAATCGCGACGGACACGTCAATCGCGATTGACCTATCAATCGTGACTGACAGAGCTTGCAAACACGATAGAAGGGCAAATTTGGCTAATATTTTAGGGCAAAAAAGAGTGGTCTATTTTTGAAAAATTGTTGGACAAATACTAGGGCTCATCCTTGCATTGTGAGGCCATTACACAAAGTATTTCGAGAAGTCCTGTTTGCCTGTTAACCTGTTCTATATCCTGTTTTAGCCCCAAAACCCTGAACGGACATAACTTCCTCATACAAAATCCAATTGCAGTGATTTTTGTTTTGTTGGAAAGCTCATGGAGAATACAACCAAAACTTTGACTGGTTATGGTAGAATTAATGTCAGGATTATTAGATAGGATAATTTGAAGTTGACCATATCCCGGGGTAGGAAAAATTGAGGGTCCCTTGGGATTGTTTTCCATAAAGGCAAAAGGCAATTGGGTCTGTGAATTACATGCATGAAAGTGATATGTTTGTCATCTGAATTCAATTCTTGAGCTAATTGTGGATTTTTTCAGGTTCTTTGAGAGCATCGAAGGGTACTCGAAGCAAGAGTAAGTGCAAGCTTGGGAACACGCTTCCTGGGCATACAAGAGCAACCAAGGGAAGAACTTAAGGTTGGAACTTCTCAACACCCTTTGTCAATCCCTAGCATAGGCTAAGTACGGATAGAGGTTTTGATTAATTAGGAGCACGTTAAGAACAACCAAGTCCAAGAACTCTAATCACTCAAGTGCAAGTGTTAGGAGATTACATCTGCGAAACAACCTAAAGGAAAAGAAATTCAATTGAGCGACCGCACTCAAAGTACGATAAAAAATTAAGTGTTCGTTGCGACGAGAATTAATTGGACAAGAAGTGACACCCTAAGAGCAATTAAAAAAGAACAAGTGATTGATATAAAAGAACTCAGCAACGCAAGGTGTACTTGGGAAAAATTGGGATTATTCAATTGGGCTTATGAACCTTCGATCAGGACGACACCTAGGGAGAGATAGACAAAGTCTTAGATCTTCAAAGGCTAGTGTCAATCATACTGCTAGGTCTTGGGCCCAGCAGTTGAGCCATCATTCGTACTATCGTAGCTCCGAGACGAGCGAGTCGGAGATGTCCCACGGTATGGAGAGACCTACAGGAAGCTCCAGAGTGCCATATTTATATAGGGTGGAAGGCCCTTACAAGATGCAACTCGAATACCTTAGGACCAACCGATTAGGTGCTAGCATCTATGAGGACAGCCTAGGAAGATCTGTGGTCCAGATTAAAAACCCTGACCAATCCATTGGACTAGAGCGCCTAGCTGTCAAGTTTGAAAATGGAGCATACTTGGACAAAGAAGGGACAATATATGTAGTCACCAGTCATCCAGATAGGACAGATGAATTTGGGAATGTAGTTCCAGAAACGGACTTAGGTGACCTAGAGCAAGGAAACATGGGCGAAGAATCTAGAACCCCCCGAGGCAAATCTGTTCTCACTAGGATTATCACACCAGAGTGGATTCCCCAAGATAATAAGAGCATAGATCTACTCGTGAACCGAGAGACTGATGAAGCCTTTTGGAGATATAGACCTAATCAGCCGAGTGAGGTAGGAACAATCATGATATATGAGTTCAAAGATCCTGATAGCCCAGGTAGAGTAACTTACTTAGATCACGCTTCAGAGAGGATCTTTGTGGTTACAGAAAATGATAGGCATGCTTACACTTGGAAAGGTGAATTCATTTTCCCCCAACCAAGATCGAATGTGTCATTTGGTCACCAAGGAGCTGGAACCTCCCACACTCATGGAACTCAAAGAGACAGACATAGAGATAGACCGGAGGTAAGCTTTGCCAACCCAGTGGGAAGAGACAGAACGAGAACGGAAACAAATAGAGTGGAACCTGAAGGATTTAGAGCCCCAAGGAATCAAAGGAATACAGATGACTTCCCTCTGCCAAGGCCTAGGGAACACACCAGGATTTTGAGACCGACTCAGTTAGTTAAGTCCATGAAGAATTACTTCGATGGCACAGGAGACCCATATGATCATGTGGCCGAGTTTAGGCAAGTCTTGAGAGCAGAACAAGTTGAGGACCTATTCATGCAATATAATGCCTTTGGTCTAACACTTAGGAACACAGCCCTTACGTGGTTTCAACCATTGAACGAGAGATAGTTCAGGAGCATAGACTAGCTCTTAGAGGCTTTCATCACCGAATTTTCTAAGAGTGGCATAAGGCATAATACTTCCTCATTGATATACAGCTTCAAGCAGACCCCCCAGGAGACTGTGAGACTTGCAGGAAGAAGATTTAGGCAGTACCTTGAGAGATGCCTTGTTCCTGAGTTACCCACACCTGCCAAACAAGTGGCTTTGTTCTTGGATGGATTGTTAAGTACCAAATTGAGATCATATGTGTACTTGAAGGACCCTAGGACCATAGAAGAGTGTGTACGCATGTGCATTGACATTGAGGATAACCTAGGGGAGGAGTTAGAGCTTTCCAAAATCTACAAAGATTCAGATACTGCCTCTAGCCTCTCTTCCTCGCAATCCACATCAATTGAGAAACTTGCGAAAAAAGTAGCTCAGAAACTAGGTGTCTCTAGTTAACAAATTCCTAGATTTGCCCCAGTAAAGAGGTGCTATACTTGCGACGGTGACCATATGGTGAACGCATGTCCCATCATGGCTCAACCCCAAGTGAATCCTAGCAGCCAATATTGCACCATAGAGCAGAGATACACAAATCACACCGCACAAGATTGCCCATACAATAAACAAGCAGTTAGACAAACCTACCCTCAGCCCTATCCACAACAGGGAAGATACCAGAACCAGTACCCCCCACAACAATATGGTAGACCGCAGCAACCCTATCAACAACCCTACCAAAACCAACCAAGACCACAACCTGTGTTAGCTCAACAACCTCCAAACCCAGCTAATGTGATTCCTGTAAAGTATGCAGCAGCTGAGGAAAATTTGAATAGAGCTATAGTGCCAGTAACACCACTGCTTTCAGAAAGTGACCCGAGCGATCATAGTTTTGATTCTACCCACATTGATAGTCCCCAGGCTTACTACATGCAATCTCCTGAACATGGTGAGTCCTACTACAGTGAAGAACCAAGTGAACCTAGTTGGGAGCCAGAGTACACCAATGTAATGTACACAAACCCTAACTCTAGGCCTCAACCTAGGCAAGTAAGACCCCCATTTCCTAGAGGACCATGCTACAGATGTCAGGGAGATCACCTCATTCTTGATTGCCCCTTACCTCCACCTACACAACCCTAGTCAGTGACGATTCAAGGCTTTTGCCAAGACTGCGGGAAGGAGCATCTCTTACAAGATTGCCCTAAGACTCCTAATAATATGCCAAAAATAACTCCAATTAACGTTATTGGCTTAGTAGTAGACTCTACAGGAAGTGTCACTTCCATTGCACCAGTGCAAGTAGTCACTAGAGCCCAGGCTTTGCAACAGAACCCAAGAATAGGTCAAGAGAAGGGTGTAGAGGTTAGTGAAACTGAGAGCGTAGCCAAGAAACGGTCGAGAGCCTGGAGGGATAGTCAAGAAAGAATGAAAAGACAATGGTCTAAAAAGATGAGCGACTTAGAAGAAAGCATAAGAGAAACAAAAGCCAAAATTGTTGAACTCACCTCTCAAACAAACTCTCACATACCACCACCACCCTCACTTCCATCACCATCTAACCCACCATCTGTCCACCTACCTCAGACCATCCCACCACCCCCTAGAGTAGGATCAGTGTTAGCTGACCCCACTCCTGAAGACATAGACATGATGCTTAAGGCATATCAGGCCAGAATCCAAGAAGGGCCAAATGTGACGGATCATGACAAGTGCTACCCTAGAGCTGACCTAGAGATAGAGAGAACCAAGCTATGTGCGAAAATGGTCGCATTGGCTCAGACCATGTTTGAAGCCAGTTGCCTTTTCAACTACTCAGGCTCAGCTAAGACACAATTGCACTTGGATGGACTCCTAGAGAAGTTAGAGAGCATAATTGCAAGGTCTGCCAAGGAAGAAAAAAATCAAGAGAGAGATGAGGCAAGCAAAAACATAAGCCATCCCCCACAGGAAGCTTATGTGCCCAATTCCACTAGACCAGACACTTCCTCTTCTATGAATAGGTTCACTCCAGAATTCCTACGAGAGATTCAAGAAGACAAATGGGCTAAAGAAAGTTAAGTCCCTCCTCCCATTGAACTTGTGGATGACATGCAGGATCAATTCCCACAAGATATCCCATCCATTTATGTAGAGCAAGAGAGCATCCAGTCCCAAAGTTAGGCCAGAGTTACATGTAGCCAAACAAGTACCTGAGATAGCAAAACCTCGTTCCCAGGTAGGTTCTCAAAGGACAGTGCCAGAAATTCCTCTAGACAAGATAGGAGATCTGAGTGAAGGTGAAGAAGGAAACACCTATCTTCCCATTACCCATCATGGGTACACAACTAAGGCAATTCTGGACTCAGGTGCAGGAGTTGCTATTGCTACCACTTCCCTATGGAAGCGGTGGGGCAAGCCAGCACTCAGGCCCACGAGGATGAAACTGCAAATGGCCGATGGCCATATAGAAAGACCCTTAGGATTGCTGGAAGGAATAATTCTCACTACATGCAGTGTTGAGTTTGAGCATACTTTTGCCATATGTGATTTTAGCAAGAATCATGCCTATGAAATGATCTTGGGACGACCCTTTATGCGACAGTTGCAAGTGGTACAGGATTGGGGAACCAATTCCTTGTATTTGCAACACTTAGGTGTTACGACCAAAGTGAATCTCAAAGATTACTCTCATAGGGATGTCCCTCCTATCCAATGGAATCCCATCCTTAGAGCCAAAGATGATACGGGATCGGTGCGTTCCATAGGATCAAGATCCTAATGGATGCATGAAGACACCCACTTATGGATGTGCAAAGTAGCAGTAGAAGAAGAGAAGAGAGAAAAAGCCAGAGAGGTAGGTGCAAAAGAAACACATAGATCAATTCAAGACCCAGCCTATGCACTTGTAGTCTTTCCTGACGAAGAATTTGAACCCCACGGCTGGGCGGAAATCCTAGCAACAATGGATGTAGCCATCAATGAAGAACAATGGACACCTCACTATGATGTAGATGGCTATGACATTTCAGTCTTCTCCATAGAGCCAATCCTGGGAGATGCAGTGTTAGAAGAGTGTGAACCTAACCCTGATGCATTTGAGGATGCGAGTGACTCCGATCTAGAGTCAATCATTATGGACCCACCTTTTGCATCAGACGAAGAGTACTTCTATGAAGTAGAATTTCAACCCTAGAGGCACGGAGATCTTACAAATGAGATAAGGCTAGCCACACATGTGACCCCGAAGGAAGAAGGAAAGAAAAGAAAGAAGAGAGAAGTCACACCAGAAGAGGAAGAATCTTTGTTTGAGGTCCCGAAAAATTTTAAGAAGTATGAGATAGATGACAGGAGAGTCATGATCAGAATGCCTAAACGAGAGGCACAATCAGGGGAGGCCTATGATAACAAAGAAACCACCAAGAAAATAGTGGTAGATGTGGAAGAAGGAGAAGGGAGATGCACGTACATAGGCCATGACCTGACGGAAGACGAAGAGCACGAATTGATAGCCTTGCTTAGATAATACAGAGATGTATTCGCTTAAAGTTACAAGGATTTGAAAGGCATGGACCCTGACATATGCTCACATATGATACCCATGACCTCAGATGCCAAACCTTCTAAGCAAAAGCCATACACATATAATGATAACTACGTTTCCAAGATCAAAGAGGAGATAGATCGCCTCGTAGAAGCTGGATTTATCTATGAAATTGAGCACACTGAATGGGTATCCCCCATTGTAGTGGTGCCCAAGAAGAATGGCAAACTACGTGTATGCATTAACTTGAAGAAGGTCAATGCAGCCACAATTCGAGATAACTATCCGCTCCCTATCAGAGAACATCTCTTAGAAAGAGTAGTAGGCAAGGAAGTGTACAGCTTCCTTGATGGATTTTCGGGCTACAATCAAGTAGCCATAGCTCCAGAAGATCAGCATAAGACGGCTTTTGCCACTGAATGGGGCATTTTTGCCTTTAGGGTAATGCCATTTGGGCTTACCAATGCACCTGCTACCTTCTAGAGGCTGATGTGCCATGTATTTAAAGAGTTCCTGAGGAAGAACTTGGAAGTCTATGTTGATGATCTTTGTGCTCATTCCAACATAAGACAAACCCATATTCCTGAACTCAGACAAATCTTTGACAAATGTAGAGAATATCAAGTCTGCCTGAACCCAGAAAAGTGTGTTTTTATGGTCAGGCAAGGCAAGATTCTAGGACACATAGCGTCAAAGAATGGCATATCCACTGATGAAGAGAAAGTGAGAGCCATAGCCGAGTTACCTAGGCCAAAGAATGTCAAGGAAGTACAAGCTTTCATGGGGCATTGTGGTTATTACCGACGGTTTATACACATGTATGCCATCATAGCAAAGCCTCTGTATGGACTTTTGACTAACTTCGAGTGAACTGATGAATGTGAAAACTCCTTCAATGAGCTTAAAAGAAGATTGTGTACAACACCAATCTTGACCACACCGGATTGGAATAGGCCTTTCCATGTTCATGTGGATGCATCCAATTATGCTATTGGATGTGTACTTACGCAGCCTACAGGTGAAGGCAATATGGATCTTCCAATTGCCTATGCTAGTAGACAGTTGAATGCGGCTGAACGAAACTATACAACCACTGAACGAGAAGGATTAGGCATGGTATATGCAGTTAAAAAGTTTAGACACTATTTGCTTGCAAATAAGTTTAAATATTTTACTGATCATCAAGCTCTACTTTACTTGGTGAACAAGCCATGCAACACAGGTAGATTGGTGAGATGGTTCCTCTTACTAATGGAATATGACTTTGAGGTAGTGGTGAGAAAAGGCAAGACTCATTTGAGAGCAGATCATCTCTCTAGGCTCACATCGGGAGAAGCCCCACAAGGAGTGTCAGATGACCTTCCTGATGCTTACTTGTTTAAGTTGGAAGTGGTGCCACAGTGGGCTAAGCCATTAGTGCCAGTATTGACATACGGGCCTAACCACCCAGTAATAGCCATACAGGATAGAGAGGTAGTAAGAGCCCAGAAGTACCACATCATGGCAGGAAGTATGTACAAGCACATAGATCAAGGGATCTTGGCTTGTTGTGTGGAAGAGGATGAGTACGCTAAATGGTTGCAATTAGCACATGTAGGTGCATTAGAGCAACACTACTCAAAACAACGAACCCTACAAACACTAAGGAGAGTCAGAGTGCATTGGCCGACTATGGAATCTGATGTACATAAGATGTGTAAAGAATTCTATTGAAGCTCAAAGTCAAGGACAAAGCATGGAAGCACATCAAAAGGTGGACACACAAGGAAAGGGAGCAAGTAGGGAGCTCCAAGAAGTGTACGTCAAATTTTCGGAAGAATCCCCTACAAAAATAGTGATTTTCATCACTAAAAACCATTGTAAATACCATTGTCTATTTTTATAACTCCATTTTCTTCAAGCCGAGGAGTCCTTGAGCTTGAGGAGTGTTAGAACTATCATCCTACCAATTTTCATAATTTTTAGACTCCGTTTGAGCCCTCAAATAAGCCCTGGAACCTAATTTTTAACTAGGTCGGACACTAGGTCTGGATAGGGCCAAAACTAGTCAAAAAACTATAAAAAGAGCTAGAGTGCTCATTTTTGAGGTTAGCTTGTTTAGAGAATAGAGCATTGTAAGAGAACTCTTTTGCAATCAAAGCTTTCCATTGTTCCTCTCTTTGATCTTACCTTATGCGCGTGTGTGTATGTGTGTGCATGTTTGTGTGCTTTCACTCATGCAATTGTGCTTTCACTTGCTCGTGGTCTTCATACCGGTCCTCACATCTCCGCGGATTGACAAGTAAAGGAGGTGGTGCTTACACTTGAGCTACACCAAATTTTGGCGCCGTTGCCGGGGAGAGAGCTTCGAGGACGAGCGTTGTGATGGTAAGATCGTAGATTTGCGACATTGGAAGGTAAAAAAAACTGTCATTTCCATTCATTTTCTGTTTTTTCCTCTTCATCTTCATTATCATCATCATCTCCACCTTCTTCCATCTTCTTCTTCATATAAATTTCTTGTTTTTTAGTCCATTTTCACCATTTTCATACCATTTTTCATGCATTATTGTGTGGGAAGGAGTTAGGAGGTGCAAGGGAGAGCAAACGCTGTGTTTTTTTCTTGATTTTCTGCTCATACGGAGCTCGCCATTGCCGGCGCTCAGTGTTAGCTCCGAAAATGGTTGATTTTTATGCACTAATGTGGTTCTATTTGGCAGGAAAATACGCTTGATTTCAGGTACTTGAAGTATGAACTTGATAATTGATGGGAAGCATGTGGAGATATTGATTGCAGGGATGTGGAGAAAAGGGATTGAGCATGGACAAGCCTCCTAAGAACATAGGAAATACTGACGTGCAGAGGAAATTAGAAGCGGCTTTGTTTCAGGGGGGAATTCTCTTCCGCTTCATGGGCTATGGAGATATGCAGATATATGAGAGGGATCCCTCAGGGTGATCGCAAGAAAAAGCGGAAAATGAAGGCAAGCAAAAGACTTGCTCAAGAATTGGAGTTCTGTGAGGGGATCTTTCAGATGCGAAGCATAGTTATGAACAACTTTTAGCTTTCAATTTGGCTCACAGGAGGGAGCAGTCAGCAAGCATTGATTTACAGTCTCCACAATTAATAGCAATGGCTCGGATGAGCACTGATCATGGTGAACAAAATGTCTTACCTCTCTTGCACCTCCAGATGTAGTGCATTTGGAGTATACCGATGTAAAGTCACTCAGCCAAACGCAGGAGGCTGAATACACTCTACATGATGGAAAAGATTCTGTATCGATAGAGATACGTGGAACAGATAGTCAGCCATCTTATGACCTACTGTTCCCCTCAAAACAGAAACAACAATCACATCAGCTGCCTTCCATTGTTGTATCTATCACTGAGGCCTCCAAAGTCTTCACTTCCTTTTTGCACAGGTTAACTGAGCAAGGGATTCATCTTCATTTTGCAATGGTACCTAGATTTGCAGAAAGTATCGTTATGAATGATCTTGGTAGAGCTACATAAGTTATAAGCTACGCAAGTTATAAGTGAGAGGAGCTTAAAGGTGTATCGTACTTTGGAAGAGACGGACGTAGATCCACCTTTTTCATAGTCTAGAACAGAGCTTCCAGCTGTAATTCCAAAAGTTGTACTGACAATGAAGAATTTGAATGCCATGTAGAGAGAGAATCCTCTATGCTTAGTAGATTGCAGGAATGAAAAGAGTCCAGAAGCATCAGCAGAGGTCGAGCCTATGAAGCCTTTATTTCGAGTCCATGGGAAACATGAGGAAGTAAATAAAGAGTTCATTGTGGATCTAGAAAATTCCTCTTCTTTGCTCACTAAGAACGGTGATGAAGAATCAAAGGAAGAGGTTGAAATGGAAGAAACTCCTATTTTAACATTTCATACGCAGCTTGCTGAAGAGCTTGAGCACACTGAAACTGAAGAACCCCCGTCTCCAAGGTTGAATGATGAATTCACTGAAGAGATAGAAGTGAAGGCTAATGAGAAGCAATCGGGGCTTGACTTTTTATCATTTGACAACTCTAGGAAGGACATGTCCAGACCCAATGTGGATAGTGATGACGGTTTAAAGAGCCTATGGGATGACATGGAATTCTGATTTGCTTGCATGAATGAGACTACGACAAAGTTGCATGTAGAAAAGTGTGAAAATGATGGGTGCATTCATGACTTCTATAGGAAGTCTGACATGGGATTGGTGTGTAGTGAATGTGGACTAGTTTGTCTGGATGCTGAGCACATCTTCAATTATGTGTGGGGAGAGGGGATCATCGTCGAAGGCGAGACTCGTAGATCTGGGGATTTTGGCTCGACTCCTTCTTCCTCTGTGTGTGGGCGACGAGGGATTGCAGGGAAAAGAGGGGAGTGTCTGGAGGTCCGCGAAAAACACTCCGAAGTTTTGGGGGAAACCGCTTCCTGCATTCTTTGGGTCTCCCTTGGGGGCTCTTCTTGTGTGTGTTGGAGTAGATACCGAAGAGAGGGAGGTTGTGGGGCCACGTTCCTTTGAAAACAAAGGAAAAAGGGGGAGGCACAGAATGCTAAGTCTGCTCTTACAGCCAGCCATGTCTAAGGAAGTAGTGCTCAGCATGGTAGAACTTCAAGCATAAATATCTGTGGATGCCTTGAGTGCATGGATGAGATCTGATTGCGGCTACTTTTCAACCATCAGATTTGGCTGTGGAAGCCTGGGAGGGCACCTGCGTGTAGGAGTCCCCCATCGTTCAACCTGGGAAGGCAGTTCAGAAAAACAAAAAAGGGAAAGGGGGGTTTGTCTTCTGTTCGAATTGAGCAGGGAAGGAACACTACAGTCCGGAAGTATCCGGCAGGATTGAGAAGGCTCCTGCAGAGATGCAGAGGGAGAACACGTTCAATAGAAGCAGGCCAAGGGGAAGCATAGGCAATGGGTGAGGCAATAACAACATGTTTAAAGGGAACCATTTGAGGCATTGAAGGGTTGCTGTGGGAGTTTTAAACCCAAAGAAATGTTAGTGGTGACTTCCTTATAATACATCGCTCAATCTGAGGGGACATGCACTATTTTCAAATCATTCCTTGAAAAGGTGTTTAGGATAGATTTATGGACATACAACACTCTCATCCGTTGCAGTCTACTATTCCACTAGAATCAATGCTAATCCCTGGCGCATAAGGCAGCACAGATTCAATATGCAAACCTGAATGAAGAAGAGTACCAACGGTTTGGTAATTATTATTGGCTCCCCATTTACTTTCATTAGTTACGAATATATAGAATTGATGTACTGTGCAACGAAGCTTCTCTCGCTGAACTGACTGCAAAGTTTTTTCTATTTTATTGTTTGTGATTCTCGCTCCACTGTTTTTTCAGCGGCTGTATACGCGTTTGATTGATTTCTCATAGGAGACAAGATCATATTCGTTTCAAATTCTAAACATTGGCTCTATTGCTTAAACAAAGTAGCCTGTGCTGCTTCTAAGTCTTTTTTGTTTGGTTTCATCCTTCATGGATGAGCATGACTGTCACCCGGATTACTAGTCCCGAGATTAAGCGATATTTAAACCAGTTGCATGTTTAGGATATGAAATATAAAAGTGAGCATATTGCAAAGTGCAACAGACAAAGAATATGAATCTTACGTGGTGATGGTGGCTTCATGCAATTAAAAAAATCGTGAATCCAAGAGAATGAGAGTGCAGTCGTATGAGGAAATAAAATAAAATCTCTAGACGCTTTATGTTACCTACACAGATGATTTCTGAATAATTGTTGATGCTTCTTCATGGTCCACGTTAGGCAAATGGGAGTGAAGATTATCTCGGTATAAGAAGGAATAAACTTCATAATAAAGCTTGTAGAGTGTCCAGAATAGCTTGTTAAACGACTGCTTATCTGTTTCAAATGGCTTGACCAGGGCATTAACGAAGTTTCTAACACTTGATGTTCGGATTGACTGCAAATATAATTCCCTACTTGTTTCCCCCTCCCCTCCTACATTCTTTTTAACCTTGTATGTTGCCATGTGGATTTAGGGCCGATTTGTGTTTTATACACTAGGGTCATATGTGAATAGAATGCGGGAGGCATGGGTCTAGTCAGTGCGCCAGTGATTGGAAACACCAGAGTTTGTTGCTCTATAGCAATAAGAAATGTATAATCTGCCTGCTTTCCATGTATACGACGATAACGTGCAGAATAAATTCCTCAATTACTCTTGATACATTTGCGCTAATGTGAATGCTAACTACAGATACAAAGGGAAATGAAATCTAAGGTGATTTTCAGGGTTAATGTTTTGTTTAAAGAAAGAAAGTGAGGGAGAGGTGTGTGAGTGAAAGAATGTACGTGAGAGAGAGAGAGAGGGAGAGAGAGAGGGAGAGAGAGAGAGAGAGGTTGTTAGGAGGAATCATTGGGGTTGGATACTTATTTGTGCACGTATGTTTCCATCTTCTCCAAGATTACATTGGAGTGAAACTAGGGACTTAGGGCGATAAAAGCTGGCCTAGCATCAGCAAGTTGGGGTAAATATCACTAAGTGTATGTACTTTTTCCTTGGGCTTAAGAGCCTTTCATTTTGGTGCGTTCGCCGGGAACATATGAGCTAGTGCATAGATATAGGAATAATCCATTGTGAGATAATTGTGGGCTCTAGGTAATCCAAGTGGACCGATTGCGAGGGGTTTGAGCAAAATAAAGGCTTTCACAATCATTTGTTCCGTGGGCTTAGGAGCTTTCATTTTGGTGCATCTGCCGGGAATAGCTTGGTACGTCTCTATAAGAGAGTGCCATAGGTTCGCCTAGCGCCACAGGTTGGCCGAGCTTGCGGACCCCAAGATCTAGTACATGAGCGAGGGGAGCTCATCGTCAGGAGCAACACAAACTCAAAGAGAGGAACACGCTCAGAGAAGAGCCCTTGAAAGAGAAAGGAGAAGGTGGGAACCGCCAGGTGAGTGGACCTCGATTGGTTCGAAGAAATCAGCCAAAAACGTGTACTCCCGTAGGAGAGTCGCGAATCAAGTGCGGAAGTTTGAAGGAGGGATCCTGAAGCCACGTGTACTAAATTTCTGGGATCGAAGTGATATCGACATCACACCTCTATTCGAAATGGCTCAGCGGATTTCGGTTCACTTGGGGGACTTCACCAAGTTCTCAGGTACTTGGGACGAAGATCCGGATAGTTTTATCCAACTATTTGAGGTTACCTGTGAGGCCAATGATGTAGTTGACGAGGATCAAAGGTTGAGAATTTTTCCGGCTATTCTCCGTGATGAGGAAGCCAATTGGTATGGGAATCTGACACCACAAGAGCGTGGAACTTATCAAATGCTCAAGGAAGCCTTCTTGGCAAAGTTTCGACGACAAGGCTTCCAAGATAGATTGGCCCAACAAATGGATTACTTGCGACAGGGAGTCAATGAGAGCATCGATAACTACATTCAGAGAATGGAAACGTTGGTAAGAAAGATGGGCGCGAATGCCCCGAACGATGAGACATTGAAACGAAGGTTCATTTCGGGATTGAGAGATCCTACGGCACAGCAACATATCAGCCTGACAAGACCTGCAACTTTAATGGATGCTAAAGAACAAGCAAGGCTTTGGGAGGAAGTACAATTATGCCAACAAAGGAAGATGGAGCTCTTATACGAGCCAATGGGAGGCCCAGGGAGCATACCGATGAAAGATCCTGGCCAAGGAAGTCCCGCATTGACGACCCCAGCTTTTGTAGCCGCCACTAGTACGCCAGGCGAGGTAAAGCCGGCGCTAACCGAAGAACGAATATTAGAGTTGGTCACACAAGCTATAAAAGCTGCCACAATAACCTAGGAAACATACACAGTAAAACCAGAGGTGACTACGAACCCGAATCAAGTGTTCCGATCAAATACATGGTGTGGAAAGTGCCATGGTTACGGCCATTTGGCTTCAGAATGCCCTACAGTCTCGAGAGTATTCACAGATAGATCACCACCTAGGATGCGTTGCACTTTTTGTGGAAGAACAAATCACACGGAGGACCGATGTTACAACAAGAGAGCCTATGAAGAGAGGACCATGAAATCAGGAGACACAAGATAAAGACCTTACACGGGATTGCCCGCTCAAAGTGTACCACCTACATCTCGTTGGGAAAACAGACCTACTTATGGATATGGTGCTCAGGGTCAAGGAGGAGACTATCCAAGAGGAGCCGCGCATGATCAAAGAAGAGATGGTCCAATCCAGTGCTGGAGATGCCATGGCTTTGGCCATACTCAATCTAGATGTCCAAACGAAAAGAAACCAATTGATTATACCCCACTATGTAGGTACTGTAGTGGGGAGGGCCACTTCGATGAAGATTGTCCAAAGCGAAGAGCTGCCGCCGGCAAGGAAAAAGGACCAGTAGGGTCTTCAAATTATGTTGATACTCAGATGCATTCCACAACAAGAGCTCAAGAGCACGTTCCTACAATCGGAGTAGTGTTCAAGACACCGAACCCTCAAGAAGGCTCTAGCTCGTCGATGCACTTTGTGGATGCATACGAGGCCAAGAAACCACACAAAGATCCAACTGTGGCAGTAGTCACAAGGACTCAAGAGTATTCAAAGAAGAATCCAGGAGGCGAAGGTGAAGAAGGGAGTCAAGAGAAGATCGCTGAGCGTGAAGAGGTAGAAAACCAAGTTGGAGGATTTGCTGAGCAGCAAGAGCTTGAGGATGGGGAAGAGATTGAGATTCTTCCACCCGTGACCAAGGAGTTTGTGCCGGGCATAGCACCATTCCCTGAAAGATTGAAAGCTCCTAAGATTAGAAAGGAAAGACAAAGTTCGGAAGAAGTAGATATTGTAAAGTTGCTCACTGACACGGAAGTCACGCTGGATATTGACACATTGCTAAAATGTTCACCTGTTTATAGGAAACAATTCTACAACGAATATATTAAGAAGCCGAGGAAAGCTCGAGAGAAAAAGAGACAAGATAAAGATGTCCAAGGAATCATTCAAAGTATTACGACGCAAATTGATTCGAATGCTCCAGCTGTGACGGTCGAGATTAAAGGATATGCAGTCCCCGGTGCTCAGTTAGATAGTGGAGCTGCAGTCAACCTGATGACTGAGTTCATGATGAAAGCTTTGGGCCTCAACCACATGGAAGAGACGCCAATGTCTTTGAGAATGGCGGATCAAACACAAGTGAAGCCTGCGGGTCTTTTGAAGAATGTAAGTACAGTTGTGGGCGGTTTAGAGTTTAAAGTTGATTATCTGATAGTAAGACCAAGGACCTCAGAGGCTACCTTCTCGATCCTACTTGGACGGCCATGGATGGTGCAAGCCGAATGTGTGCATGACTGGCGCACAGGTTTTATTTCAATAGGGCCAAAGTCTGATCGGATTCAAATACAAGTATCCCCACCCTCAAGCAACAAGAAGAAGACAATAATAGTCGATGAGATGGAAAAGAAAGAGAAGGAGAAAGCAAGCCATGAGATTGCACGAGCTAGGTTTTCTTTGAACACGGACACCTACAAGAATCTGCTTCAAGACGGGTTCAACTTGCAGCTCTTTAAGAATCAAGACACGAAGATGGGAGAGTATCAAAATCCATTGCTCTATAACGACGATTCAGACCAGGAGTTGCTGGGATGGTTGACACATACAAGTGAATTTGAGTGCTACATGTTGAGTATAGACGCAAGTAAAAACAAAGCTACTCAATCCCTGGAGAAGGGAACTTCAAGAGAAGAGTTGAAGCTGGAGTTAGCTCCGACAATGGAAGTGCAACAGTTGAGAGAAAGAGTTAGAATGCTAGAAGCAGAGATTCTAAAGAGAAGTCGAGAATCGGAAAAAGAAGCGAAGAGTAAAACTAAAGTGTCGGAAGCCATTGCAAAAGCTGAATTAAAGAAACTAGGTTCAATCGGAACAGAACAAAACAATGATTTACTGGCCAACCATGCACGCGTGATCGAAGAGCACATTCCAATCACAGTGTCATCAAGGAATAAGGAATATTCGCGAGAAGCTCAGTTGGAAAAATGGGAAGTTTTTCCGGAAAAGTTCTTGAGTGTGGGGTCAGAGCTACCAGATGGAGTACGAAATTGTATTAAAATGACACTCAAAAATGTTAGCAAGGCCTTTGCATGGTCATACAGTGATTTGAGAGGAATTGATCCCCGAATCTGCCAACATTATATAGATTTGGAAGAAGGTACCCGACCAATATGTCAACGACTTAGGCGAACAAATCCAGTCTACTCGGAATTGATCAAGTTGGAATTGACTAAGTTACTGGAGGCAAGATTTATATATCCCATCGCATCCAGCGAGTGGGTATCACCAATTGTAGTTGTTCCGAAGAAAAATAAGAAAATCCGTATTTGCATAGATTATCGAAAGTTGAACGAGCGCACGAAGAAGGATCATTTCCCCTTGCCGTTTACTGATCAAATCTTGGACAGAGTGGTTGGCCATAAATTGTACTCATTTTTGGATGGTTTCAGCGGGTACAACCAGATCCAAATCCATGAGGAGGATCAAGCAAAAACTACTTTCACCACAGAATGGGGTACGTATGCATATCGTGTGATGCCATTTGGATTATGCAATGCACCGGCCACATTCCAGAGGGCAATGATAGCTGCATATCAAGACTACTTGCAGGATTGGATGGAGATATTTCTTGATGACCTTGCAATCAGAGGCGATGATGAAAACATGATGGAGAGGATCGAAGCGATTTTAAGAAGAAGCATTGAAAAAGGCATCGCATTAAATCCTGAAAAGTGTACATTTGGAGTACGAAGAGGATTGCTTTTGGGACATGTTATTTCCGAAAAAGGAATTGCGGTTGACGAGGATAAAGTGGAAAAAATTGGACAACTTCCACCTCCGCAAAACTTGCGACAACTCAGAGGATTCTTGGGCCATGCGAATTATTATCGACGATTTATATTAAATTTTGCATCCATAGCGGCACCACTGACAAATCTTTTGAGGAAGGACCAACAATACCAATGGACTGGAGAGTGTCAAGTTGCATTCGACTCGATCAAAGAAAGATTGATAAATGCACCGATTTTGGTAGCACCCGACTGGACGAAAGAATTCCATGTGCATACCGACGCTTCTCATACTGCGGTTGGCGCAGTACTATGCCAAGCCGATGAAAAGAAGTTGGACCACCCTATTTATTATGCAAGTCGCAATCTGAATAGCACTGAGAGGAACTACACGACTACGGAGAAGGAATGTCTCTCGATGATCTTTGCGGTGAACAAGTATCGGCATTACCTGATGGGAAAGCATTTCACATTTTATGTGGATCATGAAGCCCTTAAGTATATCATTAATAAACCAGAGTTATCAGGGCGATTGATGAGGTGGATGCTACTTCTCCAAGAATTTCAATTCACAGTGGTGACCAGACCAGGCAAAGCACATATATTGGCTGACCATTTATCTCGAATTGTTAATGAGGAGCCAATCTCTGGTGTGCCTGACGATGCTCTTGATGGACATCTATTCCAGGTTGATGCAAAAGTACCTTGGTATGCCGACTTGGTGAATTTCTTGTGCACTACTAAATATCCGCCAGGAGCAAGCAAGAGAGAGAAGCAAAAACTGTTAGCATTGGCGAAGCACCATAGCATCATTGGGGGGCAACTCTATCGATATTTTGTTCATGAGAGCATTTATCGGAGGTGTCTCGAGGAAGAAGAAGCAAACCTAGTGTTGAGGGCTTTGCATGACGAACCCTGCGGTGGGCATTTTGCTGGTGAACTGACGGCAAGAAAGATTTTATTGGCTGGGTATTGGTGGCCAACGCTGTTCAAAGACTCGCATACATACTGTAAGAAATGCGACAAATGCCAACGAATGGGCAAACCCACATTAGCACATGCTGCTCCTCTCACGCCGGTGCTCGCTCTTAAGCCGTTTGAGAAATGGGGAATTGATTTTGTGGGGCCTATTGATCCTCCCTCAGGACGAAGATCCAATAGGTATATCTTGGTCTGTACTGACTATGTTACCAAGTGGGTAGAAGCCAAAGCTCTGAAGACTGACCGAGCTGTTGATGTAGCTAAATTTTTGTATGAACAAATCATCACCCGATTCGGATGCCCGTTGGAAATAGTGAGTGATAGAGGGACACATTTTGTCAACGAACTGATCGAAGAATTAATGGAATTATATAAGATCAAACATAGAAAAAGCACTCCATATTATCCGAGGGCAAATGGACAAGTGGAGGTCACCAACAAAATCCTTGAACAGATTCTGACAAAGACAGTAGCTGTGCATAGGCGAGACTGGGATGAGAGACTTTTGGAAGCCTTGTGGGCATATCGAACATCCTACCGAGTGACGACCAAGAGCACTCCGTTCTCCCTAGTATACGACGAGGAAGCCATCTTTCCCATCGAAAAAGAAGTTCCAACATTAAGAGTGGCCATCGAAGCCAGGTTGGGCGAGGAAGAGTCATTGAAGGAAAGATACATACAACTGGTCAAGCTGGAAGAAAAGAGACTCATCGCACAACAAAGTTTGGAAGCTATTCAGAAGAGACGTAAAGAGAGGCATGACAGGAATCTCAAGACGTATGCGATTCAAGAAGGGGATTTGGTACTAGTTTATGATAGTAAATATTATAAATTCCCGGGGAAGTTACAGACAAGATGGGCAGGACCGTTTAAGGTGGTGGAACTCAACTCTAATGGTTCCATGCAAATTCAAGATTTAGGAGAAGAATATGCTCCCGTGAAGATTAACGCGCTTCGAGTTAAACCATATTTCACGTGACATTAGGACGGGAGAAGCCAGACGAGATCCAAGCAGAAGGACGTAGTAGACTCCTTGTACATACATGTATAGTTATATATATATATATATATATATGCGCATATGTAAGCTATGATTTGTGTGTCATAAATATTCTTCCTTGCTAGCTCAAGAATTTTGGACTTCTAATATTTTTTGTGATATGCAGAGACTGTTAGGAGCTAAGTAACAAAATGGCAGATCAAATAACGCAACTCTACTTGTACGAGCTAAGGATATATTTCTCGGACCAAACATTCGCCCGCATGGACATAGATGTCGACGACTTTGAGACCGAATATGATGTTGAGGAAGCACATTGGCTGGTATGCTTTATAAACCAGGGTTTGGGTGTTGCATTTTACATTGAGTGTTTTGAGGAATACCTGACTCGACATGTAGGATGGGCGGGAGATCGATATTACTATTTTGACCCTTCGCGGGAAATGCCCAACGAGGAAAACGATATCACGTGGGCTTGGGCAGATGTGCTAACGCTAGGAAGTGATGACGGAGCTCTTGAAGTTGAGCCTAACTCGCCTTAGGGAAGTTGTCGGGATGCGAGTGTGATGTGAGGCTACATGAGACACTCCGGAGACTCACATTCTAGGACACCTAAGGATAGGTATACGAGGGACTAAGGCATGGCTGGCTGTAGTTACCAAGTGAAAAGTCAAATCGATGAATACATATGTAGTGTCTGTAATTGAAAGAATGGAGTGAAGAGGTGGTTGATCTGTCAAAGGCTAGTGTGTATATGTTTTGCATGCATGTGTGGGAGAAGTGGGAAAGTCCCTTTCTTCCTCTCCCTAATTCTCAGGACTTGGGTGAACTAATTAACTATGAAAAAACGAAGAAAAAGAAAAAAAATATTGTGTTGTTGTGATCGTACCAATGCGCTATGGTGGGCTAGTAGGTGGGTGGATTTATCCTCGCCGGGTGGTTAGGACCATGAGCCGCAGCTAGTTTCGCCATAGGCTTGGGAGGTATATGTTTGTGTCTTAGCTACGCGCCATAACGGGTTGGTAGGTAGGTGGAGCCATCGTGGCTGGGTAGTCACGACCACGAGCCGTATCCAGCTTCGTTATGGGCTAGCTGATATATGCTATGTGTTATCATTGTGTGTTTGTGTGTTGTGCGCTGCATTGCATTGGTAGATGGGTGGAATCAACCTGATCGGGTGGTCAGGTCCACGAATCGCATCTAGTGACAATGTAGGCCAGCGTGTGATTAAAATAAAATTTTCATATGGAGTTATTCCCCCTCCTGAGGGGGAGAGAAAGAGAGAGGAGAGGGCGATGATCGCCTAGAAGGGAACGTTATTTGCTTGTGTGATTAGTATGTGTTGGCTTGCGACAGATCAGCTCACTTTGAATCAACATTCTTGAAGGCACGGAGACTCTATATGTACTTATGGATGAGGCTTTAGCGAGGTAATGCAACGGTCTTGCTTTATAACTTGTGTGCTCTATCTGAGGGGTTTTCTAGTGTGTGGGGACACTCTCGGGTTTTTATGTATGTCTTGACTTGTACTCGAGTTTCGATGATTTTTGTAGGACGACGATGGAGATTCTTCGGAAGTGTCTAGTCATGGAATGATTGTACATAGCGAATAGTAGATGCAATAATGGGGTATGCATTTTGGGTATTTTTGCATGTCGTGTTGGATTCATTTCAGTTGTTGTTGTTCATTTCGGTATTTTCTTTTCTGTTTTCCGCAATGGTAGTTGCATGTGTAAAACATGGAAAGGTGTGCATGTGTTATTTTGGTTGAGACCATTTTTCATAATGGAATGTATGGGCAAATTGATGCATGGCTGAAATGGAATTGCATATATGTGCATGATCTTGGATCATTCTGGAAGTGACTACTTTGTATGTATTCATGAGTGATTTTTTTGAGCACTAATAGCTTCGATGAGTGCAGGTTCAGTGGAAGTGGCGGCTCGATGAAAAGGTATGTGAACTAATTGAAAATTGACATGTTCATGGTTGTTTGGATTTTATTGCAGCAATAGTGGCTCGTCGAGGACGACTTCGCAAATAAGAAGAGGGAAGTATGTTAGCTCCGAAAATGGTTGATTTTTATGCACTAATGTGGTTCTATTTGGCAGGAAAATACGCTTGATTTCAGGTACTTGAAGTATGAACTTGATAATTGATGGGAAGCATGTGGAGATATTGATTGCAGGGATGTGGAGAAAAGGGATTGAGCATGGACAAGCCTCCTAAGAACATAGGAAATACTGACGTGTAGAGGAAATTAGAAGCGGCTTTGTTTCAGGGGGGAATTCTCTTCCGCTTCATGGGCTATGGAGATATGCAGATATATGAGAGGGATCCCTCAGGGTGATCGCAAGAAAAAGCGGAAAATGAAGGCAAGCAAAAGACTTGCTCAAGAATTGGAGTTCTATGAGGGGACTCTTTCAGATGCGAAGCATAGTTATGAACAACTTTTAGCTTTCAATTTGGCTCACAGGAGGGAGCAGTCAGCAAGCATTGATTTACAGTCTCCACAATTAATAGCAATGGCTCGGATGAGCACGGATCATGGTGAACAAAATGTCTTACCTCTCTTGCACCTCCAGATGTAGTGCATTTGGAGTATACCGATGTAAAGTCACTCAGCCAAACGCAGGAGGCTGAATATACTCTACATGATGTAAAAGATTCTGTATCGATAGAGATACGTGGAACAGATAGTCAGCCATCTTATGACCTACTGTTCCCCTCAAAACAGAAACAACAATCACATCAGCTGCCTTCCATTGTTGTATCTGTCACTGAGGCCTCCAAAGTCTTCACTTCCTTTTTGCACAGGTTAACTCAGCAAGGGATTCATCTTCATTTTGCAATGGTACCTAGATTTGCAGAAAGTATCGTTATGAATGATCTTGGTAGAGCTACATAAGTTATAAGCTACGCAAGTTATAAGCGAGAGGAGCTTAAAGGTGTATCGTACTTTGGAAGAGATGGACGTAGATCCACCTTTTTCATAGTCTAGAACAGAGCTTCCAGCTGTAATTCCAAAAGTTGTACTGACAATGAAGAATTTGAATGCCATGTAGAGAGAGAATCCTCTATGCTTAGTAGATTGCAGGAATGAAAAGAGTCCAGAAGCATCAGCAGAGGTCGAGCCTATGAAGCCTTTATTTCGAGTCCATGGGAAACATGAGGAAGTAAATAAAGAGTTCATTGTGGATCTAGAAAATTCCTCTTCTTTGCTCACTAAGAACGGTGATGAAGAATCAAAGGAAGAGGTTGAAATGGAAGAAACTCCTATTTTAACATTTCATACGCAGCTTGCTGAAGAGCTTGAGCACACTGAAACTGAAGAACCCCCGTCTCCAAGGTTGAGTGATGAATTCACTGAAGAGATAGAAGTGAAGGCTAATGAGAAGCAATCGGGGCTTGACTTTTTATCATTTGACAACTCTAGGAAGGACATGTCCAGACCCAATGTGGATAGTGATGACGGTTTAAAGAGCCTATGGGATGACATGGAATTCTAATTTTCTTGCATGAATGAGACTACGACAAAGTTGCATGTAGACAAGTGTGAAAATGATGGGTGCATTCATGACTTCTATAGGAAGTCTGACATGGGATTGGTGTGTAGTGAATGTGGACTTGTTTGTCTGGATGCTGAGCACATCTTCGATTATGTGTGGGGAGAGGGGATCATCGTCGAAGGCGAGACTCGTAGATCTGGGGGTTTTGGCTCGACTCCTTCTTCCTCTGTGTGCGGGCGACGAGGGATTGCAGGGAAAAGAGGGGAGTGTTTGGAGGTCCGCGAAAAACACTCCGAAGTTTTGGGGGAAACCGCTTCCTGCATTCTTTGGGTCTCCCTTGGGGGCTCTTCTCGTGTGTGTTGGAGTAGATACCGAAGAGAGGGAGGTTGTGGGGCCACGTTCCTTTGAAAACAAAGGAGGGCACCTGCGTGTAGGAGTCCCCCATCGTTCAACCTGGGAAGGCAGTTCAGAAAAACAAAAAAGGGAAAGGGGGGTTTGTCTTCTGTTCGAATTGAGCAGGGAAGGAACACTGCAGTCCGGAAGTATCCGGCAGGATTGAGAAGGCTCCTGCAGAGATGCAGAGGGAGAACACGTTCAATAGAAGCAGCCCAAGGGGAAGCATAGGCAATGGGTGAGGCAATAACAACATGTTTAAAGGGAAGCATTTGAGGCATTGAAGGGTTGCTGTGGGAGTTTTAAACCCAAAGAAATGTTAGTGGTGACTTCCTTATAATACATCGCTCAATCTGAGGGGACATGCACTATTTTCAAATCATTCCTTGAAAAGGTGTTTAGGATAGATTTATGGACATACAACACTCTCATCCGTTGCAGTCTACTATTCCACTGGAATCAATGCTAATCCCTGGCGCATAAGGCAGCACAGATTCAATATGCAAACCTGAATGAAGAAGAGTACCAACGGTTTGGTAATTGTTATTGGCTCCCCATTTACTTTCATTAGTTACGAATATATAGAATTGATGTACTGTGCAACGAAGCTTCTCTAGGTGAACTGACTGCAAAGTTTTTTCTATTTTATTGTTTGTGATTCTCGCTCCACTGTTTTTTCAGCGGCTGTATGCGCGTTTGATTGATTTCTCATAGGAGACAAGATCATATTCGTTTCAAATTCTAAACATTGGCTCTATTGCTTAAACGAAGTAGCCTGTGCTGCTTCTAAGTCTTTTTCGTTTGGTTTCATCCTTCATGGATGAGCATGACTGTCACCCGGATTACTAGTCCCGAGATTAAGCGATATTTAAACTAGTTGCATGTTTAGGATATGAAATATAAAAGTGAGCAGATTGCAAAGTGCAATAGACAAAGAATATGAATCTTACGTGGTGATGGTGGCTTCATGCAATTAAAAAAATCGTGAATCCAAGAGAATGAGAGTGCAGTCGTGTGAGGAAATAAAATAAAATCTCTAGACGCTTTATGTTACCTACACAGATGATTTCTGAATAATTGTTGATGCTTCTTCGTGGTCCACGTTAGGCAAATGGGAGTGAAGATTATCTCGGTATAAGAAGGAATAAACTTCATAATAAAGCTTGTAGAGTGTCCAGAATAGCTTGTTAAACGACTCCTTATCTGTTTCAAATGGCTTGACCAGGGCATTAACGAAGTTTCTAACACTTGATGTCCGGATTGACTGCAAATATAATTCCCTACTTGTTTCCCCCTCCCCTCCTACATTCTTTTTTAACTTGTATGTTGCCATGTGGATTTAGGGCCGATTTGTGTTTTATACACTAGGGTCATATGTGAATAGAATGCGGGAGGCGTGGGTCTAGTCAGTGCACCAGTGATTGGAAACACCAGAGTTTGTTGCTCTATAGCAATAAGAAATGTATGATCTGCCTGCTTTCCATGTATATGACGATAACGTGCAGAATAAATTCCTCAATTACTCTTGATACATTTGCGCTAATGTGAATGCTAACTACAGATACAAAGGGAAATGAAATCTAAGGTGATTTTCAGGGGTAAAGTTTTGTTTAAAGAAAGAACGTGAGGGAGAGGTGTGTGAGTGAAAGAATGTACGTGAGAGAGAGAGAGAGGGAGAGAGAGAGAGAGAGGTTGTTAGGAGGAATCATTGGGGTTGGATACTTATTTGTGCACGTATGTTTCCATCTTCTCCAAGGTTACATTGGAGTGAAACTAGGGACTTAGGGCGATAAAAGCTGGCCTAGCATCAGCAAGTTGGGGTAAATATCACTGTGTGTATGTACTTTTTCCTTGGGCTTAAGAGCCTTTCATTTTGGTGCATTTGTCGGGAACATATGAGCTAGTGCATAGATATAGGAATAATCCATTGTGAGATAATTGTGGGCTCTAGGTAATCCAAGTGGACCGATTGCGAGGGGTTTGAGCAAAATAAAGGCTTTCACAATCATTTGTTCCGTGGGCTTAGGAGCTTTCACTCAGAAATTTGAATTTCCCGCCAAAAAACGCGATTCTGTGATGAAAATCGCGATTCTGTGAAAATTCAAAATTTTTTGAAAAATCACGATTTTCTGTTTCCCGCCTAAAAGCTTGCTAGAAGAATCACGATTCTGTGGTCATTCTCAGAATCGCGATTCTGTGGTTGTGCTCAAAATCGCAATTCTCACAAATCACGATTTTCAGCCAAAAACACGATTCTGTGAGAACACGATTTTCAAAAAACACGATTTTGTGAAAACACGATTCTCTACTCAAAATCGCGATTCTCACCAATCACGATTTTCAGTAAAAACACGATTTTGTGAAAAAAACGATTCTGTAAAAACACGATTCTCTGCTCAAAATCGCGATTCTCACAAATCACGATTTTTAGCAAAAACATGATTTTGTGAAAAAAACGATTCTGTAAAAACATGATTCTCTGCTCAAAATCGCGATTCTCACAAATCACGATTTTTAGCAAAAACACGATTTTGTGAAAAAAACGATTCTGTAAAAACACGATTCTCTGCTCAAAACCGCGATTCTCACAAATCACGATTTTTAGCAAAAACACGATTTTGTGAAAAGACGATTCTGTGGAAAACACGATTTTGTGAATCACGATTCTCTGAGACAAAATCGCGATTCTCAAAAACACGATTCTGTGCTCAAAGTCGCAATTTTCATATCAAAAACACGATTTTGAGAAAATACGATTTTCAACGGGCTCAAAATCGCGATTCTCACAAATCACGATTTTCAGCCAAAACACGATTTTGTGAAAACACGATTCTGTGCTCAACATCGTGATTTTCTAAAACACGATTCTGTGCTCAACATCGCGATTTTCAAAAACATGATTTTGTGCTCAACATCGCGATTTTCAAAAACACGATTTTGTGCTCGCGATTTTCAAAAACACGATTTTGTGCTCAAAATCGCGATTCTCTGATTTCACAAAATCGCGATTTTCTCTAAAAGGTCCTGTTTGCCTGTTTTGACCCCCAGGAGCCTGATTTGACATAACTTTTTCATCCAAAGTCCATTTTTTGAGCTCTTTAGCTCGTTGGAAAGCTCAAGTTTACCCTCAAGTGAGACTAGGGAACCAAGGGGGCTCCAAAGAATTTTGAACCATACCAAAGGGAAAATTTGGACTCTTGACTAAAGCTTATGAACCTGAGATCTGGTAGACACTTAGGCAAGGATAAACAAAGCATTAGATCTTCTGAGGCTAGTGTCAACCATACATTCAAGTCTTGGGCACAACAACTAAGTGGTCATCTTTTACTAGGTTCAGACACAAGTGATTCAGAAATGTCTTTTAGCATGGGAAAACCTGTAGGTGGCTCAGGAACTGCCCATCTACAAACACCGGAAGGTCCTTATAAGACACAACTAGAATATATTCGGACCAACCGATTAGGTGCTTGCATCTATGAGGATGGCCTGAGGCGATCAGTGGTCCAACTCAAAAATCCAGATCAACCTTTTGGACTTGAACACCCGGTGGTCAAGTTCGAAGAGGGTTCATATATTGATAAGGAAGGAACCATGTATGTGGTTACCAACCTACCAGATGGGACTGATGAGTTTGGAAATGTCATTCCTAAGAATGAAATAGGAGACCTAGAACAAGGAAATGTAGGACAAGGACCCCAGACTCCTAGAGGTAAGTCAGTTTTGACCCGAGTGATCACTCCAGATTGGATCCCTCAAGACAACAAAAGCATAGAACTATTCTTGAATAGAGAAACAGAGGAAGCCTTTTGGAGATTCAAGCCAGATCAACCTAGTCAATTGGGCATAGTCATCATCTACGAGCTCAAGGATCCAGAGACACTAGTCAAAGTGGTCTACCTGGATAACACATCAGAGAAAATTTTCTTGGTAACAGAACATGATAGACATGCATATACTTGGAAGAGTGAATTGATTTTCTCTCCACCAAGATCCAATGTTTCCCATGGCCTCCAAGGAGTAGGAACATCCCACGCTCATGAAGCCCAGAGAGAAAGAACTAGAGAGAGACCTGAGGTAAGTTTTGGACACACCGTGGGCAGGAATAGGTCAAGATTCGAAAATGAAAGACCTGAAAGAGAGAGACATCAAGCACATGGGCAACAAAGAAATGAACATGATTTTCCATTGCCTAGACCCCGAGAGCACCCAAGAACCCTTAGACCCACTCAAGTGATCAAGGCAATGAAGAATTATTTTGACGGGTCAGGAGATCCTTATGATCATGTGGCCGAGTTCAAACAAGTGTTAAGAGCTGAGCAGGTTGAGGACTTGTTCACCCAGTACGAGGCATTTGGTTTGACTCTTAAGGGCACTACCTTGGCTTGGTTTCAACCACTGAGTAGTCGCAACTATCGCGATATAGGTCAACTGCTAGACGAATTCATTGTAGAATTTTCCAAGAGTGGTATTAGGCATAACACATCATCTTTGATCCACAGCTTCAAGCAGACACCCCAAGAAACAGTGCGGCTAGTAGGTAGAAGGTTCAGACAGTATCTAGAAAGGTGCCCTGCTCCAGAGTTACCCACACCAGCCAAACAAGTGGCTTTGTTCTTAGATGGCTTACTGAGCACAAAGTTAAGATCATATGTGTACTTGAAAGAGCCTAGATCCATAGAAGAGTGTGTGCGGACATGCATTGACATAGAAGATAACTTGGGTGAGGAGTTAGGATTGTCCAAACTCTACAAAGATTCGGATAGTTCTACTAGTCATACTTCAAAAATCTCCACGAAAATAGAAGAGATAGCCGAGCAAGTTGCCAAGAAGCTGGGAGCCCAAAACAGACAAACACAGAGAGTCACCCCATTGAATCGGTATATACTTGCGGAGGTGACCACATGGCTAACGTATGCCCAATGCAAAACCAAAACATTAGAGAAAGGAATGCTCCATATTGCACTATTGAGAGAAAATACACAAACCACACGGCTCAAGATTGTCCCTACAATAGGCAGGCTGTTAGGAAAACTTATCAACAACCTTACCAACCAGGTAGGTATCAAAACCAATACCAACAGCCATATTATAGACCACAACAGCAATATCAGGCACAATATAGGCCACAACCAGTCTTGGGAAACCAACCACCAACTCCTGCCAACGTGATTCCAGTCAAATATGCTGTGGGAGAGGAAAATCCAAATAGAGCATTGGTGCCACTAACCCCATTGATACCAGATAATGACTCTCATGCTCATAGTTCAAACTATTCCCATGAAGGTAGTCCACATGCTTATTACACAGAGTCACCTGAACATAGTGAGATTTACTCATATCAATATGAGGCACCACCTATGGAGCAAAATTGGGAGCCAGAATACTCCAATGTCATATACACAAATCCTAACCCTAGGTCCCAATTGAGACAAATGAGACCACAAGTCCCTAGAGGATCTTGTTTCAATGTCAAGGCGACCATTTCATTTGTGATTGTCCCCACCCACCAGCTCGGAGTCAAGGACAGGCTATCACAATACAGGCTTTTTGTCCTGATTGTGGCAAAGACCATCTCCCCAGAGATTGTCCAAGAAACCCCTCCAGTGCACCCAAGATTACACCCATTAATGTGGTAGGGTTAGTGGCAGATTCAAGTTCAAGTAGTAGCAATGTGGCTCCTATACAAGCTGTCACTAGAGCACAAGCCTTAAAACAGGATAAACCAGTAGAACAATCAGAGTCGAGTGAATCAGAAGAGCCTAGTAAGAGGAAAACAAGAACATGGAAGGATACCAGAGAGAAGGCCAATCGCAAGTGGAATAAAAAGTTATCGGAACTAGAAGAAAGCTTAAAAGAAGCGAAAACAAAAATAGAAGATATTGCATCTCAAAGCCCCTCGCATGCCGAAACTCCATCCACTCCACCTCATCCCACCCCACCACCCATTGTAAATAGACTGCAACCAGGGTCTGTTCTTGCAGATCCAACCCCAGAAGGCTTGGACATGATGTTCAAGGCCTACCAGGCTCGTCTTCAAGAAGGGCCAACAACTGCAAATCTAGACAAGAGTTACCCTAGAGCGGATTTCGAGATTGAACGAATGAAAATGTGCATGAAAATGGTAGAACAAGCTCAAGCTATACTTGAGACTAGTCAAAAGTTCAATCAGACAAACTCTATCAAACTTGATTTGCATTTCCAAGGCTTACTAGAAAGATTAGAGCAATTGGTAAACAAACCACAAGTTTCTTTACCTCCACAGGCTCAACCAGTTATTGAAAGAGGAAGCTCACCAGCAATGGGAGCTTATGTTCCTAATTCCACAGATGTTGGAATACCTCCTTCAATTCAACAGTACTCTCAAGAGTTCTTGCGGGAAATACAAGAAGAGAAATGGGCCAAGGAGAAGGGTAATTCCCCTCCTATTCTTGAGATTGATGATATTCATGATCAATTTCCCCAAGACATTCCATCTATTTACGGAGATGAAGCAGAACAACAAGAAGATGAAAGGTTAGATTTTGAATCTAATACCTTAGAGGAACTGCCTCAATTTCCAGGCCCATGGGAATCTGAATCTCTTCAGATCAGAGCTCCCACAATACTGGTCAGACATGAAGACTCAGTGGTCCCAAGGAACACTAATGTCGTGAAGAACACTAAGGTTCAATGTCATCTCACTGTAGAAGAGCTGCTCAAAGCAAAACCCGAGCTATGGAATCATGTGAAGGATCAGGTTCCAGAACTTGATTTCAACACACCAAAAGCAGGCTCTACGCAAAAGGTATCAGAGATACCTCTAGACAAAATAGGGGACATGTGTGAGGGTGAAGAAGGTAATACTTATCTTCCAATCACCTACCAAGGTTACACAACCAAAGCAATCATAGATTCAGGTGTTGGTGTTGCTATTGCAACCACCTCCTCGTGGAAGCGATGGGGCAAACCCACATTAAGACCAACTAGAATGAAGCTTCAAATGGCTAACGGTCATTTTGAAAGACCTCTAGGATTGCTCGAAGGGATAACTCTAACCACTTGTGGTGTGGAGTTTGAACATACATTTGCTATATGTGACTTTGAGAAAAATAATGTCTATGAGATGATCCTAGGAAGACCCTTTCTACGACAATTGCAAATAGTACAGGATTGGGGAACTAACTCCTTGTACTTACAGCACTTAGGGGTCACCACCAAGGTCAATTTGAAGGATTACACCTTCAGAGATGTACCACCCCTACAGTGGAATTCTATCCACAAAGCGAAAGAAGATTCCATAAAGAAGGAACTTTGCCAGGAGATAGACCAATTAAAGACCCAGCCTATACACCGATGATCTTTCCAGATGAGGAATTTGAGCCTCATGGCTGGCCAGAAATCTTAGCCACCATGGACATTGCTGTCAATGAAGAACAATGGACACCTCATTGTGATGAGGACGGTTATGATATTTCAGTGTTCATGTGTCAGCCCTTGCTAGAAGAATGTGACCCTAGTGATGTCATAGAAGAAAAAGAGAATGACGATGATCTCGAATCTATTGTGATGGATAGTTGTTTTAACTCAGAGCAGCACTATCTAGAAGATATAGGAGTTTTCACCCAGAAAGAAGAACCTCTCACAAGTATTAAAACGGTAAATTCATAGGATGGAAGTGAGAGCAGTCAAAAGAAAAAGAAAAGAAAAGCAGTGAAACAAGAAGAGGAGGAATCATTGTTTGAAGTACCAGAAAACTTCAAGAAATATGAAGTTGATGACCGCAAAATTTTGGTACGCATGCCTAAGAGAGAGGCCATCATAGGAGAATCATATGATAATAAAGAAAAGACCAAGAAAATTGTAGTGACCATTGAAGAGAACGAAGAGAGATGCACATACATAGGAGATGACCTAAGTGCAAGAGAAGAAATGGAGCTCGTAGCTCTATTAAGGAAATATAGGGACGTGTTTGCATGGCACTATAGAGACTTGAAAGGGGTAGATCCAAGAATTTGTTCTCATACTATCCCCATGACTGCTGATGCCAAGCCCACCAAAAAGAAGCCCTACACATATAATGATACCTATGCAGCCAAAATAAAAGAAGAAATTGATAGGTTGATTGAAGCTGGATTCATCTATGAGATTGAGCATACTGAATGGGTGTCCCCCATTGTAGTGGTGCCCAAGAAGAACGGAAAGTTGCGAGTGTGTATTAACCTTAAAAAAGTTAATGCCGCTACTATCAGAGATAGTTATCCACTTCCAATCACGGAACACCTTTTGGAGCGTGTTGCAGGCAAGGAAGTTTATAGCTTCCTTGATGGGTTTTCAGGTTACAATCAAGTAGCCATTGCCCCAGAAGATCAACACAAAATAGCTTTTTCTACAGAGTGGGGAATCTTTTCATTTCGTGTGATGCCATTTGGGCTCACCAATGCACCTGCAACATTCCAAAGGCTCATGTGTCATGTCTTCAAAGAGTTCTTGCGAAAGAGCTTAGAAGTGTATGTGGATGATTTATGTGCTCATTCCCAAGAAAGAAGATTTCACATCCCTGAGCTCAGACAAATCTTCAACAAGTGTAGAGAATATTGAGTGTGTCTGAACCCAGAAAAGTGTGTGTTCATGGTGCGTCAAGGTAAAATCTTAGGTCATATTGTTTCTAAGAATGGAATCTCAACAGATGAAGATAAGGTACGAGCCATAGCGGAGCTACCAAGGCCAAGGAATGTTAAAGAGGTACAAGCCTTTATGGGCCATTGTGGATATTACCGTAGGTTTATCCACATGTACGCGATCATAGCTAGACCCCTTTATGCCTTGTTGTCTAATTTTGAGTGGAACGACGAATGCGAAAATTCTTTCAACGAACTGAAGAAACGTTTGTGCACAGCACCAATACTGACCACTCCTGATTGGAATAAACCATTCCATGTCCATGTGGATGCATCCAATCATGCCATCGGATGTGTGCTTGCACAACCCACAAGTGAAGGAAACTTAGATTTGCCCATAGCATATGCTAGTAGACAGCTCACTGCAGCTGAACAGAACTATACCACAACTGAGCGAGAGGGCTTAGGCATGGTATATGCTGTGAAGAAGTTTAGACACTATTTATTGGCCAACAAGTTCAAGTTTTTCACTGATCATCAAGCTTTGTTATATTTGGTCAATAAACCTTGCAATACTGGACGCTTAGTAAGATGGTTCCTCTTACTAATGGAATATGACTTTGAAGTTGTTGTCAGGAAAGGTCGAACCCACCTTCGGGCAGATCACCTTTCTCGCATTACTTCAGGAGAGTCACCGCAAGGAGTGTCTGATGAACTACCTTATGCTTATCTGTTCCATTCGGAAGTTGTTCCCAAATGGGCAAATAAGTTGGTACCAGTCCTAACCTTTGGCCCTGCAAATAAGAATGTGAAAACATCACAAGAAGAAATTGTAAGATCACAAAAATATCACATATTGGCAGGAAGCATGTACAAACAAGATACTGAGGGTGTATTAGCTTGTTGTGTCGAGGATGATGAACATAGTAGTTGGTTGCAACAAGCTCATGAAGGATTGCTAGGAAATCACTATTCTAAACAACAAACATTGCAAAATCTGAAGTGTCTAGGAGTGTATTGGCCTAGCATGGACAAAGAAATACATGAGTGGATTAAGAATTGTCCAATGTGCAGAGAGAGACCCCCAGTGGAGCATGCGACCCTTTATCAAGTGTCATTAATTCCAGATTGGAGTGCTCCATTGGTAGAGTTTATGAGGTTGGGAAGATTACCCAAAGAGGCTAGTCTAGCAAGAAGACGAAACATGGAGCAAGAGGCTCAAGCCTATGCCTTAGTAGGAGAGAACCTATACTGAAGAGGAAAAGATGGTTACTTAAGACTGTGCGTTCATGAATCAGACTATTTAAAGGTCTTAGAAACTGCACACAGTGGTGTTGCAGGTGGACATTTTGGTCCTGACCGAGTGATCAAGACCATTCTATTCTCAGGACTTTGGTGGCCCACTCTTCATATGGATGCACATACCTATGTGAAGAAATGTGACACATGCCAACCTGCACAATATCTAGTTAGAAAAGACGAGATGCCCTTGAGGCCAATGATGGGAGGGCGTGCATTTTCCAAGTGGGGCATAGACTTCATAGGTCCTATTAACCCCCCAGCTAGAAACTCCCATGCAGAGTATATTATTGTAGCCACAGATTACCTTACAAAGTGGGTAGAAGTGAAAGCCACAACAAAGAATGATGCTCAGACTACGGCTAAGTTCTTATTTGAGAATGTGTTCACGAGATATGGGCTACCAATAGAGTTAGTGAGCGATAGAGGCACACACTTCTTGAATGAAGTCATTGAAAATCTTCTCCAAGAATTCTTAGTGATACATAAGAAGTCTGCCCCCTATCACCCACAAGCTAATGGACAAGCCGAGAGCACCAATAAGATCCTCTGTAACGTATTGACGAAACTGGTAAATAATAAACGCTCTGATTGGGACAAACAACTTCATCATGTTGTTTGGGCTTATCGAGTTGCCTACAAAACAGTACTCAACGCCACCCCAGTGCTACCATTAGATTTCTTAATCCCTGCCTTAAAAGTAGCACAAGAGTATGAGTGGAATGGGCATGAATTGTCCTCTAGGATCTTTGATCTCGAACGCTTAGGTGAGACGAGGCTACGAGTGGCAGCAGGCATCTATGCTGCAAAGAAGAGGCAAAAGGCATACTTTGATGCACACATCAAGGATAAGGGATTGAAAGAGGGAGATCTAGTGTTGGTTTACACACTAAAACAACATGCCCGTAAGTTGGAAAAAAGAGGATACGGACCCATGATCATTAATAGAATTTCCACTAGTGGTGCAGTTCAATTGGCCACTCTAGAAGGAGATATCTTGCCAAACTATATTAGTGGCTGTAGAGTCAAGCTATATCAAGAACCTCTTACTGAGGATATGCTAATGAGACTCAACACTGCTAAAAAGCGAAAAGAAGAAGAGTTAAGCGTGAGAGAAGAAGCACAGGCAGAGGCCAGAAAGCGTATTAGGCAAAATAAGTTAAGGCGATTAGGCCTAGATGTCAACTCAAAAGCCCCAAAATATCACATGGATATGTGTCACAAGTCAGGCATAGCGACTTCTCAGGTCATTGACCGAAGACCCTTTGTGACCATAGAGATAGGACAAGGGAAGGGTGCAAGGACGGTGAAAGCATTGATTGACTCAGGTGCAGCAAGTAGTGCAGTTAGACTTTCCTACTGCCAAGACTTGCAGTTGAACATCAATCCCATAGAAGCTTATCTCATAGGATTGGGAGGTGTGGAAACCCCTTGTTTGGGCGAGGTGGAACTTCCCATCTACCTTCAAGATGTTCCAATGAAAGTCAAAGCGCTAGTATGTCAAGATGAGAACCTTACAGAACCACTTGTCTTGGGTCAAGATTGGATTTATGACCATGCAGTTAACTTAAACCTAAGAAGTCAAATTCTTCAAGTATGGGTACATGAACAATGCATTACATTAGAATTAGAGAACTACATGCTCATAGATCATGGAACCACACACTCTTAGTTCTTTTAAGACTAATCATATGGAAGAAGATGTTGTATGTGTCAAAAGCTCTATGATGCAGAAGGAGTCAATAGTGGAAGAACAGGTTCGAAGATAGGTGGATCTTTCTTCTTCTCCAAAGACTCTGGTGACCACAGTAGTTCCACCACAAAGACAAACACAATTGTTCACGACAACTGCTAAAGCAAATAGAAAGACAACCTTCAACAAGAAAGTAGTTATGGGCATGACGCAGATCTGGGTACGCAAAGGAGAGCAACCTCCAGCCTTGCCCTCACAAACCCCATCCAGGCAATCCAACCAGGCTAGACAACGAAGGAAGAAGCTCGGACAAGCTCAACCACAAGATTTTCGACAAATTTGGGTGCCTAAGAAATTAGTTGCAGCTCAACAAGGGCGATTACACATGTGGGTACCCAGGGAGCTCTTACGTCCGCAACAACCTATGCTCTCCCATACGTGAAAAGTCTCAACAAAGAAGCCAAGGCGAGGCAAAGGTGAGAACCAAACACCAAGAACAAAAGTGGACCAACTAACCTCTTCAACACAAGTCAAACGACCAGCCACAGAGGTATGGGTATGGAAGCCAAAAGCACCAGTAGGCCCCAGAGAACCAAAGGGCCAACCCCGAAGGATCCAACCCTCAAGAAACCATCCAAACATGAAGCAGCCAAAGGAGATTGCTACACAGTCGAAGACTGCTCTCAAATGGATTCCTATAAGGAAGAATGATCAACTGCCATCTCGAGATACAATGGATACCTCCAACAAAGATGGAGTCAACATCTGCAAATGAAATAAAGCCTCGGTGAGCGACAACCATGTGCTCCTCGCAAAACCCAGTCTTTTGCACCATTCAGGTCATGCATTTCCAAAGCATGCATTAATATAGGGCCACATTACACGGCCGTACATAGACACATTGGAGAGTCCCATGCACAAGAGCACATTGACATACGTCAACTATTTTTTTTTATTCTAACATCCATCTTCTTGTTTGGTGACATTGTTCCAAAAAAAAAATCAACATGAATGAGTCATGCTTAGTTGAAGGTGGAATTGTTGATTACTAGGCATTTATCAATTTGGATAGAACTGTGTCTCGGCTAGCAAATGATATTATTGCTGCCTTATCTGGTAGATGGCAAGCACTTGGCATGAACATGGCATCTACAACTATGATTTTCTCTTACCATGGTAGGAATGAAGAGCTTGAAGGTCCGCAACTTGAGTGATGCTTAACTACATGTACGAGAGCATCTAGGGAGATATGTGCAAGGGGTAGTTCCGGTACCCTGCAAATCTTTGTATGTATACTGGATGAGAAGACTCCTGCTTATGGTGAGCTAACGAGAATATGTGAACCTAAGCTTGGTGTAATTACCCAAGGTTTTTGTCAAAGAATATAAAGAAATTCAATTCTCAGTATTTGGCAAACGTTGCTTTGAAAAGAGGAGACAGAACCAAGCACTCACAACACAATCTCATCAGTGGACCATCAACACGGACATTCATAAACAATGTTCCATCCCAAGGATTGAGTGTACAACACGACGACATGAACATCGATCAACCTTCTTCATGGTAAGAATCTTTAATTTGGAAACATCATAACCATGATAGCTTAGGAAACTTCTTCGTCGGCATACCCTTGAGCACTTAGCTCAAGACCCCCAATTTTTCGCACCATATTTCTTCCAATGCATTTTCCAAGTAAGCATGCATAGGGCTACATTACAAGGCCGTGCACAAGGCACATATTTTCCTTAACCCATGCACGAACACACTTACCCATCACTCAATATGGGTTATGAGTACTTGGCATGACTACTATGAACATCAACTGTGGAAGATCTAGAAAACATCAATGGAGACTCACAACAGTCATGTTGGAATCCAAGGAACAATCACATACCAAGAGACTACAACTTGCAAAGACTCGTAGTGATAGATGAAGAACCAGACACATCTGGAAGTCAGACGACTTTTGTTCATACAGAAGGGACACTCCCTCTCAAGGCACTACTTGGAACAACCACTACAACAAAGGTTTGACAGGGACGACAGACTCGAGAGGGGGGGGAGTGTTGAAGCTCAAAGTCAAGGACAAAGCATGGAAGCACATCAAAATGTGGACACACAAGGAAAGGGAGCAAGTAGGGAGCTCCAAGAAGTGTACGTCAAATTTTCTGAAGAATCCCCTACGAAAATAGTGATTTTCATCACTAAAAACCATTGTAAATACCATTATCTATTTTTATAACTCCATTTTGTTCAAGCCGAGGAGTCCTTGAGCTTGAAAAGTGTTAGAACTATCATCCTACCAATTTTCATAATTTTTAGACTCCGTTTGAGCCCTCAAATAAGCCCTAGAACCTAATTTTTAACTAGGCCGGACACTAGGTCTGGACAGGGCCAAAACTAGTCAAAAAACTATAAAAAGAGCTAGAGTGCTCATTTTTGAGGTTAGCTTGTTTAGAGAATAGAGCTTTGTAAGAGAACTCTTTTGCAATCGAAGCTTTCCATTGTTCCTCTCTTTGATCTTACCTTATGCACGTGTGTGTGTGCATGTTTGTGTGCTTTCACTCACGCACTTGTGCTTTCACTTGCTCGTGGTCTTCATACCGGTCCTCACGTCTCCGCGGATTGACAAGTAAAGGAGGTGGTGCTTACGCTTGAGCTACAAATGCCGAATCTGTTGCACTAAACCACCTGTGGAGTGAACCATTAGTAGCCTTCTTGAAGACGAAAACATTCCCTCCAGACATGACTATGACGAGGCAAAGAAGTCTAGAACAAGAAGCCCTGGATTACTCACTCATTGGTGATAATCTATACAAGCGTGGTAAAGATGGTTACCAGAGACTATGTGTTCATGAGAGTGAATACCTCAAGATATTAGAGACTGCTCACCAAGGTGTAGCAGGAGGACACTTCGGTCCAGATAGGGTGATCAAGGCAATACTATTTGCGGGCTTCTGGTGGCCGACCCTTCACATGGATGCTCATACCTATGTGAAACGGTGTGATGTTTGTCAGAGAACTCAGTATCCTATACGCAAAGATGAGATGCCACTAAAACCTATGATGGGTGGACGTGCATTCTCTAAGTGGGGAATAGACTTTGTAGGTCCTATTAATCCCCCAGCCAAGGGTTCACATGCTGAATACATCATTGTTGCCACAGACTATCTGACAAAGTGGGTAGAGGTAAAAGCTACGACAAAGAACGATGCTCAGACAATTGCTAAGTTCCTATTTGAGAATGTGTTCACAAGATACGGGCTACCTATAGAGTTGGTAAGTGATAGAGGCACTCACTTCTTAAATGAAGTTATTGAAAATCTGCTCCAAGAGTTCTTGGTAGTACACAAGAAGTCTGCCCCTTATCACCCACAAGCTAATCGTCAGGCCGAAAGCACCAACAAGATTCTATGCAATGTGCTTACAAAATTGGTAAATAATAAACGCTCTGATTGGGACAAACAGCTACACCATGTTGTTTGGGCATACCGAGTGGCCTATAAAACGGTACTCCAAGCCACACCCTTTTAGATGGTATTTGGCCAAAATGCAGTGCTACCTTTGGACTTCTTGATTCCCACATTGAGAGTAGCACAGGAGCATGAGTGGACGGGTCATGAACTCTCTTCGAGAATTTTTGACCTTGAACGATTAGGTGAGACCAGACTAAGAACTGCAGCCGGAATATATGCAGCCAAGAAACGACAGAAGGCATACTTTGATGCCCATGTTAAGGATAAAGGATTAAAGGCCGGAGACTTAGTGTTGGTATATACTCTGAAACAACATGCGAGGAACTAGAAAAACGTGGTTACGGACCCATGATCATAAACAGGATTTTGACTGGTGGAGCAGTACAACTGGCCACATTAGAAGGCGATGTTCTCCCGAGCTACATAAGCTGATGCAGGGTCAAGTTATATTAGGAACCCCTCACAGAGGGAATGCTAAGTCGACTCAATACTGCTAAGAAACGCAAAGAAGAAGAAAGAAGAATTCGAGAAGAAGCTCAAGCAGAAGCATTGGAACGTATAAGGAGAATGAAGTTGAGAAGATAGGGGTAGAGAGCAACCTAGGACAGATGCATATGCAGATCAAGGATATCATGTGTCTATGTGTGAAGTCTCAAGCATCAGCTCTCATAGAATAATCGATCGACGTCCTTTTGTGACCTTAGAGATAGGACAAGGAGTTAGTGCAAAACTTGTGCGAGCATTGATAGACTCAAGTGCAGCCACTAGTGCGGTGAGACTTTCTTACTGTCGAGAATTGAAATTAAAAGTCAATCCTATAGAAGCATATCTCATAGGATTGGGAGGTGTGGAAACCCCTTGCATGGGCGAGGTGGAACTTCCCCTCTCCATTCTAGATGTTCCAATGACAGTTAAGGTACTAGTGTGTAAAGATGAGGATCTCACTGAGCCTCTTGTCTTGGGTCAAGACTGGATCTATGATCATGCACTCAACCTAAACCTAAGAAGTGGACTTCTTCAGGTATGGATAAATCAGAGTCGAATCACAGTTGAGTTAGACAATGGAGCACTCAAGGAACTAGAAAAGGCACAGACTCCTGGTCCTTCCAGGGGTACACATGAAGTTGACCATGCTGTTCTTGTCCAAAGCTATGTGATGTAGAGGAATGGTGATCTCAATAAAGAAGTCAAGGCCTCAACGGAACTCTCTTCTTTTCCAAAGGCCTGAGGGAGGCAGCAGCCAAAGGCAGATCAATTACTGAAGACTACCTATGCGGAAGGCCAAAAGAACGTGCAAAACAGAAGGACTCAGCCATTGAAACAATTGTGGGTGCGAAAAGGAGAGATGCCTATGACCATCAAGCAACAACAATCATCTCAACTTCCTATTAGTAATCAGTGACATGATACTAATAAGAAGACTTCCAAAACTTCTTTTGAGAAAGTGAAAACTATTTGGGTACCCAAGAAGTCGATGAAGGCTGGCCCACAATCAAGACAAATCTGGGTGCCTAAGGCTTGCTTGCGGGCTCAACTAGTCCCGCATGAATCACATCATACATGACAGGGTTCACTCACTCAATGAGCCGTTACCCACTCTTGTTTAATATGCACGAACACACAGTCGCTCAGAAGCACACACAGACTCACTTGTAAATGGGTCCCAAAGACGCATCATCCCCAAGCAGAATTACTCATACAACCCTCCAGAGTCTCCACAAAACCAAAACCGAAAGCCATCCATTGTGTTTGGCAACCTAAGACTTGTAATAAACCCCCCGACCCCAATTTGTAAATTCATCTCCACTTGCTAACTACATCACTCATACACTGCATCTTTCCATCTAGCTCCTAGGACTATCCATTCATTAACTACACACACAGTCATTGAGCACTCACTGACCCACTAACCCATTACTCACTTCATGATAATGTCGTAACGGGGACAAACAAAGTGTTTTATCTTGTCCATTACAATATTAACGCATGATCTATATTCTCACAGAACCAGCAAGCAAGCAAGCAATAACAATGGCAGAAGCAAGAGGCACCACTTCCCAGGCAGGGTCTAGCGCACAGATTGTGGACATTGAAACCCTCCTCCTAGAACCACCACTCATCGAAAGGCCTCAAGAACTTCAAGCAGTGCATGTCCTCCCGATTCAGGACCCTCCTTAGGGACACACTTCTCAAGTAGGGAAACATGCTCATTGGTTTAGTGATGTCGCAGGGCCATTGGGTGATGGCACCTATTTCTGGGAGGCAGAAATTGAATTCAATGGCAAATGGGGACGTTATCATTTTTTCACTCGCGAATTTGAAAACTATCAGAATGCAGAAGTGATGCGATCAGTTTGGACCAAAGCGGGATTGGATAGCTACTTCAGAGCACATTTGCCTAAGCCAGATTTTCTTCGCTGCTCCTACTATATCAGTACCATCACTCCTAGCAGGGCCAAGGGAGGCAATAGTACTTTTGTGCTACCCTCACTATTGCCAGGCCACGAACTCAAGAGATTCAAACTGACCCTCAATTTGGTACGAGGAGCATTGAACATGCAAGGAATGCGTATTCCCACTGAGAAAGAACTAATGGTTCCAGGCAGGATGAAGCATAAAGACCTCAACAAATTGAAGGACATGGTCGCAATGACACCTACCATTGCTCTACACCTACGAACTATCATGCAACATTTTGCTTTTCCTGCCCAAGAACGGTTCACTATGCCACCAAAAAAGATATGGTTCAGCTTGTACTTGGCGGAGACAGAGAACCTCACCATCAACATACCGCACTCGATCATCGATCAAATACACCTAGCCCATCAACGGTGGAATAAGAAACAGAAAAATGTACTTCATGGATGTTGTGCTCTCACAAGAATAATTTACAGGTGCTTAGCGTATGACGTGCCCATTCAAAGAGCACTAGTATGGTCCAGGGCCCAAGAGTTCCAAAGACGACTATCAACGACAGCCCCTCCCTCGAAGAAGATGAGAGGGGGAGTTTAATTACCATGCGCTCAACCAAGGGGAGCCACTACCACACCCGAGGTGAATCCTCCACAAACTATGCGTGTCCGACCATTCACCATTCGCCTACCCAGACCAAGTGCAGAAGGACCCAACCTGGTGTTCCCTCCTATTCCTTCAGACTTGGAGTTCCCTCAAGGTTACACCCTAGCTGATCTAACAGATGAAGAAATCGCCCGATTGATCAATGAATCTAACTTGGAGGCAGAAGCAGAGCAGACCCAAGGACAACAACCCACGACTACCACTTCATCCCCGACCCAACCGGGAGTACTAGAAGTAGAAGACGATGAAGAAGAGACAGAAAAACAAGAGGCACATGAAGAGTATGATCAAGAATATGAAGAACTTTCAGAACTAGCAAGTGCCCCAGCATACTCGGCCCAAATAAAAAGATTATACGAAACTATGAAGCGAGTCCAGGAGCAACACAAGTTGTCGCTCGAAACAGGAAAGATGATCATGAGCCAAATGTTAGCCGAGGAAGGTGTGGATGACATGTTCATCGAATCAATGAACCTGCATGCTGATGCAGTGGGCTTAGATGAGGCTGTTCATGCAGCCATGACTTATATTAATCGATTTGAGAAACGTGTACCTACCCGTCCCATGCGAGCTGGCAAACAAATACACATCAATGTATCAGAACCAGGAGGCAACACACAAACAGAAGAACATCAGGAGGAACCACTCTCACCACCCACCTCACCTCTCACTACACATGTCACCTCACCACCTAGCACTACCACACCTATTTCTGCCATTAACACAGTCGTCATGGGAATTCCTCTCTCTCCCGGCATCCAATTTGGAGGAGCTACCATGTCCACCTTCACGACACTCTTCACAAATATCACATCCAACCCACCCACTGTCCCCATCTTTACAGTCACACACACATTCGACACAATGGAAACATCACCAGCCACAGCACCACTCCCACCCCCCACACAACCTCAATCTCCCATACACCCTCCACCTACCTCACCACTTGACTCCATAGCATTCACAACTCCCTTCCCCTTCTCCATCCCCCTTGCATCTTCATCTTTCCCTGCATCGTTTAATGTAAATAGTATATTCATAGCATTACATCAATGCGTGTATCAACTTCAGAGTGAGTACCAGGCTCTAGACGATCGTCATCATCAGCTGACGATGAATCATCAACTACAAAGACGGCTTACAATTATAGAAGAAGAAAATGCAGACCTCAACCAACGCTACACCACTCTCGAGCAAGCTCATCAAACCCTCCTGGAGACACCCAACTATCACAAGAGTCAGGCGTCAAACAACTTGAAGCCTTACTAGAGGTTTACCAAACAGATAACCTGAGAGTCCGACGAAATTTAACTCTACTCCGAAAACACATGGCTACAGCCCTTGAAGAAAACAAATGTTTGCAGAAACAAAATGAAGAAAACCTGGAGGCTGCCATGGAAGGCTCTCCCCATGAAATCGACCTAGAACAATTCAAAGCAGTTCCCTCAGAAACCATGAAAACAATCTTGGAAAGCTATGCAGATTTATTGGAAGCACATGATGATTTGGAAAGGGAACGGGATGAACTACGTAACCAGCTCAGGGAACAGGAGGCACAACCCAAAGTCATGGAAACGACCTCGACTTCAGAGGAAGTAAAGGCATTGACAGAGCAGGTGGCGGAGCTGCAGAAAAAGTTACTGGAATATGAAAGGCAGCCCTCTCCAGTTGTAGAACCAGAGCCTGAGGAATTAGTACCCATTGAGGTGGACGAAACGTATGAGGAACCATATGTTCCTATGCCGATGCCAGGTGGTGAACAGACCTCAGAAGGAATGGACACCTTAGAAGTCGAAGTACCTGAATGGCTCCAGACACTAGAAAAAACAGCGACAACCCATGAAGATCGAGTGGCAATCCAAATTCAATCAATGGCCAAATTAGAAGACACCATCATAAAGTCAGAATATTTCCGCAGCATGTCCCATCATAGATGGATTGACACCAACGACGATCAATATGTGCCATATTGTGTACTCCTTGCAGATTACAACGCAGAGATTCAACGCAGATGTGGCAAACCTCCAACTTTCGCCACACAATTTGGGTCCGATGATATCCCAGAAAGTGCTAAGAAAGGATCCATTCATCAACCCACCTGGAGGATCCGTCTTCTTGAGACCTACCCAGAGATGGTTCGTACTTGGAATAACATGCCACTTTTTATTAAATACAATCCTTGTTATGTTCCAGTCTTCCGCAGGCGCACCTAGCCAGAGTTTACAATTGTTGTCAAGAACATCAAAGGTTGTGCAAAGTGGTTAAACTATGTTTATCTAGCACCTCCACAAGGCCCTCCCACTGTGAATTATATGATTTCTACCATCCGTCACTGGAGCATTCGACTACGGAATACCCCCGATGTGATGGCCCAAATGTGCATGAAAATCTTTGAACTAATGCTAATCACATTCAGGACATTCAAGAATATTAAAGACCCCCACTTCTCCGGTGTCGGATTTCTTACAGGAAACCAAGATCTGGTATACGACATGAGCACCACCCCATCAATAGAGGTAATATATGCTTGGCACGCCAGAATAAAGTACCTCCAAGCTTGCTTTAAACAGACATTCGAGGAGATGTTCGTAACAGGATTCTGGGAATATCACTCAGAAATATTTGTACCCAGGCCCTCACATCTCCTCCACTTATTTGCTGTGGAGAGAACCATCCATTCAGAACAACTGCGGGTGCCACATCCGGACGTACCAGGACCAGTGAATTGGGATGCATTGTTAACAGATCTAGCACGGGGGTTACGATTAGAAGAACACCACCTCGCTGTCGATGTCATCCAATATTATGTCCAACGCACAGCTAGACAAGGGTCTGTCAGAGAGGACAGACGCGAGAGAGGGGGGGGTGTTGGCAGTAGTCAAGGAACTGAAGGAGTTGCAAGACAAGGAAGCCTACGAAGGGAGTCGGAACAAAGAGAAAGCACAGGCAGACACAGTAGTCAAAGAAGATCTGGCAAGTAGGCCATTTCAGATTTTCAGGCATCATAGGGTTGGGCACACAAGAAGAAGGAGCAAGTAGGGAGCTCCAGGAAATGTATGCCAAAATGTTAGAAGAAATCCCTACAAAAATAGTGATTTTCATCACTAAAAATCATTGTAAATACCATTTCTTATTTTTATAGCTCCATTTTGTGCAAGCCAAGGAGTCCTTGAGCTTGAGGAGCTTTAGAAGTATCTACCTGTCAGTTTTCACATTTTTTAGACTTCGTTTGAACCTCCAAATAGGGTAGAGAAACTAATTTTTAACTAGGCGGGACACTAGGTCTGGACAAGGCCAAAACCTAGTCAAAAACTATAAAAAGAGCTAGAGAGCTCATTTTTGAGGTTAACTTGTAATTGATATGAACTTGTAAGAGCTTTTTGAAAGTAATATAAGAACTCCATTGCTTCTCACTCTTTGTCTTACTGTGTGTGCGCGTGTGTGTATGTGTGTGCATGTTAGTGTGCTTCTCACTCACGCACTTGTGCCTTCCCTTGCTCGAGGTCTTCATACCATCCTCACGTCTTCCCGGACTGACATTAAAGGAGGTGCTACTCATCACTGAGCTACAATGGCCAAAGTAACTATGGGAGAAAAATAAAGAATGATAAAGAATACCTGAGTCTAAGTATACAAACTGTAAGATCATGAATCAAGTAACCCCCATCAAGTGACAACAGTGTAGAAAGCTATCCTGTGGTAGAGCTTTGGTCAAATCATCTACAACATTATCTTGAGTGTGAACCTTCTCAAGAATAATGCGCTCAGTGGCTAAGTAATCACGAATGAAGTGATACCTCACCTCAATGTGTTTGGTCTTTGCATGATAGACCAGATTCTTAGCCAAAGCAATGGCACTCTGACTATCATAGGGCAAACGAGGTACATGCTGAGGTAAACCCATATCACAAGCAAGACAAGAAAGATGAGATCTCCAAGAGATAGCACCTCCAACAAAATGAAAAATGTAACCCTGATGTAGACTTACGATTGTCTACACAACCATCATAGTCAGAATCTATGTAACCAATAATGGATGCTTTCCCTCTACCTAAGCATAGACACTTGTCCTTAGTGCCACTTGTTGAGATATCAAGCTCAACATGTGATGATCCAGGATGACACGTACCAGTTTTTCGTTTCTCTGACATGTATAGTGGTCATACCGATATATGTCAGGGATACTTCATTGAGCTTTATTAGATTTATCTACCGAGAGTGATGGCACATTTGTTTCTTGCCAGCTCACTCATTCGTGGATATTAGGTTTTTCCGTATGTACTGATCTTTATATATTGCACTTGTTGTATTCTTGTTTTTAGGTCATTCTTGTACATTCCTTTTATGTAATAGAAGAAAAAGAAGAAGAGCATTCTTCCTTGCCTCAATCTGTGTGTGTGCTCTCCTTGAGAGTGAGAGTGTGTTTTCTGAGATCGAACTGTCACGTCATAGTGCGACAGTGTTCAGGCAGAAGTGCTGCTTGTACTGTCTTGCAGTGTTGTGAATTGTTGCAGAAATGGCAAACGCAGATGGAATGAGTCAGCTTATGAGCAATAAGCTGGACAAGAACAACTTCCATGCTTGGAGATTCAGAGTGACGAATTTCCTAATGGGAAAAGGCTACTGGAAGTACATCGAAGGAGAGAATGAAAATGCTCCACAGTTACCAGAAAGGAATCGGACTGCAGATCAGTTAAGAGCATATGAGGAATGGAATCAAGGAGCACGAAAGGTAATGTATTGGCTATCTATTAGCATACACGATAGCATGATTGGACACATACAGGATGCCATGACTCCAAAAGAGGCTTCGAACAGCTTGGTCACTTTGTATGAGACTAATACAAAGGCACGGAAATTGCAACTCAAGAACGAGCTGCATACATTGGAAAAGAAGAGCATGTCGGTAAGTGACTAAACTCTTAAAATCAAAGGCATATGTGAGTCACTTGCATCTATTGGCGTGAATGTAGATGATGATGATAAGGTGGAAGTGTGCCTTCGTGGTTTAGGAGCTACATATAAGCAGTTCAGAACTTCCATACAGACCAGGGAAAATATTCCAAATTTTGTTGATCTAGTATCTATGCTGATTATTGAAGAAAAGAATCTTGGTGAGGACTCAAACTCCCAAGGAAAGCCTAGTTCTGAGCAGGTATTCTACTCTGGCAGAGGAAGAGGCAGAGGTAGAGGTTTTGGAAGTGGAAGAGGAAACAGTAACCAAGACCAAGGTCAACAACAGAATCATGCAGGAGGAAGAGGACAGTTTCGAGGTAGGGGGAGCCAAAGAGGTCGTAGAAATTTCCAAAAAAATGATTCAGGTAATGATAGTAAAGGATGCTGGAATTGTGGTAAACTTGGACACTTTGAAGGTGATTGCAGGTTAAAGAATCAAAATAACTGAAGGCAGCAAAACAACTATGCATCCACAAGTGCAGATGATTCTGAGAAGCTGTTTATGGTTCAACATCACATGATGAATACGATGTCTGCTGGTGTTTCAAAATCAAATGATAATGTCTGGTATGTTGATTCAAGTGCTTCAAATCACATGACCAGTCATGCAGAATGGTTTAGTAGTTTGCAGAAAATGCCAGTTCCTGGATATGTTGAAACAGGTGATGATACATCACATCCTATTGAGCATACAGGAAACATAGCATTGTCTATGGAGGACGGGAAGGTAAAACATCTTGCTGATGTGTTGCATGTTCCAAATATAACAAAGAATCTGGTTTCTGTTGGACAAATGGTTGACCAGGGATTACAAGTCAGGTTCAATGCTGATGGATTATATGTAGAAGAGTACAAACAGGATGGACGATTGGTTGCCAAAGGAAACAAAGTGGATAGGATGTTCACCTTAAATGTGAAGATTCCTGAAATGAATGCAGCCATGTTTGCAAAAGGTGCATGAGTTATTGCAGATATAGAGATATGGCACAAACCGATTGGACATGCAAACTTGCAAAGGCTGAAAATGATGCAGTCAAAGGAGATTGTCCATGGACTACCAAATTTCAAAGTTGCAGAAATGCAAAAGGTATGTGCAACATGTCAATTTGGTAAACAGTCAAGAGCATCATTTCCACATGACAAGCATGTTAGTGAGAATGTACTAGAAGTAGTACATACAGATGTTTGGGGTCCAGCAAAGACCACATCTATGGGCGGTTGCAGGTTTTATGTTACCTTCATTGATGATCATACACGCAAAGTATGGGTATATTTCATGAAAGAGAAGAGCGAGGTGTTCACTCACTTCCAGAATTTTAAAGCTATGGTGGAAAAGCAGACAGGGAAGTACATTCAAACATTAAGATATGATGGAGGAGGTGAATACATGTCAAATGAGTTCAATAGTTTTCTAAAAAATCATGGAATTCGGCGTCAGTTTTCATGCAGGTACACACCACAACAGAATGGTGTTGCTGAACGCAAAAATAGACATATTGCAGAAATAGCAAGAGCCTTGATGGCTGAGAAGAATATGCCTCATTGTTATTGGGCAGAAGCTGTGCATACTGCTGTATACATCATGAATAGAACTCCGACTGTTGTTGTACATCAAGTTACACCTGAAGAGAAGTTTACAGGTAAAAAAGCCAAACTTATCACATCTAAAAGTTTTTGGCTGTATTGCATATGTACATGTTCCAGATGAGTTGAGGACGAAGCTTGATCCGAAAGCAGAAAAATGTGTCTTCATTGGATATTCCCTTGAGCAAAAGGGGTACAAATGTTATAACCCACTCACACGACAGGTGAAGGTGAGCAGAGATGTGGTATTTGATGAAATGTCAAGCTTCTATGCAGATGCCAAAGAAGGACTGAATCTTGAACCAAATGACAAAGAAAATGCTGAAAAATCTAGTGTAGAATCTCAAGTTTTGAGTGGACCGGATGCATCACCAAGCAATAGTTCCAACTCAAATCCATGGAGTGGAAGATTGCGTGGAAATTTCAGTCCAACAAATTCATCAAATACATCCAAGAAAGGTAAAGAAAAGCTTTTTGCTGGTAGTAAAATAGGTGCAGGTTTTGAAGACGTTGATGGAGATTCAAGTGGTTCAGAAAAGAGTATTGATGAGGAACTTGGATTGCCCTCTGTGAAGACTCCAGGAGTAAGAAGGGCACATGCAGATGATACAAGAAGAAGTGACCCAGGACCAAGAAGATCTGGGAGGATGCGTAATTCAGTGCAACGATTGATATATGATAGTTACATGGCTCGCCATTGTGCCTACATGACAAAGGTAATACAAGATGCTCAACCTTCTTGTTTTGAAGATGCAATTGGTAATGCAGATTGGGAAAAAGCTATGGATGAGGAGATGGCTGCACTTTATGGAAATGATACATGGAAGCTGGTTCCATTGCCATAAGGAAAGAAATCCATAGGCTGCAAATGGGTTTACAAGGTAAAGCATAATGCTGATGGTAGCATAAGCAGGTATAAAGCACGATTGGTAGCTAAAGGTTATGCACAGACATATGGCATTGATTATGAGGAAACATTCAGCCCTGTAGCTAAAATGTCTACTGTCAGAACACTTGTTGCATTAGCTACAGCAAAAGGATGGACTTTGCATCAGATGGATGTGAAGAATGCTTTCCTACATGGTGAGTTACAGGAAGAAGTATATATGGACCAGCCACAAGGATATGAAGATTCAAAGCATCCAGAATATGTTTGCAGGTTGCAAAAGGCTTTGTATGGGCTGAAGCAAGCCCCTCGTGCATGGCATGCAAGGATTGCTTATTACTTAACCAGCATTGGGTTCTCTACGTGTGATGTAGATCACTCACTATATGCAAGGAAGGCTGATGATGGCATCACTATTGTGGCTATTTATGTTGATGACCTGATTGTAGGTGGTGATAATGAAAAAAGCATCAAAGAGGTAAAGAAACTTCTTATGCAGGAATTCGACATGAAAGATCTTGGTGTGCTGCGCTATTTCTTGGGCATTGAGTTTATACATATAGAAACAGGTATATGGATGTCGCAAAGGCAATATGCCATGAATATGCTGCAAAAGTATGGTATGGCTGATTGTAAGCCAATTTCTATGCCATTAGATCAAAATTTGAAATTGGATACTACATCAGGTGAAGCATTGGAAAATGCTACTATGTACAGGAAAATTGTGGGAAGTCTTATATATCTCACAATTACAAGGCCTGATCTAAGTTATACTAGACTTGAAAGTCAGTTTATGCAGGTTCCTAGGAAGCCACATTTGGATGCTCTGAGGCGCACTCTACGTTATGTGAGTGCTACTTTGGATTATGCATTGTTTTATGAAGCTGGTGTGGAGTTGCAGGTTCATGGATACACCGATGCAAATTGGGCTGGTAGTACTCCAGATAGAAGATCTACTAGTGGCTTTCTTTTCTCACTTGGAGGTGTAGCTATTACATGGAGCAACAAGAAGCAACCCACTGTTGCTTTGTCGAGTAGAGAGGCTGAGTATAGAGGTGCTGCAATGGCAGCATGTGAGGCATCATGGCTGGAGATGTTACTTGCAGATTTAGGTGTGGAAGTGCAAAAGCCTATCACTATCTATTGTGATAATCTTAGCAGCATACAGTTAGCACGGAACCCTGTTTTCCATGCTAGAACAAAGCATATCGAGGTACATTATCACTTCATCAGAGAGAAGGTATTAGCAGGTGATATTGATCTTGTTTATGTGAGAACAGATGAGTAGGTTGCTGATATTTTCACCAAAGCACTTAGAGCTGAGAAGTTAAAGAAGTTTCGAGAGATGCTTGGATTACAGGATATGGCATTGAGCTTGAGGGGGAGTGTTGAGATATCAAGATCAACATGTGATGATCCAGGATGACACGTACCAGTTTTTCGTTTCTCTGACATGTATAGTGGTCATACCGATATATGTCAGGGATACTCACATATCTCAAAATCATCTTGACCGCTTCCCAATGTTTCTTGCCAGGATTAGACATATATCTGCTCACAACTCCCACTGCTACTCAAGCAAATTATGCAAGAGGAAGAAGTAATGCCATAAGTAAAAGCAGAGGTAATACAAAAGGAAGAGGTAATTAGAATAACAAGAAGAGTTGTTGGATCTGTGGATTAAGCAATCATTTAGCACATGATTGCTGGCATAATTCTCAAGGATCAAGAAACACGATGGTTTGCTAGAACTCATACATACAGATGTATGGGGACCGACAAAAGAAGGATCTATCAGTGGGTCAAGGTATTTTATTCTTTTTATTGATGATGTTATGAAGGGATTCCCTATAGAAGAGATGGTGTGAACCATCTCTTGGGGCTCCACTAGAAGGACACACACATGAGTGCCATGTGGCACTCATGTGAGATGCCACAAGTCACTCCAATTAAGGAGTGTAAGAATTAAGAGTGGGTACATGGCTGGGCGGCAAATGATGAATGGATCTCCGTGTTCGCGCGTGACTGAGAAGGACCTCGAACTGCGTGCTTGAGGAAGGCACTCCAAAAAATAGGAGGATCACAGGAGGCATTGAAGACACCCATTCAACACGGGTATCGGAGCAGGACAGCGCCAGCAGACGCCGCACGCGCAACGGACGCCACACGCCATCCAAGGAGCAGGACAGCGCCAGCAGACGCCGCCATACGCGACAGAAGCCACACGCCCACGAGTGGAGCTCCTCCTCCTCCCCTCCTCTCTAGTTGAAGAATGCATAGAATGAGCTTTCTTCTTATACAAGAGCCCAAGAGGATTTTCGCCTGCATGTGGGATAAGGACCTCTGCCATAGCTCTTCGACAGTGGCTCCAAGTTTTTCGAGTGGACAGTGACATCAACACATAACAAGAGGTAGAATTCGAGAATTTTGAGGACTTGGGATTATGAAGATGATGGTTTGGATCAAGATATTAGCTAAATGAGGATGCACATATGTAATACGGGCTGTGGAGAAGGGTTTTGGGTCTTGGGTTTTCCTTGAAAAGCTTCAATCCTTCAGTTTGGAGCTCTTCAAAGTCTCTATTTCAAGAGGGTTACCTTTTCACCTCCTACCGGTGATACACCTCACTTCTTCGGACCATATCTTCTTCATACCATATCGGATTTTAAAAATCTTGGTCACATTTCGAAGCTACGCTTTCAAGCTTCGCTCAAAGACCATCGGTGTTGGATATGGAAGAGATTTGCCCTATCAAAATCTCTCTGCAGCACTTCAGCAGGAACTAGGCGACCACTCCCGGGCCTAGTTTTTCTTCATCCGGACTCCAAATCCAATTTTTTCACTTGGGATTGTCTCAAATTCTTGAAGTGCAGGTGCTGGGCAACAATTTGTGGACTGGCGAGGATTGGAAAATCTCTGAAATTGTTCAGTTATACTCAGTTTGCCCGTTTGGGGTTTTTCCTACGCACTTTTGGTGTTGTTTTGGATGGTTTATGGTGTCTAGAACCTCCCCGGACCAAGCGGACATTTCCAATTTTCTTTTGGGACTGGCGAGGAATCAAAATCAGCGGCTTGAAGCATCAAGGACCACCTGGATTTAGCTTCCGCAACTCTACTTTGTATCAGGGAAGTGCTCTTGTGTTATATTTCTCTTCTTCTTGCATATTTAAACTCTACTTCCATTCATTTTCATACTCTCTAGTTAGCAAACGGGGGAAGGGTACTTAAACATGGAAAGTAAAGGCAAACAAGTAGTTGAGACCACTTCTCCACCTAGAGAGCAACTAGAGGATCAGGATGCTAGGATGGAAGAAGTAGAGTTAGGACAAGAAATAGAAGAGAATATAGAAGAAAAAGAGCCTTCACAGCAAGAGTACACTTATGAAGAGCTTATAGATGAATTTGTCACTCGTGACCAATTCATTGACTTGAAAGAGCAAACCCTTAAGTTAGAGAAAGATTTGGGTAGCATTACATCTCTTATACAGCAACTTAAGTCTCAAATGATCTCTCTTGAGACTAGTGTCACCTCTTTCCTAGCTAGGAAGGAAAGAGAGACTCCTACCATTCCTCTAGAGATTACTAGCAAAGAGACTTCTCTTCCTAGTAAGCATAAAGGAGAGAGCTCTAGGGAAGCTCCCCTACTGAAAGACTTGAAGCCACCAACCTTCACGGGGGATGACCGAGACAGGAATAAGGATGCAATCTACACTTTTTTACAAAAGTGGCATGATTTGCATCAATTGAAGGGCACCCCACCTGAGTATCGTGTGCTAGAGGCGAGTCTTTCCCTTGGCCCACGTGCTTATAAGTGGTGGATGAGTCTTAAGGAGGCGAACTCTATCCCTAGTGACTGGACTCAGTTTGAGACTCTTTTCCTAAAAGAGTTTCTTCCTGAAAATGAAGAGGAGAGGAATTGGGATGAGTGGGATAGGATTACTCAAAGAGGCAGGCCTCTTTCAGTCTATCTATCCCACTATAGAGAGATCACTTTGAAGCTTAAGGGTCTAGATGATTTTCAGAAGACCAGAGGGTTTGTTAGGGGCTTGGATAAAGCCATAAAGAGGGAAGTCAGGAGGAATGCGCCTAAGACGTTTGAGGAGGCGATCAAATATGCACAGATATATGAGGACCATAACCGTCCTCAGTATACTCCTATGGAGACGGATCAGCCCCTTAAACCTCTTAGCACCACTAAATTTAAGAAAAAGTTGCCTTTTGGGAAAAACAAGGTTTTTATTAAAAAACAAAGATCACAAGGGCCTAAGCTATCCACAGACCAGTTTGAGAAGGCCAAAAGAGAGAACCTGTGTTTTAGGTGCCTATCCCCTAGCCACTCACAGTGGAACTGTCCACTCAAGAAGGGGGAAGAAAAGAAGAAAGGACCAGAGTCTAGTACGGCTCCTGAAAGGGGCAAAAAGGCGGTCCACCTAGTGCAGACCCTTCCCATTCATGGCAGCTCTAGCTGCAAGGGAGTGGAGGTGATGCACGAGGATATAGAGCACACGTGTTGTTTAACTCAGTCATTGTGGTCACCGCAGTTTGGACCACATGACTTGGTCAAACTACATGGTAGTGTATACGGGACCAGGGTGCGAGTCATGATAGATGACTCTGCCACTCATAATTTCATAAACTATGCTTTGGTCAAGAAATTGAAGATTCCCCAGCAGCCTAGTGCACATAAATACATTGTATCTACGATGCAAGGGCAAGATAAAAGAATATGGGATACTATGGTATCCAATTTGGAAGTCAAGATGCAGGATTATACAGATCATATGGACTTCCAAATTATGAACATGGAGAGGACAGATCTAGTCTTAGGAAGAGAATGGCTATGGGGGTTGGGAGATACACTTAAACGCAGCTATCAAAATAACACACTCGAGTTTGAAAAGAATGGAAGTAAAGTTTATATTCAGGGAGAGAGAGATGTACCTAGTGCACCTCTCATCTCATCATTAGAGTTGTATAGTCTCTGTTGTTCACAGCATGTACAGGATATGTTTTTATTGTATAGTCATGATATGGAGCATTGTACAGACAGCTCATCTGATGTATATTTTCATGCTTTGAATGTAAATATGAACAGGACTTTCTACTATTCTTTTTTGCAAGAGTGTGTAGTTAAAAGTTTTAAGGATCTTATGTTTGAGTATAGAGATGTTTTTCCCACAGACTTACCTAGAGGGCTACCACCTGAGAGAGGGGACATTGACCATGCCATAGAGGTTGTTACTAACACTAACCCTATTTGTAGACCACCTTATAGGCTTAGTGTTTCTCAGCATGAGGAGGTTGAGAAGCAATTGCAGGATTATTTAGATAAAGGCTTCATCAAACCTAGTAACTCACCATGGGCATCGCCAATGCTCCTAGTTAAAAAGAAAGATGGCTCTATGAGACTATGTATAGATTATAGAGCACTTAATAAGGTAACTATCAAAAATAGATTTCCAATGCCTAGGTTGGAAGATCTATTTGATCAGTTACATCAAGCTAGGTATTTTACCAAGCTTGACCTTAGATCAGGATATCATCAGATCAGGATTAGGGCAGAGGATGTCCCTAAGACTGCATTTAGGACTAGATATGGGCACTATGAGTTTTTGGTGATGCCTTTTGGTCTCACCAATGCTCCTGCCACTTTTATGAAGCTCATGAATAGTGTTTTACGGCCTTATCTAGGACACTTTGTAGTAGACTTTTTAGATGACATTCTGATCTATAGTGCATCAGAAAAGGAGCACTTGGAACACTTGAGAAAAGTATTTCAAGTGCTAAGGGAAAATTCGCTCTTTGCTAAGGAGTCAAAGTGTGAATTTTTCAAGACAGAGGTTAGATACCTTGGGCATATAGTCTCCCAGGATGGAATCCAGATGGATCCTGAAAAAGTAAGGGCTATTATGGAATGGCCACATCCACGGAACCTGGAAGAGCTGCAGATCTTCCTAGGTTTATCAGGTTTCTATCGAAGATTCATTAAGAACTATGCCAAAATTGCTGTCCCGATGACGGAACAGCTTAAAGGGAAAGGGAAAGCCTTTCATTGGGGAGACGAACAGAAGCAAAGTATGGAAAAGTTGAAGGTAGCAATTGCTACAGCTCCACTTTTACATATAGCAGATCCCAATAAACCATTTGTGGTTGAAACTGACGCGAGTGATTTTGCTATAGGAGCGGTTTTAGTACAGGATGGTCGACCAGTAGCTTTTGAGAGCAAGAAACTAGAACCGGCTCAAAAGAATTACTCCGTCTATGAGAAGGAGTTGTATGCAATAGTCCATGCTTTGAAGAAGTGGCGTCATTATTTATATGGTGCCAAAGTTACGATAGTGTTTGATCAAGAGAGCATTAAGTGGCTCTCTAATCAAACAGACCGTAAAGGTCGTAAGGCCCGATGGGCAGAGACCCTTCAAGAGTTTGATTATGAGCTTAGGTATAGGAAGGGAAAGTTTAATGTAGTGGCTGATTCACTTAGCCGCATGCCTATGCTCAATGGACTGAGTTTTACTCAGATCACTAGTGAGCTACTTGAGTCTATTAGAGGGAAATGTAGGCTTGATCCTGCATATTCCGAGATTTGGGAAGCCATAGAGAATGGGGATCGTGATATACGGGTTTCCAATGAGGATGGAGTATCGACGGGTACTCAAGAAGGATTCAAGTGGAAGAATTACAGTGTCCATGATGGATATCTGTTATATAAAGGTAAGGTGTGTGTCCCTAGAGATACTGAGATGAGACGGCATATTTTATATGAGTGTCATGACACACCTAGTGCGGGACACCCAGGAGTTAACAAGACTTATGATCTTGTTAAGAGGCAGTTTTATTGGCCTGGACTTCATAAGGACGTCCTAGAGTATGTGCTTAAGTGCAATAAATGCCAGGTCAACAAAGCTGAGAGATTAAGGATTGGAGGGCTACTCCACCCATTGGATATTCCCAATGGGAAGTGGGAGAGTATCTCCATGGACTTTATAGTCGGATTACCTAAGACACAGAGAGGGCACGACTCGGTCTGGGTAATTGTGGATAGGTTAACCAAAATGGCTAGGTTTATTCCGACACGTACTACAGTGAAGACACCAGAGTTGGCTAGACTCTTTGTTGAGAACCTATACCGGTTATATGGTCTTCCTTTAGACATAGTTTCTGATCGGGATAGGAAGTTTACTAGCCACTTTTGGAGAGCGGTCTTCAAAAGGTTGGATACAAAGCTTAGCATGAGTACGGCCGAGCATCCACAGTCGGATGGGCAAACAGAAAGGGTTAACCAAATCCTAGAAGATATGCTTCGAGCATATGTGAATGAAAGGCAAACTAATTGGGAAGAGTACTTACCTATAGTAGAGTTTGCATATAATAGTGCCAAGCACTCTTCCACTGGGCATAGTCCATTTATGCTTATGTATGGGTTTCAGCCAAGGGCTCCTTATGCAGTTGGCTTGCAGAATGAAAAAGTTCAAGCTGCAAAGGACTTCTTGGAAGAAATGAATGATATGCTTAGACTTGCTAAGGACAGCATTAGGAAAGCTCAGGATAGGGCTAGAGCCTATGCTGACCCTCAGAGAAGAGATATCAACTTTGAGGTAGGAGAGCAAGTCTATCTTAGAGTTCCATCTAGGTCTGAAACCATGAAGACGGGACCTTGTCCAAAATTATCTCCTAGGTATTGTGGACCTTTCCAAATACTTAAGAGAATAGGAAAGATGGCTTACCAGCTCCAACTTCCAGAGAATAGTCAAATCCATCCAGTTTTTCATGTTAGCCGGCTTAAGAAAAGGCTGGGTGAATCTGACAACCTCATTCCAGATAGTGAGGTAGTAGAGCCTATTTCTGTTCAATCTATTCCACATGAGCCAGAGAGCATACTACGCACTCGAGAGAAACGGACGAGGAGTCACTTGTATAAAGAGTGTCTAGTAAAGTGGAAAGATAGTTTAGAAGATAGTGCCACATGGGAGCGGGTTAGCACCCTACAAAGACGGTTTCCCAGTTTCAGTTTACCTTCCCAAGAGTTTTCTTAAGGGGAAGGATATAGGGAAACAACACGGAGACAGGACCATGTATTTCTATACATGGGGATATAGTGGGAGTACCACCCTCTTGATTCTTAGACCTTCCAATACCATTTTGAGGACAAAAATGGAGTTTAAGGGGAAGGAAATGTTATGAAGGGATTCCCTATAGAAGAGATTGTGTGAACCATCTCTTGGGGCTCCACTAGAAGGACACACACATGAGTGCCATGTGGCACTCATGTGAGATGCCACAAGTCACTCCAATTAAGGAGTGTAAGAATTAAGAGTGGGTACGCGGCTGGGCGGCAAATGATGAATGGATCTCCGTGTTCGCGCGTGACTGAGAAGGACCTCGAACTGCGTGCTTGAGGAAGGCACTCCAAAAAATAGGAGGATCACAGGAGGCATTGAAGACACCCATTCAACAGATGATGCAATAAGATGGATAACTCTTTATGTTTTGAAAGAGAAATCGGAAGTGTTTGGAGCTTTCAGGCATTTTCATGCATACGCTGAAAGACTTACAGGACAGAAACTCAAAAGACTAAGGTCTGATGGAGGAGGAGAATATTTTTCTCGAGAGTTCAATGATTATCTGTGGAATGCAGGTATCAAAAGAGAAATAACTTGCAGGTATACACCGCAACAAATGGAGTAGCAGAAAGAAGAAACCGAACTCTAGTTGAGTTTGCAAGAGCAATGTTAAAGGAGAAGAATTGTTCAAATTATCTTTGGGCTGAGGCTGTAAATACAGCTACATATCTGGTAAATAGATTATTATGTACATCTTTAAATGGAATGACCCCGTATGAAGCTTGGTGGGGTAAGAAACCAACACTTGATCATTGCAAGGTGTTTGGATCAGTAGCTTATGCTTATGTACCATCACAACTGAGACATAAGCTGGAACCAAAAGTTGAAAGATATGTGTTCATTGGATATGATGAAAAACAGATGGGTTATAGGTTATGGAGTCCTTTAACGAAACAATTTATTGTTTCCAGGGATGTGACATTTGATGAAGGAAAGAGCTGGTATACAGATAAAGAGCATAGTGTTGAAACACTTGAAGAAGAGATGAGAAGAATTGAAAAAGGTAAATCACATATGCAGGTGAATGAAGATGAAGATCATATGCAGGCGAGTACGTCCAGGATCGGATCAACTATTAGAAATGAAGATGAACCGAGATTTGATGAAGAAGTGTATTCACATATACATGAAGAGTATGAACAAAGAAGGTCAAACAGAGTAAGGAAACAACCAATAAGGTATTCCTATGGTACTTCTTACTTGACTCAGAAAAACTATGCTTACTTAGTAAAGGAAGATGAAGAGCCTCAGAATTACAGTGAAGCAAAAGGTAAAGTAAAATGGGAAGAAGCAATGAAGGAGGAGTTCAATGCACTTGAGGAGAACAAGACTTGGGAACTTGTTCCAAAACCAAATGGTAAGAAAGTGATTGGAAATAAATGGGTTTACAAAGTTAAGAAACTTGCAGATGGAAGAATAGCCAGATACAAAGCTAGACTGGTGGTCAAAGGCTATGCTTAGACGCATGGCATAGATTATGATGAGACATTCAGTCCGGTGGCAAAGATGTCAACCATAAGGACATTGATTGCTATAGCAGCATCAAAAGGATGGAAGCTAAGTCATTTGGATATAAAGAATGCATTTTTCTGAATGGATATATATCAGATGAAGTCTACATGGAACAACCTGAAGGGTTTGTAAGTTCCAAATATCCAAATCATGCTTGCAGATTAAGAAGAGCACTCTATGGATTGAAGCAAGCTCCAAGAGCTTGGAATTACAGACTTGTGAAGTATCTCAATGAACTTGGATACCAAAGTTCAAAGGCAGATGCAAGTCTACTCATCAAAAGAACAGAAGAAGGTATGATCTACATTTTTATTTATGTAGATGACATTATAATCACAGGTACCTCAGATGAAGGAATCAAGGAGGTAAAGAGATTGCTTGAAAAAGAGTTCAAGATCAGTGATCTAGGAAAGTTATCATACTTTCTTGGAATGGAAGTTACATATACAGATCATGGTGTATATGTTTCACAAGAAAGATATCTCCTAAACTTACTAAAGAAGTTTAACATGGAGAATTGCAGAGAAGCTTCAACACCGCTTGAAGTCAATCATAAACTCAGCAAATATGGTGGTGCAGAGTTTAAGACCTTGTTCAAAAGCATGGTTAAATCAAGGTATACCTATCATACATGGAGATAATATGAGTTCATTATATCTTGCAGCAAATCCAGTATTTCATGCAAGAACAAAGCACATAGAGATTCATTATCATTTCTTGTGGGAAAAAGTAATGGAGAAGGAGATTGACGTAGTATTCACTCTGACAAAAGATCAGATTGCAGATATTCTGACAAAGAGCTTGGATGGAGTAAAGATAAGTAGATTCAAAGAAATGGCAGGAATAAAAGAAAAGAAGAATATATGAAAGATCAGAAGATGTCAATTAGTGATTGAGGGGGAGCTGTTGGAGATTCACTCACTAATTAGACATGAAGACCTGATTCAGAAGATGTATGAAGATAAAGAAAGACGAAGAAAAGCAGAAACAAAGCATTCAGAAAAATCAAAGCCTTAGTGAAGGGACAAATTCACGCCTGTAATATACAGCGTAGAAACTTCCAGGATTACAAGTTTGTTGAAACCGGGATCAAAAATTGTATATAAGAGAGTTGAGAGATATAATAGAGTGAGGAAAAAAGAGAAGAGTCCCCTAAGTGATAACAAGTAGTAGACGCCGGAGATTGCATATGTAGAGATGAATAATAGAACCTGAACAGTCGGGTATTCATCTGAGAGAGATGGTAAGGAATAACTACTCAGAGTAGGAGAGTTTTCCATAGCTATGAGAAAAGTGAGGCCAAGCTATTTTTGTACACATCTTCTCTAATACAAAACACATGTTCATGTGGAAAGATCTGAGCGCATAAGTTAGTTAACAGTTAAAGTCTTCTCAGTAAACATTTTCCAGTACTTGTACAAGTTAGATCTCACAGTATAGTGTAAAGTTTTTCATGAGGGATAGCTTATCTTGAAGCTATGATTCTCTACTACAAACTGATCAAAAGAGTTTTGTGAAATGGGACATGTACACATGGTACTAGTCTGACCGTAAAGACATCCAAAATTGATGAAGATTTTTCTCAAACTTCAGATAGAGTTCATTTACTGAAGGAAGCTTAGATATTACTTTCTTACTTCATCTACAAACATTTGAAGTAACTACAAATAGAATTGCAGATGATTCCGGTAAGATTACGGTGACAGTCCGGTAACAGTCCGGTGAAGTTCTGGTGAGATTTTCAATGAGTTCAAAACACAGTTTTGATACAGTTAAGTTGTTAAAAGATTATCTAACAGTAAGCAAACACAGAATTGTAAAGTTTGAAATAAATCAGATCAAAATTGAAGCCCGTAGGAAAGGCGAAGTTTTCTGTAAAGTGAATTCTCGTTTTTCACTAATTACAGTTATAAAGGTTTCAGTTTTAGAAGGTTGCTAAGCTATTGATGATTATAGAGGTGTTCTAACATCACTTTAGCTTAGTTCTTGTTATGGTGCGGCGAGTTCAGCAGCTAAGGTCAGCTTTCGTTGCATCAACATTCTTGAGCTTACAAACTAGACTTTCCTTGCTAGGAACTACATAAACCTCTGGTTGTTCCATATAGATCTCATCTGTAAGATCTCCATGCAAGAAAGCAGTTTTCACATCCATTTGGACTAGCTCTAAGTCCTCCATTGCAACGAATCCAAGCAACATGTGTAGGGTAGTCATCTTGACCACTAGAGAGAAGATTTCCTCAAAATCAACACTATATTTTTGCTTAAAACCCTTTGCAACAAGTCGTGCTTTATACTTTTGAGAAGCACTATCTGATGTGAATTTCAGCTTATATACCCATTTACATGGTAAAGCTTTCCTGCCCTTTGGCAAAGGTACCAAATCCCAAGTACCATTCTTGTGAATAGAATCCAACTCACTCTTCATGGCACGCTCCCACTTGACATGATCCTCTGTCTGCATATCCTCTTTGTAGCAAGAAGGCTCACCAGCATGTATTAGCATAAAAAAATCTAAATGTGGAACATATCTATTAGGTGAATGTGAGACACGTGCAAAACGTCTCAATGGTTGCTGAACAAGAATATGTGCAAATTGATCTGAATGGACATTCTCTTGAACATCCCTATGTGCATCATTTTTATGCATGCTAACTGGAGGACTAGTATCCTCAAACAATACTCCTCTCACTTCAACCTCCTTAATGGGTTGTTTATGCATCTTAGACTCATTGAAAATGACATCACTACTTTTGATCATTGACCATGTTTCAGGATCCCATAAGCAATATCCAAATTGTCCTTCTCGACCATATCCAAGAAAAATACATTTCTTTGACTTATGGTCCAACTTTTGTCTAAGATTCTTGGGTATATGAACATATGCTTCACGCCCAAAAACTCAAAGATGATCATAATATGGTTTCTTCCCTGTCCATAACTCTTGTGCCACTTTTAGACCTTTCGTAGTACTAGGTGAAAGGTTAATCACATGAACTATAGCCAATACTACTTCTGCCCAAAAGCCTTGTGAGAGGTTTGCATGATGCAACATAGAAACTAATCTATCTTGAATAGATCTATTCATCCTTTCAGCTACACCATTCTATACTATGGTATAAGGAGTTGTAAACTCTCTACGAATCCCTCTAGACTGACAGAAAATGCTGAATTCATGTGAGGTATACTCACCCCCATTATCTGGCCCAAACGACCATGCCAAATACAAGCCATAGGCTATTCAGTAACACCTAACAAGTGTTCTCTCTATGATACAAATAAAGGATAAAGTGAGCCAACTTTTCTTCCTTTTGCAATAAACATATTGCCCTTTGATATGTGAAAGGACTAAGCATTAAAGACCACCTTGTAACCAAGGTCATCAAGTTGACCAACTGACACCAAACTGCATGATAACTGAGGTACATGGCATACATTATGCATAGTAAATTTTGAACCATCAATGGATTGCACAACCACATCCCCAATCCCCACAACATCACACTGGTAAGAATTAGCAAGTCTCACGGTACCAAGAGACTTTGCTGCATATACCATTCTCTATGTGGTGTCACATGGAAAGAAGCACGAGAATCTAGGAGCCAGGTTTCGGAAAGAGAATCAGCCATAAGAGCCTCAGTTGGCACAGTACTATCAAGTGTGAACACATCAGCATCATCAGAAATAGCATTAATTTCTTCAATCTTCACAGTCGAAGTAGATGGTGCACGTAACTGTTTAACATGCCCATCAACATTTTATCCTTTACCTTAAGAATTCTTTAATGCATAACAGTCTTTCTTCATGTGTCCTTTCATATGACAATAATGGCATTCGATATCCCTCTTCCTTGATTTACTTCTACTCTTTTTCCATTGACCATTCTTTTCCTTGTTCTTGCTCCTACCACATTGTTGATTCTTTCCTTGGAAAGAATCACGAACATTATATGCATCTCCACTCTAAGTACCAACCATAGATTTTCTACGAATCTCCTCACTCAAGAGTGCTCCACATATGTCATCATAGACGAGTTTACCACCAGATGCACTATTGCTAATAGCTATGCAAAATGTATCCCATGATGAAGGCAAGGTGCATAACAACAATACTACTTTCATTTCATTATCCATATCCATTTTTTGAGCCTGTAACTGAGAGAATATAGCATCAAACTCATTTGTGGCCGAATAATTAGATTATGGAATTCTGTTTCTAAAGCATAGATCCTCAAGGGTGTTTTAGCTTTTTATAAGGCCGCTAAAGTGTCCCAGGCTTCTTTGGATGTTTTACATGCCGTGATGTGCCCTTTGGTTAGTTCATCAGAGGCTAGTAGAAGTTGGTCTAATGCCCTTTCATCTTTAGCATTCTAGATATGCCAAGATTCTAGGTTGTTGGCCTTATTGTGAAGGAGATTGGTGTAAAGATATGCTCTCATTACATCTTTCCAAAGATTATAATTTTGCGTGTTTAATCATTCATCCTTGGGCATGAATATGGGTGTGAAGGAAGGTAAAAAATTGGCCATAGATGAGGTGCTAGCTTCACTCTTTGACATTACAAAGTTTCAGTGAACTTGAACTTGTAAAGAAGTGAGTTTGTGCTTTGCAAGAGTAGTTTTCAAGTGTTTAAAAACACTTTCAAAGACACTTTTGTGCAGAGAAATTACTTGAAAATAATCACAATCTTTGGAAAGAAATTGAAAGGCTTGGCACCACACTAGAAATCCTTAGGGGGGGGGGGAGGGGGGGCTTTGATTAACCCTACATGCTGGACACATTAGAGAAATGAGACGAGTCGATGCATGGAGAGAGCTCATGGGTGGGCTTAGACTAGCCGCCAATCCACAAGTGTGCACACATTAGTGCCTTGCGTATGGTTGAAGAATTCAAAGTGCCCTTTGGGGGTTGGTACCCTTGCGTAGTGGATGCTTGAAGAATTCAAAGTTCCCTTTGGGGGTTGATACCCTTGGGGAAATTACAAATGCACTCTCTTAAGAGTGTCAAATTTGGTGCTTCAATGGGAGTCTAGAGAATTGTTAGAAGATGCTAAATGGTATGTCCAATAGTGAGGGTTGCACTCTTGGGAAGGATACAAATCCTTAGTAAAGAGTGTGCTTTTAATGTGAAGACCCTTTGGAATATGCAAGGTAGTGCCAAAGGAAGTCACTACATGTGCAAAAATATAGGAAATAGGGTAAGAATTACTAATTTTGCTATGCAATATGGTTGTTCTAAAAAGAAAAGTAATGAAAACACGTAATGTTACTCAGCTACCCCTATAGGTACTCCTACCCATGTGTAAAACAAGTGCAATGTATTTACATCATTGTCACATGCTAGGTGCACATACAACATATAGGTAAAACAAACACCCCTCCAGCTGAATCAATGTGCCAAAATTAAAATATAAAAGAATTGAATTGTTGGGTATGTGTGGCGGTAGCAGTGAGGAGATCGTAGTTCGTCTTATCTCTGACAAATTGGCATGTCTTGAATTTAGTGGTCCAGTGAATGCATTATTATTGCTTCTATTCAACCATGTCATGAAGTGCCAATGCATGTCACGTGGATTGTCATACGGTAATTCCATTTTCTTCAGGAAGCTTATCCTCTAATTATGACGAGAGATATATGAATCAGCTGATAGGTCAGTTGTTCATGCATGCTGAGTCCTGATTTGTTTGTTGGGTAGATATCATTCCCAATGCTCCTTTGCCAATTGAGTCTAAGCAAAGAGCATTTTTCATTATTCTGGAAGCATGAAGGTCTAGACAGAGGGAGCCACTGTAGTTCTATCATGCAGATATGAGCGTAGAGAGTAGAAAGGATCTAGTTTCCTCTCTCTCTCTCACACAGTGCTATTCATCGATTCCTTTGATGGCAGAGGGTGCAGATGTCGTCATATAGTAGCCCGAAGGAACCTGTAGATCATCGAGTCATGGTGATCTACAGATGATCCAAACTGTTCTCTCTTCTTGTATCTACTGGAGATGGTGCATGTCTGCTATTTCTCTTCTCAATCTCCCGCAGTCTTCGTTCACTTGACAATGCCAATACCTTAGTGTTGTAGCAAGTGATGCCGGAATAGAATCCCTCCTTTCTTCTTGCAAGGTCTCATCGATATTGTACGGGTACCATGCCACCTTGGTACACACCAAGTTTTTCATATGCAGGCTGCACCTGTCAAAGTGGTCGACTGAGGGATCACACCATCTACCTACATTGTTTGGGAGTGCCTTCTTTGGAGGAAAAAAGTTTGTTGCCATGATGATGATGGATGTACCAAAGATGCACCATTGAGGATCTGAAGAAACATCACATCTGATCTCAAAGCACCTTCACAGCTCAATCCGCTATTGAAGAGAGCAGTGCTCAACGCAATGGTACTCATCTAGTAGCTGGAGGAGCCACTATAGGTGAAGCTCCTTTGTCATCAACAAGAGTATGGCCCTTCTAGCACTACTATAAAAGTGCTGGGAGAACCAATGACAGTTGATTGTTGTAGCAGAGAGTCCATTAATCTTTTCGATGAATGCAACAAAGATAATTGTAATGAGGTAATTGATGAGGGCCACCTAATAATTTGCACCAGTAATTACATAATGATTAATCACAGAGATGGAGTCACTCATAGTGCTTTGAAATCTTACCAAAATATGAACTGCACTTCACAAAGTGACAATCGATATGTATGTCAAGAGTGTTTATGAACACTATATTCAAGAGAGATGGATCAATACACTTAATAATGTCACCAATATGAATGCTAGAGTGTTTATAAGCACTTACGAAATGTGAAAATGCATCCTAAGTACCAGAACATGATGAAGCACTACCACAATCACCAAAAGCAAGGGTGTGAGGGTGGGAAAGAGTGATAGAAAGGGGTACAAACTAATGAGAAAGAGGCGTGGGAGGGTGGGCAAATGGGCAAAATGAATCCCAAAAATTGATGGCAAAAGACTTTTCTCAAAGAGGAGAAAGCACACCACCAAAGTAAAGCACCACCACCACCAAAATCACTGCCAAATGCACCAGCAAGACCTCCACCGAGTGCTCTGATAACATATAGAGAGTACACACACAGAATATCTAATTTGTTGTCATGCAAAGTCTATACCAACCATTTTGGCGTAGGTTTTGCCTCTTCACTATCAACTCTCTCATCAACAAGTGCATCATGTAAATTTGCATCAGAAATAGAATGATCTGCATCATCACATGAAACCTAGAAAGTCTTGGCAGTGGGCAGGGCAGTCAAGGACTTACGAGGCAAGGAAGCCAAAGACGGGAGTCAGAGCAAGGAACAAGCAAGCAAGGTAGTCAACGCAGATCTGGCAAATAGGCCTATCATTTTTCATGAAGCTCCAAATAGACACACAAGAAGAATGAGCAAGTAAGGAGCTCCAGGAAGTGTATGTCAAATCTTCAGAAGAAATCCCTACAAAAATAATGATTTTTCATCACTAAAATCCATTGTGAATACCATTTCATATTTTTGTAGCTCCATTTTGTGCAAGCCAAGGAGTCCTTGAGCTTGAGGAGCATTACAAGTACCTACCTATCGATTTTCATATTTTTTAGACTCCGTTTGAGCCCTCAAATAGGCCCTAGAACCTAACTTTTAACTAGGCCAGACACTAGGTCTCGACAGGGCCAAAGCTAGTCAAAAACTATAAAAAAGAGCCAGAGAGCTCATTTTTGAGGTTAGCTTGTTGTAGAATTGAACTTGTAAGAGCATTTTGAGTAATCTAAAGAACTCCATTGTCTCTCTCTTTGTTCTTGCCTTGTGGGCACGTGTGTGTGTATGTGTGTGCATGTTTGTGTGCTTCTCAGTCACACACTTGGGCCATCACTTGTTCGAGGTCTTCATACCATCCTCACGTCTTCCCGGATTGACATTAAAGGAGGTGCTACTCATCACTGAGCTACACCAAATTTTGGTGCCGTTGCCGGGGATCGAGCTTTGAGGACGAGCGTGTGATGGTAAGACATAGAGTTGTGACGTTGGCATTGTAGGTAATTTCTTTACTTTTCCTTATTTTTCTTTTTCTTGTTTCACCATCATCATCACCATCATCATCCTCACCATCTCCCACCTCCATCTCCATCGTCGCGAATTGGATCATATCTCCTTCCCCCTTCCATTTCCCTCATTTCACTTGTGAGAGAGAGCGAGAGAGCGAATTGTGTGTGCTATTTTTGCATGTTTTTTTAGTGTTCTTGTAGGTTTTTGTTGTATCATCATCTCCAGCAGGTTGCGCAGGTACAAAAAAGCCCAGCACTATCTCTCCATCGCTGACCTCTGTCGATCGTGATCGATAGAAAATTTTAGCATTTGGTAAAACAAAGTGCACCACCTTAATACACATGAAGACCACATTCCAAATCACTAAATAGAACAAAAAAATTCTGTGTTTCTCTGTCAATCACGATCGACATTGTCGATCACGATCAACACCCACGATCGATAGCCTCTGTCAATCGCAACCGACAAAACCCCAATGGACTACCATGTAGGACTCAGTCAATTGCGATCGACACCGACGATCACGATCGACTGAAATTTCATGATTGACATCAAAATTCGCATGCCCACGTGTCCATCGAGATAGACAGAACCTCGATTGATTGAAATTATGCCAAAATTCACGAAAAAAGTGTCGATCATGATTGACACCATCAATCATGACTGACGTGTCGATCACGACTGACAGGCCCGACGGACACCTCTGTCAATCACGATTGATGACCTATCGATCGCGATTGACAGGCATTTTTGGCTAAATTTTTAGGGTTTCTAATTCCAAATTTTGGGGTAATTTTGGGCATACTTATCAAGAGATTAGCACTTTGTGAGGACCCTACAATTGTATTTTGAGAAAAATCCTATGAATGGTTAGCCTGTTTGAACCTTGTTTTAACCCCAAAACCCTGAACTCTCATAACTTCCTCATATGAAATCCGTTCGGAGTGATCTTAGGCTCATTGGAAAGCTCGTGGGGAGTACTACCAAAAATGAGGGATTATTAGATAGGTTATTTTGAAGTTGATCATACCTTGCGGTAAGAAAACTAAGGGATCCTTAGGATTGTTTTCCATAAAGGCAAAAGGCAATTTGGTCTGTGAGTCACATGAATAAAAGTGGTTTGTTATGTCATTTGAATTGAAGTCTTGAGCTAACTTGGGAACTTTTACAGGTCTACTAAGAGCGTTGAAAGGCATTTAAGGCAAGAGTGAGTGCAGGCTTGGGAACACATTTCCTGGGCTTACAAGGGCAAGGGATATTCAACTAGAGGTTGGCTCATTCTCAACTTCCTTTGTCAATTCCTAGCTTAGGCTAAGTGCGAGTAGTGCTAGAAGTAAGTCGGAGCAATGATAGGCATCTGTCAAGTTGAAGACTCATAACTACTCAAGTTCAAGCATAAAAATATAATCTCCTTGTGATCGAAAACTTAAAAGGAAAAGAACTTGAAGCGGTACGGTCAACTGAAAGTGTGGAATATTCATTTAAATATTCCTGACAACGTAATATCAGACAAGATCATAAACATGATAATCAACTAAAAAAGAACCAAGTGACTGATACAAATTGATCCGCAACGAGGTTGTACTTGGGAAATTGGGAGTAATTAATTAGGCATACGAACCTTAGATCCGGGCGACACCTAGGGAGAGATAGACAGAGTCTTAGGTCTTCAGAGGCTAGTGTCAATCATACTACTAGGTCTTGGGCCTAGCAGTTGAGCCATTATTCGCACCACCCTAGCTCTGAAACTAGCGAGTCCGAGATGTCTCATGGTATAGAGAGACCCAAAGGAAGTTCAAGTGTGCCATACTTACAAAGGGTTGAAGACCCTTACAAAATGCAACTCGAATACCTTAGGACCAACCGATTAGGTGCTTGCATCTATGAGGACGGCCTAAGAAGAGTAGTGGACCAAATTAAAAACCCTGAGCAACCCATTGGACTCGAACATCCAGCATTCAAGTTTGAAAATTGTGCATACCTAGACAAAGAAGGAACCATGTATGTGTTCACCACCTACCCAGATAGGATAGATGAATTTGGTAATGTGATCCCAAAAATGGACATAGGTGACCTAGAGCAAGGAAACATAGGTGGAGAGCCTAAAACCCCTCGAGGCAAATCAGTTCTCACTAGAATTATCATGCCAGAGTGGGTTCCCCATGACAATAAAAGCACAGATCTGCTCTTAAACCGAGAGACCGACAAAGCCTTTTGGAGGTATAAGCCTGATCAACCGAATGAAGTAGGAACGATCACAATCTATGAGTTCAAGGATCCTGATAGCCCAGGCAAAGTGACCTATCTAGACAATACTTCAGAGACGATCTTTGTGGTCACAGAGCATGGTAAGCATGCCTACACTTGGAAGGGTGAATTTATTTTTCCCAACCAAGATCTAATGTCTCTTATGGCCACCAAGGAGCTGGAACAATGGGCAAAGAAAATGAGTGAACTTGAGGAAAGCATAAAAGAAACGAGAGCCAAGATAACTGAGCTCACCTCTCAAACTCCCTCTCACACTACCCCACCACCACCACCATTTCCATCTCCATCCAATCCACCACCTTCCAACCCGCCTCATATAATTCCACCACCCCCTAGAGTAGGATCAGTCTTAGCAGATCCCACTCCTGAGGACTTAGACATGATGCTTAAAGCATATCAGGCCAGAATCCAAGAAGGGCCAAATGTGACGTATCATGAAAAGTGTTACCCTAGAGCCGAAGTAGAGCTCGAGCAAACTAAAATTTGCGCTAAGATGGTGGAATTGGCTCAAACCATGTTTGAGGCCAGTCGCCTCTTTAACTTCTCTAGTTCAGCTAAGACACAGCTGCACTTTGATGGAATGCTAGAAAGATTGGAGAGGCTAATAGCTCAATCACAAAAGGAACCCGCCTCTCAAAATAAGGACAAGGCAAGTGAAAGAGTAAGCATTCCTCCTGAGGAAGCTTATGTGCCTAATTCCATTGAACTAAACACCTCTTCTTCTATAAATAGGTATTCACCAGAGTTCTTGCGAGAGATTCAAGAAGAGAAATGGGCTAAAGAAAGTGAAGTCCCTCGTCCCATTGAACTTGTGAATGACGCGCATGATCAATTCCCACAAGACATTCCTTCTATTTATGGAGAGCAGGAGAGTACCCAATCTCATGAGAGATTAGACTTCGAGTCTAACTCCTTACAGGAACTACCCCATTTTACACGCCCATGGGAAACAAAGTCTACTTGCATGAGAGCACCCATGGCCATGGTAAGAAATGAAGACTTAGTCATACCTAAGAACACGGAGGTGGTCAAGAACACTAAAGTGCAGTGCAACCTCTTTTTCGAAGAGTTACTCAAGGTTAGGCCAGAACTATGGAAACATGTAGCCAACCAAGTGCCTGAAGTAGCGAAACCTCATTCCCAGGTAGGATCTCATAGAACAGTGCCAGAAATACCCTTGGACAAGATAGGAGACATGAGTGAAGGAGAGGAAGGAAAAACCTATCTCCCTATCACTCATCAAGGATACACAACCAAGGCAATTTTGGATTCTGGTGCAGGAGTCGCAATTGCTACCACTTCCCTATGGAAGCGTTGGGGCAAGCCAACACTCAGGCCAATGAGAATGAAATTGCAAACGGCTGATGGTCACATTGAGAGACCCTTAGGATTGCTAGAAGGAATAACTCTCACTACGTGTGGTGTAGAGTTTGAACATACTTTTGCTATATGTGACTTTAGCAAAAATCATGCCTATGAGATGATTTTGGGAAGAACATTTATGCAACAATTGCAAGTGGTATAGGATTGGGGTACCAATTCCTTGTATTTGCAACACTTAGGTGTCACGACCAAAGTTAATCTCAAGGATTACTCTCATAGAGATGTCCCTCCCATCCAATGGAATCCCATCCATAGAGCCAAAGATGATACTCAGTCGGTGCATTCCATAGGATCAGGATCCTCATGGATGCATGAAGACACTCACTTGTGGATGTGTAAGGTAGCAGTAGAAGAAGAGAAGAGAGAAAAAGCTACATAGATAGGTGCGAAGGAAACCCATAGATCAATTCATGACCCAGCCTATGTGCCTATAGTATTTCTTGACGAAGAATTTGAAACTCATGGCTGGGCAGAAATTTTAGCAACAATGGATGTAGCCATCAATGAAGAACAATAGACACCCCACTGTGATGAGGATGGCTATGGTTTTAGTCTTCTCCATAGAGCCAATCATGGGAGATTTGGTTCTTGAAGAATGTGAACCTAGCACTGATGCATTCGAGGATGCAAGTGACTCCGATCTAGAATCAATCATTATGGACCCACCTTTTTCATCAGAACAAGAATACTTCTATGAGGTAGAAGTCCACCCTCAGAGACATGAAGAGATTACCAACAATGTGAGGTTAACCACACAAGTGGCCACCAAGAGTGAAGGCAAGAAAAGGAAGAAGAAAGAAGTCACACCAGAAGAGGAAGAATCTTTGTTTGAGGTCCCTGAAAATTTTAAGAAATATGAGATAGAAGACAGGAGAGTCATGATAAGAATGCCTAAACATGATGCCCAAGCAGGAGAGGCCTATGATAACAAAGAAACCACCAATAAAACAGTTGTAGCCATAGAAGAAGGAGAAGAAAGATGCACCTACATAGGACATGACCTCACTGAGGAAGAGGAGTATGAGTTGATAGCCTTGCTAAGAGAATACAGAGATGTAATTGCTTGGAGTTACAAGGACTTGAAAGGTGTAGACCCTAACATATTCTCACACACGATTCCCATGACCTCAGATGCCAAACCCTCTAAACAAAAGCCATACACATATAATGATAATTATGCTGCCAAGATCAAAGAAGAGATAGATTGCTTAGTTGAAGCCGGATTCATCTATGAAATTGAGCACACTGAGTGGGTATCTCCCATTGTAATGGTTTCCAAGAAAAATGGAAAGTTACGTGTGTGTGCATTAACTTGAAGAAGGTTAATGCTGCCACTATTCGAGATAACTATCCACTTCCTATCACTGAGCATCTGTTAGAACGAGTAGCAGGCAAGGAAGTGTACAGCTTCCTTGATGGATTTTCTGGCTACAATCAAGTAGCCATTGCTCCTGAAGATTAGCATAAGACAGCTTTTGCCACTGAGTGGGGCATATTTGTCTTTCGTGTAATGCCATTTGGGCTTACCAATGCTCCTACAACCTTCCAAAGATTGATGTGCCATGTATTTAAAGAATTCTTACGAAAGAATTTGGAAGTCTATGTGGATGATCTCTGTGCTCATTCCAGCATTAGACAGACCCATATACCTGAACTCAGGCAAATCTTTGACAAATGTAGAGAATATCAAGTCTGCTTGAACCCAGAAAAGTGTGTTTTCATGGTCAAGAAAAGCAAGATTCTAGGACACATAGTGTCAAAGAATGGCATATCCATGGATGAGGAGAAAGTAAAAGCTATAGCAGAGTTATCTAGGCCAAAGAATGTCAAGGAAGTGCAAGCTTTCATGGGGCATTGTGGTTATTATCGATGCTTTATACACATGTATGCCATCATTGCAAAGCCTCTGTACGAACTTTTGACTAACTTTGAGTGGAGTGAAGAATGTGATAACTCCTTCAATGAGCTTAAACGACAATTCTGTTGAACACCAATTCTGACCACACCCGATTGGAATAAGCCCTTTCATGTCCACGTGGATGCATCAAATTATGCTATTGGGTGTGTACTTGCACAACCTACTGGTGAAGGTAATATGGATCTTCCAATTGCCTATGCTAGTAGACAGTTGAATGCAGTTGAACGAAACTATACGACCACCGAATGAGAAGGATTAGGCATGGTATATGCAGTTAAAAAGTTTAGACACTATTTGCTTGCAAATAAGTTTAAACAAGCCATGCAATACAGGTAGATTAGTAAGATGGTTTCTCTTACTAATAGAATATGACTTTCAGGTTGTGGTAAGGAAAGGCAAAACTAATTTGAGAGCAGACCATCTCTCTAGGATCACATCCGGAGAGGCCCCACAAGGAGTATCAGATGACCTTCCTGATGCTTACTTGTTAAATTTGGAAGTTGTACCTCAATGGGCTAAGACATTAGTGCCAGTATTGACATATGGGCCTAACCACTCATTAATAACCACTCAAGATAGGGAGGTAGTAAAAGCCCAGAAGTACCATATCATGGCAGGAAGTATGTACAAGCATACAGATCAAGGGATATTAGCCTGTTGTGTGGAAGAGGATGAGTACACAAAATGGTTGCAACTAGCACATGTAGGTGCATTAGAGCAACACTACTCACGGCAAAGAAGTCTACAAACACTAAGGAGACTTGGAGTGTACTGGCCGACTATGGAAGCAGATGTCCATAAGATGTGCAAGGAATGCCCAGTCTGTCGTGTTAGACCACCTGTGGAGCATGCTACTCTGTACCAAGTGTCTCTAGTACCAGATTGGAGTGAACCACTAGTAGCCTTTCTGAGGACGAAAACATTCCCTCAAGAGATGACTTTGGCTAGGCAGAGAAGTTCAGAACAAGAAGCTCTAGACCACTCACTCATTGGAGATAACTTATACAAGCGTGGAAAAGATGGATATCTAGGGCTATGTGTCCATGAGCGTGAATATTTTAAGATCTTGGAAACTGCTCACCAAGGTGTAGCAGGAGGACACTTTGGACCAGATCAGGTGATCAAGGCAATACTATTTGCAGGACTTTGGTGGCAAACCCTTCACATGGATGCACATACCTATGTGAAGAGGTGTGAGCTTTGTGAGTGATCTCAGTATCCTATACATAAAGATGAGATTCCATTGAAACCTATGATGGGTGGACGTGCATTCTCTAAGTGGGGAAGAGACTTTGTCGGTCCTATTAATCCCCCTGCTAAGGGTTCCCATGTTGAATACATCATTGTGGCCACAGACTATCTAACCAAGTGGGTAGAAGTAAAAGCCACCACGAAGAACGATGCTCAAATAACAGCTAGTTTCTTATTTGAGAATGTGTTCACTAGATACGGGCTACCAATAGAGCTAGTAAGTGATAGACGCACACACTTCTTAAACGAAGTCATTGAGAACCTTCTCCAAGAATTCTTGGTGATACATAAGAAGTCGGCCCTTATCATCCACAAGCTAATGGGCAAGCCGACCAAATTAGTAAATAATAAATGCTTTGATTGGAACAAACAGCTACACCATGATGTTTGGGCATACAGAGTTGCCTATAAAAAGGTACTCCAAGCCACACCCTTTTAGATGGTATTTGGCCAAAATGCAGTGCTACCATTGGACTTTTTGATACCTACATTGAAAGTAGCACAAGAGCATGAGTGGATAGGGCATGAACTCTCTTCAAGAATCTTTGACCTTGAACGATTAGGTGAAACAAGACTATACCTTAGGCTATGGAAGACCCTAAGTCAGATACGTGTGTGAAAATCACATACTTATAAAGTAGCATAGAATGCTAACAAGTTTGCTGCCGGAAATCCTCAAACTCATGTGAACACACCTTCTCAAACACCTCATCCAAATATGCATAAAGCATATACGTACTGATTCTCTTGTACCTATGCCGAATAGGACTTTTCCTGATATGAATGCTGCTGCCTCCATAAAATTCAAGTAGTACCTGTGTGCATAAAGAGAATATGTACCTGAATACTTAACATAAGATGTGAATCTTATGTTAACCACCATCCAATGTCTTTGAAGTAGCCCGACATCTTCTTGTAGAAGACAATCTTCAACCTGATATCTTCTTGTAGAAGATAATCTTCAAATACACCATGTAGATGGCCGATCCTCACCATCAAGCTGCTAATGATCAAGTCTTCTTGCCATGAACACGAGATAACCTCCTCTCCATGAGCTAGAGTGTGAGAACACCCTTCATCTTCTTCAAGAAGAATCATTAAGAAGAACTCCATAGCTGCTCCTCAACATGCTTCAAGTTAGCACCATGGCTGCCCCATGTGCTAGACAAAACACCACCTCTATTGAGGTTCAAGCTCAAGGCTTGTGTTGAATACTAGGTGAAGGATACATAGAAGTGACCCAAAGTACTTCTTATATAGTAGTTGATTATACTTGAAAAGCTTAACCAAAAGCTAATAAAGCAACGATCTGCACGATCGTTGTGCGTTTAAGAAAAAATCTAACGCGTTCGTTAAAGCAAAAGCTTTCGCCTTTTATCGCGATCCGTCGTGCTTGGATGATTTTTCACAAACTAAAAACATCATAAAAGCTACGCGATCGGCGCTACTGGAGGTGGGATTTGAACCCAGCCCACTTGTTTAAAAGGCTCATGGCGTAGCCACGTGCCCGTCACCTTTGTGTTGTACAAAATTCTAAATGAAGAGCTACATAAGCTATGAGCTGGCCACTGTCAGGTTTCTATAGGGGTGGAGAGTGCTATAAGCATAGCTACTCATGTATATACTTGTGAGCAATCCTGACCAATAGACATTGAATCCTTTGTTTTCCAACAATCCCCCCTGCAATGTCGTATTGGTACAACCTGAACTGAATCTGCAAACTGTCACAAGCTGCAAACTACCACAAGCTTCAAGCTTGTACTCCCGCACTTCAGAACTTGTTCTTCAAAAGTCTTCTTCAAAACTAAATTTGACTTTCCTTCAAAAAACTTGAACTTGCTGAATATGAACCATAATACTTGAGAAAATATGCAAACTAGATATCCAATAGTGTTCACATCAAGCAATCACTTGCTTGACAACAAATATAGCATGAACTATCTTTGAACCTGCTATTTCTTGTCTTCATAAACCTGAAAACATACACTAGGATCCACATATTTGCATTTACCTTCCAAAAAAGGTTTCTCAACGTACTTCTGCAGCGTCATGTAAATACACTAAACAAAATCAGGAACTAAATCCTGGAACCTGTGATTGACAACTCACAACTTAGTGTATTATGAACACTGCTGGTTCATCTCTGACTGTACTCAAGTCAAGTCAACTCAACTCAATTGAAATCAACTGAAATCAACTGAAATATGAGTCAAAAAATCTATGATGTCATTATGTCTTCATCCTTTAAATCCTTCATACCTCTTTCCTTCAGAACCTGGTATAAACATATATGTGAGCACTTTTAAAAATACCTTTCTGAAATATCAAGCTTCTCTTCAATAGAATTTTGGAACCTTCTCCTGAACAGGAACATCCTAATAGGAACTTTCTCCAAACATTCTTTTTCTTCCTTCTTCTTTCAAAGTTGGAACATAAAGAGAACCTGACAACGGAAATATAGGAATACCTGATATAGGAATACCTGATATAGGAATACCTGTAAGTATGAATCTACATTCTTTTACACATGGATGAAAATAAGTCTTCATGTTTCATCACCCCCCTGGATGACTTAACACTAGTATCCAGTATTCTTCAAATATATCAGACTTTATGAAATCTGGAACGTCTTCCTTCTTTCAATAAATCTGATTTTCAGTGATCAATACCTGTATCTGAAACAAAATCTCTAAACCCTTTTTATTAGCACTGTACACATGCCAATAGCTTTCCATGTCATTCCTCAGCTTTCCAAAATCTAGAATAAGGTTAGCTGATCCTAACATAACAAAACCTTGCTGAAAGCTATATAGGATTCAAAACCTTCAGTAACATAACAAGTATCTTCTATCTCTCTGCAACACAAATCTGATAGAACCTGAATCTTTGACTTACTTCTTCCAATGTTAAGAATCAAACAAAAGGATAGACAACTGACTCATAAATACTCAAGATCTTTCATGATCATTTAAGATCAATGATATCTCTTCTGTAGAATCTGCTATCATCAAACCTTCACGACTGAATGTTTGATTTATTTACCTGAATGTCTCCAAGTGTCCATGCTTTGCTCAAAGTTGTAAAACTTTTCTTCACACAAATCCTTCCCAAGAATTTTGCAATTCATACTTGAAACATAAGTGGACAAACTTCTCACCTTGAGAACTCCAAAAGCTGCAAGTTGATACTTCATAACTTTCATATTTTACCCGGGTGAAAGGTGACAGTACCTGCTTGATTTTCTTTTGGCTAACTCCACTTCTCAATCAAGTGATAGGATCTGATGGAACATCTTTTTGAATACAAACATGTATCCAAAAGTCTAGACAATCACTGAAAGTAGATTCTCCAACTGACTAGTACATCAACAAGACTAAATTTTCTGAAGTTTTTGAAAATACTCAATATGAGGTAACCTTTTCCAAACATAAAACCTCAACCCAAGTCTTCAACATCTGCTACAAAAAACTCTTTTACCTTAAGCGTTAGATAAAGAAGAAATATACTTCTCTGCAACTTGTCATATACCAAATAGCTCTGTATTGACACTCCAAGAATTCTTTGAGGGATATAAACTGCATGCTCAAAAGCTTCAACTAAACCATAACTCATATACATATGAATTAAAACATATATCTGCTGCTTTTCTTTCTCTCAATGCAATTCTTTGTCAAATCTACTAAATCATGACCAAGTGTAACGCAAAACAAGAAACTGTTTCTTCTTCAAACAAGATGTTCTCGTAGACTTGTCTTTGGATGTAGAGGATAAAATAGGAAAAGTATATGGAAAATATATGAGAAAAGGAAGCCTTACTTTTCTTTTGGAAATGATGGACTTTCTTTTCCTGCATCTTTCTTCTACCTAATGATGATGTCAACATCTTCAAAATTCTCTTCCATACCTTTTGTTCTCTTCATCTTGAAGTAGCAAACACTCTTGACCTCTTCAAATGAACTTTTATCTTCCTCTAATGCTAAGAGTAAGAGATAAAACAAACATGGTATACAAATGGAAGTGAATATAGAATCATGTTTTATCATCTCCTCATATCTCTGAATCAAAATTTTGTTTCAAATGTCTCAAACGACTAAATTCACCAATCTTTTGTCTGAATGATGAATTACCCTTCTAGAGTTACCTTCTCTAGATACATTTGTATCTTGATATTCAACCAACTTGCAACAAAAAATTGGTTGAAAACAAAACTCATCCCATCTTCACATTTGTCTTTGTTAAACGATAATACTTCTATCCAACTTTCGGAAGAGTATTATCGGGTCCTCGGGTTCTTGGGAGTGGTAGGGGTCTGTTAGACAGAGGCCCTGTACTATTTTCCCAATTCTTCACACAATCATAAATACTCAATCACGTCTTAGCACAGTGGGTGAGTCTGAATACTGACCACTCTTCGGCACGGTGAATATTAGGACTTTTAGACTGAATCTGCTATGGTAATGGAGCAGAGGTCCTGTTGTGACTTATAAATAATAGAATACGCACTTTTCAGTAATTGAATACTACTCAATATGACGATTCCATGTGACAGGTAAGTACACCGAACAATAATACACAGACAACTATAATCGGGATTACGCCAAACTTATCGTATACTGACTCAAGTCCCAAACTCCTACCGCAATTGACAAACTTACCAATACTTCTGTTCACATACAGGTCTTTACCGAATTCTCAGTGAACGCAGACTATTGTATCGAATCTGGTCACTTAACCGAAAAGATACTAAATGTAGATGATTAGCTTTGACCTTACACAGTCTCTCGCAGGATGACAAACACACTATTTCATGACAGAAAAGATCCAGAATCGTATATAATTGATCATCAAACAGACTCACAACACAAGACTACCGAATGGAAATCGGTTCAACAAGGAGAATAGCAGAATAGTTAGATACGAATAGAATAGAACAGAACTCAATGTACTCATCAATATCTCATACATAGTCTCAAAATATGATGCTCGCAATCTCCCAAATTGATTCAATATAACAGACAGACAGAATACAATACGATACTTGCAATTTCCAAACACTTCAGTTCGAGATGTGATCAACCCTACTCGCTACAATGCCCAATAGAACAGAGACTCCTTCCGAAAAAACTACTACTACTCTTCCTCTTTACCGCTTTCCTTTATGCGCTTTAAATAGAAATCTGCTACAATGTTTCCGCGAATCCACTTTTTACGGCACCTGTCCGGGTTCATCCATCCTGGTTCGGCGGCCCTCTAACACTGGCACGCACGGTGGACTCGAACCCGCAGGTGCAGTACTGTTAGTAATATCCTTTTGCCTGGGCTATCCCAATGTTCCCTTTCTTTACATGCATCCAGAAAGGCTCTGGCTAAACGTTCAGCATGCCAATATCCTGCTGGTGATTCAGCAAATATAAGCAGGCTCATTCCCCTATGCCCTGGAGGACCATATGCGTGCCTGGCCCTTCAACCCCGAATGTGTCACCGTACGTGATAGGTCTTCTCTTTCTCCAGAACTTTCTCAAACTTGTATAGCTGGTCTAGTTGCCTCTTCATGAAGTCCCGCTTTCTTATATGCTGTTGCCTCAAAAGCTCACGCTTTTTATACTCGTATTCTTCAGTTTCTCTCAGGCTCAGTTCAAAAGCGATCAATGTCTTCTTGCATTTTCACCTGTTTTGGCTGTTGTTCTTCTTTACCCAGCTTTTTCTCAAGTTGTTCGCAGCGCTCTATATGCCCAAGTTGCAGCTCTTCCTTTTTGACTTGAATAGCTTCTTGAACATCTAAGCCATTCTGAAAAGCATTTCCATATATACATACAATAGGAGGCCAGACAATGATATGATTGTTAGCTGCCTCGAGATCAAAAGAAGCTGTTCGTGAGTTAGCACAGACAACTTGACCTTGTGAATTGGCCTTGTCATGTGCTTTAATCGCTTCGTCTATGGAATCAAAGTACCCTCTGTGCTGTTGAATCCTCTTCTTCTTGAAAGTTTGTGCGTGTTTGTACCGCTTTAGTTCCCATTTCAACTTGGATATGCCTGTGCTATGCTTGTTGAAAATATCCATGTCTTCTGCAGAAGCCATGTACCCATACAGTATCCTATCACCACCTAGCTGAAATATCCTTTTGCAGTGCCTGTCGGTCCATACCAGGGTTTGACTCCCCAATCCTTTTTGATCGCACTTGTTCTAGTGGCGGAACAAGTATAGCCAGCCATCTCCTGCGAAAAAGTGTCCAGCTATTTTGAACACGGCTATCCAACTGTTGTTTTAATAAATCTATGTCCACATTTGTCATCAATGTGGCATTTAGTTCTACACCCTCATCCTTTAATATCTGCTTTTCGAACTCCTACAATACTTGTATTCTTGACTGCAAAAGTTCATTTTCGGCTTACAGGTGAGCATTCAGGGTAGAAAAACTGGACATTTCGGTTTGAATTTGTGTTTGGATAGCTTGCTGCCACTGATTAAAGTCTTGGACATACTTTTTTGCGGTGATCAATTCGGCCGTAATATGCTGGTTGTTTTGCTGTAACACCTGTATTAACGCTTCTTTGTCATCCAATTCTTTTTGCATCTGTGTCATTACTGAGTTGGACTTAGTCATCGTGGCTAATAATAACTCGTTTTTGTGCTGAATCGCTTGTTCTTGTTGCCGTAAATATTGAGAAACCTCTTGGAGTTGGTTTTGCATCCTTATGACAAAATCGGGTTGGGGGTCATCCGGTGCTTGCTCTGGACTGGCGGTTGGCAAGTTGTCTGCCATTCGTCTTCTAATGGACAGCCGAAATGGCGTCCCTACTGTCTGATTCTGTGTGTTGTTACCTGTGTGGAATAAAGATGCAGACGAGGTGGAGGGTTGGGCTTCTTCCTGAGGCTCTGTGTGGTGTTCTGAATTTATTTGATCATATTCACTAGGGTAAAAAGGGGGGGACCAGTGTAACTGTTTATCCTTTACAGATTGGACAAAATTAAATATAGCAGCTAAATAGGCTGCTAGTCTGCTATTGGTGTGGGATCTTCTCTTATCCCCAACAATGATTTGTGCGTAGAGGTGGTCATAGAGCCAATGTGTCCAGCTAACCGGACCTCCTGCTTCGGCATGCAAGAGGGGGGAAAAATTTTCTTTCGACATTAAGTCGAATTTTACTAGTAAACAAAGTTTTTCTAAATACCATTTAAATTGTTCTCGTCGGTGATAGGTGGCGTTTTTCAACATGTAATACCGTCGGGGGCCTTCACAGTTGCCAAATTCCTTCTTCAGATCCTCATTTGAACATTTAAGATATCGGGCACCATCATAGATTGGTAGTTTAAATACGGCTGAGACGAGCTGGGGCGAAAATCGTACCTGATTGAGTATGAAACCGCTGGTTTGTCGCATGCTATGTAATTGGTCCTCTGCATCATCATTAGCAATCCACTGTTCCCACGGTAATTGGGCAAACTGGAGGAGCCCTATCTTCTGTAGCCATTCTTCATTCTTTGGCGATTTGGTGTCGAGCTCGATTTTAAATTCGGTGGAGAATTTATGCTGAGTTTTTTCTGATGCAGAAGTTACTGCATCATCTGGTTCATCTTGTAGAGTGGTATCTGTTGTTGTTACCACATAGGTCTGCATATGGGCGCGCTTTCTGAATTGCCAGCGGAGAATATCAGATTCCGACATGCTTGGTGAAGGTCTACTGAAAAAATATACTAGAAGTTGCTAACAGGTGCTGAATCTTGAAGAATGCTAATTTAGAAAGCTATACTCTGTAAACGCATTTTATAGACACCGGTGCTTGAACGGCCATTTGCTCTACTAATTGTATGTCAGTATGACATGACTCTTCCCTCCCTTGATAATATTTGTATCCGAATAAGAATCATTATGCCGCATGTTACATTGTCGATTGGTGCTAGACTGAACAAGACTTGTCATGTGCGAAAATGTGAGAAATCCAAAATTTGATTATCATATTCATACATTATGAATTTGGATGGGCGAATATACTCATTCGTCGATGAGACCTTCGAGGTACATACTCCTAGCCGATCTAAATGTTCGAGCTATTTTTTTCTTAAGTGTTTCTAATAGCTGTTTTAGCATATCAGGCTCTAGAAGTTGGGCATCTATTCTAGCAGAGCTAAGTGCGATGGCTTCGGTGAGTACATTCTCGGCCTGGGTCTGCACAAAAGCTTCCTGTAGATAAAAATCATTGGCTAGTGCGGCGTCCTTGGAAGTCTTCATTTCGTCTAGTTTGGTCTTTAGCTCTGCAATATACTCCTTTTGGTTGCGTATTTGGTTATCTTGGCATTCAAACTGCTGGGTTTGGAAATCCAGAGTTTTCTTCAGTGAATCTCGTTCTCTGCGCGTCCTGTCGATATCCTTGAGGTATTGTCCTTCCCGTATCAGCTGGCGTTTTAGGATACTGTTTACTTCATTTGCGCATTCTTCGGCTCTCCGTAACTGTTCTTGGATTTGTTCGGTTTCTTTCTGCTGCTCCTGATTCTTCTGGATTGCTTCCTGCAATTGAATCTTTGTCTCTGCGATCAGTTCTTCGAGGGAGGCATTGAAATCTTCATTTTCGTGGAGGGTGGCCTTCAGGGCGCGGATTTCTTCATGCGCGGCGTGTAGGAGTCGATCTTTGGCTGTAAGTTGCTCAAGGGTTGCATCTCGTTGCTCTACTAAGGTCTGTTCTGCCAAAAATTTGGCTTGTAGCTCTGCTAACTGCGTCTGGAGCTGATGGTTCTCAATCTTTGTGGCTTCGATTTCTTCCTGGAGGGGGGTGATATCTGCTTCCAGTACATCGACCTTGTATTGATATTCGGCCTTCAGGTTGTCCGTGGCTTCCTTAAATTGTATGGGCAGTTGGTGTGATAACTACATGAGGAACTGTCCCATGGATGCTAGTTCTGAAAATACGGTGGGTGGTGGTGGTTGACGAGGCTGAGAGGAGGTATCAGTGAGTAGGTTTTGGGAGTTTGGCGGAGAATAGTTAGGGGAGGAAGAGGAGGAGGGTGTAGGTTCAGAATCGGGTCGTTGGGATGGTTCCGGTGGGAGGTCAGGGTTGACAGGTGGGATGGGTAGAGCAGAGTCAATGGTGGTTACCTTTGCAACATTCTGTTGTTCGACTTCTGTATGATTGATGGCCTCAATAAGTTCATCCAATGCTTTTGTGGCAGTTTCTGGTTCGTCCTATTGATGCTCAGACTCCTTTTTGGTGGACAGTATCTCTGTATCTGCTCGGTTTTGTTGGTCTTGTTGCTCTGTCGAAGTGTCGTTGTGTATTGAAGTGGCGGTGTCGTGGTAAGTTTCTTCTTGCTGATATTCTTCGGCGTCGTGTTTCTTTCCGGCGGATCCTTGGACTTCACTTTCTGAAGAGCTGATCCTGATTCGCTTCGTGTGGAAGAGTTGATTGATCTCTTCGTCGTCTTCTTCAGTTTCCTCGAGTGGTTGTGCTGATTCTTCGTGCCTAAGTGCTGGGCCTTTGGCAATGGATTTCCGGTCAACGTAGTCAACCGAAAAGTTGCCGGACCAACTTGTTCTCAAATCTTGAATGGACCGAACCAACGTAACTTGAATTTTCCTGCTGATCTGTTGGACTTCGCATTGTAGAAAAGAACAAGCTGTCCTACCGAAAATACTGAGGTCTTTAAATTGCGGTCATGTGTCCTGGCCTGTCTTAGTTGGATTTCTTTCATAGTTAAGAAACTGAGCCATCGGTGCTCATCTAATTCTCTAAGTGTTTCCAACCGAAATACTAATGACTCTTCGGGTAGAAGCTTATGAGAAATTGCTACTCTTAAACTTGGTATTACAATTTCCATCGGAGCTATTGCTTCTAGTCCATAGGCTAACTTGAATGGTGTCAAGCCGGTGGTTACCTTATATGTAGTGCGATAGGCCCATAAGACTGCAGGTAGCAACTGATCCCATCTTTCCGGTGTTTCTCTAGTCAATTTCTGAAGCATGTTCAGCAAAGATTTGTTGGTACTTTTTGCCAATCCATTTGCACGAGGATAATATGGTGAGCTGAATTTATGAATGATCTGGAATGACTGTGTTAATGTTTTCATCAAATTGTTCATAAAATGGGTGCCCTGATCTGAAACAAGCTCTAGTGGCAATCCAAATCTTGGAAAGACATCTGATAATAGACATTTTGCTACTTCAACTGCTGTAGCCGAACGTAAAGGCCATGCTTCTGCCCACCTGGTTGCGTAGTCTGTGCAAGTCAATATATACCGGTTATTACTGAATACCGCGGGAGGTGTGATTGGACCAATAAAATCTAGACCCCATTTCTGAAATGGTTCTAAAGGAAGTACTGGATGAAGTGGAAAGTAATGGCGTTGTAGTGGTTGTCCAGTTCTTTGACAGCTATCACAAGTTTTGATAAATTCCAATACATCTTTGTACATAGTTGGCCACCAAAGTCCACTTTGCAGAATTTTTCGGTGAGTAAGATCTGCTGCAAAATGTCCTCCTGTTGGACTTGAGTGAGCTAAATTGATGACTGAATTTACTTCATGTGTAGGGATACATCGGAGTAAGGTTCCTGTATGATCTGCATAATAGAGTTCTCCAGCAACTAACCGGAACCTTCGACTAAAAACTGCAATTTTTCGGCGTGTAGCTGTAGGGACTTCAGAAGGTAGACATCCATCCGAAAGGAAGGTCAATAACTGATCATAATACGTAGTTGGTACTGGTTGGGTTGACAATTCCTCAGTAGTTGGTTCTGAAGTATAGATGGCTGGCGTTGTATCATTTATACCAACCGGAGGTTCACCTGAATCTAAGCGTGACAAAAAGTCTGCTAAAACATGTGAACTACCTGGCCGATGAATGACATCATAGTCGAATTCCTGCAATAGTAGGACCCATCGTGCTAGGCGGCCACCTATATGTTGCTGCCGAACCAAGTAAACAAGTGCAGCGTGATCGACATGAAATGTAAATTTTCGGCCCAGCAAATAATGTCTGAATTTTTTTACCGAATACACTAATCCTAAGCATTCCCTCTCAGTTACCGAGTAGTTCTTCTCTGCAGGTGCTAATCTTCTGCTAGCATAGTATACTGGTCTAAACCATTTATCTGTTTGTTGCATCAGTACACTTCCTATTGCTATATCAGATGCATCAACGAATACGTGAAATGGGTGATCCCAATCTGGTGGCTGTAAAATGGGAACCTGTGTTAATAATTGTTTCAGTCGATCAAATGCTATCTGACATTCCTGAGTCCATTCGAATTGCCGTGGAGTCTTGGAAATTAATTTGTTCAGTGGTATTGCCACATGAGCAAGCCACCGTAAATGCCTTCCATGCCATCTCACTTGACCCATAAACCGCATTACTTCCTTAGGTGTATTAGGCACCGGAGCTTCTAATACTGCTGAAATTTTATCAGGATCGACTTGAATACCCTGTGCCGATATGATGTGACCAAGTAACTTACCACATGAAACCGCAAACACAGATTTGTTTGGGTTTAAACACAATCTATATTCTCTACATCTCTGAAAGCAACATCGTAAATGTACCAGATGTGCGATCATCTTACCGAAAATTGAAAAATTGTCAAGGTATACTTGCATAAATGAGGTGAGATAAGGAGAAAATATCTCCTGCATACATCTTTGAAATGTGCTTGGTGCATTCCTCAATCCAAACCACATTACTGTACAAGCAAAGACACCCCAATTTGTAATAAATGCAGTTTTTGGTATATCCTCTTCAGCCATTCTTACTTGGTTATATCCACTGTATCCATCTAGAAATGAATACATCTCATGACCTGCTACTTTGTCAAGCATAGTATCCAAAAAAGGAATCGGAAAAGGATCCGGTACTGTTGCAGCATTTAATTTTCGATAGTCTACGCAGATTCTCAATTGCTTGTTTTTCTTTGGTACAATCACAATCGGTGAAATCCATTCCGCATGTTCTATTGGTACTATGAAACCAACTTTTAATAACCTATCAAGTTCAGCCTTTACCTGTGATGCATAATGTGGGTTCATCCGGTAGCTGGTTTGCTTTATCGGTTTCGCTTCTGGTTTTAGCATAACTCTGTGTTGATAAATACGAGGATCCAAGCCCTTCATGTCTTTGTAATCCCATGCAAAGACGTCAATAAATTCTTGGAGTAACTGAATTAAATCTGCTTGAAAGGCTTCAGGTAAGTTTTGCTTTATCTTTACAGGACGAGGGTGATCTTCATCTCCAAGATTATAAGTAATTAACTGGTCTTCTGGAACATAAAATTGTTGATATTTCTCTGTATTAGCTGATGGTTCGAGAAGTTGCTGTAGTTCATTACCGTGAATCGAAATGGTATCTTCCTCCTTAGTTTCTTCGGCAATGGGTATTACTGTACATACTGAAGCGTTCTAGGTATCTACCACAGACTGTAGATCAATAGTTCCTAATGTCATTAAATCAACATTATTCTTCAGAAATTCTTCTTCTTCGTCATCAGACAACCCATCTAACATATGGACTGGTTCGGCAAAATATGGTCGAGCATGTAACTCACAGGGTTGTATCGCATCTAACTTTACAACACATTTGCGATTTTTATCTTTGAACGTAAGTTCCTGGGCTGACCAGTCTTGAATTACCTTGGCTTGTTTCAACCAAGGACGACCGAAAAGTAGATTGTAATCTAGGGTGGATTCCGGCAATTCTAGAACAACAAAAGTCATCTTGAATGTTGTGTCTTGCACAGTTATGGGTATATCTCGGACCAGTCCTACTGGATGAACTCTAGATTGATCAGCCATCCTAACAAAGAATTGAACTGGTTCTATCTTAGTCCATCCTAACTTCTTACAAAGTGACGCAGTGGCAATATTCACGCCAGACCCCCCATCAATTAAAACTTGTGGGATTTGATGTTTATGAAACCATACCGTAATCAGAGGAACTGAGTGATCTACCGTAGAGTCTGGCTCTGGTTGTACTGTTGCGGTAGCCGGAATGCAAGCAGATTTTGTAGTAAACTGTTGTTGAAATTGTTGGCGTATTCCTGGTACTAATGCCAGTAATTGCCCGAAAGGCAGTGTGATGGATGCTTTTGACAATATATCCCATGCTGGTTGCAATTGATTTGCATCTTCCTTAACTGTTGAAGATGAAGCTTGGTCTGAAGATGGTAATTCTACTGCAGATGATGTACCTGCTTCTGTATTGTCAGCACGAGCTTGTGTCGTATCCGGGGACTGGATTACTGGAGTAGGTTCTGGAAAAACAGGTGGTTCTATGGTGGTCCACTGGCTAGCTTTATGATACATTCTGTGTTGTTCACGTATCCCTGGTTCAAATAATTCTGCTGCTGGTTGCAATTGTTTACCGGAACGAGTTTGAACTGCTGCTGCCTGCGTCTCTACAGGTGTGATTGTTACCACATTGGCCATTGGGTTTTGACGTTCCTTTTTCCTTTGATCATATTCCGCTGCATCTCTACAGAATCTTCTAATATGGCCCAATTGTCCACAGAAATGACATCGAGGTGGTGGTAAATTATGATTTTCCGGTGGTGGTCCATTCTGCCAGCGCGGTGTATTATAGTTGTTGTTCCTCTGTCCTCGATAATGTCGATAACCTTGTTGTTGATTGTTTCTCAAATGTGGGGGTACATATTGATTGGCTGGCTGCCCTTGTTCTTGAATAATTGCATTAACTGTTGCTGTTCCTTGTCTTCTGGCATTGTATGCACAATTCTCAGTGGTATGTCCAACAATGTTACAGATGGCGCAATAGGTCTGATTTAACGCACACTGGGCACTAGTATGTCCTGAATTCTTGCATGTGGTGTAGTATACTTGCTTAGTTATATCTTCAGCCACATGTTTGTTTGTTTTTATCCATTCCAAATCCTCTGAAAATCCACCAACTTTGTTTTCCAGTTGAAGGGTCGTTGCGATCACTGCATCGAGGGTCATGGCTCCTACACATCTTATAATCATGATTTGCCTAAGTTGAGGAAGTAAGCCATTGATAAACCACTGTGTAATAACATCGTCTGGTAAATTAGCATGAGCCTGGGGTAACTGTCTTAAATGTGTTCTGAAAAGGGTAGCATACTCTTGTACAGTTTGATTTGGTTTCTGTCTGTTGTTCTGTAAATACTCAAAGATCTCTGCAGGATTCTTTTTCAGCCTGAATCGCTGCAAAAAAGCGTCTCGTACTGCTTCATAAGTACCGAAATGATTAATATCGTATTCAGTAAGCCATCTTGCTGCTTCATTCACAAGTGTAGATTGAAAAACAAATGCTTTGTATGCCGGATCTGGTGGATGGTTGAGGACAGCGTAACTGATTTCAAAGGTGCGTACGTGAGCATCTGGATCATCTCCTGGAAATCCACTAAACTTTGTGTATGTTACTCCCGTTGGAGCCGATCTGGGTTGACCTAACTGTCGTTGCGGTTGTTCATTCATCGTAAATGTATTATACACTCCTTCTGTATTTCTGTTTTGAGTTTCTGAACTATCGGAATTTGTTTCACCAAATGGCACACTTTTCGGTGCAATTAGCTTACTTACTATATTGCGAATTTCTGTTTCAAATAGTCTTCCTTCCTCCTTGATATCCAGAGTAGGAGGGCTTGCTTCCAAACGTTGTAGTTGAGCGGAAGATTCAGCCGAAACTGCTGAATCGTCATCGAAAAACTGTGTTTTTCTTACCGAAATTCCACCGGAAGGATTCAAAATTGTGACTGGATACAGTGTTGATTCGCCTGTGTTAATTTCCTTCCCTAAAGTGTTTCTAATCGTATCTGAATCTATTCCGAAAACTTTTAGACTAGATTCCAACTGCGTCTTGGTAGGTTCCAAAATTGCTGTATTTTCGACAGTCTATACCGTAGTGATACCAGACAGTTCTAGAGATGTACTACGTTCTACCGTAATCTCACCGGAATCAGTTTTATCGTTCGTCACTTTTTCGACAACTGGGTCAGGTCTAATTGCACTAGTACCTCCCAGAGTTGTTCTTAATACCCCTAACTGGTGATTCTTGGGATACTTTTCACCTGATCGAGTAATCGGCATGTAGCATTTCCGTACTAATCATATAGTATTACGAACAGAACAGTCTTGCAACAATCTGATTCTGTTGCTATTGTCTATCCAACAAAATTTAATTTGAACAAAATACCAGGCAATCTTAATGCCACATCCCCAGTAGGATCGCCAATGTTAAACGATAATACTTCTATCCAACTTTCGGAAGAGTATTATCGGGTCCTCGGGTTCTTGGGAGTGGTAGGGGTCTGTTAGACAGAGGCCCTGTACTATTTTCCCAATTCTTCACACAATCATAAATACTCAATCACGTCTTAGCACAGTGGGTGAGTCTGAATACTGACCACTCTTCGGCACGGTGAATATTAGGACTTTTAGACTGAATCTGCTATGGTAATGGAGCAGAGGTCCTGTTGTGACTTATAAATAATAGAATACGCACTTTTCAGTAATTGAATACTACTCAATATGACGATTCCATGTGACACGTAAGTACACCGAACAATAATACACAGACAACTATAATCGGGATTACGCCAAACTTATCGTATACTGACTCAAGTCCCAAACTCCTACCGCAATTGACAAACTTACCAATACTTCTGTTCACATACAGGTCTTTACCGAATTCTCAGTGAACGCAGACTATTGTATCGAATCTGGTCACTTAACCGAAAAGATACTAAATGTAGATGATTAGCTTTGACCTTACACAGTCTCTCGCAGGATGACAAACACACTATTTCACGACAGAAAAGATCCAGAATCGTATATAACTGATCATCAAACGGACTCACAACACAAGACTACCGAATGGAAATCGGTTCAACAAGGAGAATAGCAGAATAGTTAGATACGAATAGAATAGAACAGAACTCAATGTACTCATCAATATCTCATACATAGTCTCAAAATATGATGCTCGCAATCTCCCAAATTGATTCAATATAACAGACAGACAGAATACAATACGATACTTGCAATTTCCAAACACTTCAGTTCGAGATGTGATCAACCCTACTCGCTACAATGCCCAACAGAACAGAGACTCCTTCCGAAAAAACTACTACTACTCTTCCTCTTTACCGCTTTCCTTTATGCGCTTTAAATAGAAATCTGCTACAATGTTTCCGCGAATCCACTTTTTACGGCACCTGTCCGGGCTCATCCGTCCTGGTTCGGCGGCCCTCTAACAGTCTTCTTAGATGAACCTTCTTGCCATGAAAGAGATCTCTCAAAACTCTCTAGGAAAACCTCTAGATACCTATTTTGATGTAGCCTTTAACTTTCAAAAGATGAAAGTGTATAAAAGCACTCCTTGAATTTCTTCAAATCTCTTCATAACTGCTCTTCTAAGACATGACCTGCAAATGATAATCTGATAGTAGAAACTGATACCTGTGATTTGATGTTGATATGATTTCTTCATCTTCTCTAAACCATTGTTCTTCCTTGAATTTGAAGTAGTGTTCTCTTCATCAAGTCTGGGTCTTCAAATAATACTTTTGTAAAGTATTTGCATACTCTTCCAAAAATATTTGGCTGCTAACAGATCATCAACTTCATGCTCCACACTGATGAATACACATGTGACTGAATTGTCTAATTCTCAAATCTCTACTCATCTAGATTAAGTGTGTATGTCAAATGTCAAATGTTAGAAGATGCCTTTAAATCATATGTTGTAAAACCGAAGGTCTGGGAACCTGTGAATATGAATGAGCCTTAATGCATTGATACCAAAGACCTAAAGTTCTGAAACCAAAACCTTAGTGCTCTGATACCAAATGTTGGAAGTGAGGTAGGCCCTTGGCTCATGTCATAGGTCCATGGTTCCATAGTTCCAGTATATACAACAGTAATTCCAGCATTCTTCAATATTGACAAGACATGAACATACCACAACTTAATCATACAGATGATGAGATAAAGATAGAGAAAGAATTGACGACATGTGTAAGATGTTACGTAAGCCATCGCTTACTCATAGTATCATATATACCAATGTTCAATGTACAATGTGGGAGCAAAACTCTTAACCACTCTATGTGATGAGAAATAGACGAATGAGTGAATGTACGAATGTAACAAACATATTCAAATGTATGGACAGTAATCTGAATATACATGAGATGTGTGACCTAATAGGTTATAGAAGAGTGAATATGAGTGACTGAAAGAGGAAGGATCAGTGTGAAACTGATAATCAAAAAACCCTCATCTAACCTTAGGCTATGGAAGACCCTAAGTCAGATACGTGTGTGAAAAGATCACATACCTATAAAGTAGCATAGAATGCTAACAAGTTTGCAGCTGCCGAAAATCCTCAAACTCATGTGAACACACCTTCTCAAACACCTCATCCAAATATGCATAAATCATATACGTACTGATTCTCTTGTACCTATGCCGAATAGGACTCTTCCTGATATGAACGCTACTGCCTCCATAAAATTCAAGTAGTACCTGTGTGCATAAAGAGAATATGTACCTAAATACTTAACATAAGATGTGAATCTTATGTTAACCACCATCCAATGTCTTTGAAGTAGCCCGACATCTTTCTTTTAGAAGACAATCTTCAACCTGATATCTTCTTGTAGAGGACAATCTTCAAATACACCATGTAGATGGCCGATCCTCACAATCAAGCTGCTAATGATCAAGTCTTCTTGCCATGAACATGAGATAACCTTCTCTCCATGAGCTAGAGTGTGAGAACACCCTTCATCTTCTTCAAGAAGAATCATTAAGAAGAACTCCATAGCTGCTCCTCAACATGCTTCAAGTTAGCACCATGGATGCCCCATGTGCTAGACGAAACACCACCTCTATTGAGGTCCAAGCTCAAGGCTTGTGTTGAGTACTAGGTGAAGGATACATAGAAGTGACCCAAAGTACTTCTTATATAGTAGTTGATTATACTTGAAAAGCTTAACCAAAAGCTAATAAAGCTACGATCTCCACGATCGTTGTGCATTTAAGAAAAAATCTAATGTGTTCATTAAAGCAAAAGCTTTCGCCTTTTATCGCGATTCGTTGTGCTTGGATGATTTTTCACAAATTAAAAACATCATAAAAGCTACGCGATCGGCACTGCTGGAGGTGGGATTCGAACCCAGCCCACTTGTTTGGAAGGCTCATGGCGTAGCCACGTGCCCGTCGCCTTTGAGTTGTACAAAGTTTTAAATGAAGAGTTACATAAGCTATGAGCTGGCCGCTGTCGGGTTTCAATAGGGGTGGAGAGTGCTATAATCATAGCTACTCATGTATATAGTTGTGAGAAATCCTGACCAATAGACATTGAATCCTTTGTTTTCCAACAGAGCTGTCGCAGGGATATATGCAGCTAAGAAAAGACAGAAGGCATACTTTGATGCCCATGTGAAGGATAAGGGCTTGAAAGAAGGAGACCTAGTCCTAGTCTACACTTTGAAGCAACATGCATGGAAATTAGAGAAGAGAGGCTATGGACCCATGATTATCAATAGGATCTCCACAAGTGGAGCAGTTCAATTAGCCACTCTAGAAGGCGACATCATACCAAGTTACATCAGTGGGTGCAGAGTCAAGTTATATCAAGAACCCCTCACGGAGGAGATGTTAAACCGACTCAACACTGCCAAGAAACAGAGGGAAGAAGAAAAGCGAATTCGAGAGCAAGCACAGGCCGGAGCATTGGAATGCATCTGAAGAATGAAATTGAGAAGACGGGGTAGAGATCAGCCTAGGATAGATGCCTATGTAGATCTAGGATATCATATGGCTATGTGCGAAGTCTCAGGTGTAAGTTCCAATAGAATAATTGACCGACGTCCTTTTGTGACCTTAGAAGTAGGACAAGGAAATAGTGCAAGGAATGTACGGGCTTTGATTGACTCAGGTGCAGCCACTAGTGCTGTTAAACTTTCTTACTGTCAACAATTGAACTTAAGTGTCAATCCTATAGAAGCATACCTTATAGGAGTGGGAGGTGTGGAAACCCCTTGCGTGGGCGAGGTGGAACTTCCCCTCTACATTCAAGATGCTCTTATGACAGTTAAGGTGCTAGTGTGTCAAGATGAGGATCTCACTGAGCCTCTTGTCTTGGGTCAAGACTGGATCTATGATCATGCAATCAACCTCAACCTAAGAAGTGGACTTCTTCAGGTTTGGATAAATCAGAATCGCATTACAATTGAGTTAGAAAACGAAGCACTCAAGGGATTAGGAAAGGCACAATCTCTTGGTCCCTCTAGGAGTACACATGAAGATGACAATGTTATTCTTGTCCAAAGCTATGTGATGCAGAGGGATGATTGTCTCAATAAAGAAGTCAAGGATAAGATGGAACTCCCTTCTATTCCAAAAGCCAGGGGGATACAGCAACCGAAGGCAGATCAAATGCACAAGAAGCAAATGACCTATGCTCGAAGCCAAAAGGAAATACGAAGCAAGGTGTCTCGGCCACCGAAACAAATGTGGGTGCAAAAAGGCAAGCATCGGGGTGCGGTCAAGTCACAACCAATGGCTCAACTTCATATTAATGATCAACGACAGGACACTAATAAGAAGTGTTTCACAAATTCTTCTACGAACTTAAAAGTCTATCTGGGTACCCAAGAAGTCGATGAAGGCTAACCCACAATCAGGACAAATTTGGGTGCCTAAGGCTTGCTTGCGGGCTCAAATAGCCACATATAAACCACATCATCTACAACAAGATTCACTCACTCAAACAGCTGAGGCCCACCCTTATTCGACATGCACCAACACATATTCATCCATGAGCACGAAGAGAACCACTCGTAAAGGGGTCCCTAAAAGGCCTCATTTCCAAGTAGACGTGCTAGTCAAGCACTCCATAGTCTCCACAAAATCAAAACCAAAAACCATGCACTATGTTTGGCAGCCTAAACCTTGATAAACCACCTGATCCCATTGTAAAGCCACCTCCGCTTACTAACTGTATCCACATTGCATCCCATCCTCCCAATTAGTACATAGGAACCCTGCATCTGCTAACAACACTTCACAGTCACAACCACACGAGCACTAACTAACTGACTAACTACGTCACAATTCATCATGTTAATGTTGTAACGGGGACACATGAATACTTTGTGTCCATTTGCAATGTTAACATTCATTTGTATATTCTCACAAAACCGGTGGCCGATTTCTTCAAATATGGCCAAGGCTACAGGAAGAAGCTCCCACGCAGGCACCAACCCTCAGATAGTAGATATTGAAAGTCTCCCTATTGAGGAAGAATTGAAGGAAAGACCTCAGGCACTGAGAGAATTACATGTCATACCTATTTAGAACCCCCCCCAAGGGCACACATCGCCAGTAAGCAAGACCTCCCATTGGTTCAGGGAAGTTGCAGGACCCCTTGGAGAAGGCACTTATTTGTCGGAGGCTGAGATAGAGTTCAACGGACGCTAGGGCCAGTATCACTTCTTTACACGAGAGTTTGAGAGGCTTCAAAACAGTGAAGGGTTGCAACCAATATGGAAGAAGGCTGGCTTATATGATTACTTCAAAGCTCAGTTACCCAAGCCAGACTTTCTAAGGTGTTCATACTTGATTAGCACCCTCACTCCAAGTAAAGAGAAAAAGGGGTATAGCACCTTTGTACTACCATCTCTTACAAGAGGTAATGAATTGAAGCGCTTCAAATTGACGAACAATTTGGTAAGGGAGGCTTTGGAAATGAAAGGAATGCACATCCGCACAGAGAAAGAGACAATGATTCCGGACAACATGAAGAACAGGAACTTGACCAAACTAAAGGACATGGTGGCAATGACACCAACTATTGCCGTTCACCTCCAAATGCGCATGCAACACTTCGCGTTCCTGGCACAAGAAAAATTCACGATGCCCCCCAAGAACATTTGGTTTGGTTTATACTTAGCAAACACCTTCAATCTGACAATTAACATGCCGCATTGGATTATTGACCAAATCCATTTTGCACACCAAAGGTGGTACAAGAAGCAAAAAATCAGTCCTCTATGGATGTTGCGCACTCACAAGGATTGTATATCGATGCTTGGCATATGATGCGCCAATTCAAAGGGCACTTGTTTGGACTAGGGTGCAAGAATTTCAACGAAGACTATCAGCCGCAGGGCCTCCATCCAAGAAAATGAGGGGAGCTGTTCAAATGCCCTGTGCACAGGCCCGAGGTGCTACACTAAAACCGGACACAACTCCACGACTCCCAAGGTGGGTGCAGCCCTTCACTATCAGATTACCATGGCACAGTGTGGAAGGACCAAATCTGGTGTTCCCACTGATACCAACTGACTTAGAGTTCCCTCATGGCTTCATGCTGGAGGATCTAATGGATGAAGAGGTAGCAAGAATAATTAATGCAACGAATTTAGAAGTTGAAGTAGAGCAATTAAGTGGGCAACAAACTGTCACAGACCAGCCCCACCCAACTCAATCAGAAGTTGTTGAAATAGATGAAGAGGAAGAGGAGACCGCATAAGAGGAACAAGATGATGAACAAGAAGGACCATCCGACGAAAGGGAGCACGAATATGAGCAACTCATTACACCAGAACTTGCGGGAGCCCCAACTTATACGAAGCAACTAAAAAGACTGTATAATACTATCGACCTAGTTCAGGAACAACACAGATTATCTTTGGCAATAGGAAAGGCCTTCATGAACCAGATGCTTGAAGAAGAAGGTGTATATGATCAATACAGGGCTACCCTCGACATGCTAGCCGATGCACTAGGAGTACTAGAGCCCGTGCACACCGCCCTCACACACTCACGGAGATTCGAGCGACGACACGGGAGACGTACCCCCAGGCCAGGGAAACAGATAAATATTTTGGTAACAAAACCACATGGCACCACCTCCACAACCACGGGCACAGCTCACTCCTTTCAACACACTGACGAAGCCCACACCTCAAGTGCACCCCCATCACCAGCTTTACTACCCTCCTCTCCAACTCCACCACCATTGCCCCCTACCACCACGGTCACCACTACTGTCACAACCACAGTCTCCACTTCTCTTAGTGAAGCACAAACTGTGATTCAACCGTCACAATCCGCACAACCTGACACCACCCCTATTGTAAATATCACCGCTGACACTGTAATTCTAACTGTTGTCACTGAAAATCCCATTCCCCCTGTCACACTCCTTGGTGGCTCATATGCGCAACTGCACACACCATTATACACCTTCACGACCATCACCACACCTACCATTCCCATGTACACAATAACTCCTACGACCGCATCCACATATGACTTCATGGATATATCACCTACTTTTGCACCTCTCCCTCCCCCCATCTTCCCACAATCTCCTATTCCCCCACCACCCACTTCACCATTTTCGAGCACAGCCTACACACTCCCTTTCCCTTTTCCCTACCCTCCTACATTCAACACCTTCCCATCATCCACTCCTGCCAATAATGTATTCAATACTTTGTACCAATGTATGTCTCAATTACAACATCATTATCAGCATTTAGATGCTCAGCATACGAATCTGTTCCGAACCCATGAAACCTTACAAGAAAGATTCATAAACTTGGAGAAGGAAAAGAGGCTACTACAACAGCAGTATGACACCTTGCAGGCACAACATGATCAGTTAGTGGCCAATCCCCCCCAACCAGATACTGAGGAAAAACAACAACTCGATGAAATGTTACACGCCCAAATAACAGAAAATCTCAAGCTTTGACGTAACCTCACATTACTACGAATACACATGTCCGCAGCACTAGAAGAAAATAAAAGACTGCAAAGATAGAATGAGGAAAACCTGGAAGCAGCAATGGAGGGATCACCGCAAGAAATCAACTCGGAGCGCTTCAAGGCCATCCCATCGGCAAATATGAAAATCGTATTGGACACACATGCCGACCTCCTGGAAGCACACACTGCCTTAGAAAAAGAGCGGGATGACCTACAAAAGCAACTGGCAGCTCAACGAGAGTCACCGAAAGAAGTCATAGCCATAGCTGACCCATCTGCAGAGGTTGCAAAACTCAGAACACAACTAGAAGAACTGCAAAATAAGGTTCTTCAATATGAGCGTCAACCTTCTCCCCTCATGGAGCCGGAGCCAGAGGACTTAGTTCCAATTGAAGTTGAGGAGACTTTAGAGGATCCTTATGTCCCCATGCCTGTACCGGGGGGTAAGCAAACAGAGGATGGAATGGACACATTTGAGAATGAATCTCCTGAATGGATGCAAAAATTAGAAAAGGTTGGTCCAACCCATGAAGACCGAGTTGCAGTGCAGATACAGTCTATGTCACGGCTTGAAGAGGTGGTCATCAAATCGGAATACTTCAAAAACCTATCCCATCATTGGTGGATTGGCACTTCCGATGATTTGTATGTTCCATTCTGTGTATTAATGGCCGATTATAATGCTGAGATAAAGCAGCGCACAACCAAACAACCAACCTCGACGACACAATTTGCACCAGATGACATCCTTGAAAGTGCAACTCACGGTAACATATTTCAAACTACATGGATGATACGCCTACTAGAAACATACCCAAAGATGGTGCGTACTTGGAATAATATGCCTTTATACATCAAGTATAACCCTTGCTACTGCCCTGTCTTTCGTCGAAGATCATGGCCCGAGTACACCAAAATAGTTTTGATAGTTAAAGGATGTGCCAAATGGTTAAACTATGTATACTTGGCACCACCACGTGGCCAACCCACGGTCGCATACATGATTTCAACTATTCGGCATTGGGGAATCATATTCAAGAATGTACCAGACATCATGGCACAGATGTGCCTAAAAATATTTGAGCTCATGTTGGTTACATTAAGGACCTTTAGAAATGTCAAAGAACCTCATCTTTTGGCTCTAGGATTCAATGAAGGCAACCAAGATCTCGTTTATGATATGAGCACCACACCATCCATCAATGTTGTCTATGCGTGGCATGCTCGTATCAAGTATACCCCAACCTGCTTCAAACAAACGTTTGAAGAAATGTTTATCACAGGGTTCTAGGAATATCATTTTAGAGATATTCATACCCAGACCATCTCATCTATTACAATTATTTGCGGTAGAACAGGCTCTACATTCAGAGAAGCTACGCATGCCACATCCAGAGGTACCTGGGCCAGTAGACTGGGACGCCCTACTCATCGACTTGGCAAAAGGACTGAGATTAACAAAACACCACTTAGCGACTGATGTGGTGGAATATTACATTCAACGGTCGACTCAACAAGGGTCTGTCAGAGATGATAGACACGAGAGAGGGGGGAGTGTTGGCAGTGGTCAGGGCAGTCAAGGACTTACAAGGCAAGGAAGCCAAAGACGGGAGTCAGAGCAAGGAACAAGTAGGCAAGGCAGTCAACACAGATCTGGCAAATAGGCCTATCATTTTTCATGAAACTCCAAATACACACACAAGAAGAAGGAGCAATTAGGGAGCTCCAGGAAGTGTATGTCAAATCTTCAGAAGAAATCCCTACAAAAATAGTGATTTTCATCACTAAAAGCCATTGTGAATACCATTTCATATTTTTTAGCTGCATTTTGTGCAATCCAAGGAGTCCTGGAGCTTGAGGAGCATTACAAATACCTACTTATCGATTTTCATATTTTTTAGACTCCGTTTGAGCCCTCAAATAGGCCCTAGAACCTAATTTTTTACTAGGCCAGACACTAGGTCTGGACAGGGCCAAAGCTAGTCAAAAACTATAAAAAGAGCTAGATAGCTCATTTTTGAGGTTAGCTTGTTGTAGAATTGAACTTGTAAGAGCATTTTGAGTAATCTAAGGAACTCCATTGTCTCTCTCTTTGTTCTTGCCTTGTGTGCGCGTGTGTGTGTATGTGTGCATGTTTGTGTGCTTCTCACTCACACACTTGTGACATCACTTGTTCAAGGTCTTCATACCATCCTCATGTCTTCCCGGATTGACATTAAAGGAGGTGCTACTCATCACTGAGCTACACAAAGGCTAAGAAGTTGCCTCATTAGGACCACCTGTAAAAAGAGGCAGCAAAGTGTCATATGGAGTGATAGACTATAGTGCTCTAGTGGGACATCTGTTAAGTACATATGTTGCACACATAACAACCTCAAGCCAAAAACTATGTGGTAAAGCCTAACCCTTGACCATACACCTCCCCATCTCCATGAGTGACCTATTCTTTTGTTCAGCAACTCCATTCTGTTGAGGTTTATATGGCACTATACACTGATGTTTTATCCCACATTCAGCCAAAAATGCATTAAAGTCACAAGACATATATCCCCCCCCCCCCAATCTGAATAGAGGGTGCCCATATTACATGGTGATAGATTTTAAACCCAAAACCAGAAACTATTTGAAGCACGTAACACTTCAGTCTTTGCTTTCAATCGATATACCCATGCATGCCTAGAAAAATAATCAATGAAAGTCATAAAGTAAAGATATTTTCCAAAAAAGGTTGTCTCCATAGGACCACAAACATTACTATGAACACGCTACAATTTTTGAGCAGCTCAAACTGAACCATCTTTTGGGAATGAGGAACGCTGCATTTGGCCCAAAATACAGCCTTCACATACATCTTTACCAGGTGCCTCAAGTTTGGGCAAAGAGGATAGCATTTCAGATTTCTGCAAGCATAGCAAACTAGCAAAATTCAGATGACCAAAGCATGCGTGCCAAAGCTTTGCATCTGATATAGCCTGAGAATCATGACATCTGTCATCAACAAATTTCACAACCAAGCCAAGCTTGGCTAAAGCTGAAGCTGATAATAGATTCTTCTTGATCCCTAGCACAAATAGGGCAACTGAAAATTTAAAAGATCTACCACAAATAGTAGTCAGAATGATCTTACCAACTCCCATGACAGGATAAGAGGAGGAGTTGGTGCATATGGTAGTATTCTCCGTAGCAGCAGGCTCAAGTGAAGTAAAGAAACTACGTTGCGAGGTAATATATTTGGTTGCCCCACTATCAAAGTACCAAACATATGAGTCTACTACAGACATACATTGCTTAGGAGAAGATGGGTTAAAAGTACAAACATCAGTAAATGTCCATTCTTCATTCTGCACTAGATTAGGAGACTCTATTTTCTATGTAGAGGCCTCTGCAAGAACCATTCTAGCCTCTTTTTTCTTTGCCTCTTTTGCAACCAGTTTTGGATAGTTCTTTGTGACATGATCATTTGCTTTACCATTCTAGCCTCTTTTTCTTTGCCTCTTTTGCAACCAGTTTTGGATAGTTCTTTGTGACATGATCATTTGCTTTATAGTACTTGCAAAATTTCTACTTTTCTGTTTTCTTGTTGTCTCTGTCATCCTTCTTTGTTTGTGTAGAATTAGCAGATCTTTGCTTAGTAGAAGAGCTCCATTTACCTTTGCCCTTTTGACTAGCCAAGAAAGATTCATGTGCAACACACATAATGGACCTATTCTACCTAGATTGATCTTCCTGCAATAGAAAAGGGACTAACTCCTCAAAGGTTAAGGCATTTGAATTTCCTTTCATCATCAAATGAAGAGTAGAAGCAAAACTCTGATATGAATCCAGAAGACCATTTAGAACAGTCTGCACAAGTGAACAATCAGGCAAGGCTTGATCAGTAGAAATCAACTCTTATTTCAAATCTTTGATCTTTGTCAGAAAATTGTACATGGAATCCCTTTCATTCATGGGCTCACTCTCCAACTGCTTTTGGAGGTAAGCAATAACTTATTCCTTGCCTGGTATAAAGTGGTAAGTGTATCCCAAACATCCTTAGCTATTTTGCAAGAGCAAATGTGAGGAATAATGGCATGTTTGACAGACAAGGCTATCAATGCATGTGCTTGAGCATCTCTGCCATCCCAACAAATTTGCTCTATAGTAGGTGCAACATGCACTGCAACATGAATAGGAACATGAAGAATATCGTCATCTTCAACACTGTCTGCATCCCCTTCAACAACTTTCTTAATAGGATGTTTTTCAACACCCTGCACAATATTCCATAATCCTTTTGCAACCAATACATGTGCCATCAAAATACATCACTGCCCTGATGAACAGAACTACCTTAACGAGTTTCGCTAAACCTATAATAGAATTTTAGGTGCTTATATACTAGCGAACTGAAACTTGTATATATCCTTGTCACAAAAAGATGAAATTGCCTCTACAAGCACTGCGATAGTGTGTTCGGAGGCCAAAACAAGCTCAGATCCCTTTAAGGGCACCACAAGGCGAAGATGTTTTGATCTCCTAATTGTTGGTGTATTTCATCCAAACCTAATGCTTGATCACTTATTGTTGTAAAACATTGGCTATGTATACTCCCAATGAGAGAAGCCATAGAAACAAACTCCTGTAATAGTTATTGCTTGAAAAGTAAGTACATCAAAGTAAATGTAAAAGGAGGAAGTTGTGACCTTGTTAGGAATAGATCATAAGCCAAAGTTAGGACAGATTGATTAGCAAGAGATTCCCCAAACTTGAAGTAACTTTTAGGTACAATCCCTAGTTTTTAATTCATTAACTCCTATACATACACATATTTGTAGTCGTGGATTAGAGTAGATCATTTGAGCTACATTATGATGAGATTCTGACCAAGCACCTAGTTATTTGTGAAGCACACATTATGCTCATCCTTCCTAAGCTCCATGCCCATTTATATCATGTACCATATGTGCAATACAGATTGACTTTCAAGCTACATCTTGGAGTTCTCCTCATCTACTTCTACAAGTCTATGTTCACATTTTCGGCCAACTTCAATTATTGCTTTTTCAGTGTATACTTAGTATTTTGATGAAATTTAAATTCATACAGGTAACTTGATAAGTCTATTAACATCATGTCAATTTTTATTATCATTGGTTCATTATTCTATAAGTTGCATTCAATTAAAGTCACCTATGTATTCTAGGTGATAATTCTTAAAATATCAAGATGACACCCTTATATTGCTAAACTTATTTCTCTCAATATGGCTCATCAAAATCCATCGTCTAGCTAATAGTGTGCAAAATATGGCTGGTCAATTTTCAGTAGGCTCTGAGCTCTAAGTAAATTTCTAGAGTACATCTCATCTAAAAATAACAACTTTTGCTTCATATGTTTTGTGTCACCTAGTTGTTTTGATGAATCAATTTGAGATTGATGCTCCAAAGTATGAGGGTGGTTTATATCCATCCCTAGCAAGTTCAGGGTGTCAACTTATCATCCCTGAAGCTATCTTTGCAGGTGTAAAGCAGGTTTTTGCACCACCAAGCACATCCTTAGAGAGTATCTACCATCTCTTTTCACAATGGTATCAGAGAAAAGTTAATTCAATATGGGAGATGGTTTTCCTTCCACCATTGAAAAATTGTTGCTCAGGTTAGTGTCTGAGGACGGAGGCCTATCTTCAAGGGAGAAATATGTTTGGATACATATGTGAGGATGAAGTCATGCCAACAATAAGAAGCAAAGGACAATCATCACATGAAGAGCAAGAAAGACTTACAACTTGGTGTTCCAAGGATGCACTAGCGAGGTCCTACATCTTAAACTCAATTTCTAATTTTCTTTTACCTCATGTTAAAGGTTGCAAGACCTCAAGAGAGACTTTGAAAGCTCTTGCTTCTTTCTTCTCTCCAAATAATAGAGCAAGAAAGAATCAACTATGGATAGAGTTCACTACATTGCAGAAAAGTCCCAAATAAAATCTGATTGACTATGTCACCAAAATGAAGGAAATCTCTAATCAACTAGGAAGCATTGGAGAGGTAATTGAAGAAGAGAAAATCATAAGGAAAATCATCAATTGCATCAAAGATGATGACAAGTGGGAATCATTTACAACTGCCATGGATCTATACATGGACATGCAAGTGCCTGACCTCAACACTCTAATGGGCCAAATCTTCACACATGAAGCATAGATAAGCAAGAATGGTGAATCCTCAAGAGGTAATCAATCTTCTACCTTATACTTTGAAAATGCTAAAGCTAAGGATAAGTCAAATTTTAAGAAGAATGAAGATGAAAGTAGCTCTTATGAAGCCAACTTCATAGGTAGAGGAAGAGCTAGAGAAAGAGGTGGAGGAGGAAAGCAAAGCATGGGGAGATCCCAAGTATCTCAAACTTGCAATATATGTGGTTACTCTTAATCACACCATTAAGGAATATTGATTGAGGGTGCTCAAATCATGTATAAGGAAATGTAGCATTGCTATGTGATCTAGAAGATCCCAAGAACAAACATGAAGTACAGACAGGTGATGATACAAGACATTCAGTGGAAAAAATAGGTAATGTCAAGACAAAGGGTACTGAGCTCATTGACAAACATCACACCTCTTCACATAGGTATGTGCATCCATATGAAGTGTGGGCCACCAAAATCCTGCAAATAGTTTTGTCTTGATCACCCTATCTGGTCCAAAGTGTCCTCTTGCTACACCTTCGTGAGCAGATTCCAAGATCTTGAGATATTCACTCTCGTGGACACATAATCTAAGATACCCATCTTTTCCTCTTCTATATAGATTGTCTCCAATGAGAGTATAATCTAAAGCCTCTTGTTCTAAGCTCCTTTGTCGAGCCAATGTCATATCTTGGGGAAAGGTTCTCGTCCTCAAAAAGGCTACTAAGGGTTCGCTCCAATCTGGCACTAAAGACACTCGATAAAGAGTGGCATGTTCCACTAGTGGTTTAGTGTGGCAGATTGGGCATTCCTTGCACATCTTATGAACATCTGCTTCCATAGTTGACCAATGCACTCCAAGTCTCCTCAATGTCTGTAAGGTTCTTTGCCTTGAGTAGTGTTGCTCTAATGCACCCACATGTGCTAATTGCAACCATTTTGCATACTCATCCTCTTCCACACAACAAAGCTAATATTCCCTAATTATTATGCTTATACATACTCCCTACCATGATATGGTACTTCTGGGCTTCTACTACCTTCCTATCTTGAGTGTTTACTACTGGATGTTTAGGCCCATATGTCAATACTGGCACTTAGTTCTTGGCCCACTATGGTACAACCTCTAAATTAAACAAGTAAGCATCAGGAAGGTCATCTGATACTCCTTGTGGAGCCTCTTCGGATGTGAGCCTCGAGAGATGATCTGCTCTCAAGTGAGTCTTGCCTTTCCTCACCACAACCTCAAAGTCATATTCCATTAGTAAGAGAAACCATCTTACTAATCTACCTGTATTGCAGGGCTTGTTTACCAAGTACAACAGTGCTTGATGATCAGTAAAAAATTTAAACTTATTTCCAAGCAAATAGTGTCTAATTTTTTTAACCACATACACCATGCCTAATCCTTCCCTCTCAGTGGTGGTATAATGTTGTTCAATTGCATTTAACTATCTACTAGCATAGGCAATTGGAAGATCCATATTACCTTCACCCGTAGGTTGTGCAAGTAAACACCCAATAGCATAGTTGGAGGCATCCACATGAACATGGAATGGCTTCTTCCAATCTGGTGTAGTCAAGATTGGTGCTTAACACAATTGCTGTCTAAGCTCATTGAAAGATTTCTCACAATCATCAGTCCACTCAAAATTAGTCAAAAGTCCATACTGAGGCTTTGCAATGATGTCATACATGTGTATAAAATGTCGGTAATAGCCACAATGCCCCATGAAAGCTTGCACTTCCTTGACATTCTTTGGCCTAGATAGTTCTACGATAGCTCTCACGTTCTCTTCGTCAGTTGATATGCCGTTCTTCGACACTATGTGTCCTAGAATCTTGCCTTGCCTGACCATGAAAGCACACTTTTTTGGGTTCAAGCAGACTTGATATTCTCTACATTTGTCAAAGATTTGCGTGATTTCAGGTATATGTGTCTGTCTAATGTTGGAATGAGCACAGCGATCATCAACATAGACTTCCAAACTCTTCCTCAGGAACTCTTTAAACACATGGCACATCAGTCTTTGGAAGGTTGCAGGCGCATTCGTTAGACCAAATGGCATCACACAAAAAGCAAATATGCCCCACTCTATGGCAAAAGCTGTCTTATGCTGATCTTCTGGTGCAATGGCCACTTGATTGTAACCAGAGAACCCATCCAAGAAGTTGTACACTTCCTTGCCTGCTACCCTTTCTAATAGATGCTCAGTGATAGGAAGTGGATAACTATCTCTGATGGTGGCTACTTTAACCTTCTTCAAGTTAATGCATACACGTTATTTGTCATTCTTTTTGGGCACCACTATGATGGGGGAAACCCATTCAGTGTGCTCGATTTCATAGATAAATCCAGCTTCAACTAAGCGATCTATCTCTTCTTTGATCTTGGCAGCATAGTTGTCATTGTATGTGTATGGCTTCTGTTTAGAGGGTCTGGCCTCTGAGGTCATGGGGCTCGAACTCAACACCACATGTAGTGAGAGCTATTCCTTCTAGAAATCCTAAGGGTCTCTCAATGTGACCATCCGCCATCTGCAATTTCATTCTCATTGGCCTGAGTGCTGGCTTGCCCCAACGCTTCCAGAGGGAAGTGGTAGCAATTGCAACTCATGCACTTGAGTCCAAAATTGCCTTGATTATGTACCCCTGATGGGTAACGAGAAGATAGGTATTTCCTTCTTCTCCTTCACTCATGTCTCCTATCTTATCCAATGGTATTTCTGGCACTGCTCTATGAGATCCTACCTAGGAACGAGATTTCCCTACGTCTGGCACTTTTTTGGCTACATGTTTCCACAATTCAAGGCTTATCCTTCAGTTGCTCTTCTAAATTGAGGTTGCACTGCACTTTAGTATTCCTTAATACCTCCGTATTCCTAGGTATAATTGAGTCTTTGTTTCTTATCATAACCGTGGGTGCTCTCATGCAAGTAGACTTAGTTTCCCATGGGCCTGTGAAATGGGGTAATTCCTGCAAGGAATTAGACTCAAAGTCTAACCTCTCATGAGATTGGGCACTCTTCTGCTCTCCATAAATGGAAGGAATGTCTTGTGGGAATTGATCGTTTGCATCATCCACAAGTTCAATTGGAGGAGAGTCTTCACTTTCTTTAGCCCATTTCTCTTCTTGAATCTCTCGCAAGAATTCTGGTGAATACCAATTCATAGAAGAAGAGGTGTCTGGTTCAGAGGAGTTAGGCACATAAGCTTCCTGGGGAGAAATGCTTATTCTATCACTTGCCCTCTCCTTAGCCTAGGAGGTGGTTTCTTTTCCAGAATTTGCAAGTAACCTCTCCAATCTATCTAATAGACCATCAAAATGCAATGGTGTTCTAGTGGAGCTAGAGCCATTGAACAAGCGACTGGCTTGAAACATGGCTTGCACCAATTCTACCATCTTAGCACAAAGTTTTGTTCTCTCTATCTCTAGATCAGCTCTAGGGTAACATTTGTCATGATCTATCATGTTTGAACCTTCTTGGATTCTCACATGAGGCTTTAAGCATCATGTCTAGATCCTCAGGAGTGGGATCAGCTAGGACTGATCCTACTCTGGGTGGTGGGTGGGTTATGTGTGGTGGATTAGAAGGTTGGGGAATGGAAAGTGATGGGTTGGAGGGAGAGGGAAGTGGTGGTGGTGGGGTAGTATGAGAGTGAGTTTGAGATGTGAGTTCCATTATCTTTGCTTTTGTTTCTCTCAAGCTTTCCTCAAGTTTGCTCATTTTCTTCGATCGTTATCTCTTCATTCTCTCCTGGCTATCTCTCCAAGCTCTTGTCCCTTTTTTGGTTATGCTCTCCATCTTGCTAACCTCAAAACTTTTCTCCTGACCTAAACCTTGGTTTTGCTACAAAGCTTGAGCTCTAGTGACCACGTGCACTGGGGCTGTGGAAGTTACACTTCCTATAGAGTCTACTACTAACCCAATAACATTGATAGGAGCAATTTTTGGCATGTTGATGGGGTTCTTGGGACACTCGTAACAAATGCTCCTTTCCACAGTCTGGGCAAAAGCCTTGAATTGTCACAGAGTGTGTTTGTGTAGGTGTCGGTAGAGGACAATCACGAATGAGGTGATCTCCCTGACATCGGAAGCATGGCCCTCTAAGAAATCGAGGTCTTATCTGCCTAGGCTGAGGTCTAGAGTTGGGGTTTGCGTACATGACATTCGCATAATCTGGCTCCCAACTAGATTCACTAGGTTCTTCATTAATAGTATAACTCATTATGCTCGGGTGACTGCATGTAGTAAGCCTGTGGGCTATCAATATGTGTAGAGTCAAAACTATGGTCACTTGGGTCACTTTTTGATAGCAATGGTGTTACTGGGACTATGGCTCTGTTCATATTTTCTTTTGTAGATGCATATTTTACTGGAATCACATGGGTAGGAGCAGGGGGTTGCTACGTTAGAACTGGTTGAGATCTCCCCTGCCCTTGATAGGGTGGTTGGTAGAGTTGTTGGGGCCTACCATACTGTTGTGGTGGATACTGGGTCTGGAATCTGTCCTGCTGTGGATATGTTTGAGGGTAATTTTGCCTGACGGTTTGTTTGTTATAAGGGCAGTCTTGTGCGGTGTGGTTGGTGTACCTTCGCTCTGTGGTGCAGTACTAGCTACTAGGATTCACTTGTGGTTGAGACATAATGGGACATACATTCACCATATGGTCGCCTCCAGAAGTGTAGCATCTTTTCACCGGGGCAAACCTTGGTATTTGTTTGCTTGAGACTCCTAATTTCTGAGCTACTTTCTCGGCAAGTTCCTAAATAGATGTGGATGGATTTGAATTGAGAATAGTAGAGCTATCTGAATCTCTATAGATTTTTGAAAGCTCTAACTCCTCCCCTAGGTTATCCTCAATTTCTATGCACATGCGTACACACTCCTCTATGGTCCTAGGGTCCTTCAAGTACACATAAGATCTCAACTTGGTACTCCATAATCCATCTAAGAATAAGGCCACTTGTTTCTCTCTAGGTGTTGCCTAAACCTTCTTCCTGTGAGTCTAATGGTCTCTTGAGGTCTCTGCTTGAAGCTGTGAATCAGTGAGGAAGTATTGTGCCGTATGCCACTCTTAGAAAATTCTGTGATGAAGGCTTCTAGGAGTTGGTCTATGTTCCTGAACTGACCTTGGTGAAGCAGTTGAAACCATGTAAGGGCTGTGTTGTTGAGAGTCAGGCCAAAGGCATTATACTATGTGAATAGGTCATCAACTTGCTCTGCTCTCAAGACTTGCCTAAATTCTGCTACGTGATCGTATGGGTCTCCTGTGCCATCGAAGCAATTCTTCATGGATTTCACTAGTTGAGTTGGCCCCAAGGTCCTAGTGTGTTCTCAAGGCCTTGCCAAGGGAAAATCATCAACATTTCTTTGGTTTCTTGGGTCCCAATGTCTCTCATTTTCCATCCTATCCATCCATGTTCTTGTTCTTTCTCGTCCCGATGGGTTAGCAAAGCTCACCTCAGGTCTGTCTCTACTCTTATCTCTCTGGGTTCCATGAACTTGAGAGGTTCCAACACCTAGGTGACCATAAGAGACATGGGACCGTGGTTTGGGAAAAAACAAGTTCACCCTTCCAAGTGTAGGCATGTCTCCCATGCTCTAAGACCACAAAGATCCTCTCTGAAGCCTCATCTAAGTAGGTCACTTTGCCTGGGCTGTCGAGATCTTTGAATTCATAGATGGTGAGTGCTCCCACTTCATTAGGCTTCTCAGGCTTATATCTTCAAAAAGCCTCATCCGTCTCTCGATTCACAAGTAAATCTATGTTCCTATTGTCCTGGGGAACCCACTCTAGAGTGATTATTCTCATCAGAACTGACTTGCCTCGAGGGGTTTTTGGCTTTTTCCCTAAGTTCCCTTGCTCTATGTCACCTATTTCAGGTTCAGAGATTAAGTTGCCAAATTCATCCGCCCTTTCAGGTTGGCTGGTGACCACATACATTGTTCCTTCTTTATCTATGTAGGAACCATTTTCGAACTTGACTATAGGGTGTTCCAGACCAATGGACTGATCTGGGTTTTTAATTTGGACAACAGATCTTCTCAAGCCATGCTTGTAGATGCGTGCACCTAAGCGGTTGGTCTGGATATATTCCAGTTGATTCTTGTAGGGACCTTCTAGTTTTTCTAGGTATGCCACTCCTATGCTACCCACGGGTCTCTCCATGCTGTAAGACATCTTAGAGTCATTGGTTTCTGAGTCTAGAGTGTAGGGGTAATCACTTAATTGTTGGGCCCAAGACCTAGTAGTATGATTGACAGTAGCTCTAGAGGATCAGAGGCTTTGTCTGTCTCGACTTATGTGTCTTCCTGACCTAAGGTTCATATGCCTGGTCTCTCTACCCCTAGTCCCAAGTGCAGGTTAGTTTGTATCAGTCACTTTGTTCTTTTTAGTTGATTATTGTGTTAAGCCCTTGTTTGAATTCACGTCATCAGGAATACTTAAGTGAATTTCGCACTTGATAATTGATCGATTCAAGTTTACTTTTGTTCCTTAGAGTTTTCACACTTCAGACCCTCTTATTGATTGTACTTAGTTGATTAGTTCTCTTGGACTTGCTTCGTGCCTAGCGTCGCTCTAATTAATCACCACACCTTAGTCGCACTTAGCCTAAGCTAGGAATTGACAAAGGAGGGTTGAGAGAACTTCCAACCTCCTATCACTCGTTGCCCAGGTTGCTTCACAAGCCCAGGAAGCCTTCTCCCAAGCTTGGTATTTGTCCTTGCTAGCTTGCTTTGAATGCCTTGATTGCTCACAATGTTTCTGCAAAGGTTCACAAGTTAATATTGCCCTTCATCACCATGGATTGACAGAAACACATCAAAAAGTATAGACCCCCCTTAAAATAACTCTTTGCACCCCTAGAATGCTATGAACACGTAATCCCACCTAATGGACAACTTAAAAATACATGTTCCAAATCTCCACGTAGAAGTCTTAGCAAGCTTTCCAATGAAACCAAAATCTCATCAATGGGAGTTCATATAGTGAAGTTAGGACCATTTAGGCACTTGGGGGTCAAAACAGGTTCTCAGGGTTCATGAATTTATCTAAGGTTTTCTAGTTGTTTTGCCCACTTATAAGACTCTAAGGTAATCCCTATTTATCAGAAATCAAGCCCAAAATTACCACAGTTACACAATTACACCCCAAAAAAATTATGCGTAAAGCCGGTGTATCGTGATAGCTCAAGTCGATGTGTCGCGATGACCCGATGTGTCGCGATAGATGGTGGTGTCGCAATAGCTCGGTGTGTCGCGATAGATGGGTGTGTCACGATACCTTGGTGTGTCGTGATAGATGGGTGTGTCAAGATACCTCAGTGTGTCGTGATAGCTCGGTGTGTCGTGATAGATGGGTGTGTCGTGATACCTCGGTGTGTCGTGATAGACCGGAATATGGCGAATTTTAATGATCAACCTAGTGATCTTGGAAGCTCTCAACCTGCGTTGTGTCATGGTGCACTCAGATTCGCGAAAGGGTCGATTTTTTGGTGTGTCACAATAGCTCAAGGTCGATGTCTCGGGGCTTACGCAGATGAATTCCGTACCTACAGAGCTTGCTAGGGATGGTGATGCTGCTGAAATCTGCAAAAATCATGCAAAAAACACACAAACACAACAATGCACTCTCGCTCTCTCTCAAACTCTCACTATGCAAATGAGGTGAATGAAATGGGAGTAGGAATATGAAAGGAGGATAGAGATGGTGTGGAGCGGAGATGGAGATGGAAATGGAGATGAAGATGGGAAAAAAATTAGTGGAAAATATGAAATAACCTACTACCAACGCGTCCTCTCTACATCTTACCATCACACGCTTGTCCTCAAAGCTCAAATCCCCAACAACGGCGCCAAAATTTGGTGTAGCTCAGTGGTGAATAGCACGTCCTTTAATGTCAATCCGAAAGACATGAGGATGGTATGAAGACCTCGAACGAGTGATGGCACATGTGTGAATGAGAAGCACACAAACATGCACACACATACACACACACATGGCAAGAACAAAGAGAGAGAGAGAGAGACAATGGAATCACTTCTATTGCAAAAGAGTTCTCATACAACTTCAAATCTACAACAAGCTAACCCAAAAATGAGCTCTCTAGCTCTATTTATAGTTTTTGACTAGATTTGGTCATGTTCAGACCTAGTGTCTGGCCTAGTTAAAAATTAGATCCCTAAGCTATTTTGGAGGCTGTATCTCAGTGATGAGTAGCACCTCCTTTAATGTCAATCCGGGAAGACGTGAGGATGGTATGAAGACCTCGAGCAAGTGGCGGCACAAGTGCGTGAGTGAGAAGCACACTAGCATGCACACACATACACGCACACGCGCACACATGGTAAGACAAAGAGTGAGAATCAATGGAGCTTTTAGATTACTTTCAAAATGCTCTTACAAGTTCGTTTCAATTACAATCTAGCCTCAAAAATGAGCTCTCTAGCTCTTTTTATAGTTTTTGACTAGCTTTTGGCCCTGTCCAGACCTAGTGTCCGGCCTAGTTAAAAATTAGGTTCCAGGGCCAATTTGAGGGCTCAAACGGAGTCTAAAAAATACGAAAATTGATATGTAGGTACTTCTAAGGCTCCTCAAGCTCAAGGACTCCTTGGCTTGCACAAAATGGAGCTACAAAAATATGAAATGGTATTTACAATGATTGTTAGTGATAAGAATCACTGTTCAAAGATGTAGATTGGAAAAATTGAAGGGCCTATCTGCCAGATTTGCGTCGACTGCTTTGTCTACTTACTCCTTCACCTTGTTCTGACTCTCTCCGTTGGCTTCCTTGTCTCGTCAATCCTTGGGTTCCCTGGCTTCCTTGTCTAGTCAGTCCTTGGGTGCCCATACTGCTCTCAACACCCCCCCCTCTCTCGCGTCTGTCGTCCCTGACAGACCCTTGTTGCTGGGGGTGTTGGATGTAATATTCCACAACCTGAGTGGCAAGCTGATGTTCTTGTAAGCGTAGTCCTCTGGCCAAATCTGTCATCATACGATCCCAATCGATTGGTCCTGGAACATCCGGATGTGGCAGACGTAACTGATCTGCATGGATCGCTTGTTCTACTGCGAATAGATGTAGCAAATGTGTGGGTCTGGGAATGAAAATTTCGGAATTGTATTCCCAGAAGCCCGTAGAGAACATTTCCTCAAATGTTTGCTTGAAGCATGCGGGCAAGTACTTGATTCGTGCATGCCAAGCAAAGATAACAGTGACCGAGGGGGTTTGGCTCATGTCGTAGACTAAATCCTTGTTGCCTTGAGCGAATCCAGGAGCGGAGATGTATGGAGCTTGGACATTCCGAAAGGTTTTGAAGACAATGGTCATGAGCTCAAATATCTTCATACACATTTTCGCTGCTATATCAGGTACATTGTTTAGGCGTGCGGACCAGTGCCGAATGGTTGATATCATGTAGGCTACGGTTGGAGGTCCTCGAGGTGGAGCAAAATACGGGTAGTTAACCCAAGCCGAGCACTCTTTATTGTTGCGTACCTTGATTGCAAATGCTTGCCAGGATCTGCGACGTACCACTGGACAATAGCATGGATTATACTTGATATAGAGTGGCATGGTAGCCCAGGTACTCATCATCTCAGGGTAATCGGTGAGTAAACGTGCACGCCAATTAGGTTGGAAAATCGAGCCAGCACGTGCATTGGTCGGTAAATCCCCTATCTCAAATTGAGTAGCGAATGTGGGCTCCTTCCCTGTATGTCTTTTGACTTCTGCATTATAATCATGTAATAAGACAAAATAAGGCATGTATTGCGATTCTGATGTTGTGATTAACCGTTGATGGGATAATTGTTGAAAGTAGGAAGACCGAAGGACCGTTTCTTTCAGATTCGTGAGAGATTGCATTTGCACGGCCACACGATCATCATGTGTCTTACCCACTTTCTCGACCCTTCTGACCCAATCTGGAACTTGAATTTCTAACGTGTCTTGTCCTTCTTCTGTAGTTCGGCCACCAGGCGTCGGCATAGGTTCGTAGGGCTCTTCGTAGCTGTCCTCGACGGGGATTTCCACTACTGTTTCAGGTTCTGGTTCTTCAATGGGCGAGGGTGGTCGTTCATATGGTAGGAGGCGTGCTTGGAGTTCTGCCACCTGTTTCCGAAGGGTCTCCATTTCTTCTGTAGATTGTTGCAAGATTACCGGCTCCTGTTGAGCAGTGGGTACACTGGCTAACTGTTTCTTTAGATCGGCACATTCAGTCTCTAGTTTTTCATATGACTCCAGGAAATTTGCATGCTCCTCAAGTAGGATGCGGATGTCTTCTGATGGAACTGCTCTATATCTGGTAGGGCTAATGGTTGCTCCTACGGTTCCTTCCATAGCCGCTTCAAAATTATCTTGGTTTTGTTGTTGAAGGCGTTTGTTCTCTTCTAGTGCTGCTGCCATATGCTTTCTTAGTAGTCCAATGTTGCGTCTGAGTGTAGCGTTAGATATCATTTGCGCTTGAAGCACTGTTTCTAGTTCCTTGACTGCTTGGTCATCTACAGTTGATGCCTTGGATTCCAATTCGGAGTGAGCCTGCTGTAGTGTGGTATGCTCGTCTAGGAGCGTCAGGTAGTCAGCCTCAATAGTGGTGACTCTAGCTTGGAGACGTTGAGATTCTGCCTGGAGGGTAGCATTGCGTTCTTCTAATTGATGGAAGTCTTGTTGTAGCTGATGTGCACACTGAAGTAATGTGTCGAACGTACTATTTACATTATGAGATGCAAGGGAAATAGTTTGAAATGCAGAGGAGGTGGGATTGGGTAGGGGTGTAGTGAATGCTGTGTGTGCCACTGATGTGAGTGGTGAGGTGGGGGGCAAGGGAGGGGAAGGTGGGGAAATCGTGGGGAGAGGTGCTGTGGTTGGTGAAATGTCCATTGGATCAGACAAGGTGGTGTGTGCAGGGGCTACCATATAGGTGGGTATGGTAGGTGAAGTGAGTGTGGTGTCCGTGTAAATTGATGTCGTTGCGAACATCGGAGGAAGGTGGCTTTGAAACATGGGAGAGCGGAAGAACTGCTCCACAAAGGACGGGTATTGTGGTGGTGAGGTCCGGTTGAAAGAGGTGTAGGGGCCAGCTGGGAAGTGAGGGTTATGGAATGGAGGTACTCGTATTGGGGGGTAGGTCGGGAAACACAGGGTTCCTTCCGTGGGTGCTGGGTTTCCAACTACGCTGGTAATTATGGGATGGCCAGTCATGGGTTCAGCGGATAGATGGGACGAAGTGTACAAGGGATTGGTGACGAAGGAGAAGAGGGTGTCTTGTGAGATGGGTTCTCGAAATGAGAATGATTTGAATGAGGATGGATTATAAGTGGAGGTAGAGGTGATGACTGTCGTTTCTTCCAAGGTGGGAGGTGGTGGCGGGGGCGGAGGAGGTGGTGATGGAGGATGCTGGGGTGAGATGGGTGATGTCTGAACGAAGGTTTCAGCGGAGAGGTCAGTGGTGGTTATGGGGGTGGCTGTGGTCTCAATGGGTACTTCCGGTTCTGTGACGGGTATCCTGATAGTCTTACCTGCTCGTGGTAATGTGTCCACTCTGCGTTTGTCATACCTTACGGACTGGCGGACTGCGGTGTGGACAGCCTCTGGAACTCCTAAGGAGTCTGACACTAATTTGAGGGTGTCAATGAAATGTTGGTCCACTCCTTCATCTGATAGCATTTCTTGCATCAAAGCTTGACCTGATACCAGAGAGAGCTGATGCCTTTCTTGTACTGCTTTGATAGTGTCGTATAGCCTTCGTAGTTGAGCTGTATATGCAGGTGCACCTACAAGTTCTGGCACTTCTTGTTGCTCCTCTTGTTGCTCTTGATCATACTCCTCCTCCTCATCCTCCTGTTCTTCATCTCCGTCGTCTTCTTCCTCCACTTCAACAGGTGTGACAGGTGCTTGGGAGGTTGTGGCCTGCGTTTGTACATTTTCCGCTTGTTGTGCCTCTTCTGTCTCCAGCTCTACATCTTGTAATAGTTGTTCGAAGTCTTCATTAGTGAGTTCGTCCAATGGTGCACCACTAGGAAATTCGAGATCCGTTGGGATGGGAGGAAATATCAAAGTGGAACCATCGGTGCTGCGTCTTGGAAGTCGGAGTGTGAATGGTCGGACTCTTCGGGGTGGCGGGGTGACTTCTGGTGTTAGGGTCGCTCCACGTGGCTGAGCACATGGGACTTGGACCGTGCCTCTCATCTTCTTAGAAGGGGGTCCAGTGGATGTCCTGCCTCGAAACTGCTCTACCCGATTCCACATCAGGGCTCGTTGGATTGGGATGTCATAAGCCAAACACCTATAGATGATTCTTGTCAGAGCACAGCAACCATATAAAACCTGTTTCCGCGGCCAGCGTTTGTGAGCTAAGTGTATCTGATCAATTATCCAGTGGGGTAGGTTGATGGTGAGGCTCTGTGTCTCTGCCAGATACAGGCTAAACCAAATCTTTTTGTGCGGCATGGTGAATCTATCCTGCGCCGGGAAAGCAAAGTGTTGCATGCACATGCGAAGGTGTATTGCAATATTAGGCGTCATGGATACCATGTCTTTGAGTTTGGTGAGACTTCGATTCTTCATGTAGTCCGGTACTAGGGTTTCCTTTTCTGTAGGAATATGCATGCCGCGCATATCCAGAGCTTCTCTCACCAAATTGTTTGATAGCCTAAACCTCTTGAGCTCATTCCCCTTTGTCAGAGATGGAATCACAAATGAGCTTGCACCTTTTGGGTTCGGATTTGGAGTCAAGGTGTTGATGAGATAGTAGCATCGCATGAAGTCAGGTTTTGGGAGTCGGGCACTGAAATAGGCACTCAATCCGGCTTTTTCCCATATCGGACGTAGACCTTCCGCATTTTGTAACTTCTCAAATTCTCTTGTAAAGAAATGGTATCTGCCTTGCTTTCCATTGTAGTCCAACTCTGATTCCCATAGATACGTTCCTTCCCCCAAAGGTCCTGCTACTTCGGTAAACCAATGTGAAGTCTTTCCCACGGGCATGGTGTGGCCATGCGGAGGGTCCGCAATAGGTATGATTTTGACGGCCTGCAACTCTTCTGGTCTTTCAACTGTCTCAGGCAAAACGGGTAAACTGTCCAAGTCCACCACTTGCGGGTTTGTTTCTGTGTGAGAGCTAGTTCCTGCGGCCTCCGCCATGTTGAAAATGTCGCAGCTGATTCTGTGAGAATATATGAATAAACGTTAACATTGCAATGGACACAAAAATGACATGGTGTCCCTTGTTACAATATTAACTTAAAGTTCTGGAGTGGTTAGGAGTTAATAAGTGCTCGGTGTTGGTGTGTGTAGTTAGGAGTTAGGTAGACCTAAGAGCTAAGCGAAATGATGTGATAAGAGTGAAGCGGTTAGTAGGTGGTCATGGATTTACAATAGGGTCAGGGGGTTTGTTACAAGTCTTGGGCTGCCAAATGCAGTGGATGGGTTTTACTCGTGGTTCCGTAGAGATTCTCGAGAGCTTTATAGGTGTGTCAGCTTTAACCTGAGGCCTTTTAGGGGCCCATTTACAACTGATTCTGTTCGTGTTCATGTGCCTTGGTGTTGAAAAGGAGTGGATGTAGGCTGTGCGAGTGGATGGATCATGCTGTGTAGGGTGTGTTCTTGGTATAGCTATCTGAGCCCTCAAACAAGCCTTAGGCACCCAAATTTGTCTTGATTGTGGGCTAGCCTTCATCGACCTTTTGGGCACCCAAATAGATTTCACGTTAGCAGCAGAATTTCCGAAAGACTTCTTATTAGTGACGTGTTGTTGGTTACTAATAAGAGGCTTTGTCCGTGCGGTTGGCGTGGTTGCAACCGGGTGTTCGCCTTTTCGCACCCACACTTGGTTCACTTGTTGGGACATTCTGCTGCGCAGGTTCTTTTGATGTCCGGCATAGGTAGTACTCTGCTTCTTTTGCCTTTGCTCCACCTTTGGTTGTTGCCTCCTTCTGGCCTTTGGAAAAGAAGGGAGTTCCGTTGCATCCCTGACTCCTTTTTTGCAAATATCATTCCTCTGCAACACAGGGTTTTGAACAAGAACAGCATGGTCATCTTCATGTGTACCCCTGGAGGGACCAGGAGTCCGTGCCTTTCCTAGTTCCTTGAGTGTTCCTTTATCCAACTCTATTGTAATTCGACTATGATTGACCCATACGTGAAGAAGTCCACTTCTTAGGTTTAAGTTGACTGCTTGGTCATAGATCCAGTCTTGACCCAAGACAAGAGGTTCAATGAGATCCTCATCTTGACACACTAGTGCTTTAACTGTCATTGCCTCATCATGAATGTAGAGGGGAAGTTCCACCTCGCCCATGCAAGGGGTTTCCACGCCTCCCAATCCTATGAGATATGCTTCCACAGGATTGACAGTTAACTGTAACTCTTGACAGTAAGACACTCTAACAGCACTAGTGGCGGCACCTGAGTCAATCAAGGCTTTTACAGTCCTTGCACTCTTTTCTTGTCCTATTTCTAGGGTTACGAAAGGACGTCGATCAGTTATCCTAGGTGAGCTGGTTCCTGCAACTTCACACATTGCCATATGATATCCTTGGTCTGCATCGTCATCTGTCCTAGGCTGCTCTCTACCTTGCCTTCGTAATTTCATCCTTCTGATGCGTTCTAAAGCTTCTGCTTGAGCTTCTTCTCTAATTCGCTTCTCTTCCTCTTTGCGTTTCTTAGCAGTGTTGAGTCGGCTGAGCATTTCCTCCGTGAGGGGTTCCTGATACAACTTGACTCTGCATCCGCTAATATAATTAGGGAGAACATCACCCTCTAACGTGGCTAATTGTACTGCTCCACTCGTGGAGATCCTATTGATGATCATAGGTCCGTAGCCTCTCTTTTCTAGCTTCCTCGCGTGTTGTTTTAGTGTATAGACTAAGACTAGATCTCCTGCTTTCAAACCCTTATCCTTTACGTGGGCATCAAAGTATGCCTTCTGTCTCTTCTTGGCAGCATATATGTCTGCAGCAGCTCGCAGTCTTGTTTCCCCTAATCGTTCAAGGTCAAAAATTCTAGAGGAGAGCTCATGACCTGTCCATTCGTGCTCTTGTGCTACTCTCAATGTAGGAATCAGGAAGTCCAAGGGTAGCACAGCGTTTTGGCCAAATACCATCTGAAAGGGGGTGGCTTGGAGTACCGTTTTGTAGGCAACTCGATATGCCCAAACAGCATGGTGTAGCTGTTTGTCCCAATCAGAGCGTTTAGTGTTCACTAATTTGGTCAGCACATTGCATAAGATCTTATTAGTGCTCTCAGCTTGTCCATTAGCTTGAGGGTGATAAGGGGCAGACTTCTTGTGTATTACCAAGAATTCTTGGAGTAGATTTTCAATCACTTCATTCAAGAAATGAGTGCCTCTATCACTTACAAGCTCTATAGGTAGCCCATATCTCGTGAATACATTCTCAAACAAGAATTTGGCAGTTGTTTGAGCATCGTTCTTGGTTGTAGCTTTTACCTCTACCCACTTGGTGAGATAATCTGTTGCCACAATGATGTATTCCGCATGAGAACCCTTAGCTGGGGGATTAATAGGACCTATGAAGTCTATTCCCCACTTAGAGAATGCACGTCCACCCATCATAGGTTTCAGTGGCATCTCATCTTTGCGTATAGGATACTGGGTCCTCTGACAGACATCACACCGTTTCACATAGGTATGTGCATCCATGTGAAGGGTAGGCCACCAGAAGCCCGCAAACAATATTGCCTTGATCACCCGATCTGGTCCAAAGTGTCCTCCTGCTACGCCTTGGTGAGCAGTTTCTAAGATCTTAAGATACTCACTTTCATGGACACACAGTCTCAGGTAACCATCCTTACCGCGTTTGTATAGATTATCACCAACAAGTGAATAATCCTGGGCTTCTTGTTCCAAACTCCTTTTTCTAGCTAGAGTCATGTCTGGAGGGAATGTGTTTGTCCTCAAGAATGATACTAGGGGTTCACTCCAATCTGGCGCAATGGATACTTGATAGAGAGTGGCATGTTCCACAGGTGGTTTATTGCAACAGATTGGGCATTCCTTGCACAACTTTTGGACATCCGCTTCCATAGTTGGCCAATGCACTCCAAATCTCTTTAGAGTCTGCAACGTTCGTTGTTTTGAATGGTGTTGCTGTAACGCACCTACATGTGCTAATTGCAACCATTTAGCGTACTCATCCTCTTCTACGCAACAAGCCAAGATCCCTTGATCTGTGTGCTTGTACATGCTTCCTGCCATGATGTGGTACTTTTGGGCTTTTACAACCTCTCTATTCCGTGTGTTTACCACTGGATGGCTAGGCCCGTACGTCAATACTGGTACCAATGGCTTAGCCCACTGCGGTACAACTTCCAAATTAAACAAGTAAGCATCAGGAAGGTCATCTGACACTCCTTGTGGGGCTTCTCCCGATGTGAGCCTAGAGAGGTGATCTGCTCGTAAGTGAGTCCTACCTTTTCTTACCACAACCTCAAAATCATATTCCATTAGCAAGAGAAACCATCTCACTAATCTTCCTGTATTGCATGGCTTGTTTACGAGATATAACAATGCCTGATGATCAGTAAAAAATTTAAACCTATTTGCAAGCAAATAGTGCCTAAATTTCTTGACTGCATATACCATGCCTAATCCTTCGCGCTCTGTAGTGGTGTAATTCCGTTCAGCTGCATTCAATTGTCTACTGGCATAGGCAATTGGAAGATCCATATTACCTTCACCAGTAGGTTGTGTGAGCACACATCCAATAGCATAATTGGATGCGTCAACATGAACATGGAATGGCTTATTCCAATCTGGTGTGGTCAAGATTGGTGCTGAACACAATCTTCGTTTAAGCTCCTGGAAGGAATTCTCACATTCATCAGTCCACTCAAAGTTAGTCAAGAGACCGTACATGGGCTTTGCGATGACAGCATACATGTGGATGAAACGTCGGTAATACCCACAATGCCCCATGAAAGCTTGTACTTCCTTGACATTCTTTGGCCTCGGTAGCTCTGCTATGGCTCTCACTTTTTCTTCGTCTGTAGATATGCCATTCTTTGACACTATGTGTCCTAGAATCTTGCCTTGCCTGACCATAAAAACGCACTTTTCTGGGTTCAGGCAGACTTGATATTCCCTACATTTGTCAAAGATTTGTCTGAGTTCAGGGATATGGGTTTGTCTAATGTTGGAATGAGCACAAAGATCATCAACATAGACTTCTAAACTCTTCCTCAGAAACTCCTTAAACACGTGGCACATCAGCCTTTGGAAGGTAGCTGGTGCATTGGTAAGCCCAAATGGCATTACTCTAAAAGCAAAGATGCCCCATTCTGTGGCAAAAGCTGTCTTATGCTGATCCTCTGGAGCTATAGCTACTTGATTGTAGCCCGAGAATCCATCAAGGAAGCCGTACACTTCCTTGCCTGCCACTCTTTCTAAGAGGTGTTCTGTGATGGGAAGCGGATAGTTATCTCGAATCGTGGCGGCATTAACCTTTTTCAAGTTAATGCACACACGCAGTTTGCCATTCTTCTTGGGCACCACTACGATGGGGGATACCCATTCAGTGTGCTCAATTTCATAGATAAATCCAGCTTCGACCAGTCTATCTATCTCCTCCTTGATCTTAGCAGCATAATTATCGTTATATGTATAAGGCTTTTGCTTAGAGGGTTTAGCATCTGAGGTCATGGGAATGGTGTGTGAGCATATCTCGGGGTCTACCCCTTTCAAATCTTTGTAACTCCAAGCGAATACATCTCTGTATTCTCTTAGCAAGGCAATCAATTCGTGCTCTTCTTCTTCTGTCAGGTCATGGCCTATATACGTGCATCTCTCCTCTCCTTCTTCTATAGCCACTACTATTTTCTTGGTGGTTTCTTTGTTATCATAGGCCTCTCCTGATTGTGCCTCCCGTTTAGGCATTCTTATCATGACTCTCCTGTCATCTATCTCATACTTCTTAAAATTTTCTGGGACCTCAAACAAAGATTCTTCCTCCTCTGGTGAGACTTCTTTCTTCTTTCGTTTCTTTCCTTCTTCCCTTGGGGTCATATGCGTTGCTAATCTTACATCATTTGTAACCTCTCCATACCTCTGGGGTTGAAATTCTACTTCATGGAAGTATTCTTCATCTGATGCAAATGGTGGGTCCATAATGATTGACTCTAGATCGGAGTCACTTGCATCCTCAAATGCATCAGGGCTAGGTTCGCATTCTTCTAAAACTGCCTCTCCCATGATTGGCTCTATGGAGAAGACTGAAATGTCATAGCCATCCTCATCACAGTGAGGTGTCCATTGTTCTTCGTTGATGGCTACGTCCATTGTTGCTAAGATTTCTGTCCAACCGTGAGGTTCAAATTCTTCGTCTGGAAAAACTACAGGTGCATAGGCTGGGTCTTGGATTGATCTATGGGTTTCTTTCGCACCTACCTCTCTGGCTTTCTCTCTCTTCTCTTCCTCTACTGCTACCTTGCACATCCATAAGTGAGTATCTTCATGCATCCATGAGGATCCCGACCCTATGGAATGCACAGATTCTGTATCATCTTTGGCTCTATGGATGGGATTCCACTGGATAGGAGGGACATCTCTATGAGAATAGTCCTTGAGATTGACTTTAGTTGTAACGCCCAAGTGTTGCAAATACAAGGAGTTGGTTCCCCAATCCTGTACCACTTGCAACTGTCGCATAAATGGTCTTCCTAAAATCATCTCATAAGCATGATTTTTGCTGAAGTCACATATAGCAAAGCTATGCTCAAACTCAACACCACAAGTGGTGAGAGTTATGCCTTCTAGCAATCCCAAGGGCCTCTCTATATGACCATCAGCCATCTGCAATTTCATTCTCGTTGGCCTGAGTGCTGGCTTGCCCCAACGCTTCCATAGGGAGGTGGTAGCGATAGCAACTCCTGCACCTGAGTCCAAAATTGCCTTGGTTGTGTACTCCTGGTAGGTGATGGGAAGATAGGTGTTCCCTTCTTCGCCTTCACACATATCTCCTATCTTATCCAAGGGAATTTCTGGCACTGTCCTATGGGATCCTACCTTGGAACGAGGTTTTGCAACATCAGCTACCTGACTGGCTACATATTTTCGCATGTTTGGTCTATCCTCAGTCAGTTCTTCCAAAGTGAGATCGCGTTGCACCTTGGTGTTCGTTACTACCTCCGTGTTCCTTGGTATGACTGAGTCGTCGTTCCTTACCATGACTGAGGGTGCTCTCATACATGTGGACTTTGCTTCCCATGGGCCTGTGAAGTGGGGTAGCTCTTGTATGGAATTAGACTCAAAGTCCAATCTCTCGTGAGACTGAGCACTCTCATGTTCCCCGTAAATAGATGGGATGTCTTGTGGGAATTGGTCGTGTGCATCGTCCACCAGTTCAAATGGAGGGTCGACCTCACTTTCGTTATCCCATTTGTCTTCTTGAATCTCTCGTAGGAAGTCTGGTGCAAACCGATTCATAGAAGAAGAAGTGTCTGGCTCCGTAGAATTAGGCACATAAGCAACCTGGGAAGGAGGGCTTATTCTATTGTTGGCTCTCTCCTTGTTCCCATGGATGGCTGGAGCACAAGCTTCTTGGGGAGGATTACTTAAGCTATTACTTTTCTGAACAGGCTCATACACTCTCTGGGAAGGAATGTAGGTCACCTGTGGAGGTACGTAAGCTTTCGGGGAAGGCTCATGTGACTTTTGGGGGGGGAGATAAGCTTCTTGAGGAGGCACATGGGCTTCCTGAAGAGGCTGGCTTATCCGTTCTCTTGCCCTTTCCTTTCTTTGAGGGGCAGGTTCCTTCTCTGATTGTGCAATTAACTTCTCTATTCTTTCCAGCAGTCCATCAAAGTGTAACTGCGTCTTAGCTGAACTAGAAATGTTAAATAGGCGGCTGGCCTCAAACATTGTTTGAGCCAATTCTACCATTTTGGCACAAATCTTAGTTCGTTCAAGCTCTAGCTCGGCTCTAGGATAGCATTTTTCATGATCGGTTATGGTTGGCCCTTCTTGGATTCTGGCCTGATATGCTTTAAGCATCATGTTTAGGTCTTCAGGAGTGGGATCTGCTAGGACTGATCCTACTCTAGGGGTTGGTGGGATTTGATGAGGCGGTGGGGAAGGTGGTGGGTCGGATGGAGATGGGAGTGGTGGAGGCGGGGTAATGTGAGAGGGAGTTTGAGTTGTGAGTTCAGTTATCCTCGCTTTGGTTTCTCTTATGCTTTCCTCAAGCTCACTCATCTTTTTGGCCCATTGTCTTTTCATTCTTTCTCGACTATCTTTCCACGCTCTAGTCCTTTTCTTTGTCACGCTCTCGGTTTCACTAGCCTCTGGGCCCTTTTCCTGGCTTGCCTCTCGGTTTTCCTGCAATGCCTGAGCTCTAGTAACCACCTGCACTGGTGCAGTGGAAGTGACACTTCCTGAGGCATCCACAACCAACCCAATCACATTGATAGGAGTGATTTTTGGCATGTTATTGGGGTTCTTTGGGCAATCTCGTAAGAGATGCTCTTTTCCACAATCTTGGCAAAAGCCTTGGATCGTCACGGACTGATTTTGTGTAGGTGGAGGTAAGGGACAATCACGAATGAAGTGATCCCCCTGACATCGGTAGCATGGTCCTCTAGGAAAGGGTGGTCGTACTTGCCTAGGTTGAGGCCTAGGGTTGGGGTTTGCATACATGACGTTCGTGTAATCCGACTCCCAACTAGGTTCACTTGGTTCTTCACTATAGTAGGACTCACCATGTTCTGGAGACTGCATGTAGTGAGCCTGGGGACTATCGACATGTGTAGAATCAAAGCTATGGTCACTCGGGTCACTTTCTGAGATCAATGGGGTTACTGGTACTATGGCCCTATTCAGGTTTTCTTCTGCCACAGCATACTTTACTGGAACCACGTTAGCGGGGTTTGGAGGCTGTTGAGCTAGCACCGGTTGGGGTCTCTGTTGGGCCTGATATGGTTGCTGATAGGTTTGTTGGGGTCTAGCATATTGTGGTGGTGGAGGGTACTGGTTCTGGTATCTGCCTTGTTGGTAGGGCTGAGGGTATGGTTGCCTAACTGCCTGCTTGTTGTATGGGCAATCTTGTGCGGTGTGATTGGTGTATCTTCGTTCTATGGTGCAATATTGGCTATTAGGATTGACCTGGGGTTGAGCCATAATGGGACACACGTTTGCCATGTGGTCACCTCCGCATGTATAGCACCTCTTCGCTGGGGCAAACCTTGGGATTTGTTTGCTAGTTACACCTAATTTCTGAGCTACTTTCTCTGCGAGTTCCTCAATCGACGTGGATTGCGTGGAAGAGTGACTAGAAACACTATCCGAATCTTTGTAGATTTTGGAAAGCTCTAGCTCTTCCCCTAGGTTATCTTCAATGTCAATGCACATGCGTACACACTCTTCTATAGTCCTAGGGTCCTTCAGATACACATAGGATCTCAATTTCGTACTCAGCAATCCATCAAGGAATAAGGCTACTTGTTTAGCAGATGTGGGTAGCTCCGAAATAGGGCACCTTTCAAGATATTGTCTAAATCTTCTTCCGGCCAATCTGACAGTCTCTTGGGGGGTCTGTTTGAAGCTGTGAATCAATGAGGAGGTATTGTGTCTTATGCCGCTTTTAGAGAACTCTACGATAAATGCCTCTAGGAGTTGGTCTATGCTCCTGAACTGACGCTCATCTAATGGCTGAAACCATGTAAGTGCTGTGTTCCTAAGGGTTAGACCGAAGGCATTGTACTGCGTGAACAGATCTTCCACTTGTTCAGCTCTCAAGACTTGCTTGAACTCCGCCACATGATCATAGGGATCTCCTGTGCCGTCAAAGTAATTCTTCATGGACTTAACTAGCTGGGTGGGTCTCAAAGTTCTTGTGTGTTCTCTAGGTCTCGGCAGAGGGAATCCATCTACATTTCTTTGGTTCCTGTGGGCTCTATGCATTTCAGGTTCTACCCTATTCGTCTCTGTTCTCGTTCTTTCTCTACCCACTGGGTTGGCAAAACTTACTTCTGGTCTATCTCTACTTCTGTCTCTTTGCGTACCATGAGCTTGGGAAGTTCCAGCCCCAGGGTGACCATAGGATACATTTGATCTTGGTTGGGGGAAAATAAATTCACCCTTCCAAGTGTAGGCATGCCTATCATTTTCTGTCACCACAAAGATCCGTTCTGAAGCATGATCTAAGTAGGTCACTCTGCCTGGGCTATCCGGATCCTTAAACTCATAGATCATGATATTTCCTATGTCTGTTGGCTGATTAGACTTATACCTCCAAAAGGCTTCATCGGTTTCTCGATTGAGGAGCAACTCTATGCTCTTGTTGTCTTGGGGAACCCATTCAGGCGTGATAATCCTAGTGAGAACTGATTTACCTCGAGGGGTTCTAGGTTCTGCACCCATGTTCCCTTGCTCCAGGTCACCTAAGTCCGCTTCTGAGATTACATTCCCAAAGTCATCGGTCCTATCAGGGTGACTAGTGACTACATATATAGTTCCTTCTTTGTCCAGGTATGCACCATTTTCAAACTTGACAGCTGGGTGCTCTAGTCCAATGGATTGATCGAGGTTTTTAATCTGGACCACAGATCTTCCCAAGCCGTCCTCATAGATGCTAGCACCTAATCGGTTGGTCCTAAGGTACTCCAGCTGCGTTTTGTAAGGGCCTTCTACCCTGTATAGGTAAGGCACTCCTGAACTTCCCGTAGGTCTGTCCATGCCTTGGGACATTTCTGACTCACTGGTCTCAGAGCTAGGGTAGTTTGAACGGTGGCTCAACTGCTGGGCCCAAGACCTTGCAGTGTGATTGACACTAGCCTCTGAAGACCTAAGGCTTTGTCTCTCTCGTGCTAGGTGTCGTCCTGATCTAAGGTTCATATGCCTAACTGATTAGCCCAATTTTTTTTCAGAGTACAACCTCGTTGCCAATCAATTGGTACCAGTCACTTGATTCTTTTTAGTTAATTATTGTGTTTATGGTCTTGTCTGATATCACGTCGTCGGAATACTTGAGTGTTCTTCGTAATTTCAGGTTGATCGTTCCACGTTAGGTTCTTTTCCTTTAGGTTATCGACAGTACAGTAACTAAGTTTTTAGCTTGAACTTGAGTTCTTTAATAGTCTTCAACTTGATAACTGCCTATCGTCGCCCTGACTTACTCCTATCTCTACTCGTTCTTAGCTTGAGCTAGGAAATGACAGAGGGAGTTGAGAATAATCCAACCTTACTTGTTGATCCCTTGCTTTATGGTGCTCAAGAACCCGGTTCTCAAGCTTGCAAAGAAACCTTGCTTTGTACGCTCTCAGCTGCTCTCAATGGACCTATAAAAGACCCACGGTTAGCTCAATGCTTATATTCAAAGGACAAAACCAACCACTTTCATTCATGTAACATAAACACACATGTGCATTCTGACTTTTAGGAAAATAATTCTAAAGACCCCTGACTTTGATCCCCCTGGGTATGGTCAACTTCAAAATACCCTATCTAAAAATCAATGCATTATCTTTATAAAAAACAGTTGAGGGCGTGTAGTATATGCTACGAGCTTTCCAACAAGCCCTAGAGCTCAAAAAATGGATCTCGTATGAAAAAGTTGTGACCGTTCAGGGTTCTAGGGTTACGACAGGGTTCAAACAGGATCACTGTGCAACAGGTTTTCCCCAAGTTGTTTTCCTAAGACTTCCCCATGTGCTCAAGAGTATAATATTTGTGACCAAAATTAGCCCAATTTTTCAATTAACAAACCTTAAAAATTTTGGCTAAAATTGGCTGTCAATCGCGATGGATAGGGCTGTCAATCGCGATGGACACTCAGTCAATCGCGATGGACAGAGAATTCAGTCGGTCGCGATGGACACCCAATTCAATCAATCGCGATGGACAGGCAGTCAATCGCGATGGACAGGCAGTCAATCGCGATGGACAGGCAGTCAATCGCGATGGACAGAGACTTCAGTCAATCGCAATGGACAGGGGGTTGAGTCAATCGCGATGGACAGGCAGTCGGTCGCGATGGACTGAGACTTCAGTCAATCGCGATGGACAGGCAGTCAATCGCGATGGACAGAGACTTCAGTCAATCGCGATGGACAGGGGGTTGAGTCAATCGCGATGGACAGGCAGTCGGTCGCGATGGACTGGCAGTCAATCGCGATGGACAGAGCTGTCAATCGCGATGGACAGAGCTGTCAATCGCGATGGACAGGGCTGTCAATCGCGATGGACTGAAATTTTGCAAGATTTTCAAACAATTTTAGTGGGAATGTGGTGTGCAGGGTCTCTAGTCCACTGTGGTGCACTCAGATTTACCAACAAGTGAAATTTTCTGTCAATCGCGATGGACAGAAGGCGGCGACTGCGAGACAGTTTCGTCGAGTTCCGTACCTGCGCGGGAAGCTGGAGATGGTGATGTGACCTGTACCTGCAAGATAGCTCAAGAAACATGCAAAAACAGCACATGCAATTTCGCTCTCTCGCTCTCTCTCACAAGTGAAATGAGGGAAATGAGGTGGAGGTGGGGATATAGTCAAAAAAACTGAAATTTTTGCGATGATGGAGATGGACGTGGGAGATGGTGATGATGATGATGGTGATGGAGATGATGAAGAAAGTAAAAGAAAATCTATGAGAGTGAAGAAAATACCTACAACTCCAACGCGTCAACTCTACGTCTTACCATCACACGCTCGTCCTCAAAGCTCGATCCCCGGCAACGGCGCCAAAATTTGGTGTAGCTCAGTGATGAGTAGCACCTCCTTTAATGTCAATCCGGGAAGACGTGAGGATGGTATGAAGACCTCGAGCAAGTGGCGGCACAAGTGCGTGAGTGAGAAGCACACTAGCATGCACACACATACACGCACACGCGCACACACGGTAAGACAAAGAGTGAGAATCAATGGAGCTTTTAGATTACTTTCAAAATGCTCTTACAAGTTCGTTTCAATTACAATCTAGCCTCAAAAATGAGCTCTCTAGCTCTTTTTATAGTTTTTGACTAGCTTTTGGCCCTGTCCAGACCTAGTGTCCGGCCTAGTTAAAAATTAGGTTCCAGGGCCAATTTGAGGGCTCAAACGGAGTCTAAAAAATACGAAAATTGATATGTAGGTACTTCTAAGGCTCCTCAAGCTCAAGGACTCCTTGGCTTGCACAAAATGGAGCTACAAAAATATGAAATGGTATTTACAATGATTGTTAGTGATAAGAATCACTGTTCAAAGATGTAGATTGGAAAAATTGAAGGGCCTATCTGCCAGATTTGCGTCGACTGCTTTGTCTACTTACTCCTTCACCTTGTTCTGACTCTCTCCGTTGGCTTCCTTGTCTCGTCAATCCTTGGGTTCCCTGGCTTCCTTGTCTAGTCAGTCCTTGGGTGCCCATACTGCTCTCAACAGAGGCTCAAACAGACTCTGAAAATTATGAAACTTCGTAGGAAAATAGTTCTAAAGCTCGTCAAGCTCGAGGACTCTTTGGCTTGCACAAAATGGAGCTACAAAAAGGTGAAAGGGTATTTACAATGGTTTTTAGTGATGAGAATCACTTTTAAAATAATGTGAGGATTGAAAAAAAATTGATTGGTTGCCTCACTGCTAGATCTGTGTGTATGCTCATACTTGCTTCTTCCCAGATGCCAACATAGCCCATTTTCATGAATTTTCACATAAATTTCAAAGGCTATTTCGATAAATAGCCATTTTGGGAAGGGGAAAAGAAGAGGTATTTTTCATAGATTGAGTAAAAACCATGCATACCTATAGTCTAGTGTATTTAATTCCATATAGGATTAAGAAATCTAAAATATAGCTCAGTATGATGGGAGTTTGAAGCTCCACAAAATCCCCTTCCATCACTGTTTGAGAAACAATTTCAGCACCTGAATTTAAGAAATTCCTATTTTGGAAGAGGGAAAACAAGGTGTGCTAGCTATGAATGGATGGGAAAAAGTATGGTGTATGGGCTTCATAGTGGAATCATTAGATTCATTAAAATGATAATTTAAGGAGGAATTTTGTATCCTAAAAAAACCCCCTTTCCACACTTTTTGAAAACATTTCAGATGTTAATTTTTATCAAACTCCACTCTTGGGAGTAAGAAAAAAGACCATTTAAGAGGCTTCCCATGGATTAGTGCATACATACATGAAGTATGGTGGATGAATTACCTTGGAGAAGAGAAACTCCAAGAAAAATCCACATTAGGAGTGGATTAGAAGCTTGCTAAAAGCTCCCATCTAAGTTTTTGCATGAAAGTAAAAATTTTGATTTAGGCCTCTTTTGGGGAAAATTAGCATGCACTAAGGAAGAATTGGGAAAGGTGAAAATCAGCCCAAGCATCTTCATATATTACTCTTTGAGGTTATGGAGAGAATTCTAAGATTTTCTTGATGGAAGAATGCTTTTGGGCACTCCAAAAATTACATTCTCACACTTTTTCCAGCCCCTCCAACAGCCCACTACTTTGGCATGTCCCTCTTGGAAAGATCATATGTGCTATGGCTCGTTTTGAAGAGCATAAGGTCTAATTTCATTTTAGCAAAATAAATTTTGGAAATTATGTATTTTTGTAGGTATGTATAGGTCTGCAAAGTCTGAACAGTTTTCGGCAAGTACCTTTATTTGCTACACTACTAAGGAAAGCAATTAGATGGGATCACACAGATGGGTTTCATGAGATAGCATCGTGCTTATGTGAGTCCAGTGATGGTTAGGAAGGCCACAGGCATGGCACTAACTCTATGGTATAGAGCATAGATCCTTATCGGGATCTAGAGAAAGGCATTTAGACTAAGTCTTGGTACCTAGGAACAAGTTAGTTTGGAATAAGAAACGGATATCCATTCTCACATATTGACTAGAACCAAACTAACTAGTTTGAGGTCATGGGACTCATTTGAGTCCACCGACATGATTTTAGGATATGGGATTCATTAGATTCCACCTAGATATTCCATTGCATATATATGGAATATATATTTGGTTTAATGTAGGTTTGACACCATCGATTGGAAGAAGGTTCCACTGGTGTGGGATAGTGGAAACGACTTCCCTTTGAGCACTCTTCTTCTATGGCCAGGGAGAAAAGGACTCATCATTCATGGCATCATGTCTCTCTAGATCAAAGGAGAGCTCTTAGTAGATATCTCCTTAGGATTGGGAGTTATCCTTCATAGTTTAGGGAAGATTTATTCTTCCAATAGAGAATGTGATAGGTGATTTCATCACCATTGATATCACATGCTCATTTTGAGGCTTTTAGGACGGATAATTCCATGAGTTTGATTGGATTGTATAGATCCATGCATACAGGATGGTTGACAGAGATAGCTCTTTAGTATTGATACACATGTGTTTATGGTATCATGTCATATTATTGTTGACCATTTTAGCAGAGGGCTTTGACCCTTATTAGGAATTTATTTTCTCCACTCTTCACTACATACACCTTCATTAGTTATGGGAGATGTATTCTCCATCTTTATAATAATGTCTGTAATGAGGGATTATGCATCAGTTATGGAAGAGAGGAGAAAATCAATTCATAAGTTTCTCTTTTAAGGACAGAAGAAAGAGGGAATTAGCTTAGAGATTTGGGAGAGATCTCACTCTAGCTTACAGATCCCACTTTAGCTCCTCTTCCTTGAAGGGGAAAAGAAAAGGAAAATATGATTTCTTCTTTGGACAAGAATAGAGTATGTTTTCCTTTAGAGAGAAGAGATGTTTAGAAAACATCTTTCGTTTATTTTAGAAGGAATTCATTTCCTCTACTTTTCAGTGTAATTTTCCTTCACATGGGAGTTTGATTCTCCACTATTTTGGAAGGAAGAACATGGAGAACGTATGTGTATGTTCTCAATTATGGATGAGTAGAGTAATTGGATTCAACAGAATCTCTTTCAAAGGGGAAGAGAAAGTGGAATACGTTCCACTGTTAGAGCTCTTTTCCTTGGAAGAGATTAGAGAGAGAAAGAGAGTTTCACTTTCTCACTTTTAGATTGTCTAGATAGAAGTGGCACTCTTTTATCAAAGGCAAGAGGGAGGTCAGTTAATCATGATGGTTAGATTGAGTCTCACCTATAAACTCTAGAGAGAAGCACTTACGCTACTTTCGGTGATGGTCCTTGACTAGATGAGATAATCTAGTCATTGACATTAGTTACACTGGGAGTAGATTGATGATACTTCTCTTTAGAGTTTCTAGGAGATAGGGATATATTTAATTTATTGGGGTACCAAACTCTTAGTTGGTGTTACATCATGAGCATGATGTATAAACATCAGTTAGGAGAATTGATACTTAGGGATTATGTGAATCTGAAAGGGGATGCTTTTTGTATTCATATGGCAAACTACGGGGAAGAGAATATTTTAGAGTTTGCACTAGTGCCAATAGATGATCTTCCAATAAAACTTAGTCCAATGATAAAAGATGACAAACCACATACTTCTTGGTTGGTGAAATGTATAGATTACATTTTACTACCAAGAAATTCTTATATATGAGCTAGATGATGAATTTGTATAGATCACAAGATAGTTTAGATTAAACTGATACTTGTGAGTACACTTAAGGTTAGGAAGACCTAGAGTGGTATGAGGGCAATCTATCATTTAATCTTACATGGGTTTGGAGTCACTTGTTATGGGAGTTTGTTCTATAATTTAGAGGATTTTATGGTTTATTATCTCCAATATGATATGGTCGAGCCTATATGCTTGGCACTTTACACTTAATTCTCATACTATTACTCCATAGAGGATACATCACATGGACTTAGTTCATTTTGATGATGATATACATCATGGGAGTGATAGTTTGGAAGGGGAGAGTACATGGGAGATAGTAGGTACCATTCATATGGTTTCCCACCTTTGAGATGATCTTTTATGTGGCTTCTTAAGGAAAAGGATACAGGCAAACAACACACAGAGATGACCATGTACATTGAGTATATGGGATTTAGGGGAGTCCGAGTACTTTCTTCTACCATTATGGACATTTCATTTATATTTTCGAGGAGAAAATGCTTTGAAGGGGAAGGAAATGCCACAACATGGATGCACAACCTCTTAAGTGAGGTGGCACAAATTCCACATGGCATCATTTGAGAGTACACACATACATGGTAGAAGAGAAAAAGGAGTTTATTCATATATGATCTTTCTTAGAACAAGTACATCCAGACGTGGTTGGGTGGAGAACTCATGAATTCTCTGTGTGTGAAGCAACAAATGCTCGCTGTCGGAAGGATTTCCTCACTTGAATTGTCGTATAGAAAAATAAAAATATTTTGATTGAAAGTCAATCAGTTAATGCCTCTCTCTCATATATTTTTAATGCATTAGTTTAAAATGACTAATGCTTTTCTTGGGAACCTGCAAGAAAAAGAAGAAATTTTATGCAGACTGAAAGCATAATTGATTCTTACTCTTATTCTTCATTTTATTTTTTTATCATGTATATGTGCATTCATAAATGTTCATTTGTATGAACTTATGTTTTTAAGGTTGTGTAGCAATGTTTATGAGAATATACAGACTTATGTATGTGTTCATGTGCCTATGAATATATATATGGAGTTCTATGACGTATGGGAATTCAACTAAACCTAAGATTTATTTGGCTTTTCTTATGTAAGCATATATGTGTATATATGTTGATATGATTGAAGATGTGCCTATGTGATTAGATTTATAAGGTTTAATAAATGTGCACCATATGATTAAACCCATGTTATGTAAGCTTTAAATGTGCGTCTTCATGTACATTTACCCTAATGAGCTTATAGATGATTCAAGAACATTAAAAATTATATAGATTAATATATATATATATATATATATATATATATATATATATATATATATATATATATATATATATATATATATATATATGTGTGTGTGTATGTATATATATATATATATATATATATGTGTGTGTATGTATATATATATATATATATATATGTATGTATGTAGTAAATATACGTTTATTATATATATAAGTAAATAGATAAACATTTATTATGTAAATAAATATACATGTAAAAGATTAATTAATATATCTTCGATTTATATAAAGTGATTTGGTTTAATAAATAATGAAAATAAATTTTAACAATAAATTAATTTTAACGTGTGTAGGTGATTATTAATAAATAAATAATGATTTTTTATAGAAATAAGTTATGTGTATTAGTTAACTAAGTGAACGTGTTAGTTAGAAGTTAGTTTGCATGAAAATTAAGCTAGTTAAACTAGTTAGTTATCTAGTTAGACTATCTAGTTAACTAATAGTAACTTCTAAACTAACATGCACACGTAGTTTTTTTTAGCTTCTATATATATAAGATCGTTTTTTTAGTCGGATCTAATGTCTTCTTACAGGTACAAATTCTGCGCTTGAGTTGTGAGAGAGAGAGAGAGAGTGAGAGAGAGAGAAGCATGGCATTGCAGGATTGATAGAGAGTCATACGATCGCTAGATATACAGAGATTCGGGGCCTTTTTTGGCTTGCGCATCTATAGATGAGAGAGAGTAAGTCATTGGTGGTGAATGATCTGTGTGATCTGCTGTCTGCAAGATAGTGGAAGAGAGGGAGAGATGGCATGCCACAATTCTTTGCTTGCAGTTTGTTATGCTAAGCTTGCTACGTTGTTCTCTACCTTTACCCTCTACTTGAAAGATTCATCGCTGCAGCGGATGTGCACAAGGACTAAGATCACGTGGCTCTCTCTCATTCCTTTTCTATTCCTAAAATTAGAGAGATGGACGGTTTGGAATGCAACAGAACCAGAGACTGTCGGTGGCTGGTGCATATCAGAGAGAGAGAGAGAGAGAGTGAGAGAGAGAAGCATGGCATTGTAGGATTGATAGAGAGTCATACGATCGCTAGATATACAGAGATTCGGGGCCTTTTTTGGCTTGCACATCTACAGATGAGAGAGAGAAAGTCATTGGTGGTGAACGATCTATGTGATCTGCTGTCTGCAAGATAGTGGAAGAGAGGGAGAGATGGCATGCCACAGCTCTTTGCTTGCAGTTCGTTATGCTAAGCTTGCTACATTGTTCTCTACCTTTACCCTCTGCTTGAAAGATTCATCGATGCAGCAGATGTGCACAAGGACTAAGATCACGTGGCTCTCTCTCGTTCCTTTTCTGTTCCTAAAATTAGAGAGACGGATGGTTTGGAATGCAACAGAACCAGAGACTTTCGGTGGCTGGTGCATATCAGAGAGAGAGAGTGAGAGAGAGTGAGAGAGAGAAGCATGGCATTGCAGGATTGATAGAGAGTCATACGATCGCTAGATATACAGAGATTCGGGGCCTTTTTTGGCTTGCACATCTATAGATGAGAGAGAGGAAGTCATTGGTGGTGAACGATCTGTGTGATCTGTTGTCTGCAAGATAGTGGAAGAGAGGGAGAGATGGCATGCCACAGCTCTTTGCTTTCAGTTCGTTATGCTAAGCTTGCTACGTTGTTCTCTACCTTTACCCTCTGCTTGAAAGATTCATCGCTGCAGCAGATGTGCACAAGGACTAAGATCACCTGGCTCTCTCTCGTTCCTTTTCTGTTCCTAAAATTAGAGAGATGGACGATTTGGAATGCAACAGAACCAGAGACTGTCGGTGGCTGGTGCATATCAGAGAGAGAGAGATGCTGCTTTGCATATTAGTTTTCTTCCATGGACATGTCTACAGGGCGCCTAGGCATGGCTTGATGTATATGCGTTTTTACTATTCTATGTGCAAGCTTATCACCCTGTTTGATCGGGTCCAATGCACAGTAGATGTGTTATGAAATAAACGTATGCAAAGTACGTCTTTGGAATGATTTTCCTTTTGAAATTCGCAGTGGATCAACCATGGGGGAGGTATACTCAATCATAGGAGTTATACTCAATGGCAGAGAGAGATATGAGCAGCAGTGCTGTTAGTTGTTGTGCCGCGCAGAGAGAGGATCACTCGCACAAACAGAGGTGGAGGCACATAAGTGGCATGCGCTGTAGCCAGGAGAGAGAGAGAGAGGCATAGGATTTTTGGAACGCATGTTTAAGAAAGGCGACAGTAATACTGAGCTGCATTCTGTTTAAGACCCCCCTGACACTTCTGGATATCAGTTGAACAGATCATATGGATCAAAGTGCCAGAATATGGGGCGAAAACTGAAAAGGCTGAGGGCAAAAGAAAACTTTTGATAGAGTTTGTAGGCATAGCCTCAATTTTGGATTCCAAACGGTGGTTTGACTACATCACAAGTTTCGCTATGAATATTTTATTACCTGCTATTTTCCTTGTCCTCTCTGAAAATTCTGATTATGTGCTCTGCAAGTTATCATTATATTCACTTAAGACAAACTTGGGTGAAAGTCTAGACTTTGAAGGCATCGATGGCAAACTATGCTTCGGCATAGATTCGTTATCCATCAGCAATGAGCATGGAGAGAGAGAGAGAGAGTAGACTACTGTTTTGTTATGCATGATTAGGAATAAATGGATACATGCATGTGTGCATGTGATGTTAATATGTATATGTATAGTATGTGAGTATGTATGCATGTATATTTATGAATGCATGAGTATGCATGTGTGATTATGCATGTGCATGAGTAAGTACATATTCATGTATGTTATGTATGTGCATGTGCATTTATGTAAGTGGACATGTATGCATGTGTAATGTTCATACGTATGCATGAGTTTAGGAATGATTGTATGCATGTTTATACATGCATGAATGAATACATAAGTTGTGAAGTGAAATGCATGTGTATGCATGTGTAGCATGCATATGTTTGCATAAGTATATGATGATATGCATGTATGCATGAGAAATGTTTAAGTGTTGTATGATGTATGTTTGCATGTAAACAAAAGTGTGTTTGCATATATGTAAGTTGATGTTTTACATATGCATGTATGTTAGGAGTATATGCATGCATGAATTATAAAGCATGAGTTGTATGTGAGTGCATGTGCATATTAGAATTAATGCATATGCATATGAATGTAAGAAGAAGTATATGTGTGCATGAGTTAAATAGGTGTGTTTACTTATGCATTAAAAACATAATTAGATTAATGAGTGTTTTATGCTAATTAAAACCATACTTATGATTTTCCTAATGTCTTCTTACAGATCATTGAAGAGATTACAAAGGAGCATACGAGAACACAAGCATACGAGATTTCAAGATCACAAAATTAGGATATTTGAAAATTGTTTATTAAGTTGTATAGGATTATCTATTAAGAGAATTGTATTAGCACTTAAGATTAGCTTTTGTATAGGCTTAAATCCTAAAGATTTCTAGCACTTCCACTTTTCGATATAATTAAGATTTGTAGAGACTTAAATAACTTGAATTTGAAATTCTCCATACTGTTTCTCTGAAAATTAATTGAGATCTTTACTTTTTATTTTCGCATGTCTAAAGAGATAGGATCTACAAGTAGTTCTAAACTAGTATCTACAAACGATTCTGATATTAAGAATCAAGAATTAGAAAACTTAATAATAGGAACATTACTTCCATCTTCAATTGATAGTTCAAATAATAACGAAAATATAGAAGTTGAAATTATTAAAGATAAAGTAGTTAACGAAACTTTACACACGTTAGATTACGATCGTCTTCTTTCTAGAATTTTACCTTTAATTACCATAGTTTTGCCAGAACCGGAGGACAAGAAAGACTTATTCCCACCTAATTTAGTTAGAAAACCTAACTCAAATCAAATTGAGAATGAAGAAGTTGACTTTGTTAAAGATAAAATTACAGACGAGAACTTAGTTATGTCTTATCAATTAGAAGCTATAGAACATTATAGAAACGCTCGTCCTTACAGTCCTTAGTCTAAATAATTAGTTCTTAATTTGCACTCCCATATATTAGAAACATATAGGTTTTTACGACACCTAAACTGAAAAATCAACCGAAGGCCCTAGGCATACTTAGAAGCACCCTGTGTGCAGTCACACGGTTAGGTTAGCGTGATTCTTGTAGATGAACGTCAGCGTTCCTTCACACCCCTCTACTACAGCTTAGGTGAACCCGACGTGAAACGTGACGATAGTGTGCCTAGGACTTACGTTGCATTTTCAATTTTAATTTAAATTTCTTCTTCTTGAGTAGGAAAATTGAAGATTAAAGCTGTGATAAAACCGTGTAAGAAGGATTTTCAACTGGTGGAGCTTCATCGTTTCGAATCCTCCCCCTCAACATTCAAAGAGAATCAAGATAAATTTTGTGTTTTAGATTGTTTTAACGTTTACTTTTGAACCTCTTCAGCAAAGATATCATCAAGTAAGGTGTTTATTTTAAGTTCTTTAGTTTTAGTTTATACACATCACTTTAAAAAGTTGTTTTCATCTGCACTTAGGATCCAAGCACTTTCATATTCGCATTTAAAGAGTATTTGAATTTTTCTTTTGTATTTAGGAAATATAAATTTTACTTAAAGCATTTAAATATCTGCATTTTAGGAAAAGCCAATATTTTTGCATCATCAAAAAGAAAAGATTTTAAAGTTTTGAAAAAGAAAGATTGTTTGTTTTATTTTCATTGCATAAAAAGAAAAGCTTTTAGCATAAAAATAGGTTAAATTTAGGTTTCTTTTGACTTATAGTTACTGCTTTTTCAAAGAGATTAACTTTAAAGAAATTCATAGAAACCCAAAAAACTTAATTCAAGAAAAACTATTTTTTAAAACATATTTCATTACAAAACTCTTTAAAATTGAAAAAGTAAAAAAAAAAACTTAATCTCTAAAAAACTTAAATTCAAGAAGAGTAAATATTAGAGATAAGTCAAAATTTAGGTTAAAGAAATCAAAAAGATTTTAAGAAAGGAAGATTAGAATTAGTAAAGCCTAGAACTAGGGTAAAGCCATCCCTAGCTTTATCAACTAGTGATAGATTTAGACAATTTACAGAGCAATTAGATCCGGCTATTAGGGAACTTCTTCTCTATTCGAAACGTTATCAAGAACGCAAGATGGAGGAGATGTTTAGGAACATGATGATAGAAAAGCAAGGGACACGTACAGTCCAAGCTATTCTAAAAGAAAAAGGAAAATTTACTGGATTAAACATTACAGAATACTTGGATGCATTTGAGGAGCAAGTGCAAATCCAGGGATTACCTGAAGATGTGCTAGTAAAATACTTTGGACGTGTAGTTTCTAGTTCAATTCTAGAATCTATACAAGAACACGTTGATAAAACTTGGGAGGAATTTAGAAAGGAACTTCATAAAATGTTCTATCTCGAGGATTTTAGCCAGCATAGTCGATAAGGTTTTTTGCGGTGGTTAAACACTGTTAAGAGCAATGAGTCTTTAACTCATCTTCACGGTGAGTTTATGAGACGTCTGGCTCAACTTCCTGAAGATGATAGAAATGCTATAAATCCAGATGTAATTATATATTTTCTTAAGATACTTAATCCTGAAGATAGGGCTGAAATTGAAAGATGAATAGAGGAGCCAGGAAAAAGGTATGGGCTAACTGATGACTGGGAGAAAGTCAAAAAAGAGATAGAGGTTGTTGCTCAAATGAAGCAAAGGCAAACAATTTTGTATGCTAAACCTAATGCTTCGCAGCCTAGGGAGACTCCTGCTATAAGGCAAGTTGATATGCCAATGCCTACTACTACGGCTACGGCTAATAATGCAACTGCTACTAAAGCTCCCATAGAATTTCAATTGGATATTTTATGTAAACAAATGGAGAATGTCATGAACATGCAAGCATCTCTTTCAAAAGAGGTTGCTAACTTAATTAAACAAGTTTATTCTATGAGCTTTAATGATCCAGGGGCTAGCAGTAGTGGTGCAGGACAAGTATTGCCTAATCAACAAGTTATGCCTCAATATGTTCCACCTCAACCAGTCATTCAGCCAGTACCACAGCAGACTCCTCAAGTTGCTGTACAGCCACCTTTTCAAAGAACTAATGAGAGAAGAGGGACTGGCGTGAAGCTGTCTTTGGTGCGATAGTCTGGAACATGCATCATTTGCTTGTGAAGAGTTAAAAAGTGCTAAGGCGAATCAATTAGTTGTAGAAATAGATAAAAGACTGTGTGACTTTAGGTCACGTCTTCCTTTGTTTGTCAATTGGGGCAAAGGCGGAATGAAAAAGCTTTACGAAAAATTAACAGTCTCAGATGCAATTGCCAGTACTTCGGCTGCAAGACTAGAGCCAGTCGAGGATAGGCCTTCTTCAATGCCTAGCCAAAATCCATATTCAATAGAGGCACTGGTACGAGCTAGAGACGAGATAATGTACAAAACCGCATGGAAATCTCCTGTAGAACAATCCTCTGTCTTTTCTCACATTGCTAATGTTGAGGAAAAATGGAGATGAGAAGATCAACAGGATGATGTAGAAGAAGGTGATAGAAGGGTAACTAGGAGGCAAACAAGAGAAGATGAAAAGAAAACTGACAAGAAAGTTCAATTTGATGAATCGAATTTATCTCTAGAAGAGAAGAGAAAAATGATAAAGGAAGGCAAAAAGCCGACCGATGAAAATGTTCAATTGCAAGAAGAACAAAAGAAATTGGAAACCTCTAAGCCTGAAAATAAAGAGGATCAAAAGCAAAATGAAGAGAAAGGAAAGAAGAAGGGTAGTAGAGCTCCACGTGCTATTATGATTTCTGAGCTCGAAAAGAAAAATGATGCTAGGGAGATTTTAAATGACATTCTTCTAAAAAGTCAAGTAACGATGTCACTTGAGCAAGTGTTTTCCATAGCTAAACCAGAGTTCAAGGACAGTTTTATTCGACTTATTAGAAGAAGACGCTTTCCCTTGCCACAAGACGAGGATATGCAAGACGTGGCAGAAGAAACCCTAGCTATGAATGATGTAGTTACATTGAGTGAAAGTGACTATGAGGAAGATGAAGAATTTTCAATGGGTAGTGTAAATAGAAATTTTCTAGGACCCATACAACCTGATGATGAAATGCTAAAGAGTGAGAGTAAATTTAATTCTACCTTCTGGGCACGAGGCACACCAGAAGTAAAGATTAGAATTGGTGATGAAAAGGATTCTTGTTTAGCTTTGGCTCTCATTGACTCGGGGTCAGAGATAAACGTGATTTCAAAAAAGTTCTTTGACAAATTTAGGTGGCCAATTGATAAAGAGCACGGTTGGCGGATGAGAACAGCTGACAATGGCTCTGGCATTTTGTTGGGTGCATGTGCGAATGTGCCTATTATGATAGGTGGTGTTCGAGAAGAGTTTCACTTCTTCGTTCAAGATAATTGTTCATATGAAGTGATTCTTGGACAGCCATTCATAGCTGAAATGAGGATGGAAACAAAGGCAATGAACGACGGATCAGTGTATGCAAGAATTCGATCCAAATCAGGGATGGATTCTTTGCAAGTTATGACGGTTTGCCCAAACCATACTAGAAATAGAAAGAGCTTAAGAAGAAATCCCATTGACTCGATCAGTCATGTTTGTGATGATCCATTGACTGTAAGAGAATATGGAACATATTATGATCAAAATTTCTGCTAGACTCCACTATTGAGTGAGACAATAGTGGACGTTGTTTTGATGTCTCGCCTATCAATGAACATAAATTTGAAAATTATCTAATTTGTACTCCTACAACTAGTTTACATTATATTACTAAAGAAAACCTTACAAAAACATTTAGAAAACAAATTGAAAAATATTTCAGAAAAACAGGGTTAATTTCAAGTGATGAGAAAATTGAGAGTATAATTGAATTATTAAAAAGTTCCACTCTATTAGAAGAGCTAGAAAGTGTTTCTCATGAAAATTTTGAATCAAATCTGATAATTCTTAACTCTATTCAAGAGTATGAGATTATTAGTAAATTTATCCTAGAACATGAAGTTAGCATAGAAACTAAATACAAAACTGTAGAAAAGAAAATAAAGCCTGTAGCTCAACCCTTACCCAAAGATAGTCATGACATACTTCGTCGAGTATCAAATGATCCTATTCTTAGAGATTGATCTAAGATAGGTCACATATTCACTGAGGAGAGTAAGAAACTTATTAAATTCGGTGATGAATTTCTTTCTCAAATTGAAAAAGAGCAGTTTACCAAGATGATTGTTCGTCATGGTAAAGCTTTTTCTTTATTCCCACATGAGATAGGATGTGCAGACCCAAAGTTAGTAGCTCCAATGATTATTTTCACAGTACCACATATTCCTTGGAATCTTCGTCCAATTCTAGTCCCAAAGGCTCATTTACCTGAGCTAATGAGATTGTTAAAGGAGAAGATTGCCATGAGAATCTTGGAACCATCCTCAGCACCATATTCTAATAGGTGGTTCACGGTACCGAAAAAGAGTGGGAAGCTACGCTTTATTCAGGATTTGCAGCCTGTGAATAAAGTCACTATTAGGAATGTAGGAACGGGTCCCATTGTAGATGAGTTTGCCGAGGCATTTGCTGGTCACTCCATCTATTCAATGGGAGACCTGTATTCAGGGTACGATCAATTTCAATTAGCAATTGAGAGCCGAGATGTGACCACGATGAAGACTCCTTTGGGTTTAGTACATATGTGTACTTTACCACAAGGAGCAACGAATTCTGTGGCACACATGATGAATGCTATGAATCTGGTCCTACATGACTTTATCCCAAAAGTGACGATGCCTTTTATTGATGACATTCCAATAAAAGGGTGTGTGGAAAAAGAAAAGGATGAGAGTTTAGATTCATCTGGTTGTAGAAAGTTTGTTTCCAGCCATATTTTAGATTGTGAAAAGATATTTGAAAGATTTGAAGAAGTTGGACTAACTTTCTCCCTAGAGAAATCAACTTTTGGTGTTAATGAAGTGCTAATAGTTGGACATTTATGTGGCCATTATGGTCGTAGACCCTATCCAGCAAAAGTTGATGCCATTAGTAGGACTTCTGAGAGATGTCGCAATGTTAGTGAAGTAAGGAGATTCCTAGGTGCATGTGTTTTCTATGTCATCTGGATTCCTCACTTTGCTCATGTAGCGAATCCGCTTTATGATTTATTGAGAAAAAGAAAGAAATTCTTTTGGACTGATGAGCATTCTGGAACTATGAGGCATCTAAAGCAATTGCTTATCAATGCTCCTATTTTGAAACGTATTGACTATACAGGAAATAAGCCTATAATCCTAACCGTTGACACTAGTCCTATTGGTATAGGCTGGGTCATTGGGTAGGATGATGAACAGGAGCAAAGATACGCAGTTCGCTTTGGAGCAAAGATTCTTCATGATACTCAAAAGCATTACCCGCAAATTAAGAGAGAATTGTGGGGATTAGTTACAGCTTTAAAAACAGATAAAGAGTACTTTAAAGGTGCTAATGTAATAGTAGAGACCGATTGTCTTCCATTAATAGGTTTAATAGCTAATTGTTCATCTCCAGATATAGCTATGTTACGATGGATAGCCTATATTAAATCCATTAATCCTGCTTTTGTACAATTAGCTGGTAAACATAACACCGTTGCTGATATGCTTTCAAGAGCAAAGTTCGATAATGATAGTGAAGCATTAAATAATCATATTAATTTATTAAATTATGAAACATCTACCTATACATATGAGAGATTTAGAGAGTGCGATTATGAAGGAGAGTGGCGAAATATAGGAAACTATCTGAGTTCATTTCAACCTTCCCCAAGCTGGTCTTCAAATCGATTCCGGAACATCAGGAAGAAGTCTTTCAACTTCTTCTTGAAAGATGGATATCTTTGGAGACATGCTAGAGGAAAGGTTTGAAACCCTCAAAGAGTACTAGGTTTGAAGGTTTTTTCAAGTGCAAGTTATGCAAGAGATGCACGAAAGCCTTTGGGCTGGTCATAAAGGTTTTGTTGCTACATATGAAAAGATTAGAGAAAGCTATTGGTGGCCGAGGATGTATGTAACTTTTAAAGAATTTGTAAGCACTTGTAGTACGTGCCAATTACATTCCTCTGTCAAGCATAGAGATCCCTTTCACCCGACCTATCCACCTTGTATCCATTACAAGTGGGTAGTAGACCTTGTGACCATGCCTAAAAGCAATGATGGCATGAGATATATCGTTCTTGCGCGAGAGGATTTGACAAATCCTGTCGAGGGTAGAGCGCTTCATTCCAAGACTACTTATAATGTATGCGTATTCCTTTTAGAAGAAGTATTATCCAGATTTGGATATATAGAAAAAGTAGTAGCGGATAGAGGTGAGTTAGATGCGAGAGAGGCGAGAGAATTCTTTGCACAACATGGGATTCAATTGTCTCTTACCACTGCCTATAACCCAGAAGAAAATGGTAAAATAGAACGAGGGCATCCTTCCATAGTGAAGGCTATTTCTAAAGCTTGCCACGGAGATATTAGTCAATGGCCAAAATATCTTTCATTTGCTCTTTGGGCTGATCGCATGACGTACACGAGAACAACTGGTTTTATGCCAGCTGAACTCATGTATTGTCAGAAACCATTATTTCCCATTCATACTCAGATAATTAATTGGATAAATTTAGGTTGGAAAGATAACATTTCAAGAGAGGACTTATTAGCATTTAGAATTAAGCAATTAAAACAAGGAAATGAAAATATTAAAGAAGCAATAAATAAAAAATAAAAACATCTAGATTGAAAAATAAATTATATTTTGATAAGAAACATAGACTAAGACCGCAACCAATAGAAAGTGGTGACTGGGTGCTTGTATATGATAGTACATTTGATACTCAATACGATGCACGTCGGAAACTAACTAAACGTTGGTTCGGACCTTACGTCGTTGTTTCAGTTTATGAAACAGGTACATATAAATTACGTGAATTTGATGGTTCTATGTTAAGGAATTTGATTGCAAGGAAAAGAATAAAACTATTTCGAAGAAGAGAAAGCAATAAATTTGAATTGGACGAAGACTTCTTGGAGGACGACGATGAAGAAGAATAAAAATGATCAGGTGAAAGAGTTCTAAACTTTACTTATTTATTAGCTTGTTAATATGATTTTTTATTGATGCATTTCATGAGTAGATATATACATCCTTCTGATAGGAAAGAAAGATTTTTAAAATTATGAAACAATGAGTTTAAAACTGAAGTAGGGATGTGTATGAAGAGAAGACAAGAATTAGAGACCCTATGGCTTTCATAAGGATAGGAGAGGGAACACTTGACTTGCGATTCCTAGTAGAAGTAAGTTTATTTTATATAGGTAGACTTCCTTAACTTCCAAACCATTTAGCTAAAGAGATCCTAGTTCCCACTTTAGCATTCCTCTAGAACCTCTGCTCTGATTAGGGGTTAAGCCTTTCCTCTTAAACAAAAAAGTTGCGAAGAAAAATTAAGAAAAGAGAAAATTGAGAACATCAAGCAGTATATTAATGGCTACTGCAAGATGAGAAAAAGAAAAAGAAAGAAAAGAAAAGACAAGAAAAAAGTTATCATGATTCAGTTGCGGTCTCGAAACCACTTTTGAAATTCTATACGGGCAATATGAGGCGGATTTATGCTATAGAGGAATTAGTTAGATGCATCTTTTGGCGAGTGACTAGGGAATCAGGGATAGACCATTTATATAAAATATTTATTACTTTTGAACGGGTTAATAGAAGAGCAAGTACCACAACTGTCTGCTTGATTTCTATGGGACTTTCTAAAACTTGTTTGCAATTTCATGCATTGAACGAAAACGTTTATGATTCAGTTTGCATAATTTTAAAAAGTTTTTTTTGACTATCAGAAGATGTACTTACCTTTAGGAGCATATTTCATATAAATTTGAAAATAGTTCAAGAAATATTTTTCAAAAGATTTTGATACTGCTTTCCTATTGATCTGCACGTTGGCCCATCGGGGGCGATGTGCAGGTTTGGTGGGGGCAGATGTCGGAAGGACTTCCTCACTTGAATTGTCGTATAGAAAAATAAAAATATTTTGATTGAAAGTCAATCAGTTAATGCCTCTCTCTCATATATTTTTAATGCATTGGTTTAAAATGACTAATGCTTTTCTTGGGAACCTGCAGGAAAAAGAAGAAATTTTATGCAGAATGAAAGCATAATTGATTCTTACTCTTATTCTTCATTTTATTTTTTTATCATGTATATGTGCATTCATAAATGTTCATTTGTATGAACTTATGTTTTTAATGTTGTGTAGCGATGTTTATGAGAATATATAGACTTATGTATGTGTTCATATGCCTATGAATATATATATGGAGTTCTATGACGTATGGGAATTCAACTAAACCTAAGATTTATTTGGCTTTTCTTATGTAAGCATATATGTGTATATATGTTGATATGATTGAAGATGTGCCTATGTGATTAGATTTATAAGGTTTAATAAATGTGCACCATATGATTAAACCCATGTTATGTAAGCTTTAAATGTGCATCTTCATGTACATTTACCCTAATGAGCTTATAGATGATTCAAGAACATTAGAAATTATATAGATTAATATATATATATATATATATATACATATATATATATATATATATATATATATATATATATATATATATATATATATATATATATATATATATATATATATATATATATATATATATATATATATATATGTATGTAGTATATATACGTTTATTATATATAAGTAAATAGATAAATATTTATTATTAAAATAAATATACATGTAAAAGATTAATTAATATATCTTCGATTTATATAAAGTGATTTGGTTTAATAAATAATGAAAATAAATTTTAACAATAAATTAATTTTAAGGTCTGTAGGTGATTATTAATAAATAAATAATGATTTTTTATAGAAATAAGTTATGTGTATTAGTTAACTAAGTGAACGTGTTAGTTAGAAGTTAGTTTGCATGAAAATTAAACTAGTTAAACTAGTTAGTTATCTAGTTAGACTATCTAGTTAACTAATAGTAACTTCTAAATTAACATGCACACGTAGTTTCTTTTAGCTTCTATACATATAAGATTGTTTTTTTAGTCGGATCTAATGTCTTCTTACAGGTACGAATTCTGCGCTTGAGTTGTGAGAGAGAGAGAGAGAGTGAGAGAGAGAAGCATGGCATTCCAGGATTGATAGAGAGTCATACGATCGCTAGATATATAGAGATTCGGGGCCTTTTTTGGCTTGTGCATCTACAGATGAGAGAGATGAAGTCATTGGTGGTGAACGATCTGTGTGATCTGCTGTCTGCAAGATAGTGGAAGAGAGGGAGAGATGGCATGCCACAGCTCTTTGCTTGCAGTTCGTTATGCTAAGCTTGCTACGTTGTTCTCTACCTTTACCCTCTGCTTGAAAGATTCATCGCTGTAGTAGATGTGCACAAGAACTAAGATCACGTGGCTCTCTCTCGTTCCTTTTCTGTTCCTAAAATTAGAGAGATGGACGGTTTGGAATGCAACAAAACCAGAGACTGTCGGTGGCTGGTGCATATCAGAGAGAGAGAGAGAGAGTGAGAGAGAGAGAAGCATGGCATTGCAGGATTGATAGAGAGTCATACGATCACTAGATATACAGAGATTCGGGGCCTTTTTTGGCTTGCACATCTACAGATGAGAGAGAGGAAGTCATTGGTGGTGAACGATCTGTGTGATCTGCTGTCTGCAAGATAGTGGAAGAGAGGGAGAGATGGCATGCCACAGCTCTTTGCTTGCAGTTCGTTATGCTAAGCTTGCTACGTTGTTCTCTACCTTTACCCTCTGCTTGAAAGATTCATCGCTGCAGCAGATGTGCACAAGGACTAAGATCACAAGGCTCTCTCTCGTTCCTTTTCTGTTCCTAAAATTAGAGAGATGGACGGTTTGGAATGCAACAGAACCAGAGACTGTCGGTGGCTGGTGCATATCAGAGAGAGAGAGAGAGTGAGAGAGAGAAGCATGGCATTGCAAGATTGATAGAGAGTCATACGATTGCTAGATATACAGAGATTCGGGGCCTTTTTTGGCTTGCGCATCTACATATGAGAGAGAGGAAGTCATTGGTGGTGAACGATCTGTGTGATATGCTGTCTGCAAGATAGTGGAAGAGAGGGAGAGATGGCATGCCACAGCTCTTTGCTTGTAGTTCGTTATGCTAAGCTTGCTATGTTGTTCTCTACCTTTACCCTCTGCTTGAAAGTTCATCGCTGCAACAGATGTGCACAAGGACTAAGATCACGTGGCTCTCTCTCGTTCCTTTTCTGTTCCTAAAATTAGAGAGATGGACAGTTTGGAATGCAACAGAACCAGAGACTGTCGATGGCTGGTGCATATCAGAGAGAGAGAGAGATGCTGCTTTGCATATTAGTTTTCTTCCATGGACATGTCTACAGGGCGCCTAGGCATGGCTTGATGTATATGCGGTTTTACTATTCTATGTGCAAGCTTATCACCCTGTTTGATCGGGTCCAATGCGCAGTAGATGCGTTCTGAAATAAACGTATGCAAAGTACGCATTTGGAATGATTTTCCTTTTGAAATTCGCAGTGGATCAACCATGGGGGAGGTATACTCAATCCATAGGAGTTATACTCAATGGCAGAGAGAGATGCGAGCAGCAGTGCTGTTAGTTGTTGTGCCGCGCAGAGAGAGGATCACTCGCACAAACAGAGGTGGAGGCACATAAGTGGCGTGTGCTGTAGCCAGGAGAGAGAGAGAGAGAGAGAGAGAGAGAGAGAGAAAGAGAGAGAGAGAGAGAGAGAGAGAGGCATAGGATTTTTGGAACGCATGTTTAAGAAACGCGACAGTAATACTGTGCTGCATTCTGTTTCAGACCCCCCTGACACTTCTGGATATCAGTTGAACAGATCATATGGATCAAAGTGCCAGAATATGGGGCAAAAACTGGAAAGGCTGAGGCCAAAAGAAAACTTTTGATAGAGTTTGTAGGCATAGCCTCAATTTTGGATTCCGAACGGTGGTTTGACTACATCACAAGTTCCGCTATGAATATTTTATTACCTGCTATTTTCCTTGTCCTCTCTGAAAATTCTGATTATTTGCTCTGCAAGTCATCATTATATTCACTTAAGACAAACTTGGGTGAAAGTCTAGACTTTGAAGGCATCGATGGCAAACTATGCTTCGGCATAGATTCGTTATCCATCAACAATGAGCATGGAGAGAGAGAGAGAGTAGACTACTATTTTGTTATGCATGATTAGGAATAAATGGATACATGCATGTGTGCATGTGATGTTAATATGTATATGTATAGTATGTGAGTATGTATGCATGTATATTTATGAATGCATGAGTATGCATGTGTGACTATGCATGTGCATGAGTAAGTACATATTCATGTATGTTATGTATGTGCATGTGCATTTATGTAAGTGGACATGTATGCATGTGTAATGTTCATATGTATGCATGAGTTTAGGAATGATTGTATGCATGTGTATACATGCATGAATGAATACATAAGTTGTGAAGTGAAATGCATGTGTATGCATGTGTAGCATGCATATGTTTGCATAAGTATATGATGATATGCATGTATGCATGAGAAATGTTGAAGTGTTGTATGATGTATGTTTGCATGTAAACAAAAGTGTGTTTGCATATATGTAAGTAGATGTTTTACATATGCATGTATGTTAGGAGTATATGCATGCATGAGTGATAAAGCATGAGTTGTATGTGAGTGCATGTGCATATTAGAATTAATGCATATGCATATGAATGTAAGAAGAAGTATATGTGTGCATGAGTTAAATAGGTGTGTTTACTTATGCATTAAAAACATAATTAGATTAATGAGTGTTTTATGCTAATTAAAACCATACTTATGATTTTCCTAATGTCTTCTTACAGATCATTGAAGAGATTACAAAGGAGCATACGAGAACACAAGCATACGAGATTTCAAGATCACAAAATTATCATATTTGAAAATTGTTTATTAAGTTGTATAGGATTATCTATTAAGAGAATTGTATTAGCACTTAAGATTAGCTTTTGTATCGGCTTAAATCCTAAAGATTTCTAGCACTTCCACTTTTTGATATAATTAAGATTTGTAATAACTTGAATTTGAAATTCTCCATACTGTTTCTCTGAAAATTAATTGAGATCTTTACTTTTTATTTTCACGTTTAAAGAGATAGGATCTACAAGTAGTTCTAAACTAGTATCTACAAACGATTCTGATATTAAGAATCAAGAATTAGAAAACTTAATAATAGGAACATTACTTCCGTCTTCAATTGATAGTTCAAATAATAACGAAAATATAGAAGTTGAAATTATTAAAGATAAAGTAGTTAACGAAACTTTACACACGTTAGATTACGATCGTCTTCTTTCTAGAATTTTACCTTTAATTACCATAGTTTTGCCAGAACCGGAGGACAAGAAAGACTTTTTCCCACAACCTAACTCAAATCAAATTGAGAATGAAGAAGTTGACTTTGTTAAAGATAAAATTACAAACGAGAACTTAGTTATGTCTTATCAATTAGAAGCTATAGAACATTATAGAAACGCTCGTCCTTACGGTCCTTAGTCTAAATAATTAGTTCTTAATTTGCACTCCCATATATTAGAAACATATAGGTTTTTACAACACCTAAACTGAAAAATCCACAGAAGGCCCTAGGCATACTTAGAAGCACCTTGTGTGCAGTCACATGGTTAGGTTAGCGTGATTCTTGTAGATGAACGTCAGCCTCCCTTCACACCCCTCTACTACATCGCGCGATGGCAAAAGATAGATAAGCACTCATTATAATAAAGCACATTTTTGTAAACACATGCTTTTCTAAGCATTGCCCTCATGTATCTTCTATTCAAGATGTAATAAAAAATACCTATAAATACACATGCTTTGATAGACTTGTCCATCAGAGTATGTGGAGGGAGATTATACCCAATCTGGTGTCGATTCTCTTGTCTCTTTCTATTCTCCGAGTACTTTTGTTTGTGTACTATCCTCTGTGTACATGCATCTGTGGGATCCAATCAACAATGTCGTGGGCTGTATAAGATCATAGATTATGCAAAATTTGTCAATGATTTAGCATGTGCAGTTCAAGATTCTTAAGCTATGTTAGATGCAAAGCTTTGGCATGCATGCTTTGGTCATCTATGTTTTGGTAGTTAGCTACACCTTTAGAAATCCGACATGGTGTCCTCCCTTCCCAAACTTGAGGCATCTGGTAAACATGTTTGTGAATGCTCTATTGTGGGCAAAATGTAGTGTTCCTCCTTCCCAAAAGATGGTTCAGTACAAGATACTCAAAAATTGCAACTTGTTCATAGTGATCTTTGTGGTCCTATGCAAACACCTTATTTTGGGAACTAACTTTGCTTCCTGACTTTCATGGATGATTTTTCCAGGCATTCATGGGTATATCCATTGAAAGCAAAGTCTAAAGTGTTCATGTGCTTCAAACAATTTTTGGCTGAAAATCTGTTAGCATGTAAAGTGGGTACCCTCTAATTGAGGGGGTATATGTCTTCTGATTTTAATGCATTTGTAGATGAAGATGGGATAAAACATCTATGTACAATGTCCTATGGACTTCCAAAAAGGACGAGCATGTCACTCATGGAGATGGCGAGGAGTATGGTCAAGACTCAAGACTTACCACATGGTTTCTGGCTTGAGGCTATTATGTGTGTAGTATATGTACTTAATATGTGTCCAACTAAAGCACTCCATATGGCTTGGCATGGTCGCAAGCCATCTGTTGCTCACCTATGTGTCTTTGGTTCTCTGGCATATGCATTAGTGCATGAACAACAACGCAAGAAATTGGATGATAAAGTAGTGAAATGTATTTTTCTTGGCTACAGTTCTAAAAGCAAATGCTATCCTCTATATCATCCATAGACTAAATGCATTTTGGTTAGTAGTGATGTTGTTTTTGTGGAAGATGCAATCCAACCATTCCTTCCATGTACTAAGGAGACATCAGTTAGCTCCAAAGATGTGTATGACACTTTGATGCCTCTTTTTATAGTTGGATAGTCTAGTGCTGGTCCAAATGAGGCAATTTCTTAGCCTTTGTAGGTTCCACATGATGATGCAAATCATTCTATTTCTGCGGAATATTTACATGATGCACTTATTGATGAGAGGTTTGATATAGAGGAGAAAGAAACTATGCCTAAATGGCTGGTGTAGACTTTGCGAGATAGCAAATTAGATGCACCTCTATCATATCATACTCGTTCACACTTTCATAGTGCTTCCTTTGCATCATATTGCTATGCTTTGTTTGCCTCTCATCTTTGTGATGAGAATGAGCCTCTTTTGTTTCATGAAGCATGAAATTCATATAATTGGATGACTACTATGGAATTAGAATATGATGCTATTATGAGAAATGGTACCTAGTCTTTATGTGACTTGCCTCCTGGCAAGAAGACCATTGGCAATAAGTGGGTATACAAGCAGTAACATAAGCCTGATGGAGAAATTGACAAGTATACGGCTATGCTTGTTGCAAAAAGTTATTCTCAAGAAAAAGGCATCGATTTTGATGAGACCTTTCCTCCAACATGCCGAATGACTAATGTTCCTAGCATTTGTGCACTTGCAACTCATCATGGTTAGAATATATATCAGTTGGACATTCAAGCTGCATTTCTAAATGGTGACTTGCATGAAGAACTGTATGTTTCTCATCCTCATGTTTTTGTGCAAAGAGGGCATGATAACAAAGTGTGCAAGTTGAAAAAGGCACTATATGGTTTTTAGCAAGCACCATGTGGTTGGTATGAAAATATACATGCCTACTTGATTGCATATGGTTTTTACAACAATCCAACTAAGATCACCATATATGTTACACATGCAAATGATGTGCTTTTGATTATTGTTGTCAACATGCTGCTCATCAGTCCTAATGAGAAGCATATTGTTGATTCATGGATAATTAGCAAGCCTCATTTGAGATGTAAGATTTGCATCATTATTTTTCCTTCCTCATCACGATGTTTGCATGTGTCAGTGCTTCTCAAACTTCAACAATCGATATCAGAGTGTGTGGTTGCTTGGTGAGGTGCATATATGTGGGGATGTGTGTGTGCACGTACATCGGTTAACTATGTACATCAACATAGCCGTCAAAGAGCCCACTAGAAAATTTTGGAATAGATGGCCATGGGAAACCTTTTGATTGTAACAAATCAATGATTTATCTTTGCCTTTCAGTATTTCTAGTAGATTATCTCGATTTTCATTTGAGTGGTTCACAAGTGTGGCTCGAGCCTCCCCTTGCCACCTTTGTAACTAGGAAGCATAGTCACCCAATCATTTAGCTTCATAGAAAGAGGTTTCCATAAAGAATCTTGTCTTCTATTGTAAACCTCACATGAGGTTACACGAGTGGAAGGATGATGAAAAGTAGAAGCAATTCAAACACTCATAGAAATAGTAGAGAATTCTCAAAATGGGAAATTGAGATTCACAAACTTTGCGAGTATTTATGGACAAAAAAACTTTGTACATGTGGAAGCGAAATGCAGTCTTTTGATTTGATGTATCAACTGTGACCAAAACATCATTCAATTTTGTGAACCCAAAAATATTTCGTATTTTCAAAAATCATTCCATCACTTTAGCAATGCTTTAAAGCATATTTTCTTAGAAAAGCATTTCTTCATACGATTAAAAGAGACATGAATGTTATATTCTTGTACGCACGAAAAGACCCTATTATTCAATTTTCTAAATCCTTCATAAGCAAACGTCCCTTTTTAGGGCATTTTTTGCTCAAATGCTATGGTCAATTCTAGTTGTGAGGTTGAGCATAAGGAATATTTCAGAGCTATTGTTGAGTGTGTCTAGCTCATATGCCCTATGGCTGATTCGGGTGTTGGTAAGTATTTTGCCACCACCATCTTCACTAACAATCAGAGCACATTGGAAGTTGGGAGGAACCGTGTGTTCCATGCTCCCACTAAGCACATTGAGGGGCACTATCATTATGTCAGGGAGAGGTTCTCTGTTGGAGAGATCAGTGGAGAACTTTGCAGACCTTTTCACAAGGGCTTCACCTAGGGGGAAGATTGAATCTTTTCGCAAAGCTTTGGGCTTACTTCTCTTTGTGGATTGATTCCACATAGCTTGGCACTTCCTTATACATGAGTGTAGCTCCTTATTCACCGAATCACTTCTAGGGGGGATTTGTTGTTTTTTTTGGTAGTGATGTGTGTGAACACTCTAATGCCACCACGACATTTTTTTCCCTCCTTAGGAGGTTTTTCCCCCTCAACTTGTATATATGCCTATAACCCTAACCGGTTACTTATCTTTGTACATTATCTTGGTAATACATTCAATACTGTGTGTTGTGCTCCCAGATTCTTCTTCTTCCTAGTGTTGTTCGCATGCTTCCGCACATCTCAAACTCCAAAATAGTTGACATACACCCTTAACAAGATGAGTGATTATAGACTTGAGAATGAAGACAAGCTTGAGGGAATGTCTAACTATGCAATGTGGAGTTTTATGATGATGGATCTATTAGTATCATAGGACTTATGTATTGTCAAACGCACTTATCCAAGGCCAAGACACATTGGAGAAGATGTTGCCTCATCATCTAGAACACCTGCTATTCATATTTCTGCTCGAGAGGAGGTCAGTAAAGAAGAAGAAGAAGAAGAAAAAGAAGGAAGTACTTCATCATCAAGAGTTTGTACTACTACCAAATTACTTCTTACAGAAGAGCAATATAGATGGGATTGAAGGGATGCATAAGCACTTTCATATATTGCTAGGGGAGTCAAGAGTCATATTATACCCCAAATCAGCTCATGTAGAACCTCTCACCAAGCTTGGTTGGAGTTAGAGAATCTATTTCATGAGATTCTCTACCCATCGGCTTGTATGCAGGCCCTAGACCTAGTGTGCTACGTATGGTTGTACATTCCACAACCGGTAATACTTCTTCCTCATCACGATGTTTGCATCCCTGCTTTTTCTTCTTTTTCTCTACATCTCTGCTCTTCTTTGCTCAGCAACAACTTTCCGTTGTGGATTGATTCCACATAGCTTGGCGCTTCCTCATACATGAGTGCTAGCTCCTTGTTCATCGCCTCACTTCTAGGGGGATTTGTTGTACATTCCACAACCGGTAATACTTCTTCCTCATCACGATGTTTGTGTGCGTCCGTGCTCCTCAAACCCCAGCAATCAGTATCAGAGTGCATGGCTGCTGGTTGAGGTGCATATATGTGGGGATGTGTGTGTGCACGTACATCGGTTAACTATGTAGGTCGATATAGCCATCAGAGAGCCCACTAGAAAAATTAGGAATGAATGGCGAGAAATTAGGAAGAGAAATTGACAACTCCTCTACTCACTTCAATGCTAAGAGCTTTCACCATCACACGAATGCCTTAGTGTGATTTGACACTCCCCGGCAACGGCACCAAAAAACATGTGTACCTAAGTATCAACTTAGGGACTTGAGGAGAAAAAGACTATACCTCAATCCCGTACAAGTGCACATAGTGGGGATTCATGCTTTAATTATCAATCCAAGAAGTATCATAACCTAGCCAAGTGTATGAGGACATGCATTCAAATGACGGTCATGCAAATGTGAACTAACAAAGGTGCAAACAAGTGTAAACTATCACACTCAAAGCTTTCATGGTCGGCTATGGTGTCGCGATACCTAGAGCAACAGCCAATAGTAAATGGAGCTTTTCTCTCAGCTCCGAACTCTGAATATGACAAACAGCGGGTTCATTTCGAAGCTCTCAAGAAGATGCATCCAATGCTAGTATCTTCATTGGATTCTAATGTTCGTGCTTCAATTCATGAGCAAAATATTGAGCCATGGGAATGACCTACCTAGGCTTCAACACCTCCTCCACTTCACACACACATTACCAACAGCAAACAAGCACTACCATGGATAGACAACACTTCAAAGCACTCTTTTCAACCACATACATGCATGCAAGCTCACAAGGAAGAAGATACAGAGAGGAGAAGACACAAATTCAAAATTCTGTGCTCTTGATTCTCACAATGGCCAAAAAGTCTTTACAAAGAGTCACAAAATGACTTATATACATGTGCCCTAAAAATGGTCCTTTCATACAATAGACCGGCACTTTATTGACTAAAAGACTAATTCCCTACTAGTTTACAAGGGTAATGATACAGATATCTATGGTTATGCATCTAGAGGACTCCTCTAGTGCATTCACATTGGAAAATATATTATAAAGGGGCTATGTTACAAAAATAAAGTGTCCAAATCCGAAAAATTTTGGGGCCCTTGTTTTTCTCTCCATATTTTCTTAGAAAATCATTTCTTCATACGATTAAAAGGGACACGAATGTTATATTATTGTACACATGAAAAGACCCTATTTGTCAATTTTCTTAATCCTTCATTAGCAAACGGCCCTTTTTGTGAAGAGAGATGGTGGATGCAATCCAAAGATGAGTAGGTGCTGCTACAACCAGCTTCACACCAGCCAACTGAGACTTCAGAGTTGATTAGTAGACCCTTTAAGCTTCCTAAATCCACCAAAATATCAGCCAAGTACTTTGGAACATGTATCCCAAAAGTTTAAGTCAAGATAGACTAGTTGCGAAATGACTAGCTCCCAAAACTTGCTATTTTTGGGCATACACCTGCTAGAAAAAATGAACAGTGCTCTCAACCTGGTAGGAATTAGAAAAACTCCTTTTGGGCATAGCAAATAGACTTAGCAAGCTTCCCAATCCAGGTTAAAACACTTCAAATGATGGACTGAGCACTGAGAACAAGATTTATCAATTTCTGGAACATGCCCACCATTCTCGGGGCTCTGCAGAGATAGACCAGTGAGCAGTAAATTGCAGATATCTTCAAAACTATTAATTCAATGACCTTGAAAATTTATAGGTACAAATTAGACAGTATGAGCTATCCAATGCAAGTTAAATCACTGAAAAAAGTTCAGTAGAACTCGAGATAGGACCTCTTGAAGTTACTGCTCTGAGTGAGTATAACAGAGAACAAAACAGAGAGGTAGATGATAATAAATGTATAGATTCACATATGATTACAACCACATTGGCAATGTATCTTTGCACAATGGGAGTAGAATGATAGAGCTATGGGGTAAGCTCTTCAATCTCTACAAAATGACATGAAGTGGTCACGTACAAGGCTTGCTAATCGCCTCTTCCTTCTTGCTCCTTTTATAGCTATTCTTGGAGGGAGTTTTGAATTCGAATTCGAATGGCTCCACCTAAAAGTGATCCCCAAAGTTAGGAGAGATTCCCTCAGCTCAAAAGTTCGTGATTTTGGTAGTTATAGCCACGAATTTGCTTTTACATCATGCATGAGGTAAGCCATCCTTTTCCTTTTTTTTTTTTTAAATACAAGAGATAAAAATGAACTCTTTTACAAGAGGTGTTCACATGACTACTCATGTGACTTACAAATGAGGATGATATCAAATATATCAAGCATGTAGGCTTGGGTAAAATGCACCAACACTTTTTAGGGTATTTTTTGCCCTAATGCTATGGTCAATTCTAGTTGTGAGGCTGAGTATAGGGAAAATTTCAGAGCTATTGTTGAGTGTGTCTAGCTCATATGCCTTATGGCTGATTTGGGTGTTGGTAAGTCTTTTGCCACCACCATCTTCACTAACAGTGAGAGCGCATTGGAAGTTGGGAGGAACCGTGTGCTCCATGCTCCCACTAAGCACATTGAGGTGCACTATCATTATGTCAGGGAGAGGTTTTCTGTTGGAGAGATCAGTGGAGAACATTGCAGACCTTTTCACAAAGGCTTCACCTAGGGGGAAGTTTGAATCTTTTTGCAAAGCTTTGGGCTTACTTCTCTTAGTGGATTGATTCCACATAGCTTGGCACTTCCTTATACATGAGTGCTAGCTCCTTATTCACCGCATCACTTCTAGGGGGGATTTGTTGTCTTTCTGGTAGTGATGTGTGTGAACACTCTAGCGCCACCAAGGCACTTTTTTCCCTCCTTAGGAGGTTTTTCCCCCTCGACTTGTATATATGCCTATAACCCTAACCGGTTACTTATCTTTGTACATTATCTTGGTAATACATTCAATACTATGTGTTGTCCTCCAAGATTCTTCTTCTTCCTTGTGTTGTTCGCATGCTTCCGCACATCTCAAGCTCCAAAATAGTTGGCATACACCCTTAACAAGATGAGTGATTATAGACTTGAGAATGAAGACAAGATTGAGGGAATGTGTGACTATCCAATGTGGAGTTTTATGATGATGGATCTATTAGTATCAAAGGACTTATGAAATATTGTCTAAGGCACTTATCCAAGGCCAAGACAAGTCGGAGAAGATGTTGCTTCATCATCTAGAACACCTGCTATTCGTATTTCTGCTCGACAGGAGGTTAGTGAAGATGAAGAAGAAGGAAGTACTTCATCATCAGGAGTTCGTACTACTACTACCAAATTACTTCTTACAGAAGAGCAATATAGATGGGATTGAAGGGATGCACAAGAACTTTCATAAATTGCTATGGGAGTCAAGAGTCAAGAGTCAAGAATATGTTTCATAAGGTTCTCTACCCATCGGCTTGTATGTATGAGGTTCTCTACCTATGGAAACATGTTTTCGGTTGAGTGTTCACACACATCACTACCTAAATATATCAATACTTCCCTTTGTGGACTGATTCCACATAGCTCGGCACTTCCTCATACATGAGTGCTAGCTCCTTGCTCACGGCATCACTTCTAGGGGGGATTTGTTGTACATTCCACGACCGGTAATACCTCTTCCTCATCACGATGTTTGTGTGCGTCCGTGCTCCTCAAACTCCAGCGATCGGTATCAGAGTGCATGGTTGCTCGGTGAGGTGCATATATGTGGGGATGTGTGTGTGCATGTACATGGATATAGCCATGAGAGAGCCCACTGGAAAAATTAGGAAACCTTTTGATTGTAACAAATCAATGATCTGTCTTTGCGTTGGAGTATGTGGGGTAGACTATCTCGATTTTCATTTGAGTGGTTCACAAGTGTGGCTCGCCCTTGTAGTTGTGGAAAGCCTAGAAGTTGTTTGTGGAGTGTATCACTCGCACTCTTTGGAGAGAGACAATAATCCCGAAAAGCTATAGATGTGAACGTTTTGGACACACAAAAGTGCATGTTGGAGGTCGATTTCGTTGGGGCTGAGTCTTATTTATTGTTCAGCCATCTTTTTTTTCCTATGAGGAGACGTGTGAATGTTAGCATGCGCTAATGTTTACGTCCTTGAAGTCCTTGTATTTTGTGATAGACATGCTACAATCTCAACTCACGTGCTCTCCTTGCCTCTAGCCTAGACTTGCAAGCTCCCATATGTAACTGGGAGCTTGCAGAATACATAGCCATGACTTGACTTGCAGAATACATATGGGAGATTCCCTCTAGCCTAGACTTGCAAGCTCCCTCGATTCCAATGCTCTTTTAGTGTACTTGGTTGTGATTTTTAGAGTTGGAGAATCATAGATCCAGGTCCCCGCTCTACAACATGGGTAATATTTTCCGGTTCTTGATCTAGAATTCATGTTTTGGCTCCAATATGTTAACGTTGAAGTGACTCCCTTCTCGAATGTATGGAGTGAGTTGAGATGTATATCCTAGAGGTGTAGGATGAGCTTTGTGCATTGATGTGGTGGTGGTTTCTTTTTGGTATTGGTGTAGAATGCAAAAAGCCAAGATGCACTAGGGGTTGCTAGTGAGTGTGTGGAGTACCTAATCATGAAGCGTAGGCTTTTTCACATTTTTGCACGGGGCGCACACACACACACACACACGAAAGAGGGAGTATATGAGCATGCAAACATATCTTGAAGCCTAGCTTAGGTTCAAAATACAACTCAAATCTGTGCCCAAGGATGCATATTGTCAAGAAAAGGATCCATGATGGTAAAATACAAGGATCTTGCCAGTACAGTTGGAGATGCATAATCAGAACTGGTTAGTTTGCAAGTGACGACAAAGTGTTAAATCCAAGGCCTGGTAGGTTTGATGAGAGAATAGTTAGGAAGCGCTTTCGGAAGAAATATCCCCAAACGCTTGGGGTTGTACTTATTTTGAGGGGTACAGTCACGACGAAGTTGACTCCACGCGTCCACAGGAGGAGGGTTTGGTTTTGAATGGGTGACGTGTCAAAGACAAATTTTTATCGTGCCACACACCCACCCATAGTGCATGTAGACAAGTTAAAAGCTGGAAAATTTGATTTAGTTCGCTATGTATTGCCTGTGGCCCTCTGCCATCGCATGTCGTTGTAGTATAGTGGTGAGTATCCCCGCCTGTCACGCGGGAGACCCGGGTTCGATCCCCGGCAACGGCGTTTTCTCCCTGACAGGGGCCCATTGATTTTGTGAAAATAATTGTAGCATGGCAAGTCTCCCCCTCATAGAATTCTTTTATACTATCTCAATCAATCAAGTATTGCCTTCAGTGTCGTGGAAAACGTGTCTCTAGCTTTGCCAATGCATGTTATTATTATAGAAACGTGAAACCACTAATAATATACATCTCCTTTCTCAAATACTTCCAGCCCACTCACTCTCTCCTCTCCATGAGTGGTGCTAAAAGCGGCTTCTTGCGGCAGCTACTTTCCACACACATATTCAGCACACTCACTTCATCATCGCTTCGTGGAGAACACTTCCCAATTACTTACACGACCCACAAGCTTCGTGTATGCGCTCCTTCATTCTTGCTTTGCTTTGCTAACACCTTTGTTGGGCAAGTCCAAATGCCTCGGCATTCGAAGAGTTTGTTTCTGTCATTTCTTGTAGGAGGATGAATCGGAGACCAAAACCAGCAGCTTCATTATGCAAGTGCCTTAATTTTTGATTGATTATGCAAGTTACACCATTAGCACCACCAACCACTACATACAAGCTTTCATGCGAGCGACTATGGAGATGCACATGCACATGTCTTGACTAGTTTTCCTATTGAGTGCGCACATGCAAAACAAGATCTTCTTCTTCCTAGTGAAATGACACTCAAACCTGTTTATTAATGTTGTTTCGTAAGAGAATGTATTGAGTTCATATTATATTTACAAGGTGTTAAGAAATCTCGTCATTTGAGATCATAGTAGGAGGCCAATAATCATAGAGGTCTAGTACTTTTCGGTATCTAGAAAGAGGGCTTCTCTGTGTAAAATAAGCACACTTCTTGATTGGCCTCAATGGCTAGTCCAACTCACACAAAGGAGAGACATGCATGGGCACACACACACCTCACTCTCTCACACTCACAAGACAAGATATGAAAATGTACAAAGCCTATGACTAAAAGAGAGTATTCTTCCATTATAAATATATAAAGACATGGGCTCCATACATATTCTCCCCATGTCTCATAACTCTCTTCCTTTAGTACAATCTAACTCTAGAGCCTGTTTTTCCTAGTCTCCATCATCTTTAGTGCCGATAGGGTCAACTATCTTGATATAGGTAATAAGGAAACCCTAATGCACTCAGCTTTTTGAGTCATGTCGAGAATAATCTTGTAACTCTTGCTTTTAACTCACTTTTCTCTCATCTCCATCTTCATAATGAGCCTCCATCGTGTGCATCAGGTGGCCCGAACCATGCCCACCTCACGAGAGTGATTCGACACATGGCTTCTGCATGTTTCCTCCTCTTATCTGCACATCCTTTGTGATTTCTTCTCTCACGCACTTTTGTGGTGGAGTTATGTCTATGTTGGGTCACTATTTGGATTGACGTTTAGAGGCTTCATCCAAGCCACTTGATATCATTAAATGTCATAGATGCTTGATCCAAACCACTTGATCTACATCCCATTCCTCATAATAGTTGTTATTACAGTGTCAGAATAGTTCAATATTCTCAAAGTACAACACTTCGTGAAGCAAGCGTCATACGAATCCCGCAAATGGCAACAACGCAAATTCTAGATATTTTTAGCAAAAAGCACTATTTTTTATGATAACAGAATCTCTATGCCAAGACTTCATGAGATTATCATAAGTTTTTTGTGTTTATTGAAATCTTTTCGTGGTGGTTGATCGCACAGGGTACATTCAAACCTATTTAAGAACGTCTATGGGCTCATTGTGCATTCTCAACTCAAGGTCTAACAAGCTAAGGAGGAATTCTTCGAGGTGCTCTACATATTTCCATGCATTCATTATTATCATGTGAATTTCCACGTATTCAGACGAAAAAATAGTGGTCAAAAGTATATCAAAAGTAGTGGTTCACACAAAAGTAGTGATTATCCAAAAATAGCACACAAAAGTAGTGGTCATCTAAAAGTAGTGGCTATCTTTTGCAGAAAAAGTAGTGGTCATCTTTGCTCCATGTGTTTATATATAAATGTTATCTCTATAATTGATCTTTCGTGGATCAACATAGGTTTTGGGAAAATCTTCATTCTCGTCTCAGTGTCTTCCAACTGAATTGAGAAAAAAATTGTCTTCCTTCCTTGAGCTGTTAGCACATGGAAACCTACCAGGCCCCCTCTAGCTGCAAGACTCGTGCAACCGTTTGATGCAAGATCATGATTGCCTCGATGAAAGTAGCTCAATTCATGCTAGTAGGTGACATCACGAATTCTTTAATCTATAGAATCAGAAGCTAGGCTCTATTCTTTGAGTTGTAATCATGTCAGAGGTAGATCTTAATCACTTCATGGCTACCTTACAACACATACAGGAGGAAAACATGCGACTTCGGGAATCATTAAACATGATCCAAAATTCCTCCCTCGTCATAGAACGTCCTCAACAAGCTATGGAATCTAAAGTTTGTCTCCCAGAGAAATTTGATGGAACTGGCTCCAAGTTTAGAGGTTTCATCAATCAAGTCAAGTAGATTCTTAAGCTTCACTCACGACGATATCCTACTCCTTTTAGTCAAGTTGGGCTTATTAGAAATCTTTTAACAAAAGCGGCACAAACATGGTTTGCTCCACTGGTGGAAAAATCATCACCTCTTCTTGAAGATTACGACACTTTTCTTGCTGATATGAAAATGTACAAAGCCTATGAGTAAAAGAGATAATTCTTCCATTATAAAGATATAGAGATTATTCTTCCATCATTTTTATTTGAGGCCCACCCCACTTTTGACAATCTGTATCAAAGCATAGTTTGTTGATATATTTCGGTAGTGAGGTATGTGAACACACTAGGACCGTGGGGGTGCTTTTTTCCCTCTTTATGATGTTTTTTTCCCTCGGCTTGTATATATACCTATTACCCTAACGGGTTACTTATCTTTGTACATTCTCTTGGTAATACATTCAGTATTGTGTGATGTGCCCCAAGCTTCTTCTTCTTCTTCCTTGCATTGTGTGCACGCTTCCATAGATCTCAATATCCAACAATTGGTATTTGAGGAGGTCATCACTTCATCTAGGGCATCATTGACACCCCTCCGGTCATAGTCTCAAAATCCCACAAAAATTGGTGAAGATACTCAAGGCGATTAGGAGTTCAAAATAGCTCTATTATGTGCTGTCAAAATCACGATCTAAGCTCGTTTTAGCCTCCGAAGGCACCAATGTAGTGCCTATGTAAGAAAATTTGCCTTTTTGTGCCAAACATATATGGACGTTTTGGTTCACCAGTATAAGCATCTCAAAGTTTGCAATAGGTTTAACAAAACTCAACTCGGTAGTTCTGTTCAACTTTTTGAGATACAATCATTTTTTTGCATCAGGGTATTTTAGTGAGTGGCCATGTCTAAAAGCAGTGATGTATTTCGTATGTTGGCTATTGAGGATAAGTTGGATGCTACCAATTACCCATTATGGGCATATATAATGCGTTATGTATTGGTTGTAAAAAAAGTTGTGGAAGTTTGTGTAGGGTGTTGAAAAATGTCGTACTACAACTGCAAATACACTTACTGAAGGTGATGTGGATAGATGGCTTATGAGAAGCACTTCGTGGGATAGATGCTAGTCGTGGGATAGATGGCTTATGAGAAGCACTTCGTGAAGCAAGTGTCATACGAATACCGTAGATGGAAACAACGCAAATTCTAGATATTTTTAGCAAAAAGCACTAATTTTTTATGATAACAGAATCTCTATGCCAAGACTTCATGAGATTATCATAAGTTTTTTGTGTTTATTGAAATATTTTCATGGTTGATCACACGAGGTACACTCAAACCTATTTAAGAACGTCTATGGGCTCATTGTGGATTCTCAACTCAAGTTCTAACAAGCTAAGGAGGAATTCTTTGAGGTGCTCTACAAAGAGGAGTTACTTGGAGGACGTGTGCTCTATTCTTAGAGTAATTGGAGGAGTTTGTATCAGCGAACCATCAACATCCTTACTAATTTACTCTTTGTACCAAGGCTATTTTTATTTCTCACTTTCTAGGACACTAGTTTTTTCTTTAGGGTTTTTGAAACCCTAATTTCAAATGTAGGGTTTGTTGCAAAATAGTTCTAAACTATTCATATTATCCATATTATCTCTCTCTTTCTCTCTCTCACACACACACGCTTCATACCTCTTAGGCACTTTCCACACAATTTCTCATATCTAGTTCCCTATTTCTCCCTAGATTCAAATTTTGTGAGTTTGTATCATATTCACACATTGTAATTTGACATTAGAATATAAGATAGTGTAGGTGTGCATTCTAACTTATTGTACACTTTGAAAGGCCTGATCTATTATCTCTATATCTCAATCATCTCTTTTTGAGTATTAAGGTGTGTATGCTAAGGTTCATCTTTTGGAATATCCTATAAACCTCTGATTATTTTTATTTGAGGCCCAAACCCACTTTGAACATATGGTATCAAAGCATAGTTTGTTGATATATTTTGGTAGTAATGTGTGTGAACACACTTGGACCATGGGGGCACTTTTTTCCCTCTTTAGGAGTTTTTTTTTTTCCCTCGACTTGTATATATGCCTATAACCCTAACATGTTACTTATCTTTGTAAATTCTCTTGGTAATACATTGAGTATTGTGTGTTGCACCCCAAGCTTCTTCTTCCGTGCATTGTTCACGTGCTTCCATAGACCTGAATCTGCAACAAATGGTATTAGAGGAGTTCATCACTTCACCTAGGGCATCATCAACAAATGGTATTAATGTAATGTTCTCTTTCGGAAGAGAATGTATTGATTTCATATTATATTTACAAGGTGTTAAGAAATCTCGTAATTTGAGATCATAGTAGCAGGCCAATAATCATAAAGGTCTAGTACTTTTCGGTATCTAGAAAGAGGGCTTCTCTGCGTAAAATAAGCACACTCCTTGATTGGCCTCAATGGCTAGTCCAAGGGCGAGGGCAAGACCTTGAGAAAGAATTTGCTTGCCTCGTTCTTTGTGAGAAGGCTTAGAACTTATGATTAGAAATTCCCAAGGCTGACCTTGAGATGGGCCTCTGCGTTTTGTTAGTGGCCCTATCTAGGCTACCCACACAAGCCTAACTTCTAACTTACTCAATCCATCATCTTGGATATAATCAATGGGAGCACAAATATTGTCCATTCATGTGAGCATGCACAAAAGTACACATATCATGGACGCGCATTACTGCCTACATAGATTCCTCCAAGTATGATCTTCCTGACATATATAATGTTGAGTACCATAAACCACCATAATTGAATCTTGGCTTAAAAATTTCACACAAATTCCAAGTGTACCGATTGGCCCACATCAACATATGGATAACACATCACCTAAAAGAAGAGCCAAGGAATAAAGAAGACAAAAAATGGGCAAAGCTTTGCGCATAAAAAGGGCTACTTCATCCTCCATTTACCCTTTGAAAGCACATTCATTCATTTCATGAAATCCAAGAAAAGGCAATCACGCTCTATTTTGTAAATGCCAAGGAGTCCTTATACCTAAGGAGCACATTCCCTTGCTCCATACATATTCTCCCCATGTCTAAGAACTCTCTTCCTTTAGTACAATCTAGCTCTAGAGCCTATTTTTCCACATCTCCATCATTTCTGGTGTTAGTAGGGTCAACTATCTTGATATAGGAGATAATGAAACCCTTATGCACTTAGTTTTTTGAGCCATGTCATGCAAGAGAACTAACAATTACCACCACCACGTGCTAGAGAGATGACTCTCCTCCCAACCATATGCCTCTATATATGGCTCTCTCCAGGGGACTGCCTTCTTGGGCAGGTGGATACTAACCATCCATGTGTCGGCTTATATGATGCATCATCTATTGGTTGCAAAAGGGCTGTGGAATATTGTGCAAGGTGTTGAAAAACATCCTATTACACTTGCAAATACAGTTGCTAAAGGTGATATAGATGGCATTGAAGATGAGGATATTCTTCATGTTCCTTTTCGTGCTACAATTTTTGTTGCACCTACTGTAGAGCAAATTTGTTGGGATGGCAGAGATGCTCAGACACATGCACTGATAGCCTTGTCTATCAAACATGCCATTATTCCTCACATTCAATCTTGCAGAACAACTAAAGATGATTGGGATACACATACCACTTTATACCAGGTAAGGAATGAGGCTCATGTTGCTTACCTCTGAAATCAGTTGGAGAGTGAGCACATGAATGAAGGTGATTCCATGGATAGTTTTCTAACAAAGTTCAAAGATTTGAAGGAACAATTGATTTTTGCTGATGAAGTCGTACCTGACAGGGAATCCAAATGCCTTATTATTTGAGGAGTTAGTCTTTGTTCTATTGCAGGAAGATCAATCTACGCAGAACGAGTCCATTATGCATGTTGCAAATCAAGCTTTCTTGGCTAAAGGTAAATGGAGCTCTTCTACTAGTAAGCAGAAATCTACTAGTTCTTGTTGAGAGTGATGGATGGATGCACTCAGGAAATCAGTTGGTGCTGCAAAACCTGCTTCACACCTGCCCTCTTTTCTCTTCTGATATGCTTAGTACACAAGCTTAGCTTCCTAATGGCATAAAGAAACCATATATGTGCTTTGGAAATGATTTGGGTAATGACCAAATCAAAACAGATAACTTGGTACTTCACAAATCAAGCAAAACCTTCTATTCCTGTAATGATACCTGTTCAGACTTTTACTCAGTGTGTCCAGCACACTTAAAATTGGCACAATTCCTTTTGGGAGTATCAATATACCTTAGTAAGCTACCAATCACAAGTGGAATCACTTCAATTGATAAACTATGCACTGAGAAATAAGTTTAGCAAAATTATAATCACCCCCGACTTTTCAGGAACTCTGCAGACAAATACCAGTGTGCACCTCGACTCGATTTTCTCCCAATTGGCTGAATGGAATCCTTTGAAATTTTGTATGCTTGTAGTAGACTTTGAGCTGGTTCCAATGAGCTATAGAACACTTGATTTGGTTCAGTAGATCCAGAGCAATGCTTCTTTGAAGTTGACAGACTTGGAGTAGGTGACTCAGACAAAACAGAGATGATGAATGTATACTTCTATTGATATATGTGTTTGTACAATCTCATTAGCTTGCCAAGCAGAGCTAAATGAGGTAGTGTGATGTTGGGTATAGAGTAGCCCTCACACACAATGAGTTACAAGGAAAATATGCCTCGGGGAGTTAGCTAAAAGTGAGAGTGTGACCCGCGACTTTTTCAGTACATCCTTTATAGGAGTTTGATCTTCATTTGAATTTGAAATTCAAACTTAGGCTCCCTTGAATCTCTCCTCTAAAAGTAGGGAGATATTCTCTCAATCTCAACATTCAAAAATCCACGACTCTAGTGGTAGGTAAGTGACTTAAAGTGATTACAACCAAATGACAAGTCACTTAGACTTTTACAAGGGGTAAGAAGTAGAAACACATAAGCATATGTTCATGTGAGCTTTGCTTTAAGTGATGCCTTGATAAAAAACTTTATCCATGCTAATCTTCCTTAAGTCCAAGGGTCCAAGCCAATGTGTGTAGGCTTGTTTGCACCAACAGCTCCCCCTCAAGCCAAACACTTTGGCTTAAGTCTTCTTCTTCATTCTTCAATTACTTCCTGCAATCCAATCATAGATTTGAATCTTCCTAGCTTGTTTCCATCCAATGCCTTGGTAAGTAAATCTGCACATTGCATATTAGTAGAAACATATGTCAATTGAATCTCTTTACTTAATAATTTCTCTCTCACATAGTGGTAATGAACCTCTATGTGTTTGGTTCTGGCATGATAAATTGGGTTTGCTGCAAGGTGAAGGGAGCTAGTGTTGTCTCCAAATATGATAGGTGGTCTTGTGAATAGACCTAACTCTGTATATAGAAGCTTCAACCAGATAGCTTCTTGAGTAGCATTTGCAAGTCCTCTATACTCTGCTTCAGTGGATGACAATGCCACTGTAGGTTGCTTCTTAGCTGACCAGGAGATAGGCTTATCTCCTGCAAAGCAAATGTAACCTGAGGTGCTTCTCCTATCATCCTTGCATCCTGCCCAATCTGCATCTGAGTAAACCTTTATGTCAATATCTGATGTATAGGGAAAATATAGACCATGATTTTGAGTTCCCTTCAAGTACTTCAAGATCTTCTTTGCTGCCTCTAGGTGAGGTACTCTAGGTTTGTGCATGAATTGACTAAGCACACTTACTCCATATGCTATGTCAATTCTTGTCAAGGTAGCATAGTTCAAACTACCCACCATACTTTGATATCCTGTAATGTCTTTGATTTCTTCTCCTTCATGAGCACTTAGCTTTTGATTAACCTCCATTGGAGTAGTAGATACCTTAGCATCCTGCAAACCAAACTTCTTGACCATATCCTGTACATACTTCTTTTGAGTAATGTATATACCAGAGTTTGTGTAGATCAATTCAAGACCTAGAAAATATTTTAGTAATCCAAGATCACTAATCTTGAATTCTTTCATCATCTGTCCTTTGATGTGTCTAATCCCATTGACATCATTCCCTGTAATGATGATGTCATCAACATAAACACATAAGTAGATTACCTCTGTGCTACTTCTCTTTATGAATAGAGAAGTGTCTGCTTTGCTAATCACAAATCCTTGGTCTTGGAGGTAGGTGGTCAATCTGTAGTTCCATGCTCTAGGTGCCTGCTTCAATCCATACAGAGCCTTCTTTAATTTACAAACATAATGTACCTTTCTTGGATCTTCATAGCCAGGTGGTTGTGACATGTAGACTTCTTCAGATATCCATCCATTTAGGAATGCATTCTTCACATCCAATTGGTACATGTTCCAATTCTTGGATGCAGCTACACTCACCAAAACTCTGATAGTTGGCATCTTTGCCACAGGAGAAAATGTCTCCTCATAATCAATGCCTTGGGTTTGTGCAAAACCCTTGGCTACCAACCTAGCTTTGTACCTGTTAATTGTTCCATTTGAATTCTTCTTCAATTTGTAGATCCATCTGGATCCTATTACCTTCATAGTATCCTTCTTGGGTACCAAGTCCCAAGTATCACTCTCTTGCAGGGCTTCTATCTCCTCATCCATGGCTTCTCTCCATTCTGGCTTTGTAATTGCTTCTTCATAGGTACCTGGTTCTTCATTCAACAAGTCTTTTGCAAGATATACAGAATGTTTAGTTACAAGTGATGTGTCATACCCAAATCTGATAGGTTTCTTCTTCTCTCTCTGAGATCTTCTCATAGCTTGAGTAGAAGTTTCTGCCTTGTCCTCCAATTGCTTCATCTTCATCTTTCCTTTGGATTTCCAAGCCTTGAACTCTTCAAGGTTGATGGTATCATCATCTGAGCTTGAATCTTCTTGCTGAGTTGGCTCTTCCTTGGTAAGCTTTGGAAAATCTTCCTCCATGTCATAGGGTAGACTCACTTTCCTGCATTCATTCTCATACCATGAGTCATTCTCATCAAATATGACATCTCTGCTTACCTTGAAGCCTTTGTTTGTGGGGTTGTAGAATCTGTATCCCTTTTGGTTCAAATCATAACCAATGAAGATACATTTCTCTGCCTTTGGGTCTAGCTTCCCTCTTACCTGTGAGGGAATATGCACATATGCAACACACCCAAAGATTTTACAATGATCCAGAGAGGGTCTCTTACCATGCCAAGCTTCATATGGAGTCATGCCATCAAGTGATTTGGATGGCAACCTATTGATGAGGTAAGTGGCAGTGGACACACTCTCTGCCCATAAATAATTTGGCAACTTTTTCTCATTGAGCATAGACCTAGCTGTTTCCACTATAAGTCTATTCCTTCTTTCTGCTACCCCATTTTGTTCAGGTGAATATCTGGTAGTGATCTCTCTCTTGATGCCTCTTTCCTGCAAGAAATCTTCAAACTCATTGGAGAAATACTCTCCTCCACCATCTGACCTTAGCCTCTTCAAGCTTCTACCTGTTTGATTCTCAACAAGTGCAAGATACCTCTTGAAACAATTAAACACTTCATCTTTATGCTTCATAAAGTATAAAATGGTCCACCTGCTATAGTCATCAATAAAGGACACATAATATCTTGAACCAGAAATGGAAGGGTCCTTGCTAGGTCCCCAAACATCTGTGTGTACCAAGTCTAGGTAGTCTTCATGCATGAAACCTTTTCTTGAGTAGGGTAATCTGTGAGACTTACCAAATTGACATGATCCACATTTGTAAATCATGTGTTGCTTGGATACATTAGGTATCCCAAGCACACATTGATCCCTGCACATTTGCTTGATAGTCCTTTCACCTATGTGCCCTAGTCTTTTATGCCATATCTCTAACTCTGAAAGTGTCTGATCCTTATAATTATACAAAGCAATGTTTTTTGTATCTTCTAGCTCAAATGTAAATAATCTACCTGATTTCTCCCCTTTGGCTATCCTTCTGAATCCTTGTTTTGGGTCCTCCACATATGCTCCATGTTGTGTGAATCTGACCTGCAAACCTTTCTCCACAATCTGACCAACACTCATCAAATTCTTAGTTATTGTTGGTACATAGAGTACCCTGCTTAATAGGTTCTGATTACCATCACATGTCTTCACATTTCCAATTTTGACCACAGAGTGTTTAGTGTCATCACCTGTTTGTACCTGATGTTTGCCCTTGGGCTCTTCCAAATCAGAAAGTAATGCCACATTGCCAGCTACATGGTTAGAACATCCTGAGTCAATGTAAAATAAATGATCATCATTTGTACCTATCTTGGAGGTCATGTTCATGATCAATAAGGAGTCATCTTGCTCCTCTGTGTAGTTGTTGTAGTCTCTTCTGTTTCTGAATCCACCTTGGTAGCTTCCATTGTGGTTGTTGTTGTAATTGTTGTTGTATTGGTTGTTGTACCCATTGTAGCTTTGATGTTGGTTGAATCTGCCTCTTCCTTGAGAGTATCCACCTCTTGAGTAGCCTCTTCCTCTCTGATTTTTGTAGTTCTTGTAGCATTCATCTGTGGTATGATTGGACAACCCACAGATGTTGCATGGTGATGAGTTGTAGGATCTCCCCCTACCTGACTTACCTCCTCTGCCTCTTCCTCTAGATGACCTACCTCTCCCTGCATAATTGGCTTGAGAGGTAGAGCCTTCTTCATCCTGTTTCTTCTTGCCTTTATCTTTAACTTTCTTATCAGTAAAGAGAGCAGAGGGGTTATTACCTTTTGATTGATCTCCAGCTTTGGTGAACTTTGCTTCATGTGTAAATAGTTGGCCCATGAGTGTTGTGAGATCAGGGGTATGCATGTCCATGTAGAGGTCCATTGCAGTGGTGAAACTTTCCCACTTATCATCTGCCTTGAGTCCATTTGTCACTTGCCTGACTATTTGCTCCTCTTCAATTTCCTCTCCAATGCTTGCTAGTTGGTCTGCCACATCTTTGATCTTTGTCACATAATCTGAGACTGATTGCTTGGGCTGCTTCCTCAGTGTTGTGAACTCTATCCATAATTGGTTCTTTCTAGCCCTTGTGTTGGAAGAAAAGTAATTTGACAAGGTTTCCCAAGTCTCTTGGGAAGTCTTACAGTTTCTTACATGAGGTAAAAGAAAGTCAGATATAGAGTTTAAGAGATAAGACCTTGCCAAAGCATCCTTGCCAAAGCCTCCATCGTGTGCGTCAGGTGGCCCGAACCATGCCCACCTCACGAGAGTGATTCGACACATGGCTTCTGCATGTTTCCTCCTCTTATCTGCACATCCTTTGTGATTTCTTCTCTCACGCACTTTTGTGGTGGAGTTATGTCTATGTTGGGTCACTATTTGGATTGACGTTTAGAGGCTTCATCCGAGCCACTTGATATCATTAAACGTCATAGATGCTTGATCCAAACCACTTGATCTACATCCCATTCCTCATAATAGCTGTTATTAGCAATGTCGGAATAGTTCAATATTCTCAAAGTACAACAATCCTATATGTGCTAATTACGAACATCTAAAACCCACACTCGTGTGATAGATGGCTTATGAGAAATACTTCGATAAGCAAGCATTGTACGTATCCCGTAGATTGCAACAACGCAAATTCTAGATATTTTTAGCAAAAAGCACTAACTTTTATGATAACAAAATCTCTATGCCAAGACTTCATGAGATTATCATAAGTTTTTTGTGTTTATTGAAATATTTTCGTGGTTGATCACACGGGGTACACTCAAACCTATTTAAGAACCTCTATGGGCTCATTGTGGATTATCAACTCAAGCTCTAACAAGCTAAGGAGGAATTCTTCGAGGTGCTCTACAAAGAGGAGTTACTTGGAGGAGGTGTGCTCTATTCTTAGAGTAATTGGAGGAGTTTGTATCAGCAAACCATCAACATCCGTAGTGATTTACTGTTTGTAGCAAGGCTATTTTTATTTCTCACTTTCTAGGGCACTGGTTTTTTATTTAGGGTTTTTGAAACCCTAATTTCAAAAGTAGGGTTTGTTGCAAAATAGTTCTAAACTATTCATATTCTCCATATTATCTCTTTCTCTCTCTCTCTCTCTCACACACACACACACTTCATACCTCTTAGTCACTTTACACACAATTTCTCATATCTAGTTCCCTATTTCTCCCTAGATTCAGATTTTGTTAGTTTGTATCATATTCACACATTGTAATTTGACATTAGCATATAAGATATTATAGGTGAGCATTCTAGCTTATTGTACAGTTTGAAAAGTCTTATCTATTCTCTCTATATCTCACTCATCTCTTTTTTAGTATTAAGGTGTGTATGCTATGGTTCTTCTTTTGGAATATCCTATAAACCTATGATTACTTTTATTTGAGGCCCACCCCACTATCAACAATCAGTATCAAAGCATAGTTTGTTGATATATTTCAGTAGTGATGTGTGTGAACACCCTAGGACCGTGGGGGCACTTTTTTCCCTCTTTATGATGTTTTTTTTTCCCTCAGCTTGTATATATACCCATAACCCTAATGGGTTACTTATCTTTGTACATTCTCTTGGTAATACATTCAGTATTGTGTGTTGTGCCCCAAGCTTCTTCTTCTTCTTCCTTGCATTTTTTGGGTGCTTCCATAGATCTCAATCTCCAACAATTGGTATTTGAGGAGGTCATCACTTCATCTAGGGCATCATTGACACCCCTCCGGTCATAGTCTCAAAATCCCACAAAAATTGGTGAGGATACTCAAGGCGATTAGGAGTTCAAAATAGCTCTAGTATGTGTTGTCAAAATCACGATCTAAGCTCTGCGTGGCCTGTGGCCCTCTGCCATCGCATGTCGTTGTAGTATAGTGGTGAGTATCCCTGCCTGTCATGCATGTCGTTGTAGTATAGTGGTGAGTATCGGAGCCACTTGATATCATTAAACGTCATAGATGCTTGATCCAAACCACTTGATCTACATCCCATTCCTCATAATAGCTGTTATTAATAATGTCGGAATAGTTCAATATTCTCAAAGTACAACATGAGTGTAGCTCCTTATTCACCGAATCACTTCTAGGAGGGATTTGTTGTTTTTTTTGGTAGTGATGTGTGTGAACACTCTAATGCCACCACGACATTTTTTTCCCTCCTTAGGAGGTTTTTCCCCCTCAACTTGTATATATGCCTATAACCCTAACCGGTTACTTATCTTTGTACATTATCTTGGTAATACATTCAATACTGTGTGTTGTGCTCCCAGATTCTTCTTCTTCCTAGTGTTGTTCGCATGCTTCCGCACATCTCAAACTCCAAAATAGTTGACATACACCCTTAACAAGATGAGTGATTATAGACTTGAGAATGAAGACAAGCTTGAGGGAATGTCTAACTATGCAATGTGGAGTTTTATGATGATGGATCTATTAGTATCATAGGACTTATGTATTGTCAAACGCACTTATCCAAGGCCAAGACACGTTGGAGAAGATGTTGCCTCATCATCTAGAACACCTGCTATTCATATTTCTGCTCGAGAGGAGGTCAGTAAAGAAGAAGAAGAAGAAGAAAAAGAAGGAAGTACTTCATCATCAAGAGTTTGTACTACTACCAAATTACTTCTTACAGAAGAGCAATATAGATGGGATTGAAGGGATGCATAAGCACTTTCATATATTGCTAGGGGAGTCAAGAGTCATATTATACCCCAAATCAGCTCATGTAGAACCTCTCACCAAGCTTGGTTGGAGTTAGAGAATCTATTTCATGAGATTCTCTACCCATCGGCTTGTATGCAGGCCCACCCCACTATAAACCTATGATTATTTTTATTTGAGGCCCACCCCACTATCAACAATCAGTATCAAAGCATAGTTTGTTGATATATTTCAGTACTGATGTGTGTGAACACCCTAGGACCGTGGGGGCACTTTTGTCCTTCTTTATGATGTTTTTTTTCCCTCAGCTTGTATATATACCCATAACCCTAATGGGTTACTTATCTTTGTACATTCTCTTGGTAATACATTCAGTATTGTGTGTTGTGCCCCAAGCTTCTTCTTCTTCTTCCTTGCATTTTTTGGGTGCTTCCATAGATCTCAATCTCCAACAATTGGTATTTGAGGAGGTCATCACTTCATCTAGGGCATCATTGACACCCCTCCGGTCATAGTCTCAAAATCCCACAAAAATTGGTGAGGATACTCAAGGCGATTAGGAGTTCAAAATAGCTCTAGTATGTGTTGTCAAAATCACGATCTAAGCTCTGCGTGGCCTGTGGCCCTCTGCCATCGCATGTCGTTGTAGTATAGTGGTGAGTATCCCTGCCTGTCACACATGTCGTTGTAGTATAGTGGTGAGTATCCGAGCCACTTGATATCATTAAACGTCATAGATGCTTGATCCAAACCACTTGATCTACATCCCATTCCTCATAATAGCTGTTATTAATAATGTCGGAATAGTTCAATATTCTCAAAGTACAACATGAGTGTAGCTCCTTATTCACCGAATCACTTCTAGGGGGGATTTGTTGTTTTTTTGGTAGTGATGTGTGTGAACACTCTAATGCCACCACAACATTTTTTCCCTCCTTAGGAGGTTTTTCCCCCTCAACTTGTATATATGCCTATAACCCTAACCGGTTACTTATCTTTGTACATTATCTTGGTAATACATTCAATACTGTGTGTTGTGCTCCCAGATTCTTCTTCTTCCTAGTGTTGTTCGCATGCTTCCGCACATCTCAAACTCCAAAATAGTTGACATACACCCTTAACAAGATGAGTGATTATAGACTTGAGAATGAAGACAAGCTTGAGGGAATGTCTAACTATGCAATGTGGAGTTTTATGATGATGGATCTATTAGTATCATAGGACTTATGTATTGTCAAACGCACTTATCCAAGGCCAAGACACGTTGGAGAAGATGTTGCCTCATCATCTAGAACACCTGCTATTCATATTTCTGCTCGAGAGGAGGTCAGTAAAGAAGAAGAAGAAGAAGAAAAAGAAGGAAGTACTTCATCATCAAGAGTTTGTACTACTACCAAATTACTTCTTACAGAAGAGCAATATAGATGGGATTGAAGGGATGCATAAGCACTTTCATATATTGCTAGGGGAGTCAAGAGTCATATTATACCCCAAATCAGCTCATGTAGAACCTCTCACCAAGCTTGGTTGGAGTTAGAGAATCTATTTCATGAGATTCTCTACCCATCGGCTTGTATGCAGGCCCACCCCACTATAAACCTATGATTATTTTTATTTGAGGCCCACCCCACTATCAACAATCAGTATCAAAGCATAGTTTGTTGATATATTTCAGTAGTGATGTGTGTGAACACCCTAGGACCGTGGGGGCACTTTTTTCCCTCTTTATGATGTTTTTTTTTTCCCTCAGCTCGTATATATACCCATAACCCTAATGGGTTACTTATCTTTGTACATTCTCTTGGTAATACATTCAGTATTGTGTGTTGTGCCCCAAGCTTCTTCTTCTTCTTCCTTGCATTTTTTGGGTGCTTCCATAGATCTCAATCTCCAACAATTGGTATTTGAGGAGGTCATCACTTCATCTAGGGCATCATTGACACCCCTCCGGTCATAGTCTCAAAATCCCACAAAAATTGGTGAGGATACTCAAGGCGATTAGGAGTTCAAAATAGCTCTAGTATGTGTTGTCAAAATCACGATCTAAGCTCTGCGTGGCCTGTGGCCCTCTGCCATCGCATGTCGTTGTAGTATAGTGGTGAGTATCCCTGCCTGTCACGCATGTCGTTGTAGTATAGTGGTGAGTATCAGAGCCACTTGATATCATTAAACGTCATAGATGCTTGATCCAAACCACTTGATCTACATCCCATTCCTCATAATAGCTGTTATTAATAATGTCGGAATAGTTCAATATTCTCAAAGTACAACAATCCTATATGATTTAATTACAAACATCTCACAACCACAATCGTGGGATAGATGGCTTATGAGAAACACTTCGTGAAGCAAGCGTCATACGAATCCCGTAGATGGCAACAACACAAATTCTAGATATTTTTAGCAAAAAGCACTATTTTTTATGATAACAAAATCTCTATGCCAAGACTTCATGAGATTATCATAAGTTTTTTGTGTTTATTGAAATCTTTTCGTGGTTGATCGCACAGGGTACACTCAAACCTATTTAAGAACGTCTATGGGCTCATTGTGCATTCTCAACTCAAGCTCTAACAAGCTAAGGAGGAATTCTCGAGGTGCTCTACAAAGAGGAGTTACTTGGAGGAGGTGTGCTCTATTCTTACAGTAATTGGAGGAGTTTGTATAAGCGAACCATCAACATCCTTAATGATTTACTGTTTGTAGCAAGGCTTTTTTTGTTTCTCACTTTCTAGGGCACTAGCTTTTTATTTAGGGTTTTTGAAACCCTAATTTCAAAAGTAGGCTTTGCTGCAAAATAGTTCTAAACTATTCATATTATCCATATTATCTCTCTCCTTCTCTCTCTCACACACACACTCTTCATACCTCTTAGGCACTTTCCACACAATTTCTCATATCTAGTTCCCTATTTCTCCCTAGATTCAGATTTTGTCAGTTTGTATCATATTCACACATTGTAATTTGACATTAGAATATAAGATAGTGTAGGTGGGCATTCTAGCTTATTGTACACTTTGAAAGGCCTGATCTATTATCTCTATATCTCAATCATCTCTTTTTGAGTATTAAGGTGTGTATGCTAAGGTTCATCTTTTGGAATATCCTATAAACTTTTGATTATTTTTATTTGAGGCCCACCCCACTTTGAACATTTGGTATCAAAGCATAGTTTGTTGATATATTTTGGTAGTGATGTGTGTGAACACACTTGGACCATGGGGGCACTTTTTTCCCTCTTTAGGAGTTTTTTTCCCCCTCGGCTTGTATATATGCCTATAACCCTAACAGGTTACTTATCTTTGTACATTCTCTTGGTAATACATTGAGTATTGTGTGTTGCACCCCAAGCTTCTTCTTCTTCCGTGCATTGTTCGCGTGCTTCCATAAACCTGAATCTCCAACAAATGGTATTAGAGGAGTTCATCACTTCACCTAGGGCATCATCAACATGCCTCCACTCATAGTCTCAGAATAGCTATGGTTGTAATGATTCACACATTACCATGTGAACTTCCCGGCATTCATTATTATCATGTGAATTTCCACGCATTCATTATTATCATGTGAATTTCCACGTATTCAGACAAAAAAATAGTGGTCAAAAGTATATCAAAAGTAGTGGTTCACAAAAAAGTAGTGGTTATCCAAAAATAACACACAAAAGTAGTGGTCATCTAAAAGTTGTGGTTATCTTTTGTAGAAAAATTAGTGGTCATCTTTGCTCCATGTGTTTATATATAAATGGCATCTCTGTAATTGATCTTTCGTGGATCAACACAGGTTTTGGGCAAATCTTCATTCTCGTCTCAGTGTCTACTTTATTTTCCTATGTATGTTTCCTTCTCCTTTACAATTTGATCCACCAACTATTGATGCTACACAAACGGTAATCTCTTGGCCTAATTTACATAGCCGCTCAAGTATAGCTAGTCCGCCTGTGATATGGGTTCTCTCCGTAGTCCAATCAAACCTTCCAACTGAACCATGCCCACCTCACGAGAGTGATTCGACACATGTCTTGTGCATGTTTCCTCCTCTTTTTTGCACATCCTTTGTGATTTCTTCTCTCACACACTTTTGTTGTGGAGTTATGTCTATGTTGGGTCACTATTTGGATTGACGTTTAGAGGCTTCATCCAAGCCACTTGATATCATTAAACGTCATAGATGTTTGATCCAAACCACTTGATCTACATCCCATTCCTCATAATAGCTATTATTAACAATGTCGGAATAGTTCAATATTCTCAAAGTACAAGAATCCTATATGTGCTAATTACGAACATCTCACAACAACAGTCATGGGATAGATGGCTTATGAGAAACACTTCGATAAGCAAGCGTCGTACGTATCCCGTAGATGGAAACAGTGCAAATTCTAGATATTTTTTGCAAAAAGCACTATTTTTTTTATGATAGGAGAATCTCTATGCCAAGACTTCATGAGATTATCATAAATTTTTTGTATTTATTGAAATTTGGTTCTAGCATGGTAAACTACATTAGCTGCTAAGTGAAGTGAACTTGTATTATCACCAAAAATATGAGGAGTTAAGGTATGTAACCCCAAATCAGAGTATAAGCATTTTAACCACATAGCTTCTTGTGTTACATTTGCCAATCCTCTATATTCAGCTTGGGTAGATGATAAAGCAACAATTGGTTGCTTCTTTGAAGACCAAGAGATTAATTTTGTTCCTACAAATGACAAATAACCAAAAAGTACTAATTTTGGTTATTTTGGTTCCTACAAATGACAAATAACCAAAAAGTACAAATGATTAATTTTGGTGCTAAGTGAAGTGAACTTGTATTATCACCAAAAATATGAGGAGTTAAGGTATGTAACCCCAAATCAGAGTATAAGCATTTTAACCACATAGCTTCTTGTGTTACATTTGCCAATCCTCTATATTCAGCTTGGGTAGATGATAAAGCAACAATTGGTTGCTTCTTTGAAGACCAAGAGATTAATTTTGTTCCTACAAATGACAAATAACCTAAAGTACTCTTCCTATCATCCTTTGAACTAGCCCAATCAGCATCTGAGTAAAGCTTGATATCAATTTTAGAGGTGAAGGGGTAGAAAAGCCCTTCATTGATGGTTCCCTTCAAGTATTTGTGCACTCTCTTGGGTGCTTCCATGTGTGGGTTCCTTGGCTTGTGCATAAATTGATTGAGTATGCTAACACTATAGCATATGTCCACCCTTGTGAGAGTTACATAGTTCAATCTTCCTACCAAGCTCTAATAGCTTGTGTAATCTTCAATAGGTTCTCCCTCATAAGCACTTAGCTTATGATTCAACTCCATGGTTGTACCTGCACACTTAGTATACTCCATTTTAAAGTTAGAAAGTATGTCATGTACATACTTCCTTTGGGTGATGTAGATACTAGAATCTGTATAGACAAGTTCAAGTCCAAGAAAATAAGTGAGAGATCCAAGGTCATTGATTCTAAATTCATCCTTCATTTTAGCCTTTACCTGTTTAATACCATTGACATAGTTCCCTGTAGCTATAATGTCATCTACATATACACAGAGATATATAACCTCTGATACATTCCTCTTGATGAATAAGGATGTGTCTACTTTGCTAGCTTTGAATCCGTGGTCCAGCAAGTAGGTAACTAATATGTGATTCCAAGCACTTGGAGCTTGTTTCAAACCATATAGAGCCTTCTTCAGTTCACACATAATTTGGATGACGTCTCGAGTGAACAGAAGAAACTACGCTGCAAGGTAATATGTTTGGTCACCCCACTGTCAAAGTACCAAACATCTGAGTCTACTGCAGACACGCACTGCTCATGAGAAGATAGGTCAAAACTACAAACAGTAGTAAATGCCCATTCTTCTTCCTGCACAAGATTAGCAGACTCTATTTTTGGTGTAGAGGCCTCTACAACAACCATTCCAACCTCTTTCTTCTTTCCTCTTTAGCAGCCAGTTTTGGACAGTTCTTTATGATATGATCACTTCCTTTACAGTACTTGCAAAACAATTTCTGCTTCTATGATTTCTTTTCATCTTTTTCTTCCCTCTTCGATTGTGCAGAATTAGCAGATTTCTGCTTACTAGTTGAAGAGCTCCATTTTCCTTTTCCCTTCTGACTAGCCAGGAAAGCTTGATCTGCAACACGCATAATGGACCTGTTCTGCCTGGACTGATCCTCTTGCAACAAAATAGAGACTAACTCCTCAAAGATAAGGCATTTGGATTGCCTTTCATCATCAACCAAAGAGTAGAAGCAAAACTCTGACATGAATCACGAACACCATTCAGAATGGTCTGCACAAGTGAGCTATCTGGTATAACCTCATCTGCAGAAATCAATTGTTCCTTCAAGTCTTTGATCTTTGTTAGAGAATTGTCCATAGAATCACCTTCATTCATGTGCTCACTCTCCAACTATTTTCGGAGGTAAGCAACACAAGCCTCATTCCTAGCTTGGTACAATATGGTAAGTGTATCCCAAGCATCCTTAGCTGTTCTGCAAGAGCCAATGTGAGGAATAATGGCACATTTGACAGACAAAGCTATCAATGCATGTGCCTTGGCATCTCTGCCATCCCAACAAATCTTCTCTATAGTAGATGCAGCAAAAACTGTAGCATGAACAGGAATATGCAAAATATCATCATCTTCGATACCTTCTGCATCAGCTTCAATACCTACAGTTGTAACAGTTGTAGGTGTAATAGGACGTTTTTCAACACCTTGCACAATGTTCCACAGTCCTTTTGCAACCAATACATGTCGCATCATATAAGCCCATAATGGATAGTGGGTACCATCCAACTTATCCTCAACAGCCAAGATACGAAATACATCATTGCTTTCAGCCATGGCCACTGACTAAAATACCTTGATGCAAAAAATTGACTGTATCTCAAAAAGTTGAACAGAACTGCCTAGATGAATTCTGCTAAACCTGTAGCAAAATTCGAGACGCTTATACTAGCGAACCAAAACTGGTATATACCTTTAGCACAAAAAGACGAAATAGCCTACACAAGCACTGCGATAGTGCATTTGGAAAAACGCTGAGTATGCTCAGTACCTGTGGTTCTCGGAAACATGCTGAGTATGCTCACCAAAATTCATGCGATTCTGAGACTGCAACCGGAGAGGTGTCGACGATGCCCTAGATGAAGCGGCGACCTGCTCTGATACCAATTGTTGGAGTTAGACATCTGTGGAAGCACACACGAACAGCACAAGGAAGAAGAAGAAGCTTGGAGCAAAACATAGAATACTGAATGTGTTACTAGAGAATGTACAAAGATAAGTAACCCGTTAGGGCAATAGGCGTATATACAAACCGGGGGAAAAAAGCTCCTAAAGAGGGAAAAAAGTGCCCCGACGGCCCTAGAGTGTTCACACACATCATTAACTAAATATATCAACAAATCCTCCCACCCTTGGTTATGCCATATTTTCTTGAGGTGTTTTATGGTTCATGCCAGAGCTATTCGGTGTTCTTTGCCATGGTCTGTGATGTATTAGTACTCTTTTCACACTTCTAGTGCAAATCCTTTTTATGTGACTACATACATTATTTAGATTGGACTTGTTTTAAACTTGATCGCCCTGTAACACATCGATGTATACTTTGAGGTCACACACTTGCATGTCCATGTATAGGTCCATGGGAGTTGTGAAAGATTCCCACTTGTCATCAACCTTGATTCCATTGATGATTTGCCTTATGATTTTCTCTTCTTCAATTACCTCTCCAATGCTTCCTAACTGATCAGAGATCTCCTTCATTTTGGTGACATAATGAGTCATACGTTTCTTGTGACTTTTCTTCAAGGTAGTAAACTGCATCCATAGTTGGTTCTTCCTTGCTCTTGTATTTGAAGAGAAGAATGAAGCAAGTGCTCTCCAAGTTTCTCTTGAGGTCTTGCATCCTTTCACATGAGGTAAGAGAAAATTAGAGATTGAGTTTAAGATGTAGGAATTGGCTAGTGCATCCTTTGAGCACCAAGTTGTAAGCCTTTCTTGCTCTTCATGTGATGGTTGTCCTTCGCTTCTCATTGTTGGCATGACTTCATCTTTAGATATGTATCCGAATAGATTTCTCCCTTGAAGGTAGGCCGCCATCCTCAAAGATTAGGTTGAGTAGTTGTTTCTATCAAATTTGTCAACGGTGGAAGAAATCCATCTCCCATATTGATTAATCCTTACTTTAATATTACTGTGAGGGGAGATGGGTGATACACTCCAAAGATGTGCCTGGTGCTACAAAAACTTGCTATACACCTACCAAGATAGCTTCAGGGTAAACACCTTGTGCTTGTTAAGGATGCATATAATCCTCGTGCTTCAGAGTATCAATCTCAAATTGATTCATCAAAACAAACTAGTTAATAAAAAAAGGATGAACCAAAAAAACTTAAACACGTGAAGAAAAAACTTGCTATTTTGGGATTAATTGCACTCTGGAACTCAACTCAGAGCTCATAGCCTGCTAAAAATTGAATAGAGATCTTTTTCACATTTAACACATAATGAAATCTAAAGCAACAATTTAATGAGTTTTGATGAACCATACTAAGAGAAATCAATCTAGAAACATAGGGGTTTCATCCCAACATTTTTGGACTTAACTTCTAGTATATTTAGTTATCTTCAAATGAATGTAACTCACAGAATAATAAACAAATGATAATGAAAAATTACCTATGCCAATTTAAAGCTCAGTAAAAGACCAGATATACACAGAGAAGTCACTCACTAAAGTTGAGTTAAAATGAGAATCAAAACTTGTAGTAGAAGATAAGAACAACTTCAAAATATAGCTAGAAAATCAATCTGTATTGAGCATATTGTACATGATATGAATGGACATGAAGCTTGTGAAGGAGGAGCATAATGTGTGCTTCACTTGTGACTTGGTGCTTGATCAAAATCTCTCCAGGATGTAGCTCTAAGTGATGCTCTAATCCGTGACTACACATAGGTGTTTATAGAGTGATATTTGAATTCAGATCCTAGAGGGATTGTACGTAAAAATTCTCCTAAAGATGAGGAATGACGTAGCTAATCAATCATTCCTAAGTCATCTCATAAGTCATGCCTAACATGGCCACACGTTTCTTCAAAGACTTTTACTTTTCAAGGTAATAACTTTTCATCTAGGGCATCATCGACACCGCTCCGATCAATGGTAGAAGGAAATCAATCTCCCATATTGATTAATCTTTGCTCTAATATGTCTATGAGGGGAGATGGGTGATACACTCCAAAGATGTGCGTGGTGATGCAAAAACCTGCTATACATCTGCCAAGATCGCTTAAGAGATGATAAGTAGACACCTTGTGCTTGTTAAGCATGCATATAAGCCATTCTAGTGCTTTGGAGTATCAATCTCAAATTGATTCATCAAAACAGACTAGTTGATAGAAAACGGATGAACCAAAAAAACTTAAATGAATGAAGCAAAAACTTGTTATTTTGGGATTAATTGCACTTTGGAAATTAACTCAGAGCTCACAACGTGCTAAACATTGAATAGAGATCTTTAGCACACTTTTATTTAGATAGATAATGGATCTAAAGCAACAACTTTGATGAATATTGATGAACTATACTGAGAGAAATCAATCTAGCAACATAGGGGTGTCATCCCGACATTTTTGGAGTTAACTGCAAGTATACTTAATCAACTTCAAATGAATGTAACTCACATAACAATAAATAAATGATGATGAAAATTATTATTTATCAAGTTACCTATAGCAATTTAAAGCTCAGCAAAAGATCAAGTATACAGAGAGAACTCACTCACTGAAGTTGATTGAAAATGAGAATAAGAAACTATAGCAGTGGATAAGAACAACTTCAAAGTATAACTAGAAAATCAATGTGTATTGAACATATTGTTCATGATATGAGAGGACATGAAGCTTGCTAAGGAGGAGCACAATGTTTTCTTCACTTGTGGCTTGGTGCTTGATGAAAACCTCTCTAGAATCTAGCTCTAAGTGCTGCCCTAATCCGTGACCACACATAGGTGTTTATATAGTGATATTTGAATTGAGATCTTGGAGGGATTGTACCTAAACTTCCCCTAAAGTTGAGGAGTCACTTAGCTAATCAATCACTCCTAAATCAACTCATACTTCGTGCCTAACATGGCCACGAGTTTCTTCAAAAACTTTTACTTTTCAAGAGTTACAAGAGCATGTTTCTATGTCCCTCTCATTGAGAGTATGCATAAGTAATGCTTTACATTTATCAATGATCAAGCACTAGGCTTGAATGAAATACACCAACATATTTCTATTTAGGCCCACCCCACTTTCAACATTTGGTATCAAAGCATAGTTTGTTGATATATTTTGACAGTGATGTGCATGAACACACTAGGATTGTGGGGGAACCTTTTTCCCTCTTTAGGAGGTTTTTTTTTGCTCCGCTTGTATATATGCCTACAACCCTTATGGGTTACTTATCTTTGTACATTTTCTTGGTAATACATTCAATACTGTGTGTTGTGCCCCAAGCTTCTTCTTCTTCCTTGTGTTGTTTGCATGCTTCCATAGATCTCAATCTCCAACAATTGTTATTAGAGGAGTTCATTGCTTCATCTAACGCATTGTTGACACCCCTTTGGTCATAGTCTTAAAATCCCATAAAAATTGTTGAGGATACTCAAGACAGATAGGAGTTCAAAGGAGCTCTAGTATGTGCTATCAAAATCAGGATCTGGGCTCATTTTGTCCTCTGAATACACTAATGTAGTGCCTCTATAGGCAATTTTGTCTTTTTGTGCCAAACATTTACACACGTTTTGGCTCACCAATATAAGCCCCTCAAAGTCTGCTATAGGTTTAACATAATTCAACAGTGTAGTTCTATTCAATTTTTTGAGATACAATCATTTTTTTGCATTAGGGTATTTTAGTGAGTGGCCATGTCTAAAAGCAATATCTATTCCATACGTTGGTTGTTGATGATACGTTGGATGCTACGAACTACTCATTATGGTCATATATGATGCGTCATGTATTGGTTGCAAAAGGACAATGGAATTTTGTGCAGGATGTTGAAAAATGTCCTGCTACAACTACAAATACAATTATTGAAGGTGATGCAAATGGCATTGAAGATGATGTTCTTCAAGTTCCTGCTTGTGTTGCAATTCCTGCTGCACCTACTATAGAGAAACTTTGTTGGGATGGTAGAGATGTTGATGCACATGCATTGATAGCCTTGTCCATGAAATATTCCATTATTCCTCACATTTGCTCCTACAAAATAGCAAAGATGCTTGGGATACATTGACCAATTTATACCAAACAAGGAATGAAGCTTGTATTGCTTACCTCCAAAAATAGTTGGAGAGTGAGCACATGAATGAAGAAGATTCTATGGATAATTGTTTGACAAAGATCAAACATTTGAAGGAGTAGCTGATTTTTGCCGATGAAGTCTTGCTAGAGAGTTCACTTGTTGAGACTGTTCTGAATGGTCTTCCAAATTCATATCAGAGTTTTTCTTCTACTCTAAGATTGATGATGAAAGGAAATCCAAATGCCTTGACATTTGAGGATTTAGTCTCTGTTCTATTGCAAAAAGATCATTCTAGGCATAACATGTCCATTATGTGTTTTGCAGATGATGCTTTGTTGGGTAGTCATAACGGTAAAGGTAAATGGAGCTCATCTACTAGTAAGCAGAAATCTGCTAATTTTGCACAATAAAAAAAGGATGACAAAGACAAGAAGAATATAGAAAAGGATAAATTAGTTTACAAATGTTGTAATGGAAATGATCATGTCATAAAGAGTTGTCCAAAACTAGCTACTAAAGAGGAAAATAAAAAAGAGCCTTGAATGGTTGTTGTAGAGGCCTCTATACCCAAATCAAGTCTTGTGCAGAATGAAGAATGGATATTTACTACCATTTGTAGTTATAACCCATCTTCACATGAACAATGTATGTCTGCAGTAGACTTAGATGTTTGGTACTTTGATAGTGGGGCAACCAAACATATTACCTCGCAGTGCAGTTTCTTCACTTCACTTGAGCCTACCCCTATAGGGAATACTATCACATGTGCCAGCAACTCCTCTTATCTTGTCATGTGAGTTGGTAAGATCATTCAGTCTACTCTTGATGGTAGTTCTTTTACATTGTTAGATGCTTTATTTGTGCCATGGATCAAGAAAAATATGTTATCACTTTTAGCATTAGCAAAGATCGTCTTGGTTGTGAGATATGTTGATGACAGATGTATAGATCATGATCTATCATATGACACTGTCATTATTACTTCTGGAATTTTAATGTCACGACCTGTATAAGCTCATAGATTATGAAAAATCTATGAATGATTCAGCATGTGCAGTTCAAGATTCTCAAGCTATGTCACATCCATATCTTTGGCATGCATGTTTTGGTCATCTGAGTTTTTCTAGTTTGCTACACCTGCAAAAAGCCAAAATGGTGTCCTCTCATCCCAAGCTTGAGGGACTCGTAAACATGTTTGTGAAGGTTGTGTTTTGGCCAAAATGGAGCATTCCTCCTTCCCAAAAGATGGTTCGATATGAGCTGCTTAAAAATTACAACTTGTTCATAGTGATGTTTGTGATCCTATGCAAAGACGTTCTTTTGGGAACTACCTTGACTTCTTGACTTTCATTGATGATTTTTCCAGGCATGCATGGGTATATTCATTGAAATCAAAGTCTGAAGTATTCATGCACTTCAAATAATTTTTGGTTTTGGCTAAATATTTGTTAGCATGTGGAGTGGGTACCCTCTACTCTGATGGAGGGGGGTATATGTCTTCTGATTTTAATGCATTTGTGGTTGAACGTGGGATAAAACATGAGTGTACAATTTTGAGTAAACCTCAATAGAATGGAGTTGCAGAAAGGAAGAATAGGTCACTCATGGAGATGATGAGGTGTATGGTCAACAATCAAGATTTACCACATAGTTTCTGGTTTGAGGCTATTATTTGTGCAATATATGTACTTAACAGGTGTCCCATTAAACCATCACAACCTATCACTCCATATGCGATTTGGCAAGGTCGCAAGACATCTCTTGCTCAGGTGTGTGTCTTTGGTTGTCTCGCATATGCATTAGTTCTTGAACAACAACATAGGAATTTGGATGATAAAGCAGTGAAATGTTTTTTTTTTCCCATAGTTCTGAAAGCAAATGCTATCCTCTGTATAATCCATAGACTAAATGCATTTTGGTTAGCCATGATGTTGTTTTTTGGTATTCTAAGGTCCTGATACCAAATGTTGGAAGTGGATTGGGCCACGTCAACCATATATCTTTGCTTCATGTGTGAAGACTTGGCCCATAAGAGTGTTGAGGTCAGGCACTTGCATGTCCATGTATAGGTCCATGGTAGTTGTGAAAGATTCCCACTTGTCATCAACCTTGATTCCATTGATGATTTGCCTTATGATTTTCTCTTCTTCAATTACCTCTCCAATGCTTCCTAACTGATCAGAGATCTCCTTCATTTTTGTGACATAATGAGCTACACTTTTCTTGTGACTTTTCTTCAAGGTAGTAAACTCCATCCATAGCTGGTTCTTCCTTGCTCTTGTGTTTGAAGAGAAGAACAAAGCAAGTGCTTTCCAAGTTTCTCTTGAGGTCTTGCATCCTTTCACATGAGGTAAGAGAAAATTAGAGATTGAGTTTAAGATGTAGGAAGTGGCTAGCGCATCCTTTTAGCACCAAGCTGTAATCCTTTCTTGCTCTTTGATGGTTGTCCTTCGCTTCTCATTGTTGGCATGACTTCATCTTTAGATATGTATCCAAAAAGATTTCTCCCTTGAAGGTAGGCCGCCATCCTCAAAGATCAGGTTGAGTAGTTGTTTCTATCCAATTTTTCAACGGTGGAAGGAAATCCATCTCCCATATTGATTAATTGTTACTCTAATACTACTGTGATGGGAGATGGGTGATAGACTCCAAAGATGTTCTTGGTGCTACAAAAACTTGCTATACAGCTACCAAGATAGCTTCAGAGATGATAAGTAAACAACTTGTGCTTCTTAAGGATGCATATAAGCCATCCTCGTGCTTTGGATTATCAATCCCAAATTGATTCATCAAAACAAACTAGTTAATACAAAAGGGATGAACCAAAAAAACTTAAACAGATGAAGCAAAAACTTGCTATTTTGGGATTAATTGCACTCTAGAAATCAACTCAGAGCTCATAGCCTACTAAAAATTGAATAGAGATCTTTTTCACACTTTTATTTAGACACATAATGAGTCGAAGGCAACAGATTTGACGAATTTTGATGAAACATACTGAGAGAAATCAATCTACCAATGTAGGGGTTTCATCCCAACATTTTTGAAGTTAACTTCTAGTATATTTAGTTATCTTCAAATGAATGTAGCTCATAGAATAATAAAAAAGAGATGATGAAAAATTACCTATGCCAATTTAAAGCTCAGTAAAAGACCAAGTATACACAGAGAAGTCACTCACTTAAGTTGACTTAAAATTAGAATCAAAACCTGTAGTAGCAGATAAGAACCACTTCAAAATATAGCTAGAAAATCAATCTGTATTGAACACACTCTACATGATATGAATGGACATGAAGCTTGTGAAGGAGGAGTGTAATGTGTGCTTCACTTGTGGCTTGGTGCCTAATCAAAATCTCTCCAGAATGTACCTCTAAGTGATGCTCTAATCCATGACTACACATAGGTGTTTATAGAGTGATATTTGAATTCAGATCCTTGAGGGATTGTACGTAAAAATTCCCCTAAAGTTGAGGAATGACTTAGCTAATCAATCACTCCTAAGTCCTCTCATAAGTCATGCCTAACATGGCCACACGTTTCTTTACAAACTTTTACTATTCAAGGTAATACCTTTTCATCTAGGGCATCGTCGACACCCCTCCGGTCAATGGTGGAAGGAAACCAATCTCCCATATTGATTAATCTTTGCTCTAATACGACTATGAGGGGATATGGGTGATACACTCCAAAGATGTTCTTGGTGCTGAAACCTGCTATACATCTGCCAAATCGCTTCAGAGATGATAAGTAGACACCTTGTGCTTGTTAAGGATGCATATAAGCCATCCTAGTGCTTTGGAGTATCAATCTCAAATTGATTCATCAAAACAGACTAGTTGATAGAAAACCGGTGAACAAAAAAACTTAAATGAATGAAGCAAAACTTGCTATTTTGGGATTAATTACACTTTGGAAATTAACTCAGAACTCACAACCTGCTAAACATGGAACATAGATCTTTTGCATGCTTTTATTCATATAGATAATGAATATAAAGCAACAAATTTGATGAATTTTGATGAACCATATTGAGAGAAATCAATCTAGCAACATAGGGGTGTCATCCCGACATTTTTGGAGTTAATTGCTAGTATACTTAGTCAACTTCAAATGAATGTAACTCACATAACCATAAATAAATGATGATGAAATTTATTACTTATCAAGTTACCTAAAGCAATTTAAAGCTCCGCAAAAGATCAAGTATAGAGAGAGAACTCACTCACTGAAGTTGACTGAAAATGAGAATCAGAAACTGTAGAAGTAGATAAGAACAACTTCAAAGTATAGCTAGAAAATTAATGTGTATTGAACATATTGTACATAATATGAGAGGACATGAAGCTTGGTAAGGAGGAGCACAATGTTTTCTTCACTTGTGGCTTGGTGCTTGATCAAAATCTCTCTAGAATCTAGCTCTAAGTGCTGCCCTAATCCATGACCACACATAGGTGTTATATAGTGATATTTGAATTCAGTTTCATTGAGAGTATGCATAAGTAATGCTTTATATTTATCAATGATCAACCATTAGGCTTGAATAAAATACACCAACATATTTCTATTTGAGGCCCACCCCACTTTCAACATTTGATATCAAAGCATAGTTTGTTGATATATTTCAACAATGATGTGCATGACCACACTAGGACCATGGAGGAACTTTTTTCCCTTTTTAGGAGGTTTTTTTTGCTCGGCTTGTATATAAGCCTATAACCCTTATGGGTTACTTATCTTTGTACATTCTCTTGGTAATACATTCAGTATTGTGTGTTGTGCCCCAAGCTTCTTCGTCTTCCTTGTGCTGTTTGATAGCTTCCATAGACCTCAATCTCCAACAATTGGTATTAGAGGAGTTCATTGCTTCATCTCGTGCATTGTTGACACCCCTCTGGTCATAGTATCAGAATCCCATAAAAATTGATGAGGATGCTCAAGGTAGATATGAGTTCAAAAGAGCTCTAGTATGTGTTATCAAAATCACGATCTAGGCTCGTTTCATCCTCTAAACACACTAATGTAGTGCCTGTGTAGGCAATTTTGTCTTTTTGTGCCTAACATTTACACATGTTTTGGTTCACCAATATAAGCCCCTCAAAGTCTACTATAGGTTTAACAAAACTCAACTGGGTAGTTCTGTTCAACTTTTTGAGATACAATCATTTTTTTGCATTAGGGTATTTTGGTGAGTGGCCATGTCTAAAAGCAATATGTATTCCATATGTTGGTTGTTGACGATAAGTTGGATGCTACGAATTACCCATTATGGGCATATATGATGCGTCATGTATTGGTTGCAAAAGGACAATGGAATTTTGTGCAGGGTGTTTAAAAATGTCCTACTACAACTACAAATATAGTTATTGAAGCTGATGCAGATGGCATTGAAGATGATGTTCTTCAAGTTCTTGCTTGTGTTGCAGTTCTTGTTGCACCTACTATAGAGAAACTTCGTTGGGATGGTAGAGATGCTCATGCACATGCATTGATAGCCTTGTCCATCAAATGTTCCATTATTCCTCACATTTGCTCCTACAAAATAGCAAAGGATGCTTGGGATACACTGACCACTTTCTACCAAAAAGGATTGAAGCTTGTATTGCTTACCTCCAAAAATAGTTGGAGAGTGAGCACATGAATGAAGAATATTCTATGAATAATTGGTTGACAAAGATCAAACATTTGAAGGCGTAGCTGATTTTTGCCGTTGAAGTCTTGCTAGAGAGTTCGCTTGTTGAGAGTGTTATGAATGGACTTCCAAATTCATATCAGAGTTTTTCTTCTACTATAAGATTGATGATGAAAGGAAATCTAAATGCCTTAACATTTGAGGATTTAGTCTCTTTTCTATTGAAAAAAGAATCATTCTAGGCAGAATGTGTCCATTATGTGTTTTGCAGATGATGCTTTGTTGGCTAGTCATAACGGTAAAGGTAAATCGAGCTCATCTACTAGTAAGCAGGAATCTGCTAATTTTGCACAATAAAAAGGGGATGACAAAGACAAGAAGAATACAAAAAAGGATAAATTAGTTTACAAATGTTGTAATGGAAATGATCATGTCATAAAGAGTTGTCCAAAACGCGCTACTAAAGACACAAATAAAAAAGAGGCTTGAATGGTTGTTGTAGAGGCCTCTATACCCAAATCAGAGTCTGGAAGTCTTGTACAGAATGAAGAATGGAAATTTACTACCATTTGTAATTATAACCCATCTTCACATCCACAATGTACGTCTGCAGTATACTTAGATGTTTGGTACTTTGATAGTGGGGCAACCAAACATATTACCTCGCAGTGCAATTTCTTCACTTCACTTGAGCCTGTCCCTATAGGGAATACTATCACATGTGCCAACAACTCCTCTTATCTTGTCATGTGAGTTGGTAAGATCATTCAGGCTACTATTGATGGTAGTTCTTTTACATTGTTAGATGCTTTATTTATGCCATGGATCAAGAAAAATCTGTTATCACTTTTAGCATTAGCAAAGAGCGTCTTGGCTATGAGATATGTTGATGACAGATGTACAGATCATGATCTATCAAATGGCACTATCATTATTACTTCTGGAATTTTAATGTCATGACCTGTATAAGCTCATAGATTATGAAAAATCTATGAATGATTCAGCATGTGCAGTTCAAGATTCTCAAGCTACATCTGATGTAAAGCTTTGGCATGCATCTTTTGGTCATCTGAGTTTTTGGTGTTTGCTACACCTTCAAAAAGCCAAAATGGTGTCCTCTCATCCCAAACTTGAGGCACCTCATAAACATGTTTGTGAAGGCTGTGTTTTGGGCAAAATGGAGCATTCCTCCTTCCCAAAAGATGGTTCAGTACGAGCTACTTAAAAATTACAGCTTGTTCATAGTGATGTTTGTGATCCTATGCAAAGACATTCTTTTGGGAACTACCTTGACTAGCTGGCTTTCATTGATGATTTTTCCAGGCATGCATGGGTATATTCATTGAAATCAAAGTCTGAAGTATTCATGCACTTCAAATAATTTTTGGTTTTGGCTAAATATTTGTAAGCATGTGGAGTGGGCACCCTCTACTCTGATCGAGGGGGGTATATGTCTTCTGATTTTAATGCATTTGTGGTTGAATGTGGGATAAAACATGAGTGTACAGTTTCGAGTAAACCTCAATAGAATGGATTTGTGGAAAGGAAGAATAGGTCACTCATGGAGATGGTGAGGTGTATGGTCAACAATCAAGATTTACCACATAGTTTCTGGTTTGAGGCTATTATTTGTGCAACATATGTACTTAACAAGTGTCCCATTAAAGCATCACAACCTATCACTCCATATGGGGGTTGGCAAGGTCGCAAGCCATCTCTTTCTCAGGTGTGTGTCTTTGGTTGTCTGGCATATGCATTAGTTCTTGAACAACAACATAGGAATTTGGATGATAAAATAGTGAAATGTATTTTTTTTTGCTACAGTTGTGAAAGCAAATGCTATCCTCTGTATAATCCATAGACTAAATGCATTTTTGTTAGCCATGATGTTGTTTTTTGGTATTCTAAGGTCTTGATACCAAATGTTGGAAGTGGATTGGGTCACATCAACAATATAAATCATAGGTTTATAGGATCGTCCAACATTTGAACCTTAACATACACACCTTAATACTAAAAAAGAAGATGAGTGAGACATGAGAGAGAATAGGCAAGTTTTTTCAAGTGTAATGGTAACCTATAAGGTTCATCTACACTATGTATATTTCAATATCAAATTACAATGTGTGACTATGATTCAAACTAACAAGATCTGAATCTATGCAGTAACTAGGAACTAGATACAAGAACTTGTGTGCCTAAGAGGTATGAAGAGTGTGTGTGTGTGAGAGAGAGAGAGAGAGAGAGAGAGAGAGAAAGAGAGAGAGAATATGGAGAATATGAATAATTTAGAACTGTTTTACAATAAGCATAAATTTTGATCAACCTAAATCAGAAACTAGTGAATAAACAAGTGAGAATGAAAATAGAGTTGTACGCATAGTATGTTGCTGATATGAACTCCTCTAGATAATCACTAAGACATAGAGCACACTTCTGACAACTGTTGATTAACACTTGCTCCAAGTAGAGACCTCCAAAGATCTTCTGCAAGATCTTGATCACCACCTCCAAGATGACCTCCTTGAAGCTTCCTATAGTGATGATAAACTATGAAGATTGGCCCTTCTTATATAGTATTGAGATACCCTTGAAAAGAAATACTAAAAGCAACTAAGAAAGACTAACACACATGATCACGAATCGGTGCTAAAATCACAATTGTTTTATCAAAAAAGCTAAAACTAGCGATAGCGAGCTAAATTTAGTGATAGCTAATTTCTTCACCAAAAACATTGTTTTTTTAAATGATCTTTAGAAATCTTTGTGTTGTGTTGTGTGTTACCATCAGGGAATCGAACTCTGGTCACTTGGATGAGAGCACACACATCTAGCCAAGTTGCCATGTGACTTTTCTTGTAGAGTATGAACAACATATTAAACAACCATTTTATTGGAGATTTTGGACCTCTTGTGATATTCTTTCCAAAAATCCCACCTTCAATGTCACGGTGGTACACGGTTTAATAGCGTGCAAAACTTTTGATGTTTGTAAATATCTCTTTACTGATTTCCATTGAATCTTGACTGACTATGTATGAACTTGGATACTTGAGAAACTGCAAACTAAATGTCTATATGTGTATTACATAGATATATCAAGCAACTAGTTGCTTGATTATATAATTAAGCATCAAATGGTTTTGAATCTAGTTTTGACTATATTAACACATTGACATCCATAAGTGTCTGCATAGGCTTGGAATCTATCATCTCAAACCTTTCCAATATTTTCTCAATGTATTTCTGATGTGTCATGTACATACACTAATCTCTACACTTGAACTCAATGCCAAGATAATGATGTAAACTACCTAAGTAATTTACATGAATTGTATCTTTGGGACCTGTGATAATCATATCAATTTGTAGTGCATCTTGAACAGTAGCTGCTTAATTCTCAACTAAATTAAGAGCTAAAATATTATGATTCTCAAAATATTCTACATAGTTTACTTGGTCTATTTGATGTCTCCTTTTTTGACTTCTAATTCTTGGAGTTTATTCCTTTATATTGTTGTCCTTCCAGGTTTGATCTAACCACTGTTGTATTCCTGAAAAGTGGTGGTATGCTTTCTGGTTCTTGACTATCTCTTTGTTCTCAAACTTTGGAACCTTCTCCAACTTCATAAGTTGGAACTTTAAGAGTTACCGATGATGGACTAGGTACTGGTGTAGGTAATGAAATTTTTTCTTCACCTGCATGTCTTAGGTTCTGAGTAGGTTCATCACCCCCTTGTATGGCTGAATACAAGAATCCAAATTCCTTCTAAAAAATGCATAGTCATCTGCTTTTATGAAATCTAGAATCTCTTCCTCCTTATCATAAATTTGACTTTTTTCTATATATGCATTGCGTGAGAGTAGGATATCACCTGTATTTAGAACAAAGAATCTGTATCCTTTGCTTTCAATTGCATAAAGAATAAAGACCCCTTTAATGGCTTTTACATCAAGCTTACCATGATCCTTCTTCTCAATGTGAACATAAGCTGAAGAACCAAAAACTTTGAAGTAACTCAGATTGGGTTTTTCCAATAATAAGCTTCATAAGGTGTAATGACCTTCAAAGCTTTTTGTGGAAGAACTATTCAGAATGTGATTATCTCTATGTACTGCATCAAACCAAAACTTGGGAGAAAGCTTTTTCGATGACATCATACTACACATAATCTCAACAAGTATCCTATTCTTTCTCTCTACAACATCATTTTGTTCTACCGTGTAAGCACTAGTGAGTTGATGAGAAATGCCTTTGTCTTCAATAAAGACTTAAAGTCTTTAGACATGTACTCTCCTTCGCTATTGCTTCTCAAAATTTGGATCTTTGACTCACTTTTATTTTCAACCATAACTAAGAACTTCTTGAAAGTAGGAAAACCCTCTGACTTCACTTTAAGATCATAAATCCACGAATATCTTGAGAAATAATCAATAAACGTAACAAAACTGAAACCTTGAATGTAATTTGTTCTCATCAGACCATTCATATCTAAATGTAGAATCTGCAACTTGTGGCCGAGATGTATCCATGCTTCTTGAAAGGAAGTTTGTGAAGCTTTCCTTCAAGACATCCTTCACATGATTTTGCATCATCTAGTAAAGCAAAAGTAGGCAAACTCTCCACCATACCTTTATCTTTGATATGCTTGAAAGCCGTGTAACTGATATGAACAAATCAAGCGTGCCATAACTTCATGTTCTCCTTAGGTGTAGTAGACCTAGGAACATTAGCATGACTTATTTTGGACGGTACAAACATGCCACTTCTATTTTCACCTTCAAGTAGACAATGCTCCTCATCAGTTCAAAGGATCTGACATGAATCATTCTTTAAAAAAAACTTTATAACCATCTAGCAAGAAAGTAGAGATAGAGAAAAAATTCTTCTTTATGTCTGGAACATAAGGAACATTGGAAATTGTGAAATTTCCACCTGCTCGAGACTTTAGGTTCACTACTCCAACACCAACAACATCCAAATCATGACCATCTGCAAGGTTGCTCTTCTACCTGAAGAGTTAGAAAGGGAAGAAAATACCTTTCTACAACCTCTCATATGCTTAGTAGCTCATTAATAAAAAATCCAAGAATTATCTCAGATTTCATTTAATGCTACCGGATCAAAAGATACTTCTTCAATAGTAACACATCCATATGAATCTGCCTTTGAAGATTTAGGTTTTGGATAATCTTCAAGACTAATACTTGATGCTTTCTTCTTAAAAATCCTTGCTTTTCTATGTAATCACCTGGTTTCTTGCAGTAATGGCATACTCCTTTCTTTGAACCCAATGTAGTCGAAGAATTTTTTCTTTGGGTGTAGAAGGAGCATTGGGAGAAAGATTGAAAGACTGAAAAACTTAGGATTATACAAATTACTTTCCTTCTTGGATTGTTGACTCTTCTTCTCCTTCTTCTTCTTTCCCTTAGGTGATGATAACATGGATTTATCATTCTCTTCCATACTCTTTTGTTGATCTTGTCCTTGAAGTAATAGGAATTGTAGCTCTTCAAATGAAAGTTTTCTATCTCTTGTAGATAGAGATAAAGAAGTAGCAAAATCATGATATCTAGATGAAAGTTAGTTTAGCAGTGCATTTACAATCTTTTCATTTGAAATATTTACTCCTACAATCAATAACTGATCTTGTAAATCTTTGAGCTTCAAAATATGTGACTTAACCGATTCATCAACTTTCATCCTTGTGTTGGCTAGTTGTCTTCTTAGATGAGCTTTCCTAGCAGGGTTTTTGCTCTGATAGAGATTCTCTAATGCCAACCAAGCCTGACGAGAGGTTTTGCAAGACTTGATTTGAGGTATAATATGCCTCTTGACTCCCATAGAAATATATGATAGTTCTAGTGCATCCCTTGAATACCATTTGGATTGGTCTTCTGTAGGAAGGAATATGTAGTAGTACCACTGACTCTTGATGATGAAGTGGTCCTTTCTTCTTCACTAAACTCTTGTTGAGTAGAAATAGGAACATGGGTTCTTCTAAAAGATGAAGTAACCTCTTCTCCTACTTGTCTTGGCCTTGGATAAGTGCCATTGACAATATTCCATAAGTCTTTTGATACTAACATAGTCATCATTAGAAAAATCCACATTGGATAGTTAGACATGCCATCAAGCTTGTCTTCATTCTCAAGTCTACAGTCACTCATCTTGTTAAGGGTGTATGTCAACTATGCTTTGATACCGAATGTTGGTATTCTAAGGTATGGATACCAAATGTTGGAAGTGGAGTGGGCCACAATAACAACATAAATCACATGTTTATTGGATCTTCTAATAGATGAACCTTAACATACACACCTTAATACTCAAAAAGAAGATTAGTGAGAGATAGAGACATAATAGGCAAGTTTCCAAGTGGAACAATAAGCTATAAGGCTCACCTACACTATCTATATTTCAATGTCAAATTACAATGTGTGAATATGATACAACCTGACAAGATCTGAATCTAGGCAGAAATTATGAGCTAGATACAAGAGCTTGTGTGCCTTAGAGGTATGAAGTGTGTGTGGGCGTGAGAATATGGAGAATATGAATAGTTTAGAACTATTTTATAACAAACTTAAATTCTAATCAACCTAAATAAAAAACAAGTGAATCAACAAGTGGGAACAAAAATAGATGTGTTACTCATAGTATGTTGCTAATACAAACTCCTCTAGATAAACACCAAGACATAGAGCACACCTCCTCCAAGTGTTGATGAACACTTCCTCCAAGTAGAGGACGTCCAAAGATCTTCTCCAAGATCTTGATCACCACCTCCAAAACGGCCTCCATGAGGCTTCCTTTAGTGATGATAACCTATGAAGATTGGCCCTCCTAATATAGTTTTGAGCTATCCTTGAGAAGCGATACTAAAAGCAACTAAAAAAAACTAACACACATGATTGTGAATTGGTGTCAAAATTAGAATTGTTGTATGGAAAAAGAAAAAACTAGCAATAGCTAGCTAAAATTAGTGATAGATGATTTCTTCGCCAAAAAACATGTTTATTTTTAAACATCTTTAGAAATCTTCGTGATACACTTTGTGTTGCCTTTAGGAATCGATTTAGGTCCCTTAGATGGGAACACATTTGTCTAGCCAAGTTGCCACACAACTTTTCTAGTAGAGATATGAACAACATATTATACAACCATCATAATGGAGATTTTGGACCTCTTGTGATATTGTTTTCAACATTGTTTTTGTGGAAGATGCAATTCAATTATTACTTTCATGCACTAAGGAGACATCAATTAGCTCCAAAGATGTGTATGATACTTTGTTGCCTCTTTTTACAGGTGGACAATCTATTGTTGGTCCAAATGAGGCAATTTCTTAGCCTTTGTAGGTTCCACAGATGATGCACATCATTGCATTTCTGATGCATATTTACATGATACACTTGTTGATGAGAGGTCTTATATAAAGGAGGAAAAAACTATGCCTAAATGGCTGGTGTAGACTTTGCGAGATACCAAATTAGATGCACCTTTGTCATATCCTACTCTCTCACACTCTCATAGTCCTTCACTTCCATCAGATTATGGCTTCCTCTAGTCTTTGTGATGGGAACGAGCCTCATTTGTTTCATGAAGCACAAAATTTAAGAAATTGGATGGCTGTTATGCAATTAGAATATGATGCTATTATGAAAATTGGTACCTGGTATTCATTTGACTTGCCTCCTATCGAGAAGGCCATTAGCACTAAGTGTGTATACAAGCTCAAGCATAAGCGTGATGGAATTTTTATAGGTATAAGGCTATGCTTGTTGCAAAAGGTTATGCTCAAGAAAGAGGCATTGATTTTGATAGACCTTTCCTCTGACATCCTGAATGACTAGTGTTCATAGCATTTGTGCACTTGTAGCTTATCATGGTTGGAATGTACATGAGTTGGACATTAAAACTACATTTATGAATGGTGACTTGCATGAAGAAGTGTATGCTTTTCAACCTCATGGTTTTGTGCAAAAAGGGCATAAAAAAATGTCTGCAAGTTAAAAAAAGAATTATTTGGTTTTAAGCAAGCACCATGTGCTTGGTATAAAAATATACATGCCTACTTTATTGCACATGGTTTTGGGAGAAGTGCAAATAAGAGCATCTTATACGTTAAGCATGCAAATGATGTGCTTCTCATCATTGTTGTCTATGATGATGACATGTTGCTCACTAGTCCTAATGAGAAGCACATTGCTGATTTCATCGATAATTCGCATGCCTCATTTGAGATGTCAAATTTCAAGCATTTGCATCATTGTTTGGGCATTCAATTTATTCAGGTTGATGGCGGAATAGCTTGTTGGAGTTCGAGGTCTTTGGAAGCACGTGAACAACACAAGGAAGAAGATGAAGCTTGGAGCACAACACATAATACTGAATGTATTACCACTAGAATGTACAAAGCTAAGTGACCCATTAGGAAAATAGGCATATATACAAGCCAGGGGAAAAAACATCCTATTGAGGGACAAAAGTGCCCCTGCAGTCCTAGTGCATTCACACACATCATTACCTAAATATAACAACAAATCCCCCCTGGGACTGATGTGGTGAACAAGGAGCTAGCACTCATGTATAAGGAAGTGCCAAGCTATGTGGAATCAATCCACAAAAGGAAGTAAGCCCAAAGTTTTGCAGAAAGCTTCAAACTTCTCCCTAAGTTGATCTCTCCAACAGAGAACATGTCCCTGAGATAATGATAATGCACCTCAATGTGTTTAAAGCGAGCATGGAACACACGGTTCCTTGCAACTATCAATGTGCTCTGACTCTCGGTGAAGATGGTGATGAAAGAAGACTAACCAAGATGCAAAACATCCATAAGGCATCTCAGCCACATACACTCAACAATTACTATGAAAGCTCCACTATACTCAGCCTCACAACTGGACGTGGCCATAGTAGGCTACTTCTTGCTCAACCAAGATATGCATGAGCTACCAAGCATGAAGCAAAAACCATTGGTGGACACACAAGTGTCATAGAAACCTGCCCATTCAAAGTCAAAAAAAGCATGTAAATCTAGTGGTAGTGATCCCCCCTTGGGATAAAACTATCCAACTAGTCGGGTACCACTCGAGTAGCGAAAGATGTGCTTAACCACCTACCAATGCTTGACACCTAGGCATTGCATAAACCTCCTCATTCGTGAGATAGAAAATTGAATATATGGCCAAGTAACGCATAAGTAAATCAAGCATCCAATAGCCTACTAATAGAAAGCACCATCAAATGCATCTCTAGCATCATGAAGACTCAATCATAAACCTGTCTTCATAGGAGTGGCAATAGGTTTACAATCTTCAAGGCCAAAATGCTGCAATAACGTGTCAACATATTTCGTTTGACACAAAGCTATTCCACCATCAACTTTCATAAATTGAATGCCCAAATAATGATGGAAATGTCCTAAATCAGACATCTCAAATGAGGCATGCAGATCAGCCTTAAAAATAATCAATATGCTTCTCATGAGCAACATGTCATCAACATACACAACAATGATTAGAAGCACATCATTAGCACACTTAACTTATAAGGTGGTCATAGTTGGACTGTTCTCAAAACAATGTGCAATGAGGTAGGCATGAATCTTCTCATACCAAGCACGTGATGCTTGCTTCAAACCATATAGTGTCTTCTTTAACCTGCACACTTGGTTTTCATGCCCTTTCTGCCCAAAGCCACGAGGTTGAAAAACATACACTTCTTCATGCAAGTCATCATTCTAAAATGTAGTTTTACTGTCCAACTGATGTACATTCCAACCATTATGAGCTGCAAGTGCATATATGCTATGAACATTAGTTATTCTGCATGTAGGTGCAAAGGTCTCATCAAAATCAATGCCTCTTTCCTATGCATAACCCTTTGCAACAAGCCTAGTCTTATACATGTCAACTATTCCATTAGGCTTATGCTTCAGTTTGTATACCTACTTAGTGCTAATGGCCTTCTTTCCTAAAGGCAATTGACATAAAGTCCAGTTACCATTCTTCATTATAGCATCATATTTAGATTGCATAGCAACCATCCAATTTTCAGAATTTGTGCTTCATCAAACGAAACATGCTCATTCTCATTACAAAGACTAGAGGCAGCCATAATAGCAATCAGATGCAAAAGAAGCACTATGACAGCCAGAACATGTAGAGAGTACATGCATGGAAGCAAAATGAAAAGAAGAGTGTACCCAAAAAAGAAAGAATGTGTGAGACTCAAAATGAGTAGATCATGAAATGGGTAAACTCATGTGGACTAGAAATGAGCTTGCCAAGAGCATGGAGTAGGCTTCTCAAGCTTCTAACCAAGTACAAATGGGGGAGAGGTCCTCCTTATGTAGATTTAAGAGGGGCTCTCCAAAGTACATCTCATGTGGGATAATTCCCTTGAAAGGAGAATGAATACAATGGTAGAAGCAAATGGCAAGGTACCCAAATACAAAGGAAATACAATATGAAATGGGAATAAACTAGAAATGGAGTGCCTCCTAAATACAAAATGGAGATGCACTCATGCAGATAAAAATGTAGATGATGTAGGAGCAATCATGTCATCAACATCCCCTTTGCAGCTCCATTTTGGAGCGGTTGAATGCTACAGAGGTCCACCAAGCGCTAGAGCAAAACTGGAGGTAGCACCTTCATGAAAATGTCTGTCAGGTTCTCTTGAGAGGTACATTGCTCTAGAGCAATCTCCTGAGACAGGAGCTTCTCATGGATGAAGTGGTACTAGGTCTCGATGTGCTTCATTTGAGCGTGGAACACTAGATTCTTGGCGATGGCCAAGGATGACTAGTTGTCTATGTGGACGCATGTTGGAGTAACCTACAGAACACCAATGTGAGATAATAATGGACGAAGCCAGATGGCCTCACATGGTGCGACGCTGGATGCTCAGTACTCGGCCTTAGTGGATGATAGAGCAACTGTAGGCTACTTCTTACTTGCCCAAGAGATAGGTCCTAAGCCAAGCAAGAATATGTATCTAGAAGTAGACCGTTGAGAATGAGGATCAGTAGCCCAATCTAAATCTGAATATCCAGTGAGTTCGGTGCTTCCTTTGTACCAAAGACCATGATGTCCAGTGATGGCAAGGTAGCAAAGTAGTCTCTGATGGAGAGTGTTAATCTCCAAAAGAACAAGTTGACCTTGAATTTAGATCACCTCTATATCAAGATCAACTTTAGACTCCACCTAATTTAGAGAATCTTCACCAAATTATCAGAAAAATTGAAAGTTCTGAAAAATCAACTTCTCAGAAAAGTCTGCTGCAGATTAGTCACTCATTGACTAATCAATCCTGTAAAGTTTTTGATAAAACTTTGCACAACACTTCGCCTTAAGGTTGCGCAACTTTGCCAAGTTAAATCTCTCAAAAAGATTAAGTACACACTGAGAAATGTGTAAAACACTTTACCTATGTCTGAAAGTGCTTCTCTGCAATGGCGACTTTGACACCTGCAACTTCTTAGCACTGGTTCTCCCAAAGTAAATCCCGTTTGATCAAGATCTTTTAGCCATAGATAGCTTACCTTCCAACTTAGATTTTAAGCCCTCATTTGTGTAAAACTTTACACTGTAGACTGAGCAATGATCATTTCATTGAAGATGAAATGTGCGCCAGATTTCTCGACTGTTAGAACATTCTTACATATGAATGTTCCTAATCAAAATTCTCACAGCCTGATTACAATTAACCTCTCAAATTCTAGCCATAGATAGATTAGCTATGGACTTAGATACGTGCAAAAGGATTTCTCAAAAGATTAAACACAGAAGGAGCAGACAGCAAAATATCAGGCGCAAAAATTCTCGATTTCTCAGAAAATTTACATCTAAGTGAGGATGGACAATTCACTCACTCTTCATGTGTCTAATGACACTAATTTCTCTCTCCCTATTCTCAAAATCTCTTCTGCTCTACTTGCCCGACATTTTCCAACATATTTATAGATGAATATATACAAGTGTATGACTTAAACAAGGGTATAAGTCAGCTAATGTACATATGTGTACATATCTTTGAGTTTTCTGAAAATGTCCTTCCTTCAACCATCTGACTTTGTTTCCTTCTTGACTTCTTGACTTCATTTCTCCATAATCCTTCAATTGATGATTGTCATGCACCAACAGCTCCCCCTCAATCATTAATTGAGGTTCTTCTCTATCTTCTTTACTCCAGCCATATCCTTGAATCTTTGTAGTTTTGGTCCATCTAGACTTTTAGTCATCATATCTGCAACTTGATCTTTTGTGGGAGTGTGTATGACTTCAATCTCTTTCTCAATGACCTTCTCTCTCAGAAAATGATACTGTATTTCAATATGCTTAGTTCTAGCATGAAATACAGGATTAGCTGCCAAGTATAATGAACTCATATTGTCTCCACAAATAATAGGAGTACTCTGAATCACATCAAAAACTTTCAAAAGTGTCTTTAGCCATATTACCTCTTTTGCAGCTTCCACCATACCTTTATATTCTGCCTCTGTAGATGACAAAGCAACTGTATGTTGCTTCTTGGAACACCATGAAATCAATTTGTCTCCTACATAGCACAAGTATCCATGTGTTGATCTTCTATCATCCACATTACCTGCCCAATCTGCATCACTATATATCTTGATTCTTGTATCTGAAGTAAACCCATAGTACAACCCTTCTTTGAGTGTACCCTTGATGTACCTAAGTACTCTTTGTCCTGCAATCCAATGTTCCTTTCTAGGACAATGCATGAATTGTGAAAGCACACCAACTGCATATGACAAGTCAGGCCTTGTCAATGTAGCATAAATCAAGCTACCAACCAAACTTTGATAGAGTTTCATATCTCTGAACTCTTCTCCTCCAAACCTAGACAATTTATGGTTCACTTCCAAAGGTGTAGGTGCAACCCTGCAATCTTCCATTTTAAATTTGGTTAGCAAATTTTTAAGATACCTTTCTTGGGTTACATATACTCCATGTTGAGTATAAGAGATCTCCATTCCCAAGAAGAATGATAGGTTCCCCAAATCACTGATTTTGAACTCTTTCTCCATCTGCTTTTTGATCATTTGTATTCCCTTATCATCTGTTCCTGTAAGTATTATGTCATCAACATAAATACACACATAAATAAATCCATTTTCACTTGCTTTGACTAGCAAGCTACTATCTGCCTTTGATGCTTGAAAACCAAGATCATTCAAGAATTTTACAAGCCTATAATTCCAAGCCCTTGGGGCTTGCTTCAACCCATACAAAGCTCTCTTGAGCTTACACACATAATTTGGACTCACTTGATCTTTGAACCCATCTGGTTGCTCCATGTAGACTTCATCTGAAATGTAACCATTCAAGAAGGCATTTTTAACATCTAATTGAGACAACTTCCAACCTTTACAAGCAGCAATTGCAATGAGTGTCCTGATGGTTGTCATCTTTGCTACAGGACTATAAGTCTCATCATAGTCCACTCCATATGTCTGTGCATACCCTTTCACAACAAGTCTAGCTTTGTACCTAGACACACTTCCATCTGCAAACCTTTTAGTTTTGTAAACCCACTTACAACCAATGATTTTCTGACTATTAGATTTAGGAACCAAATCCCATGTTTGATTCTCTATCAATGCATCATACTCCTCTTGCATAGCATCTTCCCAATTCTTCTTCCCTTTGGCTTCTTCATATGTAGAAGGGTCTTCATCTGCTTTTACCAAATAAGCATAATCTTTAGTAGTCAAGAATGAAGTGTCATAGCTATACCTTGTAGGTTGCCATTTGTGCCTAGATGATCTCCTAACTTCTGCACTTCTTGAGGTCTCTGGTTCATCACATTCTGGATCAAACCTTGGCCTCTCTTCAACTTCAATCTGCACTTCATTACTCTCACTTTCATCAAGTAATTGAACCTTTGCTTTACCTTTTCTTTGTTCCACTACTTCTTCATCATCTGCATGTACATTATATTTACCTGCATACCAAGTACCTTGCTCATCAAATGTAACATCCTTGGATACAATAAATTGCTTTGTGGATGGACTCCACAACCTGTATCCCATTTGCTTATCATCATAACCAATGAATACATACTTCTCTGCCTTAGGCTCCAACTTATGCCTCAATTGAGATGGCACATATGCATATGCCAAGCATCCAAATATTCTGCAATGATCCAAGGTAGGTTTCTTACCCCACCAAGCTTCATATGGTGTCATACCCTGCAAAGCTTTACAAGGCAATCTATTAACCAAATATGTAGCTGTATTAACAGCCTCAGCCCACAAATAATTTGGGCAATTCTTCTCTTTCATCATGGACCTTGCAAACTCAACAAGAGTCCTATTTCTTCTTTCTGCTACCCCATTTTGTTGAGGAGAGTACCTGCAAGTAACTTCTCTCTTTATACCTGCATTCCACAAATAATCATTGAACTCATTTGAAAAATACTCTCCCCCTCCATCTGACCTTAGTCTCCTCAATTTTTGACCTGTAATCCTTTCTGCATATGCATGATAGTGTTTAAGTGTATTAAACACTTCTGACTTTTCCTTAATCACATAAATTGTGATCCACCTGGTAGCATCATCAACATATATAACATAATATCTTGAACCATTTATACTAAAGTCCTTTGAAGGACCCCACACATCTGTATGCACCAATTCAAGTCTTTCTGAATACATAAATCCATGCTTGGAATAGGATTGCTTATGAGCCTTACCTAATTGACATGCCTCACATCTGTATGTCATGTGTTGACCTGCAATGTTAGGCATTCCAAGCACTGAATCATTGTTAATCATTTCTTTGATACCTCTTTCATTAAAGTGTCCAAGTCTTTTGTGCCAAAGATCCAATTCTGACACCTTCTGCTCTCCATATGTGAACATAGCATGTCCAACATTTCCTTGTACCTTCAATGTGAAAAGCCTTCCTTCTTTCTTTCCTGCAATAACTTGTTTATACCCTTGACTAGGGTCTTCCACATAAACTCCATCATTTGTGAACCTTACCTCATATCCTTTTTCCACAATTTGACCTACACTGATCAAATTCTTTGGAATTGTGGGAACATAAAGTACCTTACTCAGAAGAGTGCTCCCATCCTTAGCTTTGACTGAACCAATTGACTTTACTTTATGCTTTGTATTATCACCTGTCTGCACTGTATGATTAATTGCATTATGATCTAGGTCAGTCATCAAAGCAATATTTCCACTCAAATGATTACTACATCCTGAATCAATATAGAACACTCTCATGTCCTCATGTGAGGTTTCACATGTATTCATAATGAGAGTCGAATCCTCCTTTTGATCTGATGCATAGTTGTAGTAGGTGTTATTATAGGATTGACTTTGGAAGTTTCTTCCACCACCTCTTCCAAAAGAATTCCTACCACCTCTACCTCTAAAATTTCCTCTCTGAAATCTACCTCCTCTTCCTCTTTGATTAAAGTTCTGATAATTACCATTGTTTTGATTATTATGCCAACAATCATGAGATAGATGATTGGTCTTACCACATATCCAACAAGCTCTTGCATTCTCTTTGTTGTTTCTGCCTCTTCCTCTACTTCTGCCATTTCCTCTTCCTCTTATGAAGTTTGCTTGGTTTGATGTACCTTCTTCTTCACCTGATTGTTGCTTCCCTTTGTTGACTTTCTTCTTGTCTTTAGAATACATTGCATGACCTGCACTCTTATCAACATCTCCTTTGATATCATTCTCAAAAGTTAGCATATGACCTAACAATTGATTCAAATCAGGAGTAAAGTGATCTAATGAAAGTTCTGTAGATAAAATGAAAGGCTTCCATTTCTCATCTCCTCTTAGCCCTGTGAGTATTTGTCTTACCAATTTGTCTTCTTCAATATCTTCATCAACTGCACCTAAAGAATCTGCAATGTCCTTCATTTTTGTCACATAATCAGAAATTGATTGTGAGGCCTTCTTCTTGAAGGTAGTAAACTCTGCCCATAGTGAAGCCTTCCTTGATTTGGTTGTATTTTGGAAATGCTCTTCCAAAGCATTCCAAATGTCACAAGCACTCTCAAGTCCTCTAATGTGAGGAAGCAAATAGTCATTGACTGCCATGTAGATGATGCTTCTTGCTTGAGCATCCTTCTTCATCCAATTCTTCAAATCTGCAAGCTCCTCCCTAGTTGGAACACTAGGATCTCTGAATTCTGGCTTTTCTTCATCTCCTGTGATGTATCCTATCAAATCTTTGCTCATAAGGTGAGCTTCCATCCTCATAGACCATGCAGGATAGTTCTCTCTATCCAATTTTTCAATTTGGAGACTATCTCCCATCTTTACTTCACCTGTAGCTTCAAATCTTTAACCTTTACAGATAATAAATGTACCTTTACTTCGAATATTGCTCCTTCTGATCCTTTTGATGCTCTTTGTATGTCTTCCTTTGATCTTTCTTCAACCTTTACCCTTCTGCACCTTCAAGATGTAAATTTTTTTTACTTCTGCAATAGTCGGAGTCTTCTTCACTTCAATTTTGACACAACCTGCTCTGATACCACTGATGGAGAGTGTTAATCTCCAAAAGAACAAGTTGACCTTGAATTTAGATCACCTCTATATCAAGATCAACTTTAGACTCCACCTAATTTAGAGAATCTTCACCAAATTATCAGAAAAATTGAAAGTTCTGAAAAATCAACTTCTCAGAAAAGTCTGCTGCAGATTAGTCACTCATTGACTAATCAATCCTGTAAAGTTTTTGATAAAACTTTGCACAACACTTCGCCTTAAGGTTGCGCAACTTTGCCAAGTTAAATCTCTCAAAAAGATTAAGTACACACTGAGAAATGTGTAAAACACTTTACCTATGTCTGAAAGTGCTTCTCTGCAATGGCGACTTTGACACCTGCAACTTCTTAGCACTGGTTCTCCCAAAGTAAATCCCGTTTGATCAAGATCTTTTAGCCATAGATAGCTTACCTTCCAACTTAGATTTTAAGCCCTCATTTGTGTAAAACTTTACACTGTAGACTGAGCAATGATCATTTCATTGAAGATGAAATGTGCGCCAGATTTCTCGACTGTTAGAACATTCTTACATATGAATGTTCCTAATCAAAATTCTCACAGCCTGATTACAATTAACCTCTCAAATTCTAGCCATAGATAGATTAGCTATGGACTTAGATACGTGCAAAAGGATTTCTCAAAAGATTAAACACAGAAGGAGCAGACAGCAAAATATCAGGCGCAAAAATTCTCGATTTCTCAGAAAATTTACATCTAAGTGAGGATGGACAATTCACTCACTCTTCATGTGTCTAATGACACTAATTTCTCTCTCCCTATTCTCAAAATCTCTTCTGCTCTACTTGCCCGACATTTTCCAACATATTTATAGATGAATATATACAAGTGTATGACTTAAACAAGGGTATAAGTCAGCTAATGTACATATGTGTACATATCTTTGAGTTTTCTGAAAATGTCCTTCCTTCAACCATCTGACTTTGTTTCCTTCTTGACTTCTTGACTTCATTTCTCCATAATCCTTCAATTGATGATTGTCATGCACCAACAGTCTCTGATTAGCATCCCAATGTGTCTAACGATGTTGATGTGCAAACTGACTGAATATACCAACTGCATAGGCAATATATGGTCTATGTGGAGAATGTGTTCTCCTATGCGCAACGAAAATGTCTAGTGAACCACCCTTGTATGTCCAACACTTGGATAAACAACTACATCTTAGATAGCTTATTGCTCTTAACACAAAACTTAAATGGACTTGAGCCTTTATTCAATCAAAGTAGACAAGAAGATCTTTCTAACAAGCTATAAATAACTTAATTTGGACAAGTTTTGATTAGGAAACACAACTGACAAAGATGAACTACCTATCCACACAAGTATGCTAAAGAACTAAGCTTCACTCTCAGACTGATAACTCTCTGAATATATATCCTTTGAGAAAGATATTTGGTACAGAGAAAGTAGACACAAATAGCTTTCCAACAAGCTAAAAAACAAGTAATGTGGATGAGTTTTGGTCAGGGAACTCAACTAACCAAAATAGACCACTTGCATACCTAAGTACACTATAAACCTGGACTTTACTCTCTGACATATATCTCCCAGAATATAAACGATCTGAATAAGATATTTGGGACAATAAAAGTAGATGCCAAGAACCTTCCAACAAGATAAAAATCATGCAATTTGAATATGTTTTGGTCAGGAAACTTAACCGACCAAAATAGACTACCTATGTAGACTTCACTCTTTCACTGATATCTCAAAAATTACATAAGCTTTCAAAGAGATATTTGGTACCCAGAAAGTACACAAGATAAGCTTTCCAATGTTTGCTTAAAAACAAGAAATTGTTACATATGCACTGAGATATGAGCTCTGCAAAAAAGCTGTGTACAAACTGATGTGTAGCTAGAAGGAGTCTAAGGGAAGACAAAAATGACAAAATGGCTAGATCTGACTATTGGGAGCTCTTGCCTCTTTCTCTCCTTGTTTTGAATGTGCTTCCACTTCACTTTTATAACCAATGAGCATGTGAAGAAGTTTGTGCCTCCTTCTTAACTCACCACTTTCTCCACTACATGCTACTAACTACAAGGCAAGATATTGTATCTCTTACTCATCATGAAGTTTTGACTAGACTTTTTCTTTTATTATTTTTTTCTTTTTTCCTCTACTTTTCCTTTATCTTTATATTTGGTAAATTTATCCAAGCATGGCTCATATGAATATGAGCTTGTACGTTTATCTTCAACACTCCCCCTCAAGCTCATTTGGGAGTTATCTTCAACCATGTCCTGCAAATTTATCACATCCTTGGACCTCTATGTGCTTGCTCCTTGCATGAAACATAGGATTGCTTGCCAAGTAAATACTTGACATGTTATCACCATATATAGGGATGGTTCCAACTTGCACTCCAAGGTCAGCCAAAAGCTTTTTAATCCACATTGCTTCACATGTGGCAAATGCTAATCCTCTATATTCAGCCTCCATGGATGAAAGTGCAACAGTAGGTTGTTTCTTTGAGCTCCATGTGATAGTTTTGCTTCCTATCATGAACACATAGCCTGAGGTTGATCTTCTATCTTCCTTTGAACCTTCCCAATCAGCATCACTAAAGCCTTTGACCTGCAGTTCTTCATCAAACTTGTAAAACAAAGCATGATTAACTGTATGCTTTATGTATCTCAACACTCTCTTGGCTGAATTTAAGTGTTCACTTGTCGGGACTTGCATAAAGTGAGAAAGTACACCAACAACATAAGACAAATCAGGTCTTGTAATGTTTGCATAGATCAATGATCCTACAATGCTTCTGTATGTCATTACATCTTCCAATGGTTCTCCATCATTTGAGCAAATCTTTGTATTTGTGTCCATGGGTTGAGTGAGTGGTTTGCATTCACTCATTCCAAATCTGAAAAGAACATCCAACAAGTACTTCCTTTGCATCAAGTAGATGCCACTCTTTCCATAAACAACTTCAATTCCTAAAAAATATTTCAGCTCTCCAAGATCTGAAATTTTAAGCTCCTTACCAAGCTTCCTTTTGATATCTTTAATCCCTGAAACATCATTTCCTATTTTGATGAGGTCATCGACGTATATGCAAATATATACCTCTCTATTTTCTTCCTTCTTCATGTACAACGAAGGATCTGCACTACTTGGGTTGTATCCACAGTTAGTTAGATACTCTACCAATCTCTGATTCCATGCTCTTGGTGCTTGCTTCAAGCCATAAAGTGCCTTCTTCAACCTGCGAGCAAAATCTGGATTTTTTTCATCTTCAAATCCAACCGGTTGACTCATGTATACCTCTTCTTGTAGTTCTCCATTAAGAAAAGAATTTTTGATGTCGAGTTGATATAATGGCCATCTCCTTGAAGCACCAATTGCTATTCAGGTTCTGATAGTTCCCATCTTTGCAACAGGGCTGAAAAATTCAGCATAATCTATGCCTTGTGTTTGTTTAAATCATTTGGCAACTAATCTAGCTTTATATCTAGCTAGTGAACCATCGACATTCCTCTTTACTTTAAACACCCATTTGTTTGGAACAATCTTCATACCTTCTTTCTTTCGCACTAGCTCCCATGTGTGATTATCTTTGAGAGCTTTGATCTCCTCTTTCATAGCTTGCTTCCATTCCTTTTGTGTGCAAGCTTCTTCATATGTCTCACGCTCTTTGTCTTTGATAACCTGCATCATGTATGCAAAATGTGTTGCCATAAAACTATCATAACTCAACCTTTGAGTTGGATACCTTGTCCTTGAAGATCTTCTTTCATTGCCATTAGAAAGTTGCTTCTTTAACCTATTCGACTTTACCATCGGAGTGATTACCTCTTCATATTCTTCTTCACTTGCATCTACCTCACTGTTTGGAGTAGCACTTGCTTCTTTAGCTCTACTATGAGCTGAATTTGGAGACAAAGAATGACTCCCCCTCCATGTTGAACATTCTTCATTTGTTGTAGATGCCTCTAGACCTGAAAGCTTTGTGCTTGATTGTTGAACTTCTCTTTGATTTGTTCCTGCATAATCATCACAATCTTCTTCAAGAATCTTTTCCTTTCCTTTATCTTCATACCATGGTCTTAGTTCATCAAAGACCATATCTCGCGAGACTCTTAATTCCTTTGTTCTAGGGTTGTAACACTTGTATCCTTTTTCTCCATTGAGTAGCGGATAAAAATGCTTTTTTCTAATCTTGGTTCCATCTTTGTTCTAACTTCTTGTGGAGTGTGAACAAAGCAAACACATCCAAACACTTTGAGGTGTGTAAGGTCAGGTTTCTTACCGGAATATACCTCTTTTGGAGTCAAATGATGTATTCCCAATGTTGTGCACCTATTCATAAAGTAAATGGCGGTTGTGGTAGCTTCAGCCCAATAGTACAATGGTACCTTCATCTTGTGAGCATGCATCTTGCAATTTCAACAATTTGCCTATTTTTCCTCTCAGCTACTCCATTTTGTTGTGGTGTATACCTGCAAGTGAATTGCCTTTTGATTCTATTCTCTTGTAGAAAATCTGAAAATTCTTTGGAGAAGTAATCTCCTCCACCATCGGACCTTAAGGTTTTGATAGACCTTCTTGTTTCCTTTTCAACTTCAACTTTGAATCTTTTGAATATAGAAAACACCTCTGATTTTTGCTTCATACAAAACAGCCATACCTTTCTTGACTAATCATCAATGAAGGTGACAAAAAATCTACTACCAGCCATTGATGCCTCTTGGGTTGGTCCCCATACATCCGTATGTATCAAGTCCAAGACATTTGGAGCCACATAATTGCTCCTCTTGAATGGCTGCCTCGTTTGCTTTCCTAGTTGACAAGCTTCACATAGCTCATGTAGTCCAATGCTATTAAATTTTGGAAGACCTCTTACTACTTCATGTTTGCTCATGTCCTTCAGCTTTGGAATGTTGATGTGTCCTATTCTTTTGTGCCATAAGTCCAGCTCTGAAATCTTCTTGTTCAAACATTGAATGTACATGACCTTTCCATGTGGATGTTGGACATCCAAAGTGAACATCCTTCCTTCTCTTCTACCTCGAGCAATGACCTTGAAGCCTTCCTTTGGATTCTTTATGAAGCACCCATTCTCATTGAATATGACATGATAACCCTTCTCTACCATTTGTCCTACTGAAATCAAGTTGTTTGAAATTGTAGGAACATGAAGAACATTAGATAGTACCTTTGCTCTGCTTGTATCTCCAAGCCTTATATCTCCAATGTGTTCAATCATGTGTTGAGTATCATCACCTGTTTCAACACATCCTTTTCCACATCATGAAGTTTTGACTAGACTTTTTCTTTTATTATTTTTCCTTTTTTCCTCTACTTTTCCTTTATCTTTATATTTGGTAAATTTATCCAAGCATGGCTCATATGAAAATGAGCTTGTACATTTATCTTCAACAGTCTAGTGTTGGCAAGATAGAGTAATGAGCCAACAAGCTATCGATAAGTATGCACATCCACAAGCGATGATGAATCCGCCAGTGTGAGCTTGATGTTTGGATCAAGTGGTGTAGATACTGAGTGACATTAGTCCATGTTATATCTAGAAAGAAGATCAGAGCAGTACTTCTTCTATGATAGGAATATACCTTCTTTTGTTTGCCAAACTTCCATACCTAAGAAGTAGTGAAGTAGGCCAAGATCTATAATAAAATACTCAAGGTGAAGCTGTGTGATGATGAATTGGAGGCATTCATGCTCTGAACTTGAGTGGAAGCCTAGTAGACATCATTGAGTTGTCCAAGCTTGGGAAATCCTCTCACTATCTATGATGAAGAAATTCTTGGTAAATAGAAGGTGTGGACATATCTTTGGTGCCACAAACTAGATATTGATTCCTTGGATAGAAAACAAGATAATGTATAATATACTAATGCTTATTCCAAAATTAAGACATGGTGGCCAAAGGCTCTTCACACAGATGATTGGTTGTATTCACACCTTAACAACATGAACCCCTAATGAGTCGGAATGAAACGACCCGTGGGCCTTTTGCCTCCATGCGGCATTGCTCCATCAGGCTTTTGCCCATTGTGGAAGATTCCCCACTACTACCTCCTATAGGAGTCCGGGCCGTATCTGAGTCCCAATGTGGCTGATCATCGTCTCAGACTAGCTATTCATCATCACCTTGGTAAACCATTACCTTACCAACTAGCTAATTAGACACAAGTCCCTCTGTTTCCTTTTCTTCCCTAGAGAAAAAAATAGGTATAGAAAAGAAAAATCTTGCAATTCAATTATCTTTATGTCTTTTGTATGAGGATCAATGTAGCTCAGTGATGAGTAGCACCTCCTTTAATGTCAATCCGGGAAGACGTGAGGATGGTATGATGACCTCGAGCAAGTGAAGGCACAAGTGCATGAGTGAGAAGCACACCAACATGCACACACATACACACACATGCGCACACACAACAAGACAAAGAGAAAGACAATGGAGTTCTTTTAGATTCCTTCAAAAGTGCTCATACAAGTTCAATTCTATTACAAGCTAACCTAAAAAATGAGCTCTCTAGCTCTATTTATAGTTTTTTACTAGCTTTTGGCCTTGTCCAGACCTAGTGTCCGGCCTAGTTAAAAATTAGGTTCTAGGGCCTATTTGGAGGCTCAAACGGAGTCTAAAAATCATGAAAAGGGGTATGATGATACTTCTAATACTCCTCAAGCTCGAGGACTCCTCAGCTTGCACAAAATGGAGTTAAAAAAAGGTGAAATGGTATTTACAATGATTTGTAGTGATGAGAATCACTGTTATGAAGATGTTGTTTTGGAAAAATTTGAATGGCCTACTTGCCAGATCTTCGTTGACTACTTAGTCTTCTTGTGCCTTCTCTCCGCTCTGCTACCTTCTTTGGCTTCCTTGTCTTGTGAGTCCTTCGGTGCCTTGACTGCTGCCAACACCCCCCCCCCTCTCGTGTCTATCATCTCTGACAGACCCTTGTCGAGCTGAGCATTGGACATAGTATTGAACCACATCTGAAGCAAGGTGGTGTTCTTCTAGTCGCAGCCCCTGTGCTAGGTCTGTTAACAATGCATCCCAATCGACTGGACCTGGAATGAATAGTTGTGTGGCAAAGGTTGGAGCCTTGCCACATCGTTGTTGAATCTTTGCATTATAATCTGCCAAGAGTACACAATATGGCACATACTGATCATCATTGGTGCCTATCCATCTGTTATGAGACATACTTCGGAAATATTCTGACTTTATGATAGTGTCTTTCAATTTAGCCATTGATTGGATTTGGACTGCCACTCGATCTTCATGGGTTTTAACTGTCTTTTCAAGTTTCTGAAGCCATTCGGGTACTTCGACTTCCAGGGTGTCCATTCCTTCCGAGGTTTGCTGACCTCCTGGCATCGGCATAGGAACATATGGTTCCTCATACGACTCATCCACCTCGATGGGTACCAATTCATCTGGCTCTGGTTCTATAACTGGAGGGGTTGTCTTTCATATTCCAGTAACTTCTTCTGCAATTCTGCCACCTACTCGGTTAATGCCTTTACCTCCTCTGAAGTCGAGGTTGTCTCTATGACCTTGGGTTGTTCCTCCTGTTCCCTGACCTAGCGGCATAGTGCATTCTGTTCCTTTTCCAGATCATCATGTGCTTCTAATAGATCGGCATAGCTTTCCAGGATTGTCTTCATTGTATCTGAGGGGACTGCTTTAAACTGTTCTGGGTCGATCTCGTGGGGGGAGCCTTCCATTGCGGCCTCTAGGTTTTCTTCGTTTTGCTTCTGCAGACGCTTGTTCTCTTCCAGGGCGGTAGCCATGTGTTTCCTGAGTAGGGTCAAATTACGCCGGACTCTTAGATTATCTGTTTGGTAGACTTCAAGTAAAGCTTCGAGTTGTTTGACACCTCGCAACTGTGATGGTTGGGGTGTCTCCAAGAGGGTTTGATGGGCATGTTCGAGTGTGGTGTAGCATTGATTGAGGTCAGCGTTTTCATCTTCTATAGTTGTAAGCCGCCTCTGTAGTTGTTGGTGATTCGTAGTTAGTTGACGATGACGGTCTTCGAGAGCCTGATACTCACCCTATAGTTGGTACACACATTGATGTAACATTGAAAACACATTATTTACATTAAAGAATACAGGGAAAGGAGAGGATGCAGGGGGAATGGGGAAGGGAAAGGGAGTCGTGAATGATGTGGAGTTAAGTGGTGATGTGGGTGGAGGGGGTATGGGAGATTGAGGCTGCGTGGGGGGAGGGAGTGGTGCGGTGGCTGGTGATGTTTCCATGGTGTCAAACGTGTGTGTGATCGTGTAGATGGGGACAGTGGGTGGGGTGGATGTGATGTTTGTGAATAGTGTTGTGAAAGTGGGCATGGTAACTCCTCCGAATTGGATGTCGAGAGAGAGAGGAATTCCCATGACATATGTGGTAATGGTGGAAGTGGGGGTGGTAGTGCCATGTGGTGAAGTGAATTGTGTAGTGAAAGGTGAGGAGTGTGGTGAGAGTGGTGCCGCCTGATGTTCCTCTGTATGTGTAGTGTCTCCTAGTGCTGATACATTCATGTGAATCTGCTTGTCGGAGCGAATGGGACGGGCTGGCACTCGTTTTTCGAAGCGATGAATGTAAGACACAGTTGAATGAATGGCTTCATCCAGGCCCACCGCGTCCGCGTGCAGGTTCAGGGCCTAATAAACATTTCATCCACTCCCTCTTCTCCTAACATCTGACTTATTATCATTTTTCCTGTTTCGAGTGACAGTTTGTGGTGCTCTTGAACTCTCTTCATAGTTTCATACAATCTCTTTATTTGTGCCGAATAAGCTGGGGCACTCGCTAGTTCTGAAGGTTCTTCGTATTCTTGATCATGCTCCGCGTATACTTCTTCGTCCTCAGTCTCTTCTTCATCTTCCTCTACTTCCACTACTTCTGGTTGGGTCGGGGCTGAAGTTGTAGTGGTAGGTTGTGGTTCTTGGGTCTGCTCCGCTTCTGTCTCCAGGTTAGACTCGTTAATCATGCGGGCGATTTCTTCATCTATCAAATCGGCTAGGGTGTAGCCTTGTGGGAACTCCAAGTCTGATGGAATCGAAGGGAACACCAGATTGGGTCCTTCTGCACTTGGTCTGGGTAGGCGAATAGTAAATGGTCGGACATGTCGCATTTGTGGAGGGGTCACCTTTGGTGTGGTGGTGGCTCCCCTTGCTTGGGCACACGGTAATTGAGCTGCCCCTCTCATTTTCTTCGATGGAGGACCCGCCGTTGATAGCCGTCTTTGGAATTCTTGGGCCCTGGACCATACTAGTGCTCTTTGAATGGGCACCTCGTAAGCTAAGCACCTATAAATTATTTTTGTCAGAGCACAACACCCATGAAGCATGTTCTTCTGTTTCTTATTCCATCATTGATGGGCTAGGTGGATTTGATCGATGATCCAGTGTGGCAGATTGATGGTGAGATTCTCTGTCTCTGCCAAGTACAAGCTGGACCAGATCTTTTTTGGTGGCATTGTGAAGCGTTCTTGGGTGGGGAAAGTGAAGTGTTGCATGATCGTTCGTAGGTGGAGGGCGATGGTTGGTGTCATTGCTACCATGTCCTTCAATTTGTTGAGATCCTTGTGCTTCATCCTGCCTGGAATAATTGTTTCTTTCTTAGTGGGAATATGCATACCTTGCATGTTCAATGCTTCTCGTACTAGGTTGAGGGTCAGTTTGAATCTTTTGAGCTCGTGGCCTGGTGTCAGTGAGGGTAGCACGAAAGTACTATCGCCTCCTTTAGCCCTGCTAGGGGTGATGGTACTGATAAGGTAGGAGCAGCATAGTAAATCTGGCTTAGGTAAATGTGCCCGGAAATAGCCATCCAAGCCCGCTTTGGTCCATACCAATCGCATTACTTCTGCATTCTGGTACTATTCGAACTCACGGGTAAAGAAATGATATCATCCCCATTTGCCATTAAACTCAAGTTATGCCTCCCAAAAGTAGGTGCTGTCTCCCAACGGCCCTGCAACATCACTGAACCAATGTGCGTGTTTCCCCACTTGAGAAGTGTGCCCCTGAGCTGGGTCCTGAATAGGAAGCACATGCACAACTCTAAGTTCTTGAGGCCTCTCAGTGAGTTGTGGTTCAAGAAGGAGGGTTTCAATGTCCACAATCTGGGCGCTAGACCCTGCCTGGGAACTGGTGCCGTCGGATTTTGCCATGTTACAACTTGCTTGCTGGTTCTGTGAGAATATAGAAGCATTCGTTAACATTGTAAAGGACAAGGTAGAACAATTTTTGTCCCCGTTACAACATTAACATGAGGTGAATGATGAGTTAGTAGATCAGAGAGTGCTCGATGATTGTGTGTGTTGTTAGTGAACACGTAGTCCTATGAGCTAAGTGAAAAGATGCAATGTGAGAATGATGTAGTTAGTACGTGGGGATGACTTTACAAATGGGGTTGGGGGGTTTATTAGAAGCTTTGGGCTGCCAAACACCGTGGATGACTTTCGGTTTTGGTCTGGTGGAGACTCTGGAGGGCTTTATGAGGGTGTTTGCTTGGAAATGAGGCTTTTTAGGGACCCATTTACAAGTGATTTTGCTCATGCTCATGGGTAAATATGTATTTGTGTGTATCAAATAAGAGGGGGCATCGACTATTAGAGTGAGTGAACCATGTCGTGCATGGTGTGATGTGTGTGTGACTAGTTGAGCCCGCAAGCAAACCTTAGGCACCCAAATTTGTCTTGATTGTGGGTCAACCTTCATCGACTTCTTGGGTACCCAGATAAACTTTATTTTTACAGAAGAATTTTTGGAGGATTTCTTATTAGTGTTTGGTTGTTGATCACTAACAGGAAGTTGAGCTAGTTGTGTGGCTTGACCGCAATAGGATGCTCGCCTTTCCGCACCCACACTTGTTTTGATGGTTGAGACACTGTGCTTCATATTTTCTTTTGGCTTCGAGCATAAGTCGTCTGCTTCTTCTGCCTTTTATCTGCCTCTGATTGCTGCATCCCGATGGCCTTTGGAAAAGAAGGGAGTTCCATTGTATCCTTGACTTCTGTGTTGCGATCATCATCCCTCTGCATCACATAGTTTTGGACAATAATAGCATGGTCATCTTCATGTGTACTCCTGGAAGGACCAGGAGTGTGTGCCTTCCCTAGTTCGTTGAGTGCTCCATTGCCTAACTCAACTGTAATTCAACTCCAATTCACCCGTACGTGAAGAAGTCCACTTCTTAGGTTTAGTTTGACTGCATGATCATAGATCCAGTCTTGACCCAAGACAAGAGGCACAGTGAGATCCTCATCTTGACACACTAGTACTTTAACTGTCAGTAAAACGTCTTGAATGTAGAGGGGAAGTTCCACTTTGCCCATGCAAGGGGTTTCCATGCCTCCCAATCCTATGAGATATGCTTCAATAGGATTGATACTTAATTTCAACTTCTGATAGTAAGAAAGTTTGACAGCTCTAGTGGCTGCACCTGAGTCAATCAAGGCTCTTATAGTCCTTGCACTCATTCCTTGTCCTATCCCTAAGGTCAAAAAAGGATGTCGGTCGATTATTCTATGAGAGCTACTACCTGAAACTTCACACATGGCTATATGATATCCTTGGGCTGATATCCTTGAGCTGCATAGGTGTCTGTCCTAGGCTTATCTCTACCCAGTCTTCTTAACTTCATCTTTCGGATTCGCTCCAATGCTTCTGCCTGTGCATCTTCTTAAATTCGCTTTTCCTCTTCTTTACGTTTCTTTGCAGTATTGAGTCGATTTAACATCTCCTCAGTGAGGGGTTCTTGATATAGTTTGACTCTGCATCCACTTATGTAACTAGGGAGAACATCACCTTCAAGTGTAGCTAATTGGACTGCTCCACTTGTGGATATCCTATTGATAATCATGGGTCCATAGCCATGCTTTTCTAGCTTTCTTGCATGTTGTTTTAGGGTATATACCAAAACTAAGTCTCCGACCTTCAATCCTTTATCCTTAACATGGGCATCAAAATATGCTTTTTGCCTCTTCTTGGCTGCATATATTCCTGCTGTCGCTCTCAATCGTGTTTCACCCAATCGTTCAAGATCAAAGATTCTAGAGGAGAGCTCATGGCCTGTCCAATCATGCTCTTGTGCTACTTTCAGTGTAGGTACCAAGAAGTCCAATGGTAGCACTGCATTTTGACCGAATACCATATGAAAGGGTGTGGCTTGGAGTACCGTTTTATAGGCAACTCTGTATGCCCAAACAACATGGTGTAACTGTTTGTCCCAATCAGAGTGTTTATTATTCACCAATTTAGTCAGCACATTGCATAGAATCTTATTTGTGCTTTCGGCTTGCCCATTAGCTTGTGGATGATAGGCAGACTTCTTGTGTATAACCAAGAATTCTTGGAGCAGGTTTTCAATAACTTCATTCAAGAAGTGAGTGCCTCTATCACTAACTAGCTCTATAGGTAGCCCGTATCTAGTGAACACATTCTCAAATAAGAACTTGGTTGTCGTTTGGGCATCATTCTTTGAGGTGGCTTTTACCTCTACCCACTTGGTTAGATAGTCTGTGGCCACGATGATATATTCAGCATGTGAACTCTTAGCTGGGGGATTAAGAGGACCTACAAAGTCTATTCCCCACTTAGAGAATGCTCGTCCACCCATCATAGGTTTCAAAGGCATCTCATCTTTACGTATAGGATACTGAGTTCGCTGACAGACGTCACACCTGTTCACATAGGTATGTGCATCCATGTGAAGGGTCGGCCACCAAAGACCTGCAAATAGTATAGCCTTGATCACCCGATCTGGTCCAAAATGTCCTCCTGCTACACCTTGGTGAGCAGTTTCCAAGATTTTGAGATATTCACTCTCATGGACACATAGTCTCAGGTAACTATCTTTACCACGCTTGTATAAATTATCACCAATAAGTGAGTAGTCTAGGGCTTCTTGTTCTAAACTTCTTTGCCTTATCAAGGTCATATCTTGAGGGAATGTTTTCTTCCTCAAGAAGGCTACTAGTGGTTCACTCCAATCTGGCACTATGGACACTTGATAAAGAGTGGCATGCTCCACGGGTGGTTTAGTGCAACAGATAGGACATTCCTTGCACAATTTATGGACATCAGCTTCCATAGTCGGCCAATGTACTCCGAGTCTCCTTAATGTATGTGGGGTTCGTTGCTTTGAGTAGTGTTGCTCTAATGCACCTACATGTGCTAATTGCAACCATTTTGCGAACTCATCCTCTTCCACACAACAAGCTAGGATCCCTTGATCTGTATGCTTGTACATACTTCCTGCCATGATTTGGTATTTTTGGGCTTTTACTATCTCTCTATCTTGAGTGTTTATTACTGGATGTTTAGGACTGTATGTCAATACTGGCACTAATGTCTTAGCCCACTGAGGTACAACTTCCAAATTAAACAAGTAAGCATCAGGAAGGTCATCTGATACTCCTTGCTGTGCTTCTTCGGATGTGATTCTTGAGAGGTGGTCCGCTCTCAAATGAGTCTTCCCTTTCCTCACCACAACCTCAAAGTCATATTCCATCAGTAAGAGGAACCATCTTACTAATCTACCTGTATTGCATGGCTTGTTTACCAAGTATAACAATGCTTGATGATCAGTAAAAAATTTAAACTTGTTTGCAAGAAAATAGTATCTAGACTTTTTAACTGCATATACCATGCCTAATCCTTCTCTCTCAGTAGTGGTATAATTTTGTTCAGCTGCATTTAATTGTCTACTAGCATAGGCAATTGGAAGATCCATATTACCTTCGCTTGTAGGTTGTGCGAGTAAACATCCAATAGCATAATTGGATGCATCTACATGAAGATGAAACGGCTTATTCCAATCTGGTGTGGTCAAGATTGGTGTTGAACACAATCTTCTTTTGAGCTCGTTGAAAGAGTTTTCACATTCATCAGTCCACTCAAAGTGAGTCAAAAGTTCGTACAGAGGCTTGGCAATGATGGCATACATGTGTATAAAGCGTCCATAATAACCACAATGCCCCATGATAGCTTGTACTTCCTTGACATTCTTTGGCCTAGGTAGCTCTGCTATAGCTTTCACTTTTTCTTTGTCCGTAAATATGCCATTCTTTGACACTATGTGTCCTAGAATCTTGCCTTGCTTGACCATGAAAACACACTTTTTGGGGTTTAGGCAGACTTGATATTCTCTACATTTGTCAAAGATTTGCTTGAGTTTGGGTATATGTGTTTGTCTAATGTTGAAATGAGCACATAGATCATCAACATAGACTTCAAAATTCTTCCTCAAGAACTCTTTAAACACGTGGCACATCAATCTTTGGAAGGTTGCAGGAGCATTGGTAAGCCCAAATGGCATTACCGGAAAAGCAAATATGCCCCACTCTGTGGCAAAAGCCGTCTTATGTTGATCTTCTGGGGAATGGCTACCTGATTGTAATTAGAAAATCCATCAAGGAAGCTGTATATTTCCTTGCCTGCTACTCTTTCTAGTAGATGCTCAGTGATAGGAAGCGGATAGTTATCTCGGATAGTTCTTCTTGGGCACCACCACAATGGGGGATACCCACTCAGTGTGCTCAATTTCATAAATAGACCCAGCTTCCACGAGACAATCTATCTCTTCTTTGATCTTGGCAGCATAATTATCATTGTATGTGTATGGCTTCTGCTTGGAAGGTTTGGCATCTGAGGTCATGGGGATTGTGTGTGAGCATATGTCAGGGTCGACACCTTTTAAATCCTTGTAACTCCAAGCGAATACATCTCCGTATTCTCTCAGCAAGGCTATTAGCTCGTGCTCTTCTTCCTCTGTCAGGTCATGGCCTATGTACGTGCATCTTTCTTCTCCTTCTTCTATGGCTACAACAATTTTCTTGGTGGTTTCGTTGTTATCATAGGCCTCTCCTGCTTGTGCCTCACGTTTACGCATTCTTAGCATGACTCTCCTATCGTGTATCTCATACTTTTTGAAATTCTTGGGGACCTCAAACAAAGATTCTTCCTCTTCTCGTGTGACTTCTCTCTTCTTCCTCTTCTTGCCTTCACTCTTGGCAGTCACTTGTGTGGTTAATCTCACATCATTTGTAAGCTCTCCATGTCTCTGAGGATGAGCTTCTACTTCATAGAAGTATTCTTCATCTGATGCAAATGGTGGGTCCATAATGATAGAATCTAGATCAGAGTCACTTGCATCCTCAAATGCATTAGGGCTAGGTTCGCATTCTTCTAAAACCGAATCTCCCATGATTGGCTCTATGGAGAAAACTGAAATATCATAGCCGTCCTCATCACAGTGGGGTGTCCATTTTTCTTCATTGATGGCTACATCCATTGTTGCTAAAATTTCAGCCCAACCATGGTGCATAGGCTGGGTCTTGAATTGATCTATGGGTTTCTTTCGCACCTACCTCTCTGGCTTTTTCTCTCTTCTCTTCTTCTACTGCTACTTTACACATCCATAGGTGTGTGTCTTCATGCATCCATGAGGATCCTGATCCTATGGAATGCACTAACTCGGTATCATCTTTACCTCTATGGATGGGATTCCATTGGATAGGAGGGACATCTCTATGGGAGTAATCTTTGAGATTCACTTTGGTCGTAACACCTAAGTGTTGCAAATACAAGGAATTGGTTCCCCAATCCCGTACCACTTGCAATTGTCGCATAAATGGTCTTCTCAAAATCATCTCATAGGCATGGTTCTTGCTAAAATCACATATGGTGAAAGTATGCTAAAACTCAACACTGCATGTAGTGAGAGTTATTCCTTCTAGCAAGCCTAAGGGTCTTTCTATGTGACCATCAGCCATCTGCAATTTCATTCTCGTTGGCCTAAGTGCTAGCTTGACCCAATGCTTCCACAGAGAAGTGGTAGCAATTGCAACTCCTGCACCTGAGTTGAGAATTGCCTTGGTTGTGTATCCTTGATGGGTGATGGGAAGATGAGTGTTTCCTTCTTCTCCTTCACTCATATCTCCTATCTTGTCTAGAGGAATTTCTAGCACTGTTCTATGAGAACCTACCTGGGAACGTGGTTTAGCTACCTCTGGCATTTGTTCGGCTACATGTTTCCACAGTTTTGGCTTAACCTGGAGTATCTCTTCTAAAGTGAGATTGCACTGCACTTTAGTATTCTTCACTATCTCTGTGTTCCTAGGTATGACTGAGTCTTCGTTTCGTACCATAACCGTGGGTGCTCTCATACAAGTAGACTTTGCTTCCCATGGGCCTGTGAAGTGGGGTAATTTCTATAAAGAATTAGACTCAAAGTCTAATCTCTCTTGAGATTGTGCACTCTCCTGCTCTCCATAAATGGAAGGAATATCTTGTGGGAATTGGTCATGTGCATCATCCACAAGTTCAATGGGAGGAGGGACCTCACTCTCTTTAGCCCATTTCTCTTCTTGAATCTCTCGCAAGAACTCTGGTGTGTACCTATTCATAGAAGAGGATGTGTCTAGCTCTGTGGAGTTGGGTACATAGGCTTCTTGCGCAGGAAGGCTTACTCTTTTACTTGCCTCATCTCTTCCTTGGTTTTTTTCTTCCTTGGCAGATCTTGCAATTATGCTCTCTAACTTCTCTAATAGTCCATCCAAGTGCAATTGTGCCTTAGCTGAGCAAGAGTAGTTGAAGAGGCGACTGGCTTCAAACATGGTCTAAGCCAATGCGACCATTTTCGCGCAAAGCTTGGTTCTTTCTATCTCTAAGTCAGCTCTAGGGTAGCACTTGTCATGATCCGTCACATTTGGCCCTTCTTGGATTCTAGCCTGATATGCCTTAAGCATCATGTCTATGTCTTCAGGATTGGGATCAGCTAATACTGATCCTGCTCTAGGGGGTGGTGGGATTGTCTAAGGTGGGTTGAAAGATGGTGGATTAGATGGTGATAGGGTTGAAGGTGGTGGTGGTATGTGAGAGTTTGTTTGAGAGGTGAGCTCAACAATTTTGGCTTTTGTTTCTCTTATGCTTTCTTCTAAGTCGCTCATCTTTTTAGACCATTGTCTTTTCATTCTCTCTCGGCTATCCTTCCAGGCTCTCGACCGTTTCTTGGCTATGCTCTCAGTTTCACTAACCTCTGCACTCTTTTCTTGTCCTAACCTTTGGTTCTGCTGCAAAGCCTGAGCTCTAGTGACCACCTATACTGGTGCAGTGGAAGTTACACTTCCTGTAGCGTCTACTACTAAACCAATAACATTAATTGGAGTGATTTTTGGCATATTATTGGGATTCTTCGGGCAATCTCGTAAGAGATGCTCCTTTCCGCAATCTTGACAAAAGCCCTGTATTGTTACTGATTGGGGTTGTGTAGGTGCAGGCATTGGACAATCATGAATGAGGTGATCTCCCTGACATCTATAGCATGGTCCTCTAGGGAATGGAGGTCTTACTTGCCTAGGTTGAGGTCTAGGGTTGGGATTTGTGTACATGATATTTGCATACTCTGGATGCCAACTAGGTTCACTCGGTTCTTCACTATAGTAGGACTCACCATGTTCAGGAGACTGCATGTAGTAAGCCTGGGGGCTATCCACATTTGTAGAATCAAAACTATGGTCACTGGGGTCACTTTCTGAAAGCATGGTGTTACTAGTACTATGGCTCTATTCAGATTCTCTTCTGCAGTTGCGTACTTTACTCGGATCACATTGGCTAGAGCAGGGGGTTGTTGTGCTAGCACTGGTTGGGGTCTCTGTTGGGCCTGATATTGTGGTTGGTAGGTTTGTTGAGGCCTAGCATACTGTTGTGGTGGGTACTGGTTCTTATATCTTCCCTGTTCTGGATAGGGCTGAGGGTAGGTTTGCCTAACCGCTTGCTTATTATATGGGCAATCTTGTGCTGTGTGATTAGTGTATCTTTGTTCTATGGTGCAGTATTGGCTACTGGGATTCACTTGGGGTTGAGCCATGATGGGACATACGTTCGCCATATGGTCACCTCCACAAGTATAGCACCGTTCAACTGGGGCAAATCTTGGGATTTGTTTGCTAGAGACACCTAGTTTTTGAGCTACTTTCTCAGTGAGTTCCTCAATAGATGTGGATTGTGTGGAAGAGAGGCTAGAAGAACTATCTGAATCTTTGTAGATTTTTGAAAGCTCTAATTCCTCCCCTAGGTTAGCCTCGATGTCGATGCACATGCGTACACACTCTTCTATGGTCTTCGGGTCCTTTAAGTACACGGATGATCTCAACTTTGTACTTGGCAGTCCATCTAGGAATAAAGCCACTTGTTTGGCTGGAGTGGGTAGCTCAGGAATCGGAAACCTCTCTAGATATTGCCTAAATCTTCTTCCTGCAAGTCTGACCGTCTCTTGAGGGGTTTGCTTGAAGCTATGAATCAGTGAGGAAGTGTTATGCCTTATGCCACTCTTAGAGAATTCAATAATGAAAGCCTCTAGAAGTTGGTCTATGTTCCTAAAGTGCCTCTCATTTAGTGGTTGAAACCACGTAAGAGCAGTGTTCCTAAGGGTTAGACCAAAGGCATTGTATTGCGTGAATAGATCCTCCACTTGTTCAACTCTCAAGACTTGCCTAAATTCGGCCACATGATCATATGGGTCTCTAGTGCCATCGAAGTAGTTCTTCATGGACTTAACTAGCTGTGTAGGTCTCAAAGTCCTCGTGTGCTCTTTAGGCCTCGGCAAGGGAAAATCCTCAACATTTCTTAAGTTCCTTGGAACTCTAGTTCTTTCTGTTTCTTCTCTATTCGTCTCTGTTCGCGTTCGTTTTCTTCCTATTGGGTTGGCAAAGCTCACTTCTGGCCTATCTCTACTTCTATCCCTTTGAGCACCATGAGCTTGGGATGTTCCAGCCCCTTGGTGGCCAAAAGAGACATTAGATCTTGGTTGGGGAAAAATAAATTCCCCCTTCCAAGTGTAGGCATGTCTACCATGTTCTGTGACCACAAAGATCCTCTCTGAAGTACTGTCTAGGTAGGTCACTTTGCCTAGGCTATCCGGATCTTTGAACTCATAAATTGTGATCGTTCCTATCTCATTAGGTTGTTCAGACTTATACCTCCAAAAGGCTTCGTCAGTTTCTTGGTTCAAGAGTAGATCTATGCTCTTGTTGTCCTGGGGAATCCACTCTGGTGTGAGGATTCTAGTAAGAACAGATTTGCCTCGGGGGGTTTTAGGCTCTCCACCTAAGTTTCCTTGCTCTAGGTCACCTATGTCTGTCTCTGGGATCACATTACCAAATTCATATGTCCTATCTGGGTGACTGGTGACTACATATATGGTTCCTTCTTTGTCCAAGTATGCTCCATTTTCAAACTTGACTGCTAGACATTCTAGTCCAATGGGTTGATCTGGGTTTTTGATCTGGACCACATATCTTCCTAGGCCGTCCTCATAGATGCTAGCACCTAATCGGTTGGTCCTAAGGTATTCCAGTTGCATCTTGTAGGGGCCTTCTACCCTATGTAAATATGCCACACCTGAACTCCCTGTAGGTCTCTCCATACAGTGGGACATCTCTGACTCACTAGTCTCAGAGCTAAGGTAGTACGAATGATGGCTCAACTGTTGGGCCCAAGACCTAGCAGTATGATTGACACTAGCCTTTGAAGACCTAAGACTTTGTCTATCTCTCCCTAGGTGTCATCCTGATCTAAGGTTCATAAGCCCAATTGAAGAATTTCCCAAATTTCCCAAGTACAATTTTTGTTGCTGAGTTCTTTTGTATTAGTCACTTGTTCTTTTTGATTTTCCTTAGGGTGTCACTTCTTATCCAATCAATCTTCGTCGCACGGAACACTTAAGTTTTATCGTACTTTGAGTGTGGTCGCTCAATTTAAATTCTTTTCCCTTAGGTTGTTTCGCAAATGTAATCTCCTGGTACTTGCACTTGAGTGATTAGAGTTCTTGGATTTGGTCGTGCTTAATGTATCCTTAACTAATCAGAACCTCTATCCGTACTTAGCCTAAGCTAGGGATTGACAGAGGATGTTGAGAATTTCCAACCTTAGTTTCTCTCCTCCTTTGCCCTTGTGTGCCCAGGAAGCGTATTCCCAAGCTTGCGCTTACTCTTGCTTTGAGTACCCTTCGATGCTCTCAAAGGACCTGTAAAAGTCCCAATGTTAGCTCAAGACTTGAATTCCATTGATACATTGGACCAAGTTCATTCATGCAAATCAAAGATCAAACTGTTCTTTGCTTTTTGGAAAATAATCCTCAAGATCCCTTAGTTTTTCTTCCCCCTGGGTATGGTCACTTCAAAATAGTATATCTAATAATCTTGGTATTAATTTTACCGTAAGCAATGCAAATTGTGGTTGTACTCCCACGATCTTTCCAACAAAATAGAAATCACGGCAAACGGATTTCATATGAGAAAGTTATGATTGTTCAGGGTTCTAGGGTTAAAACAGGGTCCAAATAGGCTAACAATCAAACAGGGTCTTTTCCAACTATTTGTTTATGGCCTTCCTATGTGCCCCATAGTCCAATATTCATGTCCAAACTTAGCCCAAAGTCTTCAATTAAAAACCCTAAAAACTTGGTCGAAATTGCCTGCCAATCGCGATCCAATGGTTTGTCAATCGCGATTGATATGTCAGTTGTGATCGACGTGTCGATCGCGATTGACAGGTCCGTCGTGGCTGTCAGTCGTGATTGATGGCTCAATCGCGATTAACACATGGCCCGGAAATTCAGTCGATCATGGTCAAAGGGTTGTTGACTCTGTTGGTCACAATTGATGGGTCAATCGCGATTGACAGGTTCATCGCAAGGTTTCTATCGGTCGTGGTCAAACAGTCGTTGACTGGGTCAGTCACGATTGACAAGTCCGTCAGGGCTGTCAATCATGATTGATGGCTCGATCGCAATTGACACGTGGCACGTGTAAATTTTGTCGGTCGTGGTCAAAGGGTCGTTGACTCTGTCGGTCGTGATTGACGGTGGATCACGATTGACAGGTCCGTCGACAAGTGTCCGTCGTCGTTTGTGGATCGCGATTAAGAGAAAACAGAACAATTTTAGAATTTCAAGCACATATTTAGGATGCCCTAGGCCTACACATCACGGTTATACACTTTGTTTTGCAAAAAAGTCAACTTTTCTGTCGGTCGCGATTGACAGAGGTCAATGCCTCGAGACCTGCACAGTCAAATTTTTTACCTATTGGAGCTGGTACAGCTGCTGGGGATGCTGATTCCTACAGAAAATCTCTGAAAACACACAATAGCACAAACACACATACGCTCTCTCTCTCTCTCACACAAGTGAAATGAGGGGAAATGGTGTGGGAATGGTGATATGACCAAAAAACTGAAATTTTCGCGATGATGGAGATGGAGGTGGGAGATGGTGATGATGATGATGGTGATGAGAAAAACAAAAGAAAATAGATAAAAGTGAAGAAAATACCTATGACTCCAACACCTCAACTCTACGTCTTACCATCACACGCTCGTCCTCAAAGCTCGATCCCCGGCAACGACGCCAAAATTTGGTGTAGCTCAGTGATGAGTAGCACCTCCTTTAATGTCAATCCGGGAAGATGTGAGGATGGTATGATGACCTCAAGCAAGTGAAAGCACAAGTGCGTGAGTGAGAAGCACACCAACATGCACACACATACACACACACGCACACACACGTCAAGACAAAGAGAAAGACAATGGAGTTCTTTTAGATTCCTTCAAAAGTGCTCATACAAGTTCAATTCTATTACAAGCTAACCTCAAAAATGAGCTCTCTAGCTCTATTTATAGTTTTTGACTAGCTTTTGGCCCTGTCCAGACCTAGTGTCCTGCCTAGTTAAAAATTAGGTTCTAGGGCCTATTTGGAGGCTCAAATGGAGTCTAAAAATCATGAAAAGTGGTACGATGATACTTCTAATACTCCTCAAGCTCGAGGAGTCCTCGGCTTGCACAAAATGGAGTTACAAAAAGGTGAAATGGTATTTACAATGATTTGTAGTGATGAGAATCACTGTTATGATGTTGTTTTGGAAAAATTTGAATGGCCTACTTGCCAGATCTTCGTTGACTACTTAGTCTGCTTGTGCCTTCTCTCCGCTTTGGCTCCCTTCTTTGGCTTCCTTGTCTTGTGAGTCCTTTGGTACCTTGACTGCTTCCAACAATCACTAACTTTGATAGAGGTGTTATCAAACAACACCTGTTTGTTATGATCGATACTTGCTTTTACTAATAGCAAGTTCATGCATAAATTGGGAACAAATAATACATTTGAAAGTGATTTGCATTCCCCTTGAGCGTTGGTGATCTGCACTTTGTCTTTCCCTTCTATAGGTAGACTTTTGTTATTTCCAAGGTACACTTCACCTGTGTGCACTTCAAGTTCTTGAAAAGAATCTTTATCTTTACACATATGCAAGGTCCTCCACTATCAAAGATCCATTCATGAGGGGAGCTAGATGTAACTAGAGCATTTGCCTCGATAGAGAAAAAGAGTCCTTTGCTAGAGCAATGTGACATGTGTTGCAAAGGTTTGGATGAGTGCTAGGAAGTAGAAGCCTTTGAGGTATGTTTCTTCTTGTAGAAATGATGACTAGTATTTTTTCCTTTGTTATAAGGTCCTCTGCATTTCATTGTAGTCTCTTGGGAGGAGGTCCACTTAGCTCGTGAGTCATGAAAGAGAAGAACACGACACACTTCTTCCCAAGTTAGGACTTGCCCTCGATTGTACAAGGTTATTACAAAGGTTTCATACAACCTAGGTAGTTTGTTAAGTAGCGTGATGGCCATATCTGCACTGGAAATCTCTCATCCACAAAGTGCTAACTTGTGCTCGTAGTCTTCAAACTGAGCTATGACTTTTGTGATTGTATCTTGCAGCCGAATAGTTAGATTATGGAATTCTGCTTCTAAAGCATAGATCCTCAAGGGTGTTTTATCTTTGTATAAGGCCACTAAAGTGTCCCAGGCTTCTTTGGATGTTTTACATGCCGTGATGTGCCCATTGGTTAGTTCATCATAGGCTCGTAGAAGTTGACCTAATGCCCTTTTATCTTTAACATTCTTGATATTCCAAGATTCTAGATTGTTGGCCTTATTGGGTTCTAGTTCAGACCCCTGTGCTACATCGTGAAGGAGATTGTTGTATAGATATGCTCTCATTACATCTTTCTTGAAGGGTTTCAAAGGCAATGCACCATGGTGCGCTCTCCTTATCGAGAGCTCCACAACGATATCCTCAGAGTAGAAAACAGAGCTCCTAAGGCCGCAAACGGTACTCCACGCAAAGACTACAAAATATGCAAAAAACACAGTACATAGGGAGCATGAAGACAGACTTCTTAGGTCTTACAAATGTGGTCAAACTTACAGTCTGTGACTGACCTGGCCACTATATGTTTTATTAGGGAACATATACAAAGAAGTGTCAAGTGGCCATTTGTCCTTTCACATGGACACTAACAGTAACAATCTCCCACTAAAGGCCAATATGGCCAAAGTAACTATGGGAGAAAAATAAAGAATACTTGAGTGTAAATATACAAACTATACCACCCACCTGATGGGCATGTTACACAATATACAAGTGACTATGTAAGATCATGAATCAAGTAACCCCCATCAAGTGACAATAGTGTCGAAAGCTATCCTGTGGTAGAGCTTTTGTCAAAGCATCTGCAACATTATCTCGAGTGTGAACCTTCTCAAGAATAATGCGCTCATTGGCTAAGCAATCGTGAATGAAGTGATACCTCACCTCAATGTGCTTGGTCTTTGCATGATAGACCAGATTCTTAGCCAAAGCAATGGCACTTTGACTATCACTGGGAAAACCAGGTACATGCTGAGGTAAACCCATATCACAAGCAAGAGGAGAAAGCCACAATGCTTCCTTACATGCCTCACATGCTACAACATACTCTGCTTCTATGGTGGAAACAATTGTACATTCTTGAAGATGAGATCTCCAAGAGATAGCACCTCCAACAAAATGAAAAATGTACACTGATGTAGACTTACGATTTTCTACACAACCAGCAAAGTCAAAATCTATGTAACCAATAATGGATGCTTTCCCTCTACCTAAGCATAGACACTTGTCCTTAGTGCCACTCAGATATCTCAAAATCATCTTGACCGCTTCCTAGTGTTTCTTACCAGGATTAGACATGTATTTGCTCACAACTCCCACTGCAAATGCAATGTCTGGTCTCGTAGCTACCATAGCATACATGAGACTACCAACAACAGACTGATAGGGAATTTTGGTCATGAATTCCTTTTCCTCATCTAATTTGGGGCAATCATCCTTGCTCAATTTCACATATGTGGGTAAAGGTGTATTCAATGCCTTTCCACCCTGCATATTGAACCTATGAAGTACTTTGGATATGAACTCACTTTGAGACAAGTATGTGCATTTTTTACTCCTATCACGAATAATGTGCATGCCAAGAATATGTTTGGCATCCCCCAAATCCTTCATATCAAATGTCTGACTCAACTTCTTTTTGAGAATTGACAAGTCGTTAGAGGACTCCCCAGCAATCAACATATCATCGGCATAAAGTATCAAACATATCAAGCTGCCATCTGAGCATCTCTTTGTGTAGAGACAATGATCCCCATTGCTTCAAGAATAGCCTTGAGACTTCATAAAAGCATCAAACTTTGGTACCACTGTCTAGCGGACTGTTTACATCCATACAAGCTCTTCTTGAGTTTACAAACTAGACTTTCCTTGCTAGGAACTACATAAACCTCTGATTGTTCCATATAGATCTCATCTGTAACATCTCCATGCAAGAAAGTAGTTTTCACATCCATTTGGACTAGTTCTAAGTCCTCCATTGCAATGAATCCAAGCAACATGTGTAGGGTAGTCATCTTGACCACTAGAGAGAAGATTTCCTCAAATGTTGTTGCTTAAAACCCTTTGCAACAAGTCGTGCTTTATTGGAGAAGCATTATCTGATGTGAATTTCAACTTATATACCCATTTACATGGTAAAGCTTTCTACCCTTTGGCAAAGGTACCAAATCCCAAGTACCATTCTTGTGAATAGAATCCAACTCACTCTTCATGGCACACTCCCACTTGACATGATCCTCTGTCTGCATAGCCTCTTTGTAGCAAGAAGGCTCACCGACATCTGTTAGCATAACAAAATCTAAACCTGGAACATATCTATCAGGTGGCGTCTCAATGGTTGCTGAACAAGAATATGTGCAGACTAATCTGAATGGACATTCTCTTGAACATCCCTATGTGCAACATTTTTATTCATGCTAACTGGAGGACTAGTATCCTCAAACAACACTCTTCTCACTTCAACCTCCTTAATGGGTTGTTTATGCATCTTAGACTCATTGAAAATGACATCACTACTTCTGATCACTGATTGTGTTTTAGGATCCCATAAACGATATCCAAATTGTCCTTCTCGACCATATCTAAGAAAAATGCATTTCTTTGAGTTATGGTGCAACTTTTGTCTAAGATTCTTGGGTATATGAACATATGCTTCACACCTAAAGACTCGAAGATGATCATAATATGGTGGCTTCCCTGTCCATAACTCTTGTGCCACTTTTAGACCTTTGGTAGTACTAGGTGAAAGGTTAATCACATGAACTATAGCAAATACTGCTTCTGCCCAAAAGCCTTGTGAGAGATTTGCATGATGCAACATAGAAACTACTCTATCCTGAATAGTTCTATTCATCCTTTCAGCTACACCATTCTATACTATGGTATAAGGAGCTATAAACTCTCCACAAATCCCTCTAGAGTGACAAAAAGGGCTAAATTCATGTGAGGTATACTCACCCCCATTATCTGAATGTAAAGCCTTAATCTTAGTTCTTTTTTCAGTCTCAACTGAAGCAAGACATTTTCTAAAAGTAGGGAATACCTCATCCTTCGATTTGATAGGATATACCCAGACTTTTCTAGTAGCATCATCTATGAAACTGACAAAGTAAAGAGAACCACCTAAGGACCTATTCAGCATAGGACCACACACATCTGTATGAATGAGATCTAAAGGCTGAATTGAAGAGTCAATGTGCATTCTATGCACATTTCTAGTTTGCTTTCCATATTGACAATGCTCACAAAATGAAAAATCGGAGAAAGATAACATAGGTAAGTAGCTAGAATGAGAAAGATTTTCCATTCCACTACAAGATATACGGCCCAAATGACCATGCAAAATACAAGCCATAGGATGTTCAGTAATAGATAACAAGTGTTCATTCTATGATACAAATAAAGGATAAAGTGAGCCAACTTTGCTTCCTTTTGCAATAAACATATTGCCCTTTGATATGCGAAAGGACTGAGCATAGAAGACCACCTTGTAACCAAGGTCATCAAGTTGACCAACTGACATCAAACTGCATGATAACTGAGGTACATGGCATACATTATGCATAGTAAATTTTGAACCATCAATGAATTGCACAACCACATCTTCAATCCCCACAACATCACACCAGTAAGAATCTCCAAGTCTCACGATACCAAGAGACTTTGCTGCATAATTAGAGAACCATTCTCTATGTGGTGTCACATGGAAAGAAGCACCAGAATGTAGCAGCCAGGTTTCAGAAAGAGAATCAACCATAAGAGCCTCAGTTGGCAGAGTACTATCAAGTGTCAACACATCAACATCATCAAAAATAGCATTAATTTCTTCAACCTTCACAATCGAAGTAGATGGTGCACGTAACTGTTTAAACCATCAACATTTTGTCCTTTACCTTAAGCATTCTTTAATGCATAATAGTCTTAATTCATGTGTCCTTTCATATGACAATAATGGCATTCAATATCCCTCTTCCTTGATTTACTTCTGCTCTTATTTTGTTGACCATTCTTTTCCTTGTTCTTGCTCCTCCCACGTTGTTGATTCTTTCCTTGGTAAGAAGCACGAACATTATATGCATCTCCACTCCAAGTGCCAACCATAGATTTTCCACGAATCTCATCACTCAAGAGTGCTCCACATATGTCATCATAGACGAGTTTACCACCAGATGCACTATTGCTAATAGCTATGCAAAATGTATCCCATGATGAAGGAAAGGTGCATAACAGCAATACTGCTTTCATTTCATTATCCATATCCATTTTTTGAGCCTGTAACTGAGAGAATATAGCATCAAACACAACACTATCTGTGTCCTTCATACGAAGGTCATATAATTTTCTCATTAGATAGACTTTATTTGATGCCGTCTCTTTTTCATATGTATTCCATAACTTCTTACAAAGCTCCTCTACACTTTCACAATCTAATACTCTAAAGCAAACATTATTTGCCATGTGCAAGTGAATGGTAGACCTGGCCATTTCATCTAACTCATCCCAATCATCTTCATCCATGTCAACAGGCTTCTTTGAAATTCCATTTACTGGCTTCCATTGCCTCCTTTGAATCAGCACATCTTTAATCTGACTCTTCCATAGAGCAAAGTTTGTGCCATCAATTTTTTGGATCTCAAAATGGTCTTTGCCCTACAAGTTATAGCTCCTCCTCGGAACACTAGCACTAGACCCTGATCCACCGGATATTCCTAAGACCTCTGATGCCATGATGGTAGAGAATTGAATGGAATGATAATGGTGCTAGAAGAGTCTGAACACCAATGAATAAGTGTATCAAGGAGTAAATCGACCACTGTATAGTTGACAAAACAAAAAATATGGAAAACTTTTGCCAGATTATCCACTGCAAAATGAGCGTATGACTAGTATCAAAATATCATAAAACTGCAAGTGCTGACATGTTTGCCTACATAGTGAATCACTGACTCCACTACATATAATTAGTTACCCAATAGAAGACAACTAGGCTTATCGAGCACCTATGAACAGCTATCGTACATCTCCTATGGTGAGGTTGGGTAAGTCTTCCACCTGCATCACCGAAGAGACCCCGGCATCTGGGTGTCTCTGTAGCTCAGTGATGAGTAGCACCTCCTTTAATGTCAATCAGAGAAGACATGAGGATGGTATGAAGAACTCCAACAAGTGATGGCACAAGTGTGTGAGTGAGAAGCACACAGACATGCACACACATACACACACACGCGCACACAAGGCAAGAACAAAGAGAGAGACAATGGAGTTCTTAGATTTCTCAAAAGTGCTCTTACAAGTTCAATTCTACAACAAGATCACCTAAAAAATGAGCTCTCTAGCTCTATTTATAGTTTTTGACTAGTTTTTGGCCCTGTCCAGACCTAATGTCCGGCCTAGTTAAAAATTAGGTTCTAGGGCCTATTTGAGGGCTCAAAGAAAGTCTAAAAATCATGAAAATTGGTACGATGATACTTCTGATACTCCTCAAGCTCAAGGACTCCTGGGCTTGCACAAAATGGAGTTACAAAAAGGTGAAATGGTATTTACAATGATTTTTAATGATGAGAATCACTGTTATGAAGATGTTGATTTGGAAAAATTTGAATGGCCTACTTGCCAGATCTGTGTTGACTACTTTGTCTGCTTGTGCCTTCTCTGCACTCTGGCTCCCTTCTTTGGCTTCCTTGTCTTGTGAGTCCTTGGGTGCTTTGACTGCTGCCAACACCCCCCCCCTCTCTCGCGTCTGTCGTCTCTGACAGACCCTTGTTTGGTTGAGCGTTTGACATAGAATTCAACCATGTCTGAAGCTAGGTGGTGTTCTTCCAGTCGCAGCCCTCGTGCTAAATCAGTTAGGAGGCCCCAATCCACTGGACCTGGAACGTTCGTATGTGGCACACGCAGTTGTTTTGAATGTAGTGTTCGCTCCATTTCAAAGAGGTGGAGTAGATGGGAAGGTCTGGGAACAAAGACTTTAGAGTGGTATTCCAAAAACCCCGTGATGAACATCTCCTCAAATGTTTGCTTGTAGCAAGCGGGGAGGTATTTAATTCGTGCGTGCCATGCATATATTACCTGGATGGAGGGGGCTGTACTCATATCGTAGACCAAGTCAAGGGTACCTACTGTGAATCCGACACCTGAGAAATGTGGATCTTGAATATTTTTGACAGTTGTAAAGGTAACCAACATCAACTCGAATATCTTTATGCACATCTGAGCCATTACGTCTGGAATGTTTCGCAATCTGACTCCCGAGTGGCGGATGGTAGAGATCATGTAGCCCACCATTGCTTGTCCTCATGGTGGTGCCAGGTATATGTAATTGAGCCACTTTGCATAGCCTTTGGCATTCTTCACCGTGATGGCAAACTCAGGCCATGTGCGTCTTCTGAGTATGGGAGCATAACAAGGATTATACATAATGAATAGTGGCATGTTGTTCCAGGTTCGAACCATCTCAGAGTAAGTTTCTAAGAGTCATAGCCGCTAGGTAGGTTGATGAATTGATCCTTGTTTAGTGCTCTCAGGGATATCATTAGGGCCGAATTGAGTGGCAAAGGTTGGAGCCTTGCTACATTGTCGTTGAATTTCCGCGTTGTAATCTGCCAAGAGTACACAATACGGCACATACTGATCGTCGTTGGTGCCTATCCATCTATGACGAGACATACTTCGGAAATATTCTGATTTGATAATGGTGTCCTCAATCTTGGTCATGGACTCAATCTGGACCGCTACTCGATCATCATGTGTATTGGCCGTTTTTTCGAGTTTCTGCATCCATTCTAGGGCTTCTACCTCTAGTGTGTCCAATCCCTCAGAGGTTTGTTGGCCACCCGGCATTGACATAGGAACATATGACTCATCCACTTCTATGGGTACCAATTCTTCTGGTTCTGGCTCGATGACTGGGGAGAGTTGTCTTTCATATTGTAATAACTTGCTGTGCAACTCCGCGACCTGTTCTCTCAAGTGCATTTACCTCTCTGTTGCAGAGCCAAAGAGCGCACAAAGCAGAGAAAAAAGACGGGCCCCAAAATTTTTCCGATTCGGGCCATATATTTTTGTAACATACTCATTTTTGTACTATATTTCCCTTTGTAAAGGCACTAGAGGAGTCCTCTAGATGCATTCCCACAGAAGAATAGAAGCTTACCCATGTAAAATAGTAGGAAATTAGCTCTTAGTGAATAAAGTGCCGGTCACTTGTGTGAAAGGACCATTTTTAGGGCACTAGTATATAAGTCAAATGTGACTCTTTGTAGAAGACTTTTTGCCATTGTGAGAATAGAGAGCACAGAAATTCGAATTTGTGTCTTCTTCCCTCTTCATCTTCTTCTTCGTGAGCTTGTATGCATGTGGATTGCTTGGAAAGAGTGCTTGTGAGTGTTGTCTATCCTTGAGAGTGTTTCTTTGCTGTAGGAGAGGTGTGTGTGAGGTGTAGGAAGTGCTGAAGCGTAGAAAAGTATTTTCGCGATTCAGTATTTCTGCCATAACTTGAAGTAGGAGCGTCGGAATTGAGTGAAACCACTGCCATTGGATGCGTCTTCTCGAGAGCTTCGAAACGCATATGCTATTCGCTATGTTTGGAGCTCGGAGCTAGGAGAAAAGTCCAAAATACTGACGGCTGCTACACCAAGTATCGTTTCGTCTTGACCTACAGTTGAAGCTTGTTAGGATAAGTATTTACCTCATTTTCATTCTTGAGTAGTTCATTTGCATTGACCATTACGCGATTGCATGTCTTCATACACTCGGCTAGGTTAGAATACTCTTCGGATTGATAAATTAAAAGCGTGTATCCCCACTATATGCACTTGTGAGGGGATTGAGGTATAGTCTCGTTCTCCGCAAGTCCCTAAGTTGAAGCTTAGGTCAACACACTTTTTGGCGCCGTTGCCGGGGAGTGACGAATCAAACCGAGGCATTCGTGTGATGGTAAGAAGCTTTTTGCTTTGAAGAACTTGGAGGAGCGGAAATCTTCTCTTCTTTGGTAAGTCAATTTCAGCCGCACTTGCTACTATTCTTGGAGTGTGTGTAGTGAGTTGATAGATTAGGGAAGTGAGTAGAAGAAGTAGAATAGGAGTGAGTGGAGAGTAGAGTAGGCTTTAGGGTTGTTCAAGAATTTTCCTTTTTCTGTAAGCTAGGAATTCCCAAGTATAAAAGCCAAAAAAATTTCATTTTTCAATTTACTTGTTGAACAAGTATCGTGGAGAGCAGTGTCGAGTGTCGTGCGAGTTCCAGCGATCGTGGGCGAGTTTTTAGGCGACCTGGAGCATCACAAGGCAAGGGAAAGGGAGCAAGGTGTTGAAAAAGCATTAGAGGTGAGCTTAGCAAGTCCTAATCAAGTCATAACATTCATAAAAATCAATTTCAGTGTGAAAACGACCTGCGCTGAGTGTCGTTTGGGCCTTCAGGGGGTTAAAAGTCGTTTGTTAATTGATACAGTGGGTGAGGGTAAGAGAGAAGAGATAGGTGAGAAAGGGGGAAACATCAAATCTCAAAAAACATCAAAAAAAAATTTTTGAAAAAGGGTCAAGTATCGCTTTGCTCCTGCGGTCGAGTATCGTTTTACTCCTGCGGTTGAGTATCGCGATATTTCCCAGCGGTCGTAGATCGTTTCAGATAGAGATCGTAGATCGTTTCGTTAGAGATCGTTTTGATCAGAGGTCGTCAATCGTGTATCGTTTGACAAGTATCGTTATCTAGAGATCGCGACACTTGTCAAAGGTCGTGTATCGTTTGTCACAAGTATCGTCGGTCGTCTCACTGCAAAGATCGTTTGGTAGAGATCGCGACACTTGTTACAGATCGGTATCGTGTCAGTTAGATATCGCCGATCGTTTCTGGTGAAGATCGTAGATCGTTTCTATTCGAGTATCGTGTGTCGTCTAGTAAGAGATCGTGTGTCGTTTCAGTCCAAGTATCGCCGATCGTTTCTACTAGAGATCGTCGGTCGTGTATCAGCCAGAGATCGTTTTGCTAGAGATCGTTTGGTCAAAGATCGTTTTCCAGCGATCGTTCTGATCAAGTATCGTTTAGATCCAAGTATCGTCTGTCAGCGATCGTTTCATCCAAGTATCGTTTGTCAGCGATCGTTTCGGTCAAAGGTCGTAGATCGTTTCCCTGAGAGGTCGTGTATCGTTCCAAGTCAAAGATCGTTTAGGGAAAGATCGTTTTCCAGCGATCGTTTCATCCAAGTGTCGTCTGTCAGCGATCGTTTCCCCAGAGATCGTGAGAGTCAAGTATCGTGACTTGAAGTTTTCCTTCAGTCATTTTCCAGCCAATTTTTCCTATACTTCTAAGCCATAACTTAGAATTCTAGAGGCTAGGGGTGAACAAGAATTGATCAGAGCTCTTAAGTGAATGAACCTAAGATCAGGAAGAACCCTAGGAAGCCGAAGAAGTGTAATCTCATCCGTAGGGAGTGCTGCCGAACCAAGTAGCCGTTCACACTATTCTGAGACCTCCAGTGAGTTAGAAGGAGAAATCCCCATGGCTTCCGAGGATATGCGAAACTCTGTGCCCATGATTGGCCAGATGTCCATCATTGAGGGCGAATACAGAACTTCTTTAGAGTATGTGAACACCAACCACAATGAGATCCCTATCTATTTGGATGGTCTAAACAGATCAGTGGCCAGACTGAGGAAGGCTTCAGAGGCCTACATAGTGCCAAGACCAGCAGTTAAGTACTTAGGAGGACTGTACATGGATAAACAAGACATTCAATATGTAGTCACAGAACACCCCGAAATCATCAATGAGCGTGGTGAGGAAAATAATGATTCGAGCTTAAATGGATATGGAACTGAAGAACAAGTAACTACTCCTAGAGGGAGATCAACAATCACTAAGCTTTGGAGAGGAGACTTAGTTCCCCAGGATGATACTCTAATAGATGTGTATTTGATCAACGGGATGGAGCACTTACTCAGAGCCCATTCCTCTATTTGGGAAGCTGCTCCTAATCCAGTTACCATCTATGAGTTACAAGATCCTGAATTCCCCACCATCATCACATATTTGGACAAAAATCACAGAAGGTATTGGCCAGTCACTGAATTAGAGAGAGCTGAGCTGAAATATCAGAACATCCCAGTGTTCCCCCCAAGGGACCAAGCCACTACTTCACGGACTCCACATGGAACTTCTCAAAATGATTCAAGTCAACATTCGGGACAAACACAACAAACTCAACAAACCAAGATCCCCATCAGACCACATGTACAATTCGCAATGCCTGTCACTAATCCTAACTACCGGCCACAACCAGCCATTGACCCAAGACATGGAGTTCATGCTCCAGTCAGACCACAGGTAGTACGAGGACCAGGCATACCAATAGGAAGACCCAACTACCCTGTAATGCCGAGACAACCTGAAGCAGGAAGGAGACTAAGGCCGATTCAAGTGGCCAAGTGCATGAGAAATCATTATGATGGCTCGAGTGAACCCTATAATCACATAGCAGAATTTAAACAAGTAGTCAGAGCCGAGCAGGTAGATGACTTCATGATTCAATATGAGTCTTTTGGCCTTACCTTGTCAGACACGGCTTTGGCCTGGTTTCAGCCATTAGATCCAAATACCTTTCAGAACATGGATCAGGTTTATCAAGAAATGATTGAAGAATTTACCAAATCTGGAATTAAAAACAATTCTTCGTCATTAATCCACAGCTTCAAACAGGTCCCGACTGAGTCAGTCAGATTGGCTGCCAGGAGATTCAAGCAGTATGTGGATAGATGTCCCATAGAAGAGAGACCAACACAAAACAAAATGGTATCATTGTTCTTAGAAGGACTATTGAACGGAACTTTGAGGTCATTAGTGTACGTGAAGAGAGTTCAAACTTTGCAAGAGTGCATGAAGGAATGTATAGACCTAGAAGATAATCTTGCAGAAGACTTGAAAATACCCCAAGGGAGTGTGAAAAGTGAAGAGTCAACAAGCAGCACATCAAACCCTAAAAACAACGTAGAGGAAATTGCCGACTTGCTGGCAAAAAAACTGAATATGCAAGGACAGAGGAATTATCCCACCAATCCTATGAGAATGCCTATGCTTAGAAGATGTATGCAGTGCGGAGGAGATCATCCTTCTCATTTGTGTACTAGGGGAATAGTCCCACCACCTGCCTATGCTCCTCATAGACCCTCTGTCCCCGGACCACTACAATATTGCAGTATAGAGCAGAGATACACAAATCATAGCACAGAGAACTGCCCTTACCATAGGCAAACCAGACCCACACAGCCTTATGTGAGACCATATGGATATCCGCAAAACCAGCAGGGAGGAGAACCCTTTAGATATCCCTCATATCAGCCGCAGGCACCAATATCACGACCACACGCATACCAGGGATATACGCAGCCTCAACCAGTGCTAGGACAACAACCGCCCCACCCTCAGAACGTTGTCCCAGTTAAGATAGCGCAACCAGAGGAAAACCTAGAAAGGGCTATAGTGCCAGCCACACCTCTGACTAGCAGTGAACCATATGACTCATTTTACGAATCTAGTCAAGGAACATACCCTGGTTATGAGAGCTCAATAATGGAATATGGGCAACAATATGACCCATATGCTTATGGCATGGAGACGTCAGAGAGTTCATATAACTACGAGCAAGATTATGTACCATTAATGTACACAGCTCCTAGAGCAACCATGCCACCTCGACCAATGAGTAGACCGCCTATACCTAGAGGACCATGCTACAGGTGTGGAGGTGACCACTATATTAGAGAATGTACATTGCCAAACCCACCACCACCGCAACGAAATTGGGAAGGATACTGTAGCGATTGTGGAAAGGAACATCTTTTCAGAGATTGTCCTAAGAACCCAAACAAAGTCACATCTAACGTACAGCTTAACGTGATAGAAGTAATTGAATCGTCAGGGAGTGACAAAGAGTACACTATACCATTAAAAGCCATAACAAGAGCAAAGGCTAGAGAAAACCCTGATAAAAACGAAGAAAATAATCAAAGTGACAAAGAGGGAAATACACCCATCCCTCACAGAGTAGAAGACTCCGAAGAACCAGAAAAAAGTATCACCAGTAAAAGATCCCAAAGATGGAAGCAAAGGAGAGACAGGATAAAAGAAAAAAAATTATTGGAAAAGAAGGAAAATGAAAAGAATAAACAGAAATCAACAGAAGAAGCACAAGTGGAGGAAGAAAATAAAAAGGAGGATAAAAGGAAGGAGGTAGGATCGGTATTAGCAGACCCAATGCCTGAAGAATTAGCTATGTGGATTCAGGCATACAAGGTGAGAATAAAAGCAGGGCCTACCATAGAACAACATGAGAAAGAGTATCCGAGAGGCGACTTAGAGAAGGAAAGATTGGAAATCTGCAAAAAATTAATAGAAGTTGCCCAACAAACATTAGAAAAACCCGCATCACCTTTACCAAACAACCGAATTTGCGAAGAAAAATTCCAAGAGTGTCTAAACAATCAGGAAAAACCTAACGTAAATAGACCTCTGGATGATGAAATTGGTATTGAGAGAAAGGAAGGATCCATAGTCCCTGAAACAGAAGGAGATTGGACTAAGGATTTATGGGCGCGAGTTCAAGAGGACAAGTGGAAAAAGGTGGAAGGAATGGAACCGCCCTTTGAAGAATTGAAAGCAGAAAACGAAATAGAGGATTCAATACCTGAACTTAATTCAGAAGAGATTTTTCCAATGGATGCAAGTGACAAAGAAGTGGAAGACGATGTAAAGGAACTACCCAATTACACCGGGGAATACGAGCATAACTCAGAATTGTATCGCATTCCATCAATAACGAAACGAGAAACGAATCCATCAGTTCAAACATCGGAGATCATACAACGCCTTAGAGAGGTGAAAATCCCATGTACCTTAACATTTGAAGAACTGTTAAAGGTAAAACCACATTTAAAAGAGAAATTGATCAATCAATGGGAAGTCAAGGAGGAAAAGAAGGAGGTAGATGATGAAGTGAAAACGGTGAGAATTCCAAAGGATAAAGTAGGAGACTTTAGTGAAGGAGATGAAGGAAATACCTGTCTTCCAATCACCTATAGGGGTTACACAACCAAAGCCATACTAGATTCAGGAGCTGGTGTTGGCATTGCTACCAAAGAATTTTGGGAGAAATGGGGAAAACCAGCATTGAGACCAACACGCATGAAAATTCAAATGGCAGATGGACATACGGAAAGACCCTTAGGATTGTTGGAACGAGTAGTCTTCACTACGTGCGGAGTGGAATTCGAACATACTTTAGCAATATGTCACTTTGAAAGGCCAAGCAATTATGAAATGATCTTGGGAAGGCCATTCATGAGACAGCTAAAGGTCGTACAAGATTGGGGAAAGGATGCAGTGTACCTACAACACGCAGGAGTCACCACTAGGATCAACCTACATACGTACACATATCAAGATGTACCACCTCTGCAATGGAATCAAATCCATAAAGAGGAGGACGATCAATCGATTCATAGTGCAGGTTCTAGTGACCAATCCTGGATGAACGAGGACACTCATCTATGGATATGCCAAGCTGCAAAAAAGGAAGAAGAGAGAAGAAAAAGTTGGCAGCAGAAACAAGGTGTAGTGAGATCAGTACAAGATCCAGCTTATATGCCACAAGTATTTCCAGACGAAGAATTCGAACCTCATGGGTGGATGGAAATCTTAGCCACCCTCGATGTTTGTGTAAACGAAGAAGTAGTAACCATGAACGAATGTGTTGACGAAGAGGGTTATGATGTTAGTTTGTATATGGTAGTCCTTCAGGAGGCAGAAGAAGGAGAAGTAATTGAGAAAGACTGGAAGGAGGACTACGAGAGCATTGAAATGGAACCAGAACCCATGGATCTAGGGAATTGTACCAACAACATAGATATCACTGCCAATGAACAACATAAGGATCTCACACAACAGGAAGAATTAGAAGTTGAAAGGGAGTTAGAAGATGAAGATAACAAGCTTCAAGATCAATTTGAGGTACCAGCTCATTTCAAAAAATACGAAGTGGAAGAGAGGAAGGTTGCTATTCAAATGCCTAAAAGAGAAGCACAACCTGGAATAGCATATGATAATAAAGAACAAACCAAAAAAATAGTGGTAACCATGGAAGGAGGAGAGGAACGATGTACTTTCATAGGACAGGATGTCTCAGTGGAAGAAGAACGAGAGTTAATTCAACTCATAAGAGAATACCGGGATGTCTTCGCTTGGACTTATAAGGATTTAAAAGGAGTAGATCCATCTATATGTGCGCATAGAATCCCCATGACATCCGAAGCCAAACCTTCTAAACAGAGACCTTACACTTATAATGATGTGTATTCAGCCAAGATAAAAGAAGAAATAGATAAGCTGTTGGATGCTGGATTCATATACGAGATAGAACACACAGAATGGGTATCGCCATTAGTAGTAGTGCCTAAGAAAAATGGAAAATTGAGAGTGTGCATAAATCTGAAGAAGGTGAATGCAGCCACAATACGTGATAGCTACCCATTACCGATTACGGATCATCTATTGGAGAGGGTAGCAGGTAAAGAGATCTATAGCTTCCTAGATGGTTTCTCCGGATACAATCAGGTGGCTATTGCGACTGAAGACCAACACAAGACAGCATTTGCCACTGAATGGGGTGTGTATGCATTCAGAGTGATGCCCTTTGGACTCACTAATGCACCGGCTACCTTCCAACGATTAATGTGTCACGTTTTCAAGGAATTTTTGAAAAAAAGCATGGAAGTGTATGTGGATGACCTTTGCACGTACTCCAATCAAAGACCCGATCACATACCTGAATTAAGGAAGATATTCAACAAATGTAGGCAGTATAGAGTCTGCTTAAACCCAGAAAAATGTGTCTTCATGGTAAGACAAGGAAAAATACTAGGACACATAGTTTCAAGAAATGGGATATCTACGGATGAGGATAAGATTAAAGTCATATTGGACTTACCTAGACCCAAAAATGTAAAGGAAGTACAAGCCTTTATGGGACATTGTGGATATTACCGTAGGTTTATTCACATGTATGCCATAATAGCTAAGCCCTTATACGATCTATTGACTCAGTTCACTTGGACAGACGAGTGTGAGAAGGCATTCAACGAGCTTAAAAAGAGGCTGAGTACAGCCCCAATTCTAAAATCACCCAACTAGAGCAAGCCTTTTCATATTCATGTTGATGCTTCGAACTATGCAATTGGATGTATCCTAGCTCAACCGGCTGATGAAGGAAAGCTTGACCATCCAATCGCTTATGCGAGTAGACAATTAAACCAAGCCGAAAGAAATTACACGACTACAGAAAGAGAGGGCTTAGGAATGGTTTATGCAGTAAAGAAGTTTAGACATTACCTCTTAGCCAACAAATTCAAATTCTTCATAGACCATCAAGCTTTGTTGTATTTAGTCAATAAACCTTGTAGCACGGGAAGGTTGGTACGATGGTTCTTGTTACTAATGGAGTTTGACTTTGAGGTAATAGTCAAAAAAGGAAACACACATGTGAGAGCAGACCACCTTTCTAGGTTAAAACACGGAGAGCCACCCAGCGGAGTTCCTGATGATTTGCCAGACACCTATCTTTTTAACCTGGAAGTATGTCCTCAATGGGCCGAAAAGTGGATCCCTATACTTACACATGGACCTAAAGATGGGATCACACCAAACCGAAAGCAAGATCTGTGGAAGACTAAGAACCTTCACATTATTGCTGGAAGTTTATACCACCAGGATTCAAGCGGATTACTGATGAGATGCGTAGAGGAAGATGAACAAAAAATGTGGCTTTAGAAAGCACACATAAATCAATGGAACACTCACTTGAACGCAATTGGAACATGGCAAACACTCAAGAGATTTGGCATATATTGGCCAACCATGCAACGAGATGCACACCATTATGTGTCAACCTGCCCAACCTGTCAAGAACAAATCCCGGATGAGAACTCTACGTTATGCTATTCGACAATAGCACCAAGGTGGAGCATGCCTTTAGTAAAATTCTTGAAAACTCGAGAATACCCTGATGGAGCTGCCCTAGCAAGGAAACGTGCTCTTGAAGAACAGAGCAAGGATTACGTCATCTTAGGAAAACAACTCTTTAAACGCGGGAGAGATAACCAGCTAAGATTGTGCATTCATGAAAATGAATATCTCTTGATATTAGAAATGGCACATGCAGGAGCTGCGGGAGGACATTTCTCAGCAGACAGAACGGTCAAGATGATTCTCTTTGCAGGCTTGTGGTGGCCAACTCTACACATGGATGCGGAAACATATGTGAGAAGTTGCGAAACATGTCAGAGAGCGAAATATCCCATTCGAAGAGATGACATGCCTTTAAGACCCATGGTTAGTGCGAGAGCATTTACCAAGTGGGGTATTGATTTCATAGGACCTATCAACCCACCGGCCAAAGGATCTCATGCTGAATACATCATAGTAGCCACTGACTACTTGACTAAGTGGGTAGAAGCAAAAGCCACTAGAAAAAATGATGCTCAAACCACAGCAAAATTTCTTTTTGAGCACATTTTCACACGCTTTGGACTACCAATCGAGATAGTGAGTGATCGAGGAACGCATTTCTTAAACGAAGTCATTGAGTCACTGATGAATGACTTTCTGGTGATTCATAAAAAATCAGCCCCATACCATCCTCAAGCTAACGGACAGGCTGAAAGTTCCAACAAGGTACTATGTACTGTATTGACAAAGATTGTCAATAATGGAAGGTCAGATTGGGACAAACAATTGCATCACGCAATTTGGGCCTTTCGAGTGGCATATAAAACGGCCATTGGAACTACACCTTTCAACCTAGTGTATGGACAGAATGCAATTTTGCCAATTGATTTCTTAGTACCTACACTGAAAGTGGCCCAGCAATATGAGTGGAACGGTCATGAATTATCTCAACAATTAGATCAAATTGAAAAGCTACATGAGACTAGATTGCAAGCGGTAGCGGGCATTTATGCAGCTAAACGGAGACAAAAGGCTTATTATGATGCACATATAAAAGACAAGGGACTAAAAGAAGGTGACTTAGTCCTAGTGTACACCCTCAAACAACATGCGAAGAAGCTTCAAAAACGCGGATACGGACCCATGATTATAAATCGAATCTCTACTAGTGGTGCAGTCAATCTCGCCACACTAGACGGAGATATTCTTCCCAACTACATCAGTGGATGCAGAGTGAAAAGATTCATGGAGCCTCTAACGGATCAGATGCTAGCACGACTATTAGGAGCTCAAAGTAGGAAAAAGGAAGAAGAACGCATACGAGAAGAAGCGAGACAGGAAGCCCTAGAACGCATCAGAAAACGGAAAGAGTGGATGAGAGAAAGGGACGAGAGATATCGAGTAGGAGAAGAACTCATCCCTATGGCTAACTTTAGAGCCACTGAGAACTCCGGACAACAAAGAAGACAGCCCTACTTAAATCTGGGAGCAAGACGAAAAGAGTACCACTTAGTGGATGCTCTCATAGACACAGGAGCAGCAATAAGCTGCATTAGATTTTCTTTGTCTCAGAGACTTAAAGAAGAGTTACGGCCATCTAAGGCACAGCTGATTGGAATAAGAGGAAAAGTTACTCAATGCATAGGTGAGATAACTTTACCTTTACATATGGGGAACAACACAATGGAGCAGAGACTCTTAGTGTGTCAGGACCAAGATTTGCTTGAAGATGTGGTGTTAGGTCAAGATTGGATCTACGAATATGAGGTAACCATTCAATTGGCTTTGGGATACATCTCGGCCAGAATAGGACCTCGTGAAGTATTTAGTTTGCTAGACGAACGACCACCCAAAGCTGCCATTATAGAGCCAGAAGTCCATCCTAACGAACAAAGTCATGGTTGTATGTTCACTAGCACTATAGAAACCCCATCGTCAAGTACTTCATGTGAAAATACCGTAAGTCCTGTGTGCACTCCATCTGTGAGTATAGAGAGTTACAAGAGTGCACAAGAACATGAAATCAAGCCCAGTGAACCACAAGGCACAAGAAGAAATACTCATCTGCAAGAATTGAAGTCTATGCCTATGAAGGTATACCCTATTCCACATTCTACACTAGCTTGGATAAGGAAGGACCAAAAGAAGGCCTATCTTCAGCAACAGAAAAGTCTTCGACATCAGCATATCCAATCGAATAGGAAGACAAAGAATTTCAAACACTTCAGTCAACCACGACTAAAGAGCATATGGGTTCCAAAGAAACTGATAACTGCACAGCCTGATCGAACACAAATATGGATCCCAAAGTCAAATACTCCAAGGACAACCATCCCAAACAAAGAACATCCTCAGAAGGGCAATCACCATCAACATGGTCAACAGGCACATCAGCCGAGAAAGAGGACATATTGGAGGAAGAAGGAATCTCCAAATGCAATACAAACCGACTTGAGATTCACAAAACAGAATTAGCAGACATACGATCAAAGAAGAACCGCATTCATCAAAAAGGTGGAAAATACAGTACATTCCATCCAAGTGAAGCAAGTTTGGATGCCGAAAGACAAGACAAGCTGCATACATCAAGCAACTACTTCCAATTGCACACATGAGGAGTTGTCAAGATCCAAAGTATGCATGATAGGGCCATATTACAAGGCCAAGCATTCGGCACGTCTTTCTTCTACTTTCGGATAGTCACGCACATTTTCCCTTTGGAAATAGGAGACACTTGTACATACATAAAATATTACTCCAACAAAATTCACTAACCGCTTCGGCTATGGACTAACTTCTATGTTTCCTTTTCAGCAAAAAATAGAAAAAAATACATGAAAAATTCAGGTATTACCCTTCTCACACCCATGGGAAAGGGATGGCACCATGCACTCGGAGCTTCATCGAATTATTAATCAACATATGGAGGAGGATTTCTGAAAAACATATGGATACTAATTCATCCTCTATATTGAGTGCAGATGACATCTTCTGACTCAGAAGCTACACAGCAGGAAGAGGAACTACTTCTTCCATTGGGGTCAATAACCAAGGTCAGAGGACATTGGTTTCGAGATGACCAACCTATCTCGGAACTTCTCTTTATGGCAACCATCAAGATTATGGACAGGGATCACTACTTCCCTATCATGTCACAAGATTTCAAGACGATAATACAAGGGTTACCTCATATTGAGGAAGTCTGGACTCAAGCTGGAATTGAAGCATTTTTAAAGATACCTATATGCGTACCCGACTTCCAAAGATGTACACAAGTAATGAATACTATGCAGCCGGCTGCTACAAAGATTTCGGTTCCAGAAGCAAAGGTTTTGGACAAGGTGGGCACATGGAAGACAATTCAATTCACTCATGAATTGATAAATAAAGCCTTTGGTTGGAATCAAGAAGGAATTACTAATGTCAAAGAGGAATGCCATGACCTCAAGAAAAGATCATTCCTGGAGATTAACAGAATCGATATTGAAGATGCGGTACGTTTGGTACATCAACACTTTTGTTTTCCTGGCATGAACAGATACACTGCGCCACAAAAGATTGTAGTACAACTTCTATCGCATGCCATGAGACAGATAGGAAACAAAGTGAATCTCATAGGTTACGTGCAAGAACGATTGTTTGAAGCTCAGAAGAAATGGGGGCAAAAGAAGTTCCTGAACGGTGGTTCAGCCTTGACTTTATTGATATATGAAGCTTTAGACATGAAACACTGCTTAAGAGAGATGCCGACATCAGAAGGGCTAGCAAGGTATGCAAAATCAGCTTCGGTCCCTAAGAAGAAGAAAGCAGTAGTTGTGGTGGAAGAGGCTGGAACCAGCACACAGAAACCCATGAGGGGTACGAAACGCTTGCGAGAAGAGGAAGCTCAAGCAACACCTCAGTCTAAGAGAACGCATCTCTTGCCTAACATCACGACGGCTCAAATGCCGATTTCAAAAAGAGATTTGTCTGCTGCCCTAGAGGAGACTCACCAATATATGCAAGGGCAGGTGAATCTCAATGTCCAAGGACATCATTATCGACAAACGAGTCAAGTAAAATCAAAACAGAGTACAGAAAAGACTCCAAGACAACCTGGAAGATACAAAGAATTGGGCATTGACGACTCTAGTACGAATACGGAATCCAGTCCTGAGAAAGACACGTTAGATACTGATATCAGGACAGAAACGTATGAAGAAGAAGGACCAGAAATCAATCAAATGAAAGTGACACCGGACAACCAAAAGGAAAAAGAAAAGAAGGTGGATGATACTAAGGAACAGGAGCACGTCATTCAGTTGAATGACACTACCAAAATAAGCATCAAGGAAGATACGACTACTGGGGTTACACATGTCAAAGCACCTATTAAAGAGGAAGAACAAACCCCAGTGCATAAGGAAACGGGAGAGCTCCAACAAAAACAACAAACCATAATCGAGGTGCCTGATGACACACCTCAAGGACATAACGAAGACATGGGGGCTGAGCCAAGGATCCAGCTTCAGATCAGGCAGCCCCATGATACAACATTACACATTGCTCAAGGCAAAGACGTGACTACCGAAGAAGAACCAACAATACCTAAAACATGGCTCAATGTGGATGTGACTCAACTGAAGCCTGTCGTAAAGCAAATGATCCAGACGGCCATGGACACTCAGCAGCAAATGATGGATATAGATGCTGAATATGATCAAGCAAGAAGAGAAAAAAATCAGTTTCAACTAATGAGTGAACAGCTCTCGGCACAGCTCATTGCAGCACAAAAAGAAGTGGCAAACAAAAATACTGAAGTGCTAGCACTCAAGACACAATATGACGCATCCATCGCCCAAAATCAAAAGCTGCTTACACAACTAGAAGAGTTGCAACAATTACACAAAACAAGCGAGGCTGAGAAAGAAAAAATGAAGATGCGAAGTGTGCTATTAGAGCAACAACTCAAGCTATATCTAGAAGAGAACGACAGCCTGCGCGATAGGAATAAAGAATTAATGAAATCTTTATTATATGATCAACCATTAATTCAACAGGGCCCCACAGAAACTAAAGAACAGGAATTGAAAGAACAGATAGCAGAGTATGCTGAGTTGCTACGACAAGCCAAAGAAGTACAAGAAGAATCAGAACGACGGCACAATCAAGAAATAAGTGAACTCAAAAGGCAGCTCAGCACGGCACAGGCAAAACTGGTACAGAGCTACAGTGAAAACATGGATCACGTAGCTGACATAGGTAAGGAGCTCCTAGCCACCAAAGAAAAACTCGGGGAAGCCATACAGCAGATAAAGGAAAAAGACGAATGCATTGAGGAGCTAAAGAATAAGAAGAAAGACACAGAACCGATCGGGACATCAGTAGTGCCTGAGACAGAACATCCTACTGACGAGGTAGAGGTAAGCCCTCTATCTCAACCGATCTATCATTCTCCAATACATGAGCAGATGGCGGATATGCATGATGATCATCCGATGCCATACACTGCAGAAATAAGTCAGAAGGAACGGGCACTAGTGGTGTCCCGATTGACGGAAAATTTTGAGAATGAAGTCATCAAGGTCATGAAGGAAGCAAAAATCAAAGGTAAAGATTTGGAAAAGATCATAAAGCCCTTCAACATTCCATATGGATTGTTGAAGGAGAAAGCAAGGCAATATATAAAGAAGGTTACACACAAAAGTCCAGACGAGCAGCTCAATTTCAAGAATGACACATTCATGTACACTCAAGCAGAGTTCGAAGCTGCACAACCGGTGTGGAGGAGAAAATTTTTGGAGAAACATCCCACACTACGGGTGCACTGGCAAGCCGCACCTTATTTATTACAGGTAAACCCTTCGTTTTGTCCAATACCACGAAGAAGGGATACAACAGAATTTTTGGATTTACAACGCAGCGGCAATATTAATAAACAGTGGCTAAATTATCCTATGTTACCTAGCCCGCCACATAACTATTTGCCAACAGAGGATTATATGATCAAAACAATAGAATTTTGGCTACAAAACTATGCGACAGTACCAGACTTAGCGGTCAAGATGACTAATAAAATACTTAGTATGCTACTTACAGTTTTGAAGGTCTTCAAACATGCGGCATATACATTTCTGAACTTCATCGGCATTAATCAAGGCACCGATATACTTATTTTCGATCTATCAGTAATGCCGAGCCGCCCCACAATAATGGCATACTATTCAAGACTCATGTTTTTGCCAAGTCCGTATATGCAAACATTTGAAGAAGCATTTTTTACAGGATTTTTTGAAATCGATTCAGAGATTTTTTTGAAAATGTCATCCAATCTGAATGCCAGACTTGTGGCATACAAATTAAGCTTCTTCGCAGATCATAGACAACCGCCAAACGATGGAGTCAAAGCTGAACAATGGAAACAGATCATGATACGTGAAGCTCATCTGCTAAATGATACAGAGCAACAAGTATACAGAACATACGCCCGGCGCTTATCAAAGCCTGTCGGGGACGACAGAGTTCAGGAGGGGGGCAGTGTCGAGGGTGAGACGAGTAAGAAGAGGAAAAAAAGAAAGCAACGAAAGAAACAGCTTCACTAAAAGACAAATCTAAAGATGCATCTCTGCAAGAAGCCCCGCAGGGGCGCACACACCAAGGAAAAGCACGCAGCCGGAAGAAGGAATCAGGGCCAACATGTATCACTTATGTGGATGCTTCAACCTCTTTAGTTGCTGAGGTTTCAGATCAAGGCTTACGAGCTACATCCGCATATGTGCACTAATGGCGTGCGTGGCAAACCGAATTAACCAGGTCCAACGTGTGCAACCAGGACAAATCAGAGCGCCTCTAAAACGTAATGCAAGATCAAGAATCAGACAACACTGACCACAGGGCGCGTGCGTGAAGCAAAGTCTGTCAAGGGACGACAGAGATGAAGAGGGGGAGAGTGTTGCAGAGCCAAAGAGCGCACAAAGCAGAGAAAAAAGACGGGCCCCAAAATTTTTCCGATTCGGGCCATATATTTTTGTAACATACTCATTTTTGTAATATATTTCCCTTTGTAAAGGCACTAGAGGAGTCCTCTAGATGCATTCCCACAGAAGAATAGAAGCTTACCCATGTAAAATAGTAGGAAATTAGCTCTTAGTGAATAAAGTGCCGGTCACTTGTGTGAAAGGACCATTTTTAGGGCACTAGTATATAAGTCAAATGTGACTCTTTGTAGAAGACTTTTTGCCATTGTGAGAATAGAGAGCACAGAAATTCGAATTTGTGTCTTCTTCCCTCTTCATCTTCTTCTTCGTGAGCTTGTATGCATGTGGATTGCTTGGAAAGAGTGCTTGTGAGTGTTGTCTATCCTTGAGAGTGTTTCTTTGCTGTAGGAGAGGTGTGTGTGAGGTGTAGGAAGTGCTGAAGCGTAGGAAAGTATTTTCGCGATTCAGTATTTCTGCCATAACTTGAAGTAGGAGCGTCGGAATTGAGTGAAACCACTGCCATTGGATGCGTCTTCTTGAGAGCTTCGAAACGCATATGCTATTCGCTATGTTTGGAGCTCGGAGCTAGGAGAAAAGTCCAAAATACTGACGGCTGCTGCACCAAGTATCGTTTCGTCTTGACCTACAGTTGAAGCTTGTTAGGATAAGTATTTACCTCATTTTCATTCTTGAGTAGTTCATTTGCATTGACCATTACGCGATTGCATGTCTTCATACACTCGGCTAGGTTAGAATACTCTTCGGATTGATAAATTAAAAGCGTGTATCCCCACTATATGCACTTGTGAGGGGATTGAGGTATAGTCTCGTTCTCCGCAAGTCCCTAAGTTGAAGCTTAGGTCAACACACTCTCCTATAGTGATGGTAGAATCGGTGATCTTGGGTTGGGCTTCCTACATCGTTAGCTGTTGACGGAGAGTATCCCGTTCTTTGCCCAACTCATCATGCACTTCTAGTAGATCCGCATAGCTTTCTAAAATTTTCTTCATAGTCTCGGATGGAATAGCTTTGAATCTTTCGGGGTCGATCTCCTGGGGGGAACTCTCCATGGATGCCTCTAAATTTTCCTCGTTCTGCCTTTGCAAGCGCTTGTTCTCTTCGAGGGCCGTGGCCATGTGCTTTCTGAGTAAGGTCAAGTTGTGATGGCTTTTAACATGTTCTGAGTGATAAAGTTCTAGTAGAGCTGTTAGTTTTTTAACTTCATTGGAATCGGATTGCTAGGGAGCTTCCAAAAGGGTCTGGTGAGTGTGCTCAAGCATAGTGTAGTGTTGATTTAGGTCAGTATTTTCTGCTTCCAAAGCTATAAGCCTCTTCTATAGTGCTCATGATCCATAGTTATTTGGCGATGTCGATCTTCCAAGGTTTGGTATTCTGTCTGCAACTGATGTACACATTGATGTAATGTAGAAAACATGTTCTTTACATTTATGAATACAAGGAAGGTGGAGGATGCAAGGGGAATGGGGAGGGGGAAAGGGATAGTGAATGAAGTGGACACGAGAGGTGATGTGGGTGGAGGGGGTATGGGAGATGGTGGTAGAGAGGGGGGAGGGAGTGGTGCTGTGGCTTGTGATGTTTCCATGGTGTCAAAAGTGTGTGTGAATGTGTAGATGGGGACCGTGGGTGGGGTGGATGTGATGTTCGTGAATATTGTTGTAAATGTGGGCATTGTGATCCCTCCAAATTGGGTGCTTGGTGAGATAGGAATCCCCATAACATATGTGGTGAGTGTTGAAGTTGGGGTGGTAGTGTCATGGGGTGAGGTGAAATGTGTCGTGAGAGGTGGTGAGGGTGGTGATGGTGGTGCCTCGTGGTGTTCCTCTGTCTGTGTAGTGTCTCTTGGTGCCGATACTTCTATGTGGATTTGCTTTTCGGAGTGAGGAGGATGGATTGGCGCTCGTTTCTCGAAGCGATGAACGTAAGCCATAGCCGAATGGATGGCCTCATCTAGGCCCAGGGCGTCCGCGTGCCGGTTCATGGACTCAATGAATTGTTCATCAACGCCTTCCTCTCCTAACATTTGGCTCATTAGCACTTTCCCTATTTCGAGCGACAGTTTGTGATGTTCCTGGACTCACTTCATGGTTTCATACAATCTTTTTATTTGTGCCGAATAGGCGGGGGCACTTGCTAGTTCTGAAGTTTCTTCGTATTCTTGATCATGTTCCTCATATGCTTCCTCTTCAGTCTCTTCTTCATCCTCTTCTACTTCCACTACTTCCGGTTGGGTCAGGGCTGAAGTTGTTGTGGTCCTTGGATTTGCTCTGCTTCTGTCTCAAGGTTAGACTCATTAATCATTCTAGAGATTTCTTCATCTGTTAGATCATCCAGGGTGTAGCCCTGTGGAAACTCTAGGTCAGAGGGAATCGGAGGGAAAACTAGATTAGGTCCTTCTGCACTATGTCTGGGTAAGCGAATCGTAAATGGACGGACACGTCGCGTTTGTGGAGGGGTCACCTCTGGGGTGGTGGTGGCTCAACTGCTTGGGCACACAGTAGTGGGACTGTGCCTCTCATTTTCTTAGATGGAGGTCCTGCTGTTGATAGCCGTCTTTGGAATTCCTGAGCTTGAGACCACACTAGTGCTCTTTGAATAGGCACGTCATAAGCTAAGCACCTGTAAATTATTTTTGTCAGCGCACAACACCCATGAAGCACGTTCTTCTGTTTCTTATTCCATCGTTGATGTGCTAGGTGGATGTTGAAATATGGGGAACAACAGACCCTAACCGTCTCACATGGAAGTGAGAGGTTCTTCCAAGAGGAGTTCCAAGAAATGTAAGCAACACCCAAACACCCACGTCCATGAACAATGGCTCCATGGCCAACGTCAAAAGGGACAAGGGAGGGCAATGCTCACACACCACAACCCCTAATGCCAAACCCACACACACAAGGATCAACGCCTAGCACACAAAGAGAAATGTGGAGGCCAAATGAACCTTCTTTCCATTAGCATGGAGGCCAAGGGACCCCTTTTTACAAAATGAGCTCCTCCTTTTATAAGAGGGGAGGAGGAATCTGTTGAATACAAGTGGCCAAAGGCTTCATTAATTTGAGAGATCCTAAAAATAAAAGGTAGGTGGGAAAATCAAGAAGAGAATCTTTCAAGAGAGAGAGTCCTCTTCGTGCGTTTCCAAAAGGCTCCTATTTCTAAAATAAAGCAAGAGTTTAAAAAGAAACCTTTTCCAAAAAAAGAAGGGTAAGGTTGAGTTTTTATGGGTTTTCTCAAAAAAGGAAATAAGAGAGAGTTCCTATGAAGAACTTGTATACAAAAGGAAAAAGTGGGAAATTTGAGAGACCATCACAAGGCCTTGAGCCTCAAGTATCCTTAGCTCCGAGGTAGGCCTCCAAGTACTCCATATCTTTCATAGCTTCATGGGTCCTTCATAACTTCAAGGTTCCAACAGTGGATTTGATCTATGATCAAGTGTGGTAAATTGATTGTGAGATCCTCTGTCTCCGCCAAGTACAAGCTGAACGAGATTCTTTTTGGAGGCATAGTGAAGCGTTCTTGGGCGGGGAAGGCGAAGTGTTGCATGATCGTTCAGAGGTGGAGGGCAATGGTTGGTGTCATTGCTACCATGTCCTCCAATTTGTTGAGATCCTTGTGCTCAATCCTGTTGGGAATCATTGTTTCTTTCTTAGAGGGAATATGCGTACCTTGCATGTTCAATGCTTCTCGAACTAAGTTGAGGGTCAGTTTGAATCTTTTTAGCTCGTGGCCTGGCGTCAGTGAGGGTAGCACGAAATTAATATCACCTCCCTTGGCTCTACTAGGGGTGATGGTACTGATAAGGTAGGAGCAACGTAGGAAATCTAGCTTAGGTAGATGTGCCTGGAAATAACTATCCAAGCCCGCTTTGGTCCATACCAATTGCATTACTTCTGCATTCTGGTACTTCTCAAATTCACGGGTGAAGAAATGGTATCGTACCCATTTGCCATTAAACTCAATTTCTGCCTCCCAAAAGTAGGTGCCGTCTCCCAATGGTCCTACTACATCACTGAACCAATGTGCATGTTTGCCCACTTGAGAAGTGTGTCCGTGCGGAGGGTCCTGAATGGGAAGCACATGTACTACTCTAAGTTCTTGAGGCCTCTCGGTGAGTTGTGGTTCGAGGCGGAGGGTTTCAATGTCCACTATCTGGCCGCTGGACCCGGCCTGGGAACTGGTACCTCCTGCTTCTGCCATGTTAGTGCTTGTTTGCTGGTTCTGTGAGAATATAGAAGCAGGTGTTAACATTGTAATGGACAAGATAGAAACAATTTTTTTGTCCCCATTACAACATTAACATGAGGTTAGTGATGGGTTAGTAGGTCAGTGAGTGCTCGGTGATTGTGTGTGTAGATAGTGAATGAATAGTCCTATGAGCTAAATGAAGAGATGCAATGAGAGGATGATGCAGTTAGTAGGTGGGGATGAATTTACAAGAGGGGGTGAGGGGGTTTATTACAAGCTTTGTGCTTCGAAACATAGTGGGTGGCCTTCAGTCTTGGCTTTGTGGAGACTCTGGATGGCTTTGTGAGAGTGTCTATTAGGGAACACGACTTTCTAGGGACCCATTTACAAGTGATCTTGCTCGTGCTCATGGGTGAATATGTGTTTGTGCGTGTCGAACAGGAGTGGTTATCAGCTATCCGAGTGAGTGAATTATGTTGTACAAGGTGTGATCTCTCTGTGGCCATTTCAGCCCGCAAGCAAGCCTTGGGCACCAAAATTTGTCCTGATTGTGGGCTAGCCTTCATCGACTTCTTGGGTACCTAGATAGACTTCACTTTCGTAGAAGAATATTTTAAAGACTTCTTATTAGTGTTGTGTCATTGATCACTAATAAGAAGTTTAGCCCGTGGTTGTGACTGGACCGCAACAGGATGCTCGCCTTTCCGCACCCATACTTGTTTTGGTGGTTGAGACACCGTGCTTCATACTTTCTTTTGACTTTGGCATATATCATCTGCTTCTTCTACATTTGATCCGCCTTTGGTTGCTGCCTCCCTGTGGCTTTTGGAAAACAAGGGAGTTCCATCGTATCCTTGACTTCTTTGTTGAGACAATCATCCCTCTGCAGCACATAGTTTTGGACAAGAATAGCATCATCATCTTCATGTGTACCCCTGGAAGGACCAGGAGTTTGTGCCTTTCCTAGTTCCTTGAGTGCTTCATTCTCTAATTCAAGTGTAATGCGGTTTTGATTTACCCAGACCTGAAGAAGTCCACTTCTTAGTTTTAGGTTGACTGCATGATCATAAATCCAGTCTTGAACCAAGACAAGAGGCTCAATGAGATCCTCATCTTGACACACTAGTACTTTAACTGTCAATAAAACATCTTGAATCTAGAGGGGAAGTTCCACCTCGCCCATGCAAGGGGTTTCCACACCTCCCAATCCTATGAGATATGCTTCCATAGGATTGACATTTAAGTTCAATTCTCGACAGTAAGAAAGTTTAATAGCACTAGTGGCTGCACCTGAGTCAATCAAGGCTCTTACAGTCCTTGCACTCTTTCCTTTTCCTATCTCTAAGGTTACAAAAAGACATCGATCAACTATTCTATGGGGACTTACACTTGAGACTTCACACATAGCCATATGATATCCTGGGTCTGCATAGTCATCTGTCCTAGGCTGATCTCTACCCTGCCTTCTCGATTTCATTCTTCGGATGTGCTCCAATGCTTCTGTCTGTGCTTCTTCTCGAATTCGCTTTTCCTCCTCTCTACGTTTCTCTGCAGTATTGAGTCGATTTAACATCTCCTCTGTGAGGGGTTCTTGATACAATTTGACCCTGCATCCACTGATGTAACTAAGGAGGAAATCACCTTCTAGTGTACTAGCTGAACTGCTCCACTCGTTGAGATTCTATTTATGATCATAGGTCCATAACCTCTCTTCTCTAGTTTCCGTGCATGTTGCTTCAAAGTGTAGACCAAAGCTAGGTCTCCTGCTTTTAAGCCCTTATCCTTCACATGTGCGTCGAAATATGCTTTTTGTCTCTTCTTGGCTGCATAATTTCCTCCTGCCACGCTCAATTGTGTTTCACCTAATCATTCAAGATCAAAGATTCTAGAGGAGAGCTCATGGCCTGTCCACTCATGTTCTTGTGCAACTTTTAATGTAGGTATCAAGAAGTCCAATGGTAGCACTGCATTTTGACCAAACACCATCTAAAAGGGTGTGGCTTGGAGTACCGTTTTATAGGCAACTCGGTATGCCCAAACAGAATGGTGTAGCTATTTGTCCCAATCAGAGCGTTTATTATTCACTAATTTGGTGAGCACATTGCATAGAATTTTATTTGTGCTTTCAGCTTGTCCATTCGCTTGTGGGTGATAGGGGGCAGACTTCTTATGTACTACCAAGAATTCTTGGAGAAGATTTTCAATAACTTCATTTAGGAAGTGAGTGCCTCTATCACTTACTAGCTCGATTGGCAGCCCGTATCTTGTGAACACATTCTCAAATAAGAACTTGGTTGTTGTCTAGGCATCGTTCTTGGTTGTAGCTTTTACCTCTACCCACTTGGTTAGATAGTCTGTGGCCACAATGATATATTCAGCATGTGAGCCCTTCGTTGGGGGATTAATAGGACCTACAAAGTCAATTCTGCACTTAGAGAATGCACGTCCACCCATCATAGGTTTCAATGGCATCTCATCTTTGAGTTCGTTGACAAACACCACACCTCTTCACATAGGTATGTGCATCCATGTGAAGTGTTGGCCACTAGAAGCCTGCGAATAGAATGGCTTTGATCACCCGGTCTGGTCCAAGGTGTCCTCCTGCCACACTGTTGGAAGCAGCCAGAGGCACAGACAACACGGAAGCATGTAACGACAAAGCAGGGAGCCAGTCGAATCGTTTTTCAAATAATTATGTTTTCAAATACTTTCCAAAAACCTCCAACAGTGATTTTTATCACTATTGTAACTTATGTAACATAGAAAACCCCATTTTGTAATCCATAGCTCCATTTTGTGCAAGCCGAGGAGTCCTCGAGCTTGAGGAGCTTAGGTAGAATGCGCGTACCAATTTTCGTTATTTTTAGATACCATTTACCCTTCCAAATAGCATCTAGGACCTAATTTTTAACTATGCCGGTCACTAGATGTGAAACCGGTCAAAACTAGTCTAGAAACTATAAAAAGAGCTAGAGAGCTCATTTTTGAGTTTAGCTTGTTGGAGTAGAGAAGAGCTTAGAGCTATTTTGAGCTTGTAATAGTGTTCTTGAGTAATAGAGCTAATTTCCCACCTTCCATTGTGTCTTGCTTGTCTCTTCGTAGTGCGTGTGCATGTGTGTGTGCATTTCTATGCTTCTCACCTTCACTCTCACTTCATCTCACATTCACGATCTTCATATCACTCCTATCTCTTCCGCGGATTGACATTAAGGAGGTGGAGCTTCTTAACGTGGTTCTCACCATTGTGCTAGAGCAACACCAAATTTGGCGCCGTTGCCGGGGATCGAGTCTAGGACGAATGTGTGATGGTAAGAGTATAGCAAGAAGTGGCGTTGGAAGGTAAAACTTTCAGTTTTTGTTGTTGTTTTTACTTAGTTTTTAGTGTTTTTCACCTCCCCCACACTCCATCTTCATCACCGCATCATCATCTTCATTTCCAAAAAAATCAGAAAATTCACCATATCCACCCATTCTCCTCATTTCCCTTCATTTGTGCATGCAAGAGAGTGAGAGAGAGCTTTTGTGCTTGTGTGTACTTTTGTTTTCTTGAGTTTTCTTGCAGGTACAGAGCTCCAGTGCATCAGGAAGGCTGCAAAAAGGTAAAAACTTCAGTTTCTGTCAGAAATTTCCGTCTGTGTCAGACCATCGCGATGGTCTGCAAAGTTCGGAATTTGGAGAAGGCGACCACACCAGCGTGAAGAGCACACCTGTGCCTACAGGAATCCATAGCTGCATTCACAAAATTTGCATTTTGGTGGACCATCGCGACGGTCTCTGACCATCGCGATTGTGTCACACCATCGCGATTGGCTCACGCCATCGCGACGGCTTGGCCGGACCATCGCGACGGTCTCTGACCATCGCGATTGTGTCACGCCATCGCGATTGGCCCACGCCATCGCGCCGATGGTGCCACGTGGCAATCTAGACCATCGCGACGGTGCACTTCAGACCATCACGACACTTCAAAAATTCAGACCATCGCGATTGGCTCACGCCGTCGCCCCCAGACCATCGCGATTGGCTCACGCCATCGCGCTCAGACCATCGCGACGGTTCACTTTGGACCATCGCGATTGTGCACGTTGACCGTTGACTGACGCCATCGGGACGGTGCACTTTCACGCCATCGCGATTGTCCAAGTTTATGCCATCGCGAAGGTCCAAGTTCACGCCATCGCGATTGTGCAAATTCAGACCATCGCGATTGTGCAATTTCACGCCATCGCGACGGTGCACCCTCACGCCATCGCGACGGTCCCAGACCATCGCGATTGTCTCAGACCATCGCGATTGTGCACCCCCATCGCAAATTTTAGGGTTTCATTTTTTGGCCAATTTTGGGGCTATTTTTGGGAAATTTTTGGGTGATTAGACTCATAGGAGACCCCTTAGCTCATATTTGGAGAAAAACCTGTTTGTCAGTTTTTACCCCCAGGGCCTGAACGGTCATAACTTTTTCATGCGAAGTCCGTTTTTTGAGCTTAATAGCTCGTTAGAAAGCTCTCTACGAGTACTACGTGACCTCAACTGTTTTTTTCTTAAAGGATACGTCTATTTTTAGATAAGCTATTTTGAGGTTGACCTAGTTTGGGACTAGAAAGCCAGGGGGCAAGCATTGAAAATTTGGGCAAAAGGGAAGGGACTTAAAAGGTGTATATACTCAAGTGCTTGATCATCCAACTGTGAATTGGTCTAATATTGAATTTTTCCAGGTCTAGCAAGGGCAATCAAAGGCAACCAAGGCAAGGCTGTGAAGGGCATAAAGCTTGGGAAGCGCGGCTTCTTGGGCATCAGAGCAACCAGAAAAGCTGACTCGAGGTTGGAAGATTACTCAACCCCCTCAGTCAATTCTTAGCTTAGGATAAACGTTAGCATTGTGGATTAAGACGATAGGAACGCCTCAAGTTCAAGAGAGTTAAATTTATCAAGTTCAAGACTACAAGTAAAGGTGTGTGACACGAAAACCTAAAGGAAAGAACATAAGTCTGACGGAACGGGAACTCAAAGTACCACGGAAAGTCGAATTCCTGACGCATACATCAAGACAAGAATCTAAAGAAATTTAAAAGAATCAAGAAAGTGATAACAAAGAATAATTGACGATCTGAGCGTGAACTGAGTGTGCAAGGAACAAAATTAATGAACCTTAGATCGGGCAAACATATAGGTAAGTCAGACCGACGAAGCCTTAGATCATCAAAGGCAAGTGTAAGAACTACTTGCACGATCGTGGGCTCAACAATTGAACACTAGTTATCCCTACGAGAGCTCAGATACCAGCGAAACAGAAATGGCATTTAGCACAAATAGACCAGAAGGAGGGTCGAATGTAGCCTATTTAGAAAAACCAGAAGGACCCTATAGAACACAACTAGAGTTTCTCCGAACCAACCGATTAGGTGCTCGCATCTATGAGGATGGTTTGCGAAGGCAAGTGGTGCAAATGCACAACCCCGATCAACCCATTGGATTGGAACGTCCAGTGGTGAAATTCGAGAGAGACGCTTACATAGACAAGGAAGGAACGATGTACATCTTAAGTACGCAGCCAAACAGTATGAATGAGTTTGGCGTGATTCAACCAGAGATGGAAGCAAAATCTCAAGGAAAAGAACCATTAGAAGAGCCTAGAACCCCTAGAGGGAAATCTATACTAACACGAGTACTAATCCCGGATTGGATCCCTCAGGACAACAGAAGCATAGAGTTGTTTGTAAATAAAGAAACTGATGAAGCCTTTTGGAGATACAAGACAGAACTACTTAGTGAGGTCGGTATCATCACTATATACGAGTTCAAGGACCCGGATACACCTGGAAAGGTCGTATACCTGGATGAGACTTCAAAAAGAGTCTTTGTGGTACCTGACCGCACTAAAAACACGTACACATGGAGAGGTGAATTGGTATTCCCTCCATCTAGAACGAACATGAATACAAGTCAACAAGGGGCAGGAACATCAGCAGCCCATGGAAATCAAAGAGAGAGAAATAAAGAGAGACCGGAAGTAAGCTTCACTCATCCCATAGGGAGAGATAGAACAACCACAGACACTAATAGAGCGGATAGACAAAGAGATCATGGAGTACTAGGTGGTAGAGATGATTATCCTCTACCTAGGCCACGCGAACACGCAAGAACATTGAGACCCACTCAATTAGTAAAATCAATGAAGATTTACTTTGATGGGACAGGAGATCCCTATGACCATGTCGTAGAATTCAAGCAAGTACTAAGAGCAGAACAAGTCGAAGACATGTTCACGCAATATAATGCATTTGGACTCACGTTAAAGAATACCGCTTTAACTTGGTTCCAGCCATTGCAACAAAGGGAATTTAGGGACATCCATCACTTTTTAGAGTCATTCATCATTGAATTCTCTAAAAGTGGGATTAGACATGATAAGCAAGTGTCATTGTTTCTAGATGGCTTGTTGAGCTCTAAACTACGCTCCTACGTGTACCTAAAAGAACCCAGAACGCTAGAGCAATGTGTAAGAATTTGTATAGACATTGAGGACAACTTAGGAGACGAGTTGGAACTCTCAAAGGTCTATAAGGACTCTGACTGTTCATCTCTAGCATCCAAAAAATTGTCTAGCTCAATAGAAGACCTAGCAGAAAAAGTGGCCCAGAAACTAGGAGTTTCTAGTAAACCTAGGGTGCTAACAAACAAGCGTTGTTACACCTGTGGTGGTGATCATATGGCAGGTGTGTGCCCCAATGCACCACAACCACAAGCCAACCCTAGTGGCCAATATTGTACAATTGAGAGAAGATACACGAATCATACGGCTCAGGACTGCCGATACAACAAACAAACCGTGAGACAGAACTATCCGCAAGCTTACCCGCAGCCAGGTAGGTATCAAGGCCATTACAATGCTCAGCCTTATTACTATAGGCCTCCTCAGAACTACCCATACCAGGCTCAACAGAGACCTCAACCTGTCTTAGCTCAGCAGCCACCCCCACCAGCTAAATTCATCTCAGTCAAATACACTGCTGTAGAAGAGAACCTAAGTAGGGCCTTAGTGCCTTCTTCACCTTTGATCACAGAGAATGACCCGAACTCAAACAGTTTTGACTCTACGCATGTAGATAGTCCACCCGCTTATTACACGGAGTCACCAGAACACGTGGAGACATATCATTATGATAGTCCACCAGTGGAACCTAGTTGGGAGCCCGACTACGCTCATGTGATGTACACAAACCCAAATCCACGGCCCCAATTGAGACAACAAAGACCACAGGGCCCTAGAGGACCATGCTTTAGGTGCCAAGGAGATCATTTTATAAAGGATTGTCCACATCCTCCGATAGCAGGACAATCACAGTACTATAACATCCAAGGCTTTTGTGCCGATTGTGGCAAAGAGCACATAATCAAAGATTGTCCTAAGAACCCTGTTCACGCTTCGAATGTGACACCGATCAACGTGATAGGCATTGTAAATAACGCAGATGGATCCAACCCTACATACATGCCTATCCAAGCTATAACAAGAGCCCAGGCGCTCTTACAGAACCAAAAGCTTAATCAAGAGAAAGTAGCCGGAACCAGTGAAGTTGCAGAATCTAGCAGTAAAAAGACAAAATCTTGGAAAGATTCTAGAGAAAGGATAAAGAGAAAATGGAGTAAAAAGATAACGGAGTTGGAAGGAAGTTTGAAGGAATCTAGAGCCAAAATCCAAGAATTAACTTCACAGGAATTGAATCAAGAGAATCCAGCTCAGAAATCAGGATCAGTTTTAGCGGAACCCATACCAGAAAATCTAGACATGATGTTTCGTGCATATCAGGCTAGATTAAAAGAGGGACCTCAGGTAGCTGAAATGAGCAAAAACTACCCTCGAGCTGATATAGAAATTGAGAGAACTAAACTTTGCATGAAGATGGTAGAACTAGCACAAGCTTTGTTCGAAGCCTCTAGATATCTTAATTGGAATAACATGGCAAAACCGGAATTACATTTTCAAGGACTAATGGAGAGGCTAGAATATTTGATTGAAAGCAAAGAGAAAAAGGATCAGCCTAGGAACCCTATTGTCCCAGAGACACAGGAAAGGAATGCACCATCCCTGTCTCAAGTACCCAACTCTGAAAGTCAAGACAACCTATCTTCCATACATAGGTACTCACATGAATTTTTGAGAGAGATCCAAGAAGAGAAATGGAGAAAGGAACAAGAAACCCATCCTCCTATTCAAGAAATAGATGACTCGCAGGAACAATTTCCCCAAGACATTCCCTCTATTTACGATGATGTAGAGGAAGAACAACTGAGTGAACACACAAGATTTGAATCTAATTCTTTACAAGAATTACCTCAGTTCACAGGACCTTGGGAAGAAAAGTCTATTAGTATGAGAGCACCCACGATAATAGTGAGGAATGAAGAATCAGTAATCCCTAGAAACACGGAAGTGATCAAGAATACTAAAGTACAATGTAATCTCACTCTAGAGGAATTGTTGAAGGTAAAACCAGAATTGTGGAAACATGTAGCAAATCAATTCCCTGAGCTTGCTACTACTCCCTCACAAATAGGATCACAAAATAAGGTACCAGAAATACCCGTAGAAAAGATCGGAGATGTAAGCGAAGGAGAGGAAGGTAACACTTATCTTCCGATAACCCATCAGGGCTACACCACGAAGGCCATCTTAGATTCAGGAGCCGGAGTAGCCATAGCTACCACCGCTTTATGGAAACGTTGGGGTAAGCCAGCATTGAGACCCACCACGATGAAGCTACAAATGGCTGACGGACACATAGAAAAACCATTAGGCTTACTAGAAGGCATATCTCTCACCACTTGTGGTGTAGAATTTGAGCATACCTTTGCCATTTGTGACTTTGCAAAAAACCATGCTTATGAGATGATATTGGGACGACCATTCATGCGTCAGTTGCAAATTGTACAAGATTGGGGAACTAATTCTCTGTACTTGCAACATTTAGGAGTGACTACCAAAGTCAATCTTAAAGACTATTCACATCGAGATGTACCCCCAATACAATGGAATACCATCCATAAGACACCAGTAGAGACGGAATCCGTGCACTCATTAGAATCATATCCTTCTTGGTTGCATGAGGATACTCATTTATGGATGTGTAAAGTAGCCAAACAAGAGGAAGAAAGGTTAGAAGCCAGGACCTTAGGTGCAGAACAACATCCACGAACCCTTCAAGATCCAGCCTATGCGCCTATAGTCTTCCCTGACGAAGAGTTTGAACCCCATGGTTGGGCAGAAATCCTAGCAACCATGGACGTAGCCATCAATGAATAACAATGGACACCCCACTGTGATGAGGATGGCTATGAAATTTCAGTTTTCACGATAGAGCCAATCATGTGCGATGCAATTTTAGAAGAGTGTGAACCTAACACTGATGCATTTGAGGATGCAAGCAATTTTGATTTAGAATCAATTATCATGGACCCACCCTTTGCATCAAAGGAAGAATATTTTTTCGAGGTAGAGACTCACACTCAGAGACACGAGGAAATTACGAATGAGGTGAGGTTAGCCACGGAAGTGACTAACAAGAGTGAAGGCAAGAAAAGAAAGAAGAAAGAAACCATGACAGAAAAAGAGGAATCTTTATTTGAAGTACCCGAGAACTTCAAGAAATATGAAATCGAAGATAGAAGAATCATGGTACGAATGCCCAATAGAAAGGCGAATGACGGACAAGTATATGATAACCGAGAGAAAACCAAGAAAATAATCGTAGCCATAGAAGGAGAAGAAGAAAAATGTACATACATAGGGCATGATTTGACGAAGGAAGAAGAAGAAGAGCTAGTTGCCCTATTGCGCGAATATAGAGATGTTTTTGCTTGGAGTTACAAAGATCTGAAAGGAGTAGATCCAGATATATGTTCTCATAGAATCCCTATGACTCCAGATGCAAAACCGACAAAACAGAAACCGTACACGTACAATGATAACTACGCTGCGAAGATGAAAGAGGAGATAGATCGCTTGATAGAAGCAGGATTCATTTACGAAATTGAGCATACCGAATGGGTATCCCCCATTGTGGTTGTGCCCAAGAAGAATGGAAAATTGCGTTTGTGTATTAACCTTAAAAAAGTTAATGCCGCCACAATTAGAGATAGTTATCCTCTCCCTATCACGGAACATTTATTGGAAAGAGTCGCGGGCAACGAAGTTTACAGCTTCCTTGATGGTTTCTCAGGTTATAATCAAGTAGCCATTGCTCCAGAGGACCAACACAAGACGGCTTTTGCCACTGAATGGGGCATATTTGCATTTCGTGATGCCATTTGGCTTAACAAATGCACCCGCCACTTTCCAGCGACTCATGTGTCATGTTTTTAAGGAATTCTTACACAAGAGTTTGGAAGTTTATGTCGATGACTTATGTGCACATTCAAATGTAAGACAGACGCATATCCCAGAGTTAAGACAAATATTTGACAAATGTCGAGAATATCAGGTTTGTTTGAACCCAGAAAAGTGCGTTTTCATGGTCAGACAAGGCAAAATTCTAGGACACATTGTGTCAAAAAATGGGATCTCTACGGATGAAGAAAAGGTGAAGGTAATTGTAGATTTACCTAGGCCAACTAATGTGAAAGAGGTACAGACATTTATGGGCCATTGTGGTTATTATAGGAGATTCATACACATGTATGCCATCATAGCCAAGCCTTTGTACTCTCTTTTAACCAACTTCGAATGGACAAATGAATGTGAAAATTCTTCAATGAACTTAAACGACGCTTGTGCTCAGCACCTATATTGACAACCCCAGATTGGAGTAAGCCATTCCATGTACATGTGGATGCATCCAATTACGCCATAGGATGTGTGTTAGCACAACCCACGAATGAAGGTAATATAGATCTCCCCATAGCTTACGCGAGCAGACAATTGAACGCAGCAGAAAGAAATTACACCACGACGGAACGAGAAGGATTAGGGATGATCTACGCAGTAAAGAAGTTTAGACACTACTTGTTGGCCAATAAGTTCAAGTTCTTTACAGATCATCAAGCCCTATTGTACTTAGTCAACAAACCATGTAACACAGGACGATTGATACGTTGGTTTCTATTACTCATGGAGTATGATTTTGAAGTCGTAGTCAGGAAAGGAAAGACACATCTTAGAGCTGACCACCTTTCAAGATTAACCTCAGGAGAAGCTCCTCAAGGAGTAGTGGATGATCTACCAGACGCATATTTGTTTAACCTTGAGATAGCACCAGAATGGGCTAAGCCTATAGTCCCTATTCTCACATATGGACCCAAGAATCCTAAGATAAAGATCAAAGAAGGAGAAATTACCAAGTCTCAGAGATATCAAATAATGGCAGGAAGCATATATAAACAGGATAATCAAAAGATTCTTGCTTGTTGTGTAGATGAATCAGAACATGCGAATTGGTTGCAATTAGCACACATAGGTGCATTAAAGCAACATCATTCAAAACATCGAACATTACAGACTCTGCATAGATTAGGAGTACATTGGCCTACGATGGAAGCAGATGTCTACAAGTTGTGTAAAGAATGCCATGTTTGTTGTGAAAGACCGCCAGTAGAGCATGCTACATTATATCACGTGTCTCTCACACCAGACTGGAGTGAACAGTTAGTGACATATTTGAGGACGAAGACATTCCCTCAAGGAATGACTTTAGCACGACAACGCAGTCTAGAGCAGGAAGCTCAAGATTATTCACTTATTGGCGATAACCTATACAAAAGAGGACGAGATGGATATCTAAGACAATGTGTTCATGAGAGCGATTATCTGAGCATACTAGAGACTGCACACCGAGGTGTTGCAGGAGGTCATTTTGGACCCGATAGGATAATCAAAGCCATCCTCTTTGCAGGATTATGGTGGCCCACTCTTCACATGGATGCTCATACCTATGTTAAGAGATGTGATGTGTGCCAAAGAACTCAGTTTCCTACTCGCAGAGATGAAATGCCATTGAAACCCATGATGGGAGGACGTGCATTTTCAAAGTGGGGTATAGACTTTGTAGGACCCATTAACCCCCCTGCAAAAGACACACATGCGGAATACATTATTGTTGCCACAGATTATCTTACGAAATGGGTAGAGGCAAAAGCCACAAAAAAGAATGATGCACACACAACTGCAAAATTCTTATTTGAAAATGTCTTTACAAGATATGGATTGCCAATAGAGCTAGTGAGCGATCGAGGCACTCACTTTCTAAACCAAGTCATTGAATATTTGTTACAGGATTTTATGGTGATTCATAAGAAATCTGCACCATATCATCCTCAGGCCAATGGTCAGGCTGAAAGCACTAATAAGATCCTTTGTAACGTACTGATGAAACTCGTGAACAACAAACGTTCAGATTGGGACAAACAGTTACACCACGCTGTTTGGGCATATCGAGTGGCCTACAAGACCGTACTCAATGCAACTCCCTTTCAGATGGTTTTTGGTCAGAATGCTGTGCTTCCTTTGGACTTCTTGATACCGACCCTTAAGGTTGCACAAGAACATCAATGGACCGGCCATGAATTATCAGCGAGAATAATGGACTTGGAACGATTAGGAGAAACCAGGCTAAAGGCAGCAGCAGGAATATATGCAGCGAAGAAGCGACAGAAAGCGTATTTTGATGCACATGTGAAAAATAAAGGCTTAAAAGAAGGAGATTTAGTTCTAGTATATACGTTGAAACAACACGCACGTAAGTTAGAAAAGTGAGGTTATGGACCTATGATCATTAACAGACTCTCAACAAGTGGAGCAGTACAGTTAGCCACTTTAGAAGGAGATATAATGCCTAATTACATTAGTGGCTGTAGAGTCAAATTATATCAGGAACCTCTTACTGAGGATATGCTGAGACGACTCACGTTGGCAAAGAAACGTAAGGAGGAAGAAAATAGAATACGAGCGGAAGCTCAGGCAGAAGCAATAGAACGCATTAAACGCATGAAGTTAAGAAGACAAGGACTAGGGAGAGAACATTATAACCATCTGGAAACTACACCCAGATATCCCATGGCCATGTGTCAAGTAAAGTCAACCACTCATCCTAGTATAGTGGACAGGAGACCATTCATTACAGTCAGGCTAGAGCACGGCAACCCTTGCCAAGAGCTCAGGGCTTTAATTGACTCAGGTGCTGCGACTAGTGCGATAAGATGGTCCCACTATAAGGATTCAGGAATAGAAATGCGGCCAATTGAGGCATACCTCATAGGCCTAGGAGGCATGGAAACCCCTTGCATGGGTGAGGTGGACCTTCCTATCCTCATTAAGGATGTGACCATGACAGCGAAGCTTCTAGTGTGCCATGATGATGACCTGATAGAACCCCTCATCCTTGGCCAAGATTGGCTATACGATCACTCAATGGACCTAAATCTTAGACAAGGCTCCTTATAGATTGGAACCTTAGAACAGAAGCGAGTGATACCGCTTGACTTCCCTAATGGCATTCCGATTGAGGTTTGTAACCCTAGACCCTATGAAACGCATGCGACGGAAGACCGGAAGATCTTGGGTCAGACCAGTCACGTTACGTCTACACCAACCCACTCGGGCTTGGCTAGGGACAATTGTCAATCAGAAGGACGACAGGAGATCTTCCCTAGGGCTTCCTGCAAACTAGAAGGGGCAGCTACCCAACCGCTAGGGCAGATGAACACAATCAGCGGTCAGGTGGGTTGCATCAGCGGCCAAATGAGCACAACACCCTGCGGTGCTCATCCTTCCAAACTTGTTGCGGACTGGCCTAGATTAAAGATAAAGAACGAATCACTTCCTAATGGGCAGGTCACGCAAGTGTTGGATCTCCCTTCTTTTCCAAAGCAGAGCGTCCAATGGACCTCTCAAACCCAATCACGAATAAGTCAACCACAACAGAGGAACCCAGACCGACGACATCACCAGACAAGGCAAGGAAAGCAGCAGTATCAACATCACAGAACAAGTGGCACGAAACAAATATGGGTGCCAAAAGGACAGCAACCACAGGCTATTGGCAACACTGCAGACAAGAACAGGATAAAGTTGCAACAGAAGCAGAGTTAGTATCCAAAGTCCCCTCGATCTTCTTCTACAAGTACCAATACTCGACAGATTTGGATTGCCAAGAAATACCTTATCCATAGACCCACACCCATGCAGATTTGGGTACCCAAACAATGTATTATAGCCCAACCCTCTAGCCATGTAATATATACCCCTCTGAAATCTTTTCATCCTTCAATACCACCAAACCCGATACCACTTTTTGTCCCTCAGAAGAAACACACCATCCACTCCAAGACTCTTAGGAAATGGATACCGAAACGTATCCAGACGTCTTCTTGTACCCCATTATCTAACAATTTTCCCACCCCATTTAAACTCCACCCTTGTAATAATTCACCCTCAACCAAACCTTGTATAAATTCACACACCATAACCCCACATCATGCATAATAAAAGCTCATCAAGAAATGTATGCATAATCTGAACCATGTAGGTGTCTAGAGACCTGCATTAGTTTTGCAAATAATCATTGCATTAATCACTTCACGACACTTGGCTACACGGGTTACACATCGGTTATGGAAAGGGATTGCGGTCTCACCTTAATGGGATCATAATTAATTTCCATACTAATGTGTTAATCTTTTGTAGCAGATCTTTTCCATTAGCTCATCAGTCATCATGCAAACCGAAGCAGGACCATCGGAAGCAAGCCCCAGCGTGGCTGCGGTGCCCCCAATGTTTTACGCACAGAATCCCACCCGACCGCTCCACCGCTAGAGTTCCAAGGATTTTCGGGACCCATGCCAATCGATAACCCACCTATGGGATACACAGAGAAGATACACCGTAACTCTCATTGGTTCCAAGGCCTAGCAGGACCATTAGCTGATGCTGACTTCATTTTTGAAGCAAATATGACATTTGATGACCGCACATGGGGCAAGTATCAATTCTTCTCAAGAGAATTCGAAGGCCTACAGAACACCCAGGACTTAACTCATGTTTGGGCTAGAGCCGGCTTCACGGAGTATTTCAGTGATCCTCTGCCCAAACCTGACTTTTATAGGTGTTATTACTTAATCACCACTTTGCTGGCCTCAGAGAATAAGGACATCCCAGGAACCTTTATTTTGCCTTCTTTAGTGGATGATCCACCTTACAAAAGATTTTATCTTTCGAAGGATTTAATCAGAGCGGCCATCAAGATTCATGGAACACACACTCCAACGGAGAAAGAACGGCTAGTCCCAGAGCAGATGAAGCGTGGTGACGTAACTAAGTGGGAGGATATTTCTGCTATAACACCTAAGCTCTCTAAGCCATTACGGATATGCATGTAGCACTTTGCTTTCCCAGCTCAGGATCGTTTTACCATGCCTCATAAGAGAATCTAGTTTGGATTATACTTAGCATGTACTGGACCGCAAACGGTTGATCTAGCTAGCTGGATCATTGATCAGCTCTATTTGGCACAACATCGGTGGGAGCGAAAGAAGGTAATCAATGGGTGCTACGCCCTCACCAGGATCATATATATGTGCTTGGCATATGATTTACCCGTAGAGCGTGCCATGACCAGTGAGGAACTGAAAGCATTTAAAGGCACCACTAGGAAGGCTAGAAAGTCTAGCAAAGGCAGAGCCGGAAAGCGGATGAGAGGTACTATCCCGTGCCTACAAGTCCCAGCATCACCCTCTCCACAACCATCTCCAGAGCAGTCACCAACAGCAGCCACTCCCACAGTACAACCTATTCGCATAAGGTTATCTAGACCAGTGGTAACGGAGGGCACCACCAGTACTGTCGCACCCCAAGCAGCCACAACCACAGAACCTATCACCACAACAGTTGAACTTCCCACCACTATCGGTGCGGAAGCTTTCTCTTTTCCAATACCGCATTTAGAACCAGGACAAGCAGAGCCACTGGACCAAACGTTTGATTTTGAGATGCCCGATGCATTCTCCAATGAGTTCCAGTTTTCAGAAGGACAAATGTTTTCTCAAGAATTTGAAAGGCCTAGCTACCCTACCACACCCAGGGATCAGCCACAAGGACAGATCGTGTCCAGCTCTGATGACGAAAGAACAGCAACCGATGACGACGAAGGAGACGACGAAGCTAGCCAGGGAACACATGAATCCCAAGAGCATGAACAGACAGATGGCCAAGGCCAACAAACAGACACACATGGCGACACAAGTACCCATGAAGATGAAACTTACGAGGCAGCAGCTTACACACTGGCTATCAAGAAGCTGTATAGAACTATGGAAAAAGTTTGGGCACGCAAAAAGCTGACAGAGGAAGAGAGTCAAACAATAATAGAACAAGAACTTGTCACAGGCGGATTCGAAGACGCATACATCAAAGGATTCCGCGAGTTAGTCAAATCAGTAGGCTCCAACGAAGCACTCAGGTACTTGCAAAGAAAGCCACTACCACAGTTTGACCCCCGCAGAGTACGACTACTTTCAAAGCCCGGCGAATACATTCGTGTACCAACCGGAGCACAATCTTCAGAACAAGCCAGGGAGGCACGCCTCGTCCCCGAACGTTCATTGGCCGTAGAAACCATCATTATAGATTCCCGACCCCGCGCTACAACTGTACCTACCTCAGTAGTCACTGAAGTACCGACCACCCCAACCGCTCCTCTCTCACCACCCGTCCATCCAGCCTCCCCTCTTCACCCTCCTTCCCCCAGACCCACATCTTCATTCGCCGGTGGTGTTGCAAAAACTGTCTTTACGACCACTCACCCCACAATTCCCGCGCCCATTAGCCCTAATCTACCCCTTCCCACACCCACCTTTCTATCCAACCCATTCCTTCATCAATCTTTTCCATCTTTCCCCACACCTCCAAGACCCCTTTTCCCATTCCCCCCGCCATTAACCTTCTCCCCCGTCTCACCTCCCCGACCCACTGTAACCCCTCTTTCCCCTTTCCACCAAGCTGCTCCAGCCAGCCCCCCTGTAAATTACCCCTCAACATTTGTAAATCTCGTATTTACACCAGCACGCGCACCCACGATCACACCCATATTCACGGTCACCGCACTAGATACGTCCACTGACATGGACATCTCACCACCCACTGCACCATCACTACCTTCACTCACGGCACAAACATTTTTAAGCACATCACAATTTTCAACAATCACTACATCATCCACCTTCCCACCCCCATTCCCCATTCCCGTTGCATCTACACCAACTGCATCTTCATTTAGCACTCCATTAATACTATCACCCACTGTAGATAATGCATTCCGACAGATGTTCATGTGTATGACGCAAGTAAGAGATGAGTTCACATCTCTTGGTGATAATTATCAGCAGCTGCTGAGGACAACCAATGACTTACAGTCACAGCTTAATTTATTGTCTATCGAGAATGCCTCTCTGAACACCCGATACCAGGAATTACGCGAGGCATATCACAAATTGGAACTAGAAAGCGAAGAGAAGACCAAGGAAGCCACTACTGACCTGGATAATTTATTAAGAGCCCAGACAGTCCGCAATGCAACGCTAACACGAAACATGGGCTTACTACGAAGACACCTAGCAGCCACCAAGGAAGAAAACCAGCGCTTACAGGATCAGAACCGAGAAAACTTAGAAGCAGCGCTCGACCACCCAGACCAACCACTCAGTCCTAGCAGGTTCAAAGCCATTCCTTCAGACTCGATGAGAATGCTGCTAGACGATCATGTAAGATTACTAGATGAATACGACCGCATGAACGAGGAGTTACAGAAACTCAAAGAAGATCACAAATTACTCCAGTTACGAGAACCGGCACACCAAGACATACCAGCACATGTGGACCCCTCTCCTGACCTCCTAGAGGAACTCAACTCATTACGGGCCCAGGTATCGACCCTTGAATCAAGAATTGCAGTATATGAAGCGCCACCAAGGCCAGATTCCCCACCTGAGCTTCCAGCTGAGGAAGAAACGGTCACCATCCCGGTGGAGGAAACGTTTGAAGAAGCGTACGAGCCACAACCCATCCCAGGCGGACGCGTCACGGCCGAAGGACAGATGACGTACGAACTTCCGACCCCCGCGTGGATGAAGACTATTGAGGAACTTGGAACAACGCACTCAGCTAGAGTAGAGGCACAATTACATGCCATGGCGATGATAGAAGAAAAGATATTACAGTCTCCATTCTTTGCTCATTTGGCCTCGCGACGATACATATCTGGGCACGAGCTACAGTATAAACCGTATTTCATGTTAATGGCCGAATACCAGTTAGCCATTGAGAAAGAGACAGGTAAGAAACCATCGCATGCAACTCAATTCGAGGCGGCTGATCTACCACCAGATGCGCAGAAAGGAAGGATCTATCAACCAGAGTGGCGAAAAAATTTACTACAGCAGTATCCAGAGATGATGAGTACATGGGTAAAGGCACCTTTGCATTTGAAGTATAACCCGTGTTGGGGACCAGTGCCACGACGCCGCTCCTGGACTGCCTTTGCTATTAAGGTACAAAACAATAAGCAGTGCCAAGAATGGTTGAATTACCCCTATTTTAAGCCACCCATTGAGTTACCAACTGTTGGCTACATGATGGCTACAATTCGCCACTGGCTCCCTAGATTAAAGCATATGGATGATATAGCGGCGCATATGACTGTCAAAATCTTTGACATGATGCAAATGATTTTTAAAGTCTTCCGACGCGTCAAGGCACCACATGTCAACACCCCGGGCTTTGAGCATGGCAATTTTGATCTGGTATATGATATGAGTACAACGCCATCGCTACAAGTGTGTTATGTCTGGCACTGCAGAATAAAGTACCTACCGGCGTGCTACAAGCAGACATTCGAAGAGATGTTCACAACCGGCTTCTGGGAATACCATTCAGAGGTATTCATAAGCAAGCCTACACATTTATTACAATTATTTGCCTGTGAACGAATGGTCTATTCCACACACTATCAGCTTCCGCCACCGGAAGAATCGCAACCAATCGACTGGGAGAAACTCGAAGTAGACCTGGCCCGAGGCATTCGTATCTCCGAGCACACCCTCGCTCAAGACCTCCTACAGAACTATATCCGGCAGACCTCACAGCAAGGTTCTGTCAGGGACGACAGAAGCGAGAGGGAGGGGGGTGTTGGAAGCAGCCAGAGGCACAGACGACACGGAAGCATGTAACGACAAAGCAGGGAGCCAATCGAATCGTTTTTCAAATAATTATGTTTTCAAATACTTTCCAAAAACCTCCAACAATGATTTTTATCACTATTGTAACTTATGTAACATAGAAAACCCCATTTTGTAATCCATAGCTCCATTTTGTGCAAGCCGAGGAGTCCTCGAGCTTGAGGAGCTTAGGTAGAATGCGCGTACCAATTTTCGTTATTTTTAGATACCATTTACCCTTCCAAATAGCATCTAGGACCTAATTTTTAACTATGCCGGTCACTAGATGTGAAACCGGTCAAAACTAGTCTAGAAACTATAAAAAGAGCTAGAGAGCTCATTTTTGAGTTTAGCTTGTTGGAGTAGAGAAGAGCTTAGAGCTATTTTGAGCTTGTAATAGTGTTCTTGAGTAATAGAGCTAATTTCCCACCTTCCATTGTGTCTTGCTTGTCTCTTCGTAGTGCGTGTGCATGTGTGCGTGCATTTCTATGCTTCTCACCTTCACTCTCACTTCATCTCACATTCACGATCTTCATATCACTCCTATCTCTTCCGCGGATTGACATTAAGGAGGTGGAGCTTCTTAACGTGGTTCTCACCATTGTGCTAGAGCAACACACACCTTGGTGAGCAGTTTCCAAGATCTTGAGATATTCACTCTCATGAACACATAATCTGAGGTAACCATCTTTACCACACTTGCATAGATTATCGCCAATGAGTGAGTAATCTAGGGCTTCTTGTTCTAAACTTCTTTTCCTAGCCAAAGTCATGTCTTGAGGGAATGTTTTCGTCCTTAAAAAGGCTACTAATGGTTCACTCCAATCTGGTACTAATGACACTTGGTACAAAGTAGTATGCTCCACAGGTGGTCTAGTATTATAGACTGGGCATTCCTTGCACAACTTATGGGCATCTGCTTCCATAGTCGGCCAATGCACTCCAAATCTCCTTAGTGTCTGTAGGGTTCATTGCCTTGAGTAATGTTGCTCTAATGCACCTAAATGTGCTAATTGCAACCATTTTGCGTACTCATCCTCTTCCACACAACAGGCTAATATCCCTTGATCTATATGCTTATACATACTCCCTGCCATGATATGGTACCTTTGGGCTTTTACTACCTCTCTGTCTTGAGTGTTTATTACTGGGTGGTTAGGTCCCTATGCCAATACTGGCACTAATGATTTGGCCCACTGAGGTACGACTTCCAATTTAAACAAGTAAGCATCAGGAAGGTCATCCGATACTCCTTGTGGGGCTTCTCCAGATGTGAGCCTAGAGAGATGGTCTGCTCTCAAGTGGGTCTTCCCTTTCCTCACCACAACCTCAAAGTCGTATTCCATTAGCAAGAGAAACCACCTTACTAATCTACCTGTATTGCATGGCTTGCTCACGAGATATAACAATGCTTGATGGTGAGTAAAAAATTTAAACTTATTTGCAAGCAAGTAGTGTCTAAACTTCTTAACTGCATATACCATGCCTAATCCTTCTCATTCGGTGGTGGTATAATTTCGTTCAGCTTCATTCAACTATCTACTCGCATAGGCAATTGGAAGATCCATATTACCTTCACCAGTAGGTTGTGCTAGCACACATCCGATTGCATAGTTGGATGCATCTACGTGAACATGAAAGGGATTATTCCAATCTAGGGTGGTCAAGATTGGTGCTGAACACAATCTTCTCTTGAGCTCATTGAAGGAGTTTTCACATTCATCGGTCCACTCAAAATTGGTCAAAAGTCCGTACAGAGGCTTTGCAATGATGGCGTACATGTGTATAAGGCATCGGTAATAACCACAATGCCCCATGAAAGCTTGCACTTCCTTGACATTCTTTGGCCTAGGTAGCTCTGCTATAGCTTTCACTTTCTCCTCGTCCGTGGATATGCCATTCTTTGACACTATGTGTCCTAGAATCTTGCCTTGCCTGACCATGAAAACACACTTTTTTGGGTTCAGGTAGACTTGATATTCTCTATATTTGTCAAAGATTTGCTTGAGTTCAGGTATATGTGTTTGTCTAATGTTGGAATGAGCACAGAGATCATCAACATAGACTTCCAAATTCTTTCTTAGGAATTCTTTAAATACATGGCACATCAGTCTTTGAAAGGTAGCTGGCGCATTGGTAAGACGAAAGGGCATTACTCTAAAGGTGAATATGCCCCACTCTGTGGCAAAAGCCATCTTATGTTGATCCTCTGGAGCAATGGCTACCTGATTGTACCCAAAAATCCATCAAGGAAGCTGTACACTTCCTTGCCTGCTACTCTTTCTAGTAGATGCTTAGTGATAGGAAGCGGATAATTATCTCTAATGGTGGCTGCATTAACCTTCTTCAAGTTGATGCACACACGTAACTTTCCATTCTTCTTGGGCACCACTACAATGGGGGATACCCACTCAGTGTGCTCAATTTCATAGATAAATCCAACTTCAACTAAGCGATCTATCTCTTCTTTGATCTTGGCAGCATAATTATCATTATATGTGTATGGCTTTTGCTTAGAGGGTTTGGCATCTGAGGTCATGGGGATAGTGTGTAAGCATATGTCAGGGTCCACACCTTTCAAATCCTTATAGCTCCAAGCGAATACATCTCGATACTCTCTTAGCAAAGCTATCAACTCTTGCTCTTCTCCTTCCGTCATGTCATGCCCTATGTAAGTGCATCTCTCTTCTCCTTCTTCTATGGCTACCACTATTTTCTTAGTGGTTTCTTTGTTGTCATAGGCCTCCCCTGATTGTGCCTCGCGTTTAGGCATTCTTATCATGACTCTCCTATCATCTATTTCATACTTCTTAAAATTTTCAGGGACCTCAAACAAGGACTCGTCCTCTTCTGGTACGACTTCTTTCTTCTTCCTCTTCTTGCCTTCACTCTTGGTAGCCACTTGTGTGGTTAACCTCACATCGTAGGTAATGTCTCTAAGGGTGTGCTTCTACCTCATAGAAGTATTCCTCATCTGATGCAAAAGGTGGGTCCATAATGATTGACTCTAGATCGGAGTCACTTGCATCCTCGAATGCATCACTGCTCGGTTCACATTCTTCCAGAACCGAATCTCCCATAATTGGCTCTATGGAGAAGACTAAAATGTCATAGCCACCCTCGTCACAGTGGGGTGTCCATTGTTCTTCATTGATGGCTACATCCATTTTTGCTAAAATTTTTGCCCAACCGTGAGGTTCAAATTCTTCGTCAGGGAATACTACAAGTGCGTAGGCTGGGTCTTGAATTGATCTATGGGTTTCCTTCGCACCTATATCTCTGGCCTTTTCTCTCTTCTCTTCTTCTACTGCTACTTTGCACATCCATAAGTGAGTGTCTTCATGCATCCATGAGGATCCTGATCCTATGGAATGCACTAACTCAGTATCATCTTTGGCTCTATGGATGGGATTCCATTGGATGGGAGGTACATCTCGATGGGAGTAATCCTTGAGATTAACTTTGGTCATGACACCTAAGTGTTGCAAGTACAAGGAGTTGGTTCCCCAATCCTGTACCACTTGCAACTCTCGCATAAATGGCCTTCCCAAAATCATCTCGTACGCATGATTTTTGCTAAAGTCACATATAGCAAAAGTATGCTCAAACTCAACACCACATGTAGTGAGAGTTATTCCTTCTAGCAGTCCTAAGGGTCTCTCAATGTGACCATCGGCCATTTGCAATTTCATTCTCGTGGGTCTGAGTGCTGGTTTGCCCCATCGCTTCCATAGGGAAGTGGTAGCAATTGCAACTCCTGCACCTGAGTCTAGAATGGCCTTAGTTGTATATCCTTGATGAGTAATGGGCAGATAGGTGTTTCCTTCTTCTCCTTCACTCATGTCTCCTATCTTGTCCAAGGGTATTTCTGGCACTGTTCTATGAGATCCTACCTGGGAACGAGGTTTAGCTACTTCTCGCACTTGATTGGCTACATGTTTCCATAGTTCTGGTCTAACCTTGAGTAGCTCTTCTAAAGTGAGGTTGCACTCCACTTTAGTGTTCTTTACGACCTCTGTGTTCCTAGGTATGAGTGAGTCTTCGTTTCTTACCATTACCATGGGTGCTCTCATATATGTAGACTTAGCTTCCCATGGGCCTGTGAAATGGGGTAGTTCCTGCAAGGAATTAGACTCAAAGTCTAATCTCTCTTGAGATTGGGTGCTCTCCTGCTCCTCATAAATGGAAGAAATGTCTTGTGGGAATTGATTGTGCGCATCATCCACAAGTTCAATGGGAGGAGGGACTTCACTTTCTTTAGCCCATTTCTCTTCTTGAATCTCTCGTAGCAATTCTGGTGAATACCGATTCATAGAAGAAGATGTGTCTGGTTCAATGGAATTAGGCACATAAGCTTCCTAGGGAGGAATGCTTCTTTTTTTGCTTGCCTTGGCTCTTCCTTGGGATATGGCCTCCTTATCAGATCTTGCAATTATGCTCTCCAACTTCTCCAACAGTCCATCCAAGTGCAATTGTGCCTTAGCTAAGCAAGAGTAGTTGAAGAGGCGACTGGCTTCAAACATGGTCTGAGCCAAGGCTACCATTTTCGCGCAAAGCTTGGTTCTTTCTATCTCTAGGTCAGCTCTAGGGTAGCACTTGTCATGATCCGTCACATTTGGCCCTTCTTGGATTCTAGCGTGATATGCTTTAAGCATCATGTCTATGTCCTCTGGAGTGGGGTCGGCTAACACTGATCCTACTCTAGGAGGTAGTGGAATTGGATGAGGTGGGATGGAGAGTGATGGAGAAGGTGATAGGGATGAAAGTGGTGGTGGTATGTGAGAGTTTGTTTGAGAGGTGAGCTCAACAATCTTGGCTTTTGTTTCTCTTATGCTTTCTTCTAATTCGTTCATCTTCTTAGCCCATTGTCTTTTCATCCTTTCTCGGCTATCTTTCAAGGCTCTCGTTCATTTCTTGGCTACACTCTCGGTTTCACTAATCTTGGCGCTCCTTTCTTGGCCTGAACCTTTGTTCTGCTGCAAAGCTTGAGCTGTAGTGACTACCTGTACTGGTGCAGTGGAAGTCACACTTCCTGTAGAGTCTACTACTAACCCGATAACGTTAATAGGAGTGATTTTTGGCATATTATTTGGGTTCTTTGGGCAATCTCGTAAGAGATGCTCCTTTCCGCAATCTTGACAAAAGCCTTGAATTGTTACTGACTGGGGTTGTGTGGGTGCAGGCATGGGGAAATCATGAATGAGGTGATCTCCCTGACATCTGTAGCATGGTCCTCTAGGGAATGGGGTCTTACTTGCCCAGGTTGAGGTCTAGGGTTGGGATTTGTGTACATGATATTTGCATACTCTGGATCCCAACTAGGATCACTTGGTTCTTCACTATAGTAGGACTCACCATGTTCAGGAGACTGCATGTAGTAAGCCTGGGGGCTATCAATATGTGTGGAATCAAAGCTATGGTCACTGGGGTCACTTTCTGAAAGCAATGGTGTTACTGGCACTATGGATCTATTTAGGTTCTCTTCTGCAGCTGCATACTTCACTGGGATCACATTGGCTAGAGCAGGAGGTTGTTGGGCTAGCACTGGTTGAGGTCTCTACTGGGCCTGATATTGTGGTTGGTAGGTTTGTTGAGGCCTCGCATACTATTGTGGTGGATACTTGTTCTAATATCTTCCCTGTTGTGGGTAGGGCTAAGGGTAGGTTTGCCTAACCGCTTGCTTATTGTATGGGCAATCTTGTGCTATGTGATTAGTGTATCTCCGTTCTATGGTGCAGAATTGGCTACTGGGATTCACTTGGGGTTGAGCCATGATGGGACATACGTTCGCCATATGGTCACCTCCACAAGTATAGCACCGCTTAACTAGGGCAAATCTTGGGATTTGTTTGCTAGAGACACCTAGTTTTTAAGCTACTTTCTCAGCGAGTTCCTCAATAGATGTGGATTGCGAGGAAGAGGCTAGTAGAACTATCTGAATCTTTATAGATTTTTGAAAGTTCTAATTACTCCCCTAGGTTATCCTCGATGTCGATGCACATGCGTACACACTCTTCTATGGTCCTAGGATCTTTCAAGTACACATATGATCTCAACTTTGTGCTCAGTAGTCCATCTAGGAATAAAGCCACTTGTTTGGCTGGTGTGGGTAACTCAGGAATAGGACATCTCTCTAAGTATTGCCTAAACCTTCTTCCTGCAAGTCTCACGCTCTCTTGAGGGGTCTGCTTGAAGCTATGTATCAATGAGGAAGTATTATGCCTTATCCCACTCTTAGAGAATTTTAGTGATGAAAGCCTCTAAAAGTTGGTCTATGCTCCTGAACTATCTCTCATTCAGTGGTTGAAACCATGTCAGGGTTGTGTTCCTAAGGGTTAGACCAAAAGCACTGTACTGCCTGAATAGGTCCTCAACTTGTTCAGCTCTCAAGACTTGCCTAAACTCGGCCACATGATCATATGGGTCTCTAGTGCCGTCGAAGTAATTCTTCATGGACTTAACTAGCTGTGTAGGTCTCAAAGTCCTCGTGTGCTCTCTAGGCCTTGGTAGAGGGAATTCATCTGCATTTCTTTGGTTTCTTGGGGCTCTAGGTCTCTCAGATTCCACTCTATCCATTTCCGTTCTCGTCCTTGCTCTTCCCAAGGGGTTGGCAAAACTTACTTCAGGTCTATCTCTACTCCTATCCCTTTAAGCTCCATCGGCTTGGGATGTTCCAGCTCCTTGGTGGCCATAAGAGATGTTAGATCTTGGTTGGGGAAAAATAAATTCACCCTTCTAAGTGTAGGCATGCCTACCATGCTCTGTGACCACAAATATTCTTTCCGAAGTGTTGTCTAAATAGGTCACTTTGCCTCGGCTATCACGATCTTTGAACTCATAGATTGTGAGTGCTCCAACCTCATTTGGTTGATCAGGCTTATACCTCCAAAAGGCTTCATCGGTCTCTCGGTTCAAGAGCAGATCTATGCTCTTATTGTCCTGAGGAATCCACTCTGGCATGATAATTCTAGTAAGAATAGATTTTCCTCGAGGTGTTTTAGGCTCTCCACCTATGTTCCCTTGCTCTAAGTCACCTATGTCCGTTTCTGGGATCACATTCCCGAATTCGTATGTCCTATCTGGGTGACTGGTGACTACATATATGGCTCCTTCTTTGTCGAGGTATGCTCCATTTTCAAACTTGATTGTTGGATGTTCTAGTGCAATGGGTTGATCTGGGTTCTTAATCTGCACCACGGATCTTCTTAGGGCATCCTCATTCTTGGACTTGATCATGCTTAACGTATCCCTAATTGATCAAACCTTTATCTGTACTTAGCCTAAGTTAGGGATTGACAGAGGGTGTTGAAAATTTCCAACCTTTAGTTTCTCTTCCTTGGTTGCCCTTGTGTGCCCAGGAAGCGTGTTCCCAAGCTTGCACTTACTCTTGCTTTGAATGCCCTTCGATGCTCTCAAAGGACTTGTAAAAGTCCCAAAGTTAGCTCAAGAATAGAATTCCATTGATACAACAGACCATGTTTATTCATGCAATTCAGAGATCAAATTATTCTTTGGCTTTATGGAAAACAATCCTAAAGATCCCTCAGTTTTCTTCCCCCTGGGTATATGGTCAACGAGCCTAAGATCACCCCGAACGGATTTTGTATGAGGAAGTTATGATTATTCAGGGTTCTAGGGTTAAAACAGGGTCCAAACAGGCTAACAATCAAATAGGGTCTTCTCCAACTATTTGTTTATGGCCTCCCTATGTGCCCTATAGCCCAATATTCATGTCCAAAATTAGTCCAAAGTCTTCAATTAAAACCCTAAAAACTTGGCCAAAATTGCCCATCAATCATGATCGAGTGGTCTGTCAATCGCGATTGATATGTCAGTCGCGATCGACGTGTCGATGGCGATTGACAGGTCCATCGTGGTTGTTAGTCACGATTGATGGGTCAATCGCGATTGACACGTGACCCGAGATTTCAATCAGTCGTGGTCAAAGTATCGTTGACTCAATTGATCACGATTGATGGGTCGATCGCGATTGACACATGGCATGTGGGGTCTGTCGATCGTGGTCAAACAATCGCTGACTGGGTCGACTGTGATTGATAGGTCCGTCGGGACTATCGGTCGCGATTGATGGATCGATCATGAGTGATGGGTCGGTCGCAATTGACACGTGGCACACGATAGGCCTGTCAGTCGTGGTCAGTCGGTCGTTGACTCTGTCGATCGCGATTGATGGGTCGATCGCAATTGACAGGTCCGTTGGCAAGTGTTCGTCATCGTTTGTCGATCGCGATTGACGTGTCGATCGCGATTGATAGAAAACTGAGGAATTTTAAAATTTCAAACACATATTTAGGAATCTCTAGGCATGCACACCATGATTATGTACTTAGTTTGGCAAAATGTTCACTTTTTTCTTGTTGGTTGCGATTGATAGAGGTCAACGCGTCGGGACCTGCACAATCAAATTTTTTACCTGCTGGAGCTGGTGCAGCTGCTAGGGAGGCTGATTCCTGCAAAAAATATCAAAATACACACAATAGCACAAACACACATACGCTCTCTCGCTCTCTCTCACAAGTGAAATGAGGGGAATGGTATGGGTAGGGTGATATGACCAAAAACTGAAATTTCTCGCGATGATGGAGATGGAGATGGGAGATGGTGATGATGATGATGGTGATGAAGAAAACAAAAGAAAATAGATAAAAGTAAAGAAAATACCTATGACTCCAATGCCTCAACTCTACATCTTACCATCACACACTCGTCCTCAAAGCTCGATCCCCGGCAACGGCGCCAAAATTTGGTGTAGCTCAGTGATCAGTAGCACCTCCTTTAATGTCAATCTGAGAAGACATGAGGATGGTATGAAAACCTCGAACAAGTGATGGCACAAGTGTGTGAGTGAGAAGCACACAGACATTCACACACATACATACACGCGCACACAAGGCAAGAACAAAGAGAGAGACAATGGAGTTCTTAGATTTCTCAAAAGTGCTCTTACAAGTTCAATTCTACAACAAGCTCACCTCAAAAATGAGCTCTCTAGCTCTATTTATAGTTTTTGACTAGTTTTTGGCCCTGTCCAGACTTAGTGTCCGACCTAGTTACTAGGACCTATTTGAGGGCTCAAACGAAGTCTAAAAATCATGAAAATTGGTACGATGATACTTCTGATACTTTTGTCTGACCTAGGTTCTAGGGCCTATTTGAGGGCTCAAACGAAGTCTAAAAATCATGAAAATTGGTACGATGATACTTCTCATACTCCTAAAGCTCGAGGACTCCTCGGCTTGCACAAAATGGAGTTACGAAAAGGTGAAATGGTATTTACAATGATTTTTAATGATGAGAATCACTGTTATGAAGATGTTGATTTGGAAAAATTTGAATGGCCTACTTGCCAGATCTGCGTTGACTACTTTGTCTGCTTGTGCCTTCTCTCCGCTCTGGCTCCCTTCTTTGGCTTCCTTATCTTGTGAGTCCTTGGGTGCTTTGACTGCTGCCAACAGTCTCCTAGTTTAGAAAACCTCACCACGACCCTCTTTATCAAACGTAAAAGGATTTATGCAAAGAACATAATGTGCTCAATATATGCAGTAAAATGAAATTAAAAGGTTGAATGCACAGCTCAGAAAATAGCCAATAACACCTGCAAGTGTCTGTCAACTTTGATGTTTTTGGCTCAAAAAACCTGCATAAATTTGCAGCGACTGCTCCCACCAAAACTGAAGTCTTTCAAGAAACCTGTAGTTTTATGAGTGTGGCTGAAAACACAGCCCCAAAGGTTGATATTTAATGTTGGAGAAGTACAAAGAACACTCTTCTTGATGTTCTTGGACCTGCGTGAAGAGAACTATGTGTGTAAGTACTCCAAAACAGCTCCAAAAGACACCCCAAAAATGCTTCAAAAGTAGGCATCAACCTTAGTCTTTCCCCTTCTTTAGACACCACAAGAGTGTAGCTTAGTGGCAAGAGATTGCCACAGTTAAGCGAGCTCTAGGGGGAACAATACTTCTTTTGTGATAGGAATATACCTTCTTTTGTTTGCCAAACTTCCATACCTTAGTAGTGAAGTAGGCCAAGATCTTTCATAGAATACTCAAGGTGAAGCTGTGTGATGATGAATTGGATGCGTTCATCATCTGAACCTATCAATATCAAGTCATCTACATAGAGGATGATGATGGCAATTAAGGACTCCTTTTGATAGATATAGAGGTTAGCATCAACATTGCTTCTGTGAAATCCTTTAGCTTCAAAGAACTTGTGAATCTTTTCATACTAGGCCCTTGAAGCTTGCTTGCGTCCATAAAGTGCTTTGTGAAGTTTGTAGACTTGGTCTTCCTTTCCTTTGGTCTTGAATCCTTCAAGTTGTTCAACGTTTACTTCATAGTCAAAGCCATGTTGTTGCTTGTATCCCTTAGCTACCAACCTTTCTTTGTACTTATCTAATGTTCCACCTTATTTTTATTTGACCTTGTAGAGCCACTTGACTCTTATAACTTGATGATTTGTGGGTTTAGGGACAAGAGTACAAGTCTTGTTCTTCTCTATTGCATCCATTTCCTTGCATAGCTTCTTCCCACTCAAGTTGTTCTTGAGCTTCTTTGTAGTTAGAAGGTTCTGGGATTTGTTGAATGTGATGCATCAAGGCATAATTGACATAATGACTTTGTTCTTGCTATCTCTTGTCAATAATTCTTTGAGCTGATCTTCTTAGTTGACTTGAAGTACTTGCTTTTGAGTTGGATTTGGAAAAGACCGAGTCCCACTGTGTAGTGTAAATGGGTGGACTAAGACTTCTTGTTGGGTCCTTCTTGGAGTATGTGGAAGCTTCATTGAATATTACATCCTTAGATATTGTGATGGAGTGTTTTTCAAGATCATATAAGCAACACGCTTTTGATTTCTCACTATACCCTATGAAGATATGCTTCTTAGACTTGGATTACAACTTTTTGCGATCTTCTTTGGGCACGTGGAATAATGCTTCATTGCTAGATACTCAAAAGTAATGCACATTAGGCTTTCTTTTATAGTATGATTCAAATCATGTCTTGTTGTGCAATGCACTAGTGAAGCCTCGATTAAGTATGTGAACAACAATATGCACTACTTCTGACCAAAACTTGGAGGGTAAGTCTTTGTTATGAAGCATAGGTCTTGCCATTTCCATCACACTTCTAATTTTCCTCCCAGTTACTCCATTTTGGAATGGAGTGCGAGGTTGAGTAACTTGTCTTTTTATGCCTTTTTTTTTGAGGAAGTTGTCAAAGTCGTGATTTATGAATTCACCACCTCCATCTGATCAGATGGTCTTAACGGACTTGGAAGCTTCATTCTCCACTTGGGTGATCCATTTGCAAAACTTAGTAAAAGTGTCTGCCTTTGATTTCAAGCAATACACCCAAATGTATCGAGATTGGTCATCTACTAAAAGAAAGAAGTAGAGTGATCCATTGAGAGATGAGGTGTTCATGGGTCCACAAAGATCCATGTGGATAAGGGCTAAAGGGTTCCTAGCTCTTGTTGACGCTTCCTGTGGAATGAGAGCCCTATGTTGCTTGCCTTGAGTGCAAGCCTCGCAGACATCATGGAGTTGCCCAAGCTTGGGCAATCCTCTTACTATTTGTGATGAAGAAATTCTTGGTAAATAGATGGTGTGGCCATATCTTTGGTGCCACAAAATAGATAGTGATTCCTTGGATAGAAAACAAGATAATGTATAATATACTAATGCTTATGCCAAAATTAAGACATGGTGGCTAAAGGCTCTTCACACGGATGATTGACCATATTCACACCTTAACGACACGCACCCCTGATGAGTTGGAATGAAATGACCCATGGGCCTTCTACCTCCACGCAACATTGCTCCATTAGGCTTTTGCCCATTACAGAAGATTCCCCATTTCTGCCTCCTATAGGAGTGTCGACTGTATCTTAGTCCCACTATGGATGATCATCCTCATAGACCAGCTACTAATCGTTGCCTTGGCAAATCATTACCTTACCAACTAGCTAATCAGACGCAAGTCCCTCCGTTTCCTTTTCTTCCCTAGAGAAAAAAATAGGTATAGAAAAGAAAAATCTTGGAGTTCACTTATCTTTTTGTCTTTTGTATGAGGATCAATGACTTTGATAGAGGTGTTATCAAACAATACTTGTTTTTATGATTGGTAATTGCTTTTACTGACAACATGTTCATGCATAAATTGGGAACAAATAACACATTTGAAAGTGATTTGCATTCCCCTTGAGCATTGGTGATCTGCACTTTGCCTTTCCCTTGTATATGTAGACTTTTGTTATTTCCAAGGTACACTTTACCTGTGTGATCTTCATGTTCTTGAAAAGAAGCTTTATCTTTACACATGTGTGAGGTCGCTCCACTATCAAAGATCCATTCTTGAGGGGAGCTAGATGTAACTAGATCATTTGCCTCAATAGAGATAAAGAGTTTTTTGCTAGAGTAATGTGACCTGTGTTGTGAAGGTTTGGATGAGTGCTTGGAACTAGAAGCCTTTGAGGTCTGTTTCTTCTTGTAGCGGAATTTCTCTAAATAACCTATTTTCCCATAGAAGTTACATGTATATTTCTTGGAGGAAGAAGTGGATCCTAGCTTGGGTCCATTGCTCATATGATGACTAGTATTTTTTCCTTTGTTAAAAGGCCCTTTGGCTTTGATTGTAGTCTCTTGGGAGGAGGTCGACTTAGCTCATGAGTTATGAAAGAGCAGAAGACAACGGCACTCTTCCCAGGTTACAACTTTCCCTCAATTGTACAAGGTCATTACAAAGGTTTCATATGACCTAGGTAGTTTGTTAAGTAGCATGATGGCCATATCTGCACTAGAAATCTACCAGCCACAAAGTGTTAACTTGCGTGGGTAGTCTTCAAACTGAGCTATGACTTTTATGATTGTATCTTGTGGCCGAATAGTTAGATTATGGAATTTTGCTTCTAAAGCATAGATCTTCAAGGGTGTTTTATCTTTATATAAGGCTGCTAAAGTTTCCTAGGCTTCTTTGGCTGTTTTACATGCTGTGATGTGCCCTTTGGTTGGTTCATCAAAGGCTAGTAGAAGTTGGCCTAATGCCCTTTCATCTTTAACATTCTAGATATGCCAAGATTCTAGGTTGTTGGCCTTATTGGGTTCCCATTCAAACCCCTTTACTACATCGTGAAGGAGATTGGTGTAAATATATGCTCTCATTACATCTTTCCAAAGATTATAGTTTTGCCTGTTTAATCTTTCATCCTTGGGCATGAACATGGGTGTGAAGGAAGGTAAAAAATTGGCCATAGATGAGGTGCTAGCTTCACTCTTTGACATTACAAAGTTTCAATGAACTTGAACTTGTGAAGAAGTGAGTTTGTGCTTTGCAAGAGTAAGTTTGAAGTGTTTAAAAACACTTTCAAAGACACTTTTGTGCAGAGAAATCACTTGAAAATAATCGCAACCTTTGGAAAGAAATTGAAAGGCTTGGCACCACACTAGAAATCCTTTGGGGGGGGGCTTAGATTAACCCTACATGCTGGACACATTGGAGAAATGAGACGAGTCGATGCATGGAGGGAGCTCATGGGTGGGCATATACTAGCCGCCAATCCAGAAGTGTGCACACATTAGTGCCTTGAGTATGGTTGAAGAATTCAAAGTGCCCTTTGGGGGTTGGTACCCTTGAGTAGTGGATGCTTGAAGAATTCAAAGTGCCCTTTGGGGGTTGGTACCCTTGAGTAGTGGATGCTTGAAGAATTCAAAGTGCCCTTTGGGGGTTGATACCCTTGGGGAAATTACAAATGCACTCTCTTGGGAGTGTCAAATTTGGTGCTTCAATGGGAGTCTAAAGAATTGTCACAAGATGCTAAATGATATGTCCAATAGTGAGGGTTGCACCCTTCGGAAGGATACAAATCCTTAGTAAAGAGTGTGCTTTTAATGTGAAGACCCTTTGGAGTAGGCAAGGTAATGCCAAAGGAAGTCACTACATGTACAAAAATATAGGAAATAGGGTAAGAATTACTAATTTTGCTATGCAATCTGGTTGTTCCCACTTCTCAAAAAAAAGTAATGAAAACACATAATGTTACTCAGCTACCCCTATAGGTACTCCTACCCATGTGTAAAACAAGTGCAAGGTATTTACATCATTGTCACATGCCAGGTGCACATACAACATATAGGTAAAACAAACACCCCTCCAACTGAATCAATGTGCCAAAATTAAAATATAAAAGAACTAAACTATTGGGTATGTGTGGCGGTAGCACTGAGGAGATCCTAGTTTGCCTTATCTTTGACAAATTGGCATGTCTAGAATTCATTGGTCCAACAAAAATGCATTATTATTGCTTCTATTGCACCATGTCATGAAGTGCCAATGCATGTCACGTGGATTGTCAGACGGTAATTCCATTTTCTTCGGGAAGCTTATCCTCTAATTATGACGAGAGAGATATGAATCAACTGACATGCCAGTTGGTCATGCGTGTTGAGTCTTGATTTATCTGTTGGGTAGATATCATTCCCAATGCTCCTTTGCTGATTGAGTCCAAGCAAAGAGGATTTTTCATTATTCTGGAAGCACGAAGGTGTAGACAAAGGGAGGCACTGTAGTTCTTTCATGTAGATATGAGCGTAGAAAGTAGAATGGATCTAGTTTCCTCTCTCTCTCTCTCATAGTGCTATTCATCGATTCCTTTGATGGCATAGGTGCAGATGTCGTCATATAGTAGCCCAAAGGAACCTGTAGATCATCGAGTCATGGTGATCTGCAAATGATCCCAACTGTTCTCTCTTGCTATATCTACTAGAGACAATGCATGTCTGCTATTGCTCTTCTCAATCTCCCCTAGTCTTTGTTCACTTGACAATGCTAGTACCTTAGTGTTGTAGCAAGCAATGCCGGAATAGAATCCCTCCTTTCTTCTTGCAAGGTACTCATTAATATTGTACGGGTACCATGCCACCTTGGTACACACCAAGTTTTTCATCTGCAGGGTGCACCTGTCAAAGTGCTCGAGTGGGGGATCACACCATCCTCCTGCGTTGTTGGGGAGTGCCTTGTTTGGAGGACAGAAGTTTGTTGCCATGATGATGATGGATGTACCAAAGATGCACCATTCGGGATCTGAAGAAACATCACATCCGATCTCAAAGCACCCTTCACAGCTCAATCCGCTATTGAAGACAGTAGTGCTCAACGCAGTGGTACTCATCTAGTAGCTGGAAGAGCCACTGTAGGTGAAGCTTCTATGTCATCAACAAGAGTATGGCCCTTCCACCACTACTATAAAAGTGTTGGGAGAACCAACGACAGTTGATTGTTGTAGCAAAGAGTCTGTTAATCTTTTCGATGAATGCAACAAAGAGAATTGTAATGAGGTGATTGATGAGGGCCACCTAATAATATGCACCAGTAATTACATAATGATTAATTACAGAGATGGAGTCACTCATAGTGATTTGAATCTTACCAAAATATGAACTACACTTCACAGAGTGACAATCGATATGTATGTCAAGGGTGTTTATGAACACTATATTCAAGAGAGATGGATCAATACACTTAATAATGTCACCAATATGAATGCTAATGAGTGTTTTAAAGCACTTATGAAATGTGAAAATGCATCCTAAGTACCAGAAGATGATGAAGCACTACCACAATCACCAAAAGCAAGGGTGTTAGGGTTGGAAAGAGTGATAAAAAGGGGGTACAAACTAATGAGAAAGAGGGGTGGGCAAATGGGCAAAATGAATCCTAGAAATTGATGGCAAAAGGCTTTTCTCAAAGAGGAGAAAGCACACCGCCAAAGTAAATCACCACCACCAAAATCATTGCCAAATGCACCACCAAGACCTCCACCGAGTGCTTTGATACCATGTAGAGAGTACACACATGGAACAAAATGAAAAGAAGAGTGTACTCACAAAAGAAAGAGTGTGTGAGACTAAAAATGAGTAGACCATGAAGTTGGTATACTCATGTGGATTAGAAATGAGCTTGCCAAGAGCATGGAGTAGGCTCCTCAAGCTTCTAACTAAGTGCAAATGGGGGGAGAGGCCCTCCTTATATAGATTTGGGAGGGGCTCTCCAAAGTACATCTCATGTGGGATAATTTTCTTAAAAGGAGAAAGAATGCAATGTCAGAATCAAATGGCAAGGTACCCAAATACAAAGAAAATATAATATAAAATGGAAATAAACTAGACACGGAGTGCCTCCTAGATCTAAAATGGAGCTACACTCATGGGGATACAAATTTAGATGATGTAGGAGCAATCATGTCATCAATAAAACGAGTATGATATGATAGAGATGCATCTAATTTGCTATTATGCAAAGTCTGTACCAACCATTTTGGCATAGGTTTTCCTTCTTCAATATCAGCTCTCTCATCAACAAGTGCATCATGTAAATTTGATTAGAAATAGAATGATCTGCATCGTCACATGAAACCTATAAAGACTAAGAAGTTGCCTCATTAGGACCAACACTAGACTATCCACCTGTAAAAAGAGGCAGCTAAGTGTCATATGGAGTGATCGACTATAGCACTCTAGTGGGACATCTGTTAAGTACATATGTTGCACACATAACAGCCTCAAGCCAAAAACTATGTGCTCAAGCCTAAATCTTGACCATACACCTCGCCATCTCCATGAGTGACCTATTCTTTTGTTCAGCAACTCCATTCTATTGAGGTGTATATGGCACTATACACTGATGTTTTATCCCACATTCAGCTAGAAATGCATTAAATTTAGAAGACATATATTCCTCCCCAATCAGAATAGAGGGTGCCCATTTTACATGGTGATAGATTTTAAACCAAAACCAAAAACTATTTGAAGCACGTAAACACTTCAGTCTTTGCTTTCAATCAATATACCCATGCATGCCTAGAAAAATAATCAATGAAAGTCATAAAGTAAAGATATTTTCCAAAAGAGGCTGTCTACATAGGACCACAAACATCACTGTGAACACGCTGCAATTTCTGAGCAGCTCGAACTGAACCATCTTTTAGGAATGAGGAACGCTGCATTTGGCCCAAAATACAGCCTTCACATACATCTTTACCAGGTGCCTCAAGTTTAGGCAAAGAGGATAGCATTTCAAATTTCTGCAAGCATAGCAAACTAGAAAAATTCAGATGACCAAAGCATGCATGCCAAAGCTTTGCATTTGACATAGCCTGAGAATCATGACATATGTCATCAACATATTTCATAACCAAGCCAAGCTTGGCTAAAGCTGAAACTGAGAACAGATTCTTCTTGATCCCTAGCACAAATAGGGCAACTGAAAATTTAAAAGATCTACAGCAAATAGTAGTCAAAATGATCTTACGAACTCTTATGATAGGATAAGAGGAGGATTTGGTGCATGTGGTAGTATTCGTCGTAGGAGGAGGCTCAAGTGAGGTAAAGAAACTACACTGTGAGGTAATATATTTGGTTGCCTCACTATCAAAGTACCAAACATCTGAGTCTACTATAGACATACATTGCTTAGGAGAAGATGGTTCAAAACTACAAACAATAGTAAATTTCCATTCTTCATTTTGCACTAGATTAGTAGACTCTATTTTCTATGCAGAGGCCTCTGCAAGAACCATTTCAGCCTCTTTTCTCTTTGCCTCTTTTGCAACCAGTTTTGGATAGTTCTTTGTGACATGATTATTTGCTTTACAGTACTCGCAAAATTTCTATTTTTCTGTTTTCTTGTCGTCTTTGTCATCCTTCTTTGTTTGTGTAGAATTAGCAGATTTTTGTTTAGTAGAAGAGCTCCATTTACCTTTGCCCTTCTGACTAGCCAAGAAAGCTTGATGTGCAACACATATAATGGACCTGTTCTACCTAGATTGATCTTCCTACAATAGAAGAGGGACTAACTCCTCAAAGGTTAAGGCATTTGAATTTCCTTTCATCATCAAATGAAGAGTAGAGGCAAAACTTTGATATGAATCTGGAAGACCATTTAGAACAGTCTACACAAGTGAACAGTCAGACAAGACTTGATCAACAGAAATCAACTCTTCTTTCAAATCTTTGATCTTTGTCAGAAAATTGTCCATGGAATCACCTTATTCATGTGCTCACTCTCCAACTACTTTTGGAGGTAAGCAACACGAGACTCATTCCTTGCCTGGTATAAAGTGGTAAGTGCATCCCAAACATCCCTAGCTATTTTGCAAGAGCAAATGTGAGGAAAAATGGCATGTTTGACAGACAAGGCTATCAATGCATGTGCCTGCGCATCTCTGCCATCCCAACAAATTTTCTCTATAGTAGGTGCAACAGGAACTGCAACACAAATAGGAACATGAAGAATATCTTCATCTTCAACACCGTCTGCATCCCCTTCAGCAACTTTTTTTGCAAGTGTAATAGGATGTTTTTCAACACCCTGCACAATATTCCATAATCTTTTTGCAACCAATACATGTTCCATCATATAATCCCACAATGGGTAATTGGTAATATCCAAGTTATCCCTAAAAGCCAACATACAAAATACATCATTGCCTTGATGAAGAGAACTACCTTAACCAGTTTCGCTAAACCTATAACAGACTTTTAGGTGCTTATATACTAGCGAACCAAAACTTGTATATATCTTTGGCACAAAAAGATGAAATTGCCTCTACAAGCACTTGTTGGGAAAGATGGATGGACACTCCAAGAAATGAGTAGGTACTGCCAAATCTTGCTTAGTATCAGCCCTTTGTAGCTTCAGAGTTGAGTTGTGGGCCCTCTTAGCTTTCCAATGACACTATACAAGTGCCTATGTACTTGGAAGTGATGTAAGAAAAGATTGAAAAAAACATGCCAAACAACCAAAAACACGCAGATGAGCAACAGATGACTTGTGATCATGCCAAGCCTCATATGGAGTGATAGACTGCAGCGCTTTAGTGGGACACCTATTCAGTAAATATGTTGCACACATGACAACCTCAAGCCAGAAACTATGTGGTAAAGCCTGACTCTTGATCATACACCTTGCCATCTCCATGAGTGACATGTTCTTTCGTTCAGCAACTCCATTCTGTTGAGGTGTATACGGCACTATACACTGGTGTTTTATCCCACGTTTAGCTAGAAATGCATTAAAATCAGAAGACATATATGCCCCCCCCCTCGATCTGAAGGGAGGGTGCCCATTTTGCATGCTGACAGATTTTCAGCCAAAACCAAAAACTGTTTGAAGCACATGAACACTTCGGACCTTGCCTTCAATGGATATACCCATGCATGCCTAGAAAAATCATTGATGAAAGTCACGAAGTAAAGATAATTCCCAAAAGAAGATGTCTACATAGGACCACAGACATTACTATGTACAAGCTGCAATTTCTGAGTAGCCCAAATTGTACCATCTTTTGGAAAGGAAGAACGCTGCATTTTGCCCTAAATACAGCCTTCACAAACATGTTTTCCAGGTGCCTCAAGTTTGGGCAAACAGGACACCATTTTCGATTTTTGCAGGCATAGCAAACTAGCAAAATTCAGATGACCAAAGCATGCATGCCAAAGCTTTGCATCTGACGTAGCCTGAGAATAATTTACTGCACATGCCAAATCGTTTATAGATCTTTCATAGTCTATGAGCTTATATAGCCCACAACATAAAATGCCAGAAGCAATAATCACATCGCCATTTGAGAAATCATGAACTGTACACCTGTCATCAACAAATTTCACAACCAAGTCAATCTTGGCTAATGCAAAAACTTATAAAAGGTTCTTCTTGATCCCTGGCACAAATAAAGCACATGACAAAGTGAAAGAACTACCATCAGCAGTAGTCAAAATTATCTTACCAACTCCCATAACAAGATAAGAGGAGTTGTTGGCGCATGTAATAGTATTCCATGTAGGGGCAGGCTCGAGTGAAGAGAAGAAACTGCGTTGCAAGGTAATATGTTTGGTCACCCCACTGTCAAAATACCAACCATCTGAGTCTACTACAGACATGCACTGCTCATGAGAAGATGGATCAAAACTGCAGACAGTAGTAAACTCCCATTCTTCTTCTTGTACAAGATTAGCAGACTCTGTTTTTGGTGTAGAGGCCTCTGCAACAACCATTCATGAGAAGATGGGTCAAAATTGCAGACAGTAGTAAACGCCCATTCTTCTTACTACATAAGATTAGGAGACTCTATTTTTGGTGTAGAGGCCTTTACAACAACCATTCCAGCCTCCTTTTTCTTTGCCTCTTTAGCCGTCAGTTTTGGACAATTCTTTATGATATGATCATTCCCTTTACAGTACATACAAAACAATTTCTTCTTTTCTAATTTCTTCTCATGTTTATCTTCCTTCTTCAAATGTGCAGAATTAGCAGATTTCTGCTTACTAGTTGAAGAGCTCCATTTTCCATTGCCCTTTTGACTAGCTAGGAAAGCTTGATCTGCAACTCGCATAATGGACTTGTTCTGCCTGGACTGATCTTCTTGCAACAGAACAGAGACTAACTCCTCAAATGATAAGGCATTTGGATTGCCTTTCATCATCAATCGAAGAGTAGAAGCAAAACTCTGATATGAATCAGGAAGACCATTCAGAACAGTTTGCACAAGTGAGCTATCTGGTATAACTTCATCAGCAGAAATCAATTGTTCCTTCAAGTCTTTGATCTTTGTTAGGAAACTATCCATAGAATCACCTTCATTCATGTGCTCACTCTCTAACTGTTTTCGGAGGTAAGCAACACGAGGCTCATTCCTAGCTTGGTACAATGTGGTAAGTGTATCCCAAGAATCCTTAGCTATTCTGCAAGAGCGAATGTGAGGAATAATGGCAAGTTTGACAGACAAAGCTATCAATGCATGTGCCTAGGCATCTCTGCCATCCTAGCGAATCTACTCTACAGTAGGTGCAGTAGAAACCGTAGCACGAACAAGAATATGCAGAATCTCATCATCTTCAACACCTTTTGCATCAGCTTCAGTACCTGCAGTTGTAACAGTTGCAGGTGTGATAGGACGTTTTTCGACACCCTGCACAATGTTCCATAGTCCTTTTGCAACCAACACATGTCGCATCATATAAGCCCATAATGGGTAGTTGGTACCATCCAACTTATCCTCAACAGCCAACATACGGAATACATCACTGCTTTCAGCCATGGCCGGTGACTAAAATACCTTGATGCAGAAAATTGGCTGTATCTCAAAAAGTTGAACAGAACTGCCCAGATGAATTCCACTAGACCTGTAGCAGACTTTGAAACGCTTATACTGGTGAACAGAAACTGGTATATATCTTTGGCACAAAAAGATGAAATAGCCTGCACAAGCGCTATGATAGTGCGTTCGGAGGCCGAAACGAGCTCAGATCATGATTTCGGCACCACATAGCAAAGTTGTTTTGATCTTGAAAACACGCTAAGTATGCTCACCAAAATTCATGCGATTTGGTGCCCTAGATGAAGTGACAACCTGCTCTAAATCCAATCGTTGGAGTTACACGTCTGCAGAAGCATGCAAACAGCACAAGGAAGAAGAAGAAGCTTGGAGCACAACACACAATACTGAATGTATTACTAGAGAATGTACAAAGATAATTAGCCCATTAGGGCAATAGACATATATACAAGGCGAGGGAAAAAAAACCTCCTAAAGAGGGAAAAAAGTGCCCCAGCAGTCCTAGTGTGTTCACACACATCACTACCTAAATATATCAACAGAATCCTTATGAAGTGTGGAATGGAAGAAGGCCAAGTCTAGAGCATTGCAAAATCTTTGGATGTCTAGATTATGCTCACATACCTTCCCAAGTAAGGGGGAAATTGGATCCCAAAGCAGAGAAGTGTTTCTCTATTGGTTATGATCAAAATAAAAAAGGATATAGACTATATAATCCCACTAACAAAGGCTTCTTAGTTAGTAGGGGTGTAGTCTTTGATGAAACTAAATCTTGGTTTGATGATGATAGGAAAGTGAATCTACCTTTTGACTTGGAAGAAGAATTTCCATCTCTTCCAACAAAAAAACCAAAGCATTTTGAAGATAGTGACTCTAAAGATGACTTGACAGAATTGGAGAAATTGAAGCTACGGAAGAATAAAGGGAAAGCTAAGGTGCAAGACCTAAGTCAAGGATTAGAAAGCTCTCTTCAACCAATTAGAAGGTCAATGAGAAAAAGAAGAAACCAAAATGATATGGATTTGATGCCTTTTTGGTTACAAAACATTCAATCTATATGGATAAGGACTCCAACAATGAAGAACCAACTTCTTATGAAGAAGCTCAAAGCAAGAAGGAATGGAGAGAAGAAATGGATGAAGAAATGGAAGCTCTTATGGACAATGACACATGAGAACTTGTTTCTAGCAAACCATCAATGAAGGTAATTGGATCAAGGTGGATTTATAAAGTAAAAAGGAACTCAGATGGTAGTATTAATAGATACAAGGCAAGGTTAGTAGCCAATGGGGTTTGCCCAAGCCCATGGGATAGATTATGAAGAGACCTTCTCACGTGTTGCTAAAATGCCTACCAGTAGAGTACTTGTTCGCATTGTTGCATCTAGGAATTGGAAACTATATCAACTAGATGTAAAAAATGCATTTCTCAATGGATGGATTTCAGCAGTTTACATGGCACAACCACCTGGCTATGAAGATGCACATCATCCCAACTATGTATGTAGATTGAAGAAGGCTCTTTATGGTTTGAAGCAAGCTCCAAGAGCTTGGAATTACAGATTACTTACCTACTTGCAGGACTAAGGATTCAAAGCTAGTAAAGCAAACACATCCTTATTCATCAAGAGGAATGGATCAGAAGTGATATATCTCTGTGTATATGTTGATGAAATTATAGCTACATGGAATGATATAAATGGAATTAAACAAGTAAAAGTTGGAATGAATAATTTTCTTGCTTCAAAGCATTTTTAGCTATGGCTGAAAATTTTTCTTTAGAAAAGCTTTTGACTCTACTCATGGATCGTGGTGGTGAATACAATCACATGAGTTTAATGCTTTTCTTCATGAAAGAGTTATTTCACACCAATGTACGATGCCATATACACCTCAAAAAAATGGTGTTGTCGAGCGTAAAAATAGAACACTTCTTGAAATGGCACGATGTATGGTTAAAGGAAAGCACCTTCCTGATAATTTTTGGATGGAAGCGGTCATGTGTGCAAATAAAAGTTGGAATGAATAATTTTCTTGCTTCAAAGCATTTTTAGCTATGGATGAAATTTTTTCTTCAGAAAAGCTTTTGACTCTACTCATGGATCGTGGTGGTGAATACAATCACATGAGTTTAATGCTTTTCTTCATGAAAGAGTTATTTCACACTAATGTACGATGCCATATACACCTCAAAAAAATGGTGTTGCCGAGCATAAAAATAGAACACTTCTTGAAATGGCACAATGTATGGTTAAAGGAAAGCATCTTCCTGATAATTTTTGGATGGAAGCGGTCATGTGTGCAAATAAAAGTTGGAATGAAGAATTTTCTTGCTTCAAAGCATTTTTAGCTATGGCTGAAAATTTTTCTTCAGAAAAGCTTTTGACTCTACTCATGGATCGTGGTGGTGAATACAATCACATGAGTTTAATGCTTTTCTTCATGAAAGAGTTATTTCACACTAATGTATGATGCCATATACACCTAAGAAAAATGGTGTTGTCGAGCGTAAAAATAGAACACTTCTTGAAATGGCATGATGTATGGTTAAAGGAAAGCATCTTCGTGATAATTTTTGGATGGAAGCGGTCATGTGTGCAAATAAAAGTTGGAAGGAAGATTTTTCTTGCTTCAAAGCATTTTTAGCTATGGCTGAAAATTTTTCTTTAGAAAAGCTTTTGACTCTACTCATGGATCATGGTCGTGAATACAATCACATGAGTTTAATGCTTTTCTTCATGAAAGAGTTATTTCACACTAATGTATGATGCCATATACACCTCAAAAAAATGGTGTTGCTGAGCGTAAAAATAGAACACTTCTTGAAATGGCACGATGTATGGTTAAAGGAAAGCATCTTCCTGATAATTTTTGGATGGAAGCGGTCATGTGTGCAAATTATGTGTTGAATCGTTGCCCTACAAACGCATTGAGAGTCATCACTCCTTATGAGGCTTGGAATGGTCATAAGCCTATGGTTAGTCATATGTGTGTTTTTGGTTGTTTGGCATATGCTCTTGTGCCATCACAACAATTAATGTCACAAACTTGATGACAAGGCAAAGAAATGTATATTTGTTGGTTTTAACACTCAAAGTAAGGGATATCGTTTGTATCATCCATGGACGAACACAATCATTGTGAGTCGAGATATGGTATTTGCTAAAAATTCAATTTTCCCTCTACTTGAATGCAAAAAACAGCCAACAGTTAGCTCACAAGATGTCTTCGATACACTCATGCCTTTGTTACAAAATGGTGCGCTTGACTATGGCCATGTAGTCCAGCCAATTGAGGCTCAAAGGGCTGAAAAATTCCGACAAAATAGAGCTAAAAATGCACATAATTTCCAGCCAAACAGGGCTGAAAATTTTCAACCAAAAAATGTCAAAACTGCTGGGAATTTCTAGCCACATATGGCTGAACATTTGTGTCATAATATGGCTGAAAATGAGCATGAAATTCAGCCACTCATGATGTACATGTTGATGATGTATTGCATAATGAGTGCATTCTATCAAGGGTGCACAAACTATGCCAAAGTGGGTGAAACAAACTTTGCATGACAACAAATTGAATGCACCTTTACTTGGTAGAACAAGATCAAGCTCTCACCATGCATCAAGTAATTTTGTGGATTATTCTCTTATTGCTACAGCATGTAATGAAGAGCCACTTACTTTTGAAGATGCATGTGACGATCCACAATGGATGAGTGCTATGCAATCAGAAATGGATTCCATACATAGGAATGGTACTTGGGAGTTATGTGAATTGCCAAAAGGAAAGTATGCCATTGGTAGAAAGTGGGTTTACAAGATTAAGAGAAATTATGATGGTAGCATTGATCGATACAAAGCTAGATTGGTTGCCAAAGGATATGCTCAACAATATGGCATTGACTATGAGGAAACTTTTGCACCTACTTCATGCATGACTACCATTTGTACCATGGTTGCATTGGTTGCCCATCGAGGATGGAAGGTACATGAGTTGGACATAATTACAGCCTTCTTGAATGGTGATTTACAAGAAGAGGTCTATGTGAAGCAACCTCCTCGATATGCCATGAAAGGGCAAGAGCATATGGTTTGTCGCTTGTATAAAGCCTTGTATGGTCTCAAGTAAGCTCCACGTGCATGGTATGACAAAATCCATAAGCACTTGATTGTTCTTGGCTCAACATGTAGTCGAATTGAAAGCACACTCTATGTATGCAAAGATGGGGCTGATCTTACAGTGCTTGTTCTTTACATCAATGCCATACTCTTGACTGGTTCATATGATGCAAATGTTCCAAAGCACTAGGGTGGTTTATATGCATCCTTAGCAAGCTCAAAGTGTCTACTTATCATCCCTAAAGCTATCTTGGCAGGTGTAGAGCAGGTTTTTGCAGCTCTAGGCACATCCTTGGAGTGTATCTACCATCTCTTCTCACACTAAGAACCCTGAGTATGCTCACCAAATTTCATGCATTTTTGATTGGAGGGGTGTCGAGGATGCCCTAGATGAAACGCAAACCTGCTCTAATACCAGTTGTTGGAGTTCGAGGTCTGCGGAAGCACGCAAACAACACAAGGAAGAAGAAGAAGCTTGGAACACAACACACAATAGTGAATGTATTACTACTAGAATGTACAAAGATAAGTGACACATTAGGGAAATATGCATATATACAAGCCGGGATAAAAACCTCCTAAAGAGGGAAAAAAGTGCCCCGATAGTCCTAGTGTGTTCATATACATCAGTACCTAAATATATCAACATAGCTTTGTGTCAAACAAAATTTTTGACACATTATTGCAACATCTTTTGCCTTGAAGACTGCAAAGCTATTGCCACTCTCCTATGGAAACATGTTTATGGTTGAATCTTCATGATGCTCGAGATGCATTTGTTGTTCTCTATGAGCAAGCTATCAGATGCTTGATTTACTTATGCATTACTTAGTTAGATATTCAATATTCTATCTCATAGATGAGCAGGTTTATGCATTGCCCACATGTCAAGCATTGGTAGGCAATTAAGCACATCTTTTGCTACTTGAGTGGTACCCAAATACTATGCCAAGAGGGAATCACTACCACTAGATTTACATGCTTTTTTTTTACTCCAACTCAACTAGTTGTTATGAACTCGTGTGTTCACCACTGGTTTTTGCTTCATGTTGGGTAGCTCATGCATATATTGGTTGAGCAAGAAGCATCCTACTGTATCCACTTCTAGTTGTGAGCCTGAGTATAGGCAAGCTTTCATAGTGACTGTTGAGTGTGTGTGGCTTAGATGCCTTATGGCTTATTTGGGTGTTGGTCAGTCTTCTACCACCATCATCTTTACTAACAATTAGAGTGCATTGGTAGTTGGGAGGAACCCTGTGTAAGCATATTGAGTTGCACTATCATTATGTTAGGGAGAGGTTCTGTATTGGAGAGATCAGTTTGGCATACTTCCCACATAGGAGAACATTGTAGACCTTTTAAAAAAGGTTCCCCCTACGGAGAAGTTTGAAGCTTTTTGCAAAGCTTTGGGCTTACTTCCCTTTCTGGATTGATTCCACATAGCTTGGCATTTCCTTTTACATGAGTGCAAGCTCCTTGTTCATTGTATCACTCCAGAAGGGGATTTGTTGATATATTTCGATAGTGATGTGTGTGAACACAGTAGGACCACGGGGGCACTATTTTCCCTCTTTACAAGGTTCCTCCCAGCTTGTATATATGCCTATTACTCTAACATGTTACTTATCTTTGTGCATTCTCTTGGTGATACATGAAATACTGTGTGTTGTGCTCCAAGTGTCTTATTCTTCCTTGTGTTGAAAAAGGCATTATATGGTTTTAAGCAAGCACCATGTGCTTGGTATGAGAATATACATGCCTACTTGATTGCACATGGTTTTGAGAACAGTCCAACTGAGAGCACCTTATATATTATGCATGCAAATGATGTGCTTCTGATTATTGTTGTCTATGTTGATGAGATGTTGCCCATTGGTCCTAATGAGAAGCATATTGCTGATTTCATAGCTAATTTGCATGCCTCATTTGAGATTTAAGATTTGTTTCATTTGCATCATTATTTGGGCATTCAGTTTATTCAAGTTGATGGCGGAATAGCTTTGTGTCAAACAAAATTTATTGACACATTACTGGAACATTTGCCTTGAAGATTGCAAACCTATTGCCATTCCTATGGAAACATGTTTATAGTTGGGTGTTCACACACATCACTACCTAAATATATCAACACTTCCCTTTGTGGATTGATTCCACAACTAGTAATACTTCTTCATCATCACAATGTTTGTGTCCGTTTGTGCTTCTCAAACTCCAACAATCGGTATCAAAGGGCATGGTTGCTCGGTGAGGTGCATATATGTGGGGATGTGTGTGTGCAAGTACATCGGTTAACTATGTACATCGACATAGCCATCGGAGAGACCACTGGAAAAATAAGGAATAGATGGCCATGGGAAACCTTTTGATTGTAACAAATCAATGATCTGTCTTTGCATTGGAGTATGTCCAACAGACTATCTCAATTTTTATTTGAGTGGTTCACAAGTGTGGCTCGTAGCCCCCCCCCCCCCCTTGTCGCCGAACATATTACCTCTACACCCAAATCAGAGTCTGCAAATCTTGTGCAAAAGAACAATGGGCATTTACTACTATTTGCAGTTATAACCCATCCTCTCATGAATAGTGTATGTCTAGAGTAGACTTAGATTTTTGGTAGTTTGGTAGTGGGGCAATCAAACATATTACCTCGTAGCACAATTTATTCACTTCACTTGAGCCTTGCTCTATAGGGAATATTGTCACATGTGCCAACAACTCCTCTTATCGTGTCATGTGAGTTGGTAAGATCATTCTGAATATTGTTGATGGTAGTTCTTTTACATTATCGGATGCTTTATTTGTGCAATGGCATGCTATATGGATTTTAACGCCTTGAGGGTTTTAATGTGATTTTTTTTTTGATTTAGCATGTGAAGGCTCATGAGGGTGTGAACGCACGTGGACTTACTCAAATATTTTTGAAGATACTTACAAGAATATTTAGAAGATAGTATTTTAGTTATTTTTTGTAAAAAATAATAGGTCTTTAGAGAGAGACTTTTTTTTGTAAAAATAGTAGATCCTTTGAAAAGCAACCATTTTGTAAATAAGTGTCACAACATGGATGCACAACCTCTTAAGTGAGGTGGCACAAATGCCACATGGCATCATTTGAGAGTACACACATATATGGTAGAAGAGAAAAAGGAGTTTATTCATATATTCTCTTTCTTAGAACAAGTACAGTCGGACGTGGCTGCGTGGAGAACTCACGAATTCTTTGTGTGTGAAGCAATGAATGCTCACGCGATGGAAAAAGATAGATAAGCACTCGTTATATTGGTATCAAAAGTAGAGGTGACATCCACGCAAAGCTGGAGGAGGGAGGAATTGATCCCACAACCTCAAGATGCGAGGGGTTTGTACTATCCAAGGTCCCATTTCTTCTATATGTTCATAGAACAACACGACACTAGTTTGATGAAGCAAAATCCGACAGCCAAAGGAAGAGCTATATGAGCGCTTATGGATAGGCAAAGGATTGCATGTGAGGGGCTTGTTCTTTTTGTTACCTTTTTTTTTTGGAGCCACACAATTGAAAGGAAAGGAGTAAGAGGGCAACTTCGAATGAAAATCAAGAAGAGATAAGAGAGATGGGATGCGATACGCATGTTGTATATGACAAGTCTATGTATGAGGATCATCCCATCCATGAGCTTTCTGATATCGTCGTTCCAAAGTTTAAGAAGATGGAGTTTCATCTTTATCATAGGTATGAAATTTTTTGTTATTTCAAGGAACTAAAAGATAAAATTCCACTTTGACAAAAGGACAATGAAGAGTTTAGGGGGCAATGTTTTTGAGGGAAGTAATGTGTATGGAGAGTATGGAGTATATACTCTCATCTAGAGTCAATGATTCTTTCAAATTGTGAGAAATTATAAGCTGTAAGTACCTCCGAAATAGCCCATTTTCATAAATTTCCAAATAAATTTCAAAGGCTGTTTTGATAAATAGCCATTTTGGGAAGGGAAAAAGAAGAGGCAGTTTTCATAGATTGGTAGTAAAAACCATGAATACCTATAGTCTAGTGTATTGAATTCCATATAGGATTAAGAAATCCAAAATATAGCTCAGTATGATGGGAGTTTGAAGCTCCACAAAACCCCCTTCCATCACTATTTGAGAAAAAATTTCAGCACTCGAATTTAAGAAATTCCCATTTTGGAAGAGGGAAAACGAGGTGTGCTAGCTATGGATGGATGAGAAAAAGTATGGTGTATGAACTTCATAGTGGAATCATTAGATTCATTAAAGTTATAATTTAAGGAGGAATTTTGTATCCTTAAAGAACCCCCTTTCCACACTTTTTGAAAAAAATTCAGATGTTAATTTTTATCAAAATCCACCCTTGGGAGTAAGAGAAAAGACCATTTAAGAGGCTTCCCATGGATTAGTGCATACATACATGAAGTATGGTGTATGAATTACCTTGGAGAAGAGAAAATCCAAGAAAAAGCCACATTAGGAGTGGATTAGAAGCTTGCTAAAAGCTCCCATCTAAGTTTTTGCATGAAAGTAAAAATCTTGATTTAGGCCTCTTTTGGGGAGCAAATTAGTATGCACTAAGGCATGATTGGGAAAGTTGAAAATTGGCCCAAGCATCTTCACATATTACTCTTTGAGGTTATGGAGAGGATTCTCGGATTTTTTTGATGGAAGAATGCTTTTGGGCACTGCAAAAATTACATTTTCACACTTTTTCCAGCCCCTCCAATAGTCCACTAGTTTGGCATGTCCCACCTGGAAAGGCCATATGTGCTATGGCTCGTTTTGAAGAGCATAAGGTCTAATTTCAGTTTAGCAAAATATATTTTTGGAAATTATGTATTTTTGTAGGTTTGTACAGGTCTGCAAAGTCTGAACAGTTCTCGACAAGTACCTTTATTTGCTACACTACTAAGGAAACCAATTAGATGGGATCACACAGATGGGTTTCATGAGACAGCATCGATGGGTGCTTATGTGATTCAAGTGATGGTTAGGAAGGCCACAGGCATGGCACTAACTCTATGGTATAGAGCATAGATCCTTATTGGGATCTAGAGAAAGGTACTTAGACTAAGTCTTGGTACCTATGAACTAGTTAGTTTGGAAAAAGAAACGAATATCCATTGTCACATATTGACTAGAACCAAACTAACTAGTTCGAGGACATGGGAATCATTTGAGTGGTATGACACCGTGGATTGGGAGAAGGTTCCACTAGTATGGGATGGTGGAAACGAATTCCCTTTGAGCACTCTTCTTCTATGGCCAGGGAGAAAAGGAATCATCATTCATGGCATCATGTCTCTCTAGATCAAAGGAGAGCTCTTAGTAGACATCTCCTTAGGATTGGGAGTCATCCTTCATAGTTTAGGGAAGATTTATTCTTCTAGTAGAGAATGTGATAGGTGATTTCATCACCATTAATTCCATGAGTTTGATTGGATTGTATAGATCCATGCATACAGGATGGTTGGCAGAGATAGCTCTTTAGTATGGATATGCATGTGTTTATGGTATCATGTCATATTATTGCTGACCATTTTAGTAGAGGGCTTTGACCCTTATTAGGAATTTATTTTCTCCACTCTTCACTACATACACCTTCATTAGTTATGGGAGATGTGTTCTCCATCTTTATAATAATGTCTGTAATGAGGGATTATGCATCAGTTATGGAAGGGAGGAGCAAATCAATTCATAAGTTTCTCTTTTAAGGAATTAGCTTAGAGATCCCAATTTAGCTCCTCTTCCTTGAAGGGGAGAGAGGGAATTAGCTTAGAGATTTGGGAGTGATCTCACTCTAGCTTAGAGATCCCAATTTAGCTCCTCTTCCTTGAAGGGGAAAGGGAAAGGAAAATATGATTTCTTCTTTGGACAGATGTTTAGAAACCATCTTTCAGTTTATTTTAGAAGGAATTCATTTCCTCTACTTCTCACTGTAATTTTCCTTCACATGGGAGTTTGATTCTCCACATTTTGGAAGGAAGAACATGGAGAACTTATGTCTAGGTTCTCAATTATGGATGAGTAGAGTAATTGGATTCAACAGAATATCTTTCAAAGGGGAAGGGAAAGTGGAATAGGTTCCACTGTTAGAGCTCTTTTCCTTGGAAGAGATTAGGGAGAGAAAGAAAGTTTCACTTTCTCACTTTTGGATTGTCTAGATATAAGTGGCACTCTTCTATCAAAGATAAGAGGGAGGTCAGTTAATCATGATGGTTAGATTGAGTCTCACCTATAAACTCTAGAGAGAAGCAATTATGCTACTTTCGGTGATGGTCCTTGACTAGATGAGATAATCTAGTTATTGACATTAGTTACACTCGGAGTACCTTGATGATACTTCTCTTTAGAGTTTCTAAAAGATAGGGATATATCTAACTTATTGGGGTACCAAAATCTTAGTTGGTGTTACGTCATGAGCATGATGTGTAAACATCGGTTAGGAGAATTGATACTTAGGGATTATGTGAATCTCAAAGGGAATGCTTTTTGTATTCATATGGAAAACTACGAGGAAGAGAATATTTTAGACTTTGCACTAGTGCCAGTAGATGCTCTTCCAATAAAACTTAGTCCAATGGTAAAAGATGAAAAACCACAAACTTCTTGGTTGGTGAAATGTATAGATTACATTTTACTACCAAGAAATTCGTATATATGAGCTAGATGATGAATTTGTATAGATCACAAGATAGTTTAGATTAAACTAATACTTGTGAGTACACACAAGGTTAGGAAGACCTAGAGTGGTATGAGGGCAATCTATCATTTAATCTTACATGGGTTTGGAGTCACTTGTTATGGGACTTTGTTCTATATTTTAGAGGATTCTATGGTTTATTATCTCCAATATGATGTGCTCGAGCCTATACGCTTGGCACTTTACACTTACTTCTCATACTATTACTCCATAGAGGATAGATCACATGGACTTAGGTCATTTTGATGATGATATACATCATGGGAGTGATAGTTTAGAAGTGGAGAGTACATGGGAGATAGTAGGCACCATTCATATGGTTTCCCACCTTTGAGGTGATCTCTTATGCGGCTTCTTAAGGGAAAGAATATGGGCAAACAACACATAGAGATGACCATGTACATTGAGTACATGGGGTTCAGAGGAGTCTGAGTACTTTCTTCTACCATTATGGACATTTCATTTATATTTTCGAGGATGAAAATGCTTTGAAGGGGAAGGAAATGTCACAACATGGATGCACAACCTCTTAAGTGAGGTGGCACAAATTCCACATGGCATCATTTGAGAGTACACATATATGGTAGAAGAGAAAAAGGAGTTTATTCATATATTCTCTTTCTTTGAACAAGTACAATCGGACGTGGCGGGGTGGAGAACTCATGAATTCTCTATGTGTGAAGCAACAAATGCTCGCACGATGGCAAAAGATAGATAAGCACTCATTATAATAAAGCAAATTTTTGTAAACACATGCTTTTCTAAGCGCTGCCCTCATGTACCTTGTATTCAAGATTGTAGCTCAGTGATGAGTAGCACCTCCTTTAATGTCAATCCGGGAAGACGTGAGGATGGTATGAAGACCTCGAGCAAGTGAAGGCACAAGTGCGTGAGTGAGAAGCACACTGACATGAACACACATACACACACACGCGCACACAAGGTAAGGCAAAGGATGAGAAGCAATGGAGTTCTTTAGATTACTTTCAAAAAGCTCTTACAAGTTCATTTCAATTACAATCCACCCTCAAAAATGAGCTCTCTAGCTCCTTTTATAGTTTTTGACTAGCTTTGGCCCTGTCCAGACCTAGTGTCCGGCCTAGTTAAAAATTAGGTTCCAGGGCTTATTTGAGGGCTCAAACGAGATCTAAAAAATACGAAAATTGGCAGGTAGATACTTCTAAAGCTCCTCAAGCTCAAGGACTCCTTGGCTTGCACAAAATGGAGCTACAAAAATATGAAATGGTATTTACAAAGGTGTTTAGTGATTAAAATCACTATTTGTGTAGGGATTTTCTCTGTTGATTTGTCATACACCTCTTTGAGCTCCCTACTTGCTCTTTCTTCTTGTGTGCTCAACTCCTTGATTTCTGAAAAATTTAGATGGCCTACTTGCCAGATCTTCTTTGACTGCCATGTCTGCTTGTGCTGTCCCTTCGCTCTGACTCTCTTCGTCTTGTGGCTCCTTCGGTTCCCTGACTGCTGCCATCACCCCCCCACTCTCGCGTCTGTCGCCCCTGACAGACCCTTGTCTAGAGGGTTTTTGAACATAATATTGGACGACATCGGAGGTGAGGTGGTGTTCTTCGAGTCGTAAGCTGCGTGCTAGATCTGTGAGCAAATCATCCCAATTCACAGGTCCGGGAACATCTGGATGAGGCACCCTCAATTGTTCTGAGTGAATAGTTCTCTCCACAGCAAATAATTGGAGGAGATGTGATGGTCTAGATATAAAGATTTCGGAGTGATATTCCCAGAATCCTGTGATGAACATCTCCTCAAATGTCTGTTTAAAGCAGGCTGGGAGGTACTTGATTCTGGCATGCCAAGCATATATTACTTCAATTGAGGGGGTGGTACTCATATCGTACACCAGATCCTGGTTTCCTGTCACGAAGCCTGCTCCTGAGAAGTGGGGGTCCTTAATATTCTTAAACGTCCTGAAAGTGATCAGCATTAATTCAAATATTTTCATACACATCTGGGCCATCACATCGGGATTATTGCGTAGCCGAATGCTCCAGTGACGGATTGTAGAAATCATGTAGTTCACCGTGGGGGGTCCTCGTGGAGGTGCTAGATAAACGTAATTTAACCATTTTGCGCAGGCTTTGATGTCTCTGACGGCAATAGTGAATTCAGGCCAGGTGCGTCTTCGAAGAACTGGAACGTAACAAGGATTATATTTAATAAACAACGGCATATTATTCTAGGTTCGGACCATTTCAGGATATGTTTCCAAAAGCCTGATCCTCCAGGTGGGTTGATGGATGGACCCACGCTTAGCACTTTCCGGTATATCGTCTGGACCAAACTGGGTGGCAAAGGTGGGGGCTTTCCCACATTGTCGTTGGATCTCTGCGTTGTAATCGGCCAAAAGTATGCAGTATGGCACATATTGGTCATTATTGGTGCCGATCCATCTATGATGAGACATGCTTCTGAAATATTCTGACTTTATGACAGTTTCTTCTAGTTTTGCTAGTGATTGGATCTGAATGGCCACCCGTTCTTCGTGGGTGTTCGCTGTCTTTTCCAGTGTCTGAAGCCACTCGGGTGCTTCCACTTCCAAGGTGTCTAGTCCCTCTGAGGTTTGTTGCCCTCCTGGCATTGGCATAGGAACGTATGGTTCCTCGTACGAATCATCTACCTCAATGGGAACCAAGTCTTCTGGCTCAGGTTCAATAACTGGAGAGGGTTGTCTTTCATACTCTAGTAACTTTTTCTCGAGCTCAACCACCTGCTCTGTCAATGCCTTCACTTCCTCTGAAGTCGAGGCCGACTCTATTACTTTGGTTGGAGCCTCCTGTTCCTTGAGCTGGCCACGCAGCTCATCACGTTCCCTTTCCAACTCATCATGAGCATCTAATAGATCTGCATAGCTTTCTAAGATGTGTTAAATGTTAAACTGATTATGGTTAAAACTGACACTGGTTTAAGCATTACTTTACTTTCTTTTCAAATGTTTCACGTTCAATTGGTTCCAAATCTTCTAACTACTATCGTTCTCTTAGCCACGTGGGTCCTTGGGAGTGGTAGGGGTCTGTTAGACAGAGGCCCTGTACTATTTTCCCAACTTCTCACACACTCATAAATACTCCATCGCGTCTTAGCTCAGTATTTGACTCTGACTACTGATAACTATTCGGCGTGCAGGGACTTAGAACTTCTGGACTGGACCTGCTATAGTAACAGAGCAGTAGTCCTGTTCTGACTTATAACTAGTAGAATGCTCAACTTCATTAACCGAATACTATTCAATGTACTACTTCCTCGTGACAGATAGGTATACCGAACAATAACACGACAGACAGCTATACTCGAGGTTACACAAACTTATTGTATACCAAACTCAAGCAACAAGTTCCTACCAACAGTCGATTCGTCACAAACTTATCAATGCCTTCATTCGCGTACCGACCCTTACCGATACGAGTCCTTCCTGGGATCGGAATCCACAGTGAACACAGACTATTGTATCGAACCTGGTCACTTAACAGAAAAATGCTAACACGCAATTAGTTCGCTTCGGCCTTACCCAGTTCCTTGTTCAATAGAAGGATGATAAACCACACTTATTTCGTGAAGAAATCCAAAACCACATATAACTATCACCCAACAGATTCGCAGCACAGGACTACCGAATAGTAACTTTGCACGATCGGGAGGGTAGTAGAACAGATAGAAGCAAACAGAACAGAACAGAGCTCAATCTTCTCATTGACACAGCACACATAGTCTCAAACAGTATGCTCACAACTTCTCGAAACGGACTTAGGGGAACAGACGGAACGGAACACATACATATACAATACTACACTTGTAATTCCCAAACACCGCGGCTCGAGAGTTTAACCAAACATCACACTACAATTCCCAACAAAAGCAGGGGCTCTTCCCAACACTGCGGGTCTCTACCGCTTTCCTTTCATTGCTTTAAATAGAAGTCTGTTACAAGGTTTCCGCGAATCTTTCTTTACCGCGCATTAAAGCCCTCTGTCTAAGTACAATTGTCCTTGTCCGGCGGCCGTCTAACACTGGCATGCACGGTGGACTCGAACCCGCAGGTTCCTATGGTTTGGATACTAGGCCTTCTAAGTACATATTTCGGGCGAGCCTAAATGTTCGGGTAATTTTCTTTTTGAGAGTTTCTAACATCTGTACTAAGGTGGTGGGTTCTAGTAATTGGGCGTCGGTTCTTACTGCACTAAGGGCTATGGCTTGATTTAACAAAATTTTGGCTTGGGTTTGAAGGAAAGCCTCTTGTAAATAAAAGTCGTTAGCTAAGGCCGCATCTCTGGCTGTCTGCATTTCGGTCAGTTTGGTCTACAGCTCTGTAATATACTCCTTCTGGTTGCGCACTTGGTTGTCTAGTCGTTCAAACTGCTGAGTTTGGAAATCCAGAGTTTTCTTGAATGCATCTCGGTCCCTGCGCGTCTTGTCGATATCCTTTAGGTATTGGCCTTCCCGTATCAGTTGTCGTTTGAGCATACTATTAACCTCATTTGCGCATTCTTCGGCTCGTCGTAACTATTCTTGGATTTGTTCGGTTTCTTTCTGTTGGTCCTGATTCTTCTAGATGGACTCCTGCAATTGAGTCTTTGTCTCTACGATCAATTCTTCGAGAGAGGCGTTGATATCTTCGTTTTCGTGGAGGGTGGTCTTCAGGGCTCGGATTTCTGCATGCGTGGTTTGTAGGAGTCGTTCTTTGGCTGCAAGTTGCTCGAGAGCTGCATCTCTTTGCTCTACTAGAGTCTGTTCTGCCGAGAATTTGGCTTGGAGTTCTGCTAACTGTGTCTGTAGCTGATGGTTCTCAGTCTTTATGGCTTCGATTTCTTCCTCGAGGGGGGTGATGTCAGCTTCTAGGACGTCGACCTTATACTGGTATTCTGCCTTCAGGTTGTCCGTGGCTTCCTTAAACTGTATGGGCAGTTGGTGTGATAAATGCATGAGGAACTGCCCCATGGAGGCTAGTTCCGAAAATACGTTGGGTGGTGGTGGTGGTTGACGAGGCTGAGAGGAGGTATCGGTGAGTAGGTTCTGGGAATTTGGCGGAGAGTAGTTAGGGGAGGAAGAGGAGGAGGGTGTAGGTTCAGAACCGGGTCGGCGGGATGGTTCCGATGGGAGGTCGGGGTTGACAGGTGGGGTGGGCAGAACAGAGTCAATCGTGGTTACCTTTGCAATTGTCTGTTGTTCGGCTTCTGTATGATTGATGGCCGCGATAAGTTCATCCAGTGCTTTTGTGGCGGATTCCGGTTCGTCCTGTTGATGCTCGGATTCCTTTTCGGTGGACACTATCTCTGTGTCTGCTTGGTTTTGCTGGTCTTGTTGCTCTGTCGAAGTGTCGTTGTGTATTGAAGTGGCGGTGTCGTGGTATGTTTCTTCTTGTTTATCCTCTTCGGCGTCGTGTTTCTTTCCGGCGGATCCTTGGACTTCGCTTTCGGAAGAACTGATCCGGATTCGTTTAGTGCGGAAGAGTTGATTGATCTCTTCGTCTTCTGCGTCAGATTCATCGAGCGGGTGTGCTGATTCTTCGTGCCTAAGTGCTGGGCCTGTGGGTGGGGGTTGTGCGGCGAGAATGGTTGGGAAGAGGAAGGAAATGATGTGGGGAAGGCGAGAGCGCGGAGAGGTGCCCTTCTGGAGTTGTTTTACTATAGCGACGGATTCCTTATGTATTCGTTGGAAGAAATAAGAGGCAAAGTTGACAGGTTCGCGGGTGGCTAACTCCAGGGCGAAATAGAAGGGGCGAGAGATGCCGTAGGTTCGTTTTTGCAGGTTGAGGATTGCTATGAGGAACTGTAGGGCGGATCGTTCGGGTTCTGGGCGGCAGAGAATGGCATATTCGTTTGATGAGGAGCGGGGGAAGAGTTCGGTCATGCGGGCGACAGGGATGCTAGGGCCATTTTCGCGGCCTTGCGAGGGGAGGCGGTAGGCTGCAGAGAAGGCTTGGAAGGTGATGACGGTTCTAGATGGGAGGGAAGGGAAGACCCACTGTCGTTCGGTGATGGGGAATTGGGCGATGGCATGGATGATCTGTGCGGAGAAGGGATGGGCTTCCACTGAGTGCCAGGGCAACTCAGCGAAGTTGGCCAACCCTCTGCAGCGCAGGTATTCGCCGACGTCTGTCGGGATACCATCACGGAAAGCAGCGTAGTTGGCTAGCGCTTCCATGGTGTTCACGAGGACACTTAGAGGCAACACAGAAGACAGGGATAATACGTATAATCTCGAGAACACAATAGCGTTTTTGGCGCAACCGAGAGGGTTAAATAAGGAGAACACGGTGGGGGGTGGGAAGGGGGGGGGTGGGTATCATTGTGCGGTGCGGGGATGATACTGTTTGCATGCTGGCGTTCGTGCTTGAGTGACCGGTAGGGAGGGGCGGCTGGTAACATAAAGATTCGTACAAAACACGACTAAAAAGGGAGAAAAAGAAAAAACGGAAAAAATTTATACAAAACGCGGCTCGCCGCCGAATAATTTAATGCGTATTAGTAGTGGGATAATACGGCCGCAGCTTCGACCCATTGATTACCTTGGGGAGTGGATTTCCGGTCAACGTAGTCAACCGAAAAGTTGTCGGACCGATTTGTTCTGAGATCTTGAAAGGGCCGAACCATCGTAGTTTGAAGTTTCCTGCTGCTCTATCCGATTTTGCGTTATAGAAGAGTACAAGCTGGCCTACCGAAATGATTGGAGTCTTCAAATATCGATCGTGTGTCTTGGCTTGCCTTAGTTGTACTTCGCGCATAGTTAAAAAACTGAGCCATCGGTGCTCATTAAGTTCTCTGAGTGCGTCCATTCGTGCTGTCAGCGAATATTCCGGTAGCATCTTTTGAGTGATTGCTACACGCAGACTTGGGATGACTATTTCCATGGGTGCTATTGCTTCTAAGCCATAAGCTAGTTTGAAAGGTGTCAAGCCTGTTGTTACCTTATATGTAGTCCGGTATGCCCATAATACTGCAGGTAGTAGTTGATCCCATCTTTCCGGTGCTTCCATGATCAGTTTCCGGAGGATATTCAACAGTGATTTGTTTGTACTTTTGGCCAATCCATTGGCACGTGGATAATAAGGAGAGCTAAATTTATGTGTGACCTGGAATGATTGTGTAAGGGCCTTCATTAGATTGTTTACAAAGTGAGTGCCTTGATCTGAGACAATTTCCAGGGGTAAGCCAAATCGTGGGAAGACATCTGTGAGTAGGCATTTTGCTACCGTAACCGCTGTAGCAGATCGTAAAGCCCAGGCTTATGCCCATCTTGTTGCATAGTCTGTACAGGTTAGTATGTATCTGTTGTTACTGAAGACTGCTGGGGGTGTGATTGGACCGATAAAATCTAATCCCCATTTCTGAAATGGTTTGAGTGGTAAGATGGGTTGCAGAGGAAAAAGATGCCTTTGCAAAGGCTGACCAGTTCTTTGACAAGTATCACATTGTTTAACAAACTGTGCGACATCTCTATACATTGTTGGCCACCAGAGACCTCCTTGCAGAATTTTCCGGTGAGTTAAGTCTACTGCAAAATGGCCACCAGCAGGAATTGAGTGCGCCAAAGTGATAACTGAATTAACCTCATGAGGTGGAATACAGCGAAGTAAGATTCCGGTATGATCTGCATAATATAGTTCCCCTGCTACTAGCCGGAATTGGCGGCTCAAGATTGCCAATTTCCTTCGAACTGCTTTGGTCATCTCAGATGGGAAGCATCCTTCGGTGAGAAAAGTTAAAATCTGATCATAGTATGTAGATGGTGCTTGTGGGTTGGCCGTTTCATCAGATAGTGGTTCAGCATTATAAATTGCAAGAGTCGTGTCCTCTATGCCTACCGGAGCTTCACCGGAATCCAGGCGAGATAAGAAATCTGCTAGGGCATGTGCTTTTCCGGGTCGGTGAATGACGTCATAGTTGAATTCTTGTAAAAGTAGCACCCATCGTGCTAATCGTCCACCTAAATGCTGCTGTCTTACTAGATAAACAAGGGCAGCATGGTCCACATGAAAGGTAAACTTCCGGCCTAGTAGATAATGTCTGAACTTTTTGACTGAGTAAATCAATCCTAGACATTCTCTTTCAATAGTGGAGTAGTTCTTTTCTGCCGGTGCAAGCCTTCTACTGGCGTAATAAACAGGGCGAAACCACTTATCTGTTTGCTGCATCAGAATACTGCCGATCGCAATATCTGAGGCGTCGACAAAAACATGGAACGGATTGTCCCAGTCCGGTGGTTGTAAAATTGGGGCTTGCGTCAGGAGATACTTGAGCCGATCAAATGTAGTTTGGCATTCTTCAATCCATTCAAACTGTTGGGGAGTTTTTGTGATTAGCCTGTTCAGTGGTACTGCGAGGTGAGCAAGCCACCGTAAGTGTCTGCCATGCCACCGTATTTGACCCATAAAACGCATTACTTCTTTTGGAGTTGCGGGTACCGGGGCTTCTAAAATTGCCGAAATCTTATCTAGATCTACTCGGATACCTTGAGCAGATACAATATGCCCAAGTAGTTTGCCACACGAAACCGCAAACACGGATTTGTTTGGGTTAAGACAGAGTCTATATTCTCTACACTTCTGAAAACAACATCATAAATGACTTAAATGTGCTATCATCTTCCCAAAGATTGAGAAGTCGTCAAGATATACTTGCATGAATGAAGTGAGATAAGGAGAAAATATCTCCTGCGTACATCGCTGAAATGTGCTTGGTGCATTTCTTAATCCGAACCACATTACGGTGCAGGCGAAGACACCCCAATTGGTAATGAAAGCAGTTTTTGGTATATCTTCTTCAGCCATTCTAACCTGATTGTAACCGCTGTATCCATCTAAGAATGAATACATTTCGTGGCCTGCTACCCTATCAAGCATGGTATCCAAAAAGGGGATCGGGAAAGGATCTGGTACTGTTGCTGCGTTCAATTTCCGGTAGTCTACACAGATTCGTAGTTGCTTATTTTTCTTTGGCACAATCACAATTGGTGAAATCCATTCAGCATGTTCTACTGGTACGATGAATCCTACTTTTAATAATCTGTCAAGTTCGGCTTTTACCTGAGATGCATAATTGGGATTCATCCGATAGCTGGGCTGCCTATTCGGTTTAGCTTCAGGCTTCAGCATGACTCTGTGCTGATATATGCGCGGATCTAATCCTTTCATATCTTTGTAATCCCATGCAAAGACGTCTGTGAATTCGCGAAGGAGCTGAATCAAATTAGCGTGAAAGATTTCCGGTAAGTTTTGCCTTATTTTTACAGGTCGAGGATGGTCCTTGTTTCCTAGATTGTACGTGATCAGCTGGTCTTCAGGGACATAAAATTGTTGTGGGTTCTCTGTATCCTCTGTTGGCTTGAATAGTGGTTGTAATTCAGTATCTGCTTGGTCAGACTTTTCGGTGATAGCTACTACTGCACAAACTGAAGTGTTCCAGTTATTAATGACGGACTGTAGATCAACAGTTCCTAGAGACATTAAATCGGCGTTATTTTTCAGAAATTGCTCTTCTTCATCATCCGATAGTCCATCTAACATATGAACTGGTTCCGCCAAATATGGTCTGGCGTGCAGTTCGCAAGGTTGTATAGCATCTAATTTTACTACATATCTACGATTGGCATCCTTGAATGTGAGCTCTTGCGCAGACCAGTCCTGTATTACCTTTGCATGCTTCAGCCAAGGTCGGCCGAAAAGAAGGTTGTAATCCAAGGTGGATTCGGGCAGATCTAGTATAACAAAAGTCATTTTGAAAGTCGTATCTTGTAGAGTAATGGGTACATTCCGTACAAGTCCTACGGGATGGACTCTAGATTGATCAGCCATTCTGACAAAGAATTGAACTGGTTCGATTTCGATCCAGCCTAGCTTTTTACATAATGCTACGATTGCAATGTTTACGCCGGAGCCTCCGTCAATTAATACCTGCGTGATCTTCTGATTCTTATACCATACTGTAATCAAGGGCACTGCATGATCAACCGTAGAATCAGATTCCGGTTGAACTGCGGCGGTTGCCGGAATGCAAGAGGGTGCCGGGCTAAAATGTTGTTGAAACTGTTGCCGGATTCCAGGTACTAACGCCAAAAGTTGGCCGAGAGGTAGGGTGATAGATGCCTTGGATAAAATTTCCCAGGCTTGCTGAGATTGGTTATCCTACTCCTTTGAACTTGAAGTCTCTGCTGTTGCCGAAGTATCTGTTGTTATGTCTACTAGTGATGGTTGTTCTGCTGCTGCTTCCTTTTGTTGTGTTCCTTCCTTTATCGACGAGGTCTGAGTCACCGGAATGGGTTCTGGGAACACTGGTGGTTCTGTGGCGGTCCAGTGACTAGCCTTGTTATACATCCTATGTTGTTCTCGTATCCCTGGTTCAAATACTTCTGCTGCTGGTTGTAGTTGTTTACCTGATCGGGTCTGGACTGTAGCAGTTTGCGTTTCCACCGGTGTAATTTGTACCATGTTGGCCATTGGGTTTTGCCGCTCCTTCTTCCTTTGATCATACTCAGCTGCGTCTTTGCAATATCTTCTAATGTGTCCGAATTCACCACAAAAATGACAGCGTGGTGGTGGTAAATTGGGGTTTTCCGGTGGTGGTCCGTTCTGCCATCGGTTGGCATTATAATTGTTGTTCCTTTGTCCTCGGTAGTTCCGATATCCCTGTGGTTGATTGTTTCTCAGTTGCGGAGGTACATAGTGATTCGCTGCCTGTCCATGTTCTTGAATAACAGCATTGATTGTTGCTGTTCCCTGTATTCTGGCATTGTAGACACAATTTCTGGTGGAGTGTCCGGCAGTGTTGCAGATAGCGGAGAATGTTTGATTTAGCGCACAGTTAGCACTTGTATGCCTTGAATTTTTGCACATGGTGCAGTATACTTGCCTGGTTATATCTTCAGTCATATTTTTGTTTGTCCTTAACCATTCCAAGTCTTTTGAAAATCCACCAACCTTGGATTCCAACTGTAGAGCCATTGCAATGACTGCATCCAGTGTCATTGCTCCAACACATCTGATGATCATAATCTGCTTCAGTTGTGGGGTTAGTCCATTGATAAACCATTGAGAGATGACATCGTCAGGTAGATTAGCATGTGCCTATGGTATCTGCCGTAAATGTGTTCTGAAGAGAGTAGCGTATTCCTAGACAGTCTGATTTGCCTTCTGTCGGTTGCTCTGTAGATACTCAAAGATTTCAGCAGGATTCTTCTTTAGTCTGAATCGTTGTAGAAAGGCATCTCGTACTGCATCATAGGTACCGAAATGATTAATGTCGTATTCTGTAAGCCATCTAGCCGCTTCATTGACCAGAGTAGATTGAAAAACAATGGCCTTGTACGCCTGATCTGGTGGATGGTTAAGAACTGCATAACTTATCTCAAAAGTTCGTACATGAGCGTTTGGGTCATCTCCTGGGAATCCACCGAATTTTGTGTAAGTTACTCCTGTTGGAGGCGGCCTTGGTTGACCTAACTGTTGTTGTCGTTGTTGTCCGTTCATCGTGGGTGTCTCCGGTCCTTCTTCTGTATCTTGAGGTTGATTAGTTGAACTATCAGAATCTGGATCGCCGGATGGCGTGCCTTCCGGTGTGCTGTTTTTGCGCAGGATACTTCAGACCTCAGCTTCGAATAGGTCTCCTTCTTTCTGGATGTCTAATATCCAAAATCGGAATATCACCGGAATGAGCTGACAGTCTACCAGATTGTAGCGTTTTTTCGCTTTTACTGATTTCTTTTCCTAGAGTTTGTCTAATCTCCAGCGGCGTCTTGATAGATTCTGGAATTATTGTACTTTGGTTAGGCTGGGTCGAAGTGACACCAGCATGTACCAAAGGCGCTGATCGTTCCACCGGAATATGACCGGAATTAATTCTAGCGTCCCTAACTTGCTCGACCACTGAGTCAGGTCGCGTTATACCTTCTTCTTCTAGAGTTGTTTTTTGTACTTTTCTTGTTCCCGTCGTCTGGGTCCTAGGATACGTTTCGCCAGACCGAGTAACCGGCATGTATCATTGCCCAGTGACACTATCTAAGCAGTTTGCAACAATCTGGGTCTGTTGCTACTGTCAGTAAATCAAATGTTACTGGATGTTTGCTTCTTACACCTGCTTAGTAAATCAACTATTCGGCGTGCAGGGACTTAGAACTTCTGGACTGGACCTGCTATAGTAACAGAGCAGTAGTCCTGTTCTGACTTATAACTAGTAGAATGCTCAACTTCATTAACCGAATACTATTCAATGTACTACTTCCTCGTGACAGATAGGTATACCGAACAATAACACGACAGACAGCTATACTCGAGGTTACGCAAACTTATTGTATACCAAACTCAAGCAACAAGTTCCTACCAACAGTCAATTCGTCACAAACTTATCAATGCCTTCATTCGCGTACCGACCCTTACCGATACGAGTCCTTCCTGGGATCGGAATCCACAGTGAACACAGACTATTGTATCGAACCTGGTCACTTAACAGAAAAATGCTAACATGCAATTAGTTCGCTTCGGCCTTACCCAGTTCCTTGTTCAATAGAAGGATGATAAACCACACTTATTCCGTGAAGAAATCCAGAACCACATATAACTATCACCCAACAGATTCGCAGCACAGGACTACCGAATAGTAACTTTGCACGACCGGGAGGGTAGTAGAACAGATAGAAGCAAACAGAACAGAACAGAGCTCAATCTTCTCATTGACACAGCACACACAGTCTCAAACAGTATGCTCACAACTTCCCGAAACGGACTTAGGGGAACAGACGGAACGGAACACATACATATACAATACTACACTTGTAATTCCCAAACACCGCGGCTGGAGACTTTAACCAAACATCACACTACAATTCCCAACAAAAGCAGGGGCTCTTCCCAACACTACGGGTCTCTACCGCTTTCCTTTCATTGCTTTAAATAGAAGTCTGTTACAAGGTTTCCGCGAATCTTTCTTTACCGCGCATTAAAGCCCTCTGTCTAAGTACAATTGTCCTTGTCCGGCGGCCATCTAACAGATGGTCTTCATTGTCTCTGAAGGTACGGCTTTAAACTGCTCTGGATCAATTTCGTGGGGAGAGCCTTCCATTGCCACTTCTAGATTCTCTTCATTTTGTTTCTGCAGTCTCTTGTTCTCTTCAAGTGCTGTGGCCATATGTTTCCTGAGTAGCGCCAAGTTACGTCTGACTCGTAGGTTATCGGCCTGGTATACTTCGAGCAAGGCTTCTAGTTGTTTGACGCCTGATTCTTTCGATGGTTGGGGTGCCTCCAGTAGTGTTTGGTGAGCCTACTCAAGCGTTGTATAACGTTGATTCACATCTGCATTTTCCTCTTCAAGAATTGTAAGTTGCCTTTGTAAATTCTGGTGATTTGTTGTCAGTTGTTGATACCGGTCGTCAAGAGCTCTGTACTCATTCTGAAGCTGATATACACATTGATTTAATGCTAGAAATATACTATTTACATTAAATGATGCAGGGAGAGGTGAAGATGCAGGGGGAATGGGGCGGGAAAGGGAGTTGTGAATGATGTGGATGCAAGTGGAGATGTGGGTGGAGGGGGTATGGGAGACGGAGGTTGCATGGGGGGAGGGATCGGTGCAGTGGCAGGAGATGTTTTCATAGTGTCAAATGTTTGAGTGACCGTGTAAATGGGGATCGTGGGTGGGGTGGAAGTGACATTAGTGAAGAGAGTGGTGAAAGTGGGCATGGTGACTCCCCCGAATTGGATTCCCGGAGAGAGTGGAATTCCCATGACGATTGTGGTGGTAGTGGACGTGGTGGTGATAGTGTCATGTGGTGGAGCGAGTTGTGTAGTGAGAGGTGGGGAGGGTGGTGGCAGTGGTGCTTCCTGATGTTCATCTGCTTGCGTTGTATCTCATGGTGCTGATACGTTGATATGAATTTGTTTCCCGGACCTCATGGGACGGGCGGGAACTCTTTTCTCAAATCGGTGAATGTAGGCCATTGCCTCATGAATGGCCTCATCCAATCCTACTGCATCCGCGTGTAGGTTTATGGACTCGATGAACATATCATCCACGCCTTCCTCCGCCAGCAATTGGTTCATGAGTTTCTTGCCTGCTTCAAGTGACATTTTATGCTGTTCTTGAACTAGCTGCATGGTTCGATATAGTCTTTTTTATTTGTGCCGAATACGCGGGGGCACTTGCTAACTCTGAAAGTTCATCATACTCTTGTTCTTCGTAGGCTTCTTCCTCTTGTTCGGTCTCTTGTTCATCGACGTCGACTTCTACAACTTGCGGTTGGGTGGGGGCTGACGTTGTTGTATGGGTTTGTGGTGCCTGAGCTCGCTCTGTTTTCGTTTTGAGATTAGAGTCGTAGATTAGCCTAGCCACTTCTTCATCAGTGAGATCATTGAGAGTAAAGCCCTGTGGAAATTCCAAGTCCGATGGGACGGGTGGAAACACCAGATTGGGTCCCTCTGTACTTGGTCTTGGTAGCCGAATGGTGAATGGTCTAATGCGTCGTGTTTGGGGAGGGGTAATTTCTGGTGTAGTGGTGGCTCCCCTTGGTTGAGCGTAGGGTAATTGAACTCCCCCTCTCATCTTCTTTGATGGGGGACCTACCGCTGATAGCCTTCTCTGAAATTCCTGGGCCCGAGACCATACAAGTGCCCGCTGAATAGGCACGTCATAGGCTAGACATCGGTAGATTATTTTGGTCAGAGCACAACACCCGTGGAGCACATTTTTCTGCTTCTTGTTCCACCGTTGATGGGCTAGGTGAATCTGATCTATGATCCAATGTGGTATGTTGATAGGGAGGTTTTCTGTCTCTGCCAAATACAAGCTAAACCATATCTTCTTCGGTGAGATGTGGTTTGAGGAGGAGTGTTTCTATATCCACAATTTGTGCGCTGGATCCGGCGTGAGAACTGGCACCTGCGGCTTGTGCCATGGCCCTGCTTGCTTGTTGGTTCTGTGAGAATATAGAACTAGGTGTTAACATCGTAATGGACAGAATAAACCCGTTGTTGTCCCCGTTACAACATTAACAAGAGGTAGATGATGAGTCAGTGGTTAGTGAGTGCACGATGACAGTGCGTGTAGTTAATGCCTGGATCGTCCTAGGAGCTAGATGGAAGGATGCACTGTCTGACTAATGCAGTTAGTAAGTGGAGATGAATTCACAGATTGGGGTCGGGGGGTTTATTACAAGTCTTAGGTTGCCAAACACCATGGATGGCTTTTGGTCTTGGTTTTGTGGAGATTCGGGAGGGTTGCATGAGTAATTCTCCTCGGAGTTGTTGTGTCATTGGGACCCATTTACGAGTGAGTCTGTGCGTGCTTCTAGGTGGCAACGTGTTCGAGTGTATCAGACAAGAGTGGGTGGTTGCTGCTTGAGCGAGTGAACCCTGTCGTGTATGATGTGAATTGTGTGGGAATAGTTGAGCCCACAAGCAAGCCTTAGGCACCCAAATTTGTCTTGATTGTGGGTCAGCCTTCATCGACTTCTTGGGTACCCAAATGGATTTCACTTTCTCAATAGAGGTTTTAGGAGTCCTCTTATTAGCATCAAGTCGTTGATTACTAATAGGGAGTTGAGACCGTTGTTGCGACTTAGTTACGGTCGGCAGCTCGTCTTTCCGCACCCACATTTGTTTCATCGGCTGAGTTGTTCTGCTTCGCGCGTTCTTTTGGTCTCTCGCCTGGAGAGTCTTCAGTGATTGATCTGCCCTTAGTTGCTGCCTCCTTCTGGCCTTTGGAAAAGAAGGGAGTTCCATTGTGGTTCTGACTCCTTCTTTGAGATCTTCATTTTTCTGTATCACATAGCCTTGGACAAGAACAGCATGGTCAACTTCATGTGTACCCCTGGAGGGACCAGGAGTCTGTGCCTTCTCTAGTTCCTTGAGTGCTCCATTATTTAACTCAATTGTAACTCTAGTTTGATTCACCCATACCTGAAGATGTCCACTTCTTAGGTTTAAGTTGACTGCTTGGTCATAGATCCAGTCTTGACCCAAGACAAGGGGTTCAGTGAGGTCCTCATCTTGACAGACTAGTACTTTAACTGTCATTGCCTCATCATGAATATAGAGGGGAAGTTCCACCTCGCCCATGCAAGGGGTTTCCACGCCTCCCAATCCTATGAGATATGCTTCCACAAGATTGACAGTTAATTGCAACTCTTGACAGTAAGACAATTTAACAGCACTAGTGGCTGCACCTGAGTCAATCAAGGCTCTTACAGTCCTTGCACTCTTTCCTTGTCCTATATCTAAGGTTATGAAAGGACGTCGATCAGTTATCCTATGAGAGCTAACACCTGAAACTTCACACATAGCCACGCCATATCCTTGATCTGCATATGCATCTTGCCTAGGGTGCTCTCTACCTTGTCTTCTTAATTTCATTCTCCGTATGCGCTCTAGGGCTTCTACTTGAGCTTCTTCTCGAATTCGCTTTTCTTCCTCTTTGCGTTTCTTAGCAGTATTGAGTCGACTTAGCATTTCCTCTGTGAGAGGTTCCTGATACAACTTGACTCTGCACCCACTAATGTAACTTGGAAGAACATTGCCTTCTAATGTGGCTAGTTGCACTGCTCCACTTGTTGAGATTCTATTAATGATCATGGGTCTGTAGCCTCTTTTCTCTAGCTTCCTAGCATGTTGTTTCAAAGTGTAGACGAGCACTAGGTCTCCTGCTTTCAACCCTTTATCCTTAACGTGGGCATCAAAGTAGGCCTTCTGTCGTTTCTTAGCTACATATATCCCTGCAGCTGCTCTAAGTCTTGTTTCTCCTAATCGTTCAAGGTCAAAAAGTCTAGAGGAGAGTTCATGACCCGTCCATTCATGCTCTTGTGCCACTTTCAATGTAGGTATCAAAAAGTCTAAAGGTAGCACAACATTTTGACCAAACACCATTTGAAAGGGAGTGGCTTGGAGTACCGTTTTGTAGGCAACTCGGTATGCCCAAACAGCATGGTGTAGCTGTTTGTCCCAATTAGAGCGTTTATTATTCACTAACTTGGTCAACACATTACATAGAATCTTGTTTGTGCTTTCGGCTTGGCCATTTGCTTGAGGGTGATAGGGGGCAGACTTCTTATGTATTACCAAGAATTCTTGGAGTAGATTTTCAATCACTTCATTCAAGAAGTGAGTGCCTCTATCACTAACTAGCTCTATAGGTAGCCTGTATCTAGTGAACACATTCTCAAATAAAAACTTAGCTGTTGTTTGAGCATCGTTCTTCGTTGTGGCTTTTACCTCTACCCACTTAGTTAGATAGTCTGTTGCAACAATGATATATTCTGCATGAGAACCCTTAGCGGGGGGATCAATAGGACCTACGAAGTCTATTCCCCACTTAGAGAATGCACGTCCACCCATCATAGGTTTCAGTGGCATCTCATCTTTACGTATAGGATACTGAGTTCTCTGACAGACATCACATCGTTTCACATAGGTATGTGCATCCATGTGAAGGGTCGGCCACCAGAAGCCCGCAAATAGTATTGCCTTGATCACCCGATCTGGTCCAAAGTGTCCTCCTGCTACACCTTGGTGAGCAGTGTCCAAGATCTTGAGATACTCACTCTCATGGACACATAGTCTCAGGTAACCATCCTTACCACGCTTGTAGAGATTATCACCAATGAGTGAGTAATCCTGGGCTTCTTGTTCTAAACTCCTTTTTCTAGCCAGAGTCATGTCTGGAGGGAATGTTTTCGTCCTCAGAAAGGATACTAGTGGTTCACTCCAATCCGGCACTATGGACACTTGATAAAGAGTGGCATGTTCCACAGGTGGTTTAGTGCAACAGATTGGGCATTCCTTGCACAACTTTTGGACATCAGCTTCCATGGTTGGCCAATGCACTCCGAGTCTCCTTAGTGTCTGTAGGGTTTGTTGTTTTGAGTAGTGTTGCTCTAATGCACCTACATGTGCTAATTGCAACCACTTTGCATACTCGTCCTCTTCCACACAACAAGCCAAGATTCCTTGATCCGTGTGCTTGTACATGCTTCCTGCCATGATGTGGTACTTTTGGGCTTTCACAACCTCTCTATTCTGTGTATTTACTACTGGATGGTTAGGCCCGTATGTCAATATTGGCACTAATGGCTTAGCCCACTACGGTACCACTTCCAAGTTAAACAAGTAAGCATCAGGAAGGTCATCTGATACTCCTTGTGGGGCTTCTCCAGATGTGAGCCTAGAAAGATGATCAGCTCTCAAATGAGTCCTCCCTTTCCTTACCACAACCTCAAAATCATATTCCATTAGTAAGAGAAACCATCTTACTAATCTTCTTGTATTGCATGGCTTGTTCACGAGATATAACAATGCTTGGTGATCAGTAAAAAATTTAAACTTATTTGCAAGCAAATAGTGTCTGAATTTCTTGACTGCATATACCATGCCTAAGCCTTCTCTCTCTGTAGTGGTATAATTTTGTTCAGCTGCATTCAATTGTCTACTGGCATAGGCAATTGGAAGATCCAGATTACCTTCACCACTAGGTTGAGCAAGCACACACCCAATAGCATAATTGGATGCATCCACGTGAACATGGAATGGCTTATTCCAATCTGGTGTGGTCAAGATTGGTGCTGAACATAATCTTCGTTTAAGCTCATTGAAGGAATTCTCACATTCCTCAGTCCACTCAAAGTTTGTCAGAAGTCCGTACATGGGCTTTGCAATGACAGCATACATGTGAATGAACCGGCGGTAGTAACCACAATGCCCCATGAAGGCTTGTACTTCCTTGACATTCCTTGGCCTAGGTAGCTCTGCTATGGCTCTCACTTTCTCTTCATCAGTGGATATGCCATTCTTTGACACTATGTGTCCTAGAATCTTGCCTTGCCTGACCATAAAGACACACTTTTCTTGGTTTAGGCACACTTGATATTCTCTACATTTGTCAAAGATTTGTCTGAGTTCAGGAATATGGGTTTGTCTAATGTTGGAATGAGCACAAAGATCATCAACATAGACTTCTAAATTCTTCCTCAGGAACTCTTTAAATACATGGCACATCAGTCTCTGGAAGGTGGCTGGTGCATTGGTAAGCCCAAATGGCATTACACGAAAGGCAAATATACCCCACTCTGTGGCAAAAGCTGTCTTATGCTGATCTTCTGGAGCTATGGCTACTTGATTGTAGCCCGAAAATCCATCAAGGAAGCTGTACACTTCCTTGCCTGCTACTCTTTCTAAGAGATGCTCTGTGATAGGAAGCAGATAGTTATCTCGAATCGTGGCTGCATTAACCTTCTTCAAGTTAATGCATACACGCAGCTTGCCATTCTTCTTGGGCACCACTACGATGGGGGATACCCACTCAGTGTGCTCAATTTCATAGATAAATCCAGCTTCGACCAGTCGATCTATCTCCTCTTTGATCTTAGCAGCGTAATTATCGTTATATGTATAGGGCTTTTGCTTAGAGGGTTTGGCATCTGAAGTCATGGGGATGGTGTGTGAGCATATGTCTGGGTCAACACCCTTCAAATCCTTGTAACTCCAAGCGAATACATCTCTGTATTCTCTTAGCAAGGCTATTAACGCATGCTCTTCTTCCTCTGTTAGGTCATGGCCTATGTATGTGCATCTCTCCTCTCCTTCTTCTAGGGCCACTACTATTTTCTTGGTGGTTTCTTTGTTATCATAGGCCTCTCCTGATTGTGCCTCTCGTTTAGGCATTCTTATCATGACTCTCCTGTCGTCTATCTCATACTTCTTAAAATTTTCCGGGACCTCAAACAAAGATTCTTCCTCCTTTGGTGAGACTTCTTTCTTCTTTCGTTTCTTTCCTTCTTCCTTCGGGGTCACATGTGTGGCTAATCTTACATCATTTGTAAGCTCTCCATGCCTCTGGGGTTGAAATTCAACTTCATGGAAGTATTCTTCAACTGATGCAAAAGGTGGGTCCATAATGATTGACTCTAGATCGGAGTCACTTGCATCCTCAGATGCATCAGGGCTAGGTTCGCATTCTTCTAGAATTGCCTCTCCCATGATTGGCTCTATAGAGAAGACTGAAATGTCATAGCCATCCTCATCACAGTGAGGTGTCCATTGTTCCTCATTGATGGCTACATCCATTGTTGCTAGGATTTCTGCCCAGCCGTGAGGTTCGAATTCTTCGTCTGGAAAAACTACAGGTGCATAGGCTGGGTCTTGGATTGATCTATGGGTTTCTTTTGTACCTATCTCCCTGGCTTTTTCTCTCTTCTCTTCTTCTACTGCTACCTTACACATCCATAAGTGAGTGTCTTCATGCATCCATGAGGATCCTGACCCTATGGAATGCACCGATTCCGTATCATCTTTGGCTCTATGGATGGGATTCCATTGGATGGGAGGGACATCTCTATGAGAGTAATCTTTGAGATTCACTTTGGTCGTAACACCTAAGTGCTGCAGGTACAAAGAATTGGTTCCCCAATCCTGTACCACTTGCAACTGTCGCATAAAAGGTCGTCCCAAGATCATTTCATAGGCATGGTTCTTGCTAAAATCACATATGGCAAAGGTATGCTCGAACTCGACACCACAGGTGGTGAGAGTTATTCCTTCTAGCAATCCTAAAGGTCTCTCAATATGACCATCGGCCATCTGCAATTTCATTCTCGTTGGCCTGAGTGCTGGCTTGCCCCAACGCTTCCATAGGGAAGTGGTGGCAATTGCAACTCCTGCGCCTGAGTCCAAAATTGCCTTGGTGGTGTACTCCTGGTAGGTAATGGGAAGATAGGTGTTCCCTTCTTCACCTTCACACATATCTCCTATCTTATCCAAGGGTATCTCTGGCACTGTCCTATGTGATCCTACCTGGGAACGAGGTTTTGCTATCTCGGGCACTTGATTGGCTACATGTTTCCACACTTCTGGTCTAACCCTAAGCAGCTCTTCCAAAGTGAGATTGCACTGCACTTTGGTGTTCTTCACTACCTCTGTGTTCCTAGGTATGATTGAATCTTCGTTTCTTACCATGACTGTAGGTGCTCTCATAGAGGTGGACTTTGCTTCCCATGGGCCTGTGAAATGGGGTAGTTCTTGTAAAGAATTAGACTCGAAGTCTAATCTTTCTTGAGATTGGGCACTCTCCTGTTCTCCATAAATGGATGGGATGTCTTGTGGGAATTGGTCATGTGCCTCATCCACAAGTTCAATGGGAGGAGGGACTTCACTTTCTTTAGCCCATTTCTCTTCTTGAATCTCTCGCAAGAATTCTGGTGTGTATTGATTCATAGAAGAAGAGGTGTCTGGCTCCGTAGAGTTAGGCGCGTAGGCCTCAGGCACATAGGCTTTCTGGGTAGGAAGACCTGCTCTTTCACTAACCTTATCATGGTGTTGAGGGGCGAGTTCCTTTTGTGATTGTGCCATTAGATTCTCTATTCTTTCTAGGGATGGGGGGTCGTCTGGTTCAGTGGAATTGGGCACATAAGCTTTTGATGGGGGATGGGTCATGTTTTTGCTTGCTTTATCTCTTTCTTGATTTTTTTCTTCCTTGGCAGATCTTGCAATTATGCCCTCTAACTTCTCTAGAAGTCCATCCAAGTGTAATTGCGTCTTGGCTGAGCCCGAGTAATTGAAAAGGCGACTGGCTTCAAACATAGTCTGAGCCAATGCGACCATTTTCGCGAAAAGCTTGGTTCTTTCTATCTCTAGGTCAGCTCTAGGGTAGCACTTGTCATGATCCGTTACATTTGGCCCTTCTTGGATTCTGGCCTGATATGCTTTAAGCATCATGTCCATGTCTTCCGGAGTGGGATCAGCTAATACTGATCCTACTCTAGGGGGTGGTGGAATCGTATGAGGTGGGTTGGAAGGTGGCGGGTCGGATGGCGATGGGAATGGTGGTGGTGGGATAGTGTGAGAGGGAGTTTGAGATGTGAGTTCAGTTATCCTGGCTTTGGTTTCTCTTATGCTTTCCTCAAGTTCACTCATCTTTTTAGCCCATTGTCTTTTCATTCTTTCCCGACTATCTTTCCACGCTCTAGTCCTTTTCTTTGTCATGCTCTCGGTTTCACTAGCCTCTGGGTTCTTATCCTGGTTTACCCCTTGGTTCTGCTGCAATGCCTGAGCTCTAGTCAATACCTGTACTGGTGCGGTGGATGTCACACTTCCTGTGGAGTCTACCACCAACCCAATAACGTTAATAGGAGTGATTTTTGGCATATTATTAGGATTCTTAGGGCAATCTCGTAAGAGATGTTCCTTCCCACATTCTTGGCAAAAGCCCTGAATTGTCACTGACTGGGGTTGTGTAAGTGGGGCTAAGGGACAATCACGAATGAGATGATCTTCCTGACATCTATAGCACGGTCCTCTTGGGAATGGAGGTCTTACTTGCTTAGGTTGAGGCCTAGGGTTGGGATTTGCATACATGACGTTTGTGTAATCTGACTCCCAACTAGGTTCACTCGGTTCCTCACTGTAGTAGGACTCACCATGTTCAGGAGATTGCATGTAGTAAGCATGGGGGCTATCGACATGTGTAGAATCAAAGCTATGGTCACTGGGGTCACTTTCAGAAAGTAGTGGTGTTACCGGGACTATAGCTCTATTCAGGTTTTCTTCGGCTGCTGCATATTTTACTGGGATCACATTAGCTGGGGCAGGGGGTTGTTGTGCTAACACAGGCTGAGGCCTTTGTTGGTTTTGGTATGGTTGCTGATAGGGTTGTTGTGGCCTGCCATATGACTGTGGAGGGTACGGGTTCTGGTATCTTCCCTGCTGAGGGTATGTCTGAGGGTAGGTTTGCCTAACTGCTTGCTTGTTGTATGGGCAATCTTGCGCTGTGTGATTTGTGTATCTCCGTTCTATGGTGCACTATTGGCCACTAGGTTTTACTTGGGGTTGAGCCATAATGGGACATACATTTGCCATATGGTCGCCTCCACAAGTATAGCATCTTTTCACTGGGGCAAATCTCGGAATTTGTTTGCTAGAGACACCTAGTTTTTGAGCAACTTTCTCTGCAAGTTCCTCAATCGATGGGGATCGCGTGGAAGAGAGGCTAGAGGCACTATCTGAATCTTTGTATATCTTGGCAAGCTCTAACTCCTCCCCTAGGTTGTCCTCAATGTCAATACACATGCGTACACACTCTTCTATGGTCCTAGGGTCCTTCAAGTACACATAGGATCTCAATTTGGTACTTAGCAATCCATCTAGGAATAAAGCCACTTGCTTAGCTGGCGTGGGTAACTCAGGGGTAGGGCATCTCTCTAAGTATTTCCTGAATCTTCTTCCTGCAAGTCTCACAGTCTCTTGAGGGTTTTGCTTGAAGCTGTGAATCAATGAGGAGGTATTATGCCTTATGCCACTCTTAGAGATTTCAATAATGAAAGCCTCTAGGAGTTGGTCTATGCTCCTGAACTGCCTCTCGTTTAGTGGCTGAAACCATGTCAGGGCAGTGTTCCTAACGGTTAGACCAAAGGCATTGTACTGCGTGAATAGATCCTCCACTTGTTCAGCTCTCAGGACTTGTCTAAACTCAGCCACATGATCGTATGGATCTCCAGTGCCATCGAAGTAGTTCTTCATGGACTTAACTAGCTGAGTTGGTCTCAAAGTCCTTGTGTGCTCTCTAGGTCGTGGTAGAGGGAATTCATCCGCATTTCTTTGATTCCTGTGAGCTCTAAGCATCTCAGGTTCTACTCTATTCGTTTCCATTCTCGTTCTTTCTCTGCTCCCTGGGGTGGCAAAGCTTACTTCTGGCCTATCTCTATGTCTGTCTCTTTGGGCTCCATGAGCTTGGGATGTTCCGGCACCAGGGTGACCATAGGACACATTCGATCTTGGTTGGAGGAAAATAAATTCACCCTTCCAAGTGTAAGCATGCCTATCATTTTCTGTCACCACAAAGATCCTTTCCGAAGCGTGATCTAAGTAGGTCACTCTGCCTCGGCTATCAGGATCCTTAAACTCATAGATCATGATTGTTCCTATATCAATTGGCTGATCAGATTTATACCTCCAAAAGGCTTCGTCAGTTTCTCGATTGAGGAGCAAATCTATGCTCTTATTATCCTGGGGAATCCACTCTGGTGTTATAATGCTAGTGAGAACCGATTTGCCTCGAGGGGTTCTAGGTTCTTCGCCCATGTTTCCTTGCTCTAGGTCACCTAAGTCCGTTTCCGGGACCACATTCCCAAATTCATCTGTCCTATCGGGATGACTGGTGACTACGTATATGGTTCCTTCTTTGTCCAAGTATGCTCCGTTTTCGAACTTGACAGCTGGGCGCTCTAGTCCAATGGATTGATCAAGATTCTTAATCTGTACCACAGATCTTCCTAGGCCGTCCTCATAGATGCTGGCACCTAATCGGTTGGTCCTAAGGTATTCCAACTGCGTTTTGTAAGGGCCTTCCACTCTGTGCAAGTATGGCACTCCTGAACTTCCCATAGGTCTGTCCATGCCTTAAGACATCTCTGATTCACTGGTATCAGAGCTAGGGTAATGCGAGTGGTGACTCAACTGCTGGGCCCAAGACCTCGCAGTATGATTGACACTAGCCTCTGAAGACCTAAGGCTTTGTCTATCTCTTACTAGATGTCATCCTGATCTAAGGTTCATATGCCTAACTGATTAACCCAATTTTTCCCAGGTACAACCACGTTTCTAAGTCCTTTGTATCAATTACTTAATCCCCTTTTTATGTTGATTATCGTGTTTATACTCTTGTCTGATATCACGTCGTTAGGAATACTTGAGTTTAATTCCGCACTTTAGTTTGGTCGTTTCACGTTAGGTTCTTTTCCTTTAAGGTTGTCGTTCACACACACAGGTCATCTCTTGTCTTGAACTTGATTCCTTAGATAGTCTTTGATTTATCTCGTGCCTGTCGTTGCCTGGAATTACTTCTAACACTACTCGCACTTAGCCTAAACTAAGAATTGACAGAGGGTGTTGCGGGTTTTCCAACCTTGAGTTCCTTTCCTTGTGTTGTTGCCCTGGTGTGCCCAGGACGCGCGTTCCCAAGCCTGCACTTACTCTTGCTTGCGTACCCTTCGATGCTCTCAAAGGACCTGTAAAAGGCCCACCGTTAGCTCAAGACTTAAATTCAAAAGATAGAACCAATCACTTTCATTCATGTAACACTTCACCAATTTGCACTATGACTTTTTGGACACAACTCTAGAGATCCCTGAATTTTGTTCCCCCTGGGAAAGTTATGCCCGTTCAGGGTTTTGGGGCTAAAACAGGATTAAACTAGGTTAACAGGCAAACAGGAATTCTCAGGTTACTTGGGTCATGCCCTCGTAATGCAATACTACACTCTAGTGTTTGTCCCACACTTGGCCAAAATTTAGACCAATATTTTTGCCTTAAAAATTTGACCTAATTTGCCCTTCTAACGTGTTCGCAAAGTCTATCGGTCGCGATTGACAGGTCAGTCGCGATCGACGTGTCGATCGCGATTGACAGGTCCGTCGTGGCTGTCAGTCGCGTTTGACTGGTCAGTCGCGATTGACACGTGGCCGAAAATTCAGTCAATCGTGGTCAAAGGGTCGTTGACTCTGTCGGTCGCGATTGACAGGTCGGTCGCGAGGGTCTATCCGTCGTGGTCAAACAATCGTTGACTGTGTCGGTCGCGATTGACAGGTCCGTCGTGGGCTGTCAGTCGCGATTGATGGGTCGATCGCGATTGACAGGTCGGTCGCGAGGGTCTGTCCGTCGTGGTCAAACAATCGTTGACTGTGTCGGTCGCGATTGACAGGTCGGTCGCGAGGGTCTGTCCGTCGTGGTCAAACAATCGTTGACTGTGTCGGTCGCGATTGACAGGTCCGTCGTGGGCTGTCAGTCGTGATTGATGGGTCGATCGCGATTGATGACTCGATCGCGATTGACACGTGTCACGCGTTGATTCTGTCCGTCATGGTCAATCGGTCGTTGACTCTGTCGGTCGCGATTGAGAGAGCCGTCGTGGGCTGTCGGTCGCGATTGACGTGTCGATCGCGATTGACAGGTCTGTCCGTCGTGGTTTGTCGATCGCGATTGACAGAGCGATCGCGATTGACAGAAATCTGATGAATTTCAAAAAACTAAACACATTTTTGGGAAGCTCTAGGCCAGTAGATCATGGTTTTGCACTTTGTTTGGCAATTTGAGCATTTTTTCTGTCGGTCGCGATTGACAGAGGTCGGCGACACACAAACAGTTACTGCGAATTCCGTACCTGCGCAGAGTGCTGGGGATGATGATGTGGCCTGTACCTGCAAGAGAGCTCAAGAAACATGCAAAAACAGCACACACAATTTCGCTCTCTCGCTCTCTCTCACAAGTGAAATGAGGGAAATGAGGTGGAGAAGGTGATATGATCAAAAAACTGAATTTTTTGTGATGATGGAAATGGAGGTGGAAGATGGTGATGATGATGATGGTGATGATGGTGGTAAGGTAAGAAAGAGAAAAATAGGAAAAGTAACGAAATTACCTACAACGCCAACGTCTCCAATCTACGTCTTACCATCACACACTCGTCCTCAAAGCTCGATCCCCGGCAACGGCGCCAAAATTTGGTGTAGCTCAGTGATGAGTAGCACCTCCTTTAATGTCAATCCGGGAAGACGTGAGGATGGTATGAAGACCTCGAGCAAGTGAAGGCACAAGTGCGTGAGTGAGAAGCACACTGACATGCACACACGTACACACACACGCGCACACAAGGTAAGGCAAAGGATGAGAAGCAATGGAGTTCTTTAGATTACTTTCAAAAAGCTCTTACAAGTTCATTTCAATTACAATCCACCCTCAAAAATGAGCTCTCTAGCTGCTTTTATAGTTTTTGACTAGCTTTGGCCCTGTCCAGACCTAGTGTCCGGCCTAGTTAAAAATTAGGTTCCCGGGCTTATTTGAGGGCTCAAACGAGATCTAAAAAATACGAAAATTGGTAGGTAGATACTTCTAAAGCTCCTCAAGCTCAAGGACTCCTTGGCTTGCACAAAATGGAGCTACAAAAATATGAAATGGTATTTACAATGGTGTTTAGTGATTAAAATCACTATTTGTGTAGGGATTTTCTCTGTTGATTTGTCATACACCTCTTTGAGCTCCCTACTTGCTCTTTCTTCTTGTGTGCTCAACTCCTTGATGTCTGAAAAATTTAGATGGCCTACTTGCCAGATCTTCTTTGACTGCCATGTCTGCTTGTGCTGTCCCTTCGCTCTGACTCTCTTCGTCTTGTGGCTCCTTCGGTTCCCTGACTGTTGCCAACAAAGATGTAATAAAAAATACCTATAGATACACATGCTTTGATAGACTTGGCCATCAAAGTATGTGGAGGGAGATTATACCCAATCTGGTGTCGATTCTCTTGTCTCTTTCTATTCTCCGAGTACTTTTGTGAGATTTCGTTTTTGTACTATCCTCTGTGTACATGCATCTGTGGGATTATGCAAAATCTGTGAATGATTCAGCATGTGCAGTTCAAGATTCTTAAGCTATGTCAGATGCAAAGCTTTGGCATGCACGCTTTGGTCATCTATGTTTTGCTAGTTAGCTACACCTTTAGAAATCCGACATGGTATCCTCTCTTCCCAAACTTGAGGCATCTGGTAAACATGTTTGTGAAAGCTGTATTTTGAGCAAAATGTAGCGTTCCTCCTTTCCAAAAGATGGTTCAGTACAAGCTACTCAAAAATTGCAACTTGTTCATAGTGATCTTTGTGGTCCTATGCAAACACCTTATTTTGGTAAGTACCTTTGCTTCCTGACTTTCATTGATGATTTTTCCAGGCATGCATGGGTATATCCATTGAAAGCAAAGTCTGAACTATTCATGTGCTTCAAACAATTTTTGGTTTTGGTTGAAAATATGTTAGCATGTAAAGTGGGTACCCTCTATTCTGATGAAGGGGGTATATGTCTTCTGATTTTAATGCATTTGTGGATGAAGATGGGATAAAACATCAGTGTACAATGTTGTATGGACTTCCAAAAAGGACGAACATGTCACACATGGAGATGGCGAGGAGTATGGTCAAGGCTCAAGATTTACCACACGGTTTCTGGCTTGAGGCTATTATGTGTGTAGTATATGTACTTAATATGTGTCCCACTAAAGCACTCCATATGGCTTGGCATGGTCGCAAGCCATCTGTTGCTCACCTATGTGTCTTTGGTTCTCTGGCATATGCATTAGTGCATGAACAACAATGCAAGAAATGGGATGATAAAGTAGTGAAATGTATTTTTATTGGCTATAGTTCTGAAAGCAAATGCTATCCTCTATATCATCCATAGACTAAATGCATTTTGGTTAGCAATGATCTTGTTTTTGTGGAAGATGCAATCCAACCATTCCTCCTATCTATTAAGGAGACATCGGTTAGCTCCAAAGATGTGTATGACACTTTGATGCCTCTTTTTATAGTTGGATAGTCTAGTGCTAGTCCAAATGAGGCAATTTCTTAGCCTTTGTAGGTTCCACATGATGATGTAGATCATTCTATTTTTGCAGCATATTTACATGATGCACTTATTGATGAGAGGTTTGATATAGATGAGAAAAACACTATGCCTAAATGGCTGGTGTAGACTTTGCGAGATAGAAAATTAGATGCACCTCTATCATATCCTACTCGTTCACACTTTCATAGTGCTTCCTTTGCATCATATTGCTATGCTTTGTTTGCCTCTAGTCTTTGTGATGAGAATGAGCCTCTTTTGTTTCATGAAGCACAAAACTCAAAAAACTGATGACTACTATGGAATTAGAATATGATGCTATTATGAAAAATGGTACCTAGTCTTTATGTGACTTGCCTCTTGGCAAGAAGACCATTGGCAATAAGTGGGTATACAAGCAGCAACAACATAAGACTAATGGAGAAATTGACAAGTATAAGGCTATGCTTGTTGCAAAAGGTTATGCTCAAGAAAAAGGCATCGATTTTGATGAGACCTTTCCTCCAACATGCCGAATGACTAATGTTCCTAGCATTTGTGAACTTGTAGCTCATCACGTTTGGAACATATATCAGTTGGACATTGAAACTGCATTTCTAAATGGTGACTTTCATGAAGAAGTGTATATTTCTCATCCTCATGGTTTTGTGCAAAGAGGGCATGAAAACAAAGTGTGCAAGTTGAAAAAGGTAGTATATGGTTTTAAGCAAGCACCATGTGCTTGGTATGAAAATACACTTGCCTACTTGATTGCACATGGTTTTGACAACAATCCAACTAAGAGCACCATATATGTTACATGTGAAAATGATGTGCTTTTGATTATTGTTGTATATGTTGATGACATGCTGCTCATCAGTCCTAATGAGAAGCATATTGTTGATTCCATGGATAATTTGCAAGCCTCATTTGAGATGTAAGATTTGCATCATTATTTTTCCTTCCTCATCATGATGTTTGCATGTGTCAGTGCTTCGCAAACTCCAACAATCGGTATCAGAGTGTGTGGTTGCTTGGTGAGGTGCACATATGTGGGTATGTGTGTGTGCACATACATCGGTTAACTATGTACATCAACATAGCCATTAGAGGGCCCACTAGAAAAATTAGGAATAGATGGCCATCGGAAACCTTTTGATTGTAACAAATCAATGATTTATCTTTGCCTTCCAGTATGTCCAGTAGATTATCTCGATTTTCATTTGAGTGGTTCACAAGTGTGGCTCGGGAACCCCCTTGTCACCTTTGTAACTAGGAAGCATAGTCACCCAATCATTTAGCTTCACAAAATGAGGTTTCCATAAAGAATCTTGTCTTCTGTTGTAAACCTCACATGAGGTTACACGAGTGGAAGGACGATGAAAAGTAGAAGCAATTCAAACACTCAAAGAAATAGTAGAGAATGCTCAAAATGGGAAACTGAGATTCACAAACTTTGCGAGTATTTATAGACAAAAAAACTTTGTACATGTGGAAGCGAAATGCAATCTTTTGATTTGATGTATCAATTGTGACCAAAACATCATTCAATTTTGTGAACCCAAAAATATTTCTTATCTTCAAACGACATTCCATCACTTTAGCAATGCTTTAAAGCATATTTTCTTAGAAAAGCATGTCTTCATACGATTAAAAAAGACATGAATGTTATATTCTTGTAAACATGAAAAGACCCTATTTGTCAAATTCTTAATCCTTCATTAGAAAATGGCCCGTTTTAGGGTATTTTTTGCCCTAAGGCTATGGTCAATTCTAGTTGTGAGGCTGAGTATAGGGAAACTTTCATAGCTATTGTTGAGTGTGTCTAGCTCATACGCCTTATGGCTGATTTGGGTGTTGGTCAGTCTTCTGCCACCACCATCTTCACTAACAGTCAGATCGCATTGGAAGTTGGGAGGAACCGTGTGCTCCATGCTCCCACTAAGCACATTGAGGTGCACTATCATTATGTCAGGGAGAGGTTCTCTGTTGGAGAGATCAGTGGAGAACATTGCAGACCTTTTCACAAAGGCTTCACCTAGGGGGAAGTTTGAATCTTTTCGCAAAGCTTTGGGCTTACTTCTCTTTGTGGATTGATTCCACATAGCTTGGCACTTCCTTATACATGAGTGCTAGCTCCTTATTCACCGCATCACTTCTAGGGGGATTTGTTGATTTTTTGGTAGTGATGTGTGTGAACACTCTAGCACTCCCACGACATTTTTTCCCTCCTTAGGAGGTTTTTGGCCCTTGACTTGTATATAAGCCTATAACCCTAACATGTTACTTATCTTTGTACATTATCTTGGTAATAAATTCAATATTGTGTGTTGTGCTCCAATCTTCTTCTTCTTCCTTGTGTTGTTCACATGCTTCCGCACACCTCAAACTCCAAAATAATTGACATACACCCTTAACAAGATGAGTGATTATAGACTTGAGAATGAAGACAAGCTTGAGGGAATGTCTAACTATCCAATGTGGAGTTTTATGATGATGGATCTATTAGTATTAGAGGACTTATGTATTGTCAAAGGCACTTATCCAAGGCCAAGACAAGTCGGAGAAGATGTTGCCTCATCATCTAGAACACCTGCTATTAATATTTCTGCTCGAGAGGAGGTCACTAAAGAAGAAGAAGAAGAAGAAGAAGGAAGTACTTCATCATCAAGAGTTTGTACTACTACCAAATTACTTCTTACAGAAGAGCAATATAGATGGGATTGAAGGGATGCATAGGCACTTTCATATATTGCTATGGGAGTCAAGAGTCATATTATACCCCAAATCAACTCATGTAGAACCTCTCGCTAGGCTTGGTTGGAGTTAGAGAATCTGTTTCATGAGATTCTCTACCCATCGGCTTGTATGTAGGCCCCAAACCTAGTGTGCTACGTATGGTTGTACATTCCACAACCGGTAATACTTCTTCCTCATCACGATGTTTGCATCCCTGCTTTTTCTTCTTTTTCTCTACATCTCTGCTCTTCTTTGCTCAGCAACAACTTTCCGTTGTGGATTGATTCCACATAGCTTCGCGCTTCCTCATACATGAGTGCTAGCTCCTTGTTCATCGCCTCACTTCTAGGGGGATTTGTTGTACATTCCACAACCGGTAATACTTCTTCCTCATCACGATGTTTGTGTGCGTCCGTGCTCCTCAAACCCCAGCAATCAGTATCAGAGTGCATGGCTGCTGGTTGAGGTGCATATATGTGGGGATGTGTGTGTGCACGTACATCGGTTAACTATGTAGGTCGATATAGCCATCAGAGAGCCCACTGGAAAAATTAGGAATGAATGGCGAGAAATTAGGAAGAGAAATTGACAACTCCTCTACTCACTTCAATGCTAAGAGCTTTCACCATCACACGAATGCCTTAGTGTGATTTGACACTCCCCGGCAACGGCACCAAAAAACATGTGTACCTAAGTATCAACTTAGGGACTTGAGGAGAAAAAGACTATACCTCAATCCCGTACAAGTGCACATAGTGGGGATTCATGCTTTAATTATCAATCCAAGAAGTATCATAACCTAGCCAAGTGTATGAGGACATGCATTCAAATGACGGTCATGCAAATGTGAACTAACAAAGGTGCAAACAAGTGTAAACTATCACACTCAAAGCTTTCATGGTCGGCTATGGTGTCGCGATACCTAGAGCAGCAGCCAATAGTAAATGCAGCTTTTCTCTCAGCTCCGAACTCTGAATATGGCAAACAGCAGGTTCATTTCGAAGCTCTCAAGAAGATGCATCCAATGCTAGTATCTTCACTGGATTCTAATGTTCGTGCTTCAATTCATGAGCAAAATACTGAGCCATGGGAATGACCTACCTAGGCTTCAACACCTCCTCCACTTCACACGCACATTACCAACAGCAAACAAGCACTACCATGGATAGACAACACTTCAAAGCACTCTTTTCAACCACATACATGCATGCAAGCTCACAAGGAAGAAGATACAGAGAGGAGAAGACACAAGTTCAAAATTCTGTGCTCTTGATTCTCACAATGGCCAAAAAGTCTTTACAAAGAGTCACAAAATGACTTATATACATGTGCCCTAAAAATGGTCCTTTCATACAATAGACCGGCACTTTATTGACTAAAAGACTAATTCCCTACTAGTTTACAAGGGTAATGATACAGATATCTATGGTTATGCATCTAGAGGACTCCTCTAGTGCATTTACATTGGAAAATATATTATAAAGGGGCTATGTTACAAAAATAAAGTGTCCAAATCCGAAAAATTTTGGGGCCCTTGTTTTTCTCTCCATATTTTCTTAGAAAATCATTTCTTCATACGATTAAAAGGGACACGAATGTTATATTATTGTACACATGAAAAGACCCTATTTGTCAATTTTCTTAATCCTTCATTAGCAAACGGCCCTTTTTGTGAAGAGAGATGGTGGATGCAATCCAAAGATGAGTAGGTGCTGCTACAACCAGCTTCACACCAGCCAACTGAGACTTCAGAGTTGATTAGTAGACCCTTTAAGCTTCCTAAATCCACCAAAATATCAGCCAAGTACTTTGGAACATGTATCCCAAAAGTTTAAGTCAAGATAGACTAGTTGCGAAATGACTAGCTCCAAAAACTTGCTATTTTTGGGCATACACCTGCTGGAAAAAATGAACAGTGCTCTCAACCTGGTAGGAATTAGAAAAACTCCTTTCGGGCATAGCAAATAGACTTAGCAAGCTTCCCAATCCAGGTTAAAACACTTCAAATGATGGACTGAGCACTGAGAACAAGATTTATCAATTTCTGGAACATGCCCACCATTCTCGGGGCTCTGCAGAGATAGACCAGTGAGCAGTAAATTGCAGATATCTTCAAAACTATTAATCCAATGACCTTGAAAATTTATAGGTACAAATTAGACAGTATGAGCTATCCAACGCAAGTTAAATCACTGAAAAAAGTTCAGTAGAACTCGAGATAGGACCTTCTGAAGTTACTGCTCTGAGTGAGTATAGCAGAGAACAAAACAGAGAGGTAGATGATAATAAATGTATAGATTCACATATGATTACAACCACATTGGCAATGTATCTTTGCACAATGGGAGTAGAATGATAGAGCTATGGGGTAAGCTCTTCAATCTCTACAAAATGACATGAAGTGGTCACGTACAAGGCTTGCTAATCGCCTCTTCCTTCTTGCTCCTTTTATAGCTATTCTTGGAGGGAGTTTTGAATTCGAATTCGAATGGCTCCACCTAAAAGTGATCCCCAAAGTTAGGAGAGATTCCCTCAGCTCAAAAATTCGTGATTTTGGTAGTTATAGCCACGAATTTGCTTTTACATCATGCATGACGTAAGCCATCCTTTTCCTTTTTTTTTTTTAAATACAAGAGATAAAAATGAACTCTTTTACAAGAGGTGTTCACATGACTACTCATGTGACTTACAAATGAGGATGATATCAAATATATCAAGCATGTAGGCTTGGGTAAAATGCACCAACACTTTTTAGGGTATTTTTTGCCCTAATGCTATGGTCAATTCTAGTTGTGAGGCTGAGTATAGGGAAAATTTCAAAGCTATTGTTGAGTGTGTCTAGCTCATATGCCTTATGGCTGATTTGGGTGTTGGTAAGTCTTTTGCCACCACCATCTTCACTAACAGTGAGAGCGCATTGGAAGTTGGGAGGAACCGTGTGCTCCATGCTCCCACTAAGCACATTGAGGTGCACTATCATTATGTCAGGGAGAGGTTTTCTGTTGGAGAGATCAGTGGAGAACATTGCAGACCTTTTCACAAAGGCTTCACCTAGGGGGAAGTTTGAATCTTTTTGCAAAGCTTTGGGCTTACTTCTCTTAGTGGATTGATTCCACATAGCTTGGCACTTCCTTATACATGAGTGCTAGCTCCTTATTCACCGCATCACTTCTAGGGGGGATTTGTTGTCTTTCTGGTAGTGATGTGTGTGAACACTCTAGCGCCACCAAGGCACTTTTTTCCCTCCTTAGGAGGTTTTTCCCCCTCGACTTGTATATATGCCTATAACCCTAACCGGTTACTTATCTTTGTACATTATCTTGGTAATACATTCAATACTATGTGTTGTCCTCCAAGATTCTTCTTCTTCCTTGTGTTGTTCGCATGCTTCCGCACATCTCAAGCTCCAAAATAGTTGGCATACACCCTTAACAAGATGAGTGATTATAGACTTGAGAATGAAGACAAGATTGAGGGAATGTGTGACTATCCAATGTGGAGTTTTATGATGATGGATCTATTAGTATCAAAGGACTTATGAAATATTGTCTAAGGCACTTATCCAAGGCCAAGACAAGTCGGAGAAGATGTTGCTTCATCATCTAGAACACCTGCTATTCGTATTTCTGCTCGACAGGAGGTTAGTGAAGATGAAGAAGAAGGAAGTACTTCATCATCAGGAGTTCGTACTACTACTACCAAATTACTTCTTACAGAAGAGCAATATAGATGGGATTGAAGGGATGCACAAGAACTTTCATAAATTGCTATGGGAGTCAAGAGTCAAGAGTCAAGAATATGTTTCATAAGGTTCTCTACCCATCGGCTTGTATGTATGAGGTTCTCTACCTATGGAAACATGTTTTCGGTTGAGTGTTCACACACATCACTACCTAAATATATCAATACTTCCCTTTGTGGACTGATTCCACATAGCTCGGCACTTCCTCATACATGAGTGCTAGCTCCTTGCTCACGGCATCACTTCTAGGGGGGATTTGTTGTACATTCCACGACCGGTAATACCTCTTCCTCATCACGATGTTTGTGTGCGTCCGTGCTCCTCAAACTCCAGCGATCGGTATCAGAGTGCATGGTTGCTCGGTGAGGTGCATATATGTGGGGATGTGTGTGTGCATGTACATGGATATAGCCATGAGAGAGCCCACTGGAAAAATTAGGAAACCTTTTGATTGTAACAAATCAATGATCTGTCTTTGCGTTGGAGTATGTGGGGTAGACTATCTCGATTTTCATTTGAGTGGTTCACAAGTGTGGCTCGCCCTTGTAGTTGTGGAAAGCCTAGAAGTTGTTTGTGGAGTGTATCACTCGCACTCTTTGGAGAGAGACAATAATCCCGAAAAGCTATAGATGTGAACGTTTTGGACACACAAAAGTGCATGTTGGAGGTCGATTTCGTTGGGGCTGAGTCTTATTTATTGTTCAGCCATCTTTTTTTTCCTATGAGGAGACGTGTGAATGTTAGCATGCGCTAATGTTTACGTCCTTGAAGTCCTTGTATTTTGTGATAGACATGCTACAATCTCAACTCACGTGCTCTCCTTGCCTCTAGCCTAGACTTGCAAGCTCCCATATGTAACTGGGAGCTTGCAGAATACATAGCCATGACTTGACTTGCAGAATACATATGGGAGATTCCCTCTAGCCTAGACTTGCAAGCTCCCTCGATTCCAATGCTCTTTTAGTGTACTTGGTTGTGATTTTTAGAGTTGGAGAATCATAGATCCAGGTCCCCGCTCTACAACATGGGTAATATTTTCCGGTTCTTGATCTAGAATTCATGTTTTGGCTCCAATATGTTAACGTTGAAGTGACTCCCTTCTCGAATGTATGGAGTGAGTTGAGATGTATATCCTAGAGGTGTAGGATGAGCTTTGTGCATTGATGTGGTGGTGGTTTCTTTTTGGTATTGGTGTAGAATGCAAAAAGCCAAGATGCACTAGGGGTTGCTAGTGAGTGTGTGGAGTACCTAATCATGAAGCGTAGGCTTTTTCACATTTTTGCACGGGGCGCACACACACACACACACACGAAAGAGGGAGTATATGAGCATGCAAACATATCTTGAAGCCTAGCTTAGGTTCAAAATACAACTCAAATCTGTGCCCAAGGATGCATATTGTCAAGAAAAGGATCCATGATGGTAAAATACAAGGATCTTGCCAGTACAGTTGGAGATGCATAATCAGAACTGGTTAGTTTGCAAGTGACGACAAAGTGTTAAATCCAAGGCCTGGTAGGTTTGATGAGAGAATAGTTAGGAAGCGCTTTCGGAAGAAATATCCCCAAACGCTTGGGGTTGTACTTATTTTGAGGGGTACAGTCACGACGAAGTTGACTCCACGCGTCCACAGGAGGAGGGTTTGGTTTTGAATGGGTGACGTGTCAAAGACAAATTTTTATCGTGCCACACACCCACCCATAGTGCATGTAGACAAGTTAAAAGCTGGAAAATTTGATTTAGTTCGCTATGTATTGCCTGTGGCCCTCTGCCATCGCATGTCGTTGTAGTATAGTGGTGAGTATCCCCGCCTGTCACGCGGGAGACCCGGGTTCGATCCCCGGCAACGGCGTTTTCTCCCTGACAGGGGCCCATTGATTTTGTGAAAATAATTGTAGCATGGCAAGTCTCCCCCTCATAGAATTCTTTTATACTATCTCAATCAATCAAGTATTGCCTTCAGTGTCGTGGAAAACGTGTCTCTAGCTTTGCCAATGCATGTTATTATTATAGAAACGTGAAACCACTAATAATATACATCTCCTTTCTCAAATACTTCCAGCCCACTCACTCTCTCCTCTCCATGAGTGGTGCTAAAAGCGGCTTCTTGCGGCAGCTACTTTCCACACACATATTCAGCACACTCACTTCATCATCGCTTCGTGGAGAACACTTCCCAATTACTTACACGACCCACAAGCTTCGTGTATGCGCTCCTTCATTCTTGCTTTGCTTTGCTAACACCTTTGTTGGGCAAGTCCAAATGCCTCGGCATTCGAAGAGTTTGTTTCTGTCATTTCTTGTAGGAGGATGAATCGGAGACCAAAACCAGCAGCTTCATTATGCAAGTGCCTTAATTTTTGATTGATTATGCAAGTTACACCATTAGCACCACCAACCACTACATACAAGCTTTCATGCGAGCGACTATGGAGATGCACATGCACATGTCTTGACTAGTTTTCCTATTGAGTGCGCACATGCAAAACAAGATCTTCTTCTTCCTAGTGAAATGACACTCAAACCTGTTTATTAATGTTGTTTCGTAAGAGAATGTATTGAGTTCATATTATATTTACAAGGTGTTAAGAAATCTCGTCATTTGAGATCATAGTAGGAGGCCAATAATCATAGAGGTCTAGTACTTTTCGGTATCTAGAAAGAGGGCTTCTCTGTGTAAAATAAGCACACTTCTTGATTGGCCTCAATGGCTAGTCCAACTCACACAAAGGAGAGACATGCATGGGCACACACACACCTCACTCTCTCACACTCACAAGACAAGATATGAAAATGTACAAAGCCTATGACTAAAAGAGAGTATTCTTCCATTATAAATATATAAAGACATGGGCTCCATACATATTCTCCCCATGTCTCATAACTCTCTTCCTTTAGTACAATCTAACTCTAGAGCCTGTTTTTCCTAGTCTCCATCATCTTTAGTGCCGATAGGGTCAACTATCTTGATATAGGTAATAAGGAAACCCTAATGCACTCAGCTTTTTGAGTCATGTCGAGAATAATCTTGTAACTCTTGCTTTTAACTCACTTTTCTCTCATCTCCATCTTCATAATGAGCCTCCATCGTGTGCATCAGGTGGCCCGAACCATGCCCACCTCACGAGAGTGATTCGACACATGGCTTCTGCATGTTTCCTCCTCTTATCTGCACATCCTTTGTGATTTCTTCTCTCACGCACTTTTGTGGTGGAGTTATGTCTATGTTGGGTCACTATTTGGATTGACGTTTAGAGGCTTCATCCAAGCCACTTGATATCATTAAATGTCATAGATGCTTGATCCAAACCACTTGATCTACATCCCATTCCTCATAATAGTTGTTATTACAGTGTCAGAATAGTTCAATATTCTCAAAGTACAACACTTCGTGAAGCAAGCGTCATACGAATCCCGCAAATGGCAACAACGCAAATTCTAGATATTTTTAGCAAAAAGCACTATTTTTTATGATAACAGAATCTCTATGCCAAGACTTCATGAGATTATCATAAGTTTTTTGTGTTTATTGAAATCTTTTCGTGGTGGTTGATCGCACAGGGTACATTCAAACCTATTTAAGAACGTCTATGGGCTCATTGTGCATTCTCAACTCAAGGTCTAACAAGCTAAGGAGGAATTCTTCGAGGTGCTCTACATATTTCCATGCATTCATTATTATCATGTGAATTTCCACGTATTCAGACGAAAAAATAGTGGTCAAAAGTATATCAAAAGTAGTGGTTCACACAAAAGTAGTGATTATCCAAAAATAGCACACAAAAGTAGTGGTCATCTAAAAGTAGTGGCTATCTTTTGCAGAAAAAGTAGTGGTCATCTTTGCTCCATGTGTTTATATATAAATGTTATCTCTATAATTGATCTTTCGTGGATCAACATAGGTTTTGGGAAAATCTTCATTCTCGTCTCAGTGTCTTCCAACTGAATTGAGAAAAAAATTGTCTTCCTTCCTTGAGCTGTTAGCACATGGAAACCTACCAGGCCCCCTCTAGCTGCAAGACTCGTGCAACCGTTTGATGCAAGATCATGATTGCCTCGATGAAAGTAGCTCAATTCATGCTAGTAGGTGACATCACGAATTCTTTAATCTATAGAATCAGAAGCTAGGCTCTATTCTTTGAGTTGTAATCATGTCAGAGGTAGATCTTAATCACTTCATGGCTACCTTACAACACATACAGGAGGAAAACATGCGACTTCGGGAATCATTAAACATGATCCAAAATTCCTCCCTCGTCATAGAACGTCCTCAACAAGCTATGGAATCTAAAGTTTGTCTCCCAGAGAAATTTGATGGAACTGGCTCCAAGTTTAGAGGTTTCATCAATCAAGTCAAGTAGATTCTTAAGCTTCACTCACGACGATATCCTACTCCTTTTAGTCAAGTTGGGCTTATTAGAAATCTTTTAACAAAAGCGGCACAAACATGGTTTGCTCCACTGGTGGAAAAATCATCACCTCTTCTTGAAGATTACGACACTTTTCTTGCTGATATGAAAATGTACAAAGCCTATGAGTAAAAGAGATAATTCTTCCATTATAAAGATATAGAGATTATTCTTCCATCATTTTTATTTGAGGCCCACCCCACTTTTGACAATCTGTATCAAAGCATAGTTTGTTGATATATTTCGGTAGTGAGGTATGTGAACACACTAGGACCGTGGGGGTGCTTTTTTCCCTCTTTATGATGTTTTTTTCCCTCGGCTTGTATATATACCTATTACCCTAACGGGTTACTTATCTTTGTACATTCTCTTGGTAATACATTCAGTATTGTGTGATGTGCCCCAAGCTTCTTCTTCTTCTTCCTTGCATTGTGTGCACGCTTCCATAGATCTCAATATCCAACAATTGGTATTTGAGGAGGTCATCACTTCATCTAGGGCATCATTGACACCCCTCCGGTCATAGTCTCAAAATCCCACAAAAATTGGTGAAGATACTCAAGGCGATTAGGAGTTCAAAATAGCTCTATTATGTGCTGTCAAAATCACGATCTAAGCTCGTTTTAGCCTCCGAAGGCACCAATGTAGTGCCTATGTAAGAAAATTTGCCTTTTTGTGCCAAACATATATGGACGTTTTGGTTCACCAGTATAAGCATCTCAAAGTTTGCAATAGGTTTAACAAAACTCAACTCGGTAGTTCTGTTCAACTTTTTGAGATACAATCATTTTTTTGCATCAGGGTATTTTAGTGAGTGGCCATGTCTAAAAGCAGTGATGTATTTCGTATGTTGGCTATTGAGGATAAGTTGGATGCTACCAATTACCCATTATGGGCATATATAATGCGTTATGTATTGGTTGTAAAAAAAGTTGTGGAAGTTTGTGTAGGGTGTTGAAAAATGTCGTACTACAACTGCAAATACACTTACTGAAGGTGATGTGGATAGATGGCTTATGAGAAGCACTTCGTGGGATAGATGCTAGTCGTGGGATAGATGGCTTATGAGAAGCACTTCGTGAAGCAAGTGTCATACGAATACCGTAGATGGAAACAACGCAAATTCTAGATATTTTTAGCAAAAAGCACTAATTTTTTATGATAACAGAATCTCTATGCCAAGACTTCATGAGATTATCATAAGTTTTTTGTGTTTATTGAAATATTTTCATGGTTGATCACACGAGGTACACTCAAACCTATTTAAGAACGTCTATGGGCTCATTGTGGATTCTCAACTCAAGTTCTAACAAGCTAAGGAGGAATTCTTTGAGGTGCTCTACAAAGAGGAGTTACTTGGAGGACGTGTGCTCTATTCTTAGAGTAATTGGAGGAGTTTGTATCAGCGAACCATCAACATCCTTACTAATTTACTCTTTGTACCAAGGCTATTTTTATTTCTCACTTTCTAGGACACTAGTTTTTTCTTTAGGGTTTTTGAAACCCTAATTTCAAATGTAGGGTTTGTTGCAAAATAGTTCTAAACTATTCATATTATCCATATTATCTCTCTCTTTCTCTCTCTCACACACACACGCTTCATACCTCTTAGGCACTTTCCACACAATTTCTCATATCTAGTTCCCTATTTCTCCCTAGATTCAAATTTTGTGAGTTTGTATCATATTCACACATTGTAATTTGACATTAGAATATAAGATAGTGTAGGTGTGCATTCTAACTTATTGTACACTTTGAAAGGCCTGATCTATTATCTCTATATCTCAATCATCTCTTTTTGAGTATTAAGGTGTGTATGCTAAGGTTCATCTTTTGGAATATCCTATAAACCTCTGATTATTTTTATTTGAGGCCCAAACCCACTTTGAACATATGGTATCAAAGCATAGTTTGTTGATATATTTTGGTAGTAATGTGTGTGAACACACTTGGACCATGGGGGCACTTTTTTCCCTCTTTAGGAGTTTTTTTTTTTCCCTCGACTTGTATATATGCCTATAACCCTAACAGGTTACTTATCTTTGTAAATTCTCTTGGTAATACATTGAGTATTGTGTGTTGCACCCCAAGCTTCTTCTTCCGTGCATTGTTCACGTGCTTCCATAGACCTGAATCTGCAACAAATGGTATTAGAGGAGTTCATCACTTCACCTAGGGCATCATCAACAAATGGTATTAATGTAATGTTCTCTTTCGGAAGAGAATGTATTGATTTCATATTATATTTACAAGGTGTTAAGAAATCTCGTAATTTGAGATCATAGTAGCAGGCCAATAATCATAAAGGTCTAGTACTTTTCGGTATCTAGAAAGAGGGCTTCTCTGCGTAAAATAAGCACACTCCTTGATTGGCCTCAATGGCTAGTCCAAGGGCGAGGGCAAGACCTTGAGAAAGAATTTGCTTGCCTCGTTCTTTGTGAGAAGGCTTAGAACTTATGATTAGAAATTCCCAAGGCTGACCTTGAGATGGGCCTCTGCGTTTTGTTAGTGGCCCTATCTAGGCTACCCACACAAGCCTAACTTCTAACTTACTCAATCCATCATCTTGGATATAATCAATGGGAGCACAAATATTGTCCATTCATGTGAGCATGCACAAAAGTACACATATCATGGACGCGCATTACTGCCTACATAGATTCCTCCAAGTATGATCTTCCTGACATATATAATGTTGAGTACCATAAACCACCATAATTGAATCTTGGCTTAAAAATTTCACACAAATTCCAAGTGTACCGATTGGCCCACATCAACATATGGATAACACATCACCTAAAAGAAGAGCCAAGGAATAAAGAAGACAAAAAATGGGCAAAGCTTTGCGCATAAAAAGGGCTACTTCATCCTCCATTTACCCTTTGAAAGCACATTCATTCATTTCATGAAATCCAAGAAAAGGCAATCACGCTCTATTTTGTAAATGCCAAGGAGTCCTTATACCTAAGGAGCACATTCCCTTGCTCCATACATATTCTCCCCATGTCTAAGAACTCTCTTCCTTTAGTACAATCTAGCTCTAGAGCCTATTTTTCCACATCTCCATCATTTCTGGTGTTAGTAGGGTCAACTATCTTGATATAGGAGATAATGAAACCCTTATGCACTTAGTTTTTTGAGCCATGTCATGCAAGAGAACTAACAATTACCACCACCACGTGCTAGAGAGATGACTCTCCTCCCAACCATATGCCTCTATATATGGCTCTCTCCAGGGGACTGCCTTCTTGGGCAGGTGGATACTAACCATCCATGTGTCGGCTTATATGATGCATCATCTATTGGTTGCAAAAGGGCTGTGGAATATTGTGCAAGGTGTTGAAAAACATCCTATTACACTTGCAAATACAGTTGCTAAAGGTGATATAGATGGCATTGAAGATGAGGATATTCTTCATGTTCCTTTTCGTGCTACAATTTTTGTTGCACCTACTGTAGAGCAAATTTGTTGGGATGGCAGAGATGCTCAGACACATGCACTGATAGCCTTGTCTATCAAACATGCCATTATTCCTCACATTCAATCTTGCAGAACAACTAAAGATGATTGGGATACACATACCACTTTATACCAGGTAAGGAATGAGGCTCATGTTGCTTACCTCTGAAATCAGTTGGAGAGTGAGCACATGAATGAAGGTGATTCCATGGATAGGTTTCTAACAAAGTTCAAAGATTTGAAGGAACAATTGATTTTTGCTGATGAAGTCGTACCTGACAGGGAATCCAAATGCCTTATTATTTGAGGAGTTAGTCTTTGTTCTATTGCAGGAAGATCAATCTACGCAGAACGAGTCCATTATGCATGTTGCAAATCAAGCTTTCTTGGCTAAAGGTAAATGGAGCTCTTCTACTAGTAAGCAGAAATCTACTAGTTCTTGTTGAGAGTGATGGATGGATGCACTCAGGAAATCAGTTGGTGCTGCAAAACCTGCTTCACACCTGCCCTCTTTTCTCTTCTGATATGCTTAGTACACAAGCTTAGCTTCCTAATGGCATAAAGAAACCATATATGTGCTTTGGAAATGATTTGGGTAATGACCAAATCAAAACAGATAACTTGGTACTTCACAAATCAAGCAAAACCTTCTATTCCTGTAATGATACCTGTTCAGACTTTTACTCAGTGTGTCCAGCACACTTAAAATTGGCACAATTCCTTTTGGGAGTATCAATATACCTTAGTAAGCTACCAATCACAAGTGGAATCACTTCAATTGATAAACTATGCACTGAGAAATAAGTTTAGCAAAATTATAATCACCCCCGACTTTTCAGGAACTCTGCAGACAAATACCAGTGTGCACCTCGACTCGATTTTCTCCCAATTGGCTGAATGGAATCCTTTGAAATTTTGTATGCTTGTAGTAGACTTTGAGCTGGTTCCAATGAGCTATAGAACACTTGATTTGGTTCAGTAGATCCAGAGCAATGCTTCTTTGAAGTTGACAGACTTGGAGTAGGTGACTCAGACAAAACAGAGATGATGAATGTATACTTCTATTGATATATGTGTTTGTACAATCTCATTAGCTTGCCAAGCAGAGCTAAATGAGGTAGTGTGATGTTGGGTATAGAGTAGCCCTCACACACAATGAGTTACAAGGAAAATATGCCTCGGGGAGTTAGCTAAAAGTGAGAGTGTGACCCGCGACTTTTTCAGTACATCCTTTATAGGAGTTTGATCTTCATTTGAATTTGAAATTCAAACTTAGGCTCCCTTGAATCTCTCCTCTAAAAGTAGGGAGATATTCTCTCAATCTCAACATTCAAAAATCCACGACTCTAGTGGTAGGTAAGTGACTTAAAGTGATTACAACCAAATGACAAGTCACTTAGACTTTTACAAGGGGTAAGAAGTAGAAACACATAAGCATATGTTCATGTGAGCTTTGCTTTAAGTGATGCCTTGATAAAAAACTTTATCCATGCTAATCTTCCTTAAGTCCAAGGGTCCAAGCCAATGTGTGTAGGCTTGTTTGCACCAACAGCTCCCCCTCAAGCCAAACACTTTGGCTTAAGTCTTCTTCTTCATTCTTCAATTACTTCCTGCAATCCAATCATAGATTTGAATCTTCCTAGCTTGTTTCCATCCAATGCCTTGGTAAGTAAATCTGCACATTGCATATTAGTAGAAACATATGTCAATTGAATCTCTTTACTTAATAATTTCTCTCTCACATAGTGGTAATGAACCTCTATGTGTTTGGTTCTGGCATGATAAATTGGGTTTGCTGCAAGGTGAAGGGAGCTAGTGTTGTCTCCAAATATGATAGGTGGTCTTGTGAATAGACCTAACTCTGTATATAGAAGCTTCAACCAGATAGCTTCTTGAGTAGCATTTGCAAGTCCTCTATACTCTGCTTCAGTGGATGACAATGCCACTGTAGGTTGCTTCTTAGCTGACCAGGAGATAGGCTTATCTCCTGCAAAGCAAATGTAACCTGAGGTGCTTCTCCTATCATCCTTGCATCCTGCCCAATCTGCATCTGAGTAAACCTTTATGTCAATATCTGATGTATAGGGAAAATATAGACCATGATTTTGAGTTCCCTTCAAGTACTTCAAGATCTTCTTTGCTGCCTCTAGGTGAGGTACTCTAGGTTTGTGCATGAATTGACTAAGCACACTTACTCCATATGCTATGTCAATTCTTGTCAAGGTAGCATAGTTCAAACTACCCACCATACTTTGATATCCTGTAATGTCTTTGATTTCTTCTCCTTCATGAGCACTTAGCTTTTGATTAACCTCCATTGGAGTAGTAGATACCTTAGCATCCTGCAAACCAAACTTCTTGACCATATCCTGTACATACTTCTTTTGAGTAATGTATATACCAGAGTTTGTGTAGATCAATTCAAGACCTAGAAAATATTTTAGTAATCCAAGATCACTAATCTTGAATTCTTTCATCATCTGTCCTTTGATGTGTCTAATCCCATTGACATCATTCCCTGTAATGATGATGTCATCAACATAAACACATAAGTAGATTACCTCTGTGCTACTTCTCTTTATGAATAGAGAAGTGTCTGCTTTGCTAATCACAAATCCTTGGTCTTGGAGGTAGGTGGTCAATCTGTAGTTCCATGCTCTAGGTGCCTGCTTCAATCCATACAGAGCCTTCTTTAATTTACAAACATAATGTACCTTTCTTGGATCTTCATAGCCAGGTGGTTGTGACATGTAGACTTCTTCAGATATCCATCCATTTAGGAATGCATTCTTCACATCCAATTGGTACATGTTCCAATTCTTGGATGCAGCTACACTCACCAAAACTCTGATAGTTGGCATCTTTGCCACAGGAGAAAATGTCTCCTCATAATCAATGCCTTGGGTTTGTGCAAAACCCTTGGCTACCAACCTAGCTTTGTACCTGTTAATTGTTCCATTTGAATTCTTCTTCAATTTGTAGATCCATCTGGATCCTATTACCTTCATAGTATCCTTCTTGGGTACCAAGTCCCAAGTATCACTCTCTTGCAGGGCTTCTATCTCCTCATCCATGGCTTCTCTCCATTCTGGCTTTGTAATTGCTTCTTCATAGGTACCTGGTTCTTCATTCAACAAGTCTTTTGCAAGATATACAGAATGTTTAGTTACAAGTGATGTGTCATACCCAAATCTGATAGGTTTCTTCTTCTCTCTCTGAGATCTTCTCATAGCTTGAGTAGAAGTTTCTGCCTTGTCCTCCAATTGCTTCATCTTCATCTTTCCTTTGGATTTCCAAGCCTTGAACTCTTCAAGGTTGATGGTATCATCATCTGAGCTTGAATCTTCTTGCTGAGTTGGCTCTTCCTTGGTAAGCTTTGGAAAATCTTCCTCCATGTCATAGGGTAGACTCACTTTCCTGCATTCATTCTCATACCATGAGTCATTCTCATCAAATATGACATCTCTGCTTACCTTGAAGCCTTTGTTTGTGGGGTTGTAGAATCTGTATCCCTTTTGGTTCAAATCATAACCAATGAAGATACATTTCTCTGCCTTTGGGTCTAGCTTCCCTCTTACCTGTGAGGGAATATGCACATATGCAACACACCCAAAGATTTTACAATGATCCAGAGAGGGTCTCTTACCATGCCAAGCTTCATATGGAGTCATGCCATCAAGTGATTTGGATGGCAACCTATTGATGAGGTAAGTGGCAGTGGACACACTCTCTGCCCATAAATAATTTGGCAACTTTTTCTCATTGAGCATAGACCTAGCTGTTTCCACTATAAGTCTATTCCTTCTTTCTGCTACCCCATTTTGTTCAGGTGAATATCTGGTAGTGATCTCTCTCTTGATGCCTCTTTCCTGCAAGAAATCTTCAAACTCATTGGAGAAATACTCTCCTCCACCATCTGACCTTAGCCTCTTCAAGCTTCTACCTGTTTGATTCTCAACAAGTGCAAGATACCTCTTGAAACAATTAAACACTTCATCTTTATGCTTCATAAAGTATAAAATGGTCCACCTGCTATAGTCATCAATAAAGGACACATAATATCTTGAACCAGAAATGGAAGGGTCCTTGCTAGGTCCCCAAACATCTGTGTGTACCAAGTCTAGGTAGTCTTCATGCATGAAACCTTTTCTTGAGTAGGGTAATCTGTGAGACTTACCAAATTGACATGATCCACATTTGTAAATCATGTGTTGCTTGGATACATTAGGTATCCCAAGCACACATTGATCCCTGCACATTTGCTTGATAGTCCTTTCACCTATGTGCCCTAGTCTTTTATGCCATATCTCTAACTCTGAAAGTGTCTGATCCTTATAATTATACAAAGCAATGTTTTTTGTATCTTCTAGCTCAAATGTAAATAATCTACCTGATTTCTCCCCTTTGGCTATCCTTCTGAATCCTTGTTTTGGGTCCTCCACATATGCTCCATGTTGTGTGAATCTGACCTGCAAACCTTTCTCCACAATCTGACCAACACATCAAATTCTTAGTTATTGTTGGTACATAGAGTACCCTGCTTAATAGGTTCTGATTACCATCACATGTCTTCACATTTCCAATTTTGACCACAGAGTGTTTAGTGTCATCACCTGTTTGTACCTGATGTTTGCCCTTGGGCTCTTCCAAATCAGAAAGTAATGCCACATTGCCAGCTACATGGTTAGAACATCCTGAGTCAATGTAAAATAAATGATCATCATTTGTACCTATCTTGGAGGTCATGTTCATGATCAATAAGGAGTCATCTTGCTCCTCTGTGTAGTTGTTGTAGTCTCTTCTGTTTCTGAATCCACCTTGGTAGCTTCCATTGTGGTTGTTGTTGTAATTGTTGTTGTATTGGTTGTTGTACCCATTGTAGCTTTGATGTTGGTTGAATCTGCCTCTTCCTTGAGAGTATCCACCTCTTGAGTAGCCTCTTCCTCTCTGATTTTTGTAGTTCTTGTAGCATTCATCTGTGGTATGATTGGACAACCCACAGATGTTGCATGGTGATGAGTTGTAGGATCTCCCCCTACCTGACTTACCTCCTCTGCCTCTTCCTCTAGATGACCTACCTCTCCCTGCATAATTGGCTTGAGAGGTAGAGCCTTCTTCATCCTGTTTCTTCTTGCCTTTATCTTTAACTTTCTTATCAGTAAAGAGAGCAGAGGGGTTATTACCTTTTGATTGATCTCCAGCTTTGGTGAACTTTGCTTCATGTGTAAATAGTTGGCCCATGAGTGTTGTGAGATCAGGGGTATGCATGTCCATGTAGAGGTCCATTGCAGTGGTGAAACTTTCCCACTTATCATCTGCCTTGAGTCCATTTGTCACTTGCCTGACTATTTGCTCCTCTTCAATTTCCTCTCCAATGCTTGCTAGTTGGTCTGCCACATCTTTGATCTTTGTCACATAATCTGAGACTGATTGCTTGGGCTGCTTCCTCAGTGTTCTGAACTCTATCCATAATTGGTTCTTTCTAGCCCTTGTGTTGGAAGAAAAGTAATTTGACAAGGTTTCCCAAGTCTCTTGGGAAGTCTTACAGTTTCTTACATGAGGTAAAAGAAAGTCAGATATAGAGTTTAAGAGATAAGACCTTGCCAAAGCATCCTTTGCACACCACTGGTTAAGTCTTTCATGCTCATCCTTTGTAGGTAGTCCCCTAGTCTTGAATGAGGGCAACTCCTCATCTCCTGATATGTATCCAAATAGACTTCTCCCTTGTAGATAGGTCTTCATTCTCAATGACCAAGCTTGATAGTTGTTTCTGTCCAATTTGTCAATGAATGAAGGGAAACCATCACCCATGATTACCTTCTTTTTGCTCTGATACCACTGTTGAGAGTGATGGATGGATGCACTCAGGAAATCAGTTGGTGCTGCAAAACCTGCTTCACACCTGCCCTCTTTTCTCTTCTGATATGCTTAGTACACAAGCTTAGCTTCCTAATGGCATAAAGAAACCATATATGTGCTTTGGAAATGATTTGGGTAATGACCAAATCAAAACAGATAACTTGGTACTTCACAAATCAAGCAAAACCTTCTATTCCTGTAATGATACCTGTTCAGACTTTTACTCAGTGTGTCTAGCACACTTAAAATTGGCACAATTCCTTTTGGGAGTATCAATATACCTTAGTAAGCTACCAATCACAAGTGGAATCACTTCAATTGATAAACTATGCACTGAGAAATAAGTTTAGCAAAATTATAATCACCCCCGACTTTTCAGGAACTCTGCAGACAAATACCAGTGTGCACCTCGACTCGATTTTCTCCCAATTGGCTGAATGGAATCCTTTGAAATTTTGTATGCTTGTAGTAGACTTTGAGCTGGTTCCAATGAGCTATAGAACACTTGATTTGGTTCAGTAGATCCAGAGCAATGCTTCTTTGAAGTTGACAGACTTGGAGTAGGTGACTCAGACAAAACAGAGATGATGAATGTATACTTCTATTGATATATGTGTTTGTACAATCTCATTAGCTTGCCAAGCAGAGCTAAATGAGGTAGTGTGATGTTGGGTATAGAGTAGCCCTCACACACAATGAGTTACAAGGAAAATATGCCTCGGGGAGTTAGCTAAAAGTGAGAGTGTGACCCGCGACTTTTTCAGTACATCCTTTATAGGAGTTTGATCTTCATTTGAATTTGAAATTCAAACTTAGGCTCCCTTGAATCTCTCCTCTAAAAGTAGGGAGATATTCTCTCAATCTCAACATTCAAAAATCCACGACTCTAGTGGTAGGTAAGTGACTTAAAGTGATTACAACCAAATGACAAGTCACTTAGACTTTTACAAGGGGTAAGAAGTAGAAACACATAAGCATATGTTCATGTGAGCTTTGCTTTAAGTGATGCCTTGATAAAAAACTTTATCCATGCTAATCTTCCTTAAGTCCAAGGGTCCAAGCCAATGTGTGTAGGCTTGTTTGCACCAACAGTTCTGCACAATCAAAGAAGGATGACAGAGATGAGAAGAAAATAGAAAAGCAAAAATTGTTTTGCAAATACTATAAAGCAAATGATTTTGTCATAAAGAGATGTCCAAAACTAGCTACTAAAGAGGCAGAGAAAAAAGAGGTTGGAATGGTTGTTGTAGAGACCTCTACACAAAAAATAGAGTCTGCTAATCTAGCACAGAATGAAGAATGGGCATTTACTATTGTTTGCAGTTATGACCCATCTTTTCCTAACCAGTGTATGTCTGCAATAGAATTAGGTGTTTGGTACTTTGATAGTGGGGCAATGAAACATATTACCTCGCACTGTAGTTTCTTCACTTCACTCGAGCTTGCCCCTACACAGAATACTATCACATGCACTATTAACTCCTCTTATCCTATCATGGGAGTTGGTAAGATCATTCTGACTACTGTTGATGGTAGTTCTTTTACATTGTCAGATGTCTTATTTGTGACAGGGATCAAGAAGAATTTGTTATCAGTTTGAGCTTTAGCCAAGATTGTCTTGATTGTGAAATTTGTTGATGATAGATGTATGGTTCCTGATTTGTTAAATGGTGATGTGATTATTGCTTCTGGCATTTTATGTCATGGGTTGTATAAGCCCATAGACTATGAAAAATTTGTGAATGATTTGGCAAGTGTAATACATGATTCTTAGGCTATGTCAGATGAAAGCTTTGGCATGCACACTTTGGTCATCTGAATTTTTCTAGTTTGCTATGCCTACAGAAATTGGAAATGGTGTCCTCTCTGCCCAAACTCGAGGCACTTGGTCAACATGTATGTGAAGCTTGTATCTTGGGCAAAATGCAACATTCCTCACTCCCAAAAGATGGTTCAGTTTAAGCTACTTAGAAATTGCACCTTGTTCACAGTGATGTCTATGGTCCTATGTAGACACCCTCTTTTGGGCTATCTTTACTTTGTGACTTTCATCAACGATTTTTCTAGGCATACACGGGTATAACCATTGTTGCTCATGTGCTTCAAGAAATTTTTGGTTTTGGCTGAAAATTTGTCAGCATGTAAAATGAGCACCCTCCATTCTGATCGAGGGGGGGAATATATGTCTTCTCACTTTAATTCATTTATGGATGAACATGGGATAAAACATCAATGTATAGTGTCGTATACACCTCAAGAGAATGGAGTTGCTAAATGGAAGAACATGTCACTCATGGAGATTGCGAGGTGTATGGCCAAGAGTTAGGCTTTACCACATAGTTTCTAGCTTGAGGCTGTCATGTATGCAATATATGTACTTAACAAGTGTCCCACTAAAGCATTGTAGTCTATCACTCTATATGAGGCTTGGCATGGTTGCAAGCCATCTATTGCTCACCTGCGTGTTTTTGGTTATCTGCCATATGCATTAGTGCCTGAACAACAACATAGGAAATTGGATGATAAAGTAGTGAAATGTATTTTTGTTGGGTACAACTCTAAAAGCAAAGGCTATCGTCTGTATCATCCATAGAGTAAACACATTTTGGTTAGCTGTGATGTAGTTTTTGTGAAAGATGCTATTCAACCAGTAATTTCATGTACTAAGGAGACATCTGTTAGCTCCAAAGACATGTATGATACGTTGTTGCCTCTTTTTATAGGTGGATAATCTAGTGCTCATCCTAATGAGGCAACTTCTCAGACCTTTGGTGGATTTGGGTGTTTTTCATTCTTCTTTCACCACCATCTTCACTGATAGTCAGAGCGCATTGAAAGGTGTGAAGAACCCTATGTTCCATGCTCGCACTAAGCACATTGAGGTGCATTATCATTATATCAAGGAGATGTTCTTTGATGGAGAGATCATCTTGGCATATGTGCCCACACAGGAGAACATTGCAGACCTTTTGACAAAGGCTCTACCTAGGAAGAAGTTTGAAGCTTTCCACAAAGCTTTGGGCTTACTTCCTTTTCTAGGTTGATTCCACATAGCTTGGCACTTCCTTATACATGAGTGCCAGTTCCTTATTCACCACATCTCTCCTAGGGGGGATTTGTTGATATATTTAGGTAGTGATGGGTGTGAACATAATGGGACTAACGGGGCACTTTTTTTCCCCTTTTAGGAGGTTTTTTTCCCCCGGCTTGTATATATGCTTGTTTCCTAATGTGTCACTTATCTTTGTACATTCTAGTGGTAATACATTCAGTATTGTGTGTCGTGCTCGAAGCTTCTTCTTCTTCCTTGTGTTGTTTGCATGCTTCCGCATACCTCAAACTCACTAATGACTTGGTTTCTTACAGTAATTGCATACTCCTTTTTTTGAATTAAATGTAGTTGAAGACCTTTCTTTGGGTGTAGAAGAAGCATTGGGAGAAAGACGAAAAGACTTAGGATTATAAGAATTACTTTCCCTCGTGGATTGTTGACTCTTCTTCTCCTTCTTCGTCTTTCCCTTACAGGATGATAACATGGCTTTATCATTCTATTCCATACTCTTATGTTGATCTTCTCCTTGAAGTAACAGGAACTCTAGCTCCTCAAATGAAAGTTTTGTATCTCTTGTAGATAGAGATAAAGAAGTAACAAAAGCACAAAATCTAGATGGAAGTAAGTTTAGACGTGCGTTTGCAATCTCTTCATCTAAAATATTTACTCCTACATTGAGTAACTGATCTCGTAAATTTTTGAGCTTGAGAACATGGTACTTAACTGATTCATCAACTTTCATCCTTGTGTTGGCTAGTTGTCTTCGTAGATGAGCTTTCCTAGTAGTGTTTCTGCTCTCATAGAGATTCTCTAACTCCAGCCAAGCTAGACGAGAGGTTGATTTGAGGTATAATATGCCTCTTGACTCCCATAGAAATATATGGAAGTGTTACTGCATCCCTTCAATCCCATTTGGATTGCTCTTCTGTAGGAAGTAATCTGGTAGTAGTACCACTGACTCCTGATGATGAAGTGGTCCCTTCTTCTTCACTAACCTCCTATTGAGCAGAAATAGGAACAGGATGTGCCATTGACAATATTCCATAAGTCCTTTGATACTTACAGATTCATCGTCATAAAACTCCACATTGGATAGTTCGATATGCCCTCAAGCTTGTGTTCATTCTCAAGTCTATAGTCACTCTTCTTGTTAAGGGTGTATGTCAACTATGTTATGATACCAAATATTGGTATTCTAAGGTCTTGATATCAAATGTTGGAAGTGGAGTGGGCCACAATAACAATATAAATCATATGTTTATAGGATCTTACAATAGATGAACCTTAACATATACACCTTAATACTCAAAAAGAAGATGAGAGAGAGAGAGAATGTTTGAGTTAGACATCTGTGGAAGCATGCAAACAACACTATGAAGGAGAAGAAGCTTGGAGCACAACACACAATATTGAATGTATTACCACTAGAATGTATAAAGATAAGTAACGTGCTAGGGCTATAGGCGTATATACAATCCGGGGGAAAAAACCTCCTAGTGGTAATACTGAACGTATTACCACTAGAATGTACAAAGATAAGTAACCCATTAGGGTTATAAACCTATATAAAAGCTAGGGGAAAAAAGTGACGTGGCAATCCTAGTGTGCTCACACATATCACTACCTAAATACATCAACAAATCCCCCCTAGGAGCCCTCATGAAAAGATTTGCAATGTTCTCCTACGTGGGCACATATGCCAAGCTACCCTCTCCAGCAGAAAACCTCTCCCTGACAAAATGATAATGCACCTCAATGTACTTAGAGCGAGCATGGAACATAGGGTTCCTCACAACTACCAATGCACTCTAACTGTCAATGAAGATGGTGGTGGCAGAAGACTGACCAACACCCTAATCAGCCACAAGGTGTGTGAGCCACACACACTCAACAATCACTGTGAAAGTTGCCCTATACTCAACCTCACAATTGGAAGTGGCCATAGTAGGTTGCTTCTTGCTCATCCAAGATATGCATGAGCTACCAAGCATGAAGCACCACTAGTGGACACGCGAGTGTCATAACAGCCAGCCTAGTGAGAGTCAACAAAAGCATGCAAATCTGGCGGTAGTGATCCCCCCTTGGGATAAAACAACCCAAATAGTCGGGTCCCACTCAAGTAGCAGAAGATGCACTTAATCGCCTGCCAATGATTAACACCTGGGCAATGCATAAACCTGCTCATCTATGAGACAACAACTGAATATCTAGTCAATTAATGCATAAGTAAATCAAGAATCCAACATCCTAACGATAGAGAACAACATCAAATGCATCTCCAGCATCATGAAGACTCAATCGTAAACATGTCTCCATAGGAGTGGCAATATGTTTACAGTCTTCAAGGCCAAAACACTACAATAATGTGTCAATATATTTTGATTGACACAAAGCCATTCCACCATCAACATGCATAAACTGAATGCCCAAATAATGATGCAAATGCCCCAAATCAGACATCTCAAATGAGGCATGTAAATCAGCCTTAAAATCAGCAATATGAGGACCAGTGAGTAGCATTTCATCAACGTACACCACAATGATTAGAAGCACATCATTTGCACGCTTAACATATAAGGTGCTTTCAGTTGGACTGTTCTCAAAACCATGTGCAATCAAATAAGCATGTATCTTTTCATACCAAGCATGTGGTGCTTGCTTTAAACCATATAATGCCTTCTTTAACATGCACACTTGGTTTTCATTTTTGCACAAAGCAACGGGGTTGAAAAACATACACTTCTTCATGCAAGTCACCATTGAGAAATGTTGTTTTAATGTCCAACTAATGTACATTCCAACCATGATGAGCTACAAGTGCACATATGCTATGAACAATAGTCATTCGACAAGTAGGTGCAAAGGTTTCATCAAAATCAATGCCTCTTTCCTATGCATAACCCTTTGCAACATGCCTAGCCTTATACCTGTGAACTGTTCCATCAGGTTTATGTTGAAGATAAATGTACAAGCTTATTTTGACATGAGCTATGCTTGGATAAATTTACCAAATATAAGGATAAAGGAAAAGAAGAGAAAAGAAAAAAATAAAAGAAAAAAGTCTAGTCAAAATTCATGACGAGTAAAAGATACAATATCTAACTTGTAGTTAGTGGCATGTAGTGGGCAAAGTGGTGAGTTAAGAAGGAGGCAAAAACTTCTTCACATGCTAATTGGTTATAAAAGTGGATTGGGAGCATGTTCTAAACAAGGAGAGAAAGAGGCAAGAGCTCCCAATACTCGATCTATTCATTTTGTCATTTTGTCTTCCCATAGACTTCTTCCAGCAGCACGTCATTTTGTACACAACTCTGTTGTGAAGCTCATATCTCAATGTATATGTAACGATTTCTTTCATTTAAACACTTATTCAAAAGCTTATCTCATGTACTTTCTGTATCTCAAGTATCTCTTTCAAAGCTTTCATATTCTATGAGATATCTGTCAAAGAGTGAAGTCTAGCTTTTCAGCATACCTATATAGATAGGTAGTCTACTTTGGTCGGTTAAGTTTCCAACCAACACGTATCCAAATTGCTTGATTTTTGGCTTGTTGGAAAGCTCTTTGCATGTACTTTTGTTTTCTCCAATATCGCATTCAAAGGATATTTACTCAGGGAGATATCTATCAGAGAGTGAAGTCCAATGTTTTAGTATACTTGTGTGCTCAATTGGTCTATTTTGGTCAGTTGACTTTCTTGACCAAAATGCATCTAAATTTCTTGCTTTTTAGCTTGTTGGAAAGATATTTGTGCTTTCTCTGTCTGAAATATCTTTATCAAAGGATATATATTCAGGGAGTTATCAATCCAAGAGTGAAGTTTAGTGCTTTAGCATACTTGTGTGGAGAGGTAGTTGATCTTTGTTAGTTTTGTTTCCTAGTCAAAACTTGTCCAAATTAAGTTATTGAAAGCTTGTTAGAAATCTCTCTTTGTTTATTTCAATTGACTAAAGGCACAAGTCCATTTGAGTTTTGTATTAAGAGCAATAAGCTATCTAAGGTGCATCTATTTTTCCAAGTGCTAGACATACAAGGGTTCACTACACATTTTCGTTGCGCATAGGAGAACTCATTCTCCACAGTTGGTATCAGAGCCAACTTGGTGCTGAAGCTTCATCAACAGAGCTGGAGTTAGAGCAAAGCAAAAGAGGAGCTACCAAACAAGGGGAAGCTTCACAAATGCAAGAGCAAAGTGCAATATAACTATTCAAGGTAACTCTCAAAATTTTTGATAGTCTTCAATGGCTCACTTGGGTCAACAAGTAGAGAAATTGGATAACTATCCCATGTGGAAGTTTAGAATGACCAACTACTTAATGGGCAAAGGCTTGTGGGGTATTGTGAGTGGAGATGATGCTCAACTTCAAATCAATCAAACTATGGCCACTGAAGTCCAAAGGAGGCATGCAAAAGAATGGAAAGAGAGGAATATGAGAGTCATGTTCCTCATTTCACAAGTCATTACTAATGCCATGGTAGGATATATTCAACATCTAGAGAAAGCTAAGGATGCTTGGGATGCTCTTGAAAGGATGTATTCAACAAATACCAAAGCTAGGAAACTTCAACTCAAGAATGAGTTGAACACAATCAAGAAAAGTTTGAGTCAATCCATAGCTGAATATACTTTGAAGATTAAGGAGCTAAGTGATGCTTTAGCTTCTATTGGCACATCAGTTGAAGACGAAGATCTTATGTGTTAAACTCCCAATGGATTGAGGGAAGATGAAAGATGGAAGCCTTTTATAACTTTCATTAACTTGAAAGATGCATATCCAGGTTTTGAACAACTAATCCCTCATCTTGTCACAAAAGAGCTTAGCTTTGGTGGCCCCAAAGGAAAGGATAGCCACAACCAAATGTCATATGCAGGTCAAGGTAAAGGAAGGAACTCAAGAGGAGACTCAAGAGGAAAAGGAAGAGGTCAGAACAACTCCAGCTACAATCAAAACAATTTGAAAGACAAGAAGGATGCATCAAATGCCAACATACAAGGAAGAGGTCGAGGTAGAAGTAGAGGAAGAGGCTGAGGCTCCTACAATCCTCATAAAGGTATAACATGCTATCATTGTGGTAAAGTAGGACACTATGCTAGTGATTGTTGGCTGAAGAATGGAAGACCAAATGGAGGCAATCAAAAGAGCCAAAGCAACTATGCAAGCACCTCAAGTGAAGGAAGCAAGGACACACTACTTGCAATGAGACATGTGTATAAAAGCTCTTGTGAAGATGACAAAAAATGGTACATTGATTTAGGTTGCAATAACCATATGTCATGCCAAGGAAGTTTGTTCACTAATCTATAGGTACCAAGTGCAAAAGCATGTGTTGAAACAAGTGATGATACTCAACACATGATTGAACATATTGGAGATATAAGGCTTGGAGATAGAAGCAGTGCAAAGGTACTATCTAATGTTCTTCATGTTCCTACAATTTCAAAGAACTTGATTTCAGTAGGAAAAATGGTAGAGAAGGGTTATCATGTCATATTCAATGAGAATGGGTGCTTCATAAAGAATCCAAAGGAAGGATTCAAGGTCATTGCTCGAGGTAGAAGAGAAGGAAGGATGTTCACTTTGGACGTCCAACGTCCACATGGAAAGGTCATGTACATTCAATGTGGGAACAAGAAGATTTCAGAGTTCGACTTATGGCACAAAAGAATAGGACACATCAACATTCCAAAGCTAAAGGACATGAGCAAACATGAAGTGGTAAGAACAAAATATAATAGCATTGGACTACATGAGTGGTGCAAATGCACAACCCCGATCAACCCATTGGATTGGAACGTCAAGTGGTGAAATTCGAGAGAGACGCGTACATAGACAAGGAAGGAACGATGTACATCTTAAGTACGCAGCCAAACAATACCAACGAGTTTGGCGTGATTCAACCAGAGATGGAAGCAAAATCTCAAGGAAAAGAACCATTAGAAGAGCCTAGAACACCTAGAGGGAAATCTGTACTGACATGAGTACTAATCCCGGATTGGATCCCTCAGGACAACAGAAGCATAGAGCTGTTTGTAAATAAAGAAACTGATGAAGCCTTTTGGAGATACAAGACCGAAATACTTAGTGAGGTAGGTATCATCACTATATACGAGTTCAAGGACCCGGATACACCTGGAAAGGTTGTATACCTGGATGAGACTTCAGAAAGAGTCTTTGTGGTGCCTGACCGCGCAAAAAACACATACAGATGGAGAGGTGAATTTGTATTCCCTCCATCTAGAACGAACATGAATACAAGTTAACAAGGGGCAGGAACATCCTCAGCCCATGGAAATCAAAGAGAGGGAAATAAAGAGAGACCGGAAGTAAGCTTTAATCACCCCATGGGGAGAGATAGAACAACCATGGACACTAATAGAGCAGATAGACAAAGAGATCATGGAATACCAGGTGGTAGAGATGATTTTCCTCTACCTAGACCACGCGAACACGCAAGAATACTGAGGCCCACTCAATTAGTGAAATCCATGAAAAATTACTTTGATGGGACAGGAGATCCCTATGACCATGTCGCAGAATTCAAGCAAGTACTAAGAGCCGAACAAGTTGAAGACATGTTCACGCAATACAACGCATTTGGACTAACGTTAAAGAATACCGCTTTAACTTGGTTCCAACCTCTGCAACAAAGGCAATTTAGAGACATCCATCACTTTTTAGAGTCATTCATCACTGAATTCTCTAAAAGTGGGATTAGACATGACACGTCTTCGTTGATTCATAGCTTTAAACAGACCCCTCAGGAAACAGTAAGACTAGCAGGATGTAGGTTTAGACAATATGTTGAACGATGTCCAATGCAAGAGCTACCCTCACAAGCCAAGCAAGTGTCATTGTTTCTAGATGGCTTGTTGAGCTCTAAACTGCGCTCCTACGTGTACCTAAAAGAACCCAGAACGCTAGAGCAGTGTGTAAGAATTTGTATAGACATTGAGGACAACTTAGGAGACGAGTTGGAACTCTCAAAGGTCTATAAGGACTCAGACTGTTCATCTCTAGCATCCACAAAATTGTCTAGCTCAATAGAAGACCTAGCAGAAAAAGTGGCCCAGAAACTAGGAGTTTCTAGTAAACCTAGGGTGCTAATGAACAAGCGTTGTTACACCTGTGGTGGTGACCATATGGCAAATGTGTGTCCCAATACAACACAACCTCAAGCCAACCCTAGTGGCCAATACTGTACAATTGAGAGAAGATACACAAATCATACGGCTCAGGACTGCCCGTACAACAAACAAGCCGTGAGACAGAACTACCCGCAAGCATACCCGCAGCCAGGTAGGTATCAAGGCCAATACAATGCTCAGCCTTATTACTATAGGCCTCCTCAGAACTACCCATACCAGGCTCAACAGAGACCTCAACCTGTCTTAGCTCAGCAGCCACCCCCACCAGCGAATGTCATCTCAGTCAAATACGCGGCTGCAGAAGAGAACCTAAGTAGGGCCTTAGTGCCTTCTTCACCTTTGATCACAGAGAGTGACCCACACTCAAACAGTTTTGACTCTACGCATGTAGATAGTCCACCCGCATATTACACAGAGTCACCTGAACATGTGGAGACATATCATTACGATAGTCCACCAGCGGAACCTAGTTGGGAGCCCGATTATGCTAATGTGATGTACACAAACCCAAATCCGCGACCCCAATTGAGACAACAAAGACCACAGGGCCCTAGAGGACCATGCTTTAGGTGCCAAGGAGATCACTTCATAAAGGATTGTCCACATCCCCCGATAGCAGGTCAATCACAGTACTATAACATCCAAGGCTTTTGTGCTGATTGTGGCAAAGAGCACATAATCAAAGATTGTCCTAAGAACCCTGTTAATGCTTCAAATGTGACACCGATCAACGTGATAGGTATTGTAAATAACGCAGATGGATCTAACCCTACATACGTGCCTATCCAAGCTATAACAAGAGTGTTGAGAGCAGTATGGGCACCCAAGGACCGACTAGACAAGGAAGCCAGCCGAGAGAGTCAGAACAAAGTGAAAGAGTAAGTAGACAAAGCAGTCGACGCAAATCTGGCAGATAGGCCCTTCAAATTTCTTCCAAATCAACATCTTTTAACAGTGATTCTTATCACTAACAATCATTGTAAATACCATTTCATATTTTTGTAGCTCCATTTTGTGCAAGCCAAGGAGTCCTTGAGCTTGAGGAGCCTTAGAAGTACCTACATATCAATTTTCATATTTTTTAGACTCCGTTTAAGCCCTCAAATTGGCCCTGGAACCTAATTTTTAACTAGGCCGGACACTAGGTCTGGACAGGGCCAAAAGCTAGTCAAAAACTATAAAAAGAGCTAGAGAGCTCATTTTTGAGGTTAGATTGTAATTGAAACAAACTTGTAAGAGCTTTTGAAAGTAATCTAAGAACTCCATTGATTCTCCCTTTTTGTCTTGCCGTGTGTGCGTGTGTGTGTGTAAGTGTGTGCATGCTAGTGTGCTTCTCACTCACGCACTTGTGCCGCCACTTGCTCGAGGTCTTCATACCATCCTCACGTCTTCCCGGATTGACAATTAAAGGAGGTGCTACTCATCACTGAGCTACACCAAATTTTGGCGCCGTTGCCGGGGAACGAACTTTGAGGACGAGCGTGTGATGGTAAGACATAGAGTTGACGCATTGGAGTTGTAGGTATTTTCTTCACTTTCATCTATTTTCTTGTTTTTTCTTCACCATCATCATCACCATCTTCCTCATCACCATCTTCCACCTCCATTTTCATCATCGCGAAAATTTCAGTTTTTTGACCATATCCCCATCTCCACCTCATTTCCCTCATTTCACTTGTGAGAGAGAGCGAGAGAGCGAGAGAGCGATATTGCATGTGTGTTTTCTTGCATGTTTCTTGAGCTTTTTGCAGGACCTTGCTGATTCACCATCCCCAGCTTCCTGCGCAGGTACGAAACTCGTCGAAACTGTCTCACAGTCGCCGACTCTTGTCGATCGCGATTGACAGAAATTCTCACCTTTTGGTAAATCTGAGTGCACCACAGTGGACTAGAGACCCTGCACATCACCTTTCCATCAAAATTTTTGAGAATCTTGCAAAATTTCAGTCCATCGCGATTGATTGCTCTGTCCATCGCGATTGACTGCATGTCCATCGCGACCGACTGAAGCTCTGTCCATCGCGATTGACTGCCTGTCCATCGCGACCGACTGAACCTCTGTCCATCGCGATTGATTGAGTGTCCATCGCGATTGACTGAGTGTCCATCGCGATTGACTGAAGCTCTGTCCATCGCGATTGATTGAGTGTCCATCGCGATTGACTGAGTGTCCATCGCGATTGACTGAAGCTCTGTCCATCGCGATTGATTGAGTGTCCATCGCGATTGACTGAGTGTCCATCGCGATTGACTGAACCCCCTGTCCATCGCGATTGACTGAAGTCCCTGTCCATCGCGATCGATTGAGTGTCCATCGCGATTGATTGAACTCTCTGTCCATCGCGATTGACTGAGTGTCCATCGCGATTGACAGCCCTGTCCATCGCGATTGACAGCCAATTTTAGCCAAATTTTTTAGGGATTGTTAATTGAAGAGTTGGGCTAATTTTGGGCATAAACATTTTACTCTAGAGCACATTAGGAAGCCTTAGGAAAACCACTTGGGGAAAACCTGTTGCACAGTGATTCTGTTTGAACCCTGTCTTAACCCTAGAACCCTGAACGGTCACAACTTTTTCATACGAAATCAATTTTTTGAGCTCTAGGGCTTGTTGGAAAGCTTGTGGCATATACTACATGCCCTCAACTGTTTTTTATAGAGATAATGCGTTGATTTTCAGAGAGGGAATTTTGAAGTTAACCATACCTAGGGGAATCAAAGTCAGGGGTCCTTAGAATTGTTTTCTTAAAAATCACTATGCAAGTTTGTGTTTGTGCTACAAGAATGAAAATAATTGGTTCTGTCTTTGGAATTTAAATCTTGAAGCTAACTTTGGAACTCTTACAGATCCATTGAGAGCATTGAAAGGCGTTCTAAGCAAGAGTAAGTGCAGGCTTGGGAACACACTTCGTGGGCAGTCAAGGCAACCAAGAAGGAAACAAAAGGTTGGAAATTCTCAACTCCCTTTATCAATTCCTAGCTTAGGCTAAGAACGACGAGAGGTAGGAGTAAGTCAGAGCAACGATAAGCAGGTATCAAGTTGAAGACCACCTAAAAACTCAAGTTCAAGCTAAAAACCTAATCTCCGTACTGTCGATAACATAAAGGAAAAGAACCTAACGTGGAACGATCAACCTGAAAGCACGAAGAACATTCAAGTATTCGTGACGAAGTAATATCAGACAAGACCTTAAACATGAGAAATAACTAAAAAGAATCAAGTGACTAATATAAAGTAACCAGCAACGAGGTTGTACTCTGGGCAAAGAATTGTGCTACTTAGATAGGCATATGAACCTTAGATCAGGACGACATCTTGTAAGGGAGAGACAAAGCCTTAGGTCTTCAGAGGCTAGTGTTAACCACACTGCTAGGTCTTGGGCCCAGCAATTGAGCCACCACTCGTACTACCCTAGCTCTGAGACCAGTGAGTCAGAGATGTCTCAAGGCATGGACAGACCTACGGGAAGTTCAGGAGTGCCTTACTTGTACAGGGTAGAAGGCCCTTACAAAACACAGCTGGAATACCTTAGGACCAACCGATTAGGTGCTAGCATCTATGAGGACGGCCTAGGAAGATCTGTGGTACAGATTAAGAATCCTGATCAATCCATAGGACTAGAGCACCCAGCAGTCAAGTTTGAAAATGGTGCATACCTGGACAAAGAAGGAACCATATATGTAGTCACCAGTCACCCGGACAGGACAGATGAATTTGGGAATGTAATCTCAGAGAAGGATTTAGGTGACTTGGAACAAGGGAACATGGGTGCGGAACCTAGAACCCCTCGAGGCAAATCAATTCTAACTAGGATTATCACACCGGAATGGGTTCCCCAAGACAACAAGAGCATAGAGTTGCTCCTCAATCGAGAAACTGACGAAGCCTTTTGGAGGTATAAATCTAATCAGCCAACTGATATAGGAACTATCATGATCTATGAGTTTAAGGATCCGGATAGCCCAGGTAGAGTGACCTACTTAGATCACGCTTCAGAGAGGATCTTTGTGGTGACAGAACATGATAGGCATGCTTACACTTGGAAGGGTGAATTCATTTTCCCCCAACCAAGATCGAATGTATCCTATGGTCACCCGGGAGCTGGAACATCCCAAACTCATGGAACTCAAAGAGACAGAAGTAGAGATAGACCAGAAGTAAGCTTTGCCAACCCAGTGGGAAGAGAGAGAACGAGGACGGAAACAAATAGAGTAGAACCTGAGATGCTTAGAGCTCACAGGAACCAAAGAAATGTGGATGGATTCCCTCTGCCGAGACCTAGAGAGCACACAAGAACTTTGAGACCGACCCAGCTAGTTAAGTCCATGAAGAATTACTTTGATGGCACAGGAGATCCCTATGATCATGTGGCGGAGTTCAAGCAAGTCTTGAGAGCTGAACAAGTGGAGGATCTATTCACGCAGTACAATGCCTTCGGTCTAACCCTTAGGAACACAGCACTTACATGGTTTCAGCCATTGGATGAGCGACAGTTCAGGAGCATAGACCAACTCCTAGAGGCTTTCATTGTAGAGTTCTCTAAGAGTGGCATAAGACACAATACCTCATCATTGATTCACAGCTTCAAACAGACTCCCCAAGAGACTGTCAGATTGGCAGGAAGAAGGTTTAGACAATATCTTGAAAGGTGCCCTGTTTCGGAGCTACCCACACCTACAAAACAAGTAGCCTTATTCCTTGATGGATTGCTGAGTACGAAATTGAGATCCTACGTGTATCTGAAGGACCCTAGGACTATAGAAGAGTGTGTACGCATGTGCATTGACATTGAAGATAACCTAGGGGAAGAACTAGAGCTTTCCAAAATCTACAAAGATTCAGATAGTGCTTCGAGTCACTCTGCCACGCAATCCACATCAATTGAGGAACTCGTAGAGAAAGTGGCCCAAAAACTAGGCGTCTCTAGCAAACAAATTCCGAGGTTTACCCCAGCGAAGAGGTGCTATACATGCGGTGGTGACCATATGGCAAACGTGTGTCCCATTATGGCTCAGCCCCAAGTAAATCCTAGTAGCCAGTACTGCACCATAGAACGGAGGTACACCAATCACACCGCACAAGATTGCCCCTACAATAAGCAAACGGTTAGGCAAACCTATCCTCAACCCTATCCACCATAGGGAAGATACCAGAACCAGTACCCTCCACAGCCATATGGCAGGCCACAACAAAATTATCAACCACAATATCAAAACCAACAAAGACCTCAACCGGTGCTAGCACAACAACCCCCAGCTCCAGCCAATGTGATTCCGGTAAAGTATGCTGTTGCCGAAGAAAACCTGAATAGAGCTATAGTCCCTGTAACACCACTGCTTTCTGAAAGTGATCCCAGTGACCATAGCTTTGATTCTACACATGTTGATAGTCCCTAGGCTTACTACATGCAATCTCCTGAACATGGTGAGTCCTACTATAGTGAAGAACCGAGTGAACCTAGTTGGGAGTCCGATTACACAAACGTCATGTATGCAAACCCCAACCCTAGGCCTCAACCTAGGCAAGTAAGACCTCCATTCCCAAGAGGACCGTGCTACAGATGCCAAGGAGATCACCTCATTCGTGATTGTCCCTTACCTCCACCTACACAACCCCAGTCAGTGACGATCCAAGGCTTTTGCCAAGATTGTGGAAAAGAGCATCTCTTACGAGATTGCCCAAAGAACCCCAATAATATGCCAAAAATCACGCCTATCAACGTTATTGGGTTAGTAGTAGATTCCACAGGAAGTGTCACTTCCACTGCTCCCGTACAGGTAGTCACTAGAGCTCAAGCATTACAGCAAAACCAAGGGGTAGACCAGGAAAAGAGCCCAACAGCTAGTGAAACTGAGAGCATAACCAAGAAAAGGACTAGAGCTTGGAGAGATAGCCGTGAACATATGAAAAGGCAATGGGCAAAGAAGATGAGTGAACTTGAGGAAAGTCTACGAGAAACCAAGGCCAAAATCATAGAGATCACATCCCAACCGCACTCTCACACATTCCCACCGCTACCATCCCCATCACCCTCCATCCCTCCACCCCCTAATACACCTCACGTAACCCACCCACCACCCCAAGTAGGATCAGTATTAGCTGATCCCACTCTCGAGGACCTTAATATGATGCTTAAAGCATATCAGGCCAGAATCCAAGAAGGGCCAAACGTAACTGATCATGAAAAGTGCTACCCTAGAGCAGAACTAGAGTTAGAACGAACCAAAATTTGTGCCAAAATGGTGGAATTGGCTCAAACCATGTTCGAGGCTAGCCACCTCTTTAACATCTCTAGCTCAGCTAAGACGCAGTTACATTTTGATGGACTGCTGGAAAGAATAGAGAGGCTAATTGCACAATCAGAAAAGGAACTTGCCCCTCAAAGAAAGGACAGGGCAAGAGAACGGATAAGCCAGCCTCTTCAGGAAGCCCATGTGCCTCCTCAAGAAGCTTATCTCCCCCCCCAAAAGGCAGATGAACCCCCCTCGAAAGCTTACGTACCTCCACAGGTTGCCTACATTCCTTCTCAGGGAGCGTATGAGCCTGCTCGGAAGAGTAATAGAATAAGTAATCCTCCCCAGGAAGCTTGTGCTCCAGCCATCTATGAGAATAAGGAGAGAGTCAACGATAGAATAAGCCCTCCTTCCCAGGTTGCTTATGTGCCTAATTCTACGGAGCCAGACACTTCTTCTTCTATGAATCGGTTTGCACCAGACTTCCTACGAGAGATTCAAGAAGACAAATGGGATAACGAAAGTGAAGTCGCCCCTCCTTTTGAACTTGTGGATGATGCACACGACCAATTCCCACAAGACATCCCATCTATTTACGGGGAACATGAGAGTACTCAGTCTCACGAGAGATTGGACTTTGAGTCTAATTCCATACAAGAGCTACCCCACTTCACAGGCCCATGGGAAGCAAAGTCCACGTGTATGAGAACACCCACAGTCATGGTAAGGAACGACGACTCAGTCATATCAAGGAACACGGAGGTAGTAAAGAACATCAAGGCGCAGCGCGATCTCACTTTGGAAGAACTGCCTAAGAATAGACTAAAAGCGCGGAAATGTGTAGCCAGTCAAGTGACTGAAGTAGCAGAACCACGTTCCCTAGTAGGATCCCATAGGACAGTGCCAGAAATTCCCTTGGACAAGATAGGAGATATGTGTGAAGGTGAAGAAGGGAACACCTATCTTCCCATCACCTACCAGGAGTACACCACCAAGGCAATTTTGGACTCAGGTGCAGGAGTTGCAATTGCCACTACTTCCCTTTGGAAGCGTTGGGGCAAGCCAGCACTCAGGCCAACGAGGATGAAATTGCAAATGGCCGATGGTCATATAGAGAGGCCCTTGGGATTGCTAGAAGGCATAACTCTCACCACTTGTGGTGTTGAGTTTGAGCATAGCTTTGCTATATGTGACTTTAGCAAAAATCATGCCTATGAGATGATTTTGGGAAGACCATTTATGCGACAGTTGCAAGTGGTACAGGATTGGGGGACCAATTCCTTGTACCTGCAACACTTAGGTGTTACGACCAAAGTCAATCTCAAAGATTACTCTCATAGAGATGTACCTCCTATCCAGTGGAATCCCATCCATAGAGCCAAAGATGATACGGAATCTGTGCATTCCATAGGGTCAAGATCCTCTTGGATGCATGAAGACACCCACTTATGGATGTGCAAAGTAGCAGTAGAGGAAGAGAAGAGAAAAAAGGCCAGAGAAATAGGTGCAAAAGAAACACATAGAGCAATTCAAGACCTAGCCTATGCACCTGTAGTTTTTCCTGATGAGGAATTCGAACCCCATGGCTGGGCAGAAATTTTAGCAACAATGGATGTAGCCATCAATGAAGAACAATGGACACCTCACTGTGATGAGGATGGCTATGACATTTCAGTCTTCTCCATAGAGCCAATCATGGGAGAGGCAGTTCTAGAAGAATGCGAACCTAGCCCTGATGCATTTGAGGATGCAAGTGACTCCGGTCTCGAGTCTATCATTATGGACCCACCATTTGCATCAGATGAAGAATACTTCCATGAAGTAGAATTTCAACCCCAGAGGCATGGAGAGCTTACAAATGATGTAAGATTAGCAACACATGTGAGCCCAAAGGAAGAAGGAAAGAAACGAAAAAAGAGAGAAGTCTCACCAGAAGAGGAAGAATCTTTGTTTGAGGTCCCAGAAAATTTTAAGAAGTATGAGATAGATGACAGGAGAGTCATGATTAGAATGCCTAAATGAGAGGCACAATCAGGAGAGGCCTATGATAACAAAGAAACCACCAAGAAAATAGTAGTGGCCATAGAAGAAGGAGAGGAGAGATGCACGTATATAGGCCAAGACCTGACAGAAGAAGAAGAGCACGAATTGATTGCCTTGCTAAGAGAATACAGAGACGTATTCGCTTGGAGTTACAAGGATTTGAAAGGGGTTGACCCGGACATATGCTCACACACCATCCCCATGACTTCAGATGCCAAACCCTCTAAGCAAAAGCCTTATACATATAACGATAATTACGCTGCTAAGATCAAAGAAGAGATAGATAGACTGGTCGAAGCTGGATTTATCTATGAAATTGAGCACACTGAGTGGGTATCACCCATCGTAGTGGTGCCCAAGAAGAATGGCAAACTGCACGTGTGCATTAACTTGAAGAAGGTTAATGCAGCCACTATTCGAGATAACTATCCGCTTCCCATCACAGAACATCTCTTAGAAAGAGTGGCAGGCAAGGAAGTGTACAGCTTCCTTGATGGATTTTCGGGTTACAATCAAGTAGCCATAGCTCCAGAGGATCAGCATAAGACAGCCTTTGCCACAGAATGGGGCATTTTTGCCTTTAGAGTAATGCCATTTGGGCTTACCAATGCACCAGCTACCTTCCAGAGGCTGATGTGCCATGTGTTTAAGGAGTTCCCGAGGAAGAGTTTAGAAGTCTATGTTGATGATCTTTGTGCTCATTCCAATATTAGACAAACCCATATTCCTGAACTCAGACAAATCTTTGACAAATGTAGAGAATATCAAGTCTGCCTGAACCCAGAAAAGTGCGTTTTTATGGTCAGGCAAGGCAAGATTCTAGGACACATAGTGTCAAAGAATGGCATATCTACCGACGAAGAAAAAGTGAGAGCCATAGCAGAGCTACCTAGGCCAAAGAATGTCAAGGAAGTACAAGCTTTCATGGGGCACTGTGGTTATTACCGACGATTTATACACATGTATGCTGTCATTGCAAAGCCCATGTACGGACTTCTGACAAACTTTGAGTGGACGGATGAATGTGAGAATTCCTTCCAGGAGCTTAAACGAAGATTGTGTTCAGCACCAATCTTGACCACACCAGATTGGAATAAGCCATTCCATGTTCATGTTGATGCATCCAATTATGCTATTGGATGTGTGCTTGCACAACCTACTGGTGAAGGTAATATGGATCTTCCAATTGCCTATGCCAGTAGACAATTGAATGCGGCTGAACGGAATTACACCACTATAGAGCGAGAAGGATTAGGCATGGTATATGCAGTTAAGAAATTTAGACACTATTTGCTTGCAAATAAGTTTAAATTTTTTACTGATCATCAGGCATTGTTATATCTCGTAAACAAGCCATGCAATACAGGAAGATTAATAAGATGGTTTCTCTTGCTAATGGAATATGATTTTGAGGTTGTGGTAAGAAAAGGGAGGACCCATTTGAGAGCTGATCATCTTTCTAGGCTCACATCGGGAGAAGCCCCACAAGGAGTATCAGATGACCTTCCTGATGCTTACTTGTTTAATTTGGAAGTGGTGCCGCAGTGGGCTAAGCCATTGGTACCAGTATTGACATACGGGCCTAATCATCCAGTGGTAAACACACGGAATAGAGAGGTTGTAAAAGCCCAAAAGTACCACATCATGGCAGGAAGTATGTACAAGCACACAGATCAAGGGATCTTGGCTTGTTGCGTAGAAGAGGATGAGTACTCTAAATGGTTGCAATTAGCACATGTAGGTGCACTAGAGCAACACCATTCAAAGCAACGAACTTTACAGACCCTAAAGAGACTCGGAGTACATTGGCCAACTATGGAAGCTGATGTCCAAAAGTTGTGCAAGGAATGCCCAATCTGCTGCACTAAACCACCTGTGGAACACGCTACTCTTTATCAAGTATCCATAGTGCCAGATTGGAGCGAACCTCTAGTATCCTTCCTGAGGACAAACACATTCCCTCCAGACATGACTCTGGCTAGGAAAAGGAGTTTAGAACAAGAAGCCCTGGATTACTCACTCATTGGTGATAATCTATACAAACGCGGTAAAGATGGTTACCTGAGGCTATGTGTCCATGAAAGTGAATATCTGAAGATCTTAGAAACCGCTCACCAAGGTGTAGCAGGAGGACATTTTGGACCAGATCGGGTGATCAAGGCAATACTATTTGCGGGCTTCTGGTGGCCGACCCTTCACATGGATGCACATACCTATGTGAAACGGTGTGATGTCTGTCAGAGAACTCAGTATCCTATACGAAAAGATGAGATGCCATTGAAACCTATGATGGGTGGACGTGCATTTTCTAAGTGGGGAATAGACTTCGTAGGTCCTATTAATCCCCCAGCCAAGGGTTCTCATGCGGAATACATCATTGTTGCAACAGATTATCTCACCAAGTGGGTAGAGGTAAAGGCTACGACAAAGAACGATGCTCAGACAATTGCTAAATTCTTGTTTGAGAATGTGTTCACAAGATATGGGCTACCTATAGAACTAGTAAGTGATAGAGGCACTCACTTCTTGAACGAAGTGATTGAAAATCTACTCCAAGAATTCCTGGTAATACACAAGAAGTCTGCCCCCTATCACCCTCAAGCTAATGGACAAGCTGAGAGCACTAATAAGATTTTATGCAATGTACTGACGAAATTAGTGAACACTAAACGCTCTGATTGGGACAAACAGCTACACCATGCTGTTTGGGCATACCGAGTTGCCTACAAAACGGTACTCCAAGCCACCCCCTTTCAGATGGTATTCGGCCAAAACGCTGTGTTACCCTTGGACTTCTTGATCCCTACATTGAGAGTAGCACAAGAGCACGAATGGACAGGTCATGAGCTCTCCTCTAGGATCTTTGACCTTGAACGATTAGGGGAAACAAGACTAAGAGCCGCTGCAGGAATATATGCAGCTAAGAGGAGACAGAAGGCATACTTTGATGCCCATGTGAAGGATAAGGGTTTGAAAGCAGGAGATCTAGTTTTAGTCTATACACTGAAACAACACGCAAGGAAGCTAGAAAAGAGAGGCTACGGACCTATGATCATCAATAGGATCTCCACGAACGGAGCAGTACAACTAGCCACGTTAGAGGGTGATGTTCTCCCAAACTACATTAGCGGTTGCAGAGTCAAGTTGTATCAGGAACCCCTCACGGAGGAAATGCTCAGCCGACTCAACACTGCTAAGAAACGCAAAGAGGAAGAAAAGCGAATTAGAGAAGAAGCTCAAGCAGAAGCTTTAGAACGCATCAGAAGGATGAAATTACGAAGGCAAGGTAGAGAGCAGCCTAGAACTAATGACTATGCAGATCAAGGATATCATATGGTAATGTGTGAAGTCGCAGGAACAAGCTCACATAGGATAACTGATCTACGTCCTTTCATAACCTTAGATATAGGACAAGGAAAGAGTGCAAGGACCGTAAGAGCCTTGATTGACTCAGGTGCAGCCACTAGTGCTGTTAGAATGTCTTACTGTCAAGAGTTGCAGTTAACTGTCAATCCTGTGGAAGCATATCTCATAGGATTGGGAGGAGTGGAAACCCCTTGCATGGGCGAGGTGGAACTTCCCCTCTACATTCATGATGAGACAATGACAGTTAAAGTACTAGTGTGTCAAGATGAGGACCTCACGGAACCCCTTGTCTTGGGTCAAGACTGGATCTATGACCAAGCAGTCAACTTGAACCTAAGAAGTGGACTTCTTCAGGTATGGGTCAATCATAGTCGAATTACAGTAGAGTTAGATAATGGAGCACTCAAGGAACTAGGAAAGGCACAGACTCCTGGTCCTTCCAGGAGTACACATGAAGATGACCATACTGTTCTTGTCCAAAACTATGTGTTGTAGAGGAATGATGGTTGCAAAAAAGGAGTCAGGGATGCAACGGAACTCCCTTCTTTTCCAAAGGTCAGAAGGAGGCAGCAACCGAAGGTGGATCAAAGGTAGAAGAACCAGAGTACTACCTATGCCGGAAATCAAAAGTACCTGCGTAGCAAAATGTCTCAGCAAGTGAACCAAGTGTGGGTGCGGAAAGGCGAACACCCGGTTGCACTTAAGCCAACCACACGGGCAAAGCCTCTTATTAGTGACCAACAACCCGATAATAATAAGAAGTCTTTCAGAAGCTCATCTGCTAACGTGGAGTCTATTTGGGTGCCCAAGAAGTCGATGAAGGCAAGCCCACAATCAAGACAAATTTGGGTGCCTAAGGCTTGTTTGCGGGCTCAAATAGCTACACCAAGAACACACCCTACACCGCATGATCCATTCACTCGCACAGCCTACATCCACTCATTTTCAACACCAAGGCACATGAGCACGAACAGAATCATTTGTAAATGGGTCCCTAAAAGGTCTCATGTTCAAGCTGACACACCTATAAAGCTCTCAAGAGTCTCTACGGAACCACGAGCAAAACCCATCCACTGCATTTGGCAGCCCAAGACTTGTAACAAACCCCCGGACCCCGATTGTAAATCCATGACCACCTACTAACCGCTTCACTCTCACATCACATCATTTCGCTTAGCCCTTAGGTCTACCTAACTCCTAACTACGCACACTAGCACCGAGCACTTATTAACCCCTAACCACTCCCGAACTTTAAGTTAATGTTGTAACAAGGGACACCATGTCATTTTTGTGTCCATTGCAATGTTAACGTTTATTCATATATTCTCACAGAATCAGCTGCGACATTTTCAACATGGCGGAGGCAACAGGAACTAGCTCTCACACAGAAACAAGCCCGCAAGTGGTGGACTTGGACAGTTTACCCGTTTTGCCGGAGACAATTGAAAGACCAGAAGATTTGCAGGCCGTCAAAATCATACCTATTGCGGACCCTCCGCGTGGCCACACCATGCCCGTGGGAAAGACTTCCCATTGGTTTACCGAGGTGGCAGGACCCTTGGGTGAAGGAACGTACCTATGGGAATCAGAGTTGGACTTCAATGGAAAGCAAGGCAGATACCATTTCTTTACAAGAGAGTTTGAAAAATTACAAAATGCAGAAGGTCTACGTCCGATATGGGTAAAGGCAGGATTGAGTGCCTATTTCAGTGCACGACTCCCAAAACCTGACTTCATGCGATGCTACTATCTCATCAACACCTTGACTCCAAACCAGAACCCAAAAGGCGCAAGCTCATTTGTGATTCCATCTCTGACAAAGGGGAATGAGCTCAAGAGGTTCAGGCTATCAAACAACTTGGTGAGAGAGGCTCTAGATATGCGAGGAATGCATATTCCTACAGAGAAGGAAACCCTAGTACCAGATTACATGAAGAATCGAAGTCTCACCAAGCTCAAGGACATGGTGTCCATGACGCCTAATATTGCAATACACTTTCGCATGTGCATGCAACACTTTGCTTTCCCGGCACAAGATAGATTCACCATGCCGCCCAAAAAGATTTGGTTTAGCTTGTACCTAGCAGAGACACAGAGCCTCACCATCAACTTACCCCACTGGATAATTGATCAGATACACCTAGCTCACAAACGATGGCCGCGGAAACAGGTTTTATATGGTTGCTGTGCTCTGACAAGAATCATTTATAGGTGTTTGGCTTATGACATTCCGATCCAACGGGCCCTAATGTGGAATCGGGTTGAGCAGTTTAGAGGCAGGACATCCACTGGACCCCCTTCTAAGAAGATGAGAGGCACTGTCCAAGTCCCATGTGCTCAACCACGTGGAGCCACCCTAACACCAGACGTCACCCCTCCACCCCGAAGAGTCCGACCATTCACACTCCGACTTCCAAGACGCAGCACCGATGGTTCCACCTTGATATTCCCTCCCATTCCAACCGATCTTGAATTTCCTAGTGGTGCACCTTTGGAAGAACTCACTAATGAAGATTTCGAACAACTATTACAAGATGTAGAGTTGGAGGCAGAAGAGGCACAACAAGCGGAAAACGTGCAAACGCAGGCCACAACCTCCCAAGCACCTGTCACACCTGTTGAAGTGGATGCAGAGGATGACGGAGATGAAGAACAGGAAGATGATGAGGAGGATTATGATCAAGAGCACCAAGAGGAGCAACAAGAAGTGCCAGAACTTGTAGGTGCACCAGCATATACACCTCAACTACGAAGGCTATACGACACTATCAAAGCAGTACAAGAAAGGCATCAACTCTCTCTGGTATCAGGTCAAGCTTTGATGCAAGAAATGCTATCAGATGAAGGGGTGGACCAACACTTCATTGACACCCTCAAATTAGTGTCAGACTCTTTAGGAGTTCCGGAGGCTATCCACACCACAGTCCGCCAGTCCGTAAGGTACGACAAATGCAGAGTGGACACGTTACCACGAGCAGGTAAGACTATCAGGATACCCGTCACAGAACAAGAAGTACCCATTGAGACAACAGCCACCCCCACAACCACCACTGACCTCTCCGCCGAAACCTTCGTTCAGACATCACCCATCTCACCCCAGCATCCTCCATCACCACCTTCTCCACCCCCACCACCACCTCCCACCTTGGAAGAAACGACAGTCATCACCTCTACCTTCACTTATAACCCATCCTCATTCAAATCATTCTCATTTCGAGAACCCACCTCACAAGACACCCTCTTCTCCTTCGTCACCAATCCCTTGTACACTTCGTCCCGTCTATCCTCTGAACCCATGACTGGCCATCCCATAATTCCAAGTGTAGTTGGAAACCCAGCACCCACAGAAGGCACCCTATGTTTCCCGACCTATCCCCCAATACAGGTACCTCCATTCCATGACCCTCACTTCCCATCTGGCCCCTACACCTCTTTCAACCTGACCGCGCCACCCCAATACCCATCCGTTGTGGAGCAGTTCACCCGCTCTCCAATGTTTCCGAGGCACACTTCTCCGATGTTCGCAATGACATCAATTTACACGAACACCACACTCACTTCACCTACCCAATCCCACCTCCCCTGCATTTCAAACTTTTCCCCTTGCATCTCATAATGTAAATAGCACGTTCAACACCTTACTTCAGTGTGCACATCAACTACAACAAGAGTACCATCAATTGGAAGAACGCACTACGGCACTCCAAGCAGAATCTCAACGTCTACAAGCTAGAGTCACCACTCTTGAAGCTGACTACCAGACGCTCCTAGCCGAGCATACCACCCTACAGCAGGCTCACTCCAAACTGGAATCAAAGACATCAACAGTAGATGACCAAGCAGTCAAAGAACTAGAAACAGTGCTTCAAGCGCAAATGATCTCTAACGCTACACTCAGACGCAACATTGGGCTATTAAGGAAGCATATGGCCGCAGCACTAGAAGAGAACAAACGACTTCAACAACAAAACCAAGACAACTTTGAAGCGGCTATGGAAGGAACCGTCGGAGCAACCATTAGCCCTACCAGATATAGAGCAGTCCCATCGGAAGACATTCGCATCTTACTTGAGGAGCATGCAAATTTCTTGGAGTCATATGAAAAGTTAGAGACCGAATGTGCAGATCTAAAGAAATAGATAGTCAGTGTCCCCACCGCTCAACAGGAGCCGGTAATCTTGCAACACTCTACAGAAGAAATGGAGACCCTCTGGAAACAGGTGGCAGAACTCCAAGCACGCCTCTTACCATATGAACGGCCACCCTCGCCCATTGAAGAACCAGAACCTGAAACAATAGTGGAAATCCCCGTCGATGATAGCTATGAAGAGCCATACGAGCCTATGCCGACGCCTGGTGGTCGAACTACAGAAGAAGGACAAGATACGTTAGAAATTCAAGTTCCAGATTGGGTCAAAAGGGTCGAGAAAGTGGGTAAGACACATGATGATCGTGTGGCCGTGCAAATGCAATCTCTCACAAATCTGGAAGAAACTGTCCTTCGGTCTTCCTACTTTCAGAATTTATCCCATCAACGGTTAATCACAACATCAGAGTCGCAATACATGCCTTATTTTGTCTTACTACATGATTATAATGCAGAAGTCAAAAGACATACAGGGAAGGAGCCCACATTCGCCACTCAATTTGAGATAGGGGATTTATCGACAGATGCACGTGCTGGCTCGATCTTCCAACCTAATTGGCGTGCACGTCTACTCACCGATTACCCAGAGATGATGAGTACTTGGGCAACCATGCCACTATATATCAAGTATAATCCATGCTATTGTCCAGTGGTACGTCGCAGGTCCTGGCAAGCATTTGCAATCAAGGTACGCAACAATAAAGAATGCTCGGCTTGGGTTAACTACCCATATTTTGCTCAACCTCGAGGGACCCCAACTGTAGCCTACATGATATCAACAATTCGGCACTGGTCTACACGTCTAAATAATGTACCCGACATAGCAGCGAAAATGTGTATGAAGATATTCGAGCTCATGACCATTGTCTTCAAAACCTTTCGGAATGTCCAAGCTCCATACATCTCTGCCCCTGGATTCTCTCAAGGCAACAAGGATTTAGTCTACGACATGAGCCAAACCCCCTCGGTCACTATCATCTTTGCTTGGCATGCACGAATAAAGTACTTGCCCGCATGCTTCAAGCAGACATTTGAGGAAATGTTCTCTACGGGATTCTGGGAATACCATTCCGAAATTTTCATTCCCAAACCCACACATTTGCTACATCTATTCGCAGTAGAACAAGCGATCCATGCAGATCAGTTACGTCTACCACATCCGGACATTCCAGGACCAATCGATTGGGATCGTATGATGACAGATTTGGCCAGAGGACTACGCATACAAGAACATCAGCTTGCCACTCAGGTTGTGGAATATTACATCCAACACTCCCAGCAACAAGGGTCTGTCAGGGACGACAGACGCGAGAGAGGGGGGGGTGTTGAGAGCAGTATGGGCACCCAAGGACCGACTAGACAAGGAAGCCAGCGGAGAGAGTCAGAACAAAGTGAAGGAGTAAGTAGACAAAGCAGTCGACGCAAATCTGGCAGATAGGCCCTTCAAATTTCTTCCAAATCAACATCTTTTAACAGTGATTCTTATCACTAACAATCATTGTAAATACCATTTCATATTTTTGTAGCTCCATTTTGTGCAAGCCAAGGAGTCCTTGAGCTTGAGGAGCCTTAGAAGTACCTACATATCAATTTTCATATTTTTTAGACTCCGTTTAAGCCCTCAAATTGGCCTTGGAACCTAATTTTTAACTAGGCCGGACACTAGGTCTGGACAGGGCCAAAACCTAGTCAAAAACTATAAAAAGAGCTAGAGAGCTCATTTTTGAGGTTAGATTGTAATTGAAACAAACTTGTAAGAGCTTTTGAAAGTAATCTAAGAACTCCATTGATTCTCCCTTTTTGTCTTGCCGTGTGTGCGCGTGTGTGTGTAAGTGTGTGCATGCTAGTGTGCTTCTCACTCACGCACTTGTGCCGCCACTTGCTCGAGGTCTTCATACCATCCTCACGTCTTCCCGGATTGACAATTAAAGGAGGTGCTACTCATCACTGAGCTACCAAGAGCCCAGGCGCTCTTACAGAACCAACAACTTAATCAAGGGAAAGTAGCCGGAACCAGTGAAGTTGCAGAATCTAGCAGTAAAAAGACAAAATCTTGGAAAGATTCTAGAGAAAGAATAAAGAGAAAGTGGAGTAAAAAGATAACGGAGTTGGAAGGAAGTTTAAAGGAATCTAGAGCCAAAATCCAAGAATTGACTTCACAGGAATTGAATCAAGAGAATCCAGCTCAAAAATCAGGATCAGTTTTAGCGGAACCCATACCAGAGGATCTAGACATGATGTTTCGTGCATATCAGGCTAGATTAAAAGAGGGACCTCAGGTAGCTGAAATGAACAAAAACTACCCTCGAGCTGATCTAGAAGTTGAGAGAACTAAACTTTGCATGAAGATGGTAGAACTAGCACAAGCTTTGTTCGAAGCCTCTAGATATCTTAATTGGAATAACATGGCAAAACCGGAATTACACTTTCAAGGACTAATGGAGAGGCTAGAATACTTGATAGAAAGCAAAGAGAAAAAGGATCAGCCTAGGAACCCTATTGTCTCAGAGACACAGGAAAGGAATGCGCCATCCCTGTCTCAAGTACCCAATACAGAAAGTCAAGACAATTTGTCTTCCATACATAAATATTCACATGAATTTTTGAGAGAAATCCAGGAAGAGAAATGGAGAAAAGAACAAGGAACCCATCCTCCTATTCAAGAAATAGACGACTTGCAGGAACAATTTCCCCAAGACATTCCCTCTATTTACGATGATGTAGAGGAAGAACAACTGAGTGAACACAGAGGATTTGAATCTAATTCTTTACAAGAATTACCTCAGTTCACAGGACCTTGGGAAGCAAAGTCTATTAGTATGAGAGCACCCACGATAATAGTAAGGAATGAAGAATCAGTAATCCCTAGAAACACGGAAGTGATCAAGAACACTAAAGTACAATGTAACCTTACTCTGGAGGAGTTATTGAAGGTAAAACCAGAAGTGTGGAAACATGTAGCAAATCAATTCCCCGAGCTTGCTACTACTCCCTCACAAATAGGATCACAAAATAAGGTGCCAGAGATACCCGAAGAAAAGATCGGAGATGTAAGCGAAGGAGAGGAAGGTAACACGTATCTTCCGATAACCCATCAGGGCTACACCACGAAAGCCATCCTAGATTCAGGAGCCGGAGTAGCCATCGCTACCACCGCTTTATGGAAACGTTGGGGTAAGCCAACATTAAGACCCACCAGGATGAAGCTACAAATGGTTGACGGACACATAGAAAAACCATTAGGCTTACCAGAAGGCATATCTCTCACCACTTGTGGTGTAGAATTTGAGCATACTTTCGCCATTTGTGACTTTGCAAAAAATCATGCTTATGAGATGATATTGGGACGACCATTCATGCGTCAGTTGCAAATTGTACAAGATTGGGGAACTAATTCGTTGTACTTGCAACATTTAGGAGTGACTACCAAAGTCAACCTTAAAGACTATTCACATCGAGACGTACCCCTAATACAATGGAATACCATCCATAAGACACCAGTAGAAATAGAATCCGTGCACTCATTAGAATCAGATCCTTCTTGGTTGCATGAGGATACTCATTTATGGATGTGTAAAGTAGCCAAACAAGAGGAAGAAAGGTTAGAAGCCAGGACCTTAGGTGCAGAACAACATCCAAGAACCCTTCAAGACCCAGCCTACGCACCTGTAGTATTCCCAGACGAAGAGTTTGAACCCCATGGTTGGGCAGAAATCCTAGCAACCATGGATGTAGCCATCAATGAAGAACAATGGACACCCCACTGTGACGAGGATGGCTATGACATATCATTTTTCACGATAAAGCCAATCATGTGTGATGCAATTTTAGAAGAGTGTGAACCTAACACTGATGCATTTGGGGATGCAAGCGATTTTGATTTAGAATCAATTATCATGGACCCACCCTTTGCATCAGAGGAAGAATATTTTTTCGAGGTAGAGACTCACACTCAGAGACACGAAGAAATTATGAATGAGGTGAGGTTAGCCACGGAAGTGACTAACAAGAGTGAAGGCAAGAAAAGAAAGAAGAAAGAAACCATGTCAGAAAAAGAAGAATCTTTATTTGAAGTACCCGAGAATTTCAAGAAATATGAAATCGAAGATAGAAGAATCATGGTACGAATGCCTAATAGAAAAGCGAATGACGGACAAGTATATGATAACCGAGAGAAAACCAAGAAAATAATAGTAGCCATAGAAGGAGAAGAAGAAAAATGTACATACATAGGGCATGATTTGACAACTGAAGAAGAAGAAGAGCTAGTTGCCCTATTGCGCGAATATAGAGATGTTTTTGCGTGGAGTTACAAAGATTTGAAAGGATTAGATCCAGATATATGTTCTCATAGAATCCCTATGACTCCAGATGCAAAACCTACGAAACAGAAACCGTACACGTACAATGATAACTACGCTGCGAAGATTAAAGAGGAGATAGATCGGCTGATAGAGGTAGGATTCATTTACGAAATTGAGCATACCGAATGGGTATCCCCCATTGTGGTTGTGCCCAAGAAGAATGGAAAATTGCGTGTGTGTATTAACCTTAAAAAAGTTAATGCCGCAACGATTAGAGATAGTTATCCTCTTCCTATCACAGAACATCTATTGGAAAGAGTTGCGGGCAAGGAAGTTTACAGCTTCCTTGATGGTTTTTCAGGCTATAATCAAGTAGCCATTGCTCCAGAAGATCAACACAAGACGGCATTTGCCACTGAATGGGGCATATTTGCATTTCGTGTGATGCCATTTGGCTTAACAAATGCACCCGCCACTTTCCAGCGACTCATGTGTCATGTTTTTAAGGAATTCTTACGCAAGAGCTTGGAAGTTTATGTCGATGACTTATGTGCACATTCAAATGTAAGACAGACACATATCCCAGAGTTAAGACAAATATTTGACAAATGTCGAGAATATCAGGTTTGTTTGAACCCAGAAAAATGCGTTTTCATGGTCAGACAAGGCAAAATTCTAGGACACATTGTGTCAAAAAATGGAATCTCTACGGATGAGGAAAAAGTGAAGGTAATTGCAGAATTACCTAGACCAACTAATGTGAAAGAGGTACAAGCATTTATGGGCCATTGCAGTTATTATAGGAGATTCATACACATGTATGCAATCATAGCCAAGCCTTTGTACTCTCTTTTAACCAATTTCGAATGGACAGATGAATGTGAAAATTCATTCAATGAACTTAAACGATGCTTGTGCTCAGCACCTATATTGACTACCCCAGATTGGAGTAAGCCATTCCATGTACATGTGGATGCATCCAATTATGCCATAGGATGTGTGTTAGCACAACCCACGAATGAAGGTAACATAGATCTCCCCATAGCTTACGCTAGTAGACAATTGAACGTAGCAGAAAGAAATTATACCACGACGGAACGAGAAGGATTAGGGATGATCTACGCGGTAAAGAAATTCAGACATTATTTGTTGGCCAACAAATTCAAGTTCTTTACAGATCATCAAGCCCTATTGTACTTAGTCAACAAGCCATGTAACACAGGACGACTAATACGTTGGTTTCTATTACTCATGGAGTATGATTTTGAAGTCGTAGTCAGGAAGGGAAAGACACATCTTAGAGCTGACCACCTTTCAAGATTAACCTCAGGAGAAGCTCCTCAAGGAGTAGTGGATGAGTTACCAGACGCATATTTGTTTAATCTTGAGATAGCACCAGAATGGGCTAAACCTATAGTCTCTATTCTCACGTACGGACCCAAGAATCCTAGGATAAAGATCAAAGAGGGAGAGATTACCAAGTCTCAGAGATACCAAATAATGGCAGGAAGCATATATAAACAGGATAATCAAAAGATTCTTGCTTGTTGTGTAGATGAATCAGAACATGCGAATTGGTTGCAATTAGCACACATAGGTGCATTAAAGCAACATCATTCAAAACATCGAACATTACAGACTCTGCATAGATTAGGAGTATATTGGCCTTCGATGGAAGCAGATGTCTACAGGTTGTGTAAGGAATGCAATGTTTGTTGTGAAAGACCACCAGTAGAGCATGCGACATTGTATCACGTGTCTCTCACACCAGACTGGAGTGAACAATTAGTGACATACTTGAGGACGAACACATTCCCTCAAGGAATGACCTTAGCTTGACAACGCAGTCTAGAGCAGGAAGCTCAAGATTATTCACTTATTGGCGATAACCTATACAAAAGAGGACGAGATGGATATCTAAGACAATGTGTTCATGAGAGCGATTATCTGAGCATACTAGAGACTGCACACCAAGGTGTTGCAGGAGGTCATTTTGGACCCGATAGGATAATCAAAGCCATCCTCTTTGCAGGATTATGGTGGCCCACTCTTCACATGGATGCTCATACCTATGTAAAGAGATGTGATGTGTGCCAAAGAACTCAGTTTCCTACTCGCAGAGATGAAATGCCATTGAAACCCATGATGGGCGGACGTGCATTTTCTAAGTGGGATATAGACTTTGTAGGACCCATTAACCCCCCTGCAAAAGGTACACATGCTGAATACATTATTGTTGCCACAGATTATCTTACGAAATGGGTAGAGGCAAAAGCCACGAAAAAGAATGATGCACACACAACTGCAAAATTCTTATTTGAGAATGTCTTTACAAGATATGGACTACCTATAGAGTTAGTGAGCGATCGAGGAACTCACTTTCTAAACCAAGTAATTGAATATTTGTTACAGGATTTATGGTGATTCACAAGAAATCCGCACCATATCATCCTCAGGCCAATGGTCAGGCTGAAAGCACTAATAAGATCCTTTGTAACATACTGACAAAACTCGTGAACAACAAACATTCAGATTGGGACAAACAGTTACACCACGCTGTTTGGGCATATCGAGTGGCCTACAAGACCGTACTCAATGCAACTCCCTTTCAGATGGTTTTTGGTCAGAATGTTGTGCTTCCTTTGGACTTCTTGATATCGACCCTTAAGGTTGCACAAGAACATCAGTGGACCGGCCATGAATTATCAGCGAGAATAATGGACTTGGAACGATTAGGAGAAACCAGGCTAAAGGCAGCAGCAGGAATATATGCAGCGAAGAAGCGACAGAAAGCATATTTTGATGCGCATGTGAAAGATAAAGGCTTAAAAGAAGGAGATTTAGTTCTAGTATATACGCTAAAGCAACACGCACGTAAGTTAGAAAAGCGAGGTTATGGACCTATGCTCATTAACAGACTCTCAACAAGTGGAGCAGTACAATTAGCCACTTTAGAAGGAGATATAATGCCTAATTATATTAGTGGTTGTAGAGTCAAGCTATATCAGGAACCTCTTACTGAGGATATGCTTAGACGACTCACGTTGGCAAAGAAGCGTAAGGAGGAAGAAAATAGAATACGAGCGGAAGCTCAGGCAGAAGCAATAGAACGCATTAAACGCATGAAGTTAAGAAGACAAGGACTAGGGAGAGAACATTATAACCATCTGGAAACTACACCCAGATATCCCATGGCCATGTGTCAAGTAAAGTCAACCACTCATCCTAGTATAGTGGACAGGAGACCATTCATTACAGTCAGGCTAGAGCACGACAACCCTTGCCAAGAGCTCAGGGCTTTAATTGACTCAGGTGCTGTGACTAGTGCGATTAGATGGTCCCACTATAAGGATTCAGGAATAGAAATGCGGCCAATTGAGGCATACCTCATAGGCTTAGGAGGCATGGAAACCCCTTGCATGGGTGAGGTGGACCTTCCTATCCCCATTAAGGAAGTGACCATGACAGCGAAGCTACTAGTGTGCCATGATGACGACCTGATAGAACCCCTAATCCTTGGCCAAGATTGGCTATACGATCACTCAGTGGACCTAAATCTTAGACAAGGCTCCTTACAGATTGGAACCTTAGAACAGAAGCGAGTGATACCGCTTGACTTCCCTAATTGCATTCCGATTAAGGTTTGTAACCCTAGACCCTATGAAATGCATGCGACAGAAGACCGGAAGATCTTGGGTCAGAACAGTCACGTTACGTCTACACCAACCCACTCGGGCTTGGCTATGGACAATTGTCAATCAGAAGGACGACAGGAGATCTTCCCTGGGGCTTCCTGCAAACTAGAAGGGGCAGCTACCCAACCGCTAGGGCAGATGAACACAATCAGCGGTCAGGTGGGTTGCATCAGCGGCCAAATGAGCACAACACCCTGCGGTGCTCATCCTTCCAAACTTGCTGCGGACTGGCCTAGATTAAAGATAAAGAACGAATCACTTCCTAATGGGCAGGTCACACAAGTGTTGGATCTCCCTTCTTTTCCAAAGCAGAGCGTCCAATGGACCTCTCAAACCCAACCTCGAACGAGTCAACCACAACAGAGGAACCCAGACCGACGACACCACCAGACAAGGCAAAGAAAGCAGAAGTATCAACATCACAGAACAAGTGGCAGGAAACAAATATGGGTGCCAAAAGGACAGCAACCACAGGCTAGTGGCAACACTGCAGACGAGAACAGGACAAAGTTTCAACAAAAGCAGAGTCAGCATCCAAAGTCCCCTCGATCTTCTTCTACAAATACTCGACAGATTTGGATCGCCAAGAAGTATCTTATCAATCGACCCACACCCATGCAGATTTGGGTACCCAAACAATGTATTATAGCCCAACCCTCAAGCCATGTAATGTATACCCCTCAGAAATCTGTCCATCCCTCAATACCACCAAACCCGATACCGCTTTTTGTCCCTCAGCAGAAACATACCACCCACTCCAAGACTCTTAGGAAATGGATACCTAAACGTATCCAAACGTCTTCTTGTACCATCGTATCTAACAATTCTCCCACCCCGTTTAAACTCCACCCTTGTACTAATTCACCTTCAACCAACCCTTGTATAAATTCATACACCCAAACCCCACATCATGCATAATAAAAGCTCATCAAGAATTGCAGGCATAACCTGACCATGTAGGCGTCTAGAGACCTGCATTAGTTTTGCAAATAATCATTGCATCAATCACTTCACGACACTTGGCTACACGGGTTACACATCGTTCATGGAAAGGGATTGCGGTCTCACCTTAATGGGATCATAATTAATTTCCATACTAATGTGTTAATCTTTTGTAGCAGATCTTTTCCATTAGCTCATCGGTCATCATGCAAACCGAAGCAGTACCATCAAAAGCTGGCCCCAGTGCACCGATGGCCACTATTGGAGAATTACTCGCGGAATCTTATCCTACGATGCAACCACCAGAGTTTCAAGGTTTTCCAGGACCCATGCCCATCGATGATCCTCCTAGAGGATATACTGAGAAGATTCATCGTAATTCTCACTGGTTTCAAGGCCTAGCAGGACCATTAGCAGATGTTGATTTCATATTTGAGGCCAATTTGGCATTTGATCTTCGCACATGGACCAAGTACCAGTTCTTTTCAAGAGAATTTGAAGGACTGCAGAATACACAAGATTTAACGCACGTTTGGGCACGAGCAGGATTTACAGAATACTTTAGTGACCCTCTGCCTAAACCCGATTTTTATAGATGCTTTTACTTGGTAACCACCTTAACGGCTTCAGAGAACAAGGATCTACCCGGCACATTCATGTTACCATCCTTGGTAAATGATCCTCCATTCAGAAGGTTTTATTTGTCTAAAGATTTAATTCGTGCAGCTCTGAAAATACATGGAACACACACTCCGACGGAGAGAGAACGGCTAGTCCCAAAGCAGATGAAACGTGGTGATGTAACTAAGTGGGAGGATATTTCTGCTATAACACCTTAGCTTTCCAAGCCATTACGGATATGCATGCAGCACTTTGCTTTCCCAGCTCAGGATCGTTTTACCATGCCCCACAAGAGAATCTGGTTTGGATTATACTTAGCATGTACTGGACCTCAAACGGTTGATCTAGCCAACTGGATCATTGATCAGCTCTATTTGGCACAACATAGGTGGGAGCGAAAGAAGGTAATCGATGGGTGCTGCGCCCTCACCAGGATCATATATATGTGCTTGGCGTATGACTTACCAATTGAGCGTGCCATGACCAGTGAGGAACTGAAAGCATTTAAAGGCACCACTAGGAAGGCTAGAAAGTCTAGCAAAGGTAGAGCCGGAAAGCGGATGAGAGGTACTATCCTGTGCCTACAAGTCCCAGAATCACCCTCGCCACAACCATCTCCAGAGCAGTCACCAACAGCAGCCACTCCCACGGTACCACCAATTCATATACGGTTATCAAGACCAGTTACGCCGGAGGGCACCACCAGTATTGTTGCACCTCAAGCAGCCACAACCACAGAACCTATCACCACAGCAGCTGAACTTCCCACCACTATTGGTGCGGAAGCTTTCTCTTTTCCAATACCCCATTTAGAAGCAGGACAAGCAGAGCCACTGGACCAAACTTTTGATTTTGAGATGCCCGATGCATTCTCCAATGAGTTCCAATTTTCACAAGGACAATTGTTTTCTCAAGAATTTGAAAGGCCTAGCTACCCTACCACACCCAGGGATCAGCCACAAGGACAGATCGTGTCCAGCTCTGATGACAAAAGAACAGCAACCGATGACGACAAAGGGGACGACGAAGCTAGCCAGGGAACACATGAATCCCAAGAGCATGAACAGACAGATGGCCAAGGCCAACAAACAGACACACATGGCGATACAAGTACCCATGAAGATGAAACTTACGAGGCAGCAGCTTACACACTAGCTATCAAGAAGCTGTATAGAACTATGGAAAAAGTTTGGGCACGCAAAAAGCTGACAGAGGAAGAGAGTCAAGCAATAATAGAACAAGAACTTGTCACAGGCGGATTCGAAGATGCATACATCAAAGGATTCAGAGAGTTAGTCAAATCAGTAGGCTCCAACGAAGCCCTCAGGTACTTGCAACGAAAGCCACTACCACAGTTTGACCCCCGCAGAGTACGACTACTTTCAAAGCCCGGCGAATACATTCGTGTACCAACAGGAGCACAGTCTTCTGAACAAGCCAGGGAGGCATGCCTCGTCCCCGAAAGTTCGTTGGCTGTAGAAACCATCTTTGTAGATTCCCCACCCCGCGCTACAGCTGCACAAACCTCAGTAGTCACGGAAGTACCGACCACCCCAACCGCTCCTCTCTCATCGCCTGTCCATCCAGCCTCCCCTCTTCACCCTCCTTCCCCTAGACCAACATCTTCATTCGCCGGTGGTGTTGCAGAAATCGTCTTTACGACCACTCACCCCACAATTCCCGTACCCATTAGCCCTAGTCTACCCCGTCCCACACCCACCTTTCTCTCCAACCCATTCCTCCATCCATCTTTTCCATCTTTCCCCACAACTCCAAGACCCCTTTTCCCATTCCCACCGCCATTAACCTTCTCCCCCGTCTCACCTCCCCGACCCATTGTAACCCTTCTTTCCCCTTTCCACCAAGTTGCTCCAGCCAGCCCCCCTGTAAATTACCCCTCAACCTTTGTAAATCCCGTATTTACACCAGCACGAGCACCCACGATCACACCCATATTCACGGTCACCGCACTAGATACGTCCACTGACATGGACATCTCACCACCCACTGCACCATCACTCACTTCACTCACGGCACAAACATTTTTAGGCACATCACAATTTTCAACAATCACTACATCATCCACCTTCCCACCCCCATTTCCCATTCCCGTTGCATCTACACCAACTGCATCTTCATTTAGCACCCCATTAATACTATCACCCACTGTAGATAATGCATTCCGACAGATGTTCATGTGTATGACGCAAGTAAGAGATGAGTTCACATCTCTTGGTGATAATTATCAGCAGCTGCAGAGGACAACCAATGACTTACAGTCGCAGCTTAAATTATTGTCTATTGAGAATGCCTCTCTGAACACCCGATACCAGGAATTACGCGAGGCTTATCACAAATTGGAACTAGAAAGCGAAGAAAAGACCAAGGAAGCAACTGCTGACCTGGATAACTTATTAAGAGCCCAGACAGTCCGCAATGCAACGCTAACACGAAACATGGGCTTACTACGAAGACACCTAGCAGCCGCCAAGGAAGAAAACCAGCGCTTACAAGATCAAAACCGAGAAAATTTAGAAGCAGCGCTCGACCACCCAGACCAACCACTCAGTCCTAGCAGGTTCAAAGCCATTCCTTCAGACTCGATGAGAATGCTGCTAGACGATCATGTAAGATTGCTAGATGAATATGACCGCATGAACGAGGAGTTACAGAAACTCAAAGAAGATCACAAATTACTCCAGTTACGAGAACCGGCACACCAAGACATACCAGCACCTGTGGACCCCTCTCCTAACCTCCTAGAGGAACTCAACTCATTACGGGCCCAGGTATCGACCCTTGAATCAAGGATTGCAGTATATGAAGCGCCACCAAGGCCAGATTCCCCACCTGAGCTTCCAACGGAGGAAGAAATGGTCACCATCCCGGTGGAGGAAACGTTTGAAGAAGCGTACGAGCCACAACCCATCCCAGGCGGATGCGTCACGGCCGAAGGTCAGATGACGTACGAACTTCTGACCCCCGCGTGGATGAAGACTATTGAGGAACTTGGAACAACGCACTCAGCTAGAGTAGAGGCACAATTACATGCCATGGCGATTATAGAAGAAAGGATTTTACAGTCTCCATTCTTTGCTCATTTGGCCCCGCTACGATTCATATCTGGGCACGAGCTACAGTATAAACCGTATTTCATGTTAATGGCCGAATACCAGTTAGTCATTGAGAAAGAGACAGGTAAGAAACCATCGCATGCAACTCAATTTGAAGCGGATGATTTGCCACTAGATGCACAGAAAGGAAGGATCTATCAACCAGAGTGGTGAAAAGATTTACTACAGCAGTATCCAGAGATGATGAGTACATGGGTAAAGGCACCTTTGCATTTGAAGTATAGCCCGTGTTGGGGACCAGTGGCACGACGCCGCTCCTGGACTGCCTTTGCTATTAAGGTACAAAACAATAAGCAGTGCCAAGACTGGTTGAATTACCCCTATTTTAAGCCACCCATTGAGTTACCAACTGTTGGCTACATGATGGCTACAATTCGCCACTGGCTCCCTAGATTAAAGCATATGGATGATATAGCGGCGCAGATGACTGTCAAAATCTTTGACATGATGCAAATGATTTTTAAAGTCTTCCGATGCGTCAAGGCACCACATGTCAACACCCCGGGCTTTGAGCATGGCAATTTCGATCTGGTATATGATATGAGTACAACGCCATCGCTACGGGTGTGTTATGCCTGGCACTGCAGAATAAAGTACCTACCGGCGTGTTACAAGCAGACATTCGAAGAGATGTTCACAACCGGCTTCTGGGAATACCATTCAGAGGTATTCATAAGCAGGCCTACACATTTATTACACTTATTTGCCTGTGAACGAATGGTCTATTCCACACACTATCAGCTCCCGCCACCGGAAGAACCGCAACCAATCGACTGGGAGAAACTCGAGGCAGACCTGGCCCGAGGCATTCGTATCTCCGAGCACACCCTCGCTCAAGACCTCCTACAGAACTATATCCGGCAGACCTCACAGCAAGGTTCTGTCAGGGACGACAGAAGCGAGAGGGAGGGGGGTGTTGGAAGCAGCCAGAGGCACAGACGACACGGAAGCATGTAACGATAGAGCAGGGAGCCAATCGAATCGTTTTTCAAAGAATTAGGTTTTCAAATACTTTCCAAAAACCTCCAACAGTGATTTTTATCACTATTGTAACATATGTAACATAGAAAACCCCATTTTGTAATCCATAGCTCCATTTTGTGCAAGCCGAGGAGTCCTCGAGCTTGAGGAGCTTAGGTAGAATGTGCGTACCAATTTTTGTTATTTTTAGATACCGTTTACCCTTCCAAATAGCATCTAGGACCTAATTTTTAACTATGCCGGTCACTAGATGTGAAACCGGTCAAAACTAGTCTAAAAACTATAAAAAGAGCTAGAGAGCTCATTTTTGAGGTTAGCTTGTTGAGGTTAGAGTTCTTTTGAGCTTGTAATAGTGTTCTTGAGTAATAGAGCTAATTTCCCACCTTCCATTGGGTCTTGCTTGTCTCTTCATTGTGTGTGTGTATGTGTGTGTGCATCTTTGTGCTTCTCACCTTCACTCTCACATCATCTCACATTCACGATCTTCATATCACTCCTATCTCTTCCGCGGATTGACATTAAGGAGGTGAAGCTTCTTAACGTGGTTCTCACCATTGTGCTAGAGCAAGAGGCTATCAACATGTGTAGAATCGAAACTATGGTCACTCGGGTCACTTTCAGAAAGCAATTGGGTTACCGGGACTATAGCTCTATTCAAATTTTCTTCTGCCGCTGCATACTTTACCGGAATTACATTAGCTGGGGCAGGGGTTTGTTGTGCTAACACGGGCTGAGGCCTTTGTTGGGCTTGATATTGTGGTTGATAATTTTGTTGAGGCCTAGTATACTGTTGTGGTGGGTATTGACTCTGGTATCTGCCTTGTTGAGGGTATGGCTGAGGGTAGGGTTGCCTAACCGCTTGCTTATTGTATGGGTAGTCTTGTGCGGTGTGATTGGTGTACCTTCGTTCTATGGTGCAGTACTGGCTACTAGGACTAACTTGGGGTTGAGCCATAATGGGACAGACATTCGCCATGTGGTCGCCACCACAAGTATAGCATCTTTTCACAGGGGCATACCTTGGGATCTGTTTGCTAGTGACACCTAATTTCTGAGCTACTTTCTCTGCAAGTTGCTCAATTGATGTGGATTGCGTGGAAGAGAGGCTAGAGGCACTATCTGAATCTTTGTATATCTTGGAAAGCTCTAACTCCTCCCCTAGGTTATCCTCGATGTCAATGCACATGCGTACACACTCTTCTATAGTCCTAGGGTCCTTCAAGTACACATAAGATCTCAATTTGGTGCTTAGCAATCCGTCCAAGAATAGAGCCACTTGCTTAGCTGGTGTGGGTAGCTCCGAATCAGGGCATCTTTCAAGATATTGCCTAAATCTTCTTCCAGCAAGTCTCACGGTCTCTTGAGGGGTTTGCTTGAAGTTGTGAATCAGCGAGGAAGTGTTATGTCTTATGCCACTTTTAGAGAATTCGATAATGAATGCCTCTAGAAGTTGGTCTATGCTCCTGAACTGCCTCTCGTTTAGTGGTTGAAACCATGTCAGGGCAGTGTTCCTAAGGGTTAGACCAAAGGCATTGTACTGTGTGAATAGATCCTCCACTTGTTCAGCTCTCAAGACTTGCCTAAACTCAGCCACATGATCGTATGGATCTCCAGTGCCATCGAAGTAGTTCTTCATGGACTTAACTAGCTGAGTCGGTCTCAAAGTCCTTGTGTGCTCTCTAGGTCGTGGTAGAGGGAACTCATCCGCATTTCTTTGATTCCTATGAGCTCTAAGTATCTCAGGTTCTACTCTATTTGTTTCCATTCTTGTTCTTTCTCTGCCCCCTGGGTTGGCAAAGCTTACTTCTGGTCTATCTCTACTTTTGTCTCTTTGAATTCCATGAGCTTGGGATGTTCCAGCTCCAGGGTGACCATAGGATACATTCGATCTTGGTTGGGGGAAAACGAATTCACCCTTCCAAGTGTAAGCATGTCTATCATGTTCTGTAACCACAAAGATCCTCTCTGAAGCGTGATCCAAGTAGGTCACTCTGCCTGGGCTATCAGGATCCTTAAACTCATAGATCATGATTGTTCCTATATCAATTGGCCGATCAGATTTATACCTCCAAAAGGCTTCGTCAGTCTCTCGGTTCAGAAGCAGATCTATGCTCTTGTTGTCTTGGGGAACCCACTCCGGTGTGAGGATTCTAGTAAGAACAGATTTCCCTCGAGGGGTCCTGGGCTCCCCTCCTACGTTCCCTTGTTCTAGGTCATCTATGTCCGATTCTGGGACTACATTCCTGACTTCATCTGTTTTATCTGGGTGACTGGTGAATACATATATTGTCCCTTCCTTGTCTAAGTACGCTCCGTTTTCAAACTTGACAGCTGGGCGCTCTAGTCCAATACAATTTAAAGATGTGTAGTTGATCCTTTATTCTAAAATGATTGGAGAGGACAACTCCAAAGGGTAACAACAAACATTTTTTGGCACCGTTGCTGGGGAGCAAAGCAAAAGCTTCAATGAAGTTTGGACCTTGCTGGATCTTCCATTGTTGATGGTATTTGAACACATTGAAAAGGTACTACTCTATAATCAAGAAAGAAAAAATGAAAAGGTAGGTTTCTTTGCTTGTCTTTTGGGAAAAGAAAGCAAGAGTTAACCTTAACCTTTTGAGATAAAGAAGTTGTGAAATTCTTGCAAATTGATAGTTGCTCATATCTTTTTAAGAGTAAAGTGCAAGTGTGTGAAAAACATTGAATCAAGATTGTTGAAGGGAAGGTAAAATGTGACTATCTTTGCATTTGTAGAGTGCTTTTTGACCAAGTACCAAGCAAATTTGTTAATCTTGGAAAAGATGACATGATTGCAATGAGGAAAGTCAAGTAAAGTAGCTATGTGCAAATTGATAGATCTATTTGTTTAGCCAAGGCAAAACAATAATCTTGAGAGAAGATTTATTTGCATCTTGAAAAAAAAGAGAGTGTTTGAGTTTATCTTTGCACGAATTGATAATCGTACTTCTTAGCACATATTTTCTTGGAAATCTCTACTCCCAAACTGATTAGATTGCAAGCATAGAAGAGTATAACCAATCATGAAACAAAAGATCAATGGATCTTGAAACAAGAAAACCCTAAGTGAAGTGTTTACCTTTATTTAGGGCAAAATACTAAAAAAATTCATAAAATTCATTAAAAATTCAAACAAATTTCTTTTTTCTTAGAAAGTTGGACAGGAGGACTGCTATGGGAAGAGGGAAGTGAAAAGTGAAAGAAACAAAATCTGGAAATTGAAAGAAAATAAAAAATGTCTAGAGTAGAAGTTGCTGTTTAAATTTTTCAAAAAAATAAATCTCTTTGAATAAGTTTGGTGCTGTATAATTGTAGGTGACAAGTGATCTAGAATTGGTGAAGAACATTGAAGAAGACCAGGTGGAAAGAAAAGTCAAAGAGTGCAAAAGCTGGAAGTTCAGAGAAAAACACGATTCTCTTCACAAGATCGCGATTTTCAGTAAGATAAAGAATTTGACTTATTTTGCACTATTGGCTACTGAGGTAAGTGATTTTAAAAGGTTTCACGATTCTATCCACAGAATCGTGAAAAACACGATTCTATCCACAGAATCGTGAAAAACACGATTCTATTCACAGAATCGTGAAAAACACGATTCTATCCACAGAATCGTGAAAAACACGATTCTATTCACAGAATCGTGAAAAATACGATTCTATTCAAAGAATTGTGAAAAACACGATTCTATCCACAGAATCGTGGAAATCACAATTCTATTCACAGAATCGTGCCAAACACGACTTCCTTCACAGGATCGTGGAAATCACGATTGTCTTCACAAAATCGTGAAAAACACGATTCTATTCACAGAATCGTGAGAAAGATGATTCTATTCTTAGAATCGTGAAAAAGACAATTATCTTTCATAGAATTGTGAGAAAATCTACAATCTTCTCAAGATCTTAGAAAAGACGATTCTATTCACAGGATTGTGGCAAATACGATTCTCTGCACAGAATCGTGAATTAGTTGGATGATTCTGAGATCTGGTAATAAATTGTTCACATCTGATAAACAAGAATTAAAAAGGAAGGAGATAGAGCCAGTAACAAGAAATTTACAAGAAAAAGATTTAGGGCAAGAAAATAACATGGAAAACCTAAATGAAACCAATGAACCTTCTGAAACTAGTGATTATAGAAATATTCTCAAGTATATGTATACAAATAGGTTTGGAACCTATGTGTATCAAGATGGTATGCATAAGTTTCTCATTAGGATGAGAAACTTAGAAGTTCCCTTAAATATAACACCAGTAGCACAATTTAAGGATGGTAGATATGAGGATAGACAGGGATCTGAATATATATTCTCAAAAGATCCAAAAAACTCTAATGATTTAGGGCAATGTGCAGACAAGAGACCTTGGGAACAAAACCTAGGGCAACCAGATTTGCCAAGACAAAATGAAACTCACATTAATACTGAACAACAACAAGGTAGGAGAGTACACACTTCCCCAAATCCTTTTGAAAGAGAAGCAGAAGGAATCAATGATGTTCCAATCAGAACGAGACATCAATGGCAAAATCAGGGAAGAATGCTTAGGCCCTATCAAGTAGCAAAATGCATGAAGAACCAATATGAAGGATATTCTGATCCTCATGCCCATGCTGCAGAATTCAGATAATTAATTAGGGCAAAAGAAGTAGAACCATAGGGGAATTCTCAAAAACTGGAATAAAACATAGTACAGCTACCTTAATACATAGTTTTAAACAACAAAAAGATGAAAATGTCAGAGAGGCAGCTAGGAGATTCAAGCAATACATTGATAGATGTCCAAGAGAGGAGGTACCATCTATGGCAAGACAAGTATCTCTATTCATAGAAGGACTGAGAAGTGCACAATTAAGAACCTTGGTGTATTACAGGAGATGTCTTGATCTAGGAGCATGTGTGAGAGAAGCAATAGACTTAGAGGATAACAGAGGACAAGATTTATTAGCATTTGATTAACCAAGAACAAATGAAGATAAAATCCCACCAGCACAAGAATTAGCACAAGCCATTGCTAAAGCCCTAGAAGTTAGCACCAAGACAAATTTGATAAACACCAGGATAGTAACAAATAAGAAATGTTATAACTGTGGAGAAAACCATTTGGTACAACAATGTCCTTACCAAAAACCACAACATTTGCAAGATAGAAAAACACTAAATACTATACATTAGAAAGAAAATGGACAAACCATACCAGAGAAGAGTGCTTCTATAATAAACAACCCATTAAAGAAAGAGAATATGTGAACCAATAGAATTTACAAAGAGAATCTGGATTTGTTGAGCAACCAAGACCTGTACTTGGACAACAACCACCATTACCAACAAATGTAGTACTAGTAAAATACACACCAATAGAAGAAGAAAGCTCAAGACTTAGATCATCTTACAGAGAGGATTATCATTGGAATGAAGGATATCAGGAAGATTGGGAAGGATATGAACAGAGAGAACCAGAACTGCAAGCCTTGGACTTGGGAAATGGGAGAATTGAAATGGACACAGCCACATTCATGTACATAACCAATAATTACATGTCCAATCAGAAACCCTAATTCAAAGGGAGTCAAAAGATAACTTGTTATAGATGTGGGGGAGAACATTTCATGAGAGACTGTCCACAACCTCCTACACTAAGAATAGAAGGAGCCTATTGCAAGGATTGTGGCAGGGAACGCTTATTAAAGGATTGTCCAAGAAACCCTCAAAAACAACAGAACACATCCAGTAACATACCATTAAAATTAGTTAACATAATGGAGCAAGAAGAATTGAGTGACCATGATCAAGTAACTATAAATGCTATAACAAGAGCACAAGCTAAACAACAAGAAACAACAAAGGAGACACATACACAGGAACATAAGAAAATTCCATTTCCAAAAGAAAAGAAAAACAGACAAAAAGGGAGATGGGAAAGAAAAATAAGAATGGGTAAAAATTTGGAAGATGAGACTATGGAACATTCAAACAAAAGTCAACCACAAAATACACAGACTCAGGAAGTGGCAAAAAATTCACAAAGTCTGGAGACTCTGATAAGAGCATACAAAGGAAGAATTCAAGATGGACCAAATCCTATAGATCATGTGATGGCATATCCTATGCCAGATTTAGAGGATGAAAGGATGCAAAGATGCAAACAAATCATACAAGAAGCACAACTCAAAATGGGTGAACCAGATAATTATCAAACAATAGTTGAAGGAGCAAGTGCAACAGAAACCAGGAAAACTATTAATCAAGAAGAAAATTCACAAATAACCTTCCAAATCAATATAGACAAACACTGTACATATTTTATACTACACCACAATGGAGGACATAGTAAAACAAAATCCTCACTTACAACACAATATGAAAAAGTTGGAAACAAAGTCAAAGAACCTAGATCCACAGCAACAAGAATTGGAAGAGTTGTTGTACATACCTATTGATAACATAGGAGGATATTGTGAAGGGGAAGAAGGAAACTCAACTCTGAGAATACAATTTGGTGAGAATCATGCCAAGGCTATATTAGACAGTGGATCAGGAGTGGCTATCGTGACTAAACAAACGTGGGAGAAATGGGGAAAAAATGAGTTAATACCCACTAAAATGAGATTACAACTTGCAGATGGACACATAGAAAAACCCCTAGGAATATGGGAAAAAGTGATTGTAGAAATATGTGGAATAGAAATAGAGCATACTTTTGCCATAGTTGAATTTCCACAATCCACTTCATATGAAATTATCCTAGGAAGACCATTTATGAGACAAATGCAAATTGTGCAAGATTGGGGTAATGATTGCTTATATCTTCGAAGCAAAGGAAGGATAACTAGGGTGAATTTAAGAAATGGTCAATATTGTGATATGTCCCCTCAAGAATGGTTCAAAGTACATCAAAATCCGGAATTAAGTGAAGAATCAGGCAGTGAAGATCAAGATGAGATAGAATCATCAATATGGAAATGTAATGTGATAAGGGGCCTCACAGATAAAAAAACAAGGTTAAGAAAAGGAGATTGTCTAGGAGAAAGAAAATCACAGGATGAGAGCTATATACCACAAAAATTCAAAGATGAAGAATTTGAGCCCTATGGTTGGAATCAGATCTTGACCACCATGGATCTAGCTAACGATGAATATGTGGGAGTGAAATTCCAAAATAAAGAAGGATATGATATCTTTCACATAGGAATATAAATGATAAAGGTGTCAAAAACAGAGGAAGACTAGGAGGAAGGAATAATATTAAAAACTGGAAAAAAACAATATCTAGAAGAAGTGGAAGCTACTTATGCTATAAAAGACAAAATCTCAGGAACATATAGAAAAAATAAACACAAAGAAATGGAAAAAGAGCAAAAAGTTGAAAAAAATAAAAAAATAACAAAAGAAGATCAACAATTTGATGTGCCTTCAAATTTCAAGACCTATGAGGTAGAAGACAGATTACTTCTAAAAATGAAACCAAAGAGAGAAAAGAAAAAAGGAGAGCCATATGACAATGAGGAACAAACTAAGAAGGTGATGATTATTCAAGAAGAGGGGGAAGAAAGACATATTGTCATAGCTGATGACATGACTTGAATCAAGAGTAGGAAGCATTGAGGAATTTGGCTAGAAGCTATAGGGATATGTTTGCTTACAGTTACAAGGATTTGAAAGGAATTGACCCTAAAATCTGTGAGCATAAAATTCCTATTACTCTTGATGCAAAACCTAGCAAACAAAGACACTATACATTTAATGACAAATACTCTGCTAAAATAAAGGAAGAAATTGACAAGTTTCTAGCTGCCAATTTCATCTATGAGATTGAGTACACAGAGTGGATATCTCCTATAGTTGTGGTACCTAAAAAGAATGGCAAACTCAGGGTATGTATTAACTTGAAAAAAATTAATGTTGCAATTATAAGGGATAGCTATCCATTACCCATAACAGACCATCTTTTGGAAAGAGTTGCAGGTAAGGAGATCTATAGCTTTTTGGTATTCTTTTAGGATTATGCCCTTTGGTTTAACTAATGCCCCAGCAACTTTTCAAAGATTGATGTGTGACATCTTCAAAGAATTCCTTAGAAATATAATGGAAATTTATGTGGATGATCTTTGCACTTTTTCATTAAAAAGACAAGATCATTTGAAAGATCTAGAAAATATATTCAAAAAATGTAGAACATACAGAGTATGTTTAAATCGAGAAAAATGTGTGTTCTTTGTGAGGCAAGGGAGAATGTTAGGTCACATAGTTTCCAGAAATGGAATTTCAACTGATGAAAGAAAAATTAAGGCCGTAGTGGAACTTCCAAGACCAACAAATGTAAAAGAACTTCAAACCTTCATGGGACATTGTGGGTATTATAGAAAATTTGTACACAAGTTTGCAGACATTGCAAAACCCTTGTATGCTTTGATCACAAAATTTGAGTGGACCAAAGAGTGTGACCAAGCTTTTGAGACTTTAAAAACTTGTTTGGTAACAGCACCAATTCCAAAAACTCCACAATGGATTAAAATTTTTCATGTTCATGTGGATGCTTCAAATTATGCTTTCGGATGTGTGTTAGCACAACCAATAGAAGGGAGCAAATTGGACTTTCCAATTGCTTACGCTAGTAGGGAATTGAATTCAGCAAAAAAAATTACACAACCACTAAGAGGGAAGGGTTGGGAATGATATTTGCTGTGAAAAAATTTAGACATTATCTTTTAGCCAACAAGTTTAAATTCTTTGTGGATCACCAAGCTTTACTCTATTTGGTAAACAAACCATGCCATACAGGTAGGATAGTCAGATGGTTTCTCCTACTAATGGAATTTGAATTTGAGGTAGTAGTTAGACAAGGAAAAACTCATTTAAGAGCAGACCATTTGTCCAGAATCCAAACCAAAGAGCCAAGTTCACCTTTAGATGATAACTTACCAGATGCATATCTGTTCAAAATAGAAAGTGTTCCTGAATAGGCCATGAATTTAGTACCTTTGCTAACCATGGGACCATACAGAACATTTGAAGACAACACACATCTGGTATTACAAAGTAGGAATTTTGTGCTACTAGCTGGACATTTGTATCATCTCAATCAAATAGGCATATTGGAATATTGTACTCCAGAAGAGGAGCAGCAGGAGTATTTATGAAGAGCTCATTGTTGGAATCCCTATATTCATGCTTCCCTGATAGTCACCCTAAACAATCTCAATAGGATGGGAGTACATTGGCCTAATAAGATTCAAGATGTAAAAAATTATATTTCCAACTGTTGGAAATGTCAACCCTTGCAAAATTCAGAAATTATAACTTTATATTGGTTTCAGAAAAATCCAGATTGGAGTGCAAACATAATTGAGGAGTTGAAAATAAACAAGAAAGGAAAGCCAGTAAGAGATAGTGCAGACTCAAGGAATTTACAAATGATTTTCGAGGAGTATCAACTGATAGGAGATCAATTGTACAAGAAAGGGATGGATGGATATTTAAGAATCTATGTTCCTCAAAATAAATATATGGAAATGTTAGAGATGGCACATTCTGGAGTGGCAGGTGGACATTTTTCAAGTGAAAGGACTGCTAAACTCATATTATATTCTGGTTTTTCGTGGCCAACTCTATTTCTTGATCCAAGAACATATGTAAAAAGATCTGACATCTGTCAAAGAGTGAGTCAACGAAATAAAAGAAACAATATGCCATTAGTATCACTTATTTCAGCAAGAGCATTTAGCAAATGGGGGTTGGATTTCATTGGACCTATACACCCTCTAGCAAAACAATCCCATGTTGAATATATACTTGTAGCCACAGATTACTTGACCAAATGGGCAGAGGCCAGGGTTACAAAAAGGAATGATGCTCAAATCACTGCAAGATTTCTTTATGAAAATATTATCACCAGATTTGGATTACCAATTGAATTGGTAAGTGATAGGGGAACTCATTTCTTGAACCAAATAATAGAAAACATAACTGAATATTTCATGATCATTCATAGAAAGTCAGCCCCTTATCATCCACAGGCCAATGGATTAGCAGAAAGCACTAATAAGGTATTGTGCACTGTTTTGTCAAAATTGGTAAATACAAATAGGAATGATTGGGATTTGCAATCATGTCTTATGGTCTTATCGAGTGGCATACAAAACTGCACTTGGAACCACACCATTTAATTTGGTATATGGACAAAATGCAGTTCTGCCTTTGGAATTCCTTATTCCAACACTAAGGGTGGGTAATCAATACTTGTGGACTTTACATGAGTTATCTGAGAGAGTAGTGGAATTGGAAAAACTGGGAGCTTCTAGACTTCAAGCAATCATGAGGATATATACAGACAAGAGAAGGCAGAAAGCTTATCATGATGTTCATATTAAAGAAAAAGACTTGCAAGAAGGAGATCTAGTTTTGGCATATACAGTAAAGGAACATCAGAAAAAAATTCAGAAGGGGCATGGACCTTATATTATCAACCAAATCAGTAATAGTGGAGATATCCAGTTAGCTAATATAAATGGAGAAATCATGCCAAATTACATAAGTGGATGTAGGGTAAAAATGTATGATCTTCCATTAACTGTTTCTGAATGGAGAAGAATACATCAAGCTCAAAACAAGAAGAAAGAAGAGGATAAAATTAGGCATGAGGCTCAACAAGAGGCTAAGGAAAGGATAAGAAAAATCAAGGAAATTAGAGAAGTTCTCTTATGTGAAACACCTTTGAGAGAAAAAGAGCATTTGCCTGTTATAACAATGAATCTTCATAATGAGAAAATCAAGGTTTTGATAGATTCAGGTGCACAAGTTAATCTGATCAGTTCAGTTTTGTTAGATAAGTTTGAGTTAAAAAGGACTGAGAGTAGAACATTTATCAAAACACTGGAAGGACAGATTAGACAAAGCTTGTCTTCACCATCTATTAAAGTTAAGTTCAATGAAGAATATATGAAAATAGATTGTGAAGAATGGCATGATCATATGATGACTGAGAAATTGATTTTGGGACAACCATGGTTCAGAAAAGGTAAAGTAATTTTGGATTTTGAAAATATGAAGCTTAAGTTGACAATAAATGACAAAAGGTTTTTAATGTTTTTGTTGAGTGTTGAAGAACAGGAAGATCAACATGATATCCATGACTCAGACTTGGAGGGATTTACTTTTTCATTAGAAGCTACAAAGGAATTACAAACAAAACTTCTTTATGATGAAATCTACTCCAGTCAAGAAAAGGAGGAAATTGAAGAAACCAAAGGTGTTGAAAAGAGAGAAGAAAGGTGGAAAGTGTGGAATAATCGAAGGCATCTAGGCATCAAGGCAGAAAGAATGTGGAAACAAAGTACATATAAGAACTGTCCATCAAAACAATTTTCCTGAACTAAATGGATATGGAAGCCAAAAACTTCCAAGTACAGTTTATCAAAAGAAGATTGTTTTATTCCTAGAACAAAGTCAACAGGAATCAAGTATTATTGGGTAAAAAAATCAGATCTGATTCAATGGAAAGAAAATAGGAATGAAGATATTAAAATAGCTCAAAAGCATGAAGAGTTACAGATGAAGGAAAAGGCAAAATGGTCATCTGATACACACATGGGATTCTTGATAAAGAATTCAGAAATTTACAAGAAGGAAATTATGACATCTTGGAAACTATTTCCATTTACTCTACCTCATCCTCTTTCAAAGAAAAGAAATAGGAGGGGAAGAGAGAAAAGAGGAGGAAATTATTATTAAAAGAGAGAGAGAGAGAAAAAGAGAAAAAAGAAGAAAACAAAAAGAAAAGAGGAAGAAAAAAAAGAGAAAAATTAACAATTCTTTTGTTTATATAAGTTATATAGCACAAGCAAGATATAGGTTGTAATTTAGTAGGGTTCTATTCTTTTTTAGTCATTGTTTAATTATTTTTTCTCTATAAAAATCTAAATCTTCTTTAAAAAAATTCATTCATTTTTTCTTTTTATTGTTAAATATATATATATATATATATATATATATATATATATATATATATATATATATATATATATATATATATATATATATATATATATATATATATATATATATATATATATATATATATATATATATATATATTAAAAAAAGAGAAGGGAAGAGAGCACTAGACATCTTGCTACACATGTGATGATCACTTCAATTGAGTTATATCTGTGACACAAATAAGGAAGTCAGGATTCATCTGAGATTTTTATTTTTCATTCTTTTTCATTACATCTCAAGACAAATGTGATTTCATTTATGCTTTTTGTGACTCATGTGGGTGGAGTTTTCTTTTTTGTGATGTTATATTTTCTCCAGGATGGTGAATCCAAAGGAACTGCCAATTCATGATTTCAAAGCAGACTCAGTAACTTTATCTAGAGAACATTGGTTTTTAAACAGTGAAGCAACAGTGGAAAAGGTGGAGCTGAAGTCTGATGAAGAACAAGAAATTCCAAAAGTAGAGAAGATAGTGAAGGAACTAAAGGAAACCCTTAGCATCATTGGACAGCACATTATTACAGTAGGAGTTGGAGGTCACAAGTATACCATGTTGTGCCAGGAATTTTACATATTTCAAAAAATTGCAGTCAATTATAAAAGATGGAAAGCAGTGGGATTACACAGACTGTTGGATGAACCTTTATTCTTTATTGATTTTGAGAGAGTATCTCAGGTTATGAAGAGTCTGCTGGAAGTTGGAAAGGGCAATGATGCATATTTCAGGTGTTCAATCAAGGACAAAGAAAACAAAGAAGTGAATATTACTATAAAGGTAGAGCATATCAGAGCAGCCCTCTAGTTCTACTCTATGGGAACTAAGTTGGATAACAGCTTTGTCAAGAAGAATAAAGCAACCTATGCAAGATATTCCAAATTTGTGGATTTCAAAGGAAAAGAGAATGAGGAATATGCTATTAGAATGTTTCTTCAATATTTATGTTTTCCAAAACTGCCTAGATACACCATGCCACACAAGCCAGTGACATTGATCATGTTCAATAATAAGGACAGGACCAAGCCATTTGGAGGAGAAGATTGGATCCCAGAAAAGTAGAATTGGAATAGGAGGAAGCAACAAAAGAAGAACATGAAGCTGCTCAAAAGGAAGTACAGTCTTCAAAGGAACCTCATCCACCTCAAACAAGTAAGGAACAATTGTATTCTTATCTGACTCAAGGAAACAATAAAGGGGCAATTTATGAAGCCCAATATCAGAAAATGTTGGAAGAATATTCATGTAAAGCAACTGAATGGATACAAGAAGAAGTGGAACACTATGAAGAGTTACATGATCAGATGATGGCTGCAGAAACCGAAGAGGTCTTTGTTAAAAAGGAAGTAGAATTGTTGGCTTATTTCAAGGAGTTACAAGGTCCTCCTGAAACTAGAACCACAGTAGTAGTGAAGAAGAAGGTTCAGAAAAAAGCTCTGCAAAAAAAGAGGCTAATCAAGAAGAATAAGGGTAAGGCAACTGAACATGTTCAGATAGAGGAATCAGTAAAATTATTATTAGAAGAAAAGAATCAGGAGAAATCAATGGCTACATCAATGGAAATAGAAGAACCAAGAATGGACAAATCAGGGATATCTGGTTCCTCACAGTTTTCTTCAGATTCAGAGAGTGACATTGAAAACTTCCTTTTGAAAAGTTTAAATTTTTCAGTACCTAGCACACCAATTGTGACAGTACAAGCCTCTGAAAAAAGCAAAACACTAGAAGATTTGAGTCAAAAGTCACAAGGAATACGGGTCCATGAAGAAGCAGCAAAACAGGTTAGTCCTGGAGAAGAAAAAAGGATACTAAAAGGTAAAGCAGTAATGATGGAAGAAGAGGTTGAAGCAAGGAAAGAGTTCAGTAGTGGATTGGTGGACACAAGGTTAATATGGACAAAAACATCACAGCAAACCTATTTCAAATTAAATGATGAAAATATTGAAGTAGAAAAGGAAGCTCAGATATGCAGCTCAGTGCACAAGAAAGAAGATAAAGACCAAATTGAGGAAACTGAGAAAGTATTAGGAAAGATAGATCTCAAGGAGGGTCAAGAAGGAAATACAGAAAGAGAAATAAATCAAAGTATAGAAGAGGTACTTCATGATCTAAATCATGTAGAAGAATCCACACATACAAGTGAACAGGAAAAAGAAGAAGAATTGGATCTTATGGATATAGATGAGCAAGAGGAGGGACAAAAGGAGGAGCAAATGAATGATCAGATAAAGCTCTCAGTAGATATTGATTCAACCTCAACTCAAGATAATAAAGTACAGAAAGAGGAAGGACAGGTCATTGAAGAGAAACAACAGGAAATGGAGAAAGAGAAGGCAGAAGAGATGGAGATAATGAAAGAAATATCAGATCATGAGAAGGAAGAGGATCAGACACTAGAGTATGAGGAAGATGTTGCAGACAAAAAGGAACTAAAGGAAGAGAAGCAGATAGAAGTAAGACAAATAGAATTGGAAACTGGGTTAGTAAGGATACCCAAAGATATCAGGCCTGCTTGTAAAATTATCATGAGCAATATAGAGCAATTCAGACCATCTAGTAGGAATATGATTATATCAGGAATGGTGGCTGAATCAGAGTTTGTGAAAGGTAGTAGAATCATTACTGAGCAAAGAAAGAAAAGGAACAATTAGAGGAACAGTTGAGGACTGTTCAAGAAAGAAATGAGGATTTGACCAATAGGATAATTTCATTGGAAGAATTGGAGGTTCAACAACAAAACAAAATTCAATTTCTTGAAGAGAAATGTGCAAAACAGATAGATCATAGCAACAAAATGGAAATGGAGCTGAAGAAGATGGAAGGAAGATTCAGAACACTTCAAAGCTCATATCAGATTATGGTCAAAGCAAATGAAGAAATAAACAAATTATTGATGGAAGAAGGCCAAATGAAGGAAGAGAGTAAGATTGTACAAGTAACACAGGATGAGAGGGAGGAATTGAATAAAGAAATTCTAAGACTACAAGCAGAATTGAAAGAGGTCAAAGAATTGGAAAAACAGGCCAGTGTACATGTTGCCAGCTCAATGAGAGGATACAATAAATTACATTTGGATATAGCAAAAGAAAAGAGTGAATGGCAATTGAGTATAGAAAAAGAAAGAAGTGAGTGGAAATCAGAAAGAGAGTTATGGACATCTCAGAATAGAAGCTTAATGTTGATGGTGGAAGAGCTACAGAAAAAATTGGAAAATCCACAAAGACATGTTGAAGAGCAGGTAGAGACTACACAAGTAGAAGAGTATGAAGCAAGAGAAGATAACATAACTCAACACTTGGATAAACAAGGACACAAAGCAGATGTTGAAGAATATTCAGATGAGTTTGTTCAAAAACTTTTAACAGATAGAGAATCAAGAATGGAATTTATCAGAAAAATGCATAATGAGTATGAAGAACAAATTGTGAATTTTGCTCTCAATAAAGGAATAAACCTAGACCAACACCATTGGGCAGCAGATGGTCTAGGTATACCATTGGAAATTGTATGGTTGACACAGCAGAGTCTGTCATATCTACATATAAAGATGTTAATTATCCAGCTTGTATATTACTAATCAGAGTAATGCAACTCATATTGGCATGTATAGAAACGTTTACAAATACAGATGTCAAAACCCTCAACTACATTGGTTTCAATTCACCAATTGATGCTTTAAAATTTTATCTAAGTGAAACTTGAGACCGAATTCGCTTAATGGCAAATTATAGCAGAACATGTTTTTGGGTAGTCATTATCTCCAAATTTTTTAAGATGCCTTTGATTATGGATTTTTTGAAAGAGACTCAGAAATTTTTGGGAATTTATCAGCAGTTACAAAATCCAGACTCATTGCCTATGAAGCCGCATATACAGAATACCTAAAGAAAGATGTGATAGACAAACCAAAGGCAGTTGTACAATGGAGAAAAGCTCTATTTGAGATGGTGAATAACATGAACATTACAGAAAGAAAAATTCATGATCTATTGTCACAGGTTTATCAAAGAAAAAAGAAGTGAAGGAAGCTCTCACTATTTATCAGCAAGAATATTTTTTGTCAGGAGCCAAAAAGTCTAGGAGGGGAAGAATGTTAGAAGAAGCATTTTTTGAGGGAAATTATTTGTAAAATGTCAAAAAATTGTAGAAATATTTATACAAATGATGTAAAAATGAGGAAGAGTCTTCCTCATGTAAATTAGAATCATATATATTTTTTCTAGAATTTTTGGAAGCTCTTTGATAGCATATTTTTAGATTAGAAGGGAAAAGGACCAAAATTCAAGTGTGAAAAGGGACACTTGAAAATGTATAAAAGATAATTTCCTCTATTTTGAGAGGGTTGGTTGTATTGTTTTTGCTATCCAAGTAATGTGAAGATCTCTCCTGCAGAAAATCGTGTTTTCTCCTTTCATGTACTTTCTTTTGATTTGTTGAGTCTATTCTTTGTGTGATCCATGGAATTTGTGGGCTTCAGTTGTGTATTTCTGAGTAATGTGTATGAAGAGAGGTGATTCTTAGTGTATTGAGTAAGAATGTGCAGAAGAACAAAGCTGAAAATGGAAATTCTCAGTTTTCACAGAATGGCGATTGTCTCGTCTGTGTGATATAGGTATTGTTTTTGAATTTTGACTTCATAATTGTGATCTACTGTGGAAATGGCAAACTTTAGGCACAAATATCATTGAAAATGTTGTAGTATAGCTCAAGATATTTATCAAAACCCTAGATATTTCTCTCCATCTTCATAATTTCTCAAAAAAAAAACAGTCATTTAACTCTTATTCTTGGATTCCATTAACTAGAAGGGGTTGTGATTTTTTGTATACTTCCCGGATTGACAATTTAAAGATGTGCAGTTGATCCTTTATGCAAAAATGATTGGAGAGGACAACTCCAAAGGGTAACAACAAACATCCATGCTTGTCAATTAGGAAAACAAAGCAGATTGCCATTCAAGAAGGGAGCACATGTGAGCAATGAAGTGTTGAATCTCATACACATAGATGTATGGGGACCTACAAGGGAGCCATCCATTTGAGGTAATAGATATTTTGTCACATTTATAGATGATCATTCAATGTTTATTTGCATGTATTGCATGAAGTCAAAGTCAGAGGTGTTTTACTACTTCAAGAGGTTCAAAAACCTAGTGGAGAAGGAAACAGGGAAGTATATAAAGACTCTCAGATCGGATGGAGGGGGAGAGTATTTCTTCAAATGAATTTTTAGATTTTCTACATGACCATGGCATCAAAAGGAAATTCACTTGTAGGTATACACCTCAACAAAGTGGGGTGGCAAAAAGGAAGAATAGATACATAGTAGAAGTGGCTACATCTTTCTTAAATGAAATGAATGTTCCTAACTCTTATTGGGCTAATGCAACAAATACAGGTATATACATTATGAATAGGTGTCCAACCTCAGGATTACATGGAGTTACACCTTATGAAGCTTGGTGTGGTAAGAAACCCAACCTTTCAAATCTCAAAGTATTTGGTTGTGTGTGTTATGTTCACATGCCTCAAGAATTGAGACACAAGTTAGACCCGAAGGTAGATAGGTGTATATTTCTTGGATATTCTTCAGAGCAAAAGGGTTTTAGATGCTATAACCCTTGCATCAAAGAGTTTAAGGTATCTAGGGATGTAATATTTTATGAGTTGCTACCTTGGTATGGTAGCAAACATGTGTTATAAGTTGACAATGCATATGAAGCCGAGAAGAAGTTCAAAGAGCAACAACAAAGCATGGAGATAAGTGGTCCAACCACTTCAAGCACACCATCAGAGGAGAGTAATACATCAGCTTGGCATGGAAGTACAAGGAATGAAGCTCATTCAAGTGAAGGAAGTAGCAAAGGAAAAGGAAAGGCAAATGACGAAGACCATTGATGGGTAGACATGGAATCTACAAGTGATGAAGATATGGAAAAATTAGAAACTCTAGGATTTAAAGAATCTAAACCAAGGAGGAGGAGATTCCTACCACCTAATGGTGAGGTAAGCTCAATAGGGTTAAATACCCTATTCAAAGGTTAACTTATGATTCGTTCATTGCAAGACACTATGCCTATATGAGTCGAGTTATAGCTTGTGAAGAACCTAACTTTTTTGAAGAAGCAAATAAGAATAGGGAATGGATTGAAGCCATGGAGGAGGAAGTCAAAGCACTGGAAGAAAATGATACTTGGTCATTGGTGCCAAGAACAAAGGACATGAAAGTCATTGGCAACAAATGGATGTACAAGTTGTAAAGAGGCATGCAGATGGGAGCATCTCTAGGTATAAAGCAAGGCTGGTTGCCAAAGGTTTTGCTCAAACCTATGGCATAGACTTTGAAGACACATTCAGTCCAGTATCTAAGATGTCCACCATCAGAATTTTGATTACAATTTCAGCCTCAAAAGGTTGGAAGTTGTACCAGTTGGATGTGAAGAATGCTTTCCTAAATGGAGAGCTTGAAGAGGTAGTCTTCATGGACCAGCCCCAAGGCTTTGAAGATGAGAGGTTTCCACATCATGCATGCAGGCTAAAGAAGGATCTTCATGGACTCAAGCAAGCCCCAAGAGCTTGGAACCAAATACTTGTGGACTACTTGGTAAAATGTGGATACAATCATAGTCATGCAGACCCATCACTCTTTGTGAAGAAGGAAGGTAGCAAAATTGATTTCATTTGTATATATGTTGATGATTTGATCATTAGGGGATGATGAAGCCAACATCAAGGACATAAAGAGGAATCTTGGATGTGAGTTTAAAAGTCTCAGATTTAGGGATTTTAAGGTACTTCCTTGGGATTGAAGTACTATATAAAGAGGAAGGTATATACTTGATGCAAAGTAAATACATTCTTGATCTTTTGAAGAAGTTTGGCTTGTGTGATTGCAAGCCCATTTCAAATCCATTAGAAGTAAATGTTAAACTAAGTGCTCATGAAGGTGAAGAAGTGAAGGATGTGACCATGTATAGGTCAATAATTGGTTCTCTCTTGTATGCTACTATGACAAGACCTGATATTGCATGTAGTTGGAGCGTTATCTCAATTTTTGCAAGCACCAAGATTACCTCATCTTGTTGTAGCCAAAAGGGTACTTAGGTACCTCAAAGGATCAATGAATAAAGGTCTATATTATCCATTTGATGATGGATTAAATCTACAAGCTTATTGTGATGCTGATTGGGCAGGTTCCAAAGATGACAGAAGGAGCACTAGTGGATATGTTATCATGCTAGGGAAGAAGGCCATCTCATGGATGTCAAAGAAACAACCAACCGTGACTCTTTCATCAATCGAAGCTCAGTATAGAGGCTTAGCACAAGCCTCATGTGAGCTTATGTGGCTCAAGAAGTTTGTTGATCTTGATTTGGAGGTTAAGCAAGTACCTATTTTTTGTGACAACATAAGTAGCATATGATTGGCTCAAAATATGGTGTTCCAATCAAGGTCGAAGCATATAGAAGTGCATTACCACTTTGTTCGAGAGAAGATCATGTCAAAGGATGTCAAGGTGGAGCATGTCAATACAAAGGACCAATATGCAGATATGTTTACCAAATCATTGGATGGAGTAATGCTACAACACTTCAAGGCATGCATTGGAATGAAGGACCTAGGCATTGAGACTTGAGGGAGAGTGTTGAAAATCAAGTCTCAATCATGAAAAAAGGCTCAACCACGAGTTTTGAAAATGGACCAATCAAAAAAGAGGACCCAAAGTCGTGGAATAAAGTTAAAAGCTCCACCAAAATCAATCAAATTGAAATCTCATCAAATCAGTCACCAAAAAGTGCACCTACATTGATTGGTAGGTGGTTAGCTAGATTGTAGGAAAAGTAAAACTCTATATAAGCATCATCCCACCTTTTTTTCTTGAGTTGTATGCATTCCACGAGTTTCCCACTTAGTTTAGTGAGTCATAAACTCCAGCAAGCAGCCCCCTTGCTTGCTTACCTCATTTTCTCATGATTTTGCTCCTCTCTATCTAGAGGTGTAGTTAAACTTTTCCAATCTGATTATACCAATTTGTAGAGCATTGTTTGCTCTCTCATTATAGTCATTTTCATTGATTTCAAGCTTCATTTGGTCTCTCATATTGTGACTTGAACTTTTCAAAAGTTTCAAGTTATTTGGCTAAGTGAGTTGTGAGAAATTGCCAACTTTGTGAAGGTATGTCTCTGCACATAGGCAGAGAGTGTTGCAAACAGGTAGCTTGTTTTGCAGAGGGTGGTTCTCCCAGCTGCAATATCCATTCAGGATGCTTTAAAACTTTTTGGGTAGCTCTTATAGTCTACTACAAGTTTGCAAAATTTCATTTTAAGTCTCTGTACTGGCGTAGAGAAAAGTTCAGAACAGTGAGCATATTTCACTGCTTGTGGACCTAGTGGTGGGCAGCCATCTTCCATTTTTGCATTGGGGTGTTAGAATCATCCGCCATCATATATATATATATATATATATATATATATATATATATATATATATATATATATATATATATATATATATATATATATATATATATATATATATATATATATATATATATATATATATATATATATATATATATATATATATATATGTGTGTGTGTGTGTGTGTGTGTGTGTGTATACATATATATATATATATATATATATATATATATATATATATATATATATATATATATATATATATATATATATATATATATATATATATATATATATATATATATATATATATATATATATATACACACAGAGAGAGAGAGACATAAATATAACAAATAAAAGCAATGCATATCATGCATTATCACGACGATATGCCATAAGTATCCGCATCTATTTCAAACACCACTTATGAGACCGCCTAGTGCCAAATTCTGTCTACAATGAACTAAGTACATACTTTTCGTCTCTCTCATCAAGCTCACTGTAAATGAAAAAAATCATAAAAGTAAAACATAAAATATTTATCTCAATTTATATGTAAAATTTATACTTATGTCCATTTCAAGTGAACAAAACGCAAGTAGTATTCACATAAAGCTCTCATTATTATTTTAAACTCCAACCCATGCCTCATGTATACTCTATTCCCCTCAGGTTCTATGTCACACTCCAACCCTAGGCTACCTATGCATGTCCTCATAGGCACCTCTATTGTGCTTTCATGAGTTTGAGGTGGCATAGATTTCCTAAAAACAAATGGATAAAAATGAATGAAAATGTGTGTTATAATATCATTAAAAATATTAATTTATGAAAAGAAAACATACCTATGGACATATAACTCTCTTCATGCAAATGGAGCCAAAGAGGATCCTTCCTCTAGATACTAGGTAAGCATCTGTATTGTTAGTCGGCCGCCGGATTGGCAGTTGTAAAATCAAGAATCTTTTTATATCCCTGCGCACGTACGAAAAGTTGTTACACATATACGTTGTAATCTTATATAAAGCAATGAAAAAAGACACTTCAGTCGTTCGGAAAGATCACCAGACTGTCTGTTTGGGTGATTAGAGCTGAGCGTTACTATGGTGTTTGTGGCCTAATTTCTGAGTATTCTGTGTGTATCTCTGTCTCGTCTTGTCTGTTGTCTGTTGGTATCTATTGCGGTTGTGAGTATCATCTACATCCAGTAGATCATTCGGTCTGTTGTCTGAAGTGAATTGTCTGTGAATCCTTATTGCGATTGTTGTGTTAAGTTCGCGTATTACGTTAGTACTCGTTCTTGGAATGTTCTGCCAGTTGTTTGGTGAAGTCTGTGTAACTGTGGTAATGTTTCTAACACTGTGCGGGATCGTGTTGTCTTCAGCATTGAGATCTGTCATCATACGGTAAGGGTTAAGCTACAGTAAGGATTTCTTGGGTTGCGTACTGGACCTTCAGTACAGTGTATCTGAAACAATTGAATTCTCTGTGTCTTCGGATGTTGATCGGATTGTGGTACCTATTCGGTAAAGGTTGAACTATTACTCTTGTCTCTGGTATTTTCAGTAAGTTTAGGTGCAGAGCAATATAACATCTTAGTGTATTCGGTACACGTTGGCCGAGCTAAACCGTGAACTGTAAATGTCTAAGTACAACAGAATCTTGATAGAGCTCTCAGCATGAGTATATTCCTGTATCTGAAATGGTTATTTTGGGAACCAAGTATAGCGTCTCTATTTTTACAGACCCCTTCCACTCCCAAGAACCCAAATAATGTTTAAACGCGTTCTGACAGTTAGAACACATCGTTTAACAGTATGGTAAAGTCTAATTCCTCATTCCCTCAGCTTGTATATATGCATATAACCCTAATGAGTCACTTATCTTTTTACATCCACTTGGTAATACATTCCGTATTGTGTTGTGCTCCAAGGTTCTTCTTCTTCTTTTTGATGCTTGTGTGCTACTGTAGACCTGGATCTCCAACAAATGGTATCAAACAAGGTCATCGTTTCATTTAGGGCATCCTCGATACCCCTCTAGTCCTAGTCTTAGAATTGCACCAAAATTGGTGAGCATACTTGGGGTTATTAAGAGTTCAAAATAACTTCATTGTGTGGTGTTGAAATCTTGATTTGAACTCATTTTGGCCTCTGAATGCTCTATCACAATGACTATGCAGAATTTCATCGTTTTGTGCCAAATGTATATAGGTTTCAGTTTGCCATTACAAGAGCCTCAAATTCTACTCCAAGTTTAGCAAAGCTTCATATGGTGTTTCTACTCAACTTTTTGAGATGCTATCAATTTCTTGCATAGGGGTATTTAGTTATTGGCCATGGTTGAAAGCAATGATGTGTTTGTATGTTGGTTATTGAAGATAAGTTGGATTTTACTAACTAACCATTGTGGGCATATATGATGTGTCATGTATTGGTAGCAAATGGTTGTAATATTGTGCAAGGTGTTGAAAAACTTCCTACTACATCTACAACTACATTTATTGAAGGTGATCAAGATGGTGTTGAAAATGATGATCTTCAAATTCTTGTTTGTGTTGCAATTCTTGATGCACCTATTGTAGAGAAACTTTGTTGGTATGGTAGATATGCTGAGGCACATGCATTGGTAGCTTTGTCTATCAAATGTGCCATTTGTTGGAAGCAATGTCCATAGGTCCAAAGTTGTCAGCATATGATAAGTACCTCTTCATATTCTTCATAAGAAAACCAGCGAAACCATGGTTACATGAAAATGCTTTCAATCCTGTGACCTAGGTTTGAATCTTGACACATGTAGTGCAAAAACTATGAGTTATTTTTTGTTTGTAGGGATTCCAATTCGATCATGATAGCTTTTGATAGCAAGCTTTTATGATTTTGCTTTTGGAAGACACATCATGGAGGCTATATTAGAGATACCAAGGCTCATTGTTATGGCATCACTCAAGGTGATCAAGGAGGTGCTCAAACTTCAAGGAGACTCTACACTTGAAGGAGAAGGAGGTCCTCTACTTGGAGGAAGTGTTCCCATACACTTGGAGGAAGTGTTCCCATACACTTGGAGGATGTGTACTCTACATCTAGACACATCTGGAGGAGTTCATATCAGCTACCATACTATGAGTTACAAGTCTACATCTATCATACTTGTTAGTTCACTAGTTTTTTATTTAGGAATAATCAAGATTTGAGTTTGCTATAAAACCATTCTAAACTATTCATACTATCCATATTCTCACACACACACTCTTCATACCTCTTAGGCACACAATCTCTTGTATCTAGATCCTATTTTTGCCTAGATTTAGGTATTATCTGTTTGTATCATATTCACACATTGTGATTTGACATTGGAATATAAGATAGTGTAGGTGAGCATCTTAGCTTAGTGGTACACTTTGAAAGATCCTGTATATTCTCTTTCTATCTCTCACTCGTCATCTTTTTGAGACTTAAGGTTTGTATGTTAAGGTTCATGTATTGGAAGATCCTCTGAACCTGTGATGAATTGTTATTGAGGACCACTCACTTCCAACATTTGGTACCAAAGCATAGTTGACATACGCCCTTAACAAGATGAGTGACTATAGACTTGAGAATGAAGACAAGCTTGAAGGAATGTCTAACTATCCAATGTGGAGTTTTATGATGATGAATCTATTAGTATCTAAGGACTTATGGAATATTGTCAATGGCACTTATCCAAAGCCAATAAAAATTGGAGAAGAAGCTACTTCATCTTCTAGAAGAACACCTATTCCTATTTCTACTCAACAAGAGGTTAGTGAAGAAGAAGAAACTCTTTTATCATCAGGAGTCCATACTACTACCATATTACTTGCTACAAAAGAGCAGTCCAGACGGAATTCAAGGGATGCTCTAGCACTTTCATATATTTTTATGGGAGTCAAGAGGCATACTATACCCCAAATCAAGTCATGTAAAACCTCTCATCAAGCTTGATTGGAGTTAGAGAATCTCTATCAGAGCAGAAACCCTACTAGGAAAGCTCATTTAAGGAGACAACTAGCCAACACAAGGATGAAACTAATGAAGAGATGGTAAACACACTTCTAAACTCACTTCCATCTACATATCGTGCATTTCTTTACTTCTTTATCTCTATCTACAAGAGATAGAGAACTTCCATTTGAAGAAGTACAGTTCCTATTACTTCAAGATGAAGATTAAAAAAAGAGTATGGAAGAGAATGATGAAGCCATTTTATCATTGTCGAAGGAAAAGAAGAAGAACGAGACAAAGAAGGAAAAGAAGAGTCAGCAATCCAAGAAGGAAAGTAAAGTCCTTTAATCCTAATTCTTCCAATCCTTCCCGTAATGCTTCGTCTACACCCAAAGAAAATTCCTTGACTACATCTGATTTAGAGAAAGGAGTATGTCATTATTGTAAGAAACCAGGTCATTACATAGCAAAATGCAAAACAAGGATCTTTAATGAGAATAAGAAAGCATCAAATAATAGTGCTCAAGATGATCCAAAACCTAAAACTTCAAAGGTAGATTCATATGCATATGTTACTATTGAAAAAGAATTTTTTGATCAAGCAGCATTAAATGCAATCTCAGATCATCCTTGGATTTTCTTCTGGAGCTACTAAGCATATGATAGGTTGCAAAAAGGTATATTCTTCCCTTTCTAACTCTTCGACTAGAAGAGTGACCATTGCAGATGGTCATGATTTAGATGTTGTTGGTGTTGGAGAAGTTAACCTTAAGTCCAGAGCAAGTGGTAATTTCACAATTTCCAATGTTCTTTATGTTCCAGACATAAAGAAGAATTTGTTGTCTATCTCTACTTTCTTCTCAGATGGTTATAAAGTTGTTTTTAAGAAAGATTAATGTCATATCCTCTCAGCTAATGAGGAGCATTGTCTACTTCAAGGAGAAAATAGAAGTGGCATGTTTGTATTCTTACAGTAATGGCATCTGATTTAGAGAAAGGAGTATGTCATTACTGTAAGAAACCAGGTCATTACATAGCAACATGCAAAACAAGGATCTTTAATGAGAATAAGAAAGCATCAAATAATAGTGCTCAAGATGATCCAAAACCTAAATCTTCAAAGGTAGATTCATATGCATATGTTACTATTGAAGAAAAAATTTTTGATCAAGCAGCATTAAATGCAATTTCAGATCATCCTTGGATTTTCTTCTGGAGCTATTAAACATATGACATGTTGCAGAAAGGTATATTCTTCCCTTTCTAACTCTTCGACTGGAAGAGTGACCATTGCAGATGGTCATGATTTAGATGTTGTTGGTGTTGGAGAAGTTAACCTTAAGTCCAGAGCAAGTGGTAATTTCACAATTTCCAATGTTCTTTATGTTCCAGACATAAAGAAGAATTTGTTGTCTATCTCTACTTTCTTCTCAGATGGTTATAAAGTTGTTTTTAAGAAAGATTAATGTCATATCCTCTCAGCTAATGAGGAGCATTGTCTACTTCAAGGAGAAAATAGAAGTGGCATGTTTGTATTCTCAAAAATAAGTCATGCTAATGTTGCTAGGTCTGCTGCACCTAAGGAGAACATGAATTTATGGCATGCTAGATTTGAACATATAAAAGATCAAGGTATGGTGGAGATTTTGCCTACTTTTGATTTACCAGATGATGCAGAATCATGTGAAGGATGTCTTGAAGGAAAGCTTCATAAAGAAGTTGCAGATCATACATTTAGATGTGAATGGTCTAATGAGAAAAGATTTTATTCAAGGTTGTAGTTACTATGTTCATTGATGATTTCTCAAGATATTCATGGATTTACAGTGTTAAAGGTAAATTAGAGCTTTTTCCTACTTTCAAGAAGTTCTTGGCTATGGTTGAAAATGAAAGTGAGACAAGAATCAAATTTTGAGAAGTGATAGAGGAGGAAAGTACATGTCTAAAGACTTTAAGCCTTTTCTTGAAGACAAAGGTATTTCTCATCAACTCACTATTGCTTACATGCCATAAGAGAATGGTATTCTAGAGAGAAAGAATAGGATACTTGTTGAGATGATGTGTAGTATGATGTCATCGAAAAAGCTTTCTCCCAGGTTTTGGCTTGATGCAGTACATATAGCTAATCACATTCTGAATAGATCTTCCACAAAAGCTTTGAAGGTCATTACATCTTATGAAGTTTATTATGGGAAGAAGCCCAATGTGAGTTACTTCAAAGTTTTTGATTCCCCAACTTATGTTCACATTGAGAAGAAGGATCGTGGTAAGCTTGATGTAAAAGCCATTAAAGTGGTATTTATTGGTTATTAAATTGAAAGCAAAGGATACAAATTCTATGTTCCACATACAGGTGATATCCTACTCTCACGCAGTGCATATATTGCAGAAAGTCAGATTTGTGATAAGAAGGAAGAGATTCTGGATTTCATAAAAGTAGATGACTATGCATATTCGAAAAGGAATTTGGATTCTTACATTTAGCCATACAATGGGGGTGATGAACCTACTCAAAACCTAGGAGATACAGGTGAAGATAGAGTTTCATTACCTACATCAATACCTAGTTCATCATCATTACCTCTTGAAGTTCTAACTTATGAAGTTGGAGAAGGTTCTAGAGTTCTACAAAGAGATACTAAAGAACCAGAAAGGATTCCACCACTTTTCACGAATATGCCAAAGTGGTTATATCAAACCTAGAAGGATAGTGGTATAAAGGAATACACTAGAACAACCAAAAGTCAGACAAGGATAGAACTAGGAGACCGGGTAAATTATGCAGCGCATTTTGAGAGTCATAATATCTTAGCTCTTACTTGAGATGAGAATGAACCAACTAGCGTTCAAGATGCTACAAAGTGATATGATTATCATGGGTCCCAAAGATTCAGATGTTGAGTTGTTTAAAAGACAACTTAAGTATACATTTGATGTAAATGTCTTAGGTATTTTGCATAATTATCTTGGGATTGAGTTCAAGTAAAAAGATGAGTGTATCTATATGACACAGTAGAAATACATTGAGAAATTTGGAAAGGTTTGAGATGATAGATTCCAAGTTTATGCAGACACCTACGGATGTCAATGTGTCATTATAGTCAAAAGCAGATTCACAACTGTTTGATGATACATTATATAGTCAAGCAGTTCGTTGCTTCATATATCTATGTAATACACATCCAGACATTCAACTTGCAGTTTCTCAAGTATCCAGGTTGATGCACAGTCAGCTCAAGATTCAATGGAAATCAATTAAGACATATTTGCAAATATCAGAAGTTTTGCAAGTTACTAAACCTTGTACCATTATGACATTGAAGGGGGATTGTTGGAAGCAATGTCCATAGGTCCAAAATTTCTAGCATATTGTGAGTATCTCTTCATATTCTTCATAAGAAAAATGGTGTGTGTTGTGGCTACATGAAAAGGCTTTCAATGTTGCGACCCAGGTTTGAATCTTGACACATACCTCTTGAAAACCCTGAGTTATTTTTTGTTCTTAGTGATGCCAATTTGATCATGATAGATTTTGATAGCAAGCTTTCATGTTTTTGCTTTTTGAACACACATTGCAGGCACATCTTGAAGGCTATATACGCGATACCAAGGCTCATTGTTATGGCATCACTCAAGGTGATCAAGGAGGTGCTCAAACTTGAAGGAGACTCTACACTTGAAGGACAAGGAGGTCCTCTACTTGGAGGAAGTGTTCACATACACTTGGAGGAGGTGTGCTCTACATTTGAAGACATGTGGAGGATTTCATATCAGCTACATACCGTGAGTAACAAGTCTACATTTGTCCTACTTCTTAGTTCACTAGTTTTTTATTTAGGAATAATCCAAATTCGAGTTTGTTGTAAAATAGTTCTAAACTATTCATATTCTCCATATTCGCACACACACGCTCTTCATACCTCTTAGGTACACAATCTCTTGTATATAGTTCCTATTTTTCCTAGATTTAGATATTGTTAGTTTGTATCATATTCAAACATTGTAATTTGACATTGGAATATCAGATAGTGTAGGTGAGCATCCTAGCTTACCGGTATACTTTGAAAGATCCCGTATATTCTCTCTCTATCTCTCACTCATCATCTTTTTGAGTCTTAAGCTGTGTATGTTAAGGTTCATGTATTGGAAGATCTTGTAAACCTATGATTAATTGTTATTGAGGCCTGTCCACTTTCAACACCATTGTCCCTCACATTCTCTCCGACAAAATAATAAAGGATGCTTGGGAGACACTTACAAATTTATAGCACATAAGAAATGAGGGCCTTGTTGCTTACCTCTGAAAATAGTTGGCGACTCAGCATATGAAGAAAATTCTATGGCCAATTTTTTGACAAAGATCAAAGATTTGAAGGAACAATTGAGTTTGGTTGATGAAGCCTTGCCATATAGTTCACTTAGGCAAAATGTTCTTAACGATATTTTGGATTCATATCAAAGTTTTGCTTCTACTCTTCATTTGATGATGAAAGGAAATTCAAATGCCTTAACATTTGAGGATTTGTTCTTTCTTCTTTTGTAGCAAGACCACTCCAACTAGAATATATCAATTGTGTGTGTTGCAAATCAAGCTTTTTTAGTTAGTGAGAAGGGTAAAGGAAAATTGAGCACATCTACTAGTAAGAAAAAGTTGAGTTACGCTACAATGTCAAAGAAGGAAGATAAAGATGAGAAGAAAACAAAAAAAATGAGGTCCAAATGGTTATTGGAGAGGCCTCAACACCTAAAACAGAGTCCGCTAATCTCGTTTAAAATGAAGAATGGACATTACTACTACTTGTAGTCTTAAAAATTCTATTTCTTTAATTCTTTTATTTTTCTTTTATTTTACTAGATTTTCTCTTTTTTCTCTTTTATTTCTTATTTCTTTTTTGTTTTCATAGTGTCAAAACTGTGAGGCTTTGGATTATACTTTGGGAGGTTGTTTTTTTCAATCTTATAGCTTTTTTTATGCCTTTGGCATGTTTAGAGTAAATGCCTTCATTCATTTCTCCCAATTGGCATCATTTTATCTCCTTTTGGCTAAATCTCCACACCTTGTCTCATGTTCACACGTGCTTTCTACTATCAAGCATGTTCCACATGGCCTATTTTCATCTCTCATGAACCCAAAATTTCTAGATGTTTTTGTTGCACACCACCCCCATTTTAATGGTTTTCTTTTCCTTTTCCTCACTACTTCCCCAACCCTCCCCCCTTCCCCCCTGCCCCCAAGCCCAACAAACCTACCCCATCCCCCCCTACAAACCTACTCATTCCCATTGGATCGTGTTCCTTCATCATCGGTGTATTGTTATTTATTTCTTTGTTCTTTTAATGAATATTTGAGTCAATTGGTGTTTTCTTTAGCTAAGAGGTGCCTAGTTATGTTGTTTTTGCTTTTGCTCTCCGAGATAAAGAGCTTGATAGGTGGTGGGAAACTCTTCAGCCTGAATCGATGCATGGGTGGCAAGGGTTGCACTTGTGGTGCATAGGCAGCCATTAGGGTGCACTAAGGGCAATGACGGTGCACATGTAGTGCACAAGGTATTCTCACATTCATTCACATTGGATGTTCTAGGGGTGTGTAGGAACCATCCCTTATTGTGATGCATGTGTGTTTTAAGGTCAAAGCTACAATGTCGATACACTAATTTGGAAAAGGTATACATAAAGGCCCCCTAATTAAATTTTTCTTTTTAAGTTTTTACCCTTAGTTCATTCGAGGACAAAAGAAGATCATGTGGACAAAGACCTGTATGTAGGAATATTGTTGAGGATTAACTTGAAGTTGAGGGCATCCTGAAGCATACAAAGGATTGGTCAATGTTTATGCTTAGTATGGGTCAATGATCTAGAGAGTGGGCTGCATGTCCAAAGCCAAGGATCTTAGACGAGGCACATGGACAAAAAGGTGAAGTATGCATACATAAGAGGAATTGATAAGAGAGTGAAGAGTCACTCCAAAGAGTTTGTAAGCATATGCTAGCTTCTGTGTAAGCATAGTGCAAGAGAGGAGGACTATTGTGTGTTGTGGGAGGTATAGTTATCAGACATAGTTTGTTGAGAGCTACAAGAGAAAGAACTAAAGGAAGTACAAAAGGATAGTGAAAAATTCTCCACTATCATATTATTTGTTATAGTGTCCAACTTTGAAAAAGAAGAAGAAAAAATAGTGTGTCTTAAGTAGTAATTTGAAGAGGACATTGCAGTTCATTGGTGAAGGCATGGCTAGGCTCCCAATCTTGGAGGAGACTTGAGTTCAAGGTTGCATAGAACAAGCTAAAAGTTCAAGAAGAAGAGGTGACAGGTGAAGTCCTTGCACCTACAAGTATAGTACTTGTGTTTACTTGATTTTTTTGAGGTGTACTTTCTTGTCCTATAGTGTATTTGGTGTATTTGGAAGTACTTTGTGGTACTTTGTAGTTGCCATCTTCTATTCTATAACTCTCTCAATCACTTTTGGATTGTAACTTTCTATTTAATCAATAAAATGCTACATTTGTAGAGGGTGTAATGTGCATATTCATCATATTTTTCTACAAACACTCAAACACCCATTCCCCAAAGGTACTACCAATGGTACCACAATTTTCCATAAATGCACCACCTCTCCACTCTTATGACAAATCAAGGATGGTCTCACTACTCCACTGAGACAAAAAAACCACAAGAAGCTCATATCTTCTCATATGTGTACAATTTGGGAAATATGAGAATATTGATGTGTGTAAAAAATCAAAAGACCCCCAAATGGAATAAAAAATCATCAAAATAATATACTCCTTTCTTGCATTATGCTCCTTCAAAGTCTTACAAACTCTTGCATAATAGAAGATGTGCATCAATGGAAGGGGGATAGATTAGAGCATGAGTTCTCCCAAATTTCAAGAAAATTTTCCAAACTTCACCATTCTCCTCAGATCCATACTTTTAAGCTTATGAAGAAGACATGAGAGTGTAGAGGAAATCTCATAATATATGCATTTTTTTTCAATCCTAACAACCTACATGAGAAAAAAAATACCTACATGGAAAATTTCACAAAGAATTTCCTCTTATACAAGAAAAATTTGTGAAAACACAAGGATTTCAAGAGGTAAATGTACCAAAATTAGCATTAAAAAATCCTAAGCTTTTATTCAAGCAAATGATCCTTTGGATAAAGTTGAGGAATTATTAAATAATAATTGAAAAAGGATTTCATGAAAAATGATGGCAACAAGTAAGGATTTCAATGCAAAATTCTGCTAAGAATAGGGTGAAACTATATTTGCACCTTCTTTGGGTGCCCTAAACTATATTACTACAAATTCAAGGATAATTACAAGGGGTTTCAACTTGGGGTATTAAGATCCCACACATCCAAACCATCTAGACCATCCTAATGAATTTTGCATTTTCATAATCATTTAATTCTCCAATTTGCATAATCTTCTATTTTACAATCTTCATAATCTTCTAATTCTTAATAAGAGTATTAAGATCAAATTTCTATGTTGTTTTGCTTCTTCCTTCGAAAAGATGTCTTGAACTTTATATGGGTTGTCTCTTCATGCAGCTTCTCACGCATGTGACTAGCTCCAGAAAAATGAATCACAAGGCTACATTTTGAGGTTCTCCAAGTGATCACAAACCTTCTCCACAATATTCCTGGGCTTAAATACCTCAATGATGTTTGTCTTAAAACCATTCTAAGCAATGACATGGGTTTCTTTGAACTAGAAATATAACTTATTTTCCATCTCATCTAACGTGTAGGGAAAAGAGCCAAGAATGCATCGTCTTGATCATATAATAACCTACTTTTACATAACTCTAGGAAGAATCTTACATGATTTTCATGATGTTGGTTGAATTATGCAATATAGATAGGGAAGGTCATGCCTACCCTTGAGAAAAGTTAGTTCAGGTCCTCCATCTATCCTCTGCATAGGTTTCTTGTGTTTCTTGCGGAAAGTGAAACTTGATGATCCTTCGTGTGGTTGAATCTTCTTCTTTGCAACTAACTTGTGTTGGTGCATTTTACCCAAGCCTACATGCTTGATATGCTTGATATTATCCTCATTTGTAAGTCACATGAGTAGTCATGTGAACACCTCTTGTAAAAGAGTACTTTTTATCTCTTGTAAATGGAAAAAGAAAAAAGGAAAGGGATGGCTTACCTCATCCATGATGTAAAAGCAAATTCGTGGCTCTAACTACCTAAAACCACGAAATTCAGAGCTGAGGGAATCTCTCCTATTTTTGGGGATCACTTTTAGGTGGAGCCATTCGAATTCGAATTCAAAACTCCCTCCAAGAATAGCTATAAAAGGAGCAAGAAGGAAGAGGCGATTAGCAAGCCTTGTACGTGACCACTTCATGTCATTTTGTAGAGATTGAAGAGCTTAATCCATAGCTCTATCATTCTGCTCCCATTGTGCAAAGATTCATTGCCAATGTGGTTGTAATCATATGTGAATCTATACATTTATCATCATCTACTTCTCTGTTTTGTTCTCTGCTATACTCACTCAGAGCAGTACCTTCAGAAGGTCATATCTCGAGTTCTACTGACCCTTTTTCAGTTATTTAACATGCGTTGGATAGCTCTTACTGTCTAGTTTTTGCATATCAATTTTCAAGGTCATTGGATTAATAGTTTTGAAGATATCTGCAATTTACTGCTCACTGGTCTATTTCTGCAGAGCCCCGAGAATGGTGGGCATGTTCCAGAAATTGATGAAACTTGTTCTCAGTGCTCAGTCCATCATTTGAAGTGTTTTAACTTGGATTGGGAAGCTTGCTAAGTCTATTTGCTATGCCCAAAAGGAATTTTTCTAATTCCTACCAAGTTGAGAGCACTGTTCATTGTTTCCAGCAGGTGTATGTCCAAAAATAGCAAGTTTTGGGAGCTAGTCATTTCGCAACTAGTCTGTCTTGACTTAAACTTTTGGGATACATGTTCCAAAGTACTTGGCTGATATTTTGGTGGATTTAGGAAGCTCAAAGGGTCTTCTAATCATCTCTGAAGTCTCAGTTGGCTGGTGTAAAGCTGGTTGTAGTAGCACCAACTCATCTTTGGATTGCATCCACCATCTCTCTTCACAACTTGCTCCTCAACAACCACCTTTTTTATCTTGCTATTGGCATGTTCTAGGTCCTTCCACCCCTTCAAGGTCCCACGAGGCATGACAAACATTCACGATATAGGAGAGATAAGACACACAATCACACACAATCATTGAAGTAGTATATGCAATTAACAATAGAGAACCACATAGAAAGCTTAACATGCCCTCACTCATCGATCATACCAACACATCGACATTAGAAAATGTTAGTACTAAAAAGTAGGACCTTGAAGAGTAGTTACAAAGAGAGAGAGAGAGAGAGAGAGAGAGAGAGAGAGAGAGAGATTCCAATTAGACAACAAGAAGAGAGGACAACCAAGGAAACGACAATTATTAGACATGAAGGGGAAGAGGAAAACGAAGAGGGAGGGTGCACTAAAAGCTAGAGATATAGTATATATAATTAAAGATGAACGAAGAGAGATACAAGAAGAACTCCAATTTTATGAGATGGTCATATTAATTGCCTCAAAGTTGACATCAGATGCTCCACATCAATATTTGATTGATAGATGATAAAGGATAGATCGATATGCTCCAAATACTTCCTCCACTTCTCGTTTTCAATCATATACCTTGCAATCCTCCATCGTATATACCATCCTCCTCCATAAATGCACCACCTTTTTGTAAAAAAATAATAGCACAACAGAATAGACTAGTAGATAGAATTAAGATAGAAATGCAGACAAAGATAGAAGCAGATTGAGAGATAGAGAACTTAAACTCTCAAATTGCCAAGAGTAATGCAATTACAACGATGGTGCTCTCCACCCATGCGACCCCAATGTGGAGCTTAGATGGTGATTTAGAAAGACTCTAGATAAAGGGCTTATTAGTGCACAATGCTCTGTAAAGCTCAACATGGGCGATGCTTATATAGCTTTTACAAGGGGAGTCAGTATAGATAAATGTAGTTGAGATATACAAAATAGTCGCAAAATATATAATCCGAAAATATCTCCACCACCAAAAGTCCTACCATCTTGGCCATATGGGACCCATGATAGGCCCCCTAGACCTCACAAAGGGGGCAAGCCCCCCTCTGCACTCCTCCCATTACAATTCTATGGGGAAACCGCGTAACACCACAAGGCCTTTATTTTCTCCTTGAGTGACAACCCAATGGCCGGGAAGTTTTCACCCTACCTAACCTAATGGCTAGGCTCACAAAGATCATATATTTACCATCAATGGTCATACATAGAACCCATCTAACTCAAAAGTTAGGATTCTACAAATGTATGGGCTCTCACAATGGCTTCTCCTCATAATGGGGGCCTTACAACTTAGAGCACCATGGATCATTTGTGGTCACTTGAGGGTGGATTATTGAGTATATCTAACACTTTCCACTCCTTTGACACACTAGGGATGGCATCACTACTCTAATAGGACTCAAAAGCAACAAGAATCTCATACCTTATAATTTGTACAAAATTTAAGAGATCTAAATGAACTATTATTTTCAAAAACCCAGATTAACTCAAACATCATGGAAACCAAATACTCTTAGCTTGAATTATGCTCCATTTAAGTCTCCTAAACTTCCATAGTGACACTAATTGCATGATTTCCAAGGAAAGATAAGAGAACATGAGCTCTCTTAGCCAAATTGAAAATTCCCAGAGTTTTCTAATTCTTCTCACATCCAAACTCCTAAGCCCGTGGAGGGGACACGAGAATGCAAAGGAAGCGTTGGATACATGTAATTTTATCTCTTTTTTTCCTTTTCTTTTAGATATTTTTGTCGCAGCACCCAACTTGGCTTAGGCATGGCGTAGGCATTGAAAACTTCACAACATGCACATTGAAAACTTCACAAAGAGTTCTCAAGAAGACTATGTGCTCCATAAGGGAAATAAAGAAAGAGGGAGAGAGATGTGCATTCGTGTGCAATTTTTGTTTAATCAAGAGGGCTATGCCCTCATAAGAAAATAAAGAAAGGGCAAGAGGGCAAGACTGAGATAAAGAGATGCGCATGTGTGTGCGTTGTTCTTTTCCCCTCTTTCCTCTAACCATCCAATATGCTTATAATTCCTCTCTCATTAAACATAATATCTCTCCACTTCACCTTCTATTCCTCTCTCTTCATTATACACACAATCTCTCTCTCTCTCTCTCTCTCTCTCTCTCTCTCTCTCTCTCTCTCTCCAGATCCCCCTATCTATGTTACTTCGCACACACTCTCCCTCCCTTCTTATTCTATATCTTTATCACCCTTTGTGTGCTGCTTTATATAGTGTCCTATGTGCCAAAAATATGTTAAGAATGGGGATACTCCTGCACTACAGATAAGATTTGATCGGACTTACAACATTTTTAATCATGTGGGCACGAAAATTACTACAATGGGCATCAGTATATGTGTCATTTAACCATCCATAACTAGGAATTCCATACATATAGCTTTATTAATGGTTATACTGATGGTGATAATCATGCATTCACTAACAATATTAAGGAGTCTCATAAGTTCTCATAAAAAATTGACAGCAATAAATTTTGGAAGGTCTATTACAGTGAGACTTCAGCAATGACTTTAATGAAAAGCATAAGGAGCTATGTCAAAGATTGTCTCTCTTTGTGTACTATCTTGAAAGATTTTGGAAAGCATATCATTTCAGGTAGCAAGGCATGTGAAGGTAAATGTTTTTGTCAGTTTCTTGGTGGAGATACAGCTGAAAGAATTTCATTGTTGTTACTTCCCAAGTCCTCTTTTACACCACCCTTGTGTACCATTTGTGTCCATCTTCATCTTTCATCCAATCCAAAAGTCATCTTTGAACTTCTCCCTTTCCTTGCTTCTTTTCTTTGATGTACCTTCACCCTCATACACATCCTAAATCTCGGCTCATGTTCTTTTATGATTTGGATTTTGATTGTTAGAGTTCCAAGTCTGAGTAAAGAGGAATTTCCAGATTTTCCATCATTTCCTGTCAGAAAACAATACTATATTTCTCATATGCACCCTTCACCTTGTACCTAGCCGATCTCTTCCACAAGTCAAATCACTTATTCATTGCTGAAGATTTGGTCCATACTTAATACTTGTGAGCATATAAATGCTCAAAAATTACTATAAGAATTTGATTTGATTCTTGGGTGACAGCTTGTTTATGCCCATTGTGGACAATTCATCTATATCAGTTATTGTTCGTTGATGCTACTATTTTTCCTCTCTTTCGCATAGAACTTGGGAAGGGATGGTTTTAACGTTAGACGAGAGTAAAACTACTTAACATGGGTAGTTCTCGAAGGTTCGGTAACATGGAACTTTGGGAAGGGATGGTTTGAATGCTAGATGAGAGTACTTGGAAGAATTAGGTATCCCAAAGACATGGATTGATCAAGTGCTCAAAGGTCCACACCCCCCTAAAGGGGCTACTTTAGACTTTTCATCACAAATGATGAGGGGTGTTTATTGTCGCATACGGGGGTTGAATGTCGTCCCGCTTAAGAGGGGTACCCAACCATTTTCTTTTTATAGGAAGTTTGGACGAAGCTTGATCTCCATTTGCTTGAATTGAGTGAAAGAACAATTGTACAAGTGAATGGTCATAGTTCCCATGGGACCCCTATATCCCATAAAATTAGATTAAACTACCTGAAAGTAAACATTAAGAAGAATTTCCCAAAGGCATCTGATTTAATATGGTCTAAATACATTACACTGGCCTTAGGTTCACACATGTTTTACTATATAGAGGAAGGGTGAACCTTGACCCCCGCCTCCAGGCCCAACCACTCACAGTAACAAGTGCGGACATGAACAATATTGATTCTTGTTTGTGCAAGCTGATATTATGAAATAAAGTATAGAAGTTGATCTTCAAGAATACGCACACTAGTAAATAGGAAGAGAGATAGAGGGAGAAAAGAGACACATTTGGATGCACGAACATTGCAGTTATTCTCGGTCTCTCTCTATCTCTTGTCTATATGCTCTTTATTACCTTGGATAAGAACAAAATTCCGTTAAAGAAAAGAATTAAAAAAAAGGGAGAGAGACAAAGAGAGAATCGTACAAGTTACAACTATTACACATGGTGCAACGCAGATTGCTTGGAAAAAGACGTCTTGGGATATGCGCAAAAGTCTTCAAGGCGCTAAAGCTACTTGTACCATATGTGACTGTGTGTGCAAAGATCCATAGTCATTATGCATAGATATGGACTATGTCCCACTATATTCACATACACAGGAAGGTAATCTATCATACACTACCCCATTTGCACTTGTTAAGAGGAGTGGAGATTCAGCATATTGTAGTTGAAAAGCTGTTTCACTCTAAAATTTCCCCCTTGATTCGGTTCATCAGTTGTAGTGAACAAGTTTAGAATCTATAAGACTCCTCATAACTAAGAAATCGAGGGTATACAGTAAGCCAAAAGTTCGATTGATTTGATGGTTTGAAAGCAATTTGTATCAGTTCAATTGATTTGATGGTTTGAAAAGCAAATTGTATGATGATCCAAAAGCCCACCAATTTCGAGGATTAAATGTAGTAATTGATTATTAGACTCACATAATTTTTTTTAAAAAGAGGAAGTTCTGCCGAAGCTAATCTCTTAAGCTTGTATTGATTGAAAGAACTACTCTACAAGTGAACGGGCATAGTATTCAATTAGATCTTTCGTGTTTCACAAAGCAATGGTTAGAGTGCCTGAACGCGATACTTGAAAATAACTACTTGAAAGCAATTGGTTTAATTCTGTCCAAAAGCAATACACTGAATTAGAGCTCATAATTATCTTATCGTAGAGAGGGTTGAACCCTCACCCCTGCCTCAAAAAGCGAAAGGCCCAACCAAATAGCTTAATGCATCCAGACATATTGACAGAATTTTGAGTGATCGTAATATCGACATAATGAATGAGATGTAGAGCTCGGAATAGCTCTTCCACCAATTCACACCTTTTAGGTAAGATCATATAGTCTTGACATGGCTCAAATATAGTAATATTCAATTCTTACTTAAGAGGGTGCAAGAACAAGGGAGAAATCCACTAAATTTGTCTACAATAGGGGAGCAAGGCACATGTTTCTTTTGCAATGGAAGGCACTCGGGATTGGCGACCAGAGTAATAAAGCAATAGAGAATAAGTTGTTAGTTAGGAAGCTTCTAAAAAGTATGGTAGCTGTGGATTGTATCTCCATAAAGCGCTAGCCTATGTGCTGAAAGAGAGAGGGAGCGGCAATTAAAATAGTCTCTTCATGAACTCCTAGAAGAAGGAAAAGATTATGAATCCCAATGCAATGGTGACATGAAAAGGCTGAAAAAGATGGTTCTGGATGAAGATGGAGCACAAGATAGCTTAGAGAACTAGGTGAAGAAGGATGGTAGGGGAAAGCCCAAGAAGGATCACATGCATAGTGGATCTACCTTGAGAACTAAGCAAAGAGAGGAGTGAGAGGTTGGATAGGGGATCAATCTCTAGGTGAGGAGGGGGCACAAAGGTGTGTCGTCTCGGATGTGAAGGCTGACACATGAAGGAAAGCAAAGCAAAGCGATTGAGATTGCAGTGCAATTACTGTGGAATTATAAATGTTTTTACATGATATTATACAATAACCTGGATCAAATGAATGTTAAATTCCCTTTACATCATATTTAAACTCACAAAATTGTTCACTGCTGAAGGTGTTTAGATGAGAGTGAAGCTACATATCATACAATAGCCTGGATCAAATGAATGTTCAATTCCCTTTACATCATATTGGAACTCACAAAATTGTTCATTGCTGAAGGTGGTTAGATGAGAGTGAGACTACACATCATACAATAACCTGGATCAAGTGAATGTTCAATTTCCTTCAAATGAATGTTCAATTCCCTTTGCATCATATTTGACTCACAAAATTGTTCACTGCTGAAGGTGGTTAAATGAGAGTGAAACTACACATCAGACAATAACCTAGATCAAATGAATGTTCAATTCCCTTTACATCATATTTGAACTCACAAAATTGTTCACTGCTGAAGGTGGTTAGATGAGAGTGAAACTACACATCATACAGTAACCTGGATCAAATGAATGTTCAATTCTCTTTACAGCATGTTTGAACTTACAAAATTGTTCACTGCTTAAGGTGCATAGATGACAGTGAACTCAAACTACACAACCATAAAAGACATCAACCATAGTAGTACTTCTATAAAAGACATCAACCATAATAATAACTGTAGTGAATGAGCCCAAAATGAACCTCTAGTTGCACCTCCAATTAGGACTACTGTTTTGTTCAAGGATGAACTTCATACAGGAATTTTTTGTGGGGAAAATTTTTTACAGAGGATTGAGTAGAAATGAAAGGGTTACAGATAGAAAGTTATTCAGCATAAAATTTTATTTGTGGTTAGAGAGTGCATTTATCATAGCTTCATGTGCATGAACATGGTGTGGTGAATTGGACTGACAAGGCGTTAGCAAAATTGATAATTGACTTACAAGGGAAGACACAAAGTCTGTCACGAGGAAGACGAGCTTGATGGCAAATTGAAGACATGTGCCGGCCATAAAGAGGACACAAGTGTTTCTCATCTGAAACCATAAAGACTACGAGCAACCGTCTCACTCTTTACATCATCATCGATCCTATTCTCTCTCATTCTCACTCTCACTCTCTCACATAACTCTCTCTCACAAACACATACTCTCTCACTCTCTCTCACACACACACAGGGGCGCGCACGATCAAGAGCTGCTACAAGTAAAGCTGAGAGTGAGCAGTGCATAATGTTTCTTCTCCGCCTTCCTTTTTTTGGCTTTCACGAGCCCTCTTCCCCTGAGTGCCCGCTCCGCAATAGCCCTCCCACGAGCTCATTCTGCACCCCACGCCGTCCTCTCTTTCTCCATCATCAACTTCATCACACGCGATTCATCATCGCGTCCCGCTTCCTCCTACGCTTTCTGCTCCCTATTTCTCCCTGTTTTCCTTGTCGCTGGTTGCTTATTTGTTTGTCCAGGTTGAGAGATTGAAACCGCTGCTTTCTATCTGCCTACATTCCAGCCACCTACTATGGCGAGCTTAGCAGTCGGCACAGAAGACACAGACTGGCTGTGGGGCAGCCTCAAACCATGGCAGATACTGCATTCTACAGTTCAGTCTACCAGTTGCTTACTCCTTGTTTCAAGAACCCTCTTCCCGCTCTGAATTCAGTAACGAGTATTTTCAGTATCCTTGAATAATTCCTTCTCTTTGTTTGGCTCGCAGCTTGCGAACAGAGAAAGAGATGGCGGTGTCCTGGATGTATGGGAGCGCGTCAGTGAGACTATACGCGCGAACTCAGAAGCTCCAATTCTACCAAGGTGTGAGTATGAGACAAGCCTGAAATTCAGAGTGTCTCCCGCACTCATGTTGCTGAATTCCTTACAATAAGGTTACGTACTGACCTGTGAGCGGTGAATCACATTAGGATGATAAACTTGATAAAAGTCAGACGTCAGAAAATCATGATAGATCAGTTGATCGTAAATGTAGGAATGTCTGATGTATAGAGAGGCAAACACTTCCAGCCTGATTGCTTGTTAGTCACGCTAATTGGCTAGTACATCAATACCCAGGCTCTGTCATGAAAACACAGGCTATGGCTTCTTTATCAATTTTCATGATGATGACGATGAAACAACAGATAGAGGGAAGGGGGTGCCCTTTACAGCACGGTCGTGAAAATAGATGAGTCTTCCGTATGATATTTCTTAACTGACAGAAGGATTTTATGCTATTTTCACAAATCTTACAATTGTTGTTTTGATTCAAATCCACTGGACAGGGAGCTGGTCGATCATCAGGATGCAGATCAGTTCGATAAGAGTTGGGAGCGTCGGCTTCGCCTGCTAGGAGATGATGGTGAGTTCTGGAAGCACGGAGGCGTCATGGAGTACAGAGTGCGCGAGTGGCTAGCCCGCAGGTACGAAGAAACCGGAGAATCGGAAGTCTCGTCGGTTTCAAATTCCACGAGTCGTGATGAGCAGCTTCATCAGCATGATCACCATAATCTGCACTCATGGAAACCTTCCCAGAGGGGCAGTGGTACTGGACAAATGCAGCTCGCAATTTCCAGTGGAAGCACACCTTTCCAGGAATGTTACGAAAACCCTGCGTCGTTCTGGGAGCTTGTTGTTGATGAGGTGGATGAATCAAGGGGATCGGAAAGCAGGCCGGAGTACGGCAATCAGGTAGAGGATGGCTTGGCAGCTGGATCCGAAGTGAGCGATGGTTCTCATTTTGCTGGATCAGATGTGAGAGTCCAGACAGGTGAAGATCTTTACTGGGACGAGTCCCACATGAGCTCCAGCTATGGAAGCGGCAAATCGAACGGAAAGCACAGACTAGTTGTGAATCGGTATTGCAGAATGGGCTCGGAGGGCTGCAGCCGTGGATGTGGCGGCGTGGAGATGTCGGATTTCGCTCAATCTGGGACCGGGAAGTTGATGGAAAGCCGACTTGACATGACAAATGCAGCAGTAGAGGAACTCGAAGTGTGCGCCGTGTGTTTGGAGGAGGTGAAAGCCGGCGGCAACGGTGGCGGCAATGACGCCGGCGTGCAGGCTCTTGCGTGCGGGCACGCCTTTCACCGCGAATGCATCGCGCCATGGCTGAGGCACCAGCGTCTTCAGCCGCGCGCTCGCTGCAGCTGCCCATGCTGTCGTGCTCCAATTGATTGGCGAGCATCGCCACCTTTAGCGCGACATCATCAGCGATTCGCTCATTCTGTCTCCTTTCCTCCTGCTTCGTCTTCTCTCGCTTACGATCACTCCGGGGGGAGCTTGAGCTGGGCACGCAGCGACAGCTTGGATGATGATGGCAGCGGCAATTGCCGAGCTATGGCAAACGATTCCGCCGGACATCATCACGACATCATGGGGCTCCTCGAGGACGTGGAGACGGCTCTGGATCAGTTGGGTTTCCGATAATCGTCTCCCTTTCTCTCTCACACACATACACACATGCACTCAAGGTCAGAGATGGCGCTAGCTGCATAAAGCGCCATGTCCTGTTACATGCATACATCATCATCTCCAACATGTGTTTTGTTGTCTCTGTCTCTGTCTCATTCTGTCACTCTCTCTCTACCCCCACTCACATTCTGTCACTCTCTCTCTACTCTCACTCACATGCATGATGCATACTCTCCAACTGCCGACACTTAGTCCATCTGCATTTCTGCCTTTTGCTTTTCCAAGGATTTCTCACTCTCCCCCTTTGCTTTTCTTTTTATATAGCTCTCAAGCCTTTGTCAACAGAGTGACGACTCCCTCAACTTCAACGCCCCTTCCTCCATCCTCTTGACCCTCCTGTTTGTGATCTCTTTTCTCTCTCTCTCTCTCTACATTACATCACAAATCTCTCTCTCTCTCTACATTACATCACATGCCTTGCCCCAAAAGCTCAAACGCTCAATGTCAAACCCTCTTCTGCACACTCCATATTTAGTCTGTGAGTGGGACATCCTCGAGTCTTGTAAAAAAGGATGATCATCTCTGGTAAACTTTTCCTTAAAGCTGAATTCTGGGTTGAAATTTGATTGCACATGTAAAGATATGCCTCTTGCACTTCCTCGGGTTGAAATTTGATTGCACATGTAAAGATATGCCTCTTGCACTTCCTCTCTTGCTTTATTGAGAGGGCATATCCCCTTCTACTATAGCCTTATCTTCATTCAACACCATAGATTCTACTTGGGAAAATAAGGTGGTCATGATCTTCCTTGGATCTTTGACACAAAAAGGCTTCCCTTTTGTTTTATTGCATTTGCATTTGTGCATATTCCAATCTGTCAAAATTAAACATATGAGCATCAATTTTGTACTCTCTAAAATTGAGCTTTTGTATCTTCTTATCCCATACAAAACCCCCCCAATATGCACTCATCTTTTCCCAGATGGGTGACCCATGCTGTATCATTGGCATTTGGGTCAACTGATATCTTTACTGCCAACATTATTTGTGTAGTGGTTGCTTCACTTTTAAAAGCTCAACCTCTTGTATTCCTCATGAAGATCTATCCATGAAGCTGAAATATTAGAGCAATTTATGCATCCTGTAATGTTCTCCATGGACGTTTATCATTATTTCGAGCCCCTTCCTCCAAGGCACAATCATCCACGTTTATACGCTTCATTCCTAGAGTAAAGAATCCAATGGATATTAAAACCAACTCCTCTCGTTGAACATTCTCATTTTTGAGTCATATTGTTGTTGTGTGCTAATTTTATAAACAGAAAGCATTATTTCTCTTTATGTATATTATATGCATCTATCTATATATATCTATATATGTATATATATGTGTATCTATATATGTATATATATGTGTATGCATGCACATAATTTGATAGAGAAAGAAAGCAATATTGGTTTACTGTTTGAAGAACGATTTTGGTACATGCAAGACAACAAAAATTATTGTATGAATAATGAATATTCGAATGAACGTAGGCAATATATAGAGAGATGGAAGTATTTAGCATTACAGAACTTCTTTTTCATTTTTCTTCCTTCAAGCTTTTCTTTGTAGATTTTAAGGAATGGATCATATTTCTCTAAGTAAGAGTGTCAATTTTAAAGGTAGATCTCCCTGTACATAGTAGCTTCTATCCTCCTACTCATTTCCTAGAGTAGCAATATTGTCATGTCATGATCTTTAGGCATGCAGCTATCCCTTAACCGTGAAAAATGGATGGATTCAACGATTTCGCTTTCCCAAGATATTATGATACATGTAATTACAATTTAGGGTTATTCAAAGCATGCGCCTCCTCCAAAACTTGCTCATACATGGTATTTGTTTCACTCCACCTCTAGAACATGATACATATTCTGTATTGCATTCCATCTCTAAAACATGTGATGGATATGCGTATATACTCTAGAGCTATTCTAATTGGACTTTATACCCACTATTTCAATCCAGTCACTAGTACCATAAAGTCAATCTATACTTTGTCTTTTTGTAGAAGAAGACGAACTCTATTTTTCGAATGTTTGTATGATTTTTCCCTTTTCGTTTGTGTTGTTGTGCTTGCCTCAACTTGATCACCCTTATTTTATCTTATTCCTCACATGCGATCAAATCTTGTTTGAGATCTTATTAAATCTTATTTATGGGTTTAAAGATAGATGTAAGAAGGAGAAGTGATTGACTTGTGGAGCCTGAGGAGTGAGAATGCATCAAAACAACATGACAAAGAAGGATCTTATGAGCAGAAAAACACATTGATCTTAGTTAGACTAGAATGTATAAAGATAAGTATGTGTATAAAACAGAGAGTACAATGCACTAAAGAGGGGCCTTATGGGTTGGGGGAGTCCTCCCAGACCCACAGAAGGGGGCAAGCCCCCCTATACACTCTCGCTATTAAGGTTCTATGGGGAAACCATGCGGCATCACAAAGCCTTTATTTTCAGCTTGAATGGCAGCCCAATGGCCCGAAAGCTTATGCCCTACCTAACCTAATGGCTAGGCTTACAAAGATCATCTATTACCATCAATGGTCACACATAGACCTTATCTAACTTGGAAGTTAGGGTTCCACAAATGTCTGGGTTCTCAGAATGGCTTGTCCTCATAATGGGACCCTTACAACTTAGAGCACCATGGATCGTTTGTGGTCACTTGAGGTGGATTATTGAGCATATCTAACACAACCAACATACAAAATACATCATTTTTTCTTCATGGCTAGTGACTGTACCTTGATGTTAAAAATACACTATTTCTAAAAAAGTTGAGCAAAATACCTAGTTGAGATCTGTTAGACTTGTAGCAGACTTTGTTGGAGGAGATGGTGAATAGTCACAAGACATGAAGTGGTGCAGCTAGATCCTACTTCACACCTGCTAAGAATGATGGCTAGAGAGTGTAGTGGGCCTCTTTATCTTGCTAATGAACACAAATAATCATATATGTTGCTTGAAAGATGATCCACTAATTGATAGATCAAAATAGATATGTTGGACTTGATCCAAGAACAAAAACCTTGCTAGTTTTGTTCTTACACATGTTTAGTGTTTTGAACAATTCTTTGAGCACATCAGCAATTGGCTTAATTCTTTTGGGGAACTCTAACTAACTTAGTAAGCTATCAATCATGAGTGATTTCATAAAAAATGGTGGACTACATGCAGAGAAAGATGTTTAGCAAATCACAGCTCCATCTCGACATTCAGGGGCTACAACGATCATCAGACTAGTGAGCAAAGATACATTGATATCTCACGATCCCGAGATGCAATGCTAACGAAACTTTGTAGGTGTATAATAGACAGTATGTTGAATCTAACATGCTTTAAAAAAATGGCAAATGATCAACTACACACTGAGAACAAGCTCTGAGAAGATCACTGTTCTGATGGAGGTATACAGAGAAGTAAAATGAGAATGTAATGATCATATATGTATCAAAACATGTACAACTACAATGGCATTGGCAATCATACATTGCTCAATGTGTGAGAGGTGAATGAGCTATGAGATGAGCTCTCACTTCACAATGAATGTCCTTCAAAGTGATCTCTCTATTTTGAGATGCATGCAAGTCTTTTTGATCCTCTTCTTATAGTCATGCTTGGAGCCAAAGTTTAAATTCAAATTCAAACTTCTACCTGAAAGATGAATCCTAAAGTGTAGGATAGATTCCCTCATCACTCAATAACCAAATGATTCGTGATTTTAGAGCTTTGGGTGTAATCCATTTTTACAAGGATAAATGTGGAGAGTTTTTACAAGAGATTGATCATATGAAGCCTTGCATAAGTTATGCCAATAAATCAAGCATAAGCTAATTAACTAAGTATGGAGGCTTGGGTTTAATTGCACCAACAGCTCCTCATCAAGCCTAACATGATTGGTCCTCATTGCTCCTTGATTTCTTGCAAACCAATCATCAATTTGAACATGTTCATCGTTTTCCCATCCAATGACTTTGAGAGTATATCTGCACATTGTAAATGAGTTGATACATAAGATAGTTGAATCTCCTTGCTAAGCAATTTCTCTCTTACATAATGATAGTGCACTTCAATGTGCTTAGTCCTTGCATGATATACATGATTAGCAGCTAAATGAAGTGAGCTAGTGTTATCTCCAAAGATTATTGGAGAGTAGGAGTGTATTTCCAAATCTGCATATAATTGCTTAAGCCACATAGCTTCTTGAGTTGCATTTGCCAAAGCTCTATATTCTACTTCTGTGGAAGATAATGCCATAGTTGGTTGCTTCTTAGATGACCAAGATATAAGCTTTGAACCTGCAAAGGATAGGTACCCTGAAGTGCTCCTCCTATCATCCTTGGAGCCAGCCCAATCTACATCAGAATACATCTCTATATCTATGTCAGAGGTGAAGGGATAGAACAACCCTTCATTCATTGTACCCTTTAGATACTTAAGCACCCTCTTTGCAGCTTCCATATGAGGCTTCCTTGATGCATGTATAAACTTACTCAATGTACTCACTCCACATTAGGGGAAAAAGTGAACCCTGCATGGGCCTTGTAAGGATTCCTAATTTTTGGGGATTAAAAAGCTTAATCTAGGAGATTAAGGGGCTATGGAAAACCACTAGTGGTATTATAGAATAAATTAATAGTTCATGAAACATCTTTTTCGAATTCAAGAAAGGAACATTTTGTGGCCGTTGGATCCTTCAATTTGATGGCCAAGATTAAAAGTCATGACAATCTAGAGAGAGAGTCTGACATGTGTGGCAGGCAAAAGATTCTCCCCTGAATTTTTTTCGGCAGTGTTCTGCAAGAAATTCGATCGTTAGATCTTGGCCAATCCTACGGACGTCCGCATTTGGGGCTGAGAGGAAATGCGCAGTCCATTTGAGCGGTCCGATGATGATCCCATCTAAGGGTGTACACGCAAACGCGCCTTTTGTTTCAAACAGATGCTCCTCAACCATTAGATTATCATAATATCTAATGGCTACAATCTAAAGGCGCATTTCCCATCAGATTTCAAACTCAGCCGTCCGATCGCGTGCTTCATCCAACGATATACGCTGTTTGGCGCCTTATGTCATCATTACTATTATCTCAGCCACTTGTTTTGAATCCAATCCAAGGGCCAAGGATCAGAGTTGCCTTGACTTTTGCTATTTGATCTCAGCCTTTGGATCTTTAATGAAATCAATGGCTCTAAATGAAACTCGAGATTTTCATAACCATTATCAAAGGAAAACCCACTTGTTCTACCTGGTTTTTCAAGGTTTGACCACATAAAAACAAGGGAAGCCTATGCCTAGCCTATGTGATTAAGGGACTAGACTGTGTCCACCACCCTCCTCTCATTGGTCGATGCCTAATCACTCCTTAATCTAAAAGGCCCATGCAAGGTTCATTTTTTCCCCTAATGATAGGCAATATCTACGCTTGTTAGAGTAGCATAATTGAGACTTGCCACAAGTTGTTGATAACCTGTAACATCATCAAGTAGTTTACCTTCATGTGAACTCAGTTTATGGTTGAGCTCCATGAATTCCTTGCAATTTTAGTGTTCTCCATCTTAAATTCTACCAACATATCATGTATGTATTTCCTTCGAGTGATAAATATACCAGAATCCGTATACACAAGCTCTAAGCCAGGAAAGTAGGTTAATAACCCAAGATCACTGATTTTAAATTCCTTCATTAATTGTTCCTTGATGTGCTTGATGCCATCAACATCATTCCTTGTAATAATGATATCATCTACATAGACACATAAGTAGATAACTTCTGATTTGTTCTTCTTAACAAACAGAGAAGAATGGTCCTGCAAATAAGTAACAAGCCTATGGTTCCAAGCTCTTGGAGCTTGCTTGAGACCATAGAGTGCCTTCCTTAGCTTGCATGCATAATTTGTTTTATCTTCTTCTTCAAAACCTGGTGGTTGTGCCATATATACTTCTTCTGATATCCATCCATTTAAGAATGCATTCTTGACATCTAACTGATATAGATTCCAATTTTTAGAAGCAACAATACTTACCAAAACCCTAATTATTGGCATCTTTGCCACAAGAGAAAAGGTTTCTTCATAGTCCACTCCATGAGTTCGGGCAAATGCTTTTGCCACTAACCTTGCTTTGTACCTGTTTATAAAGCCATCATAGTTCTTTTTGACTTTGTATATCCATTGGGATCCAATTACCTTCATGCCTGGCTTCTTGGGAACTAGATCCCAAGTATGATTTTCTTGTAATGCTTCTATTTCTTCCTGCATAGCTTCTCTCCATTATTTCTTCTTTTTAGCCTCTTCAAATGAAGAAGGCTCTTCTGTCATATAGTCTTTAGTGATATACACAGAGTGCTTGGTGACTAAAGATGTATCATATCATTCCCTTATAGGCTTCTTACTTTCTCTTTGTGATCTCCTTAGTGATTGATTTGAAGACTCTGTTATGTCTTCTAATTGCTTGAGTTTGATCTTGCCTCTTGATTTTCGAGCCTTGAAGTCAATCTGGTCTTCTTCCTCTGAGTTCACATCTTCTGCTAAGTGTTGATCTTCTTGAGTGAGTGTTGGAAAATAATTTTCCAAATCATATGGTAACTTGACATTCCTGCAATCATCTTCAAACCATGAATTATTCTCATCAAGCACTACATCCCTTCTAACTATAAATGCTTTGTTAGTTGGATTCTAAAGCCTATACCCCTTTTGGTTCTGATCATACCCAATAAATATACATTTCTCAGCTTTGGGGTCAAGCTTTCCTCTTATTTGTGAGGGGATGTGTGCATAAGCAATGCACCCAAATATTTTGCAATGGTCCAATGAGGGTCTCCTGCCATTCCATGCTTCATAGGGTGTCATACCATCCAATGATTTGGATGGAAGCCTATTGACTAAGTAGGTGGATGTGGAGACAACCTTTGCCCATAGATAATTAGGTAACTTCTCATTTAACATAGACCTAGCAGCTTCAAGAATTAACCTATTCCCCTCCATTCAATTCAAGAGTGTATCTTGTTGTTAATTCCCTCTTTATGCCTCTGTCCTGTAGAAATGAATCAAATTCATGTGAAAAATGCTCACCACCTCCATTAGATCTGATCCTCTTCAAGCTCCTTCCTTTTTTATTTTCAATTAGTGCCAAGTACTTCTTGAAACATGTAAATACCTCATCCTTATGCCTCATGAAATAAAGGATTGTCCATCTACTGTAATCATCAATAAATGAGACATAGTACCTTGAACCTGAGATGGATCGATCTTTTCTAGGACCCCACACATTAGTGTATATAAACTCCAAATAGTCTTCATGAATGTATCCTTTCCTGTTGAATGGTTGTCTATGAGCTTTGCCAAATTGGCATGCTCCACATTTGTATATCATATGTTGTGTGGTCACATTGGGAATGCCAAGCACACTTTGATCCCTGCATATTTGCTTTAGAGTTCTTTCTCCTATGTGTCCTAGCCTTTTGTGCCATATTTTTAACTCAGATAAGGTTTGATCTCTATTATTGAATAGTGCTATGTTCCTTGTGTCTTGAATCTCAAATGTGAATAATCTACGAGACTTCTCATATTTAGCAATCATTTTGAACCCTTGTTGAGGGTCTTCCACATATGCTCCATGCTTAGCGAATCAGACCTGTAAACCTTTCTCAACAATCTGCCAACACTTATTAGGTTTTTGGTTATAGTTGGCACATACATAACTTTACTCAAAAGGTTCATGCTACCATCAGATGTTTCGACATTTCCAATTTTCTTGATTGAGTGTTTAGTATCATCACCTGTTTGTACTTCATGCTTCCCTTTGGGTTCTTCAAGATTAGATAGTAGAGCTACATTTCCAACCACATGATTGGAGCAACCTGAATCAATGTAGAAAAGATGCTCATCATCTTTACCTTGCTTGGATGTCATGTTCATGATGAGTAATGAGTCCTCTTGGTTTTCAGTATAGTTGTTGTAGTCCCTTCTTCCTCTAAAATTTCCTTGATAATTGTTGTTGTTGTAGCTTTGATTGTAGTTATGGTTGCAGTTGCCTCCACCATTGTTGTATCTGCCTCTTGATTGTCCATAGCTACCTCTATGGAAGCCTCTTCCCCTTTGATTCCTAGAATTCTTGAAGCATTCTTCTGTGGTGTGGTTGCTAAGACCACAAATGTTGTAAGGTGTATTGTTGTAGGGTCTCCCCCTCAACCTTTCTTTGTCTTCCCTTGTAGGTTGTTGCTTGCTCTTGAAGATTGGCATCTCGTCATCTCTTGAGATGTATCCATATAGACTTCTCCCTTGAAGGTAGGCTTGCATCCTAAGTGACCATGCTGAGCAGTTGTTCCTATCCAATTTGTCAATGAAGGATGGAAATCCATCTCCCATCTTGATTGTTGTTGCTTTGATACCATTGTTGGAGGAGATGGTGGATAGTCACAAGAGATAAAGTGATGTAGCTAGATCTTGCTTCACACCTGCTAAGAATGATGGCTAGAGAGTGTAGTGGGCCTCTTCAGCTTTCTAATGAACACAAATAATCATATATGTTGCTTGAAAGATGATCCACTAATTGATAGATCACAAGAGATATGTTGGAGTTGATCCAAGAACAAAAAACTTGCTATTTTTGTTCTTACACCTATTTAGTGTTTTGAACAATTCTGTAAGCACAACAACAATTGGCTTAATTCCTTTTGGGGAACTCTAATTAGCTTAATAAGCTATCAATCATGAGTGATTTCATAAAAAATGATGGACTACATGCAGAGAAAGATGTTTAGCAAATCACAGCTCCATCCCAACATTCACGGGCTACAACAGTCATCAAACTAGTGAGCAAAGATACATTGATATCTCATGATCCCGAGAAGCAATGCTAATGAAACTTTGTATGTGTATAATATATGGTATGCTGAATCTAAAATGCTTTAAAACATGGAAACCGATCAACTACACACTACGAACAAGCTCTGAGAAGATCATTGTTCTGATGGAGTTATACAGAGAAGTAAAATGAGAATGTAATGATCATATATGTATTAAAACATGTACAAATATAATTTCATTGGCAATCATACATTGCTCAATGTGTGAGAGGTGAATGAGCTATGACATGAGCTGTGACTTCACAATGAATGTCTTTCAAAGTGATCTCTCTAGTTCGAGATGCATGCAAGTCTTTTTGATCCTCTTCTTATAGTCATGCTTGGAGCCAAAGTTTGAATTCAAATTCAAACTTCTACCTAAAATGTGAATCCTAAAGTGTAGGATAGATTCCCTCATCACTCAACAACCAAATGATTCATGATTTTAGAGCTTCCTAACTCCATGTGGGTGTAATCCACTTTTAGAAGGATAAATGTGAAGATTTTTTACAAGAGAGTGATCATATGAAGCCTTGCATAAGTCAGGCCAATAAATCACACATGAGCTAATTAACCAAGTATGTGGGCTTGGGCTTAATGATTGCACCAATAGACTTTGAGTTGCTTGTACTAGAAAACAAAAAAATGTATATATGTTTGGCACAAAAGGATAACGTTGCCTATATAGTCACCATGAAAGTGCATTTAGAGGCTGATGCAAGCTCAATCAAGATTCTGATGACACACAAAAAGCGTTTTGAATTTCTAATAACATCTAATATGCTCACCAAGTTTCATGCAATTTTGAGATAATGGTTGAAAGGATATCAACGATCCCCTATATAAAGTGAAGTCCTACTTTGATACCAATTGTTGGAGCTCTAAGACTACAGAAGCATGGAAATAGCATGAGGAAGAAGATGAAGCTTGGAGTAGAACATTGAGTGTATTGCTAAATGAAGTTACAAGATAAGTAGCCCATTTAGGTTATAGTCATACATTCAAGTCAAGGGGGCAAACCTCCTAACGAGGGAAAAAGTGCCCCAACCATAGTGTGGTCACACACATCACTATCAAAATATTCAACAATCATAAAGTAGTCTACTATGGAAAAAACATACGCAACGTAATAGAAGAAAAGCAGTTTCGAGAAACTATAGCTATTGAGTCTTACTCTTCAATTGCATGTAAGATCATTGGAAAAATAAAATCTAAGTGAGTAAAATGAGACCCTTGAAAAAATAAAATTAATTGAGTAAGTTAGAGCGATTGAAGAGTATCTATGATAGATAGATGTGGTGACCTTAGTGAGCATGCACTACACTCTAGGCAGGTTCTTAGAGTTGACCAAGTAGAGGATTTATTACCTTAGGAGCCTAGAAGAAAGATGTTGTAATGGTTCCAACCTCTATGATAAACTTGAAAATATCTTCACAAAAATATCATTTGATGGTAGATGTTGGGAAAAAAACGATTATACTTCCAAGAGTAACAAGAAAAGGGCATCTAATACAAATACAAAGCAAAAATGAAGAAGATCAAGCACTTGCAACTTGGCCATCATAGCACCATAAAATCAATTACCCACTTCTTCATAATGAAACATGACATCTAGTCAACTCGTGGATTTAATTAGGAAGGGTCCACCCAACATAAAACGAGACACATGATAGTGAATGTACATCTTGTAGAAGAGTAAACTTTTTTCTTGGGCCTAGAAAATCGGGGACAGGCCCCTCCCTCACTTTCGAAGAAATCAAATGAAGATGAAAAAAGTTTCTCTATAACGAAGATCAGCTCACCATAGAATCAACAGATTATAAAGAAACATCTTAATCATTACCTTGTTCTTCCATCCCTTCTATGGATGGAGAGAGGAGGCAAAAGGAAAAATCAAAATTTTTATGAGTTTCTTCCATTGTTGTCGGATGAGCCTTAGCCTTAACCGAACTAGTTTTCCTCACTTAGATCTGAATGCCGTAATCAATCTTTTAACCAAAGGAAAACGGAATTAAGCGAGACATGCAGGGTACACTAAACATGGAGTCGTAGATCATGTAGATGCATCGCATCAAGAAGGGGTCGAACCTTCGACTTTCAGCTTAGGAAGCAAACGCTCTGTCCACTGAGCTACAGGTGCAACTGATAAATATGAAATCTATCTAGTCAACTATACGTGAAACTTTCGTGATTCTTCCAAGTACTTATGTCGATGTTAGTAAGTTAATATATCATGATCCCCAAAGTTGAAACCCCGTTTAGACATAGGCAGGCTTTTGTTATTCAAAGGAAACAAATTGAAAAGTAGATGGATCCTCATGAAGGGAAGGGGACTAATCGCTCATGAGACTCCTTTGTATCTTCCTTTGATTCTCTTGTAAGCCTCTTGTTCATAATTAAAGCCGTATTTGTTGATAAAAAGGTTAACATATCATTATGGATGTTATAATTTGTTGTTTTTGTAAGATGCAACTTCTTTGAAAACCCAATTATGAAATCATTATTCATTGGTGGTTTTATCCAAATGGGACCATACATAGTAGTGTTTATGCGAGCCTTGCTCCAAAGTCAATAGTTCTTCCGACATACGTTTAGGGATTTATTGAGATTGCCATTGTTAGTAGATCTTTATTTTGATAGTTTTTTTTTAATCCATTCAAAACTAAGTTGCAAATGAAGATGGACCTGCCTAATACATTTATTTATGGAATGCTTTGGATATCGCATTACCTTAGGGAGCTACTTTTTCTTGAGTTCATCAATGGCTTCATTCATATGTATTATATTGGACTGGTTTTGCAAAGTGATGGACTAGGTTCTTTAGATAGTTTTCTCCTTCAAAAGGTTTGTCTTGAATCTCTGATGGGAAAATTAATGTTCCTAAAGTTATGATGACCCATAATTTGTCTTGGGTCATAAATATGTTTATCCATAAACGGTCCAATGTTAGGGATAAGCCATGTGGCAAAGCTAACAATACCCTTTTATGGGATTTACGTCTCCACAAATAAGAAGTTTACATGTGACTCAACCTTAAATTGGATGTTCACATAACATCTAGTAAAAATGCTTACAAATTTGAATGTAAAATTTTTCATTCTATTATGAACATTGTGGTTCACTTATTGTTTTCCTATGAAATTGTCTTTCCATGGCTTAGAATTTCTATCATGTGTGTTGAGGAGCGCACTCGAGAGCAAAGAAGAAGAGCTAAAAAGAGAAAATATATGGTGGAAGATTAAAGGAGGATCTACGAAGATTCTAAACATATTAAAGGGGCTTTGATGAATTGCATTTCTTCCTTAATCATCATGTCCCTTGTTAGTAGATGGACAATGTCTACTCCTTATGATTGCATACCCTATTGCACGTTTTGTAAGGCCTCCTTTATGAGGAGAAACCAATCGTGCATTACCCTCTTTATGGGAATCCCAACTTGAATGTTGGGAGAAGGTTGAAATGGACCATCTAAGATATTCTAAGGAAATGAGTTACTAAGGCACCCAATACTGGGGTTTGAGGTAGCAGTGAGAAACCTTCCCTTGGGAGTCCTAATAGGCCTAGCAACCCTATGTTAATCTTATGTGTCCCACGAGTAGCTTTGATGTGAACTTTTTAACTATATTTGGACACTTTTTGACTCTAGAGTTGGCCATAGATTTGTTTTTTCCCCATGTAACCACATATACACAACATACTCGTATGTGGTGTTACATAATACTTAGGGGTTCAATTATAACTAATCATTTTCCTTCATCTATCAAAAGAGATTTGTTCCAACCATCACATTTCTCATACTACTAATCATTTTCCTTCATCTTTCAAAAGAGATTTGTTCCAACCATCACATTTCTTGGTGTGTTGATCTCCTTCGTCGCTCTTCTATGTACTTCTATTCATGCTTCCTCAGTCTATCACACACCCAACAATGGTATCAAAGAAAATTAAACTCCTTCTCAACCTACATTTTTATGCATCTATAGTTGCATGCACTTTTAACAGTGCAAATCACTTTTGGAGCATAGAAGTACAAAGTTCAACACTCAAAGCGCATTTCCACTAGTGCACTAGGGTTTTAGCTAGGTGTGCTAGGGTTTTCTCACCTTTTCAAGTCATTCATGCAGTCGAAATTGCCATCAAAGTTATATATTTTGAGTTCCATTTTGGCTTGCATTTCAACTTTTGTTGAAGTTCATATCTTTCTACTTTTGAGTTCTTTGATGGAATGGAAATAAAAAATGACTTGTCTAACATGCTTGCCAAATACAAGCCATAGGCTGTTGAGTAATAGCTAACAAGTGTTCTTTTTGTGATACGAATAAAAGATAAAGTGATCCAACTGTTCTTTCTTTTGTAATAATCAGATTGCCCTTTGATATGTGAAAGGATTGAGTATAGAAAACCACCTTCTAACCAAGGTCATCAAGTTGACTAGCTCACATCAAATTGTGTGCTAACTAAGGTACATGACATGCATTATGCATGGTAAATTTTGAACCATCAATGAATCGCACAATCACATCTCCAATCCCACCTACGTCACAGTAATAAGAGTCACCAAGTCTCACGGTACCAAGAGTTTGCATAAGTAGAGAACCATTCTCTATGTGGTGTCACATGGAAAGAAGCTAGTAGACACATGTGGGAAAGAGAATCGTCCATAAGTGCTTCACTAGGCAGAGTACTATCAGGTGTCAATACATCAACATCATCAGAAATAGCATTAATTTCTTCTATCTTCACAGTCAAAAAAATTGTGCAAGTAACTATTTAATATGCCCATCAACATTCTATCCTTTACCTTTAGCATTCTTTAATTCATAAAAATCTTTCTTCATGTGTCCTTTCTTATGACAATAATGGCATTCGATATCCCTCTTCCTTGATTTACTTCTACTCTTATTCCATTGAACATTCTTTTCCTTGTTCTTGCTCCTCCCACATTTTTCATTCTTTCCTTGATAAGAATTATGAACATTATATGCATCACCACTTTGAGTGCCAACCATAGGTTTCCTAGAAACCTCCTCACTCAAGAGTGCTCCACATATTCATCATAGAACATTTTACCACCACATGCTTTATTGCTAATATTTGTGCAAAATGTATCCCATGATGGTGAGGTGCATAGCAGCAAAACTACTTTCATTTCATTATCCATCTCCATTTCTTGATATTGTAATTGAGAGAATATATTTCCACATTATAAGGTTTTTTTCTTATATTTTCCACAAATGTTTTGTCACAATCTCCCTCATTAAAGGGATCTTTTGTATTTTCCAAGGGATTTACTTCTCATGCGTACCACAACTTTACTTTGACACACATTTGGCACTAAGTACCTCCTTATTGTAACAACAAGAAATATAAAAAACATATTGAGTGTGTGCGCATTTTTGGGTTGGAGGATAGTCTAAGCCCACCCACGAAATCTCTCAAAATTTCTAACCCTAATCTAATGCTAACTTGTGTGCTTCGGGCTCATGTCATCTTTGGTGCCAAGTGTAGGGATATTCTAAGAACACCCTCTCCAAGACATCTCCCTCATCATCAAGTGTAGGGCTATTCTAAGCCCCCCACCCCATCTCAATATTTATGAAAATTTTGACTTCAACTTTGCCAATGTGGTATCGTATTGTCAACAATTTTGAATGCAACATCACCAAGTCAATGGTGTTTATCCTCATTCACACCAATCTTTATGCCAAAAGATGAGCGACTCAATGACACAAACTACAATCTCTGGAAGGACACCGTTAGGACTTACCTTTATACAAACCTCTTATACGAAATATTTGAAGGAAGCGAGCAAGAGCCCAACAAGGAAAGTGATCTAAGAGATTGGAATGTCAAAGATAAGAAAGCCTTAGGATAATTACTCATAGCTTGTGGTGAGTTAACCAAAGGACATATAAATTCTTGTAAAATGTACAACAAAGCTTGGAAGATCCTAGAAGACCTGTATGAAGACAAAAGACCCTAAAACATTTACACCTTAGTGGCGGAATGGCACAACCTATCAATCACGTCCAATATCCTATTTTTAAAGTTATTACCACATTTGAGGATTGTCGACATAAGCTAGCATTGTGTGGCGGCCAAGTTTTTGAGGAGGACATGGCCATTTTCCTTCTCAATAATCTTTGTAGATCCTACGAGACATTTGTGACCACTCTTTATAATCCCGATTAAGTATTAAATTGGGAAGGGTTTAATGACTTTTGCTCCTCCATGACCCTCAAGAAAAGTCTGCATCCTCATAAGGAACTATGATGAAGGCTAAGGGACCCTTCAACAAAGCAAAACATGCTAGTTATAACACTAGACACTCACCCAAACAAGGTTCCAAAACTTCATCAAAGAAATTTAGTTGTAATTATTGTGGCAAAATGAGGCACCAAAACTTCATCCAAGCCCTCGTTGCACAAGTCTCACTATTCCAGTGAAGACCTATTTATTTCCACAGAAGCCAATGCCCTAGTTACTTTGAGTTCATCTCAAGTGTGGATCTTTGGTAGCAGAGCCACTTCTCACATGTGCAAAGATCGAGCCTCCTTCCAAGAGATCGAGGACCATACTGGCCAAGTCTACTTAGGAAACAACAAGAGTTCACCCATCGAAGGCGAAGGAAAAGTACATATCACCAATGATCGAGGGAAGTGTAAATCATTATCTAATGAGTTATTTGTCCCAAACTTGTGCATGAATCTACTATCAGTTAAGGCCATCACCGACCATGATAAACAAGTGTCATTTGATAACACTTCTATAAAGGTGATTGACCTTAAAACCAGAGATATCATCACACAAGGCATAGAAGAAAAAGGGCTATATTAGTTATCCTGCTTTCTATCTAAGGAGTCACTTTCTAGCCTCTTGCATCAAAGGTACAACCACATCTCATATTTACCAAAGATTTTTGCATCAGATATAGTTAAAAGGATTTCTAAACATCAAGCAAATCAATGATTTCTTCCAAGCTTGCACCCAAGGCAAACCACATAGGGCTCTCATTCCCAAGGAGGCTTCCACACCAGCTAGGAGCTCTTTAGCCCTAGTCCACATGGATCTCTATGGACCCATGAATACCCCTTCACTTAGTGGATCAATCTACTTTATTCTTCTAGTAGATGACCACTCAAGATACATTTGGGTATATTTTTTGAAGTCCAAGGCAGATACCGTCTCTAAGTTTCAATAATGGATAACTCAAGGTGAGAATGACATGTCCAAGTCAGTCAAGGCTATTCGATCAAATAGAGGTGGTGAGTTTATCAATCATGACTTTGACAATTTCTTAAGGTAAAAAGGGATAAAGAAAAAAGTCACTTAAACCTCACACTCTATCCTAGAACAAAGTGGCTGAAAGAAAGATCCAAAGTGTAATGGAAATGGTGCATACCATGCTTCACAACAAAGAATTATCCTTCAAGTTTTGGGAAAAAGCAATACACACTAGAGTGCACATACTCAATCGAGGCTTCACTAGTGCATTGAACAACAAAAAACCCTTTGAAGCCTACTATGGAAGAAAGCCCATTGTCAATTACTTTAGAATATTTGTAAGTGAATCATTTTTCCACCAAAAGAAGATCAAAGCAAGTTACAATCCAAGTCTAAGAAGCAAATCTTCACTAGCTATAGTGAACAATCTAAAGCTATAGACTATATGACCTTGAGAACCACTCCATCACAATCTCAAAAGATGTAATATTTAATGAAGATTCAACATAGTCAACTAAAGATCCAAGTATAAGCCTTAGTCCACCCATCTACACTTCAGAAGGGGACACCATCTTTTCCAAACACAACTCAAAGGCAAGTAATTCTCATCAACCAAGAAGATCATGAAGGTTCATTGAATAGCAACAACATGAACAAAGTCACTATGTAAGTTATGCACTTATGCGTCAGATTTATTAGATTCCAAAGCCGTCCAATTATAAAGAAGCTCAAGGACAAGCTGAGTGGGAAGAAACTATGCAAAAATAGATGGATGCAATGTGAGAAGAACAACACTTGGAAACTTGTTTCTAAGCCTTTAAATCATGAATTAATAGGAGTTAAGTGGCTATACAAAGTCAAGTACAAATAAGATGGAGCATTAGACAAGTATAAAGCAAGGCTTGTTGCTAAGGGATAGAAGCAAAAGTACGGCACTTATTATGAAGAAACCTTTGTCCCTAGTGCAAGGCTCACAACTATAAGAATCATTCTTGCACTAAGTGCACACTTTAAATGGCCCATTTACCAAGTCCATGTCAAAAGTGCTCTCCTCAATGAAGATCTTCAAGAAGAAGTATATGTTGAACAACCTGAAGGTTTCAAGATTAAAGGAAAGGAAGATCAAGTCTAAAGCTTGAGAAAGCACTTTAGAAACTTAAGCAAGCTCCTAGGGCCTACTATGAAAGGATCCACAAGTTCTTTGAAGATAAAGGATCTCAACAAAGCATTGTCGATGCCAACTTATACATCTATCAGAAAGAGTCCTTAGTTGCAATAATCATCCTCTATGTAGATGACTTGATCTTGAGAGGTTCGGATGAAGAACACACATCCAATTCATCATCACACAGCTTCACCTTGAGTATTCTATGATAGACCTTGGTCTATGTCAGTACTTATTAGGCATGGAACTTTGGAAAACAAAAGAAGGCATATTCCTATCACAAAAGCAGTACTACTCTGATCTTCTCTCTAGCAATAACATGGACCAATGTCGCTCAGTATCTACCCCACGTTATCCAGACACCAAGCTCACACTCGAGGATTCATCATCACTTGTGGTTGTGCATACTTATCAACAACTTGCTTGCTCATTACTTTACATAGCCAACACTAGACCAGATATTGCTTATGCAATTGGTATACTCACTCAATTTGCACATTATCCTCATCATACACATTGGGATGTTGCTCAAAGATTACTTCGATACCTTGCTCTCACCCAACATCATGGTCTTTCATGCAGAGGAGACACTAAATTTGCCTAATATTCATATTCCGATTGGGCTAGTGATCTTGATTCTTAATGGTGTACTTCTGGGTACATATTCTTGCTTGGCATATGATCTATCTCTTGGGCAAGTAAGAAGCAGCCTAGAGTTGCTTTGTCATCCATTGAGGGTGAGTACCAAGCATCTAGCTTCATAGCATGTGAGGCCATCTAGTTGCAATGCTTATTGTCTCACATTGGTGTTTTGCATGTTACTCCAACATGCATCTGCACAGATAGCCAGTTACCCTTGGCCATCACCAAGAATCTAGCATTCCATGCTTGGATGAAGCACATTGAGATCTAGTACCATTTCATTCGTGAGAAGATTGTATCTTAGGAGATTACTCTAGAGCAGTGTACCTTGTAGGAGAACCTGGCAGACATGTTCATGAAGACTCTACCTCCAGTTCTGCTCCAACGCTTGGTGGACCTCTACAACATTCAGATGCTCCAAAATGCAGTTGTAGAGAGGGTGTTGACGACATGATTGCTTCTACATTATTTACATTTGTATCCCCATCAGTGCATCTCCATTTTGTATCCAAGAGGCACTCCATTCCTAGTTTATTTCCATTTTATATTGTATCTCTTTGTATTTGGGACCTTTCCATGTGCTTCTACAAGAATATTCATTGTCCTTCAAGCGGAAATCCCACATGTAATGTACTTTGGAGAGCCCCTCCCAAATGTATATGAGGAGGGCACCTCCCCACATTTGTACTTGGTTAGAAGCTTGAGGAGCCTACTCCATGCTCTTGGAAAGCTCATTTCTAATCCATGTGAGTTTACACACACTCTTTGTCTTATGATTACACTCTTCTTTTCATTTTGCTTCCGTGCATGTACTCTCCATAGGGTATACATGATGCAATTAGGTACATGCATATCAAATGCTTTCAAGCCCATGTCTATCCGATGCATGTGCATATCTGATACTCCCAAATGTGCATGTATATTTGATGCTTGGAACATGGTTGAATTATCAAAATGCTCATATCTCCCTCTTTATTGATTTTTTTGATGTGTTCTTTAGATCATTTTGAAGCTCTTGACGAGGAGTGTGAGACTTAGGGTATATATATATATATATATATATATATATATATATATATATATATATATATATATATATATATATATATATATATATATATATACATATATATATATATATATATATATATACATATATATATATATGTGTGTGTGTGTGTGTATGTATATATATATATATATATATATATATATATATATATATATATATATATATATATATATATATATATATATATATATATATATATATATATATATATATGGCCATATATAGATCTCATAAACTAGCATAAATCCCTCTTCTCTAGCTTCAATCACTTAAAAAAGTGTTTAATCTTTTCAAAACACTTAAAAATGATGTAATACGTTTAGAGAATAGTTTCATAACTATAAAACAAGTATCACACACCCAAAATCAAGCACTAGAATCACTCAAAATAGAAAAACAAAAACATGAGTTTTTCAAGAAGAGTGCTCACACTACATTAAACCAAAAGTTTCCTTGTGCAAGTAAGATCTTGGCCTTTATATAGGTGTCTCCCAAGACTATGTCCTTTTTTATTTTAAAAATTCTCTAGGAATAAAAAGAAAAAACTCCAAAACTCTTTTTGTGTGTTATTTTTATGGGAAGATTATTCCCTTCAATAGAATGTAAAGATAAGAAAGCCTTCCTTGGAGCACCAAGCTTTCATTATCCTTGAGATGACTCTATCCTATCTCAAAAACATCATATGATGTTGGAGAGAATACATTTCTTGAAAGCACTTATGTGCACACCTTTCCTTGTATTATTGTATGATCACTTAGGATCATTTAATCTATAACGTTCAAGGTATTTACCATTGTAAAAGAGGAAAGCAAAGGGTCCAAACCCATGACTTAGAAGTAGTTGAATTTGGTAGATCAAATCAATCACCAAAAATAGATCAACATTGATGATCATTAGGGGAAAAAATGAGCCATGCATGGGCCTTGTAAGGATCCCTAATTTTTAGGGATTAAAGTTAACAAAAGAGAGATTAAGGCCACAAAAAAAAACCACTAGTGTTTTTGCAATAAAATATTTCCTTTAAGAAAGGTGATCATTTCAAATACAATCGTGGGAAATCTTGTCCATTGGATAATCACGCATAAACGGCTATGATCTTCTTTAGTGTGCCTGTCAAAAGAAGACAAAAGTTATCCCAACTCATGAAAAGTCGTGGGCATTCTTGTTCGTTGGATGAAATTTTCACAGACGGCTTGGATTGGGAGCAGTCACAAAAAGACAAATTTTGAAGCATTCAATGAAGTGAGAGAGGGCTAGGACTAGCAGAAAACGACAAAGCAAGAGGCGCAGTTCCGTGGCGGGGAGATTTTTGTGACATCCGATGAATGGAAAATCGATGGCTACGAGTTGATCTTGGGATGCTCTCAAGAACAAGCATTCACAACCATTGGATCAAGAAGTGATCCAATGGATACAAATCAAAGCAATCCAAAAATCATGACGAATGAATCCGGACCACTCCTTTTCAAGTCCATCCAACGATGGAGATACTAAAGTGCAAATTTTCAGGACTTTCAATGTACATCATTAGATCTTTGCCACATCTAAGGGACCAGATTGTATGACGACTTTTTTCTGACATTTAACATGAGCCATTAGATCCTTGAGTTCATCCAATGGCTATGGTTCAAAATCTAGGCCTATCAAACCACTTTTGGAGAATAACACATGGTTTTGAGTCTTTCATACCACCTTTGACCACAAAGAAACAAGGGAAGCCTATGCCTAGTCTAGGTGATTAAGGGACTAGACTGTGGCCACCACCCTCTTCTCATTGGTCCATCACTAATCATCTCTTAATCTAAAAGGCCCATGCAGGGTTCATTTTTCCCCTAATGTTCACTTTTCCTAGATTATAGGAAAGTCACATTCTATTTTTCAATAACCATACCATGAGGTTTTGAATTCAAAATCATTGGATTTGAGTCATGGAGAATTATCCAAGATTCTATGTAATGACTCAATGCACTATACACAAAGATTTGATGATAGTTGAAGCAATATAGATACATTTGTGATCATCTTGATTCTTCTTCACTATTCTCTACTCCTTCTACCTCAGACTTAGTCATCTTGCAGAGCTTGGTTCTCTCTCTCTATAGAGATCCACATTGAGTGAGTTAGCACTCATTAAAAAGATACTACTTTCAAATTTATGTGTATAAAGTTTGAAGCGATTTTGGTTTTTAAATTCAGAGAAATATCAAGTTGAAGGTCTCAAGGTCAATGTCAACACAACCCTAAAAAGTTAGGGGTACATCCAATCATGGTTAATCAAAATTCTCTTCAATTGGTTGATTAAAATTAGGGAATTTATGCATTCTAGCAAGAAAAACCTATGTGCAAAATTTAACTAAAAGGAATTTTTCCAATTGTTACTATGATAGCTGGTATGAGTATTTGAAGTGATAGGACCATCTCAAAATAGAAGGTTTTGTGGGCTAGTGAAAGTGTAAATCTATCTCTTTTGCACCAATTGATTCTCATTTATGCTTCAGAGTACTTATTGAGTTTTAGTGCACTAATCACATGCCTATAAGGTCTACTTTGCATATCGAAAGAGCTAGGGTAGGTCCTGTCTAGGTTTGCTAGACCACCTTCACCACTTGACAACCCAACTTTTCAAGATTTTCCAAACATCTCCAACTTTTTTTAGTGGAATGAGAGAAACTTCAAGATGCGAGATGGATTTCGATCAATGGTTGAGAGGCCTGATTTCGATCAATCAGGCCTGATAGGCCTGATTGAGAGGCCTGATGGATTTCAAGATGCGAGATGGATTTCATCAGGCCTAAATATGCCTATCAGGCCTCTCAACCATTGATCGAAATCCATCAGGCCTAAATATGCCTCCATTCTAATTTGCTTGGCAAATTAGAATGGAGGCATATTTGCAAGGCAAGAATCTATATGGGATTGTATTAGATGATGAAGCAATGCCTATTGTGAGATCCAAAGGAGGACCTAGTCAAGAAGAAATATATAAGCTCACAATTTGATGTGCAAGGGATGATCAAGCAAGGTCATACATATTAAAATCTATCTCTGATTCTCTATTACCACATATTAGAGGATGCAAGACATCTCAAGAGACTGGGGTGCCCTAGATGCTTTCTTTTCTGCTAGTACAAAAGCAAGGAAGAATCATCTTTGGAATGATTTCAACCAGATGGAGAAGACTCCAAAAAAAAATCATAGAGTTTGTTACAAAGGTCAAAGAGGTTGCTAATAAATTGGCATCCATTGGAGATATGATTGAAGAAGATGCCATCATGAGGAAAATTCTCAATGGGATTAGAGGTGACAAGCAATGGCAATCTTTCAGCACAACATATGATCTCATCATGTATGTACTAAGTCTAAACTTTAAAATCTTTCTTTGAAAACTCTTCAATCAAGAAAACAACAATACAATGAAGGAAGGTAAATCCTATCATGGTAATTCAACTAGTGCTTTATATACAGATAATAAGGGAAATAAACTAAAAGACAAGAAGAAGTTAGAGGATGAAGAGGAGACTTCCCAAGAAAACTTTGTAAGCAAGAGCAAGTGGAAAGGGAAGAAGAAAGGACCAAAGCATGACAAAAACAAATGCCATAATGTTCAACCTTGTGCCATATGTGATAAGACCAACCACACTACTCAGAATTGTTGGCTCAATGGAAAGACCCAAAAAGAAAGTGGAAGAGGTGGATATGGAAATAATAGAGACATAGGTGGACACAACTTCAACAATAACAATAGAGGCCATAACAAAAGAGACTACAACAGTTATTTTGAAGAACAACAACACGAGAAATTTTACTTGTAATGAATCTAAGCCACAAGGATAGTAAAGAAGATCATCATTTACTCTACATAGACTCATGATGTTCAAAACATGTTGCAGGCAACATAGATCTCTTATCAGACATGGAAAGTCCAAAGCATAGACATGAAGCTCAAAAAAGGGAGAAACAAAGCATAGTGTGGAGAAGATTGATAATGTCAAGGCTTCCAATGGCAGGTCAAATATACTGAGCAAGGTACTATATGTTCCCACTATTACAAAAAACCTAATAAGTGTAGGCCAAATAGTTGAGAAAGGCTTGCAAGTTAGGTTCACCCAACATTGAGCTTTTGTGGAACATCCATGTCAAGGCTTCAAGAATATAACTAGAGGTAAGAATTATGGTAGGCTCTTTACTTTTGAAGTAGGGGAAACAAAAAACATAGATCTATTAAACTTGGATCTCAAACCCTAAGTGAGCTTGAAGTGTGGCATAAGAGGCTAGCTCATGTGAATGAAAGAACCTTAAAGGATATTATCAGAGATCAAAGTGTTCTTATGTTGCCAAACATATCAGAGCGACACATGATCAATAGATGTGATGCTTATTAGATTGGGAAGGCACAAAAAAAAACTGTGAAACCTCAAAGGCTATATCCATAACAACATATTCGACTTAATACATACATATGCATGGGGGCCAAGAAAAGAGCCTTCATTGGTAGGATCAAGGTATTATGTCTCATTTATTGATGACCATAATAGATGTACTATTTTGTACTTTATCAAGAGTAAGAATGAAGTGTTTGATTGCTTCAAAAAATACCTAACACATGTGGAGAACCATACAGGTAAATCACTCAAGAAACTTAGATATGATGGAGGGGGATAACACTTCTCTAGGGAATTCAATGAATACTTGTAGGATAAAGGTATTAAGAGGGAAGTGACTACCAGGTACTCTGCTCAACTAAATGGGATTGTAGAGAGAAGAAAAAACATATTGGTTGGGTCAGTCAAAACAATGCTTGAAGAAAATAGGTTGCCACATTATCTATGGACAAAGGCTATTTCATGTACCTTGTCAATAGACTACCACCCAAATCACTTCAATATTAGTGCCTTGGGTGAGCTCACATATTTCCTAGGTATGCAAGTGATTTATACAGATGAAGGCATGTATCTAACTCAGAGAAGATACATTGAAGTCCTAATTATCAAGTTGGAATGGAGAACACAAAGCTTGTAGGTACACCTTTGGAATTGAATCATAAACTAAGTTTTTGAAGGTGAGGAGGTTGATGATCCTAAGGATTATGAAATTCTAGTTTGTAGTCTGATACATGCTATTCACACAAGACTAGATATATCCTATAGTGTGGGAGTGCCTAGTCAATTCATGCACTCACCTAGACAACCACACATGGATGCTACAAAGAGAATACTTAAGTACCCCAAAGGAACACTTAATGAAGGTATCTTCTATCCTTACTCTTTAGATTTGGATATCAAAATCTATTCAGATGCAAATTGTGTAGGAGCAAAGGATGATAGAAAGAGCACATATGGATAGTTAGCATTTTGAGGATCACAATTGATTTCTCAAAGTTCCAAGAGGCAACCAATAGTTGAATTATCTTCAACTGAAGCAAAGTATAGAGGTCTAGCTATTGCCGCTCAAGAAGCAATGTGGCTCAAGGGGTTGTACTCTGATTGGGACTCGTAAGTTCCAAGCCTCATATACTTGGATATAATGTAAGTTCCATGCATCTAGCTACAAATCCAACTTTCCATGCAATGAAAAAGCACATAGAGGTAGCTTACCACTTTGTAAGAGAGAAGCTTATGGAAAAAGAAATCGACATTTCATTTGTTCTTGTAACAAAAAGGAAACAAAATTAATAATGATTGAGTGGTGGGCTAGTGGTGTAACTCTAATGCCATCTAAAGGTTACCAAAACACACATATAAGATCAATGTTAGAGAGAAAGAGAGATTTTGCTACTTATGGGAATAACACAAGGGATTTTGTTATAATTGAAAGTGGACTCAAGATGAGTAGAAGATGAACTCAACTCAATTCAACTCAAACTCATAACTCTAATACAATGGAACCCAAAAAATACACAATATATAGATGGTTCTATCCACCCATGCACTCCCTACATGGAGCTTAGATGGTGATCTAGATAGAAGCTAGGTGACGGGCTATAGGCCAACACAATGGGTACTAAGATGGACAACCTAATGGTTCCAAACACCACAAACTATAATCCTACATGGGGATGGGACTATACTTATAAGGTCCTCTAAGCCGAAGTCAGCCTACCCATGTTCTAGGGTCGTGGTAGCTTGATCCATGCCCAAAATAGTCTAAACCATTGATCTATGGGTAAAATCCAATGGTAGAAAGGTAGGATCAACAACCATTTGTTTGTAACCCTTGATCTTGCTATGAGACTAATGGAGTCTTACCAATGTAGACTTCATGATGAATCTTTGTGATTTGATATGGAAAGCCCATGCCTTCCCTCGTACACATTTTTATCTCAAGAATGATGTGACTCTTGTATTCCATAATGCCATCATGTTGTGATATGTGAGGTGTGAATGATTGACACTTTATCCCTTTGAACTTGCAAAAGCCTTGCAAATCCTCTAAGTTGAGTTCACCATGAGTTGTCGATGATCACAATGTAGGAAGATTCTCCCAAGGCCTGTATAGACATCTTACCACACAAGTTAGCACATACCAACACTAGAGGAGCCTTTGACCTACTCTTGCTTTCTTGCTCTCTCTGTGTGGCTTGCCAATCATACAAGCTCTACAAGGTTCCTTCAATCCATTCACTGTAGGTAACTAATGAAGAACAATACCTTTCTTTTGCATCTCCTTCCATACTATCCCTGTCACCATGATGGGTTCTTGCTGAGGCTGCATAGAACTAGATTGACCTATATCATTGGTCATTTGATGAGATGCACCACTATCTAGTACCCATGAATCCACAATTGATTCTTCTTGTGTTGAGGAGCATACCACATTTGCTTTGGCTCCATGTATTGTCTCCTCCTTCAATTCATCCATCCTCTTGACATGACAAGCTGCAATTGCATGTCCCTTCCTTTTGCAATGGAAGCATTGTCCTTGAATCTTCTTCTTACTACTCTCCTCTTTGCATTCTTACCTTTGGTTGAGGAACCAACTTTATCTGATGCATTGGTGGAGAATGTAGAAACTCCCTGACTACTTCTTACTTGGGCTTTAAGTTGCAAATCCTCTTCCATTGGTATTGGATAAAACTCCTCAAATATCAAAGCTTGAGGTCTCACCTAAGTTTTAAGAGTAGTTACCCTTCCATCATATTTTGGTGGAGAATTTTGGAGATGCGTTTGAGCTAGCTCCTTGCTAGTCTTCTCTATCCCTTCAAAAGCATTCCATCACATGGCTTCTTGATCTGAGTAATGGATGCCTTCACCTTCTTTCTTTCTCCAATTGTCTCTGCTTCCAATTGATTTTCTAAATTTTGAATGCATGTTCAGTCTCTTACCTCATAGTGACTCCTCAATATACTCCATGCCTGACTTGCCTTGGATGTATGTTGAATAAGAGGTAGAATAGAATCTACACAATTGTTCACTATATAGTATAGTGCATTTGCATTCCTTATCTTCCAAGCTTGTAGAAGCTTTGCATCTAGGAGAATCACCATACTTGGACCTGTTGGGAAAGATGGATGGATACCCCAAGAGGATGAGTTGGCATTGCTAATCCCTGCTTTGTACCTACCCTGTTTCACTTTAGATTTGTGTTGTAGGCCGCTTTAGCTTTCCAATGAAACTAAATAAGTGCCTATGTGCTTTGGAGATGATGCTTCAAACAATTGAATCAAAAGAGATAACTTTGCAAATATCTTATGGTAAAAAAACGTGCTAGTTTGGTCTTGATACCTACTGCATATTATGCTCAGAGTACAGTAGCAATTAGGAAAATTCCTTTTGGGTGAATCAAGTTAGCTTAGAGAGTTAATGATTCCAAGTAGAATCACTTAGAATGATGAACTACACACTGAGCAAAGTCTTTAGCAAGTAGAAGCTTACCCTCGACTTTTTAGGGACTATGTAGAGAATGACCAATGAGCACTTCGAGGAACTTTTCTCCTAATCCACTGAAGAAAATCCTTTGAGACTAGCTTGTAGTAGACATTGAGATGATTCCAACAAGCTATAGGACTTAAACGATGATGGAGAAGTGACTAAGATATGAGCATTCAAAGTATACTATTCTCAGTGAACATAGCAGAGATGAAGACAGATGTAATCAACAATGTAATGTATTATGTAATAATGTTATACGTGATCATTGGCATGAATATGATGCCCAATGATGGTGATAAGAGTAGGCTATAGTGTAAGCCTCTCAAGTACATCAAATGATCAACAATACGCTTAGTAATGGTGGCTCTAATGGCCACGATTTAACAAGTCTCTTTTATAGAGAAAGTCTTCAAATTTGAATTTGAAATTCAAATGATCTTCCACCTAAACGTTCTTCCTCTAAATGTGGAGATATTCTCTCATGAGAATTTGCAGCTTATTTTTTCTCCTAACTCCATGAGTTTAGTGGCTTTTTACAAGATTCCTCCAAGTCAAGGGACTTTTACAAAGGTTAATGGTGAAAACCATAAGCAATGGTTCATGTGGTTCTTCAAAAAATTGCACATTAGCTTCTTCAATGCCTAGCCAAGTGTGAAGGCTTGGTATTTGACCAAGAGCTCCCCCTCAAGCCAAACATCTTGGCTTGGTCTTCTTCATCAATCCTCTTGAATGTCCTGCAATCCAATCATAGCTTTAAGGCTGCAAAGTTTAATACCATCAAGTGCTTTGGTGAATAAATCTACACACTGCATATTAGTGGATACATATGCAAGTTAAATCTCCTTTCTCAATAGCTTCTCTCTCACATAGTGGTAGTGAACTTCTATATGCTTGGTTCTTGCATGATGGATAGGATTTGTTGCAAGATGTAAAGAACTAGTATTATCACCAAATATCATTGGTGAGTTAGAATGTAGTTCCAAATCTGAATATAGTAATCTGATCCATATGGCTTCTTGTGTAGCATTGGCTAATCCTCTGTATTCAACCTCTATTGAAGATAAAGAAACAATAGGTTGCTTCTTGGAAGACCATGAAATGGGCTTATCACCTGCAAAAGAAAGATAACCAGAAGTACTCCTCCTATCATCCTTACAACCTGCCCAATCTGCATCTGAGTATAGCTTGATGTCTAAATCTGATGTGTATGGAAAGTATAAACCTTGATTTTGAGTACCCTTGAGATACTTCAAAATCCTTTTGGCAGCTTCCAAGTGAGGTGCTCTAGGTTTGTGCATGAATTGACTTAAGACACTTACTCCATAAGCAATATCAATCCTTGTCAATGTAGCATAGTTTAGACTTCCTACTATGCTTTGATATCCTGCAATGTCTTCAAGCAAAACACCTTCATGAGCATTTAATTTTTGGTTTACCTCCATAGGAGTGCTAGCTATCTTGGCATTCTCCAAGTGGAACTTCTTCAACATGTCGTGCACATACTTCCTTTGAGTAATATAAATTCCAAAATTTGTGTAGACTAATTCAAGTCCAACAAAATACTTTAGTAACCCTAGGTCACTGATTTCAAACTCCTACATCATTAGATTGGGATGTTACAATTGACCAAACATACAGGCCATGTTCTCCATGAAGAGCTGCGTAAACTAAATGGATTTACTCCATCCATAGCTAGACCTAGACTTATGTTTTGAGGCTCACTAGCAAACTCTAGCCACTTACTATCTATGTGTTTCCAAGCATCAAAGTCAGGAGGCACTCGCATTACACCATCTGTAGACCTGCTCTTTGCATGCCATGACATTAACTCAGCTATGGACTTGCATCTAAACATGCTCTTAAGTTGTGGAATGATAGGAAAGTGGTGAAGAACCTTTGTTGGGATTGCTTCGCCCACAAGGTCTTCTCTACATCTATTTTCTCCACACTTTGGATATATGTGGAGATCCTCATACTCGTTTTGAAAGAGGATTCAATCATTCGAACAAGCATGAATCTTAGTGTTATTCTAATGGATTTAAAAGTTTTTTTTGCATCTCCACATGTTGGAGGCATGTCATTGCCCTCTAACAAAAATTGATCTTTAAGAAGCCTGTAATAAGCAATTAGAACGATATTAGTAAATAAAGTTATTTTGATACAACAATGAAAGTTTATTTCAAATCCACTTACGTGAACAATTTAGAGACACTACTATCTGACCCTTCATAAATGGATTGCAGATTGAGCATCGTCAGTGCTGCACATAGTACAGATATCTTTGCTCCATTGTATAGTGGTAAACGAGCTAGTCTTCACATGTTTTCATATTCTTCATCGGCTTCTGATCGTGGAAATTCTGTTGTGTCCATGAAACCCACGACATCTTCTCCACCATCATGATCTTCGTCCATCTTATAAGATGCTTTGAGCATTTCTTCCATGTGTTCATTCTGTGTAATGCCTTGTACTTGTAACTCCTTTTTTTTTTCTCTTTTGTTCACGATAGGTTATCGATCCAATGTCCTTTGGGTCCACCTTCTCACCAGGGGGACGATGCGAATGGTAGCATAGGTTTTGTAGTCGACTTTTATCAAAGGATCCATACTCTCTAACATGTGTAGTACAAATCCATCGTTTCAGATAAATTTCATACTTGCACTAAGTGCAAGGACATGCCATTCTCTCCTCTGGATCCAAACTAGCCATCTGATACAATATGGACATTTTAGAACATTTGTTTTTTTTATTAAACCTAAAAACCATTATCCTAAAGACTTAAACCTGAAATATATATAGATTTAATTATATATTCTAATTTTTTTATTTTCTTTTACTTATTCATACTAAAACCTAAAGACCTAAAGATCTAAAAAAACCTAAAACCCTAATCCTAAAGACCTAGACCTTTTTTTATATCTTTAATTATGTATATATGTAAGTGTATGTGTTTGTAATATGCTAAAATCCTAAAATCCTATTTTATATATATATTAAAAATCCTAAAGACCTATTTTCTATATATCATAAACAACCTAAAAAACCTAACACCCTAATTCTATTATTTATATATATTTATATATGTATTATATATGTGTATATGTGTGTATGCATGTATAAATTGCTTAAAACCCCTAATCCTAATTTTTATATATATTTGATTATATATTATATTTTGTTCTTAATTTTTATAAATATATGTTTATATATGTTAATAGTAATTATATATTTTTAATTTCATAAAAAACCTTAAAATCCTACTTTTATATATTTAATTTATTTATTTAAAACACTAGCTCTTTTGATCTTTATTTATTTATACAATTATCCTATTATATATATATATATATATATATATATATATATATATATATATATATATATATATATATATATATATATATATATATATTTCTATATTCTGATTTTTTTCTTAATTTCTTCTTTATTTTTTCCTTATATAAGTTTAATTGAATTATATGTACGTAAAAACCCTAAAACCTAATCCTAAAGGGCGAGACCTAAAATATGTATATATGTGTATGCATGTGTACATACATGTATATATGTATATGTATTATATGTGTATGTGTGTATATATGTTATGCAAGTGTAAAAACCCTAAAACCCTAATCGTAAAGACCTAGACCTAAAACATGTATATGTGTGTATGCATGTGTATATATATGTTTAGCGTGTATATATATATATATATATATATATATATATATATATATATATATATATATATATATATATATATATATATATATATATATATATATATATGTATATATATATATATATATTGTTGGAACCGTGAAGTCATGAAAGGCCTATGAAGCTATGAAGGCTATGGAGTACTTGGAGGCCTACCTTGGAGTTAAGGATACTTGAATACTCAAGGCCTTGTGTGACAGTCTTCCAAATTTTCCACTTTTCCCTCTTGTAAATAAGTTTCTTCATAGGAACTCCTGCTTACTTATTTATGTGAGAAAACCCATAAAAACTCAACCTTTCCCTTCTTTTTTGTAAAAGGCTCCTTTTTGAATTCTTTCCTTATTTTAGAAAAGAGAGCTCACTTTTGGATACGTGCAAATGCTCTCTCTCTCTCTAGGAAGATTCTCTTTTTTGATTTTCTCAACTACCTACCTTTTTTAGAACATCTTTAGTTAATGAAGCCTTTGGCCACTTGTATTCAACGGATCCCTCTCCTCTCTTATATAAGGAGAAGCTCATCTTGTAAAAAGAGAGGTCCCTTGGCCATGGCCTTGGCCTCCATGCTAATGGAAAGAAGGTTCATTTGGCTTCCACATTTCTCCTTGTGTGCTAGGCGATGATCCATGTGTGTGGGTTTGGCATTTGGGGTTGGCTTGTGTGTGAGCATTGCCCTCCCTTGTTCCTTTTGACATTGGCCATGGTGCCATTGTTCATGGACGTGGGTGTGTGTGCGTTGCTTGCACTTCTTGCAACTCCTCTTGGAAGAGCCCCTCACTTCCATGTGAGGCGGTTTGGGTTGGTTACTCCCCATACTTCAACAACTTTTGGCGCCGTTGCCGGGGATGATCGACCTTCAACCGTTGGGTTTTTCCAAGCTTGCCGTGCCTACACTTGGTGGATGCACCTCACGCCTGGTTTGAGTTGTGGATCCGTGTGGCCTTCGGTTGGTCAAGGGCCCCTCTCATTTGTTAATTTTTGAGTAGTTAGTTCTTTTTTGTTTGTTGCACACAAACATCCTCTAACCCCTCTCTCTCTCTCTCATTCCTTGTCTCATACACACACCTCAACATACACGTCGGCTCTGGCATCACTTTTCATCTATGTCTTATTCATTTAATGTTGAGTGGGTGGGTGAGTTTCTTCTATGGCTCCCTCCCACTTTCCATTCTTTTTGAAAGTAAACATAAAAAAAAAAAAAAGAACGATACTTTTGAGATCACGTGAAAACAATTTGAGTTCGAAAAGGATATTTTTGTTTTTGAAAATTTGCATATGAGTTTGAGCTCTGGCATAAGTTTCCTTCATTTAATAGCCATGTGAATGCGCTGACAGAATGCGGGCTACTTTTGTGTGGCGTTGATAGGTGCATTGGAATCCATGAACGGCTTGATTTAAGTTTATTCATTGCACTGTGCATACGTGTGAGAGTGGGGAGACGTTACCCTCCTCTCTCCAATTTTGGGAGGGCTTCCTGTGTGCATCGATGGGGGGCAAGCTTCCGGTGCTCTCCTGCTCCCTCTCTCTTGTGCACTTTAGGGTTGAGTTCTTCCTAATCATCCCCTCCATGACATTCTACTGCTTCTACTTCAGCTGGGGTTGAGCTTGCCCGCAGCTCCCCTTTGTGCCCTTTCGGATATGGCTACTATCAGCACCCTTTACCTGCGCCTATTCTCTGCTTCAAGTCACACTCCTTGCTGCATTTTTCCCTGATAAATCATGAATCTTGGGCGCCACATAGTGAGGTTGAGGCCCTGTGTTCACCACTTGCATGTCGAGCATGCTACTGCTGGGAAGTTGAGTTTTCCCCTTGCCCACCCACTACTATGGGTTGTGCAAGGAGTCTCGTGTTCTGGTATGTTGTGCGGCGAGCTCTGCTTACACCTATGTCAGTTTTAAAACAGCAGCATCAACTCTACTCCCCGTTTGTGGTCACGATCAGGCTCCTCATCATGCATCCCTTGCGGCATCTCTACTCCTTGTTCTTCCATGGCCTTGCACCACTCTTCTTTTTTGCTCCAAGCATGCAGAGGTGGATGTATCGCCAAAGATGAGAAGGGATATCAATGTGTTTGGGTTTCAAGGCATCTGGTGCTACACCATGGGAGAAGGCTCGTCATGTTTTCCTTTTTGCCTTAATTCATTTGATGTGCTTGTTTGTTGTACCTCCAGTTTCCTGCAGTAATGATCAAAGAGCTCGTTTAGGTGTTTCATTCCTCTCGGGATGATGCCCCAACTACTAGTGGAGTAGGGTCGTTTTCGGGCTGAGGTGAACTCTTATCATTACTTCTTCACACCTCACTGTTGTGTTGCTACCTTTTAGGCTTTCATAGTTTCTAAAACTCGGCCCCCCATGTTCTGGTATTTCCCACCACCCATAGGAATTATATGATTTCTGGGAATCGGATAGAATGTGGTAGCTCCGTATCTGGCTAGGTTGCAAATGTTTGGTCTAGATGTTTCGGAAGTAATATACAAATGTTGACTCAACTTCATGCCAGAAGATTACAATGTTGTTAATGTGGCTTCTGTGAAATGCTTGAATTGAAATTTACCGTTGCGTGTTGTAGGGTTATGTCTTCCCTTGGCTGACGTCAAGGTTGGCGTTGATAGGGCCCTCCATGCAACATGCTCCTCACCCCCCTTCAAAGCTTGGCGCTATGCATCATCCTCGAGAAGGCTTCCCTTGGGCACCCATTTTTGCCCACTCCATGTAGTTATGAAAATTTAAATGGCGAATCTCTTTTAATGCATTTTGCCGTAATTCCTCCAGATGCGACTGGTGAATAGTTTGTTTGCAATTCTTGCATAACTCGTATGTCAGTATTGTTTTACATGGAGGATAGCCAATTGAAGAAGTTTCTGGATAAATTGTTTTATCGACGGAGAAACGGAGGCTTTTGTTGTGTATTGTTTCATTGGTATAGTGATGAATGTCCAAAGTATTTTGTTGGCAATCTCATCCATGAAGAAAGATTACGATTTGATGATAGGGGATTGAAAGCTCTTCACAATGTTTTTTTTATGATTGTCTCATTTCTGCATCTTCATATATAGTGTGATGCGCTATGCACTTTTATCATCAAAATATGTCTCTCAGGTGTCATGATGGTCTCTACTCTAGGGTGGGAGGTTCTTGGCTAAACGTTGTTACCTTGCCAATCATGAAGCTTATTTTAAAGGAAGCTTAACAGCGATGAACTTGGTAATAGACCTTGAAAGTTTGAATATATGAGTTATAAAGGAAAGCTTGAGGTAAAGATATTCAGTCTCAAACTTCTTTTTCTTACTAATGTTAAAGGAGGTGCAAAGTGGGCAACTTAATGTCTCAAAGGTTTGCAGATCAACAAACTTCATATCTCCTTGTCCCTCCTCTTTGCCTATCATATTTTGCTAACAAGGAATGATTTTTCACAGTCCCTACCCAACCGTGGAACATTATATTATTTTTCATGGCTTACTTGACATCAATTATCACAATGATGTGTTGCTTATGCCACTCTATCACCGAATCTTTTCCCCCCTTGTTCTCGAAGGTTCATTTGTCACCGTGTGCATTTGAGAGACAACCTTTCACTAGGGTTTGGTGACTGTTCTTGAAGGGTTATATTTCTTGTAAGTCCACTGCCAAAGGCAGACCACACTATGAGGGAGGGACTACACAAGGGATTCACTATGGTAGGATCAAATCTGGGCATCCTTACAATGAAATCTATTCTTGTTGGGTTGGCACTTTCATGAGTTTTCAGGTGTTCGAGAAGGTTTGCTTGATATACAGAAGCTCAAGTGGCTTCTCATGAGTATGTAACATATTTGTATGTGGTCCATTGTTGTAGCTAGTAAGTTGTTTTTATGTCTGGTGGGAGCACAAAGCTTTGGTTCCTCGTTGTTTTCCCATTGATGCCACTGCCTATTCATTTTGGAACTATGCCCATGTGACCTAGGTGTTATGGGATACAGCCCTAGCTGTTATTGAATATGGTTGGTAAGGTATAATAGGAAGAGGGACTCAGATCACATGTATTCGCACTCTTTTGGATACGTGAAGATGTGGTATTTTTTAATCATGTTCATGCATATTTTGAAGATTTCATTGTGATCATGTGTGCTCATATGCTTGAGAAACCCATGCATTTCATGGACTGTGACTTGCACTTCTCCAAAGGATTGATGCTACAAGTTTTTTGGATTTTTGGGCAGCTCTTTGCATAAGGTACTTGTTGTTTTAGGTTGCCTTCATACCATTAAAGAATTTGGTGAACATGTATTTCTTGTTGCTTTTGTTATGGTTCACCTCAACCTTACTGGTGAAAATCCCAACTTCAGGTGATGTATTAATTGTTATGTTTTGGGTGGTGTTTGATTGCCCCATGGGGGAATTTTGTCCATAACTCCAGATCTGCTACACTTTGAAGGAGTAACTACCTCTAAAGACTGTACGTGAACAACCCCTCAAAAATGTTGAACTCTGTCTTTTCTGGTTTATTTTTCATGACTATAGAGGTTGAGACAGGGAAATCGACATTGGAAGTTCTTGATATCACCACCCACTAAACTGTTTGTTTGCTTCTAACACTAATTCCTGAACAATTTTTTTTTCTGATCTTTGCAAACAGTGCAACAGATATCAAGCTTGGATCTATTGATATTGAGGGTTGCAATCATGCTGGCTACTATGTTCTAGTTTTGCAAATGTGCAAAATGGTTTACGTCCTATCAGTACCCATCCTGTCTCACGTAAAACACCACTTGTTTGAGTGCAACTTGGGCTCTGACGGGAAAGATTCATGACTCTGGAAGTTTTATAATTTGCAAAGCTTGGTGACAAATTTTCTAAGGCTGATCTCATTCTGTGGCCCTAGATTCATTCTTGTTTGGAGCATGCTTCCATAAATCATTGTCTCGATATGCCATAATGTTTCGAAGTTTTGCTCTCTTGACTGTGTACTATTGTTCGACAATGTTTGCTGAAGCTATCAATTAATTTTGTCCTCTACAGTTGTAGCTTCTAGTAAAGTAGTGATGTTTAATATGCTTTGGATTGATATAATCGCTAAAAGCAAATTGA